>CAWUFW010001842.1:0-1278174 GCA_963921515.1 Calotriton arnoldi | reverse complement strand
TTGTATCAAAAATAGAATATCCCGATATATTCAAGCTGTAAGTACTACTTCCTCGCTTGCTATGTCTATTGGTAAAAAGCCTATTGACCCTATATTAGAGATATACAACCGGAAATGCTTGCCGATTTTAACGTATGTGTTAGACCTGGCACCATTGGCGTGGGTCTCCCTTCCACTTTTTGCCTTTGCCTCCTGTGTTTTTGCTGTGTGTTGGACTTCGTTTTGCTGGTCTAGATGCTTTGGGCACTTTGTCACTGCTGTGCAGTGCCAAAGTGCAAGTGCTCCCTTTGTAAATTATTGTTATGGATTAGTGATTCCATGTTTGGCATATTTGATTTACTTGTCAGACCCTAGTATAGTGCACTGTGTGTGCCCAGGGCCTGTAAATCAAATGCTGCTAGTGGGCTGCAGCACCGATTGTGCCACCCACAGAAGCAGCCTGTAAAATGTGACTCTGGCCTGCCATTGCAGAGCCTGTGTGAAGTCTGGGACTGCACTGTCGACTTGGCAAGTGCACACACTTGCCAGTCCCTAAACCTTCCCTTTTCTACATATCAGTCACCCCTAAGGTTGGCCCAAGGTACCCCTGTGGGCAGGGTGCATTGTATGTGAAAGGTAGGACATGCCCTGATTTGTGTGGCATGTCCTGATAGTGAATTACTGCCAATTTCGTTTTTCACTATTGCAAGGCTACCTGTTCCCATAGGACAAAAAGGGGAGTTTGTTTATAACATCTTATAAACATAACTGGCCCTGGGAACAAGGTAGAGAAATAAAGTTTAGTATGCCTGAACTCAGAATGTTAAAATGCATCTTTTAGTGAGGGTGACTTTTACATTCTGCGTTTGAAAATACCACTTTTAGAAAGTAGGTATTTTCTTGCCTACCCATCCAGTGTGCCTCTGCTAGGTTTGTGTATTGCATGTCTGGCTTTTGGATGACAGGGACTGGAGAGGGGCAGTGGCTCCAGAAGTCTGATGAATCAGGGCTGGGCTGAATAGACCTGGGCTGCATTTAGAGTAGGGGGAGGAGATTTCCTTTCACCTGAATGGGCCTGGTCTGCCTTCAACAATGCTGTCTCCACCTCCTGCCAGGAAGCTGCACCAGTGAGGACAGAACTGGTTTTGGCTGGGTACAGACACTCTCTGCCATCAGAAAAAAAGGATTTTTGTGTTTAAAAAGAGGGGCCCAGACCCCAGACTTTTAGATCACTTCTGGGAATCAAGAGAAACCTTTTGCCAAGGAGAGGAGCCGGAGAAGCTGAGGAAGAATACTGCCCCTGTGCTGTTTGCTGTCTGGGGTTGGCCTGCAGTGGTTACTTGCTGCCAAGGGAAGGAGAAAAAGGACTTTGCTGTTTGCTTTGTCATCTGCATGAGGAAGAAGATCTCCAAGGGCTTGAAATTGAGCTTGCCTCCTGTTTTGAAGTCTCAGGGACACAAAGACTTCATTTCTTCTGTCTCTCTGCATCTGGAACTGCTGTTTCAGCTGCCACAGAAGAAAATTGAAACACTGACGCCGGCGAGCGACGCTGTAACCTGCATCAGAGCCGTGGGCACCGCTCGTGAAGAGCACGACGCACCGCCCCGACTTGCACCGTAGGCCCGACGCCTGCTGACGCCGTGCCACATCGACTCCAACACCGGTGCTTCATCAAAGCGGAGCCGATACTCGACACGGGTGACTCCCAAATCCATCGACATCGCACCGTCATAAGGAACAGACGCCTCGTCGCTGCTGTGACGTCACCTCCCCGACACAGTAAGGAACCGACGTCTCACCTCCCCTGCACCACAGTAAGGAACTGAGGCTTCACCTCCCCTGGGGTCGTAAGGAACCGACGCCGCTCGACGCCAACGAAGCATCACCTCCCCGACGCTGTGCAACGTCTTTGTTTTCATCGTTTCCAAGGTACTGTTCTTTGTGGGTCTGTTTGACTTCGCGCCCGATGCCACGCATCTCGCGGTCGGCGCCGTACTTTGGGATTTCGATCTGTCACGACGTCGTGATAACTCCAGGTGGAGTTATTTGTTGCTAGAGACTTAAATTGAGAGAATAACCTATTTTTGTGGATATTTTGATAACTGTATTGTGGATTTTTGTCATTTGGTCTTGTTTTGGTTTAGATAAAGATTACTTATTTTTCTAAACTGGTGTGGTGTCCATTTGTAGTGTTTTCACTGTATTACTGTATGTGTTCACAAATGCTTTACACACTGCCTCTGAGATAAGCCTGTATGCTCGTGCCAAGCTACCAAGGGGGTGAGCAGGGATTATTTCAGAAGTGTATCCCCCTTACCCTGACTAGAAGCAAGGGTCCCTATTTGGACAAAGGTACCTACCTCTGCCAACTAGAGACCCCCATGTCTAACAGTATGGAATGGGTATCTGGGGTTGTAGGGATGCATATGCGATGCAGACAGAGGAGAATAGATTCTGCTGCTGGCTACTAGGCGTTCCTCTCCCATCTCCGCATTTCTCCCTACACCTGGAGCTAGGCATGGAGTATGTCCAAGATACCATCAATGCTGCCACCCTGGCACTCTGGTGCTCAATTTGGTACCAACAAAGAAGCCAAATTCAACCAGGCTGTCATTAGAGACTGTTTAACCTGTGCTCATGGTTTGGCCATTCCATGGTTACAATATATTAAAAATTGCTTCTCGGCACTTGGCTGTGCCACTTTGTTCGAGCATCCTGAGTCCATCCAAAAAAAGGACAAAAATTGGGTCCGGGACAGTTTTCGTAAGCACAAACAAGCCACTAGGGAACTAATGGAAGTGGCTAAACCTTCAGTCAGAGATTACTGTATTATCCAAGCGGTTCCAACAATCGCCCCGTATTTACTATACGTGACCAACGTTTATGAAAGAACACTGTTGGCAAGATTTAGGCTAGGTTCCTTTCGCTGGTTAATATGTTTTCCCTTAGGTCAGTACTCCTCAGACACTATTGCTATTTGTCCATGTGATCAGCAATCTAGCCAAACCATTTTACATTTTGTTTTCTTTTGTCAATTTTATCTGCCGTACACTAGGAAGTTTTTATTACTGTTACTGCACAGACATAAATTCTCTAAGTGCAAAGCAGCCCTCTTCTATTTATTGCAACTTAACGATTGTAATGTTCGCTATGCAGTCGCTAGTTTTTGAAGTGCACTTTAGCGAAAAGGAGTTTGCTATTTTGATAAAAAAAGCCTTTACTTTCTCTTTTATAAATAATCATTGACCTTGCATTTTTAAGTGTATCTTGCTGCTCTCAACTTTTATTCACTAGGCACCTTGTTACATTAGCTATGATGCCCCTGGAATCAAAACTTCTACACTGTCACTTTATTCAATGCAAACCAACATAACAATTTTTTCTTGCTAAAATGTGATTGTTTATAATCTACATGTCTTAATACTATACCAGACTTGGACGCACCTGGAACTTTATTTTATGGACTGTTACTCTAATAACCATAAATTTGCACTATGAATTATATCATTTTAAAATATGTGGTCGTTACTTTTTAGCATGTGTGTATACTATGTGGTTTGTTTATTTATATTGTGTGTATCTTTTATGATCTGCCTTTGGAAGATCGAGTAAAGACAATTGAATTGAAATTGAATTGAATAGATTACAAACACAAAGCACATACAAAATAAAAATAAAACATCCAACTAAAAACAGCACATTATTTAAATTTTGTTTACCCAAATTCAAACTAACTCACCTATTGCTTGAAGATGAAAAACCATATATGACTGCATGCACAACAGCTGAAAATAAACACATCAAACTATTGGCAACGTGGTGTCTAAAGAGAGAATATATAGCAATACAGACCATAAACAGTTGCCTTTTACTTCCATGGTTGCTCCCAATACTTGAGTTGCCTACAGTACACTTTAAAACATGTGGCCACACATAGGCAACGATCGGAAGAACACTCGGGGTAGGACATATGACTCTCGTCTCGTACTCCTCTTCGTACACAGACTCTACATCTCTGTCAAGGAAAGTCTTTTTTGTGTGGTGGAGGAATGTATTTAGGAAACTAGCCACATCCTCAACCACTCAGATTCTAGGAATACTTGCTTGCTCTACTGCAACAAGGCTGCCTATTACAGACTGCTGAAACTGTACAAAACTCCTCTGGGGAATAGGGGGAATGATCTTTGAAAGCAACATAAGCATTGAAGGATGCTAAATTAAACAAATGAACAGCCAACTTCTTCTACCAGATGTATGACCTTTGAGCAACATTGTAAGGCTAAAACCTTTGATCTACTCTACCTACACTTCCCATGTCCTCTGTAGTCTAGAATTCACACTGGTTTCCACAATTCTGCTATCAGACCCCCAAACAGTAACGGGTGCAGTACTTTCCTCATGGATTATTGTGAGTATGTGGACATCTCTTCTGTCTGAAAATTTCAACAGGAATAGTTCATTACTACTCAAGGCATGCTCTGTCTCTCCCCTTTAATAAGTCTTACACACAAGCTCTTTAGGGTAACCTTTACGGTTAGAGCCCTTTGTGCCACACGCCACAGTTTCCACTTTGAACAATTCTTTAAATATTTGCACATCTGTGTAGACATTGTCCATGTATAATTGGTAGCCTTTGTGCAAAATTGCTCTGGCAAGTTCCCACACAATGTTTTCACTGGCTCCAAAAGTGGATGGACAACCAGGCGGGTCAGTTTAGGAGTCCCTACCAGTGTACACCCTAAGATTATATGCATATCCAGTGGCACTTTCACATAACATATATAGCTTACTACCATAATGAGCTCTCTTGCTCTGTATGTACCGTCTGAAAACCAAATGGCCCTAGAACAGGACCAGAGACTCATCTACAGACATATCTTTACCTGGAACATAGATCTCTGAGAAATAATTAACGAAATGGTCAAGGACGGGGGGGGCGTGGCCTAGAAACATGGCAGAGTAGACGTGCTCTCGAGAGGTCCCGTTAACTCCATTTATCCAACATCATCCTGGGGCTGTAAAGTAGCACAGAAAACATCCGAGTGGTAAAGGAAGGGTCTTACCTCTACTGGAGCTGCTTACAACAGCGGCACAGCTGCAACACGATACTAAAACCACCGAGGCCCAGGAGACGACGGGCGAGCTCCGGCGGCCATTTTGAAGCGGTGGTGGAAACCTGTGAGGGTCAGCGAGGAGAAGTGAGATCCTGGAGACGGCTGTGAGCTGGCCGGAGGCGATAACCATATGAGCGCTGGCAGATGTGATAAGTGACAGCTCCCGGCCCTAGAGGCAACGGTGACCAAGGAAGGGAGGCCTAGTGCGAGAGGGGCCAAGGAGCGGATCCTCGGGAAACCTGTGGTGCGGCCGTGCTGAAAAGAAACCAGGCAGTGGGCACCGACTTTGTGCGGAGGCCGAACGAGATAAAAGTGGGGCCCTGTCTGCTCGCGATAGGTCCTTGCGAAGCTGAGACCCATGTAGGGTCGGAGGACTGGTACAGCTGGTCAAGGAGATCAGGGGCTCCGTGGCCCTGAGTGCCAGTGAAGAGGAGGAGCGACGGGCAGCACAAATAGCAAAGGACGCCATACCTGGCCCCGGGGGGATATCTGGCAGTGCTGGAGGAGCCAGTGCCGCATGGCTGTGGAGAGGTGTCGGTAGCAGCACATAGAAGGCCTGGTGCCGGAAGCGCAAAGGAGAAGTGCATCGTAAGTGTGCGGTGCGGCCGTGTTACAGCGCAACCAGGTACCGGGCCGCGAGCGACTGTGGGAGCAGAGTGAGGCAAAAGTGGAGCATTCCCTGCTCGTGATGGGTCCCAGAGGCGGTAAGGCCCATCCTGGGTCGGAGGAGCTGTGAGGCCTATACAGGGGCTCCAGGGCCTCGCGCTCCCGAGTGACAGTAAAGCGAAGGAACGGGGGGCAGCCCAAGATGCAGCGGTAGGTGCCCTGGCCCCCGGGGGGAGACTTGGCAGTGGTTGACGGGCCGGGCCTCGTGAAGTGTTGACGAGGAGCGGTGCGGAAATACGATTGACCGGGACGTGTCCGGCATTCCTGGGCACGCCGGTCCGCTCCATAAGGGTGCCGAAGGGCCTAGGACGTAGACTTGAGCGAAGCCCTGTCGCAAGTTGTATCTGTGGAACTCACCTCGGGCAGTGCAGGAAGGCACAGCTCGAAGACGCCTGCACTGGGAGATTAAGGAAGCCATCCGGGTGAAAACGCACATGGCCATGCGGGCTGGCAATGGACTTACTGAAGGCTGAAGGCCCCCTGCGGGTTCGCAGATAGGAGTAGAAATATGCTGAGGATTAACTCCGGAGCAGGGCACTAAAACAGTCATGGGAAGGCAGCCTACTACACTGAAGGTGTGCAGGGGCACGAGCGTGAGTGGCATTGGACTCGGACTTACCTGACCAAGATCTGTTACTGGGCGTGCTGGCAGAGAGGTGGCTTGCTCAAGAGAGGATAGGAGCTTTGGCATAGACCTGCAGGGACCTGGGATTGGGGTCCGCGGCAACGGACATTGGAAGACGGTAGGTATTTGTACATTGTGGTGGGAGTAGAGCTGACCTCACCCAGCATCCCTGACTCGCTACCCAGATCAGAAAGTAGCAGAGGTACCCGGGAGGCGGCCAGGTGGGCTGTTAGCGGTAGTGCTTTCCTGGTCCAGAACCCAGAACTCGAACAAACAGAGGGATGATTCCCGCCCAGCGGGGCTGGAAAGGGACCTTGGCCAGGCAAAGTGACTGGGCTGGAGGGGCTCCCTGGAAGAGCAGGCAGGAGAAGACACAAGAATGGTGAAGGAAAACGGTGGCAAGATGGCGCAGGCCAATACAATTTCTAATTATACACACCAGCTCCCCCTGGACCAGGAGGCACAGTCTGCGGTTCAGGCATCCTGAGAGGGGGAGATGGCGCACAATGATGATGGAGCTCCCTCTATCGCAGACGTGTTGGCAGCTATTCATTCTACAAGGGATGTGATGATCCACAAAATAGACTAGGTTGCAATTGATGTGAACTTGCTCTGATGCAATCTGTGGCACTAACGGTGGGCACTCTGCAGACGGAACTCCATTTCCTGCGGGAGACGGTCGTAGACCTCCAGAAGAGAGAAGTCCGCCTTGACGATCGTGCCGAGGATGCGGAGGGGAGGTCACGCAGGAACAATCTCCGTTTTGTAGGGTTTCCAGAAAAAGCAGAGGGACCATCGGCGGAGCTCTTTCTGGAGGACTGGTTGGCTACTACTCTGGTGCCCAGGAAGCTCTCAAAGTTCTTCACTGTAGAGAGAGCACATAGAGCACTGGTCCCTCCTCCGAAACCGGGAGCCCCGCCCGGAGCCATCATCGCCCGATTCCTCAATTTTCGAGATAGGGACACTATTCTGCAGTGTACCTGGACCAAGGGTTCGATGAGGACACCGGATTTCCATCTTCCTGGATTATACGCAGCGGGTGCAGGACCAGCGGCGCTCATTCCTGGCAGTAAGGGGGCGAATGCGGGACTTGAATATCAAATATAGCCTCCTCTTCCCGGCAAAGCTGAGAGTCGAGAGCAAGGGAAAGCGCTGTTTTTCTTCTCCGCAGCTGAGGCATGCGACTGGCTAGATGCTGGGGGCTCCCCGGGTGCCTGTTTGGCTCCCTCGACGCAGACACCCCGGGAGGCGGGGTTGAGCAGGCCGCCCCGAGAGAGGCGCAAGCAAAATTCTTCGGTGGACAGGGACAGGAACCGAAGCCCTGGCCGCATCACGGTGGGTCCAGATGGAACACTGCATGCCTCAGATGTGGTTCCAGACTCACGAACTTCGTCGCCTAACAGGCTCACGAACAGTAATCCCAGCGAGGACACTGATTAGACCAGGTGCGCAATTGAGCACCAGGGCAAAAGTCACCAGAATGAACGATAATTGTAATATGGAAATGCCTGGCAAGTACTAAATGTTGTCGGAATGCAGGGGAGCTGCAGAGGTTAAGGACAGAGGATGGCCCTATGTACGCACTGGAGGTAGTTAACGGGGGCCCGCCCCCAGAGGCAGGTAGCCGAATGGGGAGCTGGAGGCTCGTCCTCGCACCCCGCCGGCGGGCTAGCCACTTTTGTTGGGAGGACGGGAGGGGGGTTGATTCACTAAGGGTGGGATTTGTTTTCTAGAAGGTTCTGTGTTATGGGGTTTCACTTGTGATATTGTCCAAGGGGGGGAGTTGGCGTTGTTTGGGAACAGTTCTATGGAGTAATTCTACACAAGTGTCAGTTAACTTGATATGTAGTGATGTGGGAAGGGTTGTGGTTGCCTACATGGTCTAAGGGAGCTGAGATGTATGAGAGTACAAATGAGGTTATATGCACTCGATGGCGACCACTAATCTTAAGTTAATCACATGGAATGTCCGTGGCATTGCGGCCTTTGAGAAGTGCAGGCGAGTCTTTGCATACTTGAAGCGTTACAAGGAGGCGGTAGCCTGCTTGCAGGAAACACATATCTGGGGGGACACTATTCGGTGCTTACGGAAACGCTGGAAGGGGCAACTGCTCGCCACGTCTTACTCCGGGTTTGCCAGGGGGGCCATCATATGGGTGGCACCAGCGGTGCCTTTTCAGTACTTACATCATGTGGTGGATGCGGAGGGGAGGTAAGTTATCCTACATGGGAGATTGGACGGTATGGAGCTGTGTATGATAAATGTGTATGCCCCAAACGAGGACAGCGCGTCCTTCTTCCCCGATCTCATGGAGGTGAATTCACCCTACCTGGGGGCACCGATGATACTGGCTGGGAATGTTAATTGTGTACTAGATGGCTTCCTCGATCGTGAACCCCCACGTCCCCACACTAAACCTAGAATGTCCACGACGCTACAGGATATGCTGGAAGGCATGCAACTTCAAGATGTATGGTGCATGCACAATCCTGGCACGAGGCAATTCTCTTGTTATACCCCTGCCACGGGGACCTACAGTAGGTTGGATTATTGGTTCCTTTCCACCGACTTGGGGTGGAATGTGGGCGGGATAACATATCTACCTCGGTATATATCGGATCACTTCCTGGTCCTGATGGAGCTGAGGGGGAGAGAGATCAGATCTGAAATCCCCCTGTGGCGACTTAACACTGAGGCTCTGACTGACCCCCCATTTGTAGCCGCAATCTCGGATGAACTAAAACGATACTTTGAGGAGAACTGGGAGTCGTTCTCTTGTCGTGTAACCGAGTGGGAAGCCAAGAAAGTGGTCATGAGGGTAATTTGCATAAGAACAACCTATGGGGTACGGCGGCAACTGGAGCGAGACGTGGCAGCGCACGAAGCAGACCTTGGCAGACTGGAGGCCGAGATAGCCACAGCCCCTCAGAAGTTGGGGGAGTGGGAAATGGCCAGAGAGGTGCTGTTGACGGATCTCCGTAGACTGGAAAAAACATGTGCATACGGCCTATCGTCAAAGAATATATAGGGAGGAAGATAGAATGGGAGCATTGTTGGCGCAATTAGTGCAGCAGGTAACATCCGGGGCCCCAATAACGCAGATCCGAGATGCTGAAGGAACATTAGTGTACGCACAACGAGCAATTGTTGAAACTCTGGCAACCCACTTACAAGCGGTGTACACAGTTCGACCTACCCCAGGTTTGGAGGCTGTGCACGCCTATCTGAATGCGGTTGAACTTCCCCGGCTCGGGCCTGAGGAAACTGAGGCACTGGGCATCCTGATCACCAAGAAGGAATTGAGTGGGGCTATATTTCGGCTCAGGCATGGCAAGAGTCCGGGGTCCGATGGACTACCGGCGGAGTTTTACAGACAATTTGCCCCAATACTGGTAGATAGACTCCTGGAAGTCTACAACACAGTGCTGGAGCGAGGAGTTCTGCCGCCCACCATGAGGGAAGCGTTGGTGGCCATGATACTTAAAAGTGATAAAGACCCTGACCTGCAGGCTCCTACAGGCCAATTTTGCTGCTAAATATTGATGTAAAACAACTCAGTGGGATTCTAGCGGACAGTCTTCTCTCTGGGATACCCAGACTGGTGCATATAGATCAGGTGGGGTTTATACCGCGGCGAAGTACCGCGTTAAATCTGAGACGGTTGGCGCATGTGTGGCACGCCCCAGACCTGTCTGGAACGGACTGCGCTATCTCATTGTTGGATATCGAACAGGCCTTCCACTCGGTGGAGCGGCCATATATGTGGCACGTCCTCCAGCGATTCAGGGTGGGTGAGAGATTTCTCAAGTGGGTGCAGTTGATCTATGCAGCCCCTAGTGCCAGAGATCACGTGGGGAGGACAGTGTCCAGTGGGCTCACACTGGGTCGGGGCACCCGACAGGGATGTCCCCTCTCCCCTCTCCTATTCGCGATGGTGATGGAACACCTGGCCGTGCGCTTGAGGAATGTGATGGCACTTGGGGTATTACGCTTGGGGAGACCAACCATATAGTTTCGCTATACTCGGATGATACCCTAGTCTATTTGACAAATCCAGAGCTCTCGATACCTGTGCTTCTCCGGGAATTACGGGGCTTTGGGGACATTTCAGGACTTCGCATCAATCCCGGGAAGTCCAGGGTGGTCCCAATGGGCAGACTGGCCATGGTCCCGGAGGTGGAGCGACCGCATATTGAGCTACCGTGGGTGGGAGAGGGAGCACGGTATTTAGGCATTCGTCTGGCCAACACAGCCTCTGGCTATCTTGAACAGAACATGGGTCGGATTATAACGACGCTGCGGGGCTCGATCCGCTTCTGGACGGAACTACTGTTGTCGCTCATGGGGCGTATCGCAATAATCAAGATGATTGTCCTGCCCCGCTGCCTGTATGCAATGCAACACTCACTCTATATCATTCAGTGGCATTATTTCCAGATATTGGAGAGTCTGCTGGTAGACCTCCTATGGGGGGAAGAAACACAGAAGGGTACGCTTAACAACGCTACAGAGGACGTGGGAGGGGGGTGGGCTAGAGGTGCCACGACTGGAGTTCTACTATATGGCCTCTCAGTTGCAGCACGCGGTCCACTGGCTGGATGACGAGGACAACTGGGAGAAACGGCTGCTAGTGGGAACTTATGGTGCCAGTTCACTGCCGGAACTACTGATGCTGGGAGGCGGGATCCCGAGAGATTGCCCGTACATTCTCCATCATGTGGCTACTGTATGGGAAAATGTAGCGAGGAGAGTGGTGCGAAAGGCTCTGTTCGCTCCAGATATGCCCCTCTGGGAACTGCGCCTTTTTGCTAGTATAGCGGACTCCACGTCGGTGCGTCAGTGGCGGGAGGGGGCTGCCAGACGTTAGGGGACCTTTACATTGATGGGAAATTTCTGACACGAGACGAGGCACAGGAAACCTTCAATTTAGGGTCGGGCCAATTTCTACAGTACGAGAAAATATCCAGTGTTGCTCGGGAGTTATGGCCGGGATTCCCATAGGAGCCTCCTACAACTAAGATTTTGGAAGTAATGTTATACATGGCACGGGGTAGGCGCTTTATTTCCCATCTTTACAGAGCACTGAGGGAGGACCTTCTGGGAGGGACTCTGGGCATTCAATCAAAATGGGACGCATTCATGACGGAGCCCCTGACAGAGTGTGAATGGAGGAAGGTGCACGGGGGAGTGCAGGGAGTGAGTGCAAATCCGCAGTTTAAGCTCCTCCAATACAAATTATTACACCAGGTGTACCTTACACTGCGCACGTTGCACATAATTTATCCGGCCCGGAGTGATGAGTGTACTAGATGCCATGGGCGGGGAGCGGACTTTTTACACATGGTCTGGTCTTGTCCTTTGCTGCTTCCCTATTTAGAGGACATACTTACGCGCTTACGAGAGGCTACGGGCTGGACCATACCTAGGGAAATATGCCAAGTATTATTAGGTCTGCTACCCACGCCAAAGAATAAAAAACTAAGCAGGCGATTTGTTAATTTGGGTCTGGTGTTGGCTAGGAGGCGGATAGTAATAGCATGGATGTCTCCTCAGATCCCACATGTTGCGGATTGGCTCAGGGATGTGTACGAGTGGGCAATAGCGGAGTCGGTACACATGAAATTTGTACGGAAGGACGAGAATCTAGAGGATGATTTACTGGCATGGGCTGCTATGTTGGCGGACTTAAAGAATGATGCTGCATCTACATCTCCTGGGGCCTCTGGAAGGGAAAGGTCCCACCAAGGGGGTAACAATGGAACAAAGTCCAGGCCATGTTTATGATTATAGCTGATGGAAATAATGTGGTAAAGTGTAGCAACCAGATCACCTGACACAGAATGTTGAGGGGGGGGAAGGGAGGGAGAGGGTAGCGGGGTGTTGTTTGATACGAAATCATTTCCGTATATCTGTTAAGACGGACTGCGTAAGGCAGTAAATGTTATGGTGTGGTAATTAGAAATAAGGAATGCCTACGCACTCAGATGTAATGTCAAGTTTTATAAATGCCAATAAAACTTTATTAAAAAAAAAATGGTCAAGGACAGGCCGAATCTTGAAGAGATGGTCATAATCAGAGTGATGTTGTGGCAAAACTGTAGCATTAGCCACAAAATGCAGCATCCCCTGCGAAAAACAAATATGATGGCTCCCTTAAAAAAAAGTGAAACCCCAGAACTGTTTCATCTCATGAAGATTTGTAGGAGTCCACTGGGTAGCTCTAGAGTGGGATTTAAGTGTGTCAGTGTTGTCCCTCAAATAAAGTTATGCATACAAATTGGTCTGCTCAACAATATCATCCACAACTACATCATTGGTAAAGAGCTGGAAGAACTTGATCGGCAAAAGGTTCTCTGTTTTAAATCTAAACCCTGAAACACCACTAAAGGCAGGAAAAACAGGCTGCACCGCTTTAGGGGCAACCCAGGGTTCAGCACTTCCAGCGGGAAGCCTTCCAGGCCCTGGCTGCAATCCAGCTCGCTCATGCGGAACTACAGGCACAGCAATGTCCTCCTCTAAACAAGTCACTTCGTCAGCGCTAATACTGGATTCATCATCAAATGACTCCTCTCATACAGAAAAGTCACTGCCAGAATTGTGTAGTTGTTTCTCTGCCTCAGATGCAGAGTAGTCTCAGAGCCATATCTGGAGGCAGATTCAAAAAGCAGACCAACAACCTGCTGGAAGGTCATCTTGCGCGCTGCCATAAACAGGCAACTGTAAATACGACTGCATCTAATTAGAACTCAAAAAACTGTGGCTGTATCAAATAGTAAACAAAAGTATTGTAATATATCAATCTGGAAAAAAAACTGTAAAAATTGGGCTATTAGTTGAAGGTGTGGGAGCACAACCACAATCCTAGTCAGGGCGCACCACAAAAAATTACTAAATTAACCTGTGCTTAACCTTTTGATAGCTTTGCACAAGCAGTCAGGCTTAACTTAGAGGTAATGTGTGAAGTATTTATGCAGCACATAAACAGTAATAAGTTAAAAACACAACACAAGAAAACTTCCAAACCAACCTAGAAGACAAGAGTGCAATCTAATACATAAAATGACATCAGAATGACAAAAATCCAATCACTAGAACACGAGATATACATTTTTTACGTTTTAGGTAAAAATAGCACCAAAAGGCACAAAGCACCAACTGAGGATATCTTGTTGCGCTGGCCCGGACCAAAGTCACAAGTTCAGGCTGACCTGGATAGAGCATAGGCCCGGCACAGGACTGAGTTCAGCTTGTTGCAAGGTCTGCACGCCGGAGCTCTGTGAGGTTTGCGTCGCTCTGCTTTGGTTCCGATGAAGCTTTAAGCTGGGCAGTGAAGCTTTGTGGGGCTTCGTGTCTCTTGGCATCAATTCCAATTAAGCTGGCAGCTGTGCGCCAGGGCTTTGCAGGGCTTCGCTTTGCTTCACAACGGATTTGATGGAACCGTCAGTTAGGCAAGGAGAAGTGCTCTCGGATACAAGTCAATGGTCCAGGGCCTGAGGGGTACCTCTTGGGGATCAGGACTCACTCCAGTAGAGGCCAGCAGCACGGCTCAGGCAGGTCCAGTTGCATCTGGTGAGCTGCAGGAGGACTCTGAAGCTTGATGTGTCCCTGTAGTTCACACAGGAGTTCAGCCAACTAACCTTTGAAGTTACTGTGGGTAGCCTGGGATAAAGGCAAGCAGGCCCAATCTTCCTTGGCAGAGAGCAAGAAGTCATTCAGCCATAAGAGCAGTCCTTCTTCCGTAACTTCCACATGTCTAGGAGTGTTCTGAAGAGCTGCTCTGGAGGTCAAATATTTATACCTGGTGCCAGCCTTTGTGTGTGGGACTCCCTGACCTACCCCCCACAACTGGGTCTCGAAAGTACCTCTCCTTTTTCTGGTCAAGGCTCCAAACTATCTGGGGGTGACAAAAGACAGGGCAGGCCATATGTCAGGTTTCTCCGTGTGTGCAAGAGGCCAGGCCCTTTGAAGTGTAAGTGGGGCTGGGTACAGCCCCTTCCGAGTCATCCTCTCCATACCTAAGCCCCCTTTCTGTTACTGTCTGGAAGCAATACATAAACCCCAACAGCAGAGCCATTAACAGTCATGTGACCCAGGACACTGGCAGAAGGCCAATATGGTTGGGATAAGAAAATGTCAACTTTCTAAATGTATACAAAAAGTGATGGATGGAATCCTTGAATTAATCTCAGCCACTGCTAATTACGTGGGCCGCATTCTAATCCACTGTTATTTTGCACAACCTGCCACCTCAGTTTGGACCCAGCCACATGCAAATCAATCTTGACCCTGCTGCAATGGGAACAGCCAAGCCCGGGTCCTCCCTGAACTGGAACACAAGTTACTAGGACAGGTTTCACTCTTAGTAGAGCTCATCAGCCAGGTATAACTTGGTTCTAGTGGCACAGTGTGCATGGGACCCTCGTCTGGCCATACCCGTCCCACTGAGGATGACAGACTGAGGTACACAAAGTGATGGATGGAATGCTTGAAATAATCTCAGTCACTGGTAACTACAAGTGCTGCACCCTAACTCATTATTTTGCACACCATGCTGGTTTATAGTATATCAAATATTTTAATCAGGTAGATGCCAATTGTACCATGCTTAGGGAGTGAGCACAAATCACTTTATCACTGGTATGTAGGGAAACAGTGCACATAGTCCTAATGCCAACAGAGGGCAAAAATCTGGGGGTGACTCTGCAAAAAAAAGGGCCAGGTTCAACAGAAACTATCAATAGAAACCACACAGTGAACTTTCTACAAAAAGATACCTATTTCTTGCTATGGACTGAAGATCAACTGCTCCTACTCTGTATAGACACATCAGGCACCAAATATATCCCACTAGAAAGGGAAAAAGGAATAACACAAGACAACACATTATAGAGCTTGCACAAATCCAAACGTGAATTTGAAAAACAATGAAACATAAGCAAAATATGCTAAAATTATTACAACAGTAAAAAACATTTAAGCAGGCCAATTATGTATATTTGAAGTAAACCTTACAAAAACATTTCCATACCAAACACATGCAATTTTATAAACTGTAGATCTACCAATCCCAGTGCCTCCCCCCTCAGATGGGTGCTAGGATTTGCCAGACATGTCCATAGCACCCAAGCACTGGTGCTTTGTACGACTCCAGTACATCCTTAGCACACACGGGGTTAATATTATTTGGGTGCATTGTTTTATTCTTAAACCTGTGGGGGGGCTTGATTCCTGACATCGGGAGCTGCTTTTTGTTATCAGAGGTGTCCTGAGGGGAGAGTGCAGCAGGAAAAGATCACCGGATGCCCGACACCCGTATGTCTCTCCAGTAAAGGAGTTCTGGACACCGCAGGAGGTGAGCCGTCGCAAGTTGGTGCCGCTGGGGCACTGCAACGCCCACAATCCCCTGCGGGAACCATACCTGACTGCAATCAGCCCTTTCTAAGGCCTCCAGGGACCCGCTGTGCCAGCAAGAGGCAGGACTGGGCCACCCTCTTGGCATAGCAAGGTTGATCTACCTGCCTCTATGGACTACTGAACAAAGTGTGCCCCTTGAGGTCTGTTGAATTTAATTCACTTTGGTTTTTAGGTCTCGCCTACGCAGCGCGCATGCACTGCATAGGAAAAAGACCTTTAGCAATCGCTTCGGTTTTTGTCCCAAAAACGTGCACGCGTTCCATTGCCTTCAATGGCAACACGTGCATGTTTGGCGATTCCCTTGCGGGAGCGAGCTTGACACCATATGTTTGTAATTAACTTGCAAACACATGGTGCCCCTGGCTCGCTCTTGCAAGGGAAACGCTTTGTGTGCTCTTGGCCGCACTCCTCTCAACCCTCCCACTTTGTAAACCTGCGGCTGTTCTGTTTGTTTTTTGTTTGTTTTTTTACAAGGGTTTATTCCTACCTACTTACTTTGTGATGCTATTCCTGCTCATTCCCACGTCACTACATCCGTCATCTCAGTGAAGCCATTTGCGAAAACTTTAATTCACTTACCTGCTTTCACTGCAGCAGCAAGTTTAATTTGGGCCACAATCACCAGATACATGGCAGATTTCTAGTTTATTCACGGGCTGTGGAAATAGTTCGAGTTCAAATTGACTGTACGGAAGAATTCCATGGAGACTTTGTGAAAATCCCACATGGGACTGGCAATCAATAAGATTTGTTGGGCAACCCACAACAGACATAGATAGGTAAGAAGTTTATTTTATGAAGCAGATGAAATTCCAATAATTAGCTAGAACATCTCGAGCGCACAAGCTGCTGTTAGCATGGCTCTGCATAACTGTCCGATTATCCAGAGTATAATTTTCAAATGTTGCTATTGCAGATGGGAATTTTCAACATTAAAAGAATTGGTGCTTTAAAACATATTTAGGGAAACAATAAGCTGTGAACATTATTGGAACGAGAAGACAATCTTATACTACCTTCAAGACAATCTTATACAATACTACCCCTCTACCCCACTACTACCCCTCTACCCTTCTACTATCCCACTACCCCTCTTCTACCCCTCTAACCTTCTACCCCTCTTCTAACCCTCTACCACTCTTCTACCCCACTACCCCTCTATCCCTGTACTACCCCTCTAAACCTCTACTACCCCTCAATCCCTCTTCTACCACTCTACCCCTCTTCTACCCCTCTAACCCTTTTCTACCCCTCTACTAACCCTCTACCCCCTCTACTACCCCTCTAACCTTCTACCCAACTACCCCTCTTCTACCCCACAACTCCTCTACTACCCCTCTATCCCTGTACTACCCCTCTAAACCTCTACTACCCCTCTTCTACCCCTTAATCCCTCTACCCCTTTACCCCTCTACTACCCCTCTAACCCTCTTCTACCCCTATAACCCTCTACCCTTCTACCCCTCTACTACCCCTCTAACCCTCTTCTACCCCTATTACCCTTCTACCCATCTACCCCTCTACCCCCTTCTACCCCTCTTCCTCTCTACCCCTCTACTACCCTTCTACCTCTCTACCCCTCTACCCCTACCACCCTTCTACCCCTACCACCTTTCTACCCCTCTACTACCCTTCTACCCCTCTACTACCCCTCTACCCTTCTACCCCACTACCCCTCTACTACCCCTCGACCCCTCTACTACCCCTCTACTCTTCTACCCCTCTACCCTTCTACCCCTCTACCACCCTACCTCTCTACTACCTCTCTACCCCTCTACCCTTCTTCTACCCCTCTACCCTTCTACTACCCCTCTTCTACCCCTCTACCACCCTTCTTCCCCTCTACCCCTCTACTACCCCTCTTCTACCCTTCTACCTCTCTACCCCTCTTCTACCCTTCTACCTCTCTACCCCTCTTCTACCCCTCTACCACCCTTCTACCCCTCTACTACCCTTCTACCCCTCTTCTACCCCACTACCCCTCTTCCACCCCTCTACTCTTCTACCCCTCTACCCCTCTACTACCCCTCTTTTACCACTCTACCCTTCTACCCCTCTACCCTTCTACCCCTCTACTACCCGTCTACTACCCCTCTACCCCACTACTACCCCTCTATCCCTCTTCTACCCTTCTACCCCTCTACCCCACTACTCCTCTTCTACCCCTCTACTACCCCTCTTCTACCCTTCTACCCCTCTTCTCTCTCTCTCTCTCTCTCTCTCTCTTTTGACTTAAGCTGCTGGTGGGGAGAAGGCGCTGCTCTGCCTCCGGGGCCCTGTTCTCCGACTCAACGCAGAATTAATTTAAGTTAATAAAAAAAAAGTTTGTTTACCCAGGGTCATGTGCATCCAGTAGCAGCTGCCAACTGCTACAATTAATGTCAACTTCATATATAATGTTGATTGGGTAGAAGTTTAAAACGGGGATGTTTTAACGCCAATCGGAAGCTTTTCCAAGGCGAGTAATTATTTGAAGCTGCGGCCCGTTAAGGCCTGTTTGAAGCTTTTCTTAAGTCCTTCGTCTGACGCAATGCTTGTTTCCAGACTGTTGGGTTCGTGGGCTCCCTGGTCTAAATTTAGCCAGACATCCACATGCAGTCTCCAATCCTGGAGTCTTCCCAAGAAACATTAATTAGCATTTCGTGGAAGTGTGCATTTTGCGCCGTTCTTGGTTTGTTTTGTTAAGATGTACGGCCAGGGCAGGACGGCCTTCGGAGGCTTCCCCTCTTGAGGGACGGTTCACGCCAACATCCCTTGTCTGGAAGCCGGTCCCGTTAATGCACGGTCTCAGGTCACCTGAGGAAAACATTTTCCTTTGCTGCTGGGATTATCTCCCGCGCAGGCCGCGCTAGTCCGCCCTGCTTTAGTCCACCACTGGGCGGCCTCCTGGGCTTAGATGCCCACGCGCTTCTATGTGCTCCCGTGGGCGCGCGGCCCAGGCGGGGTGGCTTTCCAGAGGCTTATGAACCGGAAACTGTGACCTCTTTACTGAGGTCCCTGGCGCTGCCTGGTGAAGGTAGGAGTCCTTCCTCTGGTGCGTCAGCGCGGAGGGTCATCGCTCTGACTGGCCAAAGCAGAGCGGCATGCTTCACCCGGAGCATCATTGGGGCAGTCGACTCCGCTGGCACGAGTGGGGGCAGTGAGGGAAATCTACGCAGACAGTCTGGGTACCGAAAGGCCCATGCCTCTGTCACCGCACCGAGTCTAGGGGGAGTAGTGGAGTTCTTGTGGCCACTACACAGCAAGGCACCCATCTACAGATCTCATCCCTGCCTACTCGGGGTCGCCCCGGTGTCCTGGTCACGCCATTCGGCCGTAAACACGTCTTCTGATGCACACTTATCTCAGATACTCATTTGAAGCTTTTTCACCAATCCGAATAAAAGCACTGATGTTTGACGTTTGTTCTTTTGTGTGTGCTTTGTTCTAAATGAAACGCTGCGTTTCTTGTGCAGTCAATTAAATTATCATAGCTACGCTCCCCTTAGTCAGGACCCAATCAGTTGAATTCCGGGAAGCCCAAACCATCAGTATTTCAAATCTGCGCGTGAAACGTGGGTAGGATGAGCCATGCAGCTCAAAAAGGGATGTTCTTTTTACATAATTTGTATTTAATAGAATTAGGAAGCAGGAGAACAGTCTCACAGTTGAGATAGGGATTCACATACACTGGTGACCACTTTTGAATTGGCTTTAAAACCATTCAAAGATGGCTGCAGCGTCTACGTGGGATGCGGTGGACTAAGTGGCAGCCGGAGCCTGATAGCACTGCTTGTCCTTTAAAAAAACAAAAACATTGGCATAGCCAATAGGTCTCGCCTTTGGGACCTTATAAGTGTTTAGTTATGCAGCACAATATCCTTGGTGCAACATCAACTGTTGCATGGCTAAGCACTTATAAGGTCCCAAAGGCGAGACCTATTGGCTATGCCAATGCTTGTTTTATTAATGAGTCCTGGAGCTGACTTGAGTGGATGGGGAAAAGTATGCTAACGAACTGTTCAGCGTTATCCGGTCTTGATTGAATGTTCATTCCTTTTCAAAATATATTAAATGTGGCCATAACTTAATAGAGCTTCAAAATTTAACGAGCACTTAGAGACTGAAATATGGGGAAAAGAAAACACCCAGAGACCGCGACCAAATCACCTAACAAAACCTGAGCCTCCATTATGAACTACATTACGGGTGCGATGGGGGCAATAGAAAAGCAGATAAGTGTGGAAGAATCTTTCACCATTTGCACTGAGGGCGCATCAGGGCCTGCAACATTGATTGATGTCGTAATTTCAGATCCAGCCCTAAATAACTTCTCTAGTGGGGAGAAGAAAAGTGTGATACATAGGGTTGAAATTATTTCCAACCCAACCTCACCGTGTTCCCTGACTCACAACTCCCATCAAAATGACTTAGGACACCCAGTCTCTGGCCTTTCCACAAAAAATGTAGAACATTTGGAAGGGGGGAAACGGATTATTAGAAATAAAAGTTTCCAGAACCCTGCAGTCACAAAACCGTCAACTAGAGTACCAACTAAAGAGATGCCCACGGAGGATTATAAAACCCTTGTTACATCAGTTCAAGCGCTGGAAGCCCTGGTAAAGTCCTCTTTCAGCGCACTTGACGCTATCAAGTATAACACTTGGAAAACAATGTACCTACGCGCGTTGATTTACTGGGGAAGGTGCACCCGCAACCTGCCAGACGCTTTTCGTTGGTGGCTTACAGGGATGTACCTCAGACATCTAATGATGCTACTAGACCCTGCACAGGGCATTGTGATCGACCCCAACTATTACCACTAGCTGCTGGAGCACCTAGTGTTTCACCAATCAAAATCCCATTGCCTAGTACTGGGGATGTTCACACTCCACAGTGTCTGTAAGCCTGAGTTCTTGCCATCACAAAGAGTTCTAATACCTGTGAATATTTCCCACTTCCACCTTTAGCCACAATCCCCATTAGAGAACCTGCCACCAATATTCCAGTAAAGAAATCTGATTTCTTGGATTTACCTCTGTAGTGATACCATATATGGTAATTCTGGCCAATGTTCCAACTTTACTTACACGAAACATGGGACTAACTTAGAAACAAATCATTAAACTGGTTAAACAACAGGGAGGGGTTAGGAGCAGCTCTTTTTGCTGACATAAAGATGGTGAGGAGAGTAAAATGGGTTGGAAAGGGACACAAATAATCCCAAAGATACTGTGTCGTTTTATCTTTTAAAACACCAGACTTGGTTGAAACCATCTTAAGCTGAGCCAGTTTTCTACCCATGAACTTGCACTAAATCGCAGTTTTACCGCTTGGGTATTTTTATCAATCCCCTACTATGAGAAAAGTTTATAACCAGACAGTACACACCAGTCAGGAGCAACCTTGCCCTCCGTTATGCGCCATTCCGACTTATAATTGGTTTGACAGATTATCCTCACTTAATGAAGTAGACTGACTGATGGATGCCACTCTGATTACTGAGGCTAAGTGTGAAGGTTCAAAATAAAGGTCCTAACCATGGTATGAGCGCTCTAGAAGGTGCGATGGTATATTGTTTACCCCCGCTCCCTAAAACTTCCCTGAATATTCAGAATTTCGCCTGTACTGTAAAGCAGGACGAACACATCCTGGATAGCCCTCACCTTACTCCCATGGATATTTTATATTGGAATGTGGCCGGGTTACGAAATAAGTGCAATTCCATAGAGTGGCTAAATTTTGTGTCTAGGTTTCAAATTGTTTGCCTACAGAAAACGTGGACTGTTGAACCTGATACACCTCAATGAATTTAAAATGTATCACTATCCAGCTATCCCTTCACATTTTGGCAGGTCTTAAGGAGACATATGTATTTATGTTTCAAATAAGGTGACCTCTACTAATATTGTCGTGATGGCAACTAAAGTATACTACCAAATCATTACTAATAAAATTTCTTTGTCAATTGTGTTGGTGATAATAATTTTTATAATAATGCATGTTCTATGGAAATAACATCTGCCCTATGATAACTTGACATTGACCTTGGGTCATTATATGATAATGACTCAAGAGAAATGATTATCTTATGCAGGGGTGATTTCAACCTTCGCCTGTGCCCTCTGCCATCCAAAAAGGTATGTGGTTTGGTCAATCCTGACAATAGTGATACAACACACTTCTTACATACATGTTATGGAAATTTACTTAATGAGTTACTTTTTAAATATGATTTGGCTTTTTGTAATGAGTTATGTAACCCACCTGACGCATTTAATAGTACATTTAATGGTAGAGGGGAGAATAGCGTAATTGACTATATGATGGTGCCCAATCGTTACTCCACACTGGTCTAACTTGTAAAACTATTTTGGTCTTGCTCAATTTCATTAGGAAGCTGAATAAAAAGTCCCCAAGAGAGATGATGATTATATATAAGGCTAAATGTCGGACTACCGCCATGCATGGGGCAGAGTTGTGGGTCTATGTCAACGGTCAATCTTTGCATTTGGTTGAAAATGCTTTTTTAAGGAATCTCTTTGCCCTTCCCAAAAGTCGCTCTACTTTCGTCTGTCACTCAGAATTGGGGGTGTCCTTCTTAACAGATCTGATTAAGATTCAGCCTCTTTTGGTTTGGCACAAAATCTGGACTTCCGAGTCCACGGGTTAACACCGAGACATTACAAAGGACTGCCTCAAATCTTCGTACGTCCTTAAAATCCCTTGGCTCAAGTACGTTGAACATCTTTTATCAGATCACGGCCATTCTGAGTACTTTGATATCTAGAGCAGGGGTTTCCAACCTTTTGTGTAATAAGAGTGACTTGTGTTCAATGAAACTCATTGTGAGCTACTAATATTTTTAGTGTTGTAATAGTAACCAAATCAGACAAGTTTACGTTACTGCCCAGTATTTGTAAATTTACTAGCAGTGATCACCTCAGCGCATCAGAAAGGGTTGCGACAGTAACTTAAAAAAGACTGTCAATTTGGAATGCCTCTTCAGGGGTAGTACAAAACAGCCACAACTGCAATGCCCCTGGCACAAAAGTAATGATAATAGTAATAACTCTTCCCATACAACTTATCACTTGCAAATCAGCTTTAAATATATTTGGGAAGTTCAACCATTTTTCTCCAAGTGCCAGCTCATGAGTTCTGAAACTACACACATTTTCGTCTTGAATACACAATTTTATCATTCATACATTAATTCAACCAAGAAAAAGGTTCTTATTTAGAAGGCTGGGGTGCACACAGGAGAGCTACTTACAGGTAGCTGGAGAGCTACCAGTAGCTCACGAGCTACTCGTTGGAGAAGCCTGATCTAGAGTCTATGACTAACATCTCTAGAAAAGAGCTCAAATCCAAATGTTTATCATTGCTTGAGGATTTAAGTTTATCTACAGAACTATTGAAATCTTCTGTTCTTAAGAACCAATTGATCTTGACCAAACATGATATGCAACTTTATTTAATAAATGTTAGCAATGCTCGCCATAGATTTGTATTGATCCGATTTAGGAGGGATATTTTTCATCGTCTAACTACCTTTCCAAATACAAACAACTGGTCACAAGACTTGGAGAAATGCCCCTGTGATAAAGTATCCACCCAGAGCACTGTGCACATTGTTTTTTTATCTGCAAACACTACTCAGATCTGAGAAAATGTTTAATCAAACCATTGATAAGATCTTTAAACTTTGTGCAGTGTCGACCAGCTTTTTTGTTTCTACAATCCCTCCCGATTCTGTATATATGTGTTGTGACGTTATTCATGGGCTGTCATCACCCGTAGAAAGCTGTTATAGTCAATTTTATTAGTTATATGAAGCAATTGTCCTTTTACCATTTATATCTGTATTGTACATGTTTTATCATACTTTTTATACAGTATTTTTTAACTTGAATAATGTATTCTATTTCTGTATGCTTTTATGATTTAAAATGTGAAATCGAATAAAGCTTATTTTTGATTCGATTTGATTCTTAAACCTACAAGGACAATGTAATGTTTAATACAATTTGATTTTAACAAGGACAGCTGTTAGGGCTCACCGACTGGGAGTACCCAGAGAGGTGATAAGCCAGCCCAGACACAGCTCACTGCTGGCGAGAGGCGAATGTAATCTTTCAAACAGATTTCAGTGGCTCATCTTTGTGTTTAGAACCAAGCCATGGTTGCCTTTGCACTTATATCCTGCGATTCTTCCTGAAGCCTTTATCTTGCTGCTGACCTCAACATGAGCATCATTGTGGCTGCCCTTGGAACTGAATCTTTTTTCACTTTTAATCTGCTTCAGTGGTCAGTGAGCAGCAACATGTACCACTGTGGTTAACTCTCTTCCCCTCAAAATGTAGGCATGACAACCACAACTAACAATAGAGGGACCTAGGAGAAAAGCAATTCTCTTACACTACAGTAGTTTTGGCTACCATTCTTTAAGACAACCTTAGCTCAGATGAAGTGCTCACCCACAATGTAATACTCTAGCCTGGAAAAAACTAACCGAAAATCACTACAGAAACCAGCATTCTCAGCACATTTCCTGACGCTGTAGGAAAGAGGAGGCCATCATATCCTGAGACACCATCAAAGGAGGGGGTGAAGGGTCCACTCCTCTTTATATCCCACTATAGCAGGGATGAGCTCCCAACCAAAGACAAGGTGCTTCTTTATTGAAGGAGGAATGTGCACAATACACTTTTTTGTTGTCAATAAAGAACATTTCTCAAAGTACCAAGAACCGGAATTGCATACTAAAGCACATACACTTTATCTCAGTCTTTCCTATCTGGGCTGGTCGCCTTCCTCAGAAATCTGATTCAAGGTTTTATTAATTCTTTCTGGCAATGCATGGGTCTGGGGATGGTAAACTCATTGTTTTAAATGGTGGATTTGTATTCTATCACAGACCTGAGCCATGAGCTTGGATGTGAAATTGGTACTGTGGTACGTTAACATCTCTTCTGCAATTCTACTTGAGAAAAAAACAGTATGAACATATCACAGATACAAGCAGTAGAGTAAGAGAAAAGAGGCGCGGGCGAGCCTAACAGCTGTGAATCCTCCGTCTTATTACGGAATATGTGTAGGGAACAACCACAATTTTTTCAAGGATGTGAAATGGGCAGCTATGCTCCCCCACAGCAAAAGAAAAGGTAATTCTGGGCACAGTATTGCCGTATCCTACCCAGGTTCTTATCTAGAGAACGTTTGACCCAACCGGCATAATAAGAAACAGATCTATTTTGCCATGGCCTATTAATAATTCAACTCTGGAGTTTAGCGCCCAGAGCACCCATGCCGTATCGCAAGGTGAATAACAGTCCGAGATATGTTTTGGGTAGAACATGCTTGAGTTGCGTTCAAGCCTGCCTGTAATTTCGAACGTACCCCCCTTCGAAGTCGATTTCAAGCAGCAGCACAGTGCGTCATTTGAGCTGGGGTTTGCAGTGTAGTCTGCTACAGGAGGAGGGCTCGCAGCCGCACGCCTGACTAGATACTAGACATATTTATTAGGTTCCCCGGAAAACTTTGAATAATTCATAAACCAATTGCTACTACACTACAGGTTTGAAACACACATCACTATCCCTGAATATTAAAGTGAGCGCATTTACAATTTGGGTTAGGGGTGCCTGTACACGACACTGACCTGGACAAAGTGGGCGTGACACAGCTGAACCTAAATCATAAATCAAAGCTGTTCGGAACAAGGGGCCCCGGCGAAGGTGCCTCGGGAGCGCATGTAGGGGTAGGCAGTAGTGGGTGAAGAGAGTTGCCTGGCTCCTCTGCTTTGGGAGAGATTGCAGACAGTCTCGCGGTGTCGGGCTATTTCTTAAGAAGTTATTACTCGACGTACCAGCCGGACGGCTCAGGAACTTAATCGTTCGCGGATGATATTGGGGTTGAGCCCAAAGGCCACAGGTTTGAGATCCGTTTCTGTTGGATATCCAAGCGGGCTGGCCTAAGGGCACTGTAACGATGAGTCCTGTAGCGTATATAACAGGAGAAGGCAGTATGAGGCACCAAGGTGACGCTCCTGTTCGGGCGGACCTACTACTTCAAGCAATTCAGTTCCCGGTCCATTGGGTGTGGGTTGCATAGTTGTTCCACAGCGTTTTCCTTCAGGGTTAACTATTACCCAAATAGAGTTATGTGCAGGCCTGCGTAGGCGCCGGCAATCATTGGTGAGGCAGGAAATCAAGGTGGGAAAAAAAGGGATAGATGTGATTGGCCCCAGAATACGTTTGGCCCAGAGCCCCCTAAAATCCTTAAGATATCCCTGCCCTGAAGCAGATTGCTTTAAATACCGGTTTCCCCCATTAATTAATTTAACGTGGGCGATGGGGAAGAGTCTATTATAAACATTTGGCATGGAAATGTTGCGTTGGTGTCACGGACCGTCCATGGAAAAGTTTCTTTTAGATCAAAGCAAGACCTCTCCCAGTGCACCCGTGCTCTTCGGGGCTGCCGGCCTGAGCTGCCGACTTGGGAGCTGGGGAATCTGGTTCGATCCCCGGCATCAGCTCAACAGCCGCTTGGAGGGGGGCATCATCACACCCCTTGGAGGGGGGGCAACTATAACAACAGAGAAAACACATCACTATCCCTTAACATTAGATGTACACACGGTTAGACCTTGGATCAATGGCCTATGCAGGCAGTGACTTGGCCAAGTAAGAGCATGGCAAGCTGAAACTCGATCATAAATGGATAGCTATGGGTCTGCTGGAAGAAAAAAAAAATTAGGCAGACGTGGCACCTTATTCGTACGTTCTGGCGGGGAGGGGGCAACAGTCGCTCCTATCTTAATGAGCCACGGTATAACATAAGAAAATTAATTAAAGCAAGCAGCTGGCACAATGTAAGTAACATCAAATGCATTTGCATACAGTTGACTCCTCTTTACTTATGTCAGCAGGGAACAGGCAAATATACGAGATATGCAACAGTGCAACATGTCGAGAAATGGTGGCATCAAAAGCCGGATGTCTTCTGTTTTTTTGTGACACTAGGCAACATGTAATTTGGTTAGCAGCGGCGGTAATTCCTTCTACCAGTCATATTGTCTGCTAAACATACTGGGTTAAAACAGACATTGCCAAGTTGGCACAGTGAAGAATGTCAATCTCGTTCACCTATGGGAACATGCAGGCTACTGATCCCTGCAAGAAATTAAACCCGACAGCACGCCTGCTGATATCAGTCACTTCTTAAGCAAAATCTTTGCCTCCTTTTGTATGACGTGCCATATTGTAGTTGTATGGTCTCAGAGGAAGAAAAAGCAGACCGAGAAAATTTGGAATTAAACCATGTCTTCACCCACGGTCAATGGGACCAGCCTCATGCACCAACGCTTAGCCCCCACCCCGCCACATTGCAAGGTCAAGTAACACCAATAGGGACGAGGAGTTTTGTTTAAGGTCGGAGTAGAGGTCCCAGTTACTGCAGGGTGCAGCTTCATGGTGGGTGTGACACCACGAATAAGGAATGGGTGCAAGAGGAAAGAGGGGGTACAGGTGCTTTAAACAGGCAGGGCACATCAGGTCCCAGCGCCCGCAGGGGCTAAGTCATAGCCCGCCGAATAGGGGGAGGGGGGCAGCAAACATGGGGCGGCGGACAAACCAAAACGTGCACCAGTTATTACCATGGCACAGATAAATAGGGCCATGGCAAGGGGCCTCGTGCATCACGGTCTGATTAACTTGAGGCCCCCGGGGTACCACTTGGAAGATAGGGGCACACGTGACGGGGATGGGCAGACATTTTTTTCATACTTGGCAGAGTTGGGGTCCTGGAATAGCTGGGTTTCTATTGAGCAGGGGCGAAGGGAGGCGGCAAAGGGGGGAGCTGCCTCCAAGCGTTAAACCGCAGGCAGCGTGGCGAAAGAAACCCAGAAGAAGATCAAGAAGGGGAAATTACCAGAGGTAGATGAGCTGCTCACACAGTGTCCTTGGGATGCCTCACGGAGGGGACACAGAGTGAGCGAATGACAGCACACAGCCACAGGCAGAGTAGATGTGATGCTCGCACAGGGTCCTTGGGATGCCTCACAGCAGGGACACAGAGTTAGGGAATGACAGCACACAGGCAGAGTAGATGAGATGCTCGCACAGGGTCCTTGGGATGCCACAAGGCAGGGGCACTGAGGAGCAGGCGAGGGGCCAGCAAGGGTCCAGGGCAAGGGGAACGGCACCTGAGAGCCCGGGCCGGTCCTAACGGACGCCCACAAATTCGGTAGCAAGGGAGGCCTGGAACCGCACAACACGGAGACCTTGCTTGAAGGGGCACCTCGAGCTAAGATAGTGCTGTCACAAAAGGACTAACACCAAACTTGGAGAACAATGCATGACGTAGAATAACATGGGTGTTTATGAATGACCAGCCAAAAGTTGCCAGATGTATAAACCATGTTTTAATAAACTGCGGCCTTTCTATGCACCATACCATGTTGTCACTGGAATGATTAATGGGGAAAGGGATGCAGTTGGGGGGGGGGGTAACTTGCCCCTGGGAGGGGTTTAAAAGTCACTTCAAACACTACCAACAAGACTCTTTTGAGGAGAAAATGTATTTTGGGAAATATTTTCTGCCCAAACCTGTTCTCTCCTATATATACTGTGATCAAAATAGTCTGCGCCAACAAATAAGTGTACGAAATTTACACTGGTGAGATTTAATATAACTTGGAACACGAAAAAGAGCGAGCTACGCAAGCATGATGGAAAATTTCACACATACCTACTTAAAGGGGCAGCATGGCATGGAACGTGGGAGGGAAGTCACTATACCCACGGTTTACTTATAAACCAACACATTAACAGGACTGTATTCAAACTATTCAGGCACATGTGCGTTTAATATTATCCAAGGACATGCTTTTGCGCGACTGTCTTGTAACCTAAGTATCACACTGAATAAACTTTCAATGCACTTCACAAATTTATACTACTGTATTAATTTTTATAGTTACATATTTATTGCTATCTGGATGAGACAAATGTAAATATACATATAATTTACTTTTTATTTGAGATATATATTTATAAATATATATAGGACACAAATACAGGCACATTCCTCACATGGCGAAATGCCAAACTACAGTAATCACCACAATGCAATAACAGCAAGAATGTGATAAAAAAAACATTCTAACTGTAAAAATAGGAAAACAGCTACACATATGACAAGGGAATCAGGTGCCATCTACTGGTAAATCGAAAACAGTGAGACACCTTACAACTATTGTAGTCACATAACGGCAACATTAATTTGCTAATAGCACATGGACATTTGTAGAACACACGTTATATTTTAAAGAACATTTTAATCATATTTTTCACAGTGTTTTCTTCAGGCAACTAATGCTAGACTTTTGTTGCTTTAAAACAAAACTACAAAACAGATACAACTAAAAGTACAATACTTTCGTTTTCTTTCTATACAAAATACATTCCATGCACTACGGCAGCTTCTAGTTTATAGCTTTGTAAAATAACTAATGTGTTATTTGTTCATAACCGAAACTAAAATGAAACATTAGTGCTGATAACTGCACAAATTGCCAATAGCCAAGATGACCGTTTCCAATGAGAGTTTTTAAAACTCATTGTAAACATCCAAGATTTTACAGTGGAAGATGTACAGGATACAGAACAATCAATATACCAATTTTCCCTCACAATACAAGTGTGTTACATACAAATGCATTGATCTATTAAAAGCTAGGGTGAAGGAAAAACTGGACGTCAACAATGTTGTTTCTGTGGATTATTCCCACAAGACTCCATTCATTCCCTCTGGGGAAAGAGTCTCTTCATGGAAACAGATAAGAGCTTTACATGAACAAACATACAGACAGTTTTTTATGCACTTCCACTACTGATTAATGTTTAAAAAAAAATACCACTTGGGAAGAACACGAACGTCTTACATAATGTTAACACAGAAAAAACCTCCATGTGTTATTCATATTTTGGAGCGGAAAAGAGTAAGGCGAGAAACCCTCAAGTTATTCCACGGATAAGTATATTTTTAAAAGCAAGTTTTAGCTAAACTCGAGAGGAATCTAAACCTTTACTCGAAGGGCCACATGTTCCAGGGAATTTTAGGGTACGACTGCTAACTTATTTGTTACAAGTAAAAAATGTCCCATATTAAACATTATACACAGTTTATTTGTAGACTATGCTAATCAACGATTCCGTTCAATTCTGCTTTTTACTTTTGGCCATCCGGATTAAACCAATTATTTTGGTTCACCTCCATATCTCTAATGAGCACACCCAGAATCTTAACATGATGTGTGAGTGACAAACACTGAGACGCAATTCACAAAGCTTTTTTCTCATGAGTAGGTGTGACTTTCCATTAGAAGTTCAGAAGTCACTGTTCCAATTACTCACAGAAAAGTCTTTGTAAAACAGGGACCTGTCTAGGGTGCACAGTATTGACTTCGCATTGATGCTGTTAAACACAACAGTTTCGACGACACGTCACTTTTTTAAAATTTATTATGATATGAATGAATGTTATTGGATTAGAATCCCTGAATGGCAAATTAACTAAAACGAATGAGGGTTACTCTACACGTAGTTGCTGTCCTGGAGTACTTTTAGCACATAATACACAGGATAGACCATGAATTTTGGCTTCAAACTGCGATAGACATAAGAAATAATGAGGAGAAAGAAAGAACACATTCTGATGGTTAATGTCCGGAGGAACAACTGAGGACTGAGGAATATCAGTTGACTTTTATACCCCAAGTCATTACTGAATTTAGAATGCTTCTCCCCAAATGTGTAAATTGTATTTTACACCTATAAAAAACGTAATGGACAAAGAAATCACATGAATGAATGAAATAGTTTTGTAGAGCGCGCATTACCCAAGGGTGTCTTAGCGCTGAAACAGACCAAGAGCCGAAAAAGAGGCATCAGACAGAGGGAATAACATGGATGACACCGTTATTTAAAGTGGAAACAGCCAGGTCTTCAACTGCTTTCTGAAACGCTGCAAGGTTGATTGTGAGCGGAGTGCAAGAGGCAGGGAATTCCATAGCTTTCCCCCCTAGTATGCAAGCGTTCTACCGCCCCAGTTTGCTCTACTAATTCTAGGGACCATGACCATATGTGCAGAGCTAGATCTGAGGTTTCTGTTGAGCGTGTACCAGAAGAACCGTTCTTGGAAAAAAGACGGACCGATGATATAAAGAGCCTTGTGCATTAGACACAGAGCTTTGAAGGAGATCCTCTTCTTCCCCGACAACCAGTGAAGTCCATGCAATAAGTGAGAGACTGGTTTGAACTTGGGAATCTTCAATAGTGTTCTTGCTACAGCATTTTTTGTAGGGACTGCAATGGTATTTGGAAGTGCCTAGATAGAGGGCATTACAGTAGTCCATTTTGGAAGCGATGAGGGCCAGCATTACCGTTTTCTGTAAGTCAAACGGAATGAACGGGAGAATTGTTTTGAGAATCCGCAGCATAAAAAAGCCACCTGAAGTCACCACATTAATTTGAGCAGAGAAACACAATTTGGTGTCAAAGATGACTCCCAAGTTTCGTACCTTCTGCACTGGCTTGGGACAATTGTCCAGCTCCGAGGGCCACCAGGATGCATTCCAAAAGGAGGTCTCTTTCCCAAAGAGCAGAACCTCTGTTTTGTCCGAGTTTAGCTTGAGACAATTTCTCTGCATGCAATTAGCGACTGCCGCCATGCATCTGCAAAAATTGTTTGCATCTTTCATGATAACATGTTTTTGAGCAGCTTCAACCTTGGTTGACTTGGCAATGTAATCTGAAAGGCAACTGTACTTTTAATTTTGAGGTTCTGACAAATCTGAATGTGAGATCATCTAACACAATTCCAAGGTTTATAAACAAGAGACTGATCCTTGTGGTTCAAGTTATAACTGAAGATAAGAGGCCTTGAGATAAATGCTCTGAGCTAAAGCAGTGGGCGCTATATATCCTCTGAGGTATGTATAACAAGAGGGTCTGAGCAAGAAGGGTCCTTTGCTATCAGCTAAAGGTTGGAATTACCCATGAAGGAGCAGCAGGAGATCCTACATTTTGTAGGTCAGTGGATAGTGCAGCCCTCTATTTTGTCTCAGCATTTGTATTTTTATTGATAAAATTGTCTATGGATGTGTACCACAGGCTCAACATAAGATTGATGAAAACTGCTTAGCTCCTAACACCATAAGAACTCGTTTGTTGCAGAGATTGACTCCAGTACTGTAGGTAGGCAGTTGCAGAAACATGAAGCTCATTCTGCAACCACTGGCTTGCTTTAGAATATGGATTCGATGACTAAGGAAAATTGGAGCCCAGAATAAACTCATGGCTTTAACCCCTTGACCGCGATCGGAATTCCGCTCGTGTGCTGGACATTCCGATCGCGGGTGTGGTCGTGACGAGCTCAGCTCGTCATGCGCACAGCGCTACCGCGCAGCATGACGAGCTGAGCTCGTCACGCGCATCGAAGGGGTTAACGAAAGTGTCCAGTTGCAATACCATCGTCAAGCCTAATAATAATTGCCAAATGACCAACCAAGCATGCCATCCCAGAATTTTAGTACCTCACAGGGATTTGAGAGACAAGGAATGAGACGCTGTATGGGCAAATCACTAACAGAGAGGCCAACAATAACATCGATATAGAGGTTACAATGACTACCAACACCCTGATTTGTTTCTACAAGCATACAAGAGGAAATGTACAAAAGCTCTTGTGGTCAGGGGCAGTCATGGCGTAGAGCAGAGTTGTATGAAAAGCTATAATGATCACAGAAAATTCAGTTTCCACCCCATAGTCACATGTGGTGGCACAGAAATGTATAAACATGCAGGATTTGGGAGTGAACAGAGTAAATCTAAGAGAGCTAAGGGCAGAACATTGTAAAAGTGATGCAGTGAAGTTCAGGGCACTGGTGGAGTCCAGTATGTTTTGGAGGGCCTTAATGCAGGCAAGAGGGGGCAGAATTCCCCAATGGTACGATGGCTCCACGCTCTCCAAGAACAAAGGCAAATTCAATGTACAAAAGCAACATGTAGTGTTGTATGTCGGCAGTTTTAGGCATTTTTAACGAAACACCTAGGAGGAGGAAGCATCTTAGAATTTAGAGTTTCTTTCATCCACCTTTCCACCCAAACATTGGCTTGTGAGTGCCCCTATAAAATATGTAACACTGCTTAAGACTTCATGAAGGCAGAGCTGGTTAGGATCACTTAATCCCATTAACATTTATGCATACAACTAGAACTGCTTAAAGTAAAGGCTGTCACGCAGAAGTTATTTTTTCTGACAAAAGGGGTATCAAATGACTGCAGAACACAAGAACAGGTACTGTGCTGCAGGTACAGAGCTATTGAAGTCATTCTTAAAAATGTATGTGGGATGCACGCTCCAAAAACAATAACCTAGAAACCCCTCAAAAATCTTTAACGAGAATACTCAATCTAGGCAGAGCAATAAGATGAAACACATTTGGCTAGGACAGTCAGACAAATTCATCTGCCCTAACCTGTTCTTTAGCTTTTTCACCCTGATACGCGCTATGGGCTCAAAAGTACATTACCTGAACACAAGTTTCTCAAAAGAGATGAGAAAGAAAAGGCACAGTTGGAAAAAAGGTCTTCCTTCACTGCTGCCGGGGGATTAAAACAGTTTTAGCCTTCTCTTTCAGATGTTCTTTGGAGAGAGTGCTTTACATAATAGCAGGTGTATCAACAAAGGCAGAAAGAGGCAAGCACCACTGACAAAAGAAGGCATTTCCACATTGTTATTTAGGGATTAAAAACTGCTCTGCGATGCAGACTTTAATTCTCCAGAAAAATGAAAGTTTTCAGTATTGTCAAAAAGGCAGCATGAAAGATATACATATATTAAGTAAAGTGTGTTTTTTTATTTTTCTGAATTTTCTGCCCATTTACTCTGTGGCCATTGTCTATCTCTTCACACAAAGACACCACTCTAATGTAGTACTGAAACAAGTCGTAGGACACATCACAACTGTAGGCCTCACATGTTCTTTATTAGTGACTTTGTCTCACTATTACGCTTTAAATCTGCTCCCTGCTCCCAGGGGTGATCTTTGGAGGCAGTCCATGCAGTCCCACCATTGGCTCCAGCAAACGATGTCATGTCTAATTCTCTGCAAAACAAATTAAGACACTCAACAGTGATCCGGCAAGAAAGTCCTATGATGCATTACATTACAGCTGATAGTTCAGTTTTTCCTGGTTAATTGCTAACCTTAAAAAAAGTTTACTGTGCATAAAAAATGTCATAAAAAAAATATATGGGTTCTGCATTAAGGAAGATTCTTATTTTTGGAGCTGACCAGAGGACCCCTTTGAAAAAGTACAGATGACAGAGTATCCTCTTATGAGACAGTGTGGTTACATCTTTCAAGTATTAATGCTTCTTTAATCGTGGCTCCTTCCGGTTACACGGATGATGAACCAGGTGAGAATTCCAAGTGGACGTCCAGGCTTCCGTAGACTGAGCGGATCACGTCCAACACCTTCTCCTGAATGACGTCCACCTGTTCTGAGGGACAGTAGTCGTCCAGGCTTGATCTGCAAATGCAGAACCCAACATTAATGAAATAGTAAGAAAAAATACAATGAACAAAAAGAGTCTGTGCTCAGTTTCGGAGAGTGTAATAAATAACGTTTCTTCTCGAGAGACCAGGTTAAAACGTGTCAAAATTAAACAAAGTGCTTTAAGAGAGATGAAAAACTGCAGAGGGGCTCTAATGTTTAGGATGTCCTTAGAACCGCAACCAAGGTACCTTTATGAGAGGCACAGCCTACATAATTATGGATTCCTACTACATGTACTACAGTCCCCAATTTCATACATTACTAAACACAACCTTTTCTCTACAGAGAGAATCATACAAATTAACAGAGAATGCAATATGTATTGAAGAGTTCATATGCCATGTTATGTTCATCATCCACTTTAGACAGCAGTATTCTCAGACTTCCCATTCTCTACGTTGCTTCCTATCATTTATACTTTGAAAAGCCAATATGTGCCTAGTCTAGGATTTTTAGCCATCAAATGCAAAGCGCCTGAATGGATTATGGCAGAGGAACTGAAATCTGTGTATGGATGGAAATGTGTAAAAATTACCAGTTTGCACCCACAAGAGTACAGAAGTAGTATAGGAGCATTTCTATGTTTCTACTTTGCATTCTAATTCCTGTTTTCAGTTCCTTCCTTTTGTGTTCCCACACAAGAAAGCATACAGCCTGCAAAATATTGTTTTATTACGAGTAATTTATAAGGAGAGGGGTGGCATTCAAAACCCAGATTGAATGGGACGCGCCTATGCAATTTTCTATTTCCATCTTATTGAGTGATGGATATAGTCATCTCAGCTGTGCTAAAGTTCATGTACGGCAGCTGCATACAGATGAACAATGTCTCTGCAGTAAGTGCTCTAGCTCTCGTATATAGATGCTAATTCTGGTTTGACAAGTAGAATAAAACGAATGCCAATACTGATATCTTTTCATATAATCATTCGCTCATGAGATCACACACGCTATGATCCACAGCAATTTATTTCTTTTTCATATATTTCTTTTTTTTAAATCAACACTTTCTTCAAGAGAAACATTTCAAAGCTCAATTTTCAGACATCATTTAAAAAAAACATCAGTACACAGAAAAGACATCAACAACATATACAAAAATTAGAAATGACAAAATTGTCCCAATTAAAGAGGTTTTCTGGGCAATTCAAAAATAACTCCAAACAACAGAACCTAGGTTGTTTCAATAATGTTTTTGTATAATTGTGAATGTGGTGGGATTTTTGTATAAACAAAGTGATTAATTTGTAATTTCATATGTTGTTGATGTCTTTTCTGTGTATTGATATGTTTTTTTAAATGATGTATGAAATTGGCACTCGTTTTGTTCTACTTATCATTAGGGCCTAGCCTTACTGATTACGGGCCGAACCCTGTGTAGTTCTACGAATTCTGGTTTGACGGCATTGCCGTCAATCTGCATTTCTGTTTCAGTCACTATCACTTTCACAAGGGCACACTAACAATCAAACACTTCAGTTCGACTCTGCTGGCTGCGGTTCAGCCAGTGCTAATAGCAGTGGCGGCTCGCACAAAGAGTGCTGCGGGGCGGTGAGCCGGGGGAGGGGCAGGGTGGGGGTAGTGGACTCCGACATACGGCAGAATGGAGTAAAGTAAGTAAATAAATAAATAAAACTATCTACCTTGCGCGCTGCATCGCCAACTCGGCGATGCAGCGCGCGCAAGGTAAATAGTTTTATTTGTTTATTTACTTACTTTACTTCCTTCCGCCTTATGTCGGAGTCCACTACCCCCCCACCCTGACCCTCCACCGCCCCGCAGCACTCCCTGTGCGAGCCGCCACTGGCTACGAGACAAAGGATTATGCTCCCCTGGCGCAAACAGAAGCTCAGGCCTTTGCCGCCTGGCTGCCCTGCGGTCCCTTACCTGCTGAATAAAAGTAGAAACCACCAAAGACTCACAACTAAGTAAGCTGTGCCACCTCAATCTACTTCAACGTTTCAAAATGTGAAGCAGGGTCTAGTTTTACCATATAAATGCCTTAGGCCAATCCTGCCCCACACCTGAAGCATGAGACCCCCATATGGCCCCACCAGCCAGCATGTAGGAATTTGTTAAATTGACCATACTGTCTCAACTATTTTCTAAACACAGTAGGCCCCATGCCTCTTCGTGTACATCTTTCTGAACATCAAGAAGATGTAGCAATAACAGGATGCATCTGTCATCTAGAAGAACAAGATGGGCCAAGAGTAGAAGTGGGGGCCAACTGGGACTTTCCGCAGCTTTGGAAACTATGATAGCGACAGGGCTTAAAATAGACAATAGCCTTATAAGGAGCTTCCGCCTTAAAGTTTACGAGAAGTGGCCAAAGTGCGTCATGTTCTGCGGTCAAAGCACCTGCTAATGTCGTGGTTCTGCGGTCAATAGTTCCTCATTAAAAGAGTATAAATGGTCTGCCCACAGTCCATTCGACAGACCATCTCGCACAAATGTACCCATGGGTCATGACATGTGTGGTCTCCCTCAGCCATCTTTTCTGGATCTTTGGCTGAGGCTATAATGCTTATTGTATTTTAAAATTCATTTTCTCTCTTCCTCTCCCTTTCCTTTCATTGCCGTCATTTTGAGCTTCATTGCAATTGCATGTTTTTGCTCTCCATTTCAAAATATGTCTTTTGACACAGGTCTTCGCTAAAATTGTGTAACTTTATTGTCTAGCCAAGTCTATCTTAACATTCATTGTTTGAAATTGTAACAACTCCTGATTCAGTTCCTGTATCTCACGCGTGTATTTTCTTATATTAGATAGAACACCCCTGCTCAAATTAAGGTGGCGTAAAATATCACCCTTTAGCAAATGTCAAAACTCTCATTTCCAATTTTTGCAGAACACTGCATGGAGATTAAAAACTTTGAAGAAACCCCAAGACCAAAATACCCACCAGATTGACAACAGTCCAGAGGCTCCCTATGGATGTTAAATGTACCCACAGCTCTTTTCCTTGCTCACAAATACCCCCACTGAGACAGGACCCTATGCCTTTGCAGTTAAGAGACATACCTCCTTTGTCAACCAGATGAGTCTCCATATCCTCCACACAAGCCGTAGCTCAAGATGGAGATGCTGCTTCAGTGTTCTCGCCAGTGGCGCCATAATCGATCTAACCTCCTTCCACAGCCTGAAATTGCAGTGCCATGGTACTGCCAGTAGTCAGCCAGCGGATCTCCGCGGTAAGGCCCGACGGAGTCCAAGTAAGCCGGGTAGCGGGGGTGGCAAGAGTGCTCCTGGGAGCATGGCGCTTAAGTGAGTCCATGGGGGAGGGCCACCATCAGTTACTGTTGCTGTGGCACTTTTCCTCTTTGGTGTCTCTGCAGCTCTCCTGCTACCCCTCCCAGCCAGCGAGCTCAAACGCTAACAGAAAGCCCTACAAAGCTGGCAACTTGGGTTTTAAGTCACCAAAGAAGACTGCTTTTTTACCTTTCGCGTTGCTCCTCCCCTACCCCTCTGGGATCCAGGATATGAGGCTGCCTTGCTGCCTCGCTCAAATCTCTAATTCTTCACCCGAAATCTGAAGAAGATGTATATGACTTAAATCCTCGGCCCCTTCAGTTAATAGGGGGCCCACAGAGCGCTCACTCTCCGGAACCTCCAAGACATGACAGTGAGACAGAGTGCTGGAATCAGTTAACTTCACACAATGCTGAGGAAGGAGCACAACCCCCCTGCGAATATAGGAGAGTCATGGAGTCTGATACCTGGCTTTGCTTGTTCCAGACTGTAGATGCTCCATCAAAAGCTCTTGATTTTCAATCCAATAAATTTGACATACAAATTGCTTTACTGGAATCTCTAGTACAATTTACCGCCGCTATTGACTCCCGGTTCGAGAACATGCACTCAACGATAAAAGAACTATTGAGCGAGTTCACGAAAGCATCAGCAGTAAACACACAAAACAATAAACAGAACCAGTCTTATTATCGAAAAACTGCAGGAATTTCCAACTATTGTGTCCACCCTAGTGGAGGAAATAAAAACCATCAAGGTGCATTTTACCCCAATACAGGTAATAAGCTTTCTAGACGCTCCACAGTCACAAAGCCAAAGAAATTGTCACATCAAATACTTCGCCAACCGAATCCCTTTATGCCACAACTCTCAGCAAAGCATTGTATAGTAGCGAGGTGCATAAAAATCAGGGTCTCTCTGACAACAATGGATGTGAAAAGTCCAACCCTGCTGAGCCTACACCTGATACTAACACTTAACTTTCGACTTGAATTCGACCTGAACAGCCAAGATTTAATACAAAAAGGCGAATTTCTCAAATGCACAAGTTACTACTTGTGTAACGATATATCTGTAAGAGACATTAGTTAGTGATAGATTCCTTACCTTAGAATATCCCCAGGCGTCAAACTGGATCCGGAAAGTTTTTTCGTTAGCAGTACCCCTGCGCGTCAGTAGGTGGTGTCGTGCGGCTCCGCGTCCGTCGCTGGCGTTGTAAGCGCCGAGATGACGTCACGGAGACTACTTAGGCGCCACCCATGCACGCTGACGTCAGTTCTGTACACGACTTTCCGCGCCAGGAACGCAGAGCCATGCAAGAAACTGACCATTGGTGCCATGAAACTAGGGCCCTGAAAGGGATGACAACCCTAGAAATCAGTTCGCAGAACGGGGAGGATGGGTGGGGCGGTAAAGAATCTATCACTAACGAATGTCTCTTACAGATATATCGTTACACAAGTAGTAACTTGTGCATCTGAAAGAGACACGTTAGTGATAGATTCCTTACCTTAGAATAGATACCCCAGCAATACCAACCCCGGTGGAGGGTCTGCGAACGGATTACACCAGAAAGTCAAGGAGAACAGAACGGCCAAAGAAGCCGTCTCTCCGGACCCGACTGTCAAGGCAGTAATGCTTGGTAAACGTGTGCAGCGAGGCCCACGTAGCTGCCTGACAAATATCCTGCAAGGGGACGCCGCGTCCCAAGGCAGTAGTGGCTGCTGTCGCCCTGGTAGAATGGGCACGCAGCCCCACAGGAAGCTCCTTCTTAGCCAACGAGTAACAGGCTTTGATGCAGAGAACGACCCACCGAGAGATGGTCCGTTTGTGCACAGCCCGACCTTTCTTGGCGCCCGCGTAGCCAACAAAGAGCTGGTCATCCACCCGGAACTGGTGTGTGCGCTTCAGATAGAACGAGAGCGCACGTTTTGGGTCCAGACGGTGGAGCCTCTCTTCCTCTTTTGAAGGATGCGGAAAGAAGGTGGGCAAAGTGATGGTCTGCCCGAAGTGGAAGGGCGTGACAACCTTTGGCAAGAAAGAAGGACGGGTCCTTAAAACCACCTTGTCCGGATGAACAGAAAGGAAAGGAGGTTTAGAAGAAAGAGCCTGGAGCTCACTCACTCTTCTGGCAGAGGTGATAGCTACCAGGAAAGCCGTCTTTAGAGTAAGAAGACGTAAGGGACAGTTATGAAGGGGCTCAAAAGGAGCGCACATCAGATAGGTCAAGACAAGATTTAAGTCCCATTGAGGCATTATGAAAGGCACGGGAGGAAACGTGTGCGTAATGCCTTTCAGGAAACGGTTAACAACCGGGGACTTAAAGAGAGAAGGCTGATCTGGAAGCCTGAGAAAGGCGGAGATGGCCGAAAGATAACCTTTGATAGTGCCCAGAGCAGAGCCCTGCTGGGCCAAGGATAGTAGGAACAGAAGGACCTCAGAAAGAAGGGCAGAAAGGGGATCCACAGACTTCGCTGTGCACCATGCCACAAACTTGTTCCACCTGCAGGCATATACCGTCTTAGTGGAGGGACGCCTGGCTGCCAGAATGACATCACAGACTTCGGGAGGAAGATTGAAAGCTGTCAACTGTCGCCGCTCAATCTCCACGCATGGAGGTGGACGCTGGACAGGTTCAGGTGGAGGACCGTCCCCTGCTGCTGCGACAGAAGATCCTCCCGAAGAGGCAGTCGGATCGGGGGATCGATCGCCATGTTGAGTAGCTCGGGATACCAGTATCTTCGTGCCCAATCCGGAGCCACAAGGATGACTTGGGCCCGGTCGCGCCGACTCTTCTTCAGCACTCTGGGCAGAAGTGGTATAGGCGGAAAGGGGTACAACAGACCGCAGCTCCACTCGCGACGAAAAGCGTCGCTGAGCGAGTGCCGCCTTGGAAATTCCAACGCGCAGAACTGATGACATTGCGCGTTCTCTTCGGTGGCGAATAGATCTAACCAAGGCTCTCCCCACTGCAGAAAGAGACCTTGCGCCACGTCTGAGTTCAGACGCCATTCGTGATCCATCAAGCACCGGCGGCTGAGTTCGTCCGCCCTGGCGTTCAGAGAACCTGCCAGGTGTTGAACCACCAAGGTAATGCCTTGACGTTCCAGCCAAGTCCAGAGGCGCAGAGCCTCCTGACATAGGGTCCACGACCTCACCCCGCCCTGCTTGTTGCAATACCACATGGCGGTGGTGTTGTCCGTGAACACCTGCACTACACTTCCCCGGACAGAGGGAAGGAATGCCTTCAGTGCAAGCCGGATCGCCCGAAGCTCCAAAAGATTGATATGGAGCCGGGACTCCGCCGGAGACCAGAGGCCTCTCCCAAGTGGCCACCCCATCCCAGGAGGGACGCATCCGTCACCACTGTGTGCTCCGGTTGGGGAAGGGAGAGGGATCTGCCATTGACCCAATCGCGATTCGTGAGCCACCACTGCAATTGCCGTGAAGTGCCCTCCGAGATCTGGACATGATCGGACAGGTCGCCCTGATGCTGTGCCCACTGGAACTTCAGGTCCCACTGCAGAGCCCGCATATGCCATCTGGCATGTTGCACCAGCAGGATGCAGGAGGCCATCAGGCCCAGGAGCCGGAGGGTCATCCTGACTGAAACCCGGGATAGAGGTTGAAAGATCGGAATCATAGCCTGAATATCCCGGACTCGCTGCTCGGGAGGATAAACCCGAAACAGCGTCGAATCCAGAACCGCTCCGATGAAGGGGAGCTTCTGAGAGGGACTCAGGTGCGACTTCGGCACGTTGATGGAGAACCCCAGCAAATGCAGGAGGTCGGCCGTAGTCTGAAGGCGGGTGACGACTGCCTGGGGCGAGCCCGCCTTCAACAACCAGTCGTCGAGGTAGGGGAAGACTGACACCCCTGACCTGCGCAGATGAGCTGCGACCACCGTCATCACCTTCGTGAACACCCGAGGGGCGCTGGTAAGGCCGAAGGGGAGCACGGCAAACTGAAAATGCTCCTGGCCTACCGTGAACCGCAGGTAACGCCGGTGGGCCGGCAGGACAGGGATGTGAAAATATGCGTCCTGCAAGTCCAGCGCCACCATCCAGTCTCCGGGGTCGAGGGCAGCCAAGACCTGAGCCAGAGTCAACATCTTGAACTTCTCCTTCCGGAGGAAGCGATTGACGTTCCGGAGGTCCAAGATGGGGCGCAAGCCCCCCTTGTCCTTCTTGGGGACCAGAAAGTAGTGGGAATAACAACCACACCCTACTTCTGGCCCAGGAACACACTCGATGGCCCCCTTGGCCAAGAGGGCCGTGACTTCCTGCTGGAGAAGCGCCAAGTGGTCCCCCGACATGCGGTGGTACCGAGGTGGCATGGCTGGAGGGGCAGACTGAAAGGGAAGGGAATAACCCTTGCGGATGATCTGCAACACCCACTCGTCCGATGTGATAGCGCGCCAGTGAGGGAGATGATGGCGGACCCTGCCACCCACTGGCGTGGGGTGCCCCACAAAGCTCGGATTAGGAAGGTTTGGAGGTGGAAGCAGCGGGGGCGGAGGTGGACTGACCCCCACGTTGATTCCCAGACCCGCCCCAGCGGAAACCGCGTCCGCGTTGAGGCTGGTTCTGCACAGGCTTGCTGAAGGAACGTGCCTGGGCGCCCTTACCGTGGCCACGAAAGGAACGAAAACCAGGAGTGGCTGGGCTTTTTGTGGAAAGACCTAAGGACTTGGCCGTGGCCCGTGAGTCCTTAAAACGCTCCAGCGCACTGTCGGCCTTATCGCCAAACAGGCGAGTACCATCAAAGGGCATGTCCATGAGCGAGCTCTGGACATCTGGCGAGAACCCGGTAGATCTCAACCAGGCGTGGCGACGAAGCTCCATAGTCGTAGAAATCCCTCTACCTAGCGAGTCCGTGGTGTCCAAACCACACCGAATGGCGAACTTAGCTGCATCTTTACCCTCGGCAATAGCCTGGGACAGCACAGCTTGGGTCTCTTCAGGACACTGAGGCAACACCTGTGCAACTGTATCCCACACCGCGTGGGAATAGCGGCCCAATAGGCAAGCGGTGTTCACCGACCGCAGCCCCAAGCTGGCGGAAGAGAACAACCGCTTGCCGAACTGCTCCAGCTTCTTGGAGTCCTTATCCGGCGGAGCCGTGGGGAAGGCACTCTGGGACGTCGAAGCTTGGATGACCAGGCTCTCAGGTGTAGGGTGAGTGGTCAGAAAGGCAGGGTCACCGGGCGCCGGACGATGACGCCTGGCGACGTTCTTATCCACAGGGGCCCCTGTTGCTGGCCGCGACCAAGTGCCCAGCAAGACGTCAGTGAGGGCGTCATTAAAAGGCAGCAAGGGCTCCGACGAAGTGGACGCAGTCTGGAGCACCTCAGTGAGGAGGTTAGTTTTGAGGGCCACCGTCGGGAGATCAAGGTTGAGAACGTCAGCTGCCCGACGGAGCACCATCGTGTAGGAGGCGCCCTCCTCCATGGTAGGCGGGGGAGAGGCAAACCCCGGGTCAGAGGAGACGTCGAGGTCGCCGGCATCCTCCAAATCGTCCGCCCAGTCCTGCTCAGAGTCACACTGACGAGCAAGAGGGTCCTCGACCCCTCCCAGTCGTCCTCCACCTCCGCCGCCCGTGGCACAGACCGCGGCGGTAGGGCAGGAGCCGGAGAAGGAACAACCGGCGTCAGGAACAGCGCCGAGAACGGCGCCGGCCGGGGCCGGACCGGCGCCGTGTCCCAACGCGGATCCCAGGTAGGAGCAAAATGGTCCGGGAACCTGGGCAAGGGCGGGACAAATGGCAACCACTGCAGCGCCGGAGGCGGAGCCGAGGGTGGCGCTGGGGCCGGAAGCGATGGACCTTGTGGCGCCGTGGCCGGAGCAGACGGCGCAGGATCCTGTGGCGCTGAAGCTGGATCCGCCGGCAGCGCCGACGGCCCAACAGGATCCTGACACGGGACCGCGGGGCCCGAGTGCGCGCCGGCGGGAGCCCGAGGCCTAAAAAGGCGGTCCATGGTAGCAAGAAATTCTTGCACCTGTGCGGGAGTCGCCGACGGACCCGGGCAAGGTGGGTAGGCCGCAAGACTCTCGAGCTCCGAAGGAGCCGCAGGGGCGGAACCCCAGTCCCCCTCGTCCGCATCCGGGGACCGACGGGGGGACGTCGGAGAGCGAACACGCTTCTTCGACTTCTTTTTGTGTCGTCTCTTACCCGAATCCGAGGGTGAAGACTTGGAGCCCGAGGAGCGATGACTGTGGCCCCACGAGCGTTCCCTGGAACGGCCCCTGGACCGGGAACGGCGCTGGGACGAGTGCCGGACCTCCAGCAGCTTCCGGTGCCGCTCCCGCAAGGCCTTCGGGGCCATGGCCCGACAGTCCAGACAGGACCGGGAGTCGTGGTCGGTCTCCAGGCAGTAGAGGCAGACATCGTGGGGGTCCGCCATCGACATATTGCGACGGCAGGCCCCACAAGACTTAAATCCAGGCATCCCTACGTGCACCAAGGAAACCAAAGCTTACATGAGACAAAGTCTCAAAAAGGGTAGTCAAAAAGTGACTAACTTACGTGCTCTAACCGGATCTGCGCTTACTGGCGCAGAAAAAGAAAGAACTGACGTCAGCGCGCATGGGTGGCGCCTAAGTAGTCTCCGTGACGTCATCTCGGCGCTTACGACGCCAGCGACGGACGCGGAGCCGCACGACGCCACCTACTGACGCGCAGGGGTACTGCTAACGAAAAAACTTTCCAGATCCAGTCTGACGCCTGGGGATATTCTAAGGTAAGGAATCTATCACTAACGTGTCTCTTTCAGATATATGTCGCTTTTAAGGTCTTCAGGCGAAGCCGCATTACGTGCCTTGATGTGGAAAGAAATCCAAACGGGCGCTCCCACAAATTCAAATAACTGGGCCAGGACCTTCGATGCGGCGCAGAAGCAAAAGAGCTAAGGGATTTGTCATAGCCCCACAACTCCTTTAAGAACCCAATAAATAAACAAATAAGAAGGAGGAATTCAGCAAAAGAAGCCACGCACGCACAAACATTGACTCCTAAGAGAAGTCTCGTCCACAGCCATATTTGACCACCTTACTAAGATTTTTCTACAAAAATAAGCTACTTCATCTACGTTTTGGTCTATGTCAAACACTGGAATATACCCCAAATTGGCAGCCAAAACCCTAGATTACTAAGCGTAGACTATGCCATTTATACAAAGAAAGCTTGTCCCACATTTTTCCGATCTGTCCCATTCTATTAACTGAACGTAAGACATTACTGAAAAGAATTTTTAATCAACATGGTATTAGAACATGTCGGCATGCCTTACATTTTTGTATGTAAGGAAAAACTCCCCAAACAATAGCAGCCTTAAAAAAATTCTTTGTCAAAGCAGACCAGCTACTGTCTGCAAAAGGCCTGAATACCACCACATATTTTTCCAACTAAAAAATCTGAATTAATATGTCTGCATTTCTGGTCATACCTTGGGAACAGAGCGGCACTGTGGCATTTTAATACATTTGTAACATTATTGATTGCATCTGGCTACGCGATAAGGAGATTATAACACACTAATGCAAAGTCATTAATTGCCCAAATCAATCTAATTGTAATATTCACAGGACGAGATTTAGCTGATAATAACCCTTATGCACTTTAAGCAATTTTGCACGAACATGACTGCACTTTAATCTGGAAATAATGCGGAAAAGGATAGGCACAGCGTCACTTTAAACAAACCTATAACTCTATTGACTTTAGGCAATTTTGCACGGACATGCCAGCATTTAACCTGGAAACAAAACGGAAATGGATGGGTGCAGCATCCCTTTAAGGAGCCTATAACTCCGCACTCTTTATTTGCTATACTGTTTTTTTTGCTCTTGAGAATAGCTGAGGAGCACTAAACAAAGCTAATGTGAACTCGATGATCTTAGTTTGCATCTTAATTCTTACTGTGTTCTTCTATGAATTCCGTTTGCAATTTTTTTTTGTGGCGCCATCCTTATACTAATATACATTTTAAAATTTAAAGTAATAAGAAAAAGCCAGCGCTCACGTTGAACAAGTTACTTACCTTCGGTAACGTATTATCTGGTAGAGACAGGATCTAGCCACAGATTCCTTACTTTAGAATCCTCCCCAGGCGCAAGACTAAATAAAAGTGAAATAAATACAGAATTCCTAACCAAAATTCAGTATATGAATATCACAATAAAAATGTTGAGATGAAAGAGAATTCCTACATCCAATAAGATCCTCCCTCTTTTCTTCTTTCTGTTCTTAAATTAAAGACGAAAACAAAACAACTGAGACCCAAAAGGACGGGAGGGTCTCCACCAGATAATGCGTTACCAAAGGGTAGTAACTTGTCCATCTGATAGAGACTTTAAAAAAAGGACTCTAAATAAAAGAATCGACTACTGAGAAAGTTGAACCTTAATTTGTCTAACCCTCTAAGAACCACACGTTACAATGTGTGAACCCAACTTACAGCCCTTAGGGGTAGGAAATAAGGCAAAAATGTGCCTACCAACAACTATAGATAGATACATAATAAAAGGAATCGACCCTTAAGAGAGCAAAGATCCTGAATGTCAGGAATAAAAGTCTTCTACAACGGGTAGAAACTTCGAGGCCCATGTATCTCCCTCTCAAGGATAAATTTATATTAATTCTTTGCAGAAAAGTATTGGTACACCATCAGAGGGAAATGTTCCACAAAGAAAAAATGTTCAGTAATGACACACAATGCTATGACAATTCAGAAAAAGGCAAAATATTAAGCAACCTTTTCCAATAGGAGGAATAGAATCACTATAGATACTATATCTGTCTAAAGTTCTATAATAACATGATATAATACCAGGTAAGCCAGCAATCACTAAAGGTGAAAAAACATGAACATGCTCAATATGACTGGCCATAAGACCGAACCGAAATAGCAACATAATTCCATAAAGCTTCACAAGACAAGCATTTGGCTAATAATGTTCTGCATCCAGAGAACTTCAACCATCACATAAGTGGAAGGCAAGCACCAGGGTAAAAGCCGAAGCCACATCAACAATAATGTAGGCTACCAGGTACCTTCTGTGAAAATGTCAGAAGAAATTTTGGGATAGACACCCTAGTGTCATACCCTACAAAAATATAATAGACACTTAACATGCCTATTAAGAGGGTCTTCAAACCTAAGCCACTTATTAAAAGACAAATCATATACCCTAAGGCTCCAATGGGGTACAAATTCAAAAGTACCAGAGAGAACTAATCCTACACATAGAGTAGAACTCAGTCCACTTAAACGTGAGACAAATAATGCATAAGCTGAGTAAACTTCTCTCAATATATATATATATATATATATATATATATATATATATATATATATATATATATATATATATATATATACACGACAGCTCACGTCAGCATACAAACAATACCTCCACATAGAGTATAGTATATACCATAAGGGTATCACTCTTGGGCCTAAACTCTTCTACAGAGTAAATCAAACTGTGAGCCTTGTATAACAGGTCTCAGATAAACAACATAGCGCATATAAAACACTGAAAAACCGACGGAGTCCAGCACTTCTGCAGCTAGCAGAATAACCAAGAAAACCACTTCTTGTGGAACAGAACTTCTGTAATCCCAACGGCCTGGGATTAAAAACACCATCCTGGGCATACGAGACGAAAAATATCATAACTCAGTCGTGTAGATACCTCTGTACACAAGACCGAACACCAAACTCAAACTTGCAAAATAACTCAAGTGGACTTATCAGATCGACCAGCTCTGAATCGCCTTAAGGCCAAATCAGCCTGTTCACCAAATAAATGAATACCATCAAATGGCACATCTTTGAGGGTCTCCTGCATAGGCTCCTGAAAACCCAAACTGGCGCAGCTATGCATGCCTATGCAGAGCAACTGACTGAGTCTTAGCTCTACCCACAGAATCTGTGGTGTCCATGCTACATTCCATGGTAAATCTTGCCACCTCCCGACCATCTTGCACCACCTGCAATAACTCATTTTTGGCTTCCTCGGACAGATAAGGTAGCCTCTGCGGCACAGAGTCCCATAAAGCATGAGAAAATCTGCCCATAACACGTGTAGTGTTTAGAGACCTCAAAGCCGAGCTTACAGAAGATAATATACTCTTCCCACAACTTTCTAACCATCTGGATTCTTTGCCTGATGGAACCAAAGGAAGGGCATTAGGGTCCAAAGAAGCTGTAGCAGCTTGAACCTCCAACCGTTTCGTTGTGGGATGTCGCAGGAGACAAAGAGGGTCCCCAGGGGTGGGTCAATGCCTATGGCCCACAGCCCGGTCAACTGGAGCTCCCATCACAGGTTTTGCCCAAGCTCATAATAGCAGGTCAAACAGAGACTCATTAAAAGGGAGCATGGGCTCCACTCCCGTCTCGCCATAACGAAGAATATTCACCAAAGGATCCGAAGACAATTCCACTGAGGGAAATTAGCAATCCAACACCACAGCTGCCCTCTTCAATATTTCAGCCAAGGATGACCTTTCCTCCTTTGCCAACCCAGGTGCAGAAAGTAAATCCAAAACTGGAGAGGACTCTAATCCACTAACCTCCCCAGGTCAGTCAGCCAATTTTCGTCCACAGAAGGTTGGATAGCCTGCAAAGGGTTATGCCCCTCAAAATTCTCTCCTTCAGTTACCAAACTGTGTGTTACCGTAGGAAAAACAGGCAAGGGCTGAATAACAGCAGATGGCGAGTCATCCAAAAAAGAAGGAACTGATGGTGCCGTTGCCGTTGGAAATAGGAATGGGATCGGCATCCATCGGGCGCCGCCGATGTCACTGACTGAATAGACTCCGAAGCACCAGGGTCGACGTTGATCGGCGCAGCTGATTTCGAAGGCACGAACAGACACCGAAGGTGTAAACCCAGAAGGGCTGTGTACCAGCACCGTCTCAAATCCGATTGCGGAGACAGAAGTCTCAACTGTCACCGAGGGCAAACCCGCCTGTGAGGATCCAGCCAGGGCACCTCCTACCTCCTTGGAGCCAGAGGGCGCACCAGAGGGAGACTGATGCCCAAAAACCTTTTGCAGGGAAAAATAATATTCCCGCATTTTAGCTAGAGTCGTCCCGGCTCCAGGATATTTAGGGAGTCTTGGGGTAATCTCTTGTAAATGCTCCTCAACTGACGGTTGGGAGAAGGCGCCAGACTTACGTTTTGACCATTGGGTTCTCGGAGCATTCCTTGACGTCGGCGGAGGCGACTCCTTACCCGAACGACTATCTCGACTGGTCTCTAGACTTCGGTGAGGATTGACTACGACGCGGTTTTTCAGAAAAGCGTGCCGCCTGGAGTTTCATACAGCGCTCTTCCAATGCCTTTGGTCAAAAACACTGGGAGGAACCGCAGTCCTCAGAGTTGTGATGTTCTCCGAGGCACAACAAACAGACAGTATGTGGATCCGTGATCGACATTTGTCTATCGCACGTTCCGCATGGTTTAAATCCAGACATCGCTTGAAAAAGCACACTGTTCTTTCGACAAGACGTCAAGATGGGCCTAAAAAACAGCCCTTAACCGCTCCGGATCCGTGTTGCAAGCGCGGAAAAGAAGGATCGGAAGTTGGCAAGGGAGTTATATGGACTCCCTTGACGTCACATCCAGTGGACGACGTCGATATGGAGTCGCACGATGCCCTCTGCCGGCGCGTGGACGTGCTGTGGGAAAAAATATCTGGATCCAGTCTTGCGCATGGGGAGGATTCTTAAATAAGAAATCTGTGGCTAGATGTCTCTATCGGATGTTATTCGTATTTATATATAATTTTTAGTATTTGTATTCTAAATAGAAATTTGCTCGAAATTATACCAATTATTGTCAGTTTGAAAGAAGTCTTTTTAGTATCCAGTCATATTACGATTTTACCATTTTATCGGCCTCTCTGTATAACATATTATGTTTTTTATTAACTGAAATAAATTTACTTTGACATAAAATTACCAATTCATTTAGAACCTTCTTCTTACAATTAAAGGGCCAGAAGTACTCTTTGAAACGTTCAACTGAAGTAACAAGCCGAAATTTACAAGACTAAGCAGATGCCAAAGATGTTTTTAGTTTTTATATATTGAGAACCAGATTCAAAACATATTTCCTCCCCTTTTTCTCTCAATCGTCTCTTGCTAACAGCTAATTAGTGAGGTGCCAGAACTGTCGGATACCAAAACTCAGACCATAATTTGCAGATGAACAGCAAATTTCTAGCTTACATTTACTGCAGCAGGAGTTTAATAAGATAGCAAATGCTTTCAGATGAATCACACGAATGCTTTGCAAACGAGTGAAAATCTATATTGCTTGCCCCAATAACCTATTTCATTACTTGCAGACAAAATTCAGTCCCCCACTACTTCAAAAATGCGTAGATGCGTCCCTTTTTAAATCCAAATCTTTTATATTTTTAAAGCACTAAAGGCTCAAAAGGGTTACCTGCCACTAAACATACAGAAAAAAGTTTTAAGAATGCGAAGCAAACTAAAGAGTAAACATCATCATTTGTTTCCAAGAGGCAAGGAAATTATTTCTCTTTCTAGAAGATTAGGGAAGGAAACTAGACTGTAGCTTCTTCCCTGAATAAGATTTTGACACATGCCGTGGTCCTCCAAAACTTGTAATAACCAGGAGTCTGTCAAAAGAGAGAAACAAATTAGTTGGCCAACACATTTGATGCTAATTTTTCAAGTACCTGGGGATGATCCCTACTCCTATCGGGTGGTATGACGTGACTGAGAAAGAACTTTAAAAATTATGAATGACTTCAGAGTGAGTTTGAGTAAGAGCTTTTTTGGCTACATGAGACTTTCCTGCAACAGATAAACCAAAACCATTTAAACAAATGCACACTTTTATCCACAAAAGTATATAGAACGGAGTCGTTTCAGCAATAAAATAAGTTATGTCATGTTGGTTCATATTAGTGACAATTCTTGCAGTCAGGTTTTAAATCAGCTGCAATTTGTTGAAGAATCAAAAAGAGACCTGTGCATACACAACGTCACAATAATCAATCTTGGCTATTATTACAGCCAGTGAGTGCCATCGCAGACTGATAACTTTTGGATAAAAAAGGAGTTCTGATCTTGTGGAAGAGGCTGACATGTTAAGAGGAAGAGCAAATCTCAACAATCACCTGTGCAGTCCTAGACCACATTAAATCCAGAGACTCCAATATCTAGATTTTGGGGACTGTGGGTAGCTCAATGGATTTCGTCTAGGCCTGGGTGTGAAATTCCGCTCCGCTCGTGGAGTTTTTCCCACTTTTCCAAGTTTTTCCTAGCTTAACGTTGGCGAGCGCAAGAGAGGAAAATATTACTCCAGACCACCTCCCGACGAGTTTCTCAACGCGGGCGGTCGCAGATAGTCGCTACTGCTCGCAGTGAGAAGCGTTCTATTCACGTTGAGGAAGCTGCCGCTCAAGTAGAACATTTACTCGAGCAGCAGAAAGAAGCAGCGCCCTCTTGCGCTGCGACTGGTGCAATTTGTGCTGATTTTACAGTGCGGAACAAACACCCGGCACTAAAAATCAGCGTGAGCAGCGCGACTTAACGCACTCTGCCGCTTGCGGAACTCCACGTAGCGGGCAGAGTTTTTGGGTCGTTTCGAAGAGTTCCGTGTAGCGGAACTCAGCGAATTCTGCCCATGCCTAATTTCGTTATAACGGCCAGATAACAGTGCCCTAGTTTCCACTAGTTTGGGTCTAGTGAATCAAGGAAGAAAGCTTTGGTATCTTTCAAGCAAGCCAATCAGAGCTCTATCTCTAAGTAGCCAAGTAGTTGATATGACTGTTGTGCACCAAGGATATGATAGGAATGACTAAAATCCTTAAATTTAATTAACACTACATGAGCCAAGATTTTTAGGAGAACTGGAATGCTGGAAATTGTGCGTTAACTAGCAAACTGGCATGGATGCAGTAAACCCTTCTTCACAAGTGGAGCAATCTAGATTTTTTTCAGGGTCAGTAATTTTAAAAGTTCTTTAAGAGGAGTTCACACAGTTAAGCACATCTGACAAAGTACTAACCATACAACTCGACGAAGGTTTTTGCTTATTATGATTCTTCTGAAAACAGAGGAGTGGTACACAATAGAATTACACATTAAATAAGTCACAAATGTCATAAATTAATTAGCCATATCATATAAAAAGAAAAAGGAAAAGAGAAAACAACTACCATGTCAGAAGGGAATACAATTAAGTTTCATTTAACCATTTAACCTAGCTAGTCTTTGGAGGATTCCATCCATCTAACAATATGGGCCCAACTTAGTTTAAGTCATTTCCTATCTGGGTTGCAGCTAATAATCAACATTTCCACACCACAAAAATTGTGTCTACCAGAGAGAAACCTGTGAAGGGCGAGGCTCCAGCCACTACAAGAGTTTAGCCGTTATCTGAATATAGAATACAATCTCAGTATATTTAGAAGGCATTACTTTGGAACAGCCCAAGATCATGAACTCAGTAGTCGGGTTAACTACTACACCAATCAATCTGGAAATGTCCTCAAACAAATATGCCCAATAACGATGTATACTACTGCGTGTGGCAAATATTTGGGTTGTATCAGTCATAGGGGAGCTGGCTAAATTCTGACGACATCCCCAGTTAAATTGTGTCTTAGGAGTAAAATAAAAGTATTGAATGACTTTATAGTGGTGGTTATTCGATCTTGAGACACTGACACATTGATTATTAAGGATGTTGCTACCATTCAATGGTAATGGTAGCAAAGTCAATGTTTTTAATAACTTTATGGGACCATTTAGGGGCCAGAAGAGAGAGATTTTCAGGTTGATCTTCCGCCAGCAGTCTACACACACCACTAATCAAGCCATTTTTTGTATTTATTGCTACTGCTTAATACTTCGATAAATGGTATCCTGGACAGGTGGAAATATTCTTCGGGTTGATTTGTAAAATAATGTCTCATGAATAAATTCAAAAATGCCTGATGGAGGAATAGAGACCTGGCAGACTAATTCATTGAAAGAACGTATTTGTCTACTCTAATATAACTTCCCAACAGTTTGCAGCTTAGAAATAGACGATTCAATAGCAAAGTAATCATGTGAAAAAGGTGGGCTGAGTAAGGTTCTGCAGGACACAACTTAGCCTTCATAACCCCAATGATAGCAGATAATGTATCCAAGGCGGCTGGCTTGAACTGAAAGTACTAATTTAAATTGCTGGGGTGGACAGTTCCTCCAGAAGTCTATAGACACGTTGAGCTGCATTTCATGTGGCAGCAATCAAACTAGAACTGGCTGATCTAGAGTCCTGAATAGAACTCAAGATTTTTGAGATTTCACTGCTGAAAAATGTGGATAAATTATCAATTTAGTCTAGATTGACTGTAAAAGAAGTGTAGTATGCTGCCCAAGAAATTGAAGACCTTTCTGGTTTTATTAAAAAATCTGGACAGAACACCATTATGCTTGGGAGGTGGGCATTAGTCTAAGCTTTCTGCAGCCTTCTAAAATAAACATGTGTTAGTTAGAATAAACAGTAAGCAATGCATTGGTGATTACTTTGTCCATAACACAACACACCCTTGAAAATGCCAGTCGGTAAGAACCTACACTTGTCCTAGTGAGGTTGCTTGCTACTGTGATTTTCAGAAATTTAGTCTGAAAAATTAGGGACAGTGTTACGTTATAAAGACACCGGTATTAAGATCTGTGCTGTGTGCTGTGTCTCACCTTGTCGTAAAAATGAGCGTGCTGTCATCTCTATAGTTTATTATGTTATTCATATGGTGATGGTTCTGCTTCCTCACTTGTGGAATGCTGTTCTCAGATTACTCTTTTAATTCAACCCTCTAAATGTATGTGGTTGCCAAGGCCATCACCACTACTGGCCTGAACATCTCTGACAGGTAGGAACAGCTTGTGCATTCATAAAAATTTCTACATCTTTTCATGGTAGACTAAAGTATGCCATATTTAGAAAGCATTTTCAATGCCATTAACTCATTTGTTTTTAAATATTTGGGTACGATTATATTTTTATATTTATCCTGCATTTATAGTAGTTTCACAAAGTACAGATGTGGAAAAGTAAATTATAAATTGGGTTGGATAGTAGCCCACAGCAACTATCTTGTTAGGTCCAGTTAAAGGTTTCAGTAATTTAAACCTGAGCTCAACCCAGGGTAGCTATGACACAAAGCAGACAGGCTTAGTTGAGAGAAATTATGTAAAGCCTTTAGAAATACCAAAATAGTTAAAAAGTCGAAAATACAACACAATAAAAATCCTACTCCAAGTTAGAAATATAGAGAACAATTTAATGAACAAAATTACAACAAAACGACAAAAATCCAATAAGAGAAACCAGAGATATGCATTTTTACAGTGTTACATAAAAAAGCACTAAGTGCAGTAGACTGGGACCTAGGCATGATTTTAGGCCAACCACGCTGGACGACTGGTCGGATATACAAACCAGGTTTGATCCGGTCGGAGTATATCTTGGGACTTAGTCTCTGAAATGGAAATCAAATCCTTTAGTAGGGCAAGGCAGCAGTCTGTATCCAATGAAGTCTTCACAAAGTCCGATGGGTGTGGGATGAGGCCCCGGCGAAGTCGTTGATTTTGGTGGGAAAATTTGAATTTCCCGAGCAGGGAAGTCCTCTCGCCGGTTGGATACTTTTGGGACTAATGCAAATTAGCCTCCAGGAGATTCAGGCTGGGAAAACGTAACTTTCTAAAAGTCCCTTTTCCTTTAAAAATCCAATTTCACCAGTAAGTTAAGCTTCTCATATCAAAAATAGTTATTTAATCAGTTTTCTAGCTAGTCCCTGGCCTGAGATAGCAGAAGTAATATTTAATATTGCTTCTCAGTGTTTCTCTATGGGCCAGCCAGCCTTTCTACACTGAAAACAGCTTTTTGGCACTAGCCCTAGTAAGGACATATTAACTTTAAATTCGGAGATGTCTTGCATTCAAATACTGTGCACTCTGCCTTGTGGGTTACAAGGTCTACATAGGGGTGACTTATTAGTATTTAAAAGGGAGTTTTTTCCTGTTAAAAACTATCATTTTGACAGATCAGGCTGCAGTTTTAAAACTGCAGAAGCGAGGCTGCAGTGGTAGACCTGCGGTCATGTTTCTCTTGCCACACTAATGCCACACTAATGGACGGCACAGTTGTGCTGTAGTCGATAGGTGAAATTTATCTTTCTATGCCATCGGTGTATTGTGGGATACCATATATTAAGGCCTTATAGGAAAGTTAAATATGCCAATTAGAAGTCGGCCAATTTCATGTTTTATAGTCCACATATAATGGAGGTGACCATGCAAAAAGAGGCACTTTCTCACAGTGGACTTAACCTGCTAGGATTAAGTCTGCACTGAGCACAAATCACTATACATTTAAAACACTGTAAATATATAGAATGACAGAACTCAAACTTTAGTTTCACTTTAAAATCGTGCTTCAAAATAAAGTTTGTGGAGTAAATTTTCAATTTGCAGTCTCAAGTTACAGATTTGTAACTTTCAACATCTTATGTTTAAAGTATACAGGGACTGATGCTACATAGTCTATATATAGCATTATTACACATTTACATGTGTGTATATTTTTGGCATTTGACACATCCTTTTAGTAGACAATTTAAAGTTCACATTTAGCACTTAGCCATTACTTTTATGTGACCATTTTGTCCCTCTTCTTCAAAAAATGAGGCGTTTTACAGTTGCACTATTATCTTTGGGATGTAAATTAGAGTGCAGTTATCTTATCCAGTATCCTTAAAAGTGTACATCTACGGTCCTGAAGTGCAACCTCTAGCCTAGGCATTACGATTCCGAGAGGCAGTGACATGAAATTTGGCAGGGAATGTGGACTCCGATGTTTGCTTGTAAGGAGGTTTTTCAGTAATTTCTCAAATTGTGGGAGGACGGTGCTTTACCGAAGTGAAAAGGGATCACTCTATAGATTCTGTAAGTTTGACCTGAGGTAGATCTGGATAGCGTGGCTCTTTTTCAGAAACTTGGAGCTGCAGATAAAACTTTATTTTTGCTTCTAAGTCGTCTGGATGATCTTGAGACTGAATCTTTTTTTTTTTTGATAATCAATTTTTTTGATTTTACAGAGAAGTGAGAAAAAAGAAGATAAACAGTACAGCATTGTAGACAGCATCATAACATGTGGATTTCGGCACACAGTACAGGTATAGCAAGGTACATAATTGTTTCTCTCCCTCCACAGGGCATTACGAACTGGACCCACAGACGTAGGGAAAACATTCAGTCTAACATTCCCAGCCATTTGCCCCAGATTCTCCGATGTTTGGCAGGGCAACCCCTGGCTTCGTATAACGAGCGTTCCTGTGTGGTGCACCAGTCTACACCTCGACGCCATTTAGCTAGAGAGGGCGGGGCGGGATTCTTCCACACAGCTGCGATGTCGCGCTTGGCCACCACCAGAGCGGTACCCAGGACTGCCTTGTCTGCCCTGGACCCATCCAATCCATCAGTGATGCCCAATAATATGTTCAGGGGGTTATGTGGGACTTCCCATCCTAGTATCTCCGGGAGTTCCGCTTCAAAAGCGGCCCAGTAGGGGGTAATGTGTGGGCATGTCCATACTATGTGAAAGAAATCTGCGGTGTCTGAACCGCACCTCGAACATGTCGGATTTGGAATAAGGCCTGCTCTGTGTAGGCGACTGGGGGCGAGGTAGGAGGTGTGCAGGTAATAGAGCTGGACCAGGCGAAGCTTGGCCGAAACAGTTATGGTTTTTGGCGCCATCAGAGCGTCCCTCCAGTCCTCATCCTCCAAAGGACCCAACCACGCCTCCCACCTAAGTTTCAGCCAGTCAAGAGAAGTGGGACCGTTGTTTGTTAGGGAACGATATATGCGGGAGACTCCGCCTCTCCCGAGATTACCCATCATGACCTGGGCCTCGAGGGGGCTATGTTCTGGCAGCGAGGTGCCGGATTGTATACGTGTGTCTAAGGCGTGACGGACTTGCAAATATCTGTAGAACTGGGATGGATGAAGTGCATATCTAGCTTGCAGGTCACTGACCCACATGTCTCCAAGTTGCGAGATGCCAATGAGGTCCCAGTTTCGAAAGCCAGTTAGGCCCTCAACCTCCGCAGCCATGTACCCTGCCAAAGTGGTGTTCGTTGGGTCAGCTTGTTTTGCCATTGAGTGTATTGTAGGGATGCGCGCCAGGCAAAGAAGACTTCACGGGTCACCGTGGGGAGGTCCCTGGGGATGGGGGATCCATGTAACATAGCTTGAACGTGGGAGAGGCCCAGGTCGTTGAGTTCAGTTCTATAGGCCGGGTCAGACCACCCCCCATTGAACCAATCATGGACCACCAGGACGCGGGTTGCCAGGTAGTACAAGTGGAGGTTCGTTAGTCCCATACCTCCATCAAAAGGTGGAATCTGGCAGTGCCGGAGTGCCATACGGGGTCGTCGACCATTCCAGAGGAATTTTATGATTAGACTGTCTATGCCTCGGAACCAGGCTCGGGGAATGTGGTGCGGTATGTTTTGAATAATGTAAAGGAACCGGGGGAGGATCATCATTTTGAATAGAGCTATCCTCCCTAGTGGATTGAGTGGTAGCTTTTGCCATTTCAGCAGGTCCAGCTTGGTTTTAGTGAGTAAGGGGGTCACATTGAGGGCCCAGGCCAGGTCAGGCAATAGAGCGACCCATATTCCTAGGTACTTAAAGGACTGCCGCCTGATAGGGATGGTGGATTGCCAGTCGAAGCAATCCCTGGAGAGGTGCAGGGGAACCAATGTGGACTTGGCCGGGTTCAGACGCAGGCCAGAGATCCGCTCAAAGGAGTGCAAGATATGCAAGCACCGGGGGCCAGACTGGAATGGGTCTGCGAGAAATAGCAAGACATCGTCTGCATATAGCGAGATTTTGTCATCATGGGAACCTCCCCACCGCCAGTCCTGAACTCGATTGTCAGAACAAACAAAGTTGGCCAGGGGCTCCATGGCTAGGGCGAAGAGGAGGGGCAAAAAGGGGGCACCCCTGCCTTGTCCCTCTGCCTATCGGAAAAATGTCGGAGAGTACACCATTGACTTGCGCCCGCACAGTTGGTTTGGAGTACAGGACACACACCATATGACGAAACTTGGGGCCCAGGCCCAGGACCCGCAGAACATCCCCAAGATAACCCCAGTCGACCGAATCAAAGGCTTTCTCAAAATCTACTAGGAGAAGCGCAAGGTAGGGAGTTAGTACCTGACGGTTAGACAGGGCCATGTGGAGACGCCGCAGGCAGTGTCTAGTACCCCGCGCCGGCATGCACCCACACTGGTCAGGGTGAACCAGTTTGTCGAGGTAAGGTTTGAGGCGCTGAGCTAGGACTGTGGCAAAGATTTTGATCTCCGTGTTAATCAAGGAGATGGGGCGGTAGTCTGCACACATTGGTGATGGCGGCTGCGTTTTGGGGATAAGAACTATGGTGGCCGTATCCGTCTCCGGAGGGAAGGAGCCTTTTTCTATGGCCTCAGCATATAGAGCGGCCAGGCGAGGGGTGAGTATGTCTCTGTAGGCGGAGTAATATTCCTGTGAATAGCCCTCAGGGCCCAGAGTCTTGCCGGCCGCAACCAGTGAAATGGCTCCCTGTATGTCCTCACATGTGAATGGACCCTCCAGTCCCTCAGACTCAGCTGCAGACGGAGCAGGAAGGTGGAGGTCCTCTAGGGCGATCAGTTCCTCCAATGAGGATTCTGGGTTCCGGGTGGAGTATAGTGCGGAGTAGTAGTCTGCGAAGGATTGGGCTATTGCCCGGGGAGAGCGGTGAGTATGTCCCGTCGAGTCCCGGATTTCTGGAATGATCCGAAACGCTAGGGGGTAGGATGTTAGCCTATGTAGTAGTTTCCCGTTCTTATCGCTCCATCCGTAGACTCGGGCTACTGAGGACCTCCACAGGAGCTTTGTCGCGTCCAGTGAGATCTGTCTGATCTCGTCCCTCACCAACGCCAGTTGACGCAGCTGAGAGTCATCAGACGTGGCGCCGGCATTTCTTTCCAGTTGGACCGCTTGGGTTTTTCCAGGAGAGTGAGTCTGCTATCCCTGGCTACTCATTGGGCTTTGAGGTGACTCATAGTGTGCCCGTGGATCGTGGCTTTACCCGCCTCCCATAGGGTACCCGGTGAGGAGACAGAGGCCTGGTTCGTGAGGAAGTACTGCTCAATGTCAGCTTTGAGGGCCTCTTTGAATTTGTGGTCCTGGAGGAACCATGCGTTCATTCTCCGGACGAAGAGCAGTGGATGGACCACCCATGGTTAGAAGCAGAGGTGAATGATCCGAGATGCCCCGGGGGAGGATATCTATGTCCCTGACTTTGCTACACTCAGGGGCAGGCATAAACACCAAATCTATACGAGAGTGACTGTGGTGCGCTGCTGAAGTGTGAGTGTAATGGGTCACCCGTGGGTTCCATGTTCGCCATACGTCGCAGAGACCCATAGTTGCAGCCCAGTCTAAGTATATTGGCGTGGGAGGTGCGTGTGAGAGAAGGAGTCCCTGTGATGTCCAGTGCCGGTTGCAAGACGGCATTGAAATCCCCTCCTACTATTGTCGTCCCTGGAGGCATGGAGGCCAGTGTGTCACCTATGCAGTGTCGGGCCTGTGTATCGGTGGTGTGTGGAACAGAGGCAGAGAGGACATTAAGAGTATCTTCGCCTAAGGATCCGGAGAGGGGGGGGCGCTACGTGGCGCGCGACCAAGATGGCCGCACACCAGTGAGGCTCTCGCCAGCCGGGCGGACAAAAATCCTTCAAGCCCATCCTAAGATGTACCGTGAGGTTTAATCCTAATGGAATCGCTGCCGGAATCCTTGGAGAGTATGCCGGTGAACTGAGCCTTGTCCTAGTGCCGTAAATCGTGAGGCAGAGCGTGGCATACCTCCGCGCCTGGCGCTGCGCTTGAGGCCTGGAGAGGAGTCGCGGCTGCGCTATCTGGGCAAGCCCGAGGCCTGACGGGGGAGCGCGGGCCTGTGCCCGGGAACGATTGCAGAGCGGGGCGCACCCAACGGCAGGTAGCGGCGTGTCCTTGCGACTGGCGCCGTGCGCAGAGCCTCGAGCGGAGAAGCGGCGGTGAACTACAAGCTCGCCTGGGACCTGACGAGGGAGCGCGGACCTGAGCCTGGAAACGGTCACTGAGCGGAGCGTGACCAACAACGCCATTACACCACTAGAGACCGCCGAGACACAACACGGAGCCGAGGTACTGTGGAGGGGGTGAATGACACATGCTTGCTGCCTTGGAGGCTGCCCCCGCGTAACTGCCGAGCCGGCTCAGACTGCAGTGTTGCCTGAGACCAGACCCTACCACAGTTTTGCCAGGTTCCCGGTCGCCTCACAGTGGAGCGCATAGTGGGGGGAGACTCGTTCCTCCTGAGACGGCTGTGGCGCTAAGGGCCCGATAAGTGACGGCGGAGCCAAACCGGCAAATAAACGGGTGCTCGGGGAGAAGGCGCGCGTCCTATAACACCACGAATACCCAGTGTGACAACATACGGAGCCCGGAGGAGGGTGGTAATATTGCGTGCCCCACGTACCCCGGAGGTGCATAACTGTGCGGACAACATCTTTTCCAGACTGTTGGATCAGCAATCACTGCTTACAAGCCTGGTGCGGGGGAGGCCCACATAATTCCAAGACCAAAAGCTTACTGCCTGATTGGGATAAACGACGAGTGCACGAACTGGAGACGGACGCCGAACCCTTCCCTGTCACCAGGGCGAGGCTGAGCGGTGCATATCGGTGGCGGCCATTTCACGACGTGGGTCCAGATACCGAAAGGACGATCGCACAGCCCAGCCGCGTTTGGGAACACACTACAACACTCCGGTGTGCACAATGGGCCGAACGGATACAAAACAGACCAATATCCCCTTTGAATCGCGCAAGGCGTCCAAGACTGGATCTGCGGACCATGCGGACTTGGACACAGCGGAAGGCCAGGAAGAAGACTGGAAGGCCTTACTGTTAAGCATGAAAAATAGTTTGACATCCATAGATATGAAAATGGACACTATGAACGCGCGACTGGACTCTGTGGTGCATAAACTAGACCAACATGATCAGCGACTCAAGGAGGCGGAAACCAGGATATCCGACATGGAGGATGGGGCCACGGCGAACAGGGAGCGGGTCTTGCAAATGGATAAGCTCCTCAAGGTTATTGCTGATAAAAATGAAGACTTGGAGGCCCGCTCTAGGCGGAACAACGTTCGCATCTTGGGACTGGCGGAGTCGACCAGTACGGGCCGTATGGAGGACTTCATTGAGCACCTCCTGATCGACTTGTTTGGAAGAGACTCATTCTCACCCCATCCGACGGTAGAAAGAGCGCACAGATCCCTGAATCCGCGCCCACCTCCGGGTGCACCACCACGCCCAGTGATAGTTAGACTCCTCAACTATCGGGATCGAGATACAGTCCTCCGTCTCGCCAGTGAGAAGAAGCAAGTACAATTCGAAAATACCACCCTCGCCTTCTATCCGGATTTCACACAAAATGTACAGGAGGCGAGGCGCAAATATGGAATCGTCAAGAAGAAGTTACAGGCTCAGGACATCCCATATGCGATGCTGTACCCGGCGAAGCTTAGAATTACTCACCAAGGAAAACAACATATTTTTCAAAACCCACAGCAAGCGTAAGACTACCTTAAGCGATGCCGCCGGACGTCCCCTACAGGGACAGCTGCCCGCTCTCGATCAAGATCTCAGTCTCCGATGTCGGCCGCAGATTGACAACTCGCTCTTCACCTAACTGCTTTGCTGACTTGATTCATAAGGACCTCCGAAGACAGGAGATACTTGATAGACATCAACTCTTCTAAACATGAATAGAGACCTTGACTACTGGCCCGCCCGGACACTCTCCCTCCCCCCAACCGCGCGGCCAGTCTGATAAAGACTTGGTGGCAAGTGGGTGTAACACAGGAGGGGAGTTGGCAAGAAGTGGGCCCCTAGCATTTCCCCCGTGTGGGTGATCCTCTCTATATCCTTTTCTAAGTTTTATTGAGCGTTAGTTATATTTTGTGTTTGACTAGGGAGGGTAATGATACCCGACGAGTTGGGGATGTCGGTGTGGGTGGGGGGGAGGTAAACCTTCCCCTGCAGTGCCTGCATTAGTTCACCAGTCTAGCTTCCACAACATGAGAGTATTGCTAATCTACCTAGCGAAGGGATAATGAAGGGTACTCCAGACACTAGTAACCAAATGATCATTTTATCATGGAACATCCGAGGTTTGAATAACCCACGGAAGAAGAGGCAGGTTATAGGATATCTAGAGAGACACCACATCAGCATAGCCCTGCTGCAGGAAACCCACCTTGACCCTGCAACCACACCTCTATTTGCTGCTAGATGGGCCTCTCACCGTTGCTTCTCGTCCTACTCCACATACTCCAGGGGGGTAGCCATCCTTATTAGGCGTAATGTTGCTTTTGTACTGGGAGGGACTGAGATTGATTCACAAGGAAGGTATTGCTTGGTCTGGGGGCGACTAGCCTCACATGATGTCACGATTGCTAATTATTATGGTCCCAATGTGGATGATCCGCAAGTCCTAAGTATGTTATGGAGCAAGATCCAGACCCTTGGTTCCACTTACCTAATATGGGGAGGGGACTTTAATACGACTGTGTGTCCACAGATGGACAGATCCCACGCTACTCCATTGCATTATACAGCTACACGAAGGCTGTTAACAGATTTGGTGGCTACTAACCATCTCCTTGACACATGGCAATATAAAAATCCCACACAAAAAGAAGGTACACACTATTCCGCAGTTCACTCCACGTGGTCCAGGTTGGACTACCCGTTTGTCTCAGTGGGCATGGCACATTGGATAGAAACAGTTACCCATCTGGCCCGCACATACTCGGACCACTCGCCCGTCAAATTAGTATTACAACCCCCAGCGGACCAATCCCCCTACGCTAGATGGCGTCTTAACCCTGTGCACCTCCTTGACATGGTCTTTAGGACTGAGCTTGAACAGGAAATCCAGGATTTCTTCGCGCGCAATGTAGAGTCCGTGCCTAGCCTCACTACGGTGTGGGAGGCTTTTAAAGTCACAGTCAGGGGATGGTGTATTTCCAAAGGTGGGGGAATCCTTAAGGACATTCGGAGGACCTCAGCCGGCTGGAAAGTGATATTAAAGCACTTGAGAGAGACCTTGCGTCTGCGGGAGAGGGAGAGGGGACCCGTGCCAAATTGCGGGACAAGTTGACGGAGTACACCGCCACGGCGGAACAAGAATGCAAATTTCGAGGGAAATATCATGTAGCGAGAGTGTACGGGGAGGGAGATCGCCCGGGGAAGGTCCTGGCAAACTTGGTGCGCCCACCCAAGTTCTCCAATTATATAGCCGAGATCCAAGACTCGGAAGGCGAGATTCATAGAAACCTTCCAGAGCAACTGCAAACATTTGTGGAATACTACAAAACGCTATACACCTCCCAGAGGGGCCAGCCACTCGACCTTCCACAGTACTTCGAGGATACGGCCTTAGCATGGCTTGGTGATACTCAGCGGGAATTTCTGAGTGCGGATTTGGAAGTAGATGAAATTACTGAGGCCATAATGCAGATGAAATCAGGGCGAACACCAGAGTCAGATGGCCTCTCTATAGAATTTTACAAAACCTACGTGCTACACTTGGCCCCCATATTGAAAGAGGTTTTTTATGAAGCCAGAGGAGAAGGTTACCTCCCGAGAACTATGAGAGACGCTCAGATTGTTTCCCTACTTAAACCTGACAAGCGCCCACTCTACTGCGAGCCTTACCGCCCCCTGTCCTTATTAAACTGTGATACAAAGATACTAGCTAAGGTGCTCTCCAACTGCCTTAACCTCCTGATAGAGCGACTGGTCCTGCCGGACCAGGCTGGGTTCATCCCAAATCGCGCAACAACACACAATCTGAGAACGTTATTGGCAGTCCTGCAGGACATAGACCCCAGCAGTTCGGCAGTGGCGGTGTTTCTTGATGCTACCAAGGCATTTGATTCGGTGGAGTGGGACTACCTGGTGGGTACTTTAAGGTATATGGGGATGCCCCCGGGTTTTCTGGGCTGGATAGAATTACTGTACAGGCAACCACTTGCTACTGTATTGCTAAAAGGAGCTAGATCCAACAGTTTTGCCATCTCTAGAGGCACGAGACAGGGCTGTCCCCTTTCCCCTATTTTGTTTGCCTTAGCGATAGAGCCCCTAGCTGCGAAGATTCGACAGCATCATAAAGAAAGAGCATTAGTGTACCCCTCTAGGCAGCTTATAGTCTCGCTTTACGCAGACGATATAACGTTATATATCAAAAATCCCCAAGAAAACCTTAATCCTGTGTTACGTGAAATAACCAAATTTGGAGCCATCTCCGGTATCCAGATTAACTGGGCCAAGTCTGCGATATTCCCATTAACAGAATCGACTAAGCCACATCAATTAGATTACCCCCTGGTCTGGAGGAGCGATGAAGTTAAATACCTGGGAATCCGTATAACCAGAGACAAAGAAGAACTCATGCGTAATAACTATGGGACTACGATAGACAAAGTAACAGATACCATTACCCGATGGCTGTATCTGCCTCTCTCAATGGCCGGAAGAATCTCGCTAGTTAAGATGGTTCTCTTACCAAAATTTCTATATCTTTTCATTAATATTCCATATAACCCTGGGAGGTTCTTTTTTAAGACATTAAAAACGCAAGTCACCCGACTTATTTGGGGAGGCAGACAGGCGCGGCTAAGCCTCACAACGATGATGCTGCCTTACACCCAGGGGGGGGTTTGACGTACCCAATTTTGAATACTACTACTACTGCGCCCAAGCACACTTTGCAGTTTATTGGTTTCACCCGCCTCCCTTTATGCCGCACTTGGCGGTGCCTCCCTTTATGCCGCACTTGGCGGTGGAAGACGGCTACATGACCCCTGTCCCACCCTCGGGCTACCTGTTTACGTCAGGTAAGGATCGTGAGCGAGATCTGTCCACGGTCGACTGTACTAATACAGCTTGGCGTAAGATTGCAGCCAGACTAGAAGCCCCAATGATGTATTCCCCTAACATGCCCTTGATACGTCATCCTTCATTACAGGTCACCTATGAGGGGTTATGCCGGCGACTGCTAGAAAGACTCAAATACACTGCATGGGGAGACCTCTACATAGGAGGCATTTTCCGTACCAGGGAGCAATGTTTTGGCACGCATGACCCTACCACTATGGATCTATTCATGTATATACGACTTCGGCAGAGTGTGAAAACTGCCACTCCGACATATCCCTTGGAACCGACTACCTTGCCACCGCTACATGCGATTTTACAACCTAAACCCCCCAGACATGTCACTTCACTCCTGTATAAACACACACAAAAGGCAGCATCGCCTTACACTCCACTTGCCCGGGCAGAATGGGACAGGGACCTAGGGACACCCCTCACAGATGAACAGTGGGAATTTAGCTGCACACGGACAGAAGCGCTTACCGCTAGCAGTCGGTTGCGCCTTATTCACTATAAGTTCCTGCATAGACTATACTATACTATACTCCAGCTAAACTCAACAAATTCAAGCTACGGGAAGAAGATAAGTGTGCACGATGTGGAAGTGCAGGGGCGGATTTATATCATTTAGCATGGCAATGTCCACAAATATTTGACTTCTGGTCGCAGGTGTTCGAGGGTATGTCACATATGATAGGAATGCAACTCCAGCCGACCCCACTGGTAGCATTACTGGGCTGTACCCAGGAAATAGATACAGTACACAAACGGTACCTAGCACTGGGCTTACTCATAGCCAAGCGCTGAATAGCGTGTAAATGGGGGCGGGGACGTGCCCCTAAATTTAAGGACTGGATACAGGACTTAACTACCTGGCAGGAACAGACGTTAAGTTATGCTGAGCTCCTTCCGTTATCGTCAAGGCCAAAAGATATATGGGGGCCCCTAACAGCATATCTACTATCTCAGGGGGCTGATTCGGACATGGAACAGGAGGAGGAGGTGGTCCGGCCACGGGCTGAGGAGTGAAAACAACATGCTTACCACCCCCCCTCCCCCCCCGAGTGATGGTCGGGAGTTTTGAATCCTGAAGGTTAATAAACGGGGAGAGGTGAGCTGTCCTAGTTGTGAAAGGTGGTGATGTACCTGCAAGTGTGGGGCTAAAGATCAACCTGTTACTCTCCGAATGGATGTTCTACTTACTGATGCTGGATGCCACATCCCTCTGTACTAAGATCTGAGTTGTGATGTAACTTATGATATATATTTTTATTGAGTATGGGCAGGCTTGCGGGGTTGGGGGGTGGGGGCAGTTCCTCAGGCATTTTTGAGTTGAGTTCATTTGTTACCCCAGCAGGGTTTGATCATTGCCAATTGAAATTCTAATGATTGCATAATACCAACTCTCTGCTGTACAATTTACATCTACAATAAAGATATAATAAAAAAATTTTTTTAAAAAAGGATCCGGAGAGGGCGACAAAACGCCTGTGAGGGTCTCTGGTGACTTGGGAAGGTACAAAGGGAAATTTGCGTCTTAGAAGGATAGCAACCCCACGAGAGCCCCGTGAGAAGCCTGAGTGCCAGGCTCTGTCGAAGCCATATCTGGCGCGGAAGGGACAGAGATTGCCCAGGAGATGGGTTTCCTGGAGTGGGAGTGTGTCTCTGGGCATGTCGCAGGACTGCGGTTCGTTTGATTCTGTCTAGTAGACCATTAACGTTCCATGACATGATGCGGAGCGAGTTACCTTGGTGGGTCATCGCGTCGTGGTCAGCAAGGGGAATCTGCAGCGCCACGGGAGCCTGCTGTGTGGTGAGCGTCTTGGAGGTAGAGAAGTATTTGTCATGTGGGACAGCTGTGACTGCGTCTCTGCAGGGTTGTGTCGTGCCAATGTAGAGGTGAGATGCTGTGGACCTTGAGATGCTGAACAACTAAAAACTCAGGGCAACGGCCCCAACCCCCCCGCCCCCCTCCTCCCTATACTTCAGAAACGGAAGCATCTGTCGCCCTTAACTGTAGAAGTGAACTAAACTATAACGCTTAGAGTCAATGAGACGTGGTGGACCCCTCTTGTCGAAGGATTAGAATGTACATCAGCAGAAATATCTGATTGGGTTGGACTTTGCTTGTGTGTAGCTGTCTTCGTGATAGTGTGTTGAGGTTCGTTCGTGGCATCACGTGGAGCTTCAGGTAGGGATATTTGGACTGCGGGAGAGATCGGAATCCTCAGAGTTCACAGTCAGGATCCTGGGTGAGGAACTTCTCGTAAGTGAGGGATCACGGGATGTGGCCTCGTGAGAGCGTCGAAGCCTCGGCGGTGGAGTCTGGCACTTGGACCGTGGGGACCCGGCCCCTGGAGAGTCCGACCTGGCCCTTATTGTCTTCCGGCCTCTGCGGGACTGTGTTCGCCTGGTCCGATGGGCCGAGTTGTTGGCGCCAGTGGCTTGGGATCCCAGTGCCGTGGACTTGGTTTTGAGTTGAAGGGGGCGTTCCTCTGTCAACCAGGTCCAGGCCGCTTCGGGACTATCAAAGAAGTACGATTTGTCCTGGAAGACCACGCGCAGCCTTGCTGGGAAGAGGAGTCTGTATTGCAGATTGAGGGTACGGAGTTTTTGCTTCACTTCCGTGTAGGAACGCCTCTGGGATTGAACTTCCCTGGTACAGTCCGGGAATATCATAATAGTATGATTTTGATAGGTGACAGTTTTCGGAGTACGGGCTCGCTGCAAGATCAGATCCCTGTCCCTAAAGTTAAGGATCCGTGCTAAGATGGGCTGGTGTGGTGCACCCGGAGGAGGCTTCGGAGCCAGGGAGCAGTGCGCCCGCTCGACGGCGAACCAGGTGGAGAGTGTCCCATTTGGTATCCAGGAGTTAATCCATGCTTCGATGAAGGATTCCATCGGGCCGCGCTCGATTCCTTCTGGAAATCCCACTACGGGCAAATTGTTGCGCCTGGATTGGTTTTCAGCGTCCTCTGCCCTCCTGTGAAGTTCTTTAGTGTGAGTCTGTAGGCGGACCAGTTGTTCTTTTAGGATGGTCACATCGTCCTCGACTGAGGAGATACGGGATTCTGTTTCGGTGATTCTGGCTGTAGCGTTGCGGAGATCTTGCCGGATCAGGGCCATGTCTACCTGGACTTCTCCGATTTTATTTTCAACTGAGGTTTGAGAGGCAGAGATGGCTTGCAGGATCGTGCTGAGGTCCCCATTCGCTGGGGGGTGGCCCTCCGCGCCCTTGGGTCGGGACCCCTGGTCAGTAACTGTGTATTGGTCCATGGTGGTCTGAGTCGCGGGCGTCTTCGGTCCTCGGTCTCGCCCCATAGTGGAAAGGGGTCAGGGAGGGTCGGTAGTCTGCACTAGCGTCGGCTGCCACCAGAGGATCCCAGCGGGGGAGGCACTGGCTGATTCAAGTGGGTGGCGTGGAGTTTGGTGGGGGCTCACTGTTCGATTGATGTGAAGAGTCTTCCACGTGTGCCGGAGATGGAACTATGGCGGGCTGCTGGTGGAATCAGAGTCTTACTGAAGCATGGACGTCGTGGGCCTAAGCAAGAGGCAGACAGTCACGGTCAAGGCTTTAGGCCTGTGTACGGGCACCCATGGGGAGGCGCCTGCAAGGATGTGGGCGAATGTCCTGGGGTCGCCCCAAGCCAGAGTGGTCAATGGGTGTCCATGTGCCAGTCGCAGTGAGACTCAACCGCGGCCCGCTACGGGTAAGCACCTGTCCCTCCCGGTGAATCAGAGCGCATGCCCATCCAGGGGGCCGGATGGGGGGACCTTTCAAGAGCCCAGCGCTGTGTGACGTCGTAGTTGCCGCCTCACATGTGAGATTGTAGATGTTGCAGGCCTGAGGAGTTATCCGGTGACAAGTATGCCGGTATTGGTATTGTGAAGGGCCTCCCGCTGTAGCGCCATCCCCCTGCAGATGGGGTCGGTTTTGGGCGTACACTCGGGCCCAGTGAGCCCGCCGGTCGAGTTCCAGGACCCGCCAGAGGTCGGGGCCGGTCAAGGCCTCGTGGGTCCGTGGGAGCCGACAGAGGAAGGAAGGTCTGGCCCAAAAGTCAGTCGCAGCAGCACCCCGATATTGAAGTAACGCAGGTAGGCGCCGCTCCTTCAAGAGGTCCGGGGGGGCCCCAAGGCCAGGCCGCGAGTCAGCGGGACACCAGCAGCAGCAGGCGGCGGGGCGCCCCCAAGCAAGGCCCAGTCCAACACCTCAGATCCGGGGCCGCAATGCTCCAGAGTCAGGCCCATAGGCCCGGGAACGGGGGAGAGCGGGGAGCCCCTCCTCGATGCCCCAGCCACACGAGCCATGCAGCTGACCCACCTCTGTCCGGATCTGCCAGGGCAACGGGGGGCGCTGAGTCAGGGAGCGGATTGCGGCCGGGTCCACGGGATCCCAGCGCTGCGGCGCCTCCGCGCGCCCACCAATGCCGTCGCCGTCCTTGGCCTAGACACCGCAGATGAGGCCTGGGCTGCCCTCCGCAGGATCACTGCTGGTGCGTCACCGCTGTCTGAGGCGACAGCCGATCCCGGGCGCCACTCAGCAGGGCTGTCGGCAGTAGTCTGTGCTGCATAGATGGAGCGGCGCCCTCGGCGGCCCGGCCAGGGACAGGAGGCCTCACCTCGGGCCGCACGGCAGGACAAGCATCTGGGGCACGAGGAGCGGGCACGGCTTCTCAGCTGATCCTCTCACCCCCACCAGGAGCACCGCCGGGCCCGCAGACAGCACGGGTGAGTCCCAGCTCACAGGCAGGCCGGATCCGTCCCCGGGTGCCCGACCCCGGGTCCTGGCCGATCAGAGAGGGGGGGGTCAAGCAACGACACCCTGCTGCCCGACGTGGCAGCCGGTCCTCCAGCCCCCGCACATCCTTCACCGCCGGCCTCCACTCTCACCCCCGCAGGCCACCCCAGCAAGCAGAGCCAGAGACGTGGCCGGGAAGGGGGCCTTGCTCCGGGTCGCACAACAGGATGCATCGTTGCCAGTGACCAGGGAGCGGAGTGGAGGACTGCCCGCAGTCCTTTGCCTCTTCCTGTCAGGAGCGCCGTCAGGTCCGTGGGGCCACAGCACCCGGGGGGAACCCAATCAGCGAGCAGATCAGGTCCACAGCACCAGGCACAGACTAGAACTCCGAGGTCCGGGGAGCGGGTGCCGCCATTTTGGGCCGGAGCGCGCTGTAGGCCGAGGCAGGTAATCAAGCACCGCAGTCAGTATTTGGGCATTTTTCTTTCATGGCTGTGCGATACCAGTCATAGTGGATGCGTTGGGTACAGGATGGAGAGTTGGATGGCTGCTGATGGTGGCGGATTTGGCACGGATGACGGAGGGGTTCGGAGCACTGTTAGAGTGCGACCGCCATCTTGACGCTCCAAGCCTTAAATCCTGAGACTGAATCTTATGCATATAAATTCGATAATATTAACATCATGTATTTACAGAATGTGGTTTCTGAAAACGTGTAGAGAGCAGTTCAGATTTATCTTCAGAGGAAGAAGCAGGACCCAGTACATCCCTTACCAGTATTACCACAATTTGGAGTAATACTTTCTTAAAGACAGTTAAAAAATATAGCATGAGTACAAAACACACCAGAGAAAATGCAACACAAGGAGAGATGGGAACAGAATAAACAGGCAGGACTGGTACAGTGGATGGGGAAAAAGGGAGTACAAACAAGGAGCCAGACAAGGAAGGTGTAATAATGGCTGGGTCCCCGATGAGCAATATTGAATATGCCCAGCTGACTGATGACATACCATAGACACTACATCCGATATGGAAAATTATAATCCAACTGTAAATCTGTCTAAGAAAGTGTTGAATACAGAAGAAATGAATGTATTGAGCAAAGGATTTGGCTTCTGTCCTGTCAACCAAGCAGGTTTACTGATATACATATAGATTTGTTTAAGTTTCCAAGGAGACTCAAACTACAAAGCTATTTAGCAACATCTGAAAAAATATACACAGATACCCATTCATCAGCCTGGGATGTCTGATTTGCCGATCTCCGATATTAAACAAATTCTAAGCCTGTTGTCATTAGATGAAGATTATAATTCAGGCATGATGCAAATTCGGAGTGATTGGAATATCAAAGCTAATCATAACTGTGAAAACAGCCCTCTAAACTCATTCCTCTGGGTAACCAAATTAGTTGTATTGACACCTTCATAAAAAATGTTATCGCCTAGAGGACAAGAACCACCGAAACGGCAAATTCCATCACAAAAATAATGTAACCATTCAGGAGAGCCAGGCATTACTAAAGTGGAGGAAAGATAAAGAACTAAACATTCAGGAAGCACATAAAGGGGGAAATGTGGCCCTCATGAAAATTAGTGGCTACAACAATGAGGTTCTGATACAGTTACCCAATCGATAGTGCTAACTTGCTAGCAATCCTACCAAATAAAGAACACTACTTATCAATGCTAAATTGTTGCACTGTAAAGAGATAGGACTTATCAGTGATATGGAGTTTACCCAACTTGGGCTTGTGTGACCACGCTTCCTTTCAATGTACATCCTCTCTATGATACATAAGCAGGCAGGATTTCTGCCGGGCTAAACCACAGAACAATAATCTAAGTTTGCGTACACTTTTCTTACACTATTTGTGTTCAGACCTTCATAACCTTCAGCTATCCGAGATACTAAGGATATTTTGAGAAAATTGGAGGATGTCAATTCTAACAATAATGCCATGATGTTGAATGTGTGTATACATGCATTTTTTAAATATATGTCTTTATGTAATAAAACAGATATACAACGAGGTTGTAAAGACGAGAACCATACCTTGTACCGGATTGAAATGGTAGGAAATATGAACCACAAGAAGAAACACTATACCAATCCAGTGAAGAGTTAGAAACCTAGAAGAACATGTTCTTCGGTAACACCTTTTCTGGTAGAGACTGTATTAGCCGCAGATTCCTTGCCCAGGCATCAGACTGGATGCAGGAGATTATAAAGCAGTATTTCTGCGCGCAGGTAGGTGGCGTCGTTGGGCTTCACGTCAGCGTGGTCATCTGTGCTGGATGTAACGTGCGCGGTACCTATATAGGCATCATACGGCGTGCTGATGTCAGTTACTTTCACAATTTTCCACACCAGGAGCACGGAACCACGATGAGAACAGACTACTGGTGTGACAAGCCAAGGTACTGAGAAGGATGGCCCTTACACCGTAATCAGTTCGCAGAGTGGAGAGGATGGGAGGGTCGGTTAAGAATCTGTGGCTACGTAGAGTCTCTACCAGATAAGGTGTTACCAAACATCTGATCATCTGATAAAGCCTTCTAGCTGCAGATTCCTTACCTTAGAATAGATACCCAAGCAATACCTCCCTGGAGGTGGGACTGCGAAACCAATTAAATTAGAAAGTCCTGCAGGACCGAATGGACAAAGTGTCCATTACGACGGACCTGACTGTCCAGGCAGTATTGCTTGGTGAACGTGTGCAGTGAAGCCAACGTTGCTGCCTGACAGATGTCTAGGACCAGAACGCCGTGAGCTAACTAAGTGGTAGCAGCCTTGGCTCTGGTGGAGTGAGCTTGCAAGCCCTCAGGGGGTTGCTTCTTGTCCAATGCGTAGCAGACCTTAATGCACAGAATGATCCATCTCAAGATGGTTCATTTCTGCACCACCTTCCCTTTATTTGCTCCGACATAACCGACAAAGTGTTGATTGCCTACCAGGAATTCTTTTGTATGGTCAAATAGAACGAAAACGCTTTTTTGGGTCCAGGTGGTGGAGTCTCTCCTCCTCTTTGGAGGAATGAGGCGGACCAAAGGAGGTATGCAGGGTGATGTTCTAGCCTACATAGAAGGTAGTCACAACCTTCGGAACGACGGAGGCATGCGTAAAGAGTACCAGCTTGTCTGGGTGAACGAGGTATAAGGAGGGTTTGCAGAGAGGGCCTGCAATTCGCTGACCCTCCTGGCCAATGTTATGGCCACTAAAAGGCAGTTTTGATTTTTAATAGCCTTAGAGGGCAATTATGCAGAGGCTCAAATGGAGCACACATGAGAAAGGTGAGGACCAGGTTGAGGTCCCACTGACGCATGATGAATGGCATAGGAAGAAACATATGCTGAGGCCTTTAAGGAACCTAGCCAATTAATTAATTCATATTGAGGCTAAATTCCTTGCCACAGAGTTGGCCACATGCCTACTCAAAGTAATTAACTCTGTGGTTCACCCTCACCAAAGTGGCTTAATACCATACTGCTCTACACACCATAATAATCGACTGCTTCACAATTCCTGGAGACTCACAGGATGCCTTGTCGGACCATCTGCCTTATTGACGTTGGATTTTGAAAAGGTGTTTGAGTTGTCGGATGGAACTATTTATTCTCCTTGTATAGGAGAAATAATATAAGACCCAATTTATATGAGCTACACTCATCTATACACTAACTTGCAAGCAAGAATCAGGTAGACGGGCTGTTGTTCGACTCTTTTCAGATTCATAGTGGTACTAGGCACGACAGCCCACTGTCGCTGCAATTCTGTGATTGAGGAGAGGATGTGGCCTAATGGCTAGGGCAGTCAACCTCGAATCTGGGGAACCGGGTTTGAGTCTCGGCAACGACATTCAACATCCTGTGATTCTGGACAAGTCACTTAATCTCCCTGTGCCTAACAAAAAAATGAATGTGTCCATCTGTAACGCAACTGGTGCTCATGTAAAGTGCTCCGATACCTTCGGGTCAAGTTTGCGCTATATAAAACTCCGGAAAAAAACTGCCTGTGGAATTGTTCAATAAGGGAATTTGAATGGGCTTCCGCATATTGTGGATAGAGTGTCACTCTATGCTGACAACCTACTGATATATCTTCAGGACAACAGGTGGTGATATTTGGGAAACACAGTGGCCTAAAATCGAACGTAGCCAAAACAGTGGTTTACCCACTTGAACCAAAGACTTCGGTCACTCAATGAGTGGCTGAGCAGATGGTGGCTGGTGAGAGGTTCCACTATTTGGAAGTTTACACCACTAGAAACAGGGAGAGGGCATTTATTTGTAATTTGGCATCGCAGAAGGTCAGACTGCAGAGCGACTTGGCATTTTGGGACTCCCTCTCCTTATCCATGTATAGAAGACAGGCAGTTTTAATATGGTGGCATTGCTACGCTTGCTGTTCCAACTTCAAAATTACACATACATTATTCCGAGTTTCAATTGCCTCAATGCCATGGTATGATCCTTTTTATAGGCGCAAACTGTTAATCAGATAGCCATGGCTAAATGTTATAATCACAATATGATGAACGGATTAGTGAAGCCAACGTCTTAATGTATTACCGGGTTGCACAGCTGATTACCATTAATGAATGGATTAAGAACTTGAACACAGACTCTGCTTTCACCACTGAAAAGTGGATGATGAGCACTACGCACCCATTACACTTGTATTGGGGAGGTGGACCCACAGCTCATGCCGGCTACACAAACTGTTACTGCATTGTGGGGGGACTCTCTGAAAAGTACTAGGTGGCACAAATGTCTCACCAAATAAACCCCTTTATGGACTGGAACCCTTCAGCAGGAAGTTAGCTTCCTTGAGGGACTCCAGGGGTTGGACAATATCAGTATAACAAAACAGAGAAATGTCAGGTACATTCATGTGCTCCTTTGACAATTTACAAAAGAACTACAGTATGCATAAACATCAGTTCTTTAGAATTTTACAACTCGGACATGCATTATACCCATGCATTAGAAACATGACCACAAACCTCTGGAAGCCCACCTAGTGATGGGGGATGTGGGTACCAAGAAAATCTTGAAACTTTATCATTCTCTGATACACCATACCTCTTATACATTTGATAACCTCAGGAAGGCATGGGAAGAGAACGTGGGTCAGCTCTTTGAGAAGGGGTGGCATGCTGCATAAACAGCTGCCTAGGAAGTCGCCATTGCTAGTCAATATAGGTTGATTCCGCTGACATATCTTGAATGCACATATTTCACAAGGGACAAACTGTGGAGGTTTGGGTAGTCTGACTGCACGGACTGCTTGAGTTGAGGGAATTCTCGTGAAGACCTTTTGCATACTACATTGGTGTATACCACAATTAAACGTCAAAACATCATGCAAGTACAAAACATACTAGAAGCAGGAAATCAGTGCACAAAATAGAAAAATATGCAAATTTGCTTTGTATACATTTGCAAATTTCATTGATCCTAAAACAATCTCTTTTGTATTTTAAGCTAGAGATCCGAATGCATAACATCTGCAACTGAGAAGATGAGCCTAAAACCCCCAGTGCCTATAGGCACAATTATAAATAGGAGAGGCAGCTTGCAGTATTGTAACACATTCTTTAAGAATTGCGTGCCCTTGCTTTTGTGATCCTCAAGTGAGATTCTATTTCCCTTGACTTCATGTCACTGTATTCTCATTTCTTCCAATATTGTGGTCACCAGAACAATACCCTGCTAATATTGTGGACTCATATCAAGGTGAAATAATGCATCTTTTTTTACCTGGCTATTGTCACAAGAGTTGGCTTGGGCAAATTCTTTAGCAAACGCTTCACAGCTCGTACGAGGCCATCGATCTCTGGCTCTGAGCTCACATGGTGAGGAAGTTCAGAAAAATCACAGGTCAGGCCAGCTTGATGGACCTGGAAAGAAAAATAAAGCCCTAGTGTGGTTTATTCTGTAGTCAAAACGACCTGCAAAATATCTCATTAAAACAAGGTATTTAGAAGGCATTACAGAGAAAATCTAGATTTTATTAAACACAAGGCTGCATATAAAATTGCAAAACTTCCTATTTGATTACATTCATCAAAATGTATTAAAAACAAAATTGACCTTTTATTTTAAGAGACTGCATCAGGCATGCTATTAGTTTAAAAGGTGGGGGATGTAAAGAAATAAAAAAATTGATCCCATTTCCAATTTGTCTACTTTACTGTACTGTCTGCTCTAGCACGCCAAGCCACCAACCTGTACAACCCTGCTACTAGCAAATGAGTAAGCATTACTAAGTGAATAAAAATATATCTTTACAAAATGCTTTTAGCTCATAAAGCATGCTATAAACTGAGCTGTAATAGACTGGAATGAAACACCTTGTCCTGCAACAAAAGCAGGTACATTGTTTTTATGCATAAGTGAGAATGGAAACACCTGAGCCATATGTGTTCTCTGTTTCCTGGACATCAAACATCACATATGTTCACACTAAGGTAGTACATTCTTTTGTCTATGCATCTTAAACTTAACGCCAGTAATCAGGGAAGTGGTGTTAGGATCTGTGTGATATATTCCCCACCCAAACTCCGTCAACGAACACTAAGATCCTGATTACGAGTTTGGCAGACAGGTTATTCCATCACAAACGTGACAGATATCACGTCCGCAGGATTACGAGTTCTATTATATTCCACTGGATATAATTGAACTCGTATTACGGTGGACGGGATATCTGTCACATTTGTGATGGAGTAACCCATCCGCCAAACTCGTAATCAGGGCCTAAGAGCTTTTAGCCACAGCCTCAGAACCCAGGCATAAGCACTAGGAGCAGCTCCTCTATTAGAGTGGAGAAGCGTCGCTCAACTACTAAAAAGCCCCAAGAAAAGCCCTATAGATGAAAAATAAAATTTGTAATATGGTAATAAAGTTAATTTATTATGAAAAATAAAATTATTTATTACCATTTTATTTTACACCAACCCGTCCCGAGCAGAGTGTCAGCACAGGGCTGGCCATTGCTGCTGAGTAGCAGCAGCAGGGAGTGGGCTGTGCACTTAAGTTTAAAGTGAGCATGTCACTTTGGCCGGCTGTCTTGCGACGGCCAGCCAGACATGCGCACTTTAAACCTCTCTAACCTAGCTGACTTAGACAGGTGGGTTGAGAACAAGCACAGGCCTCCAGTGGCCTTGAGAGCGCTGAGGGAGGCCATTCCCTCCAATCCAAGCGTTTCTCTCATGCAGATTAATAGCATGAGAGAGGGCCAGGATTGGTTAAGGGAGATACCTGGGGCGCAAGTTGCAGCCTGGAGAGGAGAGAAGAACAACACCGGAGCGAGGAGGACGTGTCGTGCAGCAAACAAGAGCAAGATGGGTAAATTCTTTTTTTTTTAACTTAGGCGCCTTAGATTTACTGCGCGTGTCTGCACCCATTTGCCCACCCCACCACTCTCCATAGTTGCTAGCCGTCACTGGTAAGCACTTCGGCACAGATGTGCAACCATTTTTTGCGGTCGCAAAAGGGAAATCAACCTGTTTGCGACCACAAAAAACGGTGGTGGTATGTACAAACGCTATTTTGCGAGTCACTGACTCCCAAAATAGCGTTTGCGACTCGCTATTAGGAAGGGGCGTGCCAAGGGCGTCCCTTCCTGATAGCGACTCTAACATCAATGTACTATATTGTCTTGCGACCGCATTTGCGGTCGATAAACACTCGCAGTTAAACACCTACTTTAAGTAGGTGGTAAACCACTCGCAAACGGGAAGGGGTCCCCAGGGGATGTGAATGGGTGCAAAAACATTTTTTAAGAGCAGGCAGTGGTCCCAATGGGGTCGCAAATTGCACTTGCCTCATGAATCCCAGGGACCACTGCTTGCCCTTAAAAAATGAATCTGAAAAGTTTCATTTTTCTTTTTTAAATGCATCCCACTTTCCTTTAAGAAAAAAGGGCTGCATTTAAAAAAAAAAAAACTGCTTTACTGAAAAAGCAGTCACAGACATGGTGGTGTGCTGACTCCAGCAGGCCACCATCCCTGTGAGTGCTAGCCATTCCCAATGGGGTCGCAAATTGCACTTCCCTCATGAATATTGATAAAGCATGCAATTTGCGACTCCATTGGGAATCGCAAACAGTGTCTGAGACACTGTTGTACATTCAGTTTAGAGAGTCGCAAATTGCAAGTCGCAATTCTGCGCAATTTGCGACTCGCTAAACTGAATGGTCGTACATCTGGCCCTTAGACTTCTGCAGTGACGCACACTGAGACACCATGCCAGTCCCCATACCCCTGATTTGACATGACACTCACACTTGTCTTCCTACGCAGTTTTACCTGGGACATTAACCTATTGGAAATAATTCTAAATTGACATTTCGCCATAATCTTCCTAACTGGTAGACATCGTGCACTAAAGCAGTTGGAAAGAGAGGCCGCAGTCGGGGTGTGAGCTGTGACAGAGTTCCCACACAGCCCAAAGAGAAAGACTCACAAAGAAAGGCAAGGTTCAATGAGAGTAAGATATGTTCACTTTGGCATCAATGGTTTGGGCAGAGGTCAATCTTCAAAGAGACAGTACAACAGTACAATTAAAGAAGCTACATGTTCAAACCAAATTCGATAAGATAAAAACGTAAAATATAGAATGGGTATACAGTCTTTACAACGCAGGCGTTACCACACTTTACATTTACAAAGCGGCGATTACCATGCAGTTAGGTACCACACATGCCATTTTCTGGCACTTTACAACAAAAGACTTTAACATGCAGGTAAGTGTTTTTAAGCAGTAAAATGTAGTAGTAGTTCCCTTTAATAAGGGAATTAATGGGAAGGGAATTAATGGGAAGTAAGCAGTGTAAACCATTTAGGGTTTCATAGAAGGGTAAGTGTACGAAGTTGTAAGGGTTTTGGGGTGGGTAGGGGTAGCAAGGGCTTCTATGGTTCGGAGATGGGTAAGGGTAGTCAGGGGTTTTTAGGGTTCAGGGATGGGTAAGGGTATGGAGTAGTAAGGGGTTTTAAAGGGTAGTAGGATTGGAGTTTAGACGAATATATATATATAGTAAAGACCCATAATGTAATGCAACACGTTGTGTCGTAAATGCATGTGTAACAACTGATATTCTTTAGAATGTAGCAATCAAAGCTTACAAAGAACTCAAACTGTTTCATAAGCAACAGCAGGAAAAAGAAATTCAATGCATTTCCATGGGATGCGGTTGACTAGGGCCTAGGGGCACTTTTAGGCTGACCAGCAAGGACATGCAGTCATTTGAACTTAGCATGGACTGGTCACAGTTTTGAATTTTCAAACTTACAAAGTTTGTGGGAAATATGCCTGACGAGATAAACCCAAAAGCTGTATCTGCCAAAGGTTCAAGGCCATTACACAAAGATTGATGACAGCTTTTTAAAATAGCGGGTATAAGGAGGCAGTTTCTAACCCGTGAAAATCTCCAGTTTTTTTTGCTTATGGACCTATGATTTAAAGACCTCTGCTACGAGTAAGTCTCTATAAAGGAGTCTCATTCATTGGAAGCCCTATGTCATTCATTTAAGCAGTAACCTCCACTGCCCACTTTTCAAAATACAGTTTACTGCTGTGCAGATGGGATAAGATTAAGAGGCTCTGCGCATGTTACATGCAAACACCTATTCACATGCATGTACACATTTGTGGAGGCTATTCGAGGAAGACTGTTGTTTGACTCAACTTAGCTCGTGGACACAGGTAGCACTGTCACAGATGAGACACAAATTAAATTGGTTGTGGCCTCCTTAGGCATCTAAGAAGGAATGTGGCCTTTCTTTTGGACTGAAGTATAATTATTATAATTTAAACTGGTTTACATATTGCGGCAAGCGTGCCTAAAATGTAACATTTGATTGGCATGAGGTGAAAAGGTAATGAAAAGCGCTTTCCTACTAATTCCTAGGTCACTAACTCATATTAAGAGCTTAATTTACTGTATATGAATCAGTTCACATACTTATACACTGGCAATATTTCCCTGACCCAGCTTTAATGCAATTTAAGCTTTTAGCGGCTCTGCTGGGAAAGCACATATTTCTTTTGCTCAGCTGTCAGATCATGGCTCCCCTGGAACAACACGTCCATTCTAGAAGACCGACTACCAGTACCTCCATGTCCAGTAGTTGTAGGATTTTTACACATGAGAAAGGGGAGGACAGGTAAATCCCAGGCTCCACCTCCACAGAAGGTTCTTAGATGCCTTGTAGGGAAGAATGTAAATATGAGTGGATGGAACTTGGCTCAGAGCACAACTAGGTTGCCATGGCCCTCTTGCTTTCTTCCCAAAATTATGAGCAAGATGTTGGACGGCTAATGGATTAATCACTGGAAGTGCCAGTTAAAGGTGGAGGGGTGATGTCGCTTCACAGGATTGGCTAGGGAATCACAGATTTTAGAATTCTTTACTTCCATTTCTAAAGCCCTGCATACGTAAGAAAAGTAAAAGAAAAGGAGAAGAGCAGAAATGGATGGCAGACTAGCAGATAGATGAACTCCTGTCTGGAGAATGTCCACGTTAGGCATTAACTTACATACCCATGCCCCCCCCCCGCTCCAACCAACTGCAATCCTCACGATTAAGGTCTGTATTTGGGCCATGCATCCCATATCTTTTCACACTCCTGGGAGCAGCCCCTGCTTTGATAGATAGCCTTTTCGGCCTGTTGGCACCAGTCCGCATCCCTCTTCTAGTCTTCAAGCTTTGGGTCAGTCGATCCCCACCCCCAGTGCCTATGCTATGTTCCTTTTGGCCACCCGGTTACCAGTTTGAGCCATATTTTAGTGTACTTTGGCCAATTTGTCTCCCTTGTCACTCCCAGTATATGCCATCTTGCCTCCACTTGAACCTGAAGGTCCCACCACTGCCGACATCACTCGGGTGACTTTCACCCAATATGACTGGACTTTGGGACATGCCCAGAGGATATGAAAGAAGGTGCCTATTTCTCCACAGCCCTTTGCACACCTTTCGGAATCACAGCAGCCCATGCAGTGCTGAAGTGTCCTAGGGGTATATGACCTGTGTAGGATTCACAATTGTATCATCCAAAACCACGCCCATATGGTGATTTCCCTTGGGCACTGTATGTCGTCCAGGGGGTCTAGTATGTCGGGAGAGTTGTTCATTATCTTTTGGTTCGTGAGGGAGACCGCTTTATCAATCATCGGGTCAAGTAGGAGTCTATCTTCCAGAGGGGAGTACTCAGGTATTAGCTCTCCTTCTGGAATGTGACATCTCAGAACGTGTCTCAGTTGCAAATACCTGAATCTCTCAACGTCTGTCATTTTATATTCTGTCTGTAACTCTTCTAACGTAATCATAGCCCCACTGCGCCAGACGTCCCCCAGACGGTCTATCCCAATGAGATCCGACCTACGAAAGCCCTTCAAATGCCCCACCTCGCCCAAAAGGTCACTGTCCCAGAGCAGGGTTTGTTTTGTTAGTTTGTTTTCCCACCCCAGTATTTTCGTGGCTTTGTGTCACGCCTGTGCTACCGTCTGAGTGTGCACTGGAGGTGATCTATCCTGCTTTTTACTATACAGCACAGCCGGGTAGCCGCTATTTCCCTTGACTAGGCGGTCCGCTGACTCACTGTACGTTGCATATGCCCAGTCGTTAATATTGACAAGCTGCGTTGCTAAGTAGTAGCTCCTGATGTCCAGGACTACCAGTCCGCCTTCGTACACCCCCCGTTGCAACTTACGAAGCGCTATTTGCGGGCTACCTCCCCTCCAGAGCAGATTGCTTTGTTCTGACTCAATCGCCCGGAAAAGGGTCTAAGGCACTCGGTATGGGGTGTTTTCAAGCACGTATAGTAGGTGGGGGAGAGACATCATCTTGAACAGGACCGCTCTGCCCATGAGGGAGACTAGGAGGCGCCGCCACTGGGCCACGTCCTCCCGTAGCCTCTCCAGGGATGTATGAACATTTCGGACCATGAAGTCTTCTTCCGATCTGGTGATCCAGATACCGAGATATTTGAATTCTTCCGCCGCACAGGAGGATGTAAGAATTGGAGTCTCGCCCGCCAGTGAGAATACTAGGGACTTGTCCCAGTTTATATGGTAGTCTGAGTAACTGCCAAAGAGACAAAATATATAGATAAGCCTGTGAAAAGTCTGCCGGGGCCTGTGTGCATATAGCAGGATATCGTCCGCGTACAGGGAGATACGTTCCTCCCAGCCGCCCCCCACGTCTATACCTCGAACAAGCGGGTCCCCACGGGCCCACACCGCTACTGGTTCTAGCGCTAGCGTGAAGAGCAGGGGGAGTGCTGGCAGCCCTGTCGTGTGCCCCTGAATAACTGCAGTGCTCTAGAAGTCATCCCATTGATTCGGACCCTCGCCATTCGGTCGCAATATAGGAGTTTGACCCAAACACAAAACTTCAAACCGAATCCCAACCTGGGAAGGACCGCAAAGAGATATGACCATTCAATACTATCGAACGCCATTCGTGCATCTAGTGATAGCAGCGCCATCTCAGTCGGGCGAGCCGCCGTCGCCTGCATGACTCTGTACAGACGGCGTAGGTTCAGCCTGGTACTTCTATGTGGCATGAATCCTGACTGGTCAGGATGGATTATTGTAGACACCACTGGGCTCAATCGATTGGCTAGCACCTTTGCCAGAACTTTCACTTCGAAATTAAGCAGCGAGATTGGTCTATAGGAGCTACATAGTTCAGGAGGTACAATAGTTGCCATTTGTAGATCTTCTGGCAGTCGTCCCTCATCGTGTGCAGCCGTGAATATGTTAAGAATTGGCTGGGCCACTCCTTGTGCTACACACTTATATAGTTCTGCGGGGAGGCCGTTTGGGCCTGCAGTCTTTCCAGATTGTAAATCTCGAATGGCCCCCACGATTTCTTCTGTCGTCAAGTCCTGATCTATTGCCTCCCTGTCCTCTACCGACAGCATCAGAAGGGGGATATCACTGAGCAGTTCAGCGCAGTCCTCTCCCCCGACCTGTTAGAGACCGACTGGTATATTGCCTCGTAGTAATTTGCGAAAGCCCCGGCTATTTCTGCTCCGGTCTTCTTCGGGGTTCACCGGGGTTGCGGAGCTCTGACACCCAGTTCTGGCTCCCATCTCTCCTCTCTAGCCATGCTATTAACTTGTTGGCTTTATCACCAAGCTCGTATATTCGTCTCTGCGTGGCCACTGCATGCGCATGAGACGTATTCCCCTCTAAGTCCCTGAGCTCGCCCTGTTTCAAGCGCAACTTGCGTCTCAGCGCTTGATCGGTCGCCCTGTCCCGCCCCAACTGTATCTCCATGTCTGCTATTTCTTCTTCTAGATTGACGCAGCAGGAGAGCTGTTCTTTCCTCTTACCCCCAATCACAGCCGCTACATATCCCTGTGCTACCACTTTATACGCCTCCCAGAGAGTGCTGTGGGAGCTCACTGAGCCTGTGTTTTCATCGAAAGATTGTTGTGTTCGTTCCCGAAATTTGTCTTGGAAATTACGATCTTTAAAGTGACAGGGGTCTATGCGTCGTGGGAGAGTGTAGTCCAGAGTGGGGCCCTGAAGCAGCACTTCGAGTGGAGAGTGATCTGAGATGCCCCTTGCCCTGTGTTGTGCTTCATGGAATTGCCCTGCGTACATAGTCGGGGTAACAAAATGTGCAGTCTAGACGGGAGCCGCTACCATGTGCTGCCGATATGTGCGTGTACTGCCTGACGTTCAAGTTGTGTGCCCTCCATAAGTCCCATCGTTTCTGCAAAAGCACGCAATGGTTGTGGTCCCGTCCCCCGGGGGGGCACCGTTGCCCTATTGTGCCCCACTTACTTTGTGGTGTTCATATCCCCTCCTAGTATGAGGACGCCTTGAGGCATGCCTAGTAGTAAAGTACTGAGTTCAGGAAGGGTCTCTGCATGGAGCCTCGGTGGGATGTAGGTGGAGCAAATGTTTATAGTTTGGCCCTCCCATGTCCCTGTGAGTGCCACATACCTCCTGCTGGGTCTTGCCACGTACGTTGCGGCAGAAAAGGTAATGCATTCCTAGCGAGCAATGCCATCCCCCTAGAGCATGAAGTGAATCCTGCATGGGCTAGGAGCGTGTATCCAAACCGATTCAATGCCAGATACTTGTTGCTCTTCAAGTGTGTCTCCCGTAGGAGAGCTATGTCAGGGGAGTGTCTGCGGAGGTATTGCAGGACCATAGTGCATTTGATTTTATCTCCCAGGCCATTGAAATTCCACGTTTAATGCTGTTTTTTTGTGGCGTTGTCAAGTAAGAACAGTATGCATTTGGCACAACATAGTAACATAAAAACAAACATCCTCATCAAACACCCCCCACCCTGCTACCCTGCACCATAGGCCTCAAACTACCCACATCCCCAATTTAGAGAGTGCCTATCGCCCAATCAAACTGTCCCTATATACTGGGGTCGGCTGGCGCTGCTTTCCTATAGCTCATCAGCAGCAACCCCGTCCCACCCTCGTTATTCTTGTGTTCAGTATTGGACCATCCCTGTACTCATACACGGAGAGCCCTGCACTTATGAGACCTTCAAGTATGTAGGGGTTAATATCTCAGTCTTCAGTTCGTCCCGACCAAGGATCACCCAGGATCTGTTTCTCATTGTGGTTCATCTCTTTTTAATCCAGTTTTGCGGGAAAAAACGGGTGCCCCCTTGTGTCGGGATTGCTCAGCGGGTCAGGCTCATTAGGCGAGGCTCCAAGGGGGGACCTCCACCCAAAGCACTATCCTGTGTCCCATGTGAGGCATCTCCGCTTTCTCTCTTGCCGCTGTTGCTTGGTTCCTCGTCCGCTTTCAAGGCAGTTCCATACCTCCTTGGGTGCTGCAAAATACCACGACTTGCCATTGTCCAACACACTCTCAGCTTTGTTAGGAACAGCATCACATTCTTGAGGCCTTCGGCCCGGAGTGCTCACTTGGCCTCGTCAAAGGTGCGTCGTCGTTGCTGTGCCAGGAGAGTAAAATCTGGGAAGAACCGGATCAGTGCATTTTCATAAGGCAAATCCCCCTTGAGGCGTGCGGCTTGCAAAATAGCGTTGCGTTCTCTGTAGTTCAGGATCTTGGCGATGATTGTCCTAGGTGGGGCCCCCAGCCTCGGCAGAGTCACTGTGTGCCCTCTCGACTGAGAAGAATTTGGATAGGCATTTTGGTTTTAGGTGGTTTAATATAAGGTCTTCTAGAAAAAGGTCAATGCAGGGGCTCTCCGCCCCTTCCGGGACTCCCACCACCCTTATATCGTTCCTGCGGGCCTGGCCTTCCCAATCTTAGAGTTTTGCAGCCATTATCTTTTGTTGATGGGTTAGGTGCTGTACCTGATCTTCCAGTTTCCAGGTGGCCGACTGGAGGCCAGTGATGTTGGTTTTTGCCACTGTGACCTTTGCAGAGGTTTTGTTCATGTCCGCCCTGAGGAGATTCAACTCTATCGTGACCTTGTCCATTTTCGTTTCAAGGGTTGTTCCCAATTCATGAAAAGCTGCCATAATGGCCCGAGCAAGGTCTCCGCCATCGCTTCCTGACCCCCCGCCGCACCTCGATACGGGCCCGCCTGCCTGGGCACCGCATATTTGTCCAGCTTGTAGGACTGGATTGGGGGGGGGGAACTCCCGTTAGTCGCATACTGGCAGCTCTCTGTTATGAAAAGCACCTCTGCATCAAGATGGGTGCGCCACTCCGAGGCTAGGGATCGTATCTGGTTGTGCTATTCGAGCCCCTGCTGGGGCGGCGCGGTTGGGGGCCTTAGGTGTCTTTTTCCCGGGCGTCGATTCCCCCCACTCCACTCTGTAGGGGGTATCCCACACTGAGGCCCAGCACTTCAGGGTAGGGTCTTGTAGCTTATATGACTCACCTGGATCGTCTAGTCAATGTCGCCCGGTCTCACTGCTCCGTCCAGGGATCACTAGTTATCTCTTTTTGCTCACCCTTTTTGCTCAAGCTTTGTCCGATGGGTGTTGGTTGGCTCCTATTCTGTATGTGAGGCAGGGTTTACGACCTTCTTGGCTGTATTGTGCCCGTGAGTCGGTATACTGAGATAGAGATATGAATTCAATTGGACAGATTTCCAGTCTTATCCTTATCTGATCCTGGAGACCTCTCGCATCAATTGCTTCTCTCCGGAGTCCTCCCCGGGCCTCGCCGCAGGCGTCCTCCGAACGGCCTCCTCCGTACGGCCTCCTCCGTCCGTGTCTTCCCAGGATGGCTAGTAGGGGCGTGCCATCTCTGCCGCGTCTCTCCCTTCGGCACACGCCACCCCCGTTGGCATCCGCGAGCGGGCAGCTGAGGGGGGGGCAAGGAATTACAGATAATACAGCGGGTTCTCGTCCAGAGTTGCCCCTGCAGGCCGCGGGCACTGTCCGGCACCAATCCGAGTTGGGGCCTCACCCCCAGCAGTCGTCACTCGGCCTGGCTTGCGGCTCTGCGGAGTGCGTCTCAGGCAACACTCTGTGCCGGCGGAGGCCACAGTCTCCTCGGCCGCTACACCAACGACGGCTCCCCAGCAACCGGTCGTCACACTGGATCTCCGCTCCAGTGTGTGTGGTAGAGCAGGGCGGATTTTGGCCGCATTTGTAGGGAAGGTGAGGAGAGTCGGCGCAGAGCTCTCTAGTTAAGCGGCCATCTTGGCTGGCGCCAAGCCACGCCCCCCCTATAGTCATTATTCTTAACGCCTTAGTTGCTAGGCCTTTCCCCTCTTGGCGTTGAACCCTTTTTGGATGTTTGGGCACTTAGTGTTTGAGCCTTCTTATGTTCTTATCCACCAAATATGCATCTATTGCACTACAATGTTGGGGATTCTAAAGGTAATTAGGGTTTGGAGATATCCTTTGGGGAACTGAGAAAATAGCTCAAATATAGCAAAACTGTTTTTTAGGAAGAACAGAGAAAAGGTGTTGTGCAAGAAAACAATGTTTTTTCCCCGAAAAGTGGCATCAACAAAGTGCTCTGCTCATATCACCATATTCCAAAGTTTGAAACACATGTAGAGATGTGCAGAGAGTTTTGCATTTTTTTAAAATATTACTCCATTTTTAGGTCTCACCTACTAGACTGCACATGTATTTCTGTTGAGACACATATTATTAGCTTACAGCTCGCCCATTGGTTGGCTTCATTGTTACTCACATTTGCTTGCTTCTTATTCATTATGCTTTCCTTTCTCTTCTTGTGTTTGTTCCTCCTTTGAAACAAGGATGCATTACTTGTGTACAGCTACTGATCACTTTTCAAGCATTACTTGTTTCTTTGTAAGCACTACAAGAGAGTGCGTGTGATTTCCAGCTGTCTTCCTTGTACACTTCTCTCACCACTTCTGCTGTGCTCCTGTGTTCCTCTCTCGCCCATGAGCTTCTCCCCCACTCCACTGCATTGCTTTATCGTCCTTACGCTTTTCCGTCAGCTCCACATTGCTTTTTTTTGCCCGTTTGCTCTCCCGAGTACTCCTTTTTTCTCCCTATCCTTTCTGCGCCCATTGTAGCTTCTGCCCACCAACTGCACACTGTGTTGCTTCCATCCCTCCCCTCGTGTCACTTCTCACCCCCACCTTGCTTCGCTCATGTTGCTTCCACCACCCCTGTGTTGCTACCCCCTGCTTAAAAAAAAACCTGTTTGCATGAGTCTTTTGTCCGTTACTGATCTAACTTGGATCGGTAACTAAAACGAAAGAAAAAAAATAAAATAGTGGCTGTGTCATTTTGAAAGCACGCAAATGCATTGTGCACTGGCCTACAAAATGAAGCTGCCTTTTTTTCAGCAGCGTCAAAAGCTTTTTTTTTTTTTTTTAATAATCTTTAGCATTTGTTTTTAAATTCTTAATCCATGTGTGCAGCATGACTAAAAAGAAATAGTTTCTTACCTGTAACTCCTGTTCTCTCGTAGGGGAATTTCCATTATATTTGTTATCAAAATCAGGGTAGTTCCTCCACTGCCAAGTGGACACAAATAGTAGAGCCAGTTGGATAAGTTATGTGATCGCTGGAAGATCTGAAAATCAGATCTTGGTGCCTTCACACACCTTTTAGGGTGTCATGCTTCATCATTGGGCGCTCCTCGTCTGGCCGGCGCTGCAATGCCTGACGGCCCTGTGGGCTCCTTTATCGGAGACCTTTTGATCTGGAGATGCCATAAAGATGAATGCAGGTGAGGGACTTAAGTGAGTTACATGAGTTGCAAGTGACTAAAATAGGCTCTGGTATCCTTAAGAATTTTTTTTATGAAAACAAGGTACCAGGACTAAATAGAAACAGTGGTGCTATCTTATGGTCTTCAGGTACCAGGATAGCTGCTAGACAAAAAATGGTCACTAGTATGGTGTGGTCAACATGTTTCGTGCCATTGGTGCCCATCTTCGGCTGGCACTTCGTCAGGACCAAAAGTCAGTTAATGCCCTATCTGGGGCTGACTGTCTCCTCTAGAGTAGAGAGAGACCTCTTAGTGTTTTGCCGGTATGCCCTGATGCTATTGCTAGAAGGAAAGCTGTCTTCTAAGAAAGTTGTTGCAGGGAGGCTTTATGAATAGGCTCAAAGGGATCCTGCGTAAGGCGTGAAAGCATTATGTTAAGTTCCCAGGGACAAGAGGGACACCTCATGGGAGGAAAACCTTCTTCAACCTTTCTAAAAATTCCTTTATCACCGGGATTTTGAAAAAAGAGATTTGTAAGGACATTTTCTGTAGGCAGTAAGCGCTGCCAGGTGAAATTTTATAGCAGAGAACTGCAAGCCAAATTAAGTCAAGTGTAGAAGGTATGGAAGAATGACATCTTCTTGGCACGTAGCAGGGTCCACGTTCTAGAGGAACACCAAATGCAAAATCTCTTCCACTTGAAGGCATATGCGGATCGGGTGGAAGGCCACTTAGTCTACTTGAGGATCTCCCTTCAGTCTTGTGGTTGCACTAGATCAGGATCCATGAAGCCAAATTCAAGGAGGTGAGATTCGGGTGAACCATCTAGTCTCTAAATTTCATTAGTATATCTGGTCTGCATGTTAGCTTGAGATGTGGACGATGTGACCGGTGAAGCAGGTCCGTGAACAACCATTGAGGTGGCCACGCTGGAGCTATGAGGATCATCTTGGCTCTCGAGTGTGACAGCTTGATTAGGACTGCTGGGATCAGGGGAATTGGTGGAAAGGTGTAAAGAAATTTGCCAGACCAGTCAATCCATAGGGCATTTCCCAGTGTCCCTGGATGGTAGTACCTGGAGGCGAAGTCGCAGCATTTTCTGCGGTGGCGAACAAGTCGAGGGTTGGGGTGCCCCACATTTGGAAGATATTTTGTACGACCTCATCGAGCAAGACACATTCAAGGTTTTCGCTGAGATCTCTGCTGATAGTGTCTGGCTGAACATTTTGGACACCTGGGCGGTGTGTTGCCGGGATGTTCAGGTTCCTGGCCAAGAGCCATCTCCAAATCGCCTGGGCCTCTAGTGACAAGGCTTTGGACCTCGTCCCCCCGCTATTTGAGGTAGTACATGATGGTTGTATTGTCCGTCTGAACAAGCAGGTTCGTGGTTGTGAATGATGGATGAAAGGCCTTGAGCGCTAGATGAACTGTGCAGAGCTCTAGGAGATTGATATGATAAGTCAACTCTCTCTCCGACCATGTGCCCTGAATCTGGAGGTGATCCATGTGGGCTCCCCATCCTAGTAAAGATCCATTAGTCAGTATGGTCAGAGAGGGGATCTGTTGGTGAAACGGTTACGCTCGTAACTAACCAATTACTAATTCGGATGTGCTGAGATGTTTCCCGGTTCCAGTTCTTGAAGGTTCTGGCTTGTCTGAGGTAGGGGCGACCCTTTCCGGTAGCCACTGTGCTGCTGACAGTGTAACACCTAGGGCAGACAGTGCCTTCCAGAAGGAGTCCTCAAGAGAAAAACCCTAAAGGAAAAAAAACTCTGACTGCAGGCGGAGACTCCAAGAATGGCAAGAAGGCGACAGAAGAAAACCTGGGGTCAAGCCAGGAAGGAAAATTAACCAGCGAGGAAGAATCAGACCAGGAAACAGAAAAAGTCCAAGCAAGAACAAAGGAACCAATGGAAATCCAACTAGGAACAGGAAGCGTCGACAGGAATGAAGATACACCAACAGGAGCGGAGATGCACCAACAGGAGCGAGGACACACCAGCAAGGAGCGAGGAGTGTTGTAACGCAGGTAGATGAGAGATTAAGCCCTTGATATACCCAGAAACAGGAAGTGAACAATCACCAACTTGGATAGGGCAGTAGTAATGAAAAAGATAAGAAAAGTCGCCATCTTAGAATGGTGCAAGAAAACAATTCTCAAGGAATTCTGGGAACAAGGCTGTGGGATTAGGGGAAGAAGGCTAGCAGGAAAATGGCTCCCCAAAATTATGGTGGCTTTTATATCTGTCCCCAGGTGTGAGGTGAGTGTATTAATGCCCCATCTGCGCATCGCATAGGGAGCCGCAGTTCCAAAACTGGAACTGCGGCATACCAGAGTCACTAAGGAAACAGTAACGGGCCACCGAATGGATCCGTGGAATGTCCGACGTGAGGGGAGATTAGCCACGGGCTGAACTGTGGCCCGCTACTGATTATATGTAGGCGTCGCGAGACGTAACCATGACGCCACTTCAGCTACATCACGCTGTCGCGTGAAACCACTGCGTACGCGAGAGGAAGAGGGAGGGGCTGCGGGCTGAACCGCAGCCCGCTGTGGTGAAGACAGACGCATCACGGGTCAGACTACGTCCCATGTCGTAACTGAAACGGCATGCCTTGCAGGAGATTGGTTGGAGAGCGCCACCAATTTAGGGACCATTTTGCATGTATGGACAGCTTGATCTTGTCTGCCAAATGCCTGTCAGTTGGTCTCACTGGTCCTCTAGACATTCTTGGAGAGGCCACATGTGGAGGCGAGCATTTGTGGTGAGGAAGATGTATGAGGCCATGGAGCCGAGAAGAGATGATACTGCCCTCACCGTTGGATGAGATACCTTCATGAGAGTATGACATTTTTGAAGGACTGATAAGCGTTGCTCTTCCGAAGGACTCACTTTTGCCTGTCTAGTGTCGATGGAGGCTCTCTAGTAATGCAAATTCTGGACTGGAGTTGGGGTGGACTTGTTAAGGTTGACAGGAAGCCCCAACTGTTGAAGCAGATTACAGGTCCATTTAAAGTGCAGTTGGGCTTCCTGAGACGTTGACGACTTTATGAGCCAGTCGTCTAGGTATGGGTAGACAAAGATTCGGTGCTTTCTTAGATGGGCTGCCACCACTGCCATGCACTTTGAGAATGTTCTGGGTGCTGACTTTAGCCCAAATGGAAGTACTGTGTACTGATAATGGTCTTGTCCCACAACGAATCTTAAACATGTTCGATGCTGTTTTGTGATTGGAATGTGAAAGTATGCATCGTGAAGGTCGATGGAGCAAAGCTAAACTCCCTAGTGAAATTGGGGATAGATTTGATGTAACGACAGCATCTGAAACTTCTCTCCCCGAAACCACTTGTTGGCTATTTTGAGATCCAGCATGGGTCTGAATTCGTTGTTGTCTTTCTTTTTCACTAGGAAGTACCCGGAGTACATGCTTGTCCCCTGTTGTCTGTGGGGAATGGCTTCCATCTCCTTGCTCTGTAAGAGGATGTTGACTTCCAACCGTAGCAATGTAAGATGGAAATTGGACGGTTATGGAGGAATGAATGGTGGTGGGACGGTGAACCTGAGACAATATACATTTTGCACAATATTCAGAACCCAGGCGTCTTTTGTGATGTGTTGCCACTCTGTCAGATAATGAGAAATGCTTTCCCCTACCGGAGTGGGTAAAGGAAGAGGGGGAAGAGAGGACTTATGGTTTGGATCCTGGTGCCTCTGTTTCACCTTGGACAGGAAGTTGGGTAGAGTGTCCTCTCGTCTGTTTTCGCTGTTGCTGGTACAAACTTTGGTGCTGTTGCTGAGATCTACCTGTGTACCAATGAGGGGCTTGAACCCTCTGAGAATAAAACAGACATTGGTTGGGTCGGAACGAACCTCTCTGTTCTTTTGGTTTCTCTAGACTCACTGATTTGAGGGTCTCCATTTCGCTTTTCATTCTCACCACTTCATCATCAGCGTGACTTCCAAAGAGTGTGGAGCCTGAGAATGGCGAGTTCTGTATATCTTGTTGCGACTCCAGCTTAAAGGATTTCAACCGGAGCCAAGCATGCACTAATCACCTGACTAGATACCATTGCTCCCTCGTTGACTATCACCATGAAATCTTCTCTCTAGTCTCTCGGAAGATGCTAAGCAAAAGGCTGGATGGAGTCACAGAGGTCTCTGTCATATCTGCCCAAGAGAGCTGTAGCGCTGGGTGCTTTCATTAATGTTGCTGCCGACTTTGCGGCCTGCTGAGTTCAGTTTCCTGCTCTCATTATACGGAGGAGCAAATGATGATGGATAAATGAAGTGGTACTTTTCAGCCGCTAATATCACCAAACAGTCTGGTAGAGGATCAGAGTGGAGGAATAGTGGGTCTTGAGCTGGAGGCTGGTACTTCTTTTGGAGCCTCGACAGAGCAGGATTAATTAAGGCAGGTGTCAAAAACAGCTCAATGGCAGGTTCTAGGAGGCCAGGGACCAACGGAAGTAAAGGTCTGGAAGCTGTAGATTGGTGTAGTGTCTCGAATATCACAGATGTGGAAGGTGTTAGAACCAACATCTGTATATTCAGTTTGGGTGCCCCTCATATCAGGACCTCTTGGAAGGTTATAATGTCATCCACAGGGGAGATACGATGCGGTGGAGAGTCCGATAATGTTGGAGAATATTCTCCTGTAGAAGCGGAGGAAGTATCTTTATGCCTACAATGAGATCTTGTATGGTGAGACTGATGACTTCGATGAAAACGGCCAGACAATGCTGATGAGCGCCTAGGACTATGATGGGCATGATGGTGAGAACGGTGGCGCGATCGAGAGTGCGACCTATTCCTCAGACCTAGAGTGTCTCTAGGTGGAACTGGAGTTACTGGAGGAGGCGCTATTGGTAGTGGTTGAGGAGGCAAGGATTGTTGCAGAGCTGAAGGTAATGCCGGTGGTGGAGGAGGAGACGGAGGTGAAGCAAGTGACGTAGGAGGAGGAGACCGAGATGATGGCACCACAATGGGAGAGAGTGAATACGCTCTCGAATATGGAGTCTGGAGAAGAATATATTCTTCTTTCTTGTCTCCTTGACATCGAGAAACTCTTCGAAGTCAACATTTAACTGTGTTTTGAAGTTGTTCCAATCCTCGAGGTCAACCTCCCGGTGCCTTGAAGTAGAGCCACTCCTTCCCGACGACAAGGTACTCCTCAACGTCGACCGCAGCGTGGGGTCACCTCGACCACAAATGACGTCGCTTCCTCAACGTCGATCCAGCTTTTGACGGCGAACAAGTCAGAACTATATCTTGCATTGATGTTGACCCTCTTGACGTCGACTGGGACCAATATCGTTTTTGCCCAGAAAATCTCTTTTTAGACCTCCCACATCATCTAGAGGTTGAAGAAAGAGCCCTGGTGGAAGATTCGCCTTCTCCTCTCTCTGAGGCCCCACCTTCAGGCTGTGTTTGTTGGAGCTGTCAATCCCATGAAGGGAAATCTTCTCCCTTTCACGTAAGATATGTCGCAAAAAGTTCCTGCAATGATGACATGCATCAGGAACATCAGATGGTGGTAGGCAGATGATAGAGACCTTGTGAGCATCTGTTTAAGCCTTCTTCCTCCCACATCTTGGGCACTTGTCAAATAATGAAGGCACTATATTTGACAAAACACCTCACTTTTCTGTCAGACAACAGAAAAAGGCAGGGAGAGATGAAAAATGACAAATAAAGGGGTTGTCACCAATTTCAACTAGAGAATCTTGATGAAAAAAAGTCTGAGCTCAATGCTCCACGGTCCTGTCAGCAGGAGCCTGAAAAAAGAACTCAAGCAACTGCAGTGGCGTCACTAGGGTTGGTGTCACCCAGTGCGGTAACTCCCGAGTCCGGAGTGCGGACCGCACCGGGCGGGTGACACCATCACATGGGGTGACACCGTGAGCCTCTGCTTTAAATCGCTACATAAATCAGGAGGAACCCAACGGGTTCCTCCTGATTTATGTAGCGATTTAAAGCAGAGGCTCACGGTGTCACCCCATGTGATGGTGTCACCCGGTGCGGTCCGCACCCCCCGCACCCCCCTAGTGACGCCACTGAGCAACTGCCACCTGCTGAGGATGATGGGATACTGGTGGTCTCTGGCACAGTCTCTATTTTTAGCCATATAATGACAGCCTATGAGGCTACACTGCCTTGCTCTTCATCAAAAGATAAATAAAAAAAGGGGATGTGAGGGAGATTTATGCTGTTTGCCAAACCACATCTTGAAATTATACACAAATACTTTGTTCTGGCCCTTTTTTGACTTGATGATGAAGAATTCGGCCATGGTAGCCTATGTATATAAGCTGCATAATCTGTCTCTATTCTTAAGTGTCTTTGCAGGCCTTCCCGAAGAAAGGCGAAAGTCCACACTTAAGACGATATATATTGAAGAAGTGCTCCGGGGTCCCCACACGTAGGTGGGACTATTCAGTGCTTATGACTATAAATGGAAATCCCCTACGAGAGAACCACTGACAAAGTCAATCAATCCCAAAGGGGGGACACTTACCGACTTTATCAAGGCTTGTTCCTATTCTTGTAGTTTCAACCTACTTGCAATTTGTGGGGGAAACAGGCATGAATCCCATGGCTCAACCTTGACAGCTATACATTTCTGAAAACTAGACAAAATTAAGAATTCAGCAAGGGGTCATTTGTGTACATAACTCATGGTTTTCCTAAACCAATTTGCCTTTGAAATCAAAAATAATGTGAAATAAAATGGGAGAAATAGCGGATGTACAAAAGCAATATACTATTAGGTTTGTCAGACCTTTCTAGTCTCAGGGATAAAGAGTGTTTGTTGGTTGGACTCAACAGCTGAACTGCAGCTTATAATATTTCATTGTATACCAACCACGCACCAATTCATATGGTAAAATCGAATGAATGAAAAATGGGCATAAAGGGAATCTATGACATCTTTTTTAAATGTGCTCTAGATACTGAGTTTGGTTATTTGTTCAACTCTGAATTTGTGATTAACCATACAAACATGATTCAGATGGTATTTTCCAACTTTGAGCCTGATTACGATGGCGGAAGGCCCGCCACCGCAAGCCATGTGGTGGCGGGCCCTCCGCCATCGGACAGCAATTTTCCCCCCGCCATATTACGATGGCGGGGGGAATCGTTCCGGTACTGTGGCGGTCGTAAAGAACGCCCGACACCGTTCCGCCATAGGCAATCGTTCCGATTGGCTGGCAGAGCGGTCAGCATGTGTAAAATGGTGGCGGTGCCTAGCAGGCACCGTCCGCCATATTACGATGCTGGCCGCAGCCAGCCTTTCCGTGGCGGGTAAACCGCCATTGAAAGGCTGTCGGAGAATGCATTCGGGGGGCCGTTGCGGGCCCCCCTTTGTTGGGGGGAGGTGATGGTGCACTGGGGGGGGTACCCATGGTACCCCCCTACATTTCCCTGCACTAAGTGGCAGGCACCGCGTGGTGCCTGCCACGTAGTGCAGGGAAACGCACTACATGCATTTTTCACATTGCGGTTGGTGCTGCAGCCATCAGCACCCGCCGCAATGGTCAAGATGCGACCGCCACGGTGGCGGTCGCATCGGGATTCTACGTGCGGGACCTCCGCCATAAAGGCGGGCGGTCCCAAGCACCGCCATTGTAATGACCCCCTTTGCTCTTTCTTGCACACTAGCTTACATCTGGAAGTAAAACACAGAGAGAAATTCAATTGATTATACCAAGGGCTCACCATTCTATGTCCTATCAGTTTCACCATAAAAAGGGTACTCCACTTGAGTGGGGTGGCCAAGTGCCCTCAACAGGAAGGGCCCCAAAATGCAAAGTAGAGACATAAACTTTACATCATCAAAACTGACCCGCTTTGGAGAAGTGGGTAGCAGCGGTATTTAGGTCCAGGCTCAGCAGGCATGCAGGTAAACCTACTAAAGCCAGACATTTCTGAAAACTAGACATCTAGGGGAGTCGTGGGTGGTGTGGCACGCATGCTTCCCACTATGTTTTCTTACCCTGAGTGCCCTGCGAATATCCGCTATGGCTAAAATCACAAAGTTTTTTCTCATTTCTGTGAGGAAAAGGTTCATAATCTGCAGAGATCAGCAAAATCCTACAACCCAGAGTTCCAACACTTCTCTCGATAAAAAATGGTACACCTACTTGTGTCGCTGAACCTAACGCCCACAACAGGAACGGATCAAACCAGTAACCATGCGAAGACAAATTTTCTCTTGCTTGTCATGGGGATGGGAATGCTCTAGTCCCGAGGGGGACAAAAAGACTGTTGGGCCTTTAGATATGGAGATGCAGCCTGATGTCAGGAAGGGCTGGCCCCAACTCTGTTATTTCATTAAAAAAATATCCCTGGCATCCAGTGGGATTTCAGCCCCTTTCGGAGGGCCGATTGAAAACAAATCCTCCAACCCTTCCCCAGGGGGGTTGGACGGGTTGCAGAAAGACTGCTGAACTCGATCTGGTGTGCGGGCATGACCCCCACCCTTTTTTAATCATTTCTCTGGTGCCTAGTGAGCTTTCTGTATCCCAGGGTGGGAAGATTGTAGAACATCCATTCTGGCACCCAGTAGTGTTGGACCTGCTCTGGGGTGGGGGCACATTCGGATGCCTGAGCAGGCTGCGCTCACCTGTTTTTTAAAAGTTTACAGAAGTATACAAACATGGTGTGCAAAATAACGATGGATTGGGATGTGGCCTGAGTAATTACCAGTGGCTGAGATTAATTCAAGCATTACATGAAGAGATGAGATATTGTATTGTAATTGCATTTATATAGTGCTTACTACCCCTGACGAGATATGCCCCTGATCACTGATGGAAATGAAAATAAAATGAGCCTAATGGCTCATTTTACTTTTAGATAGATGACATCAGCGCACCATGCACACCTATCATCACTCAGACAAAAAAAGATAACACAGCCTTGAGCTATTTGCCAAACAGTTCCCCAGCAGCCCAAGCTGCTAAAGCAAAAAGGGAAACCCTAAGGTGCCAGCTTGTGTTGTGCTGTCCACGTTGAGGTCACGCCTAGAGCACCCAAGGGGTTAATGTCTGGACATCACTATTTATAATTACTCACTTGTCAACCCCAAGGGGGCAATATTGGCATTAAGTGGGTAAGGTTGGGGGAAATTATTCCTTGGCTGTCAGGCGACTTAGTTCTATACATAACAGCTTGAAATAACCAGGGAATAACATTCCCCCACCCCTCTCTTATCAACACAACGCTATTCCATAAGCATGTTTGCACACTTCATATAAAAGATTAAGCTTGTCGAGAATCTTGGTTCTAAAAGTCAGGAATAAACTATTATACAAGGTCTGTAATTCTGTCTACAATAGACAAGCACTGCTGTACTCTATGTTCGTCTCAGGCCTCGGCAGGTTAAGATCAGCACTCCGGAGCAAGTCCAGAGTCGTCATCACAATGTTTTTAACTTGAGGATTGGTAGCAACTATTTAAATGCTCCTCTTGGTTTCCTTGGGGGCGGGGGAGGGGAGAGAAAGGTATAAAGTAAATCGATTAATTGCTACATTAAAAATATGAGAGAAACTCTAGTCCATCTAATTAAAGTATTAAGCTAGGAAAAAACACCAAAGCACTTTAGCACTGCTTTCACTTTATATCGATTAAGTGCAATGTTATTATCCACATTTTAGAAATTCGAGGAAAATGTAGAATATTTTACTATAACTCTTAAATTTTAATATTTTTGTTAATAATATTAGGCCAGTATAAATCAATATCACTTTAGCATTGTTACAATATATACGGATTAAGAGCATTCTTATTAGTTAATTTTTGAAATTTAAGGAAAATGTAAGATAACTCACTTAATCCATCAAATCTGATTTAATGAGGAAAAAGAATGTATCCACTTATTTATCTATGTATTTTTCCTTTTTCCTTCAAAGCACTCCAGCACACCTGCACTTTATATCATAGAATCTAACTTAGATTGTAAAATTATACTCACTGTGTATATTCAGATGCGAAGTTTCAGAAAATTGCTTTAAATAGCTTTAAAAAACAAACAAAAAATGTTTTCAATTCCTAGCTATGCACAAATTTAGGCTATTTAACTTAAATGTTACTCTTGATGTAGTATAATTGGATTTGTTGTCTTCCTTTCCATTTTTCCTCTCCGCTACGTATGATTACCTGCTAGTCTTCAAATTTATATATAAAACCTCGTTTGTTTTGATTACAATGGAGTGCTGTATCCATTGTTGCTTTGTCTGCTCAATAAAAAAAAAGAGTGAAAAAAAGAAAAACCCCAAGGGCTCATTACACACACACAGTAAATAGCAATACTGCATGGTGCAGTATTTACAGAGTGCACAATACCGCACGATTTTAAGTTTTGCACATCGAAACAGGAGATAATGCACTATTAGAGTATGTTTCTCACTTCCAAGCTATGCAAAATCACAATATGTAGTGTTTGTTCTTTATCAGAACCAGGATTAATAATGTGAAAATCATGCGGGTCAAAAAGCTGTAGGGTGTGCTATTAATGCATGGGTTGTAACCCCAATTTGGGTGCCTGCATGAGTTTGAAAGAGAATTTTCATTTCTGGTGAAAAGAACAGTTTAAATGAACAGGTACTGTCAAGTACTGAGTACATGAACCTATTCAATTTGAAAGGGAGAGTACCAGCACTTCTCATTAGTAAACAGGTACTCTGGGATAAAGAGTACCTCCACCTTTATATTTCCATTTCAGCACTGATGAGTGATGACAAAGAAGTGAAACTCATTAAAGAAGTAGTCGTCTGGAATCTAGATGAACTTCGATCACTGTATTATGGTAGAGTGCATAATATAGGCTCACATAATCAATCGAAGAACCAATCAATGAGATTAGCAGTCTAGACTGAATGCTGGGAACTGGCCAGCCAATTAAAGCACACGTGCTGTTCGGTCAAATTGCAGCTTCCTTTGTGACTAATTTTCACATACTGAGTTTGCGCATGCTGTCAAAGGATGGCGTTACTCCAAGCTTGTCAGTGCAGTTTTATCATCAAACGTTTCAAAGTACAGCTAAATACTGCTAAATACTTGATGATAGTTGACAGTTTACCATTTCATAATCTGGAGGTTCCATCCGAGTCTTTAAACGATGCACCAGCGGTACAAGTGATTGCATTCTGTAAAACAAGAAATACACATTGATTCTACATTCAATTAATTCTAAAGTGTAACAGGTAAATACAACAATTTCCTATTTAATAATAGTTACTCAATTATGTGAGAGCAAGTATGATTAAACCAGACCAGTTCTTCTAAATTTTGTGATATTTCATGCCAGTGGTACTATACCTCTAAGGCAATGTGTCCCAAATTATAAGTCGCGACCCACTGGTGGGTCATGAGCTGCTTTTTGGTGGGTTGTAAAAATCTGAGCAATAAATAAAGATGCTTTTAAATTCTGTGTTTATCTTGTCACATTTGCTGTGCTTCAAAGACAGAAGTCAAATGTCAGGCTATGTCTTCTGACCAATTCATATTTTCTTTAAAACAGGGATTGGTGTTTACAAACTCCTCTCACATTGCAGTCAGAGAAAGAAAATTAAAGTGAATTATGTGACAATCTTGCTGGGTACAGGGAGTGTGGAAGAAAAGGCTGCAGGATGCTATTTTTTGTAACACACAACAAAATGTAAATACCTGTAACTGAAATGTACACATACAGCAGTTAGGAAAGCAAAAATGAAGCAAATTTTTTGGCAACTCTGAAATGTGTTGGAAACAAGATTTTAATAGGATCAGGACAAATTTAGACACTTTAGTCGGTGATGAACAAATGATAAATATCCACTGAAACATGATTTCCACACATTATCTATGTGCAATATAGTTTTATCAGTACAACTGTATGTCTGTGCAAATTTAGTTTGGAAATGACAGTGCGCAACTATACAATTCTTTAGTTACATTAAAAATCGCCCGCCTCATGTCAATTAAAGCGAGGTGGTTTGTGAAAGTTTGTAGTTCTAAATACTGGGTTGTGGTTCTAAAAAGGACTGATCAAAGGGAACATATCAGTCAACAGAACTGAAGTACCTCTCACCTTCACAAAATAAGACAAAAAGATTTACTGGGAATACAAATAGATTACGTTTTTTTTTTACTATGGAATTACACTAATGGAGGGCGCCATAGCCCTGTACATTAATGAGAGACTGACTGTGTCCAACCAATAAAGGCAACCGGTTGGCCAATAGAAGAATGATTAATTCACACCTGTTCATTTCTTCTTCAATGATTACCTTGTAATAATGTGTGGAACTAATACCTCCAAAAAAGAATGTCAACTATTTAAATTTCATACGAACCTCTGAAAAAGTGAAGGCTCTGAAAAAGCTGCAATAGTAAAACAAGCATCTTCAATGCAATAGGTCTTGCATTTAAGCGAGTTTGAGCTATTGGCATTGTAAATGACAATGCCTTTTATTTATGTTTTGATTTTTAAAACATAAATAAAAGGCATTGTCATTTACAATGCCAATAGCTTAAACTCTCGCAAATGCGAGACCTATTGCATTCCAAATGCTTGAAGGCATCGCTGAGTTGCCCCCTTCTGTCTCCCATGGCCCCTGAAGAGCTCCCTGTTTGATACGAGTTAAATAAAGAAAGCCGGTGGTGACAACTGCGGTCAAGAGACCCTCCTGCAGTAAGAGAAACACATTGAAGAAAATAGTGCTTACAAGCTAAAGAAGACGTACCGTGTAACAACCGAAGTAAAAAGGCCAGTCCTCATTGGAGGTTACAAATGAAGACAAGGTGGTGCTAAGGAGGGACTAACAAGCCTAATAACAAATCAGAAGCCAGCATTTAAGAAGGACAATGACACAAGCCAATGACAAATATAGGCAGAGAGGGGGCGGGGCTTCAAGTACATACTCCAATACAGCATGGCTTGCAGAGCAGCACATGAGCTGCCCAGGCTCGACCTAAAGGAAAAAAGCATCTTAGATGTTGCTCTTCCAGACCCTCTAAGATATCGTGATTTCACAAATTGGGATTTTTGCACAAAATAAGCTGAAAAGTGCTATGCTTGCAAGTTCTGATAAAATGTCCGCAGTAAAATGCTGCTTCCATGATATTGGCTGTACGTGCCCCACGTCAGACTGTCATGAGTGTTGTCTTCAGACTTTCCAGTAAGCCGGTACTTTGGAGACACAGCACCAGTCAGACTTGGCACTGGCTGAATTCATCAGGGCACACACACAACAAGGCTTGTCACCTTAAAGATCTGGTGGTGCTTCAGAATCGTGGCCTCCCCTCACTCCCTACGATCATAAAATGTACGAGGGAGACACAGAGAGAGACAGCCAGAAATATCTATTTTTTAAATGTGTACAGCTAACCTCAATGGCTCGCCAGCAGGGTCGGATTGGCTTATAGGGCAATCAGGCAGTGCCTGGATGTACTGGTCTGAAACGTCAGTGTGTGGGACGTTTTTTGGCTGGGAGTGGGACTGTTTTGTGGTCTGCTGGGACAGTTTTTACAGCTGACTTCCCCTGATATTAAAACAAACATTGCCTGCAGCAAGCTCAAATCCATGCAGTTTTCCATACTTAGCAAAACACATATACAGCATGTCATTACACTTTAATTTCACTAATACAAGACACTTTTATTTTGACGCCCGGGCCTATTTTTTGTCCCAGTCCTACCCTGCTTGTTAGGGTAAGATGTGCACAGTAAACACTTGTACACATCCGGCTTCTGTTTGTTTATGGATCGGGAAAATGTAGGTCTATTTTCTATTCAAGGTGCGCACATAACGTGGGAAGAGAATGAAAACAGGAAATAAGATTCACTGGAGCAGAGGATTTTATTTAGATGTTAAATGTGTTAAGGCTCCAGCCAACTGGAGTGGTGTGGAGCAAGGATGTGAGGAATTCATACTTTTTGCCTTGATCACCCCCCATTTTTAGGTTGAGCCTGGGCAGCACATGCGCTGCTCTGCGAGGCATGCTTTATTCAGGTAGGGACTTGAAGCTCCGCCCACTCTCTGCCAATATGTTTCATTGGCTGTGTCATTGTCCACTGTAAACTGTGGCTAGTCAATAGGCTTAGTAGTCCATGCTTTGTACCGCCTTGTCTAATTTTGTAACCTCCCATGGGGACAACCCTTGCTATGTGTGTTGTTACTAGGTAGGCTTTAATTACAGCCTCCGAGCACTATTTTCTCAAATAGCTTTGTCTTGCCTGACTCTGCAGGCAGGACCGCTCTCTCCTAACGCTTTAAAAAAAATATATATAGCATGAACGCATTTGCAATGCAAGAAGTATCGCATTTGTGAGAGTTTAAGCCATTGTAACGACAATGCCTTTTATTTATCTGTCTTAAAAACCACACATAAATAAAAGGCATTGGGCCACATGTATCAAAATTGGAATTGAGATGACCTAATTGCGATTTTCTGAGAATCGCAATTAGGTAATCGGAATTTCCAATGTATGAAACTCAATGAGTTTCATATACCGATTCGTAGTGAGTCGCGAACCGACCTACCTCATCAATATTAATGAGGAAGATCGCAATTTAAGACCACTAGGAATTGCAAAAATCAATGGGACGGTGGCATGCCATGTCTGTGATTGCTTTTAAATAAAGCAATCTTTCTTTTTGTAAAGCAGCCCGTTTTAAAGGAAAACGGGCTGCTTTACAAAAAGAAAAATGGAAGGGACGCCCTAAACACGCCCCTGCCAAATAGCGAATCGCAAACCCATTTTGCAATTTGGTAACAGGTTACTGAATCGCAAAATAGGGTTTGATACATGTATCAAGCAATTTTTGCGATCGCAAACGGGCCGATTCTGAGAATCTCGTAAATGCGAGACCTATTGCATTGCAAATGCTTGTTTGACTGATACTGGTGGTTACTGCCTCTGATTGTGCCCTGGGTTCTGCTAACAAGGCCCGGGGCCAGTGCTCTGTTTAAAAGGTATATGATAATTAGATGTAATTACAATTGGTACTGACAACCTACCTGTAAGTACCTATTATATGGTAGGGCATGTAGGTTTAGAGGCCCAGTGGATTCAATGCACTTAAGTGTGCACTGCTGTGGTGCCTGCTGTCATTTCAAAAGTCAGTCCTGCTTTGCAGGCTGCTTTTAAAATAAAACTACGTCCAAAGTCGACTTTGGAATTAACGGTACTTCCAAGTCTTAAACTGCCTAATTTGTACATACAAGTATCCCCTAAGGACTGGCCTAGGTGCCCCGGGTGCCCCCTACGGGCCATATTAAAATAAGCAGGGACATTATAAGCAATGTTTTATATGCCCTGGTGAGGGAAAAACTGCCAATTTCGTTTTTCCCATTGTAGTACATTAGCCCCATAAGCTAACATAGGAAGGTTTTATTTAACATTAATGAAGTCTATCTTTTGACAGGAGAAAGCTAAAATAATACTTCAAAGTATGAAAATAATGGTTGCAATATGTTCAGCAACTTGCAAAGGGTGGACTTATTATAAATATTATAGAAAATAAGTTATAGAACTGCTTTCCTAAAGTTACCCAATTCAGCTCTGTAGTAGCCTCTTCTGATTTGGCCAGCCTCTGACAGGCTGAGCCAAGCTGCTTTAATTAGATATGAAGTGGCCTGAACTGAGATTAAGGAGACATCTGGTGGGAGGAGATCTGCTGCCTGCAGATGCCAGGAAGGGGGGCTGGGTAGCCAAACTGGTCTTCAAAGGGAGAAAGACAGTGAGGACAGGAACCAGGCCCGCCCCCACTTCCTGCACCTCCAGTCAGATGGGAGCCCCTGTAATTGAATTAGGGGAGGGTCTGGAAGGGGAGTGTTAGGGAAAGTTAGCCGCACCTGTGGGTTGGCTTAGCCAGACGTACACCTCCAGGAGAGATTTTCTCCATTTTGGATTTTTGTGAACAGTGCTTTCTGGGACAATTCCACACTTATGGGGAAGTGGTCATCGGCAACCTGCACCCTATTGGTCACGGGTACCCCCTTCTTGCCAGCCCAGAAACATGGATAAATATGGGAGACCAGCCCAGCAACTTAGACTGCCTGGAAACAAGAAGAAGAAAAGAACTGTCTTGCTGAACCCCTGGTCTGCACCAAGATAGACTGCACTCATAAGGACTGCACCTGTTGCACACTCTGGCCTTCACAAAAGAGGACGTTGCCTTGCTTTAAAGTTTGAGAAGTGGTCTCCCTGAATGCAACAGGTACAAAAGAGCTTCAAGAAGTCACCAGCATCAACTCCACCAAGAAGAGCCCAGCTGACCAACATCCAGTGGACATTTAAGGATTTGAGCAGGTGCATTGTGGAAATGGTAGTCCTAACTCTCCAATTAGCAACTTAGAGCGTCTGGAACCTTGGCTGGTGTTCTGGACAGTTCAAGACCTCAAAAGGACGTTCTGAAGATCCAAAAGTTTGGAATCATTTGGAGAATTTTTGGTAAATAGCTGAATAAGTTGACGGACCCGACGTTGAGAGTGAAGTTGTCGACGTCGAACCGCGACTCTGCCTGAAATCCAGGTTTGCCCCGCTGAAAGCTCTGGAGCGCTTCGCTGTCAACAACGAGAAGCAAGACCTCCAGGAATCACCGAGGCATCGCATGGAAGCGAACCACCGTAGTTGAACAGCAACCTGGCCTGACGAGGATCCTTGCTTGACGTTGAAAGAAAAATCTTCAAAGAAGTGACTAAGGCAGAAGGTAAAAACTTGACCAGACCCTACCGCTCATCGTATCCGACCTGAGCTCCATCGCGGTCGGCCTGAAACTTTGACTTTGTCCCAGTCAAGCGTGACCAGATGTTCCAGGTGGCGCTTTTGGCTTTGCAGAAAGCTAACCCCAGCGCACTTGTCCACTTAAATCTAAAGGTGTACAGGTAGTCGGAGGTAAAGCAGAGCAGTTTAATCACGCTTGAGCGGGCACAAACCAACACAGGAAAAACATGTTAGTGAAGGGAATGAACAACTGAAACATTTCTCCTTTCATATTTATACTATATTACAAACAACATTTCCTTCCAGTTATACATACAAACAAAATAGCTAACCACACTACATTTTCAAGGAAAGTAATGTGAGCGAGACTTGCAGGACTTGACTAAGTGCAAATTGGATGGAAAAAAAGTGTGTTTTTCCTTCTTAGAGAAGCACAAATGATTAACAGGGTGTAATTATTCTAGCAACCATTCGGTACTTTCCAAGGGCATGGAGAACACGAAAATGCACAATTCAGCACGTACATGGAAAAACTTCTCAGACAACAATATACAAAGTCAGGTAGGTACAAAAATGGCTGGACTCATGTTCTTATCATACAACCTTTTCCTCAGCTTTTATGCACTAGAAAGCACATTTTGACATTTAATCTTTAAAAATTCATATCTCTAGTTCCGTACATTGAATTTTGTGTCGTTCCTATTTTTATAAATTGGTGTTGGATTTTTTTGTGTGTGTTGTGTATTACTTATATTCTGTTATTGATGTTTTTAAATTCTTTACGCACCTGTCTTCTAAGTTGAGCCTGACTGCTCATGAGGCAAGCTACCAAGGGTGAGCAAGGATTAATTTATTGAGACTTTACTGGACCTTATTTGTGATTATGGTGTTGTTACTAGCTGTAGGCACCTAAATGCACCAACTGACAAATCACCTTCCAACAAAGGGCATGCACAAATATTTTAAAGTTAACAAGGTCAATGGCACGGTAACAGCAGTGCGAGCAAAAACAAGTTGGAAACTAAGTAGCATAACTGCACATGGAGAAATGAGCAGACTAAACAGGCCGGGTGGCTCTTCTGCCATTATTATGTATGTGTTGTGTGAATCTTTTGTATACCTGCATTCCACCTTTAAATGCCAGTGGTATTCATATTTCTTTCAAATGAGTTCAATAGATCTCTCTCACTTTTTCCTAATGTGTAGGTGTCGGAGAGCCAAAATCAGCCTATATAAATTATTGTTGCTCACGATATGCATAGGCTATGTTTAAGATGCTCCTGCCTTTCTATAGCAGATTCAAAGAAAAAATGTAAATTGTAACAAAACATGTATCAAAATATGATGTGCTTAAATGTGCTGTAGGGAGCAGGCTGTTACTGTGTAAGCTGCATACAGTACACTCTGTTATATGTTCAACATTCCAGATACATTTTGTTGGTCCAATTTTTTGTAACTTGGAATCCTATCCTATCACATTTCATTCTCAGCGCTACAATACCCAGTATTCAAAGAAACAAGTTAAGACTAGATGGGACACTGTTGCACAGAAAAGGGACAATTTTCGGTGGAGCCCACCACATCTGGGACGCTTCATGGTGGCCCCACTCTTTAGGACACGCTCCAGAGCCCAAGAGGTGCGCTAAGAACTTGGGCGTCCTTATGGATGACAAACTATCCATGCAGGATCACGTACGGACCCTCTGCGGGAAAAGTTTCGCCTTGCTAAAACTCCTAAAAAGGCTTTTTCCCTGGATCCCTTTGGAAGATAGGAGGACAGTTACCCAAGCATTGCTTGTTAGCAGAATGGACTACGGTAATGCCCTGTTTGTGGGCATGCCAGACTACCTGTTTAAACGTCTCCAGGTAGTACAAACGCTGCAGCTAAATTGGTCTGCAATAAGGGCAGACTAAGCTCAGCTACTGAATGCCTGAAACAACTTCACTGGCTGCCGGTGCGCCAAAGAGCACGATTCAAGCTCCTGGGGCATACTTTTAAGGCATTACACCGCATTGGTCCCAAAATTCTCCAAGATAAAATCCGATTCTACACCCCTCCCAGATGCTTACGGTCACAGCATCTTGCGCTTGCAGAATCAAAAAGGATCAAAAAGGCTAAAACCGGGGGACGCACCTTTTCGCACCTCGCGGCCTTACACTGGAACGGGCTAGCCCGCCAGTCGAGCTTCGACTCATCAATGACTATAATACCTTCAGAAAAAAATTAAAAACACATTTATTTCCCACCTAAGCAGATCCTTAATTCCTCCTGTCCTTCTTTTCAGTACCAGACCTCGCCTCCTCAGCGCCGTGATATCCCGTTGGGATGAATGTAGCGCTATATAAATAAATAAAAGGGACAATTGAGAACGCAGAAGGTGTTGACCCTCTGAATAAAACACATGTGTTAGGCCTCACTGTAGGCACTACTCTAAAAACAGGCGTTGGAAGCATAATGCTGATAATGTGGTGTGAGTTTCCTGTTCATAGCTGTTGGATTTAAGTCAGGATGCAAAAGCAGGGGCAAGAGCCCCTTTCTTCCAAGCGAGCCAGAACGTATGCACAAAATACCTTACGAAATGCAGAACTGCCCTTCCCCATAGTCTGAGACAGAGACTAGTGGGGAGAGGGAAGGCAAGCATATGGTGTGCAGCCCCTCAGATAATGGGACACCTACTTGAGAACCATAGCCTAAGCCAAACTAGAACTGCAGGGAACTGGAATCTCTTCCCACCATATTCGGTGTTAAAAACAATATTGGATGCAGAATGGGGGAGAGAGAGAGAGTGAAGGAAAAAATTGCTATTAGGTAATGGCAGGCGGGAAGTATGCTTTATCTTTGCTGTTCTGTTCACCATTTACATCAGGCAGGTAATGGGAAATGATAAACAAGAGAACCGGGTCCTACATAATAACGATGGATTGAGGGACTTATGTTCAGTATGCTTCATCCATCCATTGGACTGTCATTCATATTTTGCTTCACCTACCACAGCATAAAGCAATGAGTCAGCCCACTTTGCTCACTCCCTTCACTTTCAGTGACTGCACAAAGCTTCCGCACATTGTTCATATCTGCCTACATACAGTCCCATTCTTTCCTTTTCAGCTGTATACGTGGTTTAAAAAGTGCTTTTTTATTAATTTGTTTTTCATATTAAATGTAAATACTAGCTCTTTTTTTTCCTGCACTCCTTTTTAAAGTTTACGCTGTAAAGCATGTAAGTGACACTGCAACGTTATAACTGTCTTCCATTTGTATGGCGCAACTGCAAGGCGTATTGTTTAAAAATCATCACTAATAAAACTGCCGCACTGGTGAATGTTTTTTAAATTTAGTATTTTTATTTTAAGTATAAGGCGTCCACATTTAGATGATAGCATATTTTCTTTTTTTTCGGTATTTGCATGCAATAATAAATGTACAAAAAATAGAAAGTAACCATCGTACCAGCTAGCCAAGGCAAGACCAACTGTCTCTACCAATGATTTGATTTTTTTTTTTTTTAAAGCAACCTGATTTGGTCAGCTGTGGGTGCATCCCACTTCAACACTGTGCACCCATCATGTTGATGGACTTGCATAAGCGTCTTGCTCTTGATTTTGACCTAAATGAACAGATTTGCGCTACTGGACCTCAGAGTTCAACTCAGTGAATAGTTAGGGAACAGTGTAAGTGCGCAGATAATTTAGCATTTTATTCTCTGGGCCACAGGGAGCCAGTGAAGTGTCTGAGAGCAAGGGTGATGTGCTTCAGTTTCATGAAGTTGAAGGCAAAACCTATCTGCCTTGTTTCGTAGTCTTTGTAATTTCAAGATCTCCTTTAGGACTCGTGCAAAGATAGTGTTGCAGTAACTTTGTCACAACATCTCTAAGGCTCTAATCAACTCGATGCAATTTTGGGAAATGTAATAAAATGTTAAAAACGTGTTTCGGAATTCCATAACAAACCTGCAGCACAGTGAAACTTGACAGAAATAATACCTTTATTTTATTCCTATTTCCAGAAGCACATTTGTGTTTTGCTGGAAGAACTACTGCTTTTTTATTTATATATTTCTAGAGAAACAGTTTGCTGGAGACATGTTTAGTCAATGAAAGGCTCATAGAGCTATGGAATTGGATTTACTGACCATTGAGGCGGACCTACTGGCTTACAAAAGTAGAATAGAAGCAAATACACTTCATAAAGAATTGTCCTAATCTGGAGGTGTAAACTTTGAGTACTGGATGGTATACCATCAGGAATACACTATTTCAATTTAATCAACCTAAAGGAGGTCTACGTAATGTGCTCGGAGTACATGTCTAAATGGCTGAGTGAACTTTCAACAGGACACACACGGAAGACAAATGTGGGAGAAGGAAAAGATGAGTCACCTAAGGTGGTCCTCTGTTCTCTTCTTACACAAAGAATGGAAATAAGGGGGGATGGCTTGGTGGTGAGGCAAGATGGCGCCTTAGCGGACTGCTGGGTAAACCTGGCGCCCATCCATACAAAATCAAGATCCTGGAGTCCCGAGGCGCACTGATGACCCAAGTCGCCCGGTCCCCTTCGAGCAGTCATAGGGGTGCCAGGGTGATGATGCAGACCGGGAGAGTGTGCGCAGGAGGCTGGCCGGGGAAAACAAAATGGAGACAGAGTGATGGCCAACACAGCACACAGTAAGACCGCTGAGAGCAGTGCAGCTGGGTGAGCGGTACCCCCGTTGGGGCCGTGGTGAAGATCATATCGCCCCCAGCTGGGCATTGGAGACTTGCAGCCCGTGCTGGCTATGACCAGGGGAGAAGGCCTACCTACAGAACTAGGAGCAGGGCCCGCACAGTGGTAGTGGGGCAAACCGTAAGACTCGGGGGACCTGACGGAGGGGCGGGCCATCATGGGGTGCCTGCAAGGAGCCTGCAGACTTTGAGGGGGACTGAGTGGCCCTGGGGCCCATCTGGTGGAGCCGGGGGGGGAGACGAGGCGCCGCACTGTGCTGTGTTGGCTCCCTAAGGAGCAATGGAGGAGGCTGGTCCCGGGGGGCAGTTCCCGATGATTATTAGCGGACGGCCAGTGAGCATGGGGCAGTTGAGGCAGGGCCTGCCTGCCCGGAGCCAAGGGGAGTGTGTGGACCTCCATGGTTTTGGAGATTGCCCTCGCCACGTGCACTCCCCAGAGCACTGGAGAGGGGGTGAGCGTTGTGGCCAGAAGGGGGCCCAGAGGCTGGGAAATATTGGAACTGAGCAACCAGTCAGAAGTGCCAACCAACCTGGGCCAGAAGGGCTGCATTTGAGTCTGAACTGCCGAATCTCTCCATGGTACCACTATGGGGCGTGAGAAAGGGCACAAACCGGCACAGGCCAATAAGCCTGATAAGTATGCTTTCAAATGAGAGAAAGAATGTGGTGCAGCTGATTCCGACAAGCAAGAAACAAAAAAAGGGCCAGACCCCTCTCTTGAAGATCTGCTTCAGTGCATCAAGACACTAAAACTGCACTAGAGCTTAAAATAGCCACAGTAGCAAATGACATTGCCCTAATAGGATCTGATTGAGTCTAGGGTCAGTATGGTGGAACAAATGGCCACAGAACACTCAGGCTCTATTGCTGCTCTGCAGCAGGAGGTCTGGCAACTACAGGAGACAACACAAAGACTGCATGCCATGGCAGAGGATTCATAACGTTGATTCCGCTGCAACAACATCTGGGTGGTGGGCCTTTCAGAACACTGTGAAGTCAAAGACCCTCAGAGCTTCCTCGAGGAATTTGTCAGAAAGGTAATTTGTCCCACTGCCTTATCTGGACATTTTTATTGTCGAAAGAGCACACCCTAAAACCGGGGCTACAGCCCAACCGCTTATTGCCCAGATCATCAACTACAGGGATCGAGATGCCATCCTCAGGGCAGCACGTATTAACGCTCCTCTACTATATGAAAATAACAACACAGTGTTCACATATTACACGCAGGAGGTACAGGCAAAACGTAGATCCTTTGAACGGACTAAAAGGAAACTGAGTAAGAGGAACATTCAAAATATGATGCTGTTATGTGCAAAGTAAACAATTATTTTGGAAGGCAAGTCATGGCGTTTTGCAACCTTGGGGGAGGCTGATGAACGGCCAGAGGGCTGGCACCTGGTTGACAATAAAAAGCAGCAGAGGAATCCTTCCCTGAGACAACCACTGATACAAAAGTCCCCAGCACAGGGGAATCCAGCAGGCAAACCTGAATAACTGCAGATGCTGGACAACATGGAACTGGCGGTCAAGAAGGACCCTTAATATCTACGTGGCAACACTTTCCTTAAGAGCCGGGTTGGCCCGGAAGCGGTGGGTGGTCAGCCTAAAGAAGCCACAACAAGAGTGTTCCCCTAACACTTCCTTCTCTACTTCTCTGCTTTTCTAATTGTCCCTCTCTTGGTCCAGTGTGGTTGCAGGGGGCTACAGCTGAACTCTTTTCTTCTAATATCTTGGTTTGACAAGTTAATATGTTATGGGAGGGAGGGTAACGGGTGCCTTGTGAATTGGGAAGGCGGGGAGTTCTAAGCCTGCAGTATGAAGGAGTGGGTGGGGGGTAAGATTGGGGATGGATTGGAGGGCAGTTGTTGGTGTTTTCCAGTACAGAAGCAGAAGGATACGGTATGAGTTCACAGGGGTGCCATAGGCCACAGACACGTGCATAACAGCATGAAAAACAGAGACAAAACAGAGCCTAAATCTAAAAGCCCTTACCTGGAACGACAACGGACTCGGCCACAAATTGAAGAGAGGGATGGTGGCTAGATATCTCATCAGACAGGACCCAACCAGTTACTCCTGCAGTAGAACCACTGTCGTGTAGTTCTTATAAACCTATATAAGATCTGCGTGTTTAGACAGCATACACTGTAGCATTGGTGTCAGACTGATTCTAGACACCCCCACCGGGTATGTTGGCCTGTATACCAGCTAGTTCACAGTGCCACTAGAAACTCCTCTTACCAAGGAGAGAACAGTTCTTGGCAACTATCGAACATGACAACCCTGATCCCTCAGGACCGTGGAAACAGTGCAACACTTTTCGCTCAGTCACTCATGCTTACTTAGTCTCAGAAAGATACACAGAATAAATGATATGGACGTTTTTCAATAAGCATTTATTGAACACTCGTCATTCTAGTGTAAAATAGGTGTGCTGAAACAACCACTAGACAGAAACAGATATAAATGATTAGAAGCACTAAGAAAGTAAAAGGATGGTAGATTTGTACCATCTTGCTATAACCATGAATACAGTCAGGTATATAAAATACATGATAATAAAATGCGTACTCCTACGATGCTCCCCTAACTAGATGTACCTAAGTGTACCTAGCATGTGTGTAGGTGTTAAGCCAAGAATCCCTCTAGGATAAAGTCAACCCCATTACCTGAAGTGAGAGACTGTGGGACCCCGTCTTGGACTTGAGCTGGACACCCCGCAAGGGATGTTAGACCACTGCAAGCTGGAGTATCTGCATGCAGGAACCTCAGCGTCTCGCGTCAGTGTGTCGGCAGGGAAGTCCTGATCTCCTATGACTATCTCAGCAAGATGTGATGTTTATATACCCAAAGGTATCCCCAGGGGTTCTACCTTGCTGTGCCATTGTCGGACTTAGGATGACGTCGGGAATGAACCTTGTACATAGTTATTATGCAGGAGATGGTAGTCCTGCTGAGTTTCCAAGGATCCTCATGCATAATGTTTGGGGCTATTGTTCAGGGACAACCCCACATTCTGTAAGCAGTACTGTAACTAGGTAAAGGGTCAGTCCTAGCAGCCCGTTATGTATGTAATGGCGGGACGAATATAGGTGAAAGGTTGGGATGTTACCCAGACCTATATTGGGGTACCTATATGGAATATAACACCCACTCCTCATCCGACTGGACGACATAATCTAATACTAACACACTACCTGTCTAGGTACTGGTACACAAACATATGTAGTAAAAACCATAGTTCTGCTAAAAAATGTTAAAAACTCTAAAAAGTGCTAAAACAGAAGAATTGTCACTCAAGCAATAGCTCTAATGTGTCCGTATATATAGTTCGAACAACTAAAAGCATTGGAAAGCCATGCAGGTCATAAAAAGTGTCAATTGTTTTGGAGTTCCAATTTGAGTTTGTTTAAAAAAGGCCAACTTTTTCCCAGGACACGACGAGCCAAATGCTTATGTGTCCTCGCTGGTAGACGCAACATTGCTGTTGCCAGCCATCGCAGACGACGATCCCTGTAACACCTCTCAGATTACGTCAATTGAGCACAGATGATCTTCTGTACTGCCTGCAGCTGATGCTGGGGCAGCCTGTGCACCATCCAAGGCCTGGGTGTTAGTGGAGGAGCCGGTATCCATTCCAACAGGAGCAGAGACTTCCTGTGGTGGCTCTAAGAATGCCGCCATCAACATAGGAATATGCTGGGGACACTGCAGAACATGGCCGTTATCGGGTCCAGTAATGCATCAACGTCCGGTTGCACAACTGATGGAAGTGCCAGACAGAGATCCAACACGCAATCTTCTCCGCAGAACAGGCATCGGAGAACAGGTAAGATGCAGTCCATCCAGACTGGTCTAAATGACAGGAACCAAGAGGCACTTAGTTCCCGTAGGCGAGGTGTGCCCAGATGTTGTACCATGCGATCACGGTATTTGCGCTCCAGGAGTGCTTTTTCCATCTCCTTGGTGACTGGGACGTCCATTGCGTAGCAGAAAAATTACAATCAGGATATCTGCTATTAGAAACAGGATCAGCGGAAGTCCTCCTATGGTCTTAAATAGGTGGACTATACCTGTCGTATCAGACATGTTAAAGATACGATTTAACATTTCTGTGAAATGGAAGGGGCAGTTCGTACGTATGAGTGCCTGTATCTCAGCCGAGGACCTTGCTATTTGGAGAGCAAAAGTCTCCCGGGCGGAGGTTAAGGTTGAGCTTTCATTCTGCTCAGAGTATCAAACCGTACAAAGGAAACATTCAACGAAGGCCATAGCGGGGCCTCCCTGTGTGTGTGTCGGTGGAAACAATACTTGCATACAGCAAGTAACCCTGGAGCTCACGGTGACTAGATATGCGTTGCCCGGAAGCATCCCACAACAACCTTGATCGTTCAGCATCAAGTAACTCCCATTTGAAAGTAGCCTGAAAACTGGGGTAATCACGGCTGTCGGGGTACCCCTCAAGTGACAGGATAGGTTTGCTACTGAACCATTGCAGGCCCCGTGCAGCATGATATCCTGGCATATGAGAGATTCACTTAAAGCGTTCTCACAGTTTGTACCGCTTAGAAACACTTCTAGATCCCCACTCCTGCATTGAAATCTATACGGTAATTCCCAAGATTCCTTGATAAATTCCCTAACCATTTCTTCATATCTGCCTGCCTGTTGTTGTTCTAGACAGTACTGAAACTGGAAAGTTGTGACCGGTAATGTTATATGGCCATGGATTAACCACTCTGTGGACGATGATTCTGCCACAGTAAAAGGTAATCTGTCCAGTTTTTCAATATGCAGCATTGTATATTTTGCTCCCCTTTGTGCCATTTTCATGTTTTTCCGTTAGATTGTATGCAGAAATCAAAGACGCACTGTTGATAAAACGCCAAGGCACATAAGCTGCGCGCAATGATTGCAGCATCCAGCTTAATAACATAATAGAACGTAATTGAGATTGCCCGTGCTGTAGTATGGACAAATCTTGTTCTAGTACATCAATACAGGAGATACAATGTTGCCCAGTGAATAAATCATGGATGTTAACGTAGTCATACCACTGTCAACTACGGCTAACGCCTTTTCTAAGTTAATCCTATCTATTTCTCGTAGTCTCTCCCCTGCTTCTTGCTGGGAGATTTTCCAAATTTAATTATAGACAGCATATAAGAAATGTTTTTGATGTGGCTTTCTGGGACCTAGTAAAAAATCCCGTAGGTCCACATCCTCTGGAAGTAAGGATAACTGTTGTTTCACCTGTGATAGTGTTGAGGTTTTTAGCCAATCGAGGTATAATTCCCAACACTGTATGATGTCACCACCCCCGGATGTTCTCTTTGTACATAGCGTGGGTCTGGACTATGGATACTGAACCCTTCGGTGGTACCCCTGAATCTTTCCTGACATCTATTAGTGTCTGTGGGCCAAACCAACCATCCCTTCCAATTGGGGTCTGATCTATTGTATTGTAAAATGTCATCTATTGTAGCCCCTTTTTCTGATGTAAATGTTTCCTCGGTATGTGATGGTGTTGGAATACGAGGTGAGGTGTGTTCAAATCCTTGTTCTTGGCTATCCCAAGACAGGAAGTCTGTTGCACAGTATCATTTAGAAATATCATCTGCTGAGGAATGAGGCATGCTCTCAATAGTGCTTCTGTTCCCTGGACTTGTCAGTCTCTAGAACCCCAGACCGATTTCAAGTCTATAGTGTCTTTCCATAAGTCGAAACCCTGTTCAGACAGTTGGGTAATAAAGGAAGCAGAGTAAATCTGTTTTATGTTAGTCAGCATATTTTTCTGTGCGGATGTCGGTGCAACCTTATAGTAATATGAGGTTGGGTGTGAAACATTAAACCCTGAAAAATATAAACATTTCTGTGCAAACGTTTTCGAACTACTTTTCGGTGGTGTAGGGCAATGTTCCCATTGGTGATATGTGAAAACATTCCTAGGGTTACTGGATTTGTGTAGTAAAGGATTACCATAATGTTGATAACAATACATGGTGTTAAAATCTGATTGTGTCTTCCAACATTTCATTGCTAGAAAATGCGGCAAATTGTTCTAAATCAGACAACATATTGTTTACAGTTTCAAAATCCCAAACATCGGAAAATGTACTGGAGGTAATGATATCATTTAAGGACATTTTAAATAAATGTGGTATTTTTAAAAGTTCAGTCGGGCCAAATATATCATAATTAACCTTGTCCCATACTATACCATAAGGTATAGGAACTGCTGTAATGTTCACTGATGACAAGTCTCTTTGTTCACGGTGTGATGAAACATGAGGTTTTAGGATCAAGTTCACTTTTGATGCTGCAGAGATTGGACGAAGATAAGTTCCATTAACAAGTAAGCAAAAGACAGTTACTAAGCCTATCCAGAAAAGAAAGAAAAGTATCCCGTGATGATCCATAATTCTATCCAAGGTGACACCAGATAAGTCTTTTTAAGAAAAATTAAGAAGTCTTTGACTTGTTGTTGACGAGATTTTGGGGCTGGCGTTGTTTCAGGTTCACTTGGATCCAATGAAAAGGTATCAAAGTCGATGAAATAGCAAGATGCAGTTCGATCTATTTTTAGTAGCTCAGCAGGTTTTGTTAAACTTGTAGATGGCTCTTGTTGAGGTATGTTTATGTAGACATCAGTCTTAGGTCGAATTGAAATTTGTCTTTCATTTTGATTTTGAATTTCTGTTTCAAGAGGAAAGAGTTCCATGGCATTGTTGCATAGTCCATCATTCCGTATCGGAGGCTCTTCAAACGTGATGAGCCTTTCCGTCTGAACTTCCTGTATGGTAGCGAGAGGAGGGCGTCGGCTACCCAGAAGCCCACGAGGCCTACTAATCAGTATCGGCCACATAGTGTGGTTTTATCAGATCAATGGAGACGAATCTTTTCTCCTTTTTTACGGCAAGAGGCGGCAGAAGTACAGTTCTTGTTCCTTCAACGGCCAGGACAGGTACAGGCTTTCTGTATGATGGTCCAAATTCTTTCTTGTCCACTATCTTTTCCCTGACCAGATCCCCGACTTTAGGAATCCAGACAGGTCTTGCCGTGACTGACTTGACTTCCCCAATGGTGGACCGTTTTACCTGCACACTGCTCTGTAGTGCTCTGGATTCATTCAGATCCTGTAAAACAGCCAAACGTTTATTGATATCAAAAGGTTTTTCATCCGCCACTGTGCCTTCACAATCAAGATCAGGTACCCAAATTCTCGGCCCAAATAGGACCTCATAAGGAGGGACACCCCTAGAGAACTTCTTGGCATGTTATTCAAGGCCCGCTGTAACCCATATAGGTGATTGACCCAACTACCACCCATGCCTAATACTCTAGCTGTTAACGATTGCTTTTAGTCCCGGTTTTTCCTCTCCACAACCAAATTTCCCTCGGGATGGTACGGAGAGGAGTACCGCAATGCAACACCCAAACTTCCCATGGCTTCCTTGTAAGCCCTAGAGCTAAACGCGGGGCCACGGTCAGAATGTAATATGCCAACTGCGTATGTCCCTATAAAGACTCGAAAATCTTTGATAACAGTTCGAGCGTCAGCCGAGCGCTGAGGCCATACCCATAGGAATCTCGAGCAGGAATCCACTGCTACCATGATGTACTTGTAAGCCCCGTCAGATTGGAAGGGGCCGCAGTGGCCCAAATAGACACACACGAGTGGTCTGTCTGATATTAATAATGGTGTCTGAACTGGACATGTTATGGTTGAGCCCTTCATCTGTTGACAGATGTCGCACTTTAAGACATAATCTTTGGTCTGCTTAGTTAACCCTGGCCACAAATAGCCTTGTTTCAATAAAGAAACTGTCGCCGTAACTCCTGCATGTACAGAACCAAGACCCTCGTGTGCAGCTAAAACTAAGCCTAATCTGCGATCCAAGTTTGGTATCACTCTATCCCCCACTCCTGGAATCTGAGCAAATGGAACGTTATTTGCATCTAACTTGTAGGAGTACTTGAGTGGAAAACCTTTCGGCAGTGCTTTGTTGTCTTTGCGTGAGGCAATGACAGCTACCATTATCTTTCCGTCTATTCTCGTTTTTGAACGATTGCAGCTACGGACGCAGTTCGTACTGCCCCCTTTGCGGCTTCATCAGCCAATGAATTCCCTTCAACGTGACCGCCATCACGTTGATGACTCAGCGTGTGTATCACGTGAGCTCTTGGTAGTTAGTTTTTCAACTCAGCTACCTGTTCCCATAGCATTTTATGCTTAATGGTGTCACCTTTTGAGTCCTTGAACCCATTTTGTCCCCAATAGTGAAGATATGCATTGTATGACTGGACACAGTAAAAATAATTGCACACTATTAGTGTGGGGAATTCTCGATCTGTATTAATCAGTGCCAGTAAAAGAGATTTCAGTTCAGCCAGCTGAGCCGTGCAATCTCTCAGGCGCTATATTTTGGCAGAAAAATCCATTTGAGACATCTAGTGTTGTTTTGTATTTTTTCCGCACAATGTTATTCATTAATGCGGCACTGTGTGCGTTCTGTACTGCAAATGTTTTTGTGCATGAGTTTAAATGTCTGTAGTCTAATACTAGACGATATGAATTATCGGGTTTCATTACGGGAAACAAAGGATTATTCATTGAAGAGGTGCAAGTTTCAATCACACCCTGGTATTCAAGTTGATCTAAGATCTCCCTGACCTGTTTTTTCGCTTCCTGTTTTATTGGATACTGTCTCTGTGGAGTTGGAGTCGATTTTAGTGGTATCACGTGGTGAGCTGACTCTTCATGCCACCCAACATGGTTGCGATATAGTGCAGGAGCAAGGGCTACCGCCCACTCCCGTGCGTATGTGTGTTTTAAGTGTGTGGGAACGAGGTCGGAAAAGGGTGGAAAAATGACCGTTTCTCCCGTTGTGCAATCCATATCAATAGCAGGCGGCCAATCTCTTTCAGCCAAAAGAATGTCGTAGCCAAAAGTCAGGTTCTCCCAAAGGAGACCTTTAATTTTTCTGGGCTTGTCCCCTTCCATTTGGAGTATTATTTCATGAAACCTATGTGGGACGCTAACCTTAGTATCAGGTGTTTCCACCGTGATATATTCACTCAACTCCGCTGTCACCAGAAATTCCATCAGGTTCTGGCGAGCTATTGTTACTTCTGCTGCGGTGTCTAGCATCGTCAGAGCCCATTCTCCGTTCAGTAGTTGAGTCCTCAGATTTCTGGGCATGTCTAACTTTGAGACCTGCTACTTTCGTCTTTTTGAATTGAGGTTTTGTTTTAGGCTTTTTTTCTTTTTGGAAGCGTAGTCTGAAGTGCTTTACATCTCTCTGGACTTTGTACGCTCTTCTTGTCTGTGTTCTGAACGTCCTTCCCTCTCTGAGTTTTTGGATGAACCCTGAAAGGAACCAGAGGAACGTGTATCAGTGTACTGATACCTGTCAGGTTTTTTAATGTTATCTCTATTCCCAAGGTTATACCTCCTTTCGGAGGGCTCCTGCTGAGGAGACCTACCTCTGGATTGAGATCTATTCTTTTGTTGTTTGTTATTATCCCATTTCTTCTTTAAAGAAGCTGGTGTTTGCTTGGCCTGTTCTTTGTCTGGACCTCGCATTAGTTGAGGTTTTACTGGTCTAGCTCCCAAACTATCTCTACCTAATTCTGCATAAGCAGTTTCAATAATGTTAGGTAATTCTGTCTCCTGTTGTAAAGGAGTGAAATCTCTCTGGTGTTGGCGTATTGCCACTGCTGCTGCATCCCCTTTAATGTTTGCTAATATTATAGCTGATACCTGGGCAAAGTTACCTAGTAACTTCATCCATAAGTTCAGAGCTGGTTCGGCTCCATACTTGTTCTGTATTTGTCCTAACACATCTGGTATTACAGCTAATGATGGGATACCATGAGTTCTGGTATATTTTGCACCGAAGTCTGTACCCCAAGAGGTACAATCCTCTATCGGGGGAGCTATCCCCATCGGCAAGCAAATTGTTAGCATTCTATGCTTTTCTTGTGGACCAGTGTGTGGAAATACTGCCTCCAGATGTGGTATTTTTTTAACTATCCAGAATGGCATTTGTTCACGTTTAGTGGGCATTTTACCCATCACTGCACATAACGTTTGTGGAGTTATTTTAGTTGTTAATGCGTGAATCGGACCTGTTGGTATAGTCGTGGTTGGCTGGAGTGTGAGTGTTCTCATCACAAACTGTGTCATGTTTCTGTAAAGTCTTATTAGTTCTTTATGAAGTGTAAGTAAGTCTCCTGCTGGCATTGTTTCAATGTCAGGGTGTGGTGTGTAGGCCGCTAGTACCGGCCATGTTGCTCCGTCTCTTCCGAGCGGACCGAGTCTTACTTTATTTCTTGTATGGGGGAGGGTGCCTTTAAACCAGTATATGTGCTCCTGGTAAGTGAGCGGAACTTCAATGTCCTCATAAGGACAATATTCGTTCGGTATGTCATCTTCTACATAGTAATGAAATGTTTTTGTTCGTGCATTTGCCTGTGGGAATCTAACCCATGAATAGAATACCTCTGTTCTATATGATTCGTGTGCCTCAATCACGAAGGTTACTGGCCCACCCCTAGCTGTTAAACCATATGAAGCTAGTTTTAGGGTGATGGCATTTCTAACATTTTCTGAAAGATGTACTGCGTTTGGAACAATGTGTCCTTCAAGCTTGATTAACCAACAGCCAATACATAGCATTTTTGCCTACTCAGCTGCGGCAGATTTTTTGTTCCCTCCCACTCCAGACGTCTCTGGGGAAATGTGAGTAGGGGTCTCTGAGAACAGTACGACTGAACTACTCAGATTTGACCGTTAAATAAGTACCCAACCAATGTTGGCGGCGCCATGTCGTGTAGTTCTTATAAACCTATATAAGATCTGCGCGTTTAGACAACATACACTGTAGGATTGGTGTCAGACTGATTCTAGACACCCCCACCGGGTATGTTGGCCTGTATACCAGCTAGCTCACATTGCCACTAGAAACTCCTCTTACCAAGGAGAGAATAGTTCTTGGCAACTATCGAACATGACAACCCTGATCCCTCAGGAGCGTGGAAACAGTGCAACACTTTTCGCTCAGTCACTCGTGCTCACTTAGTCTCAGAGAGATACACAGAGTAAACGATATAGACATTTTTCAATAAGCATTTATTGAACACTCGTCATTCTAGTGTAAAATAGGTGTGCTGAAACAACCACTAGACAGAAACGGATATAAATGATTAGAAGCACTAAGAAAGTAAAAGGATGGTAGATTTCTACCATCTTGCTATAACCATGAATACAGGCAGGTATATAAAATACATGATAATAAAATATGTACTCATACGATGCTACCCTAACTAGATGTACCTAAGTGTACCTAGTATGTGTGTAGGTGTTAAGCCAAGAATCCCTCTAGGATAAAGTCAACCCCATTACCTGAAGTGAGAGACTGTAGGACCCTGTCTTGGTCTCAAGCTGGACATCCAGCAAGGGATGTTAGACGAGCTGGAGTATCTGCATGCAGGAAACTCAGCGTCTCGCGTCAGTGTGTCGGCAGGGAAGTCCTAATCTCCTCTGACTATCTCAGCAAGATGTGATATTTATTTACCCAAAGGTATCCCTAGGGGTTCTACCTTGCTGTGCCATTGTCGGACTTAGGATGACGTCGGGAATGAACCTTGTACATAGTTATTATGCAGGAGATGGTAGTCCTGCTGAGTTTCCAAGAATCCAAGGATCCTCATGCATAATGTATGAGGCTATTGTTCAGGGAAAACCCCATGTTCTCTAAGCAGTACTGTAACTAGGTAAAGGGTCAGTCCTAGCAGCCTGTTATGTATGTAATGTAGGGACGAATATAGGTGAAAGGTTGGGATGTTACCCAGGCCTATATTGGGGTACCTATATGGAATATAACACCACCTCATAGGCAATAACTGTGGGTTTATGGGCAGGGGCCGATACAGGGTCCTGGCACACTCAGGGTTTACCTCAGTTGACGGTGGAACATATCTGGACAGATAAAGAAGGTTGCTACATGGAAATACAGGAGGAATGAATCGCAGAAAAACTGGTGGTGGTGTTGCAAGTATTTCCTGCAAGGATTACAGTTGATTAGGTTAGACCACAAGCTAAAATGGCTGGAACAGGCTCTGGGGGCCTGCTGCTATTAGGGGATGACATAAACCTGATGCTGCAACAGGACCTGATATACTTGCACCAATTGGCCCCCTGGGGTGAGACGATAAACGTTTGCAACAGTCCTCACAGCCCTGGGCCCTAACTAGCCCTGTGGAGGGACTCTCACCCCAAGGTGTGGGAATACTCATTTGTAGCAACCATCAGGCACTCACTAGCTTGACTTAACTATTTTTTAGCCCAAGTTGTACAAGGTAGTAGATTTATGAACACTTGGTTCCTGCCCGGGGCATCTCCAACCATTACCAGACTCACAACGACACTACACACAAAGATCCCCAGGGAAGGGCAGGTTGGAGGCTTGATCCTTCTCTCTTATGGGACTGGGACACAAGTGCACAGCTGAGACAGATCACCGAAGACTACCTGAAAGAGAACATAGGTTCAGTTGCATTGTGGGTAACGCTATGGGAATCTTATAAAGCAGTGGCACAGGGACAATTCTCATCATCCGTGTGGGTAAACACAGGGACAAGGAGAAGAAAGTGCAGCACCTAGAACAGCGTCTAGGAACAGAGGAACTAGAATATATCGGGGCCCTGGGGGAGGTGCACCGTATTAAACTCATGAGAGAGGAGTATAGAAAAGTGGTGGAGGATGAGGCACGGGCACTCTTAGCAAGCAACATAACCTCTATAAAATGGGCAATAAAGCGAGCAAATTATTGGCCTGGTTAGCACACTGGGAAGAGGAACAACGATGGATCCGAAACTTAGGGAAATCTAACAGGGGCCTCATCCAAACGGGGCCTAGTATAGCAGAAGCCTTTGCCTCTTATCTATTGCTTCAGGATGCGGTGCACTCCCTGGGAGACGAGGAAATTGATGAGGGACCTTCTGACTCATACTCCCTGCCCAGAGGATGCAGCCTGGCTGGATCAAAAGCTGGAGGTGGCAGAGATTCAAGAAGCCATTAAGCTAATGAACGCAGTGAAAACCCGGGACCTAATGGCTATCCCACCGAATTCTTAAAGTGCATGGGAGGCCTGCTGGGGAAACTGCTCCTACAGATGTAACTCTGGGTCAGGGAGGAGGGCTTCCTGCACCGGACCTTAGATTGGCCACAGTCACCATCATATAAAAAACAGGGTAAGCCAGCTGAGGACTGCTCCTAATACCAACCAATATCTCTACTGAACACACAGACTAAGATACTGGCCAAAGTGCTTGCCTATCATCTCTACCAAGAAATAGATAAACTCGTCCATGTAGACCAATCCGGATTTATGCCCTACAGGATGACACGCCATAACCTGCAGCATCTCTTCGGGGTCTTGGCCACAGCAATAGACATTTTGGAACTAGCACTGGTGCTGGCCCTCTATGCCTCTGACTCACTGGAGTGGCCTTACCTCATGGCGGTCCAACGCAAAATGGAGAGTTGAGAGTAGAGTTCCTGGCCTGGCTAAAACTACTATACAGAGACCTCGTTGTGAGAGTGAATGGGATAGTGTCCCGAGGGTTCCGCCTGAAGTGAGGAACAAAGCTGGGGTGTCCCCTTTCTCCCCTGCTCTATGCCCTGGTGGGGGAACCACAGGCCAGCTGGATTTGCTGCGAAGCACTACTGAAGGGTCTCAGGTGGGATGGGGACTGGGAGGATGCTGTCTTCTTATATACGGACGACATTCTTCTGTATGTGGCAGGCCCACTGCACTGTATTCCCAGGTTGTTGGAGATGCAACACATTTTCAGGGAATATACAGGGGTCCATACCAATTGGCATAAATCAGTGATGTATCCATTTACACACTGACGCCCGCCGAAGGAGTGGGGAAACCTACTACAGTGGACAACGGAGGGGTTCACTTACCTAGGTGTGTATATTATACAGGACCAGTCAGACTTTATGCGCAGGAAACTGGATAGAATACTAGAGAGCTATAAGATAGAGGCGGAATACTGGAGGAAACTCCACCTGTCCTTAAAGGGTCAAGCGGCCTTGCTTAAAACGATTTCCCTGCCCGGGTTCCTGTATATGTATTACGCATTACATTGTCCTGGACTCCTTTTTCCGGGGGGTGGATGGCATTACGAAATCCCTCCTGTGGGATGCAGGCACCCCCAGAATAGCACTCCACACACTAACAAGATCCCATAGCCTTACCAAACCTATGGTTTTACTATGGGGCCTCTCACCTCCTGTTTGTTAATGACGACATTTACGGATCAGCAGAAGCCCTCAGCAACAGTGGCAAGAGGGCCATTTCACCTAGGGGGTGCCGCAGGGACCTTTACTGGACCACTACTTTGTGTCAGACGCCAACCCGAACCACCAGTCATTTGAATATGGAGAAAGGCAAACAAAGTACTGGGGGGGGGGTGGGGCAGTCAACACCAGAAACGCCACTATGAGACTCAAGCCTGTTGGCAGACCTGATGACACAGGACAGACTAAACATTGTGGCGGCCACTGCGTGGTAAGAGCAACGCTGGCTGCGGCCCATCCTGGCTCACCTCTGGGCCTCTGCTGCAGACGCTGAAGCTGCCACTGGTGCGATAGGTGGCCCTATCACTGCCAAGGGGCCCCTGGGGACAACGTCGACCTGCGATGCCTGCCACGCCTCTCGGAAACCCAGGGACACCCGAGTAATCAGCCACGCCGCACTGCCACGTGGGCTGTGTCCTGTCTGACAGAAGGCACGTCACAGCCCAAACCCACCACCCACACCAGGGTTGCCAATGAAAGCGATGTAGCCTGCACGCAGAAAGGAGGCTTGAAAGAACTGAGGCAACCTGAGATAACACCCCATGATGGTGGCTGCAGCTCGGTAAGATACGCACCAGAAGTGGCCCCTTGCCAGTAGCCTCAATGCCCCTGGGGTGTCTCTTTGTGCCCTGCTGACGAGGCTCTAGTGGCCCTCCAGTTCCCATGGTACCCCGAGGACCTCCCAGATCCACAAAGCTTGTTCCACCTCCTTGGGACCTCCTGCAGGCCACAGTGACTGGGCTCTGCATCACCCCATTCCACTGCTGGGATCCAGCACGGAGCACCCACAACGCAGGCCTGCCACCATACTTGCTGGACCCCAGAGTAGAAAGACATAGCCCACAGAGACTGCAGTAGGGGGGTGTTGCAGAGACCGGGATCTGCGCAGTATCACAGCAGCTGCGGCGCAGAAAGTCAAACGCCGCATAAAGCCACCAGCCCAGGCCCCATCTACTGCACACTGAGGCGCATAGCTGGACTGCTGGGAGCCCCATATGCCCTGGGGCCCCTGGGACTTTCCCTTTCCATTGTGGCCCACCATGCACCACCGCACCCTAACGTGCGGACTACAGGATAGCGAGCTACTGCCTTACTCAATTCATGGCGGCTGGGATCTGGTAGTGGAGAAGTAGCCTAGGACTAGCCAGACCACGCTCACACGGACGCATGCCCAGCGAGCTGGATCGGCAGGGAATGTGTGCTGTAGGACATCCAGGGGGAACTCCCCCATCAGCCGACCCTAGGCACCAGCTATTAGCACGATTTAGGAGCCCTTTTGCTGTAGGCCTACTGAGATGCATCTGTGCGGTGACGGCTCACCTCGAACTATTTGGCCCTCACGGGGTGAGCCATGCAGCATTGCAACGCTAAACCGCACCTAGCGGCAGTCAAGTGGAATGGGGAGAGCCGCATGCTGAGATCCCACCAGAATATCTATGCACTGCCCCTTTGACGCCCTAGCCAACGACGCCGGAAGCGAATACTGGGGAAGACAGGGGCCTCCTTGCAGTTTGTGATCCACGAGGGGCCATCATCGGGGACACCCCACCACCACAGCAGGCGCCCATCGGACCGACGACCAGAGAGCAATCAGCTTAGTCTCCTGCCCAAGTGGCGGGGTGAAACGCATCTCCGTTGCTGGAAGATACGACACACCAGATGACGCCTTCCCACGAAGGGGGCCAGCGCTGGCTTGACACACTTGGATTAAAGCAGCGAAGCAGATCCATCCTAAGGAACCATGACGTTGGCACAGACTAAAAAAGACAGATCCCTCAGGGAGAAGCTGACAAAACCAGCAGGGGGCCCATCCGGAGAGCAGCTTCCGCCCTATCCGCTGGAACAATTATCTAACAGCTTGTTCTTAGAGGCACTGTTTCTCTCCTTCAGGGAGGACCTCCTGACTGTGAAACCGGACCTTTCCCAAGACCTAAAAGAGGTTTGCCGCAACTGAACGGAGATAGGGGACAGGGTCTCCACCCTCTTTGACAACGAATCCAGGACGGAGGAGGAAATCAAACAGCTCCAGCAGGAGGTGCTTTGCCTCCGAGACCAACAGATCGACCTACAGGCCCATGCAGAGGACTTGGAAAACCGGTAGAGGTGGAACAACATCTGGATCAGAGGAGCGCCAACCTCAGCTGAAGGAGCAGAAATTGGGGCATATGTATGGGCCTTGTTTCTCCAGATCCTGGAAGAGCCACCGGATAAAGAGATACAACTAGACAGGGTCCACAGGGTTGGCCCTCTGAGACAGAGAAATGCCCGAACGGTGGACATACTGGCCTGCGTTCACGATGTTCAACTCAAAGACTCCACCCTCTGCAAAGCCAAGGATCTGCATCCCTTACAGTTCTGGGGGCACCAGTTAATGATTTATAAAGATCTGTCAGCAGCCACTCTGCATAACCGCAGAGACTTTCTCCAACTAACCACATTCCTCAGAGACAAAGGCTTAGCTTACTCCTGGGGCCACCCCTTCTGCTTGGTCTTTCATTGGGAGGGGAAGCGCCATCAACTTCGATCTCTGACGGAGGCCTGCCAAGTCCTGAACAATGAAGAGGCAACAGACAAGCCCTAAAAGTCGCAAAACCATACGTCTGCCTCGGTGGCACTGGGTCACATCCCCCCTACTGGGCTGCTTCCGGACCCGGCAACCATGGCCAAGGAGAGACAGGTGGTGTCCGGACCCAGAAATCATGGCCAAGGAGAGACAGGTGGTGTCCGGAACCGGAAATCATGGCCAAGGAGAGACAGGTGGTGTTAGATACCTTGGCAACAGAACCAGATTGGCTGATGCCAACCTAAGCACAAATATGGCCAGCGCACTGCATTCATCAATATGGGGGGCGGCGGGGCGCTTAGGGCCGAGAACGCTTTGGAGGTGATTGAGGTACTTGGGCATGTGTAGGATCTCCGACTCCGAGAAACCTTTAGTTTATTGGGTCCTTCTCTGGTCTACACCAGAGTTAAAAGTTTATAGAGACTCGCTTGGCGAATTAATGGTAATGAATAACGCCAAATCATTCACTTGGTTAAAATTTGTTTTTGATTGGTTTAAAAGATTGTGGCAATTAAGACTCTGAGACGATTGTACATCCCTTTCCAAAGCTGAAATCAGTGGTCTAAAATCACGATACCGGACATACCAGCAGTATGTTGTTACTACCGCCAATGGGTCTTTAACTAACTTGTTTGTTAAGCTGATGTCAGGTCCGTGTTTGAGCCCTTTCTGGACTGTACAGCTCCCCCTATCTCTAAGAGTCTTTATGTACGCTTCAGATTTGGTTGTCTCCAATTAAGATCTTTTACAAACAAATGGAGCAAAGACTCGTCTACCAATCTGTGTCTAGGCTGTGGCTCTCTCTTTGAGACGCTTGAACACGTTCTGCTTATATGCAATGAATATTTAGGGTACCGAAGGAAGTGGATACGTCTGTTATGTTTAAACATGGGGTAACTCACTTTTCCACAGCCCTTATAATTATGAAGAGCGATACCTCACCCCCATTTGTGTTTGCGATTTGCCAGTTTCTGACAAATGTTTGGTTTAAACGCCAAAGGTTTTTGCCCCTGAATGCCCCCGAATAATGGGACTGATTTGAATATTTGGTCCCTATGCATTGCATTGATCTGAGGAAGAAGTTTTGTAATGGTTTTGCTGGGATTATAGCCAGGAAATTTTTCGTTCTTCCTTGTATTCTTGCACATTTCTAAGTTATATACCTTTCTGATTTTATGTTGTTTTAATTCACTGTGTGTCGAGCAAGAGTCTCATACCCAGTCCCTCTATCTGCTGAGATTAAAGATATGACCCCACCACACAATTTCTCGTTATGATGTTTTATACATTGATTAAGGATGTGATTCATGCATCTGTGTCTCATACTTTTGCACTACTGAATGGCACTAATGATTTTATTTTATTACACAATCTTGTGTAAAAAGTTTTATACACTGTTTTAATGATGTGATTTCATTACACAAATTTTGTGTAAAACGTTTTATACACTGTTTTAATGATGGGATTTAAACATTTGTTTTCTACCTTTGTACTACTTTGATGACTTTTGACAACCGAATAAAGTATCTTGATGATGATGATTGAGGTACTCTAATGGGCCCCTTTACCTGAGATTCCAACGGGACATTCTTGGCTACGGCCAGCACCTTAAATTCTAACAGTACATTGATTGTGTTTTGGGTACAGTTAATGTTTTTGTTGGGGGAGTACTCATATTCCATAGAGGCACGCTGTATCTTGGGTTGCTGTACACACAGGTTTTGTCAGTGTTCACATTGGGTCCGCCAGGAGGAGAGTCACTCTAACCCTGGGATAACTACTATTTGCACCCTTCACCCATACACACAATAGCCTAAAGATTGCTAATCTTAACAATCCGACCAAGCGTAGGGCGATTCTCTTGCATCTGGAGCAAACTGGAGCTGACCTCTGTCTCTTGCAGGAGACTCATCTGTTCTCCGGGGACTGGCACAGACTCAGATCTTGTGTGTTCCTGTAACAATTATTTTCTTCCACTACATCTAAGACAGCGGGGGTAGCCATCCTTGTCTCCCGATCCTTTACCGACTGGATAGACGCTAAGTCAGCTGACATTAGGAGACGGCTGCTGGTGTATAAGGTACACGTTGGCAAGAGTGCCTTTACAGTGGCATCAATATACGCCCCTAATGATGGGCAGGAACGATTCCTCCGACAGGCGGTGGCAGAGGTGATGTCCTCCCTAGATAGGTTGGTACTGAAAGGGGGAGACCTTAACTTAGTTTTCAACAATGATCAGGACCATTCTGCGCAGTGCTATTATCCCACAGGAGCCCTGTCTTGGGAGGGAGCGCAATGGTGACAGGAGATGGGCCTGAGAGACATGTGGCACGACCGGCTCCCCCAGGTGCAAGACTACACATTCTACTCGCATGCCCATAAAACATATGCGCGTCTTGACTATTTTCTGGGAAGGTGGGAGGTCCAGGATCTGGCCACGGCGATAGAGATCGAGCCGTGCTCCTTACCGTATCATGCTGCAGTGTCCCTCACCCTTGCCCTGCTCCCTACGAGGCTCACCCCCACATTCCTGGAGAATGAAGGAGAGTCTCCTGCAGCAGCCAGAAGTGGTTACAAGGGTTACTCAAGCAATAGTAGATTTCCTCGCTCCTAATGACACCGAGGACACTTCCATAATATCCTGTGGGAAGCCCTTAAGGTAGTCGTCCGAGGAGAATTGATCGATATATCAAAAGCAGATAACAAAATTCATCGCAACAAAAGGGACCACCTCCTTAGAACGTTCAAGATCTGGAACGTATCCATAAACGCACAGGAGCTCCAAGGGTCTGGTAGCAGTTAGAGGAGGCATGCACACAGCTCTCTGGATTGGACCTAGATAAGGCAGAATACAACCTGCTCAGACTCAAACACTCCTTTTACATCAGGGGCGACAAATGTGGGAGACTGCTTGTGAACAGGCTCAGGGCGCAGTGACAGGCAGGGAGAGTACACTCCCTCCAAGCGCTGGATGGCACAAAAGTTGTTGGTGAAGCTCCCATCGCGTCAGCCTTCTGAGATTTCTATGAAAAGCTTTACATGGACCAAGCCCTGGCCCCTGATAGTCAGGGTGTCTGTCTCTCTGCTGCCCACACTCCTCACCTGACAACGGACCAAGCGGACCATCTGGTTCGCCTGATACGGACTGAAGAAGTTGTATCAGCCATCGCTTGCCAAACACCTCTTAAATCCCCAGGTCCGGATGGCTTCCCCGCCAATTTTTACAAAACTTTCTGCAAAGCTCTTACTCCGATACTCACACAGCTCTTTAATGCAATAATAGAAGAGCCAGATATGGTTCCGTCCTCGATGCTGGACGCTTCCATTGTTGTCATCCCTAAGCCAGGGAAGGACAAGAAACAGTGCGGCTCGTACCGCCCGATATCCCTGCTCAACGTGGACATTAAACTATTCATTAGCATCTTAGCGGCATGACTTGGACCCCTTATGCCGGGTCTTAAAGCACCAGATCAGGCCGGATTTGTCCTCCACCGGCAATGTAGAGACAACATGAAGCGGATCCTTCATCTGACTGGAAAGGCTACGCACCCCCAGAGGGAGATAAGGCTTTCAGCCATAGAAGCCAAGAAGGCATTTGATCGGGTGCATTGGCTCTATCTGGTATTGACTCTCGACCACTTTGGGTTTGGAGCTCAATTCCGCACCTGGATCCTTAGCAATTAGGGGATGCGTTGAGCAACTGTCTGGGTTAATGGTCAGACCTCGGCGCCTTTCACTATCCGCAGAGGCACCCGACAGGGGTGCCGACTGTCACCCCTGCTATTTGCCCTGTACATGGAGCCCCTGGCACAGCGTATCTGGGGCAACCTGTCCATCACCGGGGTTTGTCTCGGCAGAGAGGAACACACCGTCAGCCTCAACACGGATGATGTGATAGTGGTATCGGACGACCCCACTAGGGCCTTGCCCACATTCCTAGAAGAAATAGAGGAGTTTGGCAGAGCTGCCGGATTTTGTATTAATATCCAGAAGTCCCGGACCCTCAACCTGTCTATATCCCCTGAAACAGAGACATTACTGACGCTTCAGTACCAGATCCAGTAGGAGACTGCCTCCATCCCGTACTTAGGGGTCCAACTAGCCTTGACAGTAAAGGCGACTGCGTCTCTCACTTACCACGCCCTGCTGCGGCAGCTCCTCAAAGACTTAGCTCAATGGAAACACTACTGCCTGTCCCTGCTTGGCCGGGTGGCAGTACTGAAGATGACCGCCCGAAGATCTTGTTCGTGTTCTAAACCCTTGCGATCAAGCCCCCAGTAGGCATGCTTCACACGCTGCAAGGGGAGATGTGCCGCTTTGTCTTGGCAGATGGGCGACCCTGAATGAGCTGGGAGGAAGGTTTCCTATCTCCGAAAGGAGGAGGCCTGGAGATTCCTAACCTTTTGCATTACTATCAGGCAGCGCAGCTCTGCTACATGGTGGAATGGGCATGTGAGGAGTCCGAGTAACACTGGTTGTTTATGGACAGAGCAGTAGCCAGGTACCACCTGTGGTGAGTTCTTTTTTTACAGCGTGCGCAGAGGATGTAGGGCCTTTACTCTTCCCCGATCACCAGAATTACGCTTGAGGTGGGGGACTGCGTGGCAACACACAAAACGTTGTCATCATATCCCTCCCCACTTACTCCAGTCCTAGACAACACAGATTTTACTCTGTGGCTTGACCCCATTGCGTTCCGTTCATGGCAAACTGCAGGCTGCCTATCTATTGCCCATCTTTTTGATGAGGAATGCCTTCTCCCCTTTGAGCAACTGCGTAAACACTACGCACTCCCAGAATCAGAGAGACTACATTACCTGCAGGTTTGTTACTGGCTTACTCAACCAGAGGTGTGGGCTGGGGCCCAGTGCCCCTCACTCCCTTTGAAAACTGGCTGGCGACAAAGTCCTCTGACTGTCACCTAATCACAGAACTCTAGCGATCCTCCAGGACGCCATTTTGGCAACCAAGATTGAAGGGCAGAAACGGTGGGAGCGCGAACTTGAGAGGACACTGACGCACAAAAAATGGGAGGACATATTCTACAGGGCCAGGCACACTGCACACAATACTGCTGGCATAGAGTCTGCAACTAAGGTAGTTACTTATTGGTACCTCACCCCAGTGCGCTTGCACAAGGGCAACCCGGCGCATAGTGCGGATTGCTGGCAGGGGTGTGGGTCCCCTGGGACACTGCTTCATTTGCTGTGGGATTGCCCCAAGCTCACACGATACTGGGAAACAATACTGACTGACATGGACACCACCTTCGACACAGTTGCCCTGCTTACCGGCCTACACCATCCTGGGCCTTCCAAACGCATTTACCTTTCTGCTTAAATCCCGCAAGGAGCGACACATAGGCCTGGCCCTAGAGGCAGCCCTGCAGAATATCCTCTCACCGTGGGGGACTGACGACACTGATGCACCTTGGGTGGCTGCATCGATTGTGGCATGTCTTAGGGATGGAGAAGCTAACCCATACACTAACGAACAAGGGTGATTTCCTATAGAGACCTGTGGAGGCCCTATCTAGCTCTCTTATCATCGGAATTTCGGGAGCTGACATGCCCTAGATATTTGCGCTTACTGGACAAGTTACTTACCTTCGGTAACGATATATCTGTAAGAAACATTAGTAGTGATAGATTCCTTACCTTAGAATATCCCCAGGCGTCAGACTGGATCCGGAAAGTTTTCGTCAGCAGTACCCCTGCACGTCGGTAGGTGGCGTCGTGCGGCTCCGCGTCCGTCGTTGGCGTCGTGGTCGCCAAGATGACGTCGCGGGCGCTACTTAGACGCCGCCCACGCGCGCTGACGTCAGTTCTGTACACGACTTTCCGCGCCAGGAACGCAGAGCCATGCAAGATACTGACCACTGGTGCATTGAAACTAGGGCCCTGAAAGGGATGACCTTAACCCTAGAAATCAGTTCGCAGAACGGGGAGGATGGGTGGGGCGGTAAGGAATCTATCACTACTAATGTTTCTTACAGATATATCGTTACCGAAGGTAAGTAACTTGTCCATCTGAAAGAAATACATAGTGATAGATTCCTTACCTTAGAATAGATACCCCAGCAATACCAACCCCGGTGGTGGGTCTGCGAACTAAGATCACACCAGAAAGTCACGGAGAACAGAACGGCCAAAGAAGCCGTCTCTCCGGACTTGGCTGTCTAGGCAATAATGCTTGGTAAACGTGTGCAGAGAGGCCCACGTGGCTGCCTGACAGATGTCATGCAGGGGGACACCATGTCCCAATGCAGTAGTGGCTGCAGTAGCTCTGGTGGAATGAGCACGCAGCCCCACCGGAGGTTCTTTTTTAGCCAAAGAGTAACAGGCTTTGATACATAAGACAACCCAGCGGGAGATGGTTCTCTTATGGACCGCCCGACCTTTCTTGGTGCCAACGTAGCCAACAAAAAGCTGGTCGTCCACCCGGAACTGCTGTGTGCGGTTGATATAAAAAGAGAGCGCACGTTTTGGGTCCAGACAGTGGAGCCGCTCTTCCTCTCTGGAAGGATGCGGAGGCGGAAAGAAGGTGGGCAAGGTAATAGTCTGCCCAATGTGAAAGGCCGTAACCACTTTTGGCAAAAAGGAAGAACGGGGCCTGAGCACAACCTTGTCCGGATGGACTGAAAGGAAAGGAGGCTTACAAGAAAGAGCCTGGAGCTCACTCACCCGCCTGGCGGAAGTGATGGCCACCAGGAAGGCAGTCTTTAATGTCAAAAGACGAAGAGGACAGTTGTGAAGGGGCTCAAAGGGAGCGCACATCAAGTATGTCAGAACCAGATTCAAGTCCCACTGAGGCATCACGAAAGGGATAGGAGGAAAAAGGTGTGTAATGCCTTTGAGAAATCTATTTACAACAGGGGACTTGAAAAGAGAGGGCTGATCAGGGAGCCTGAGAAAGGCCGAAATAGCAGAAAGGTAGCCCTTGATAGTGCCCAGAGCAGAGCCCTGCTGGGCCAAAGAAAGAAGGAACAGTAGTACTTCAGAAAGAGGGGCAGAAAGGGGATGCACAGCCTTTGCTGTGCACCATGCCACAAATTTGTTCCACCTGCAGGCGTATACCACTTTAGTAGAGGGACGCCTGGCTGCCAGAATAACGTCACAAACTTCAGGAGGCAAGTCGAAGGGAATCAACTGCCGCCGCTCAATCTCCACGCAAAGAGGTGGAGGCTGGACAGGTTCAGGTGGAGGACCATCCCCTGCTGCTGCGACAGAAGATCCTCCCGAAGAGGCAGTCTGATCGGAGGATCGATGCTCATACTGAGTAGCTCTGGATACCATACTCTTCGAGCCCAGTCCGGAGCCACAAGAATGACTTGGGCCCGGTCGCGCCTGATCTTCTTCAGCACTCTGGGCAGAAGTGGTATAGGCGGAAAGGCGTACAACAGACCGCAACTCCACTCGTGACGAAAAGCGTTGCCGAGCGAGTGCCGCCTTGGAAATTCCAACGCGCAGAACTGATGACATTGCGCGTTCTCTTCGGTGGCGAATAGATCTAACCAAGGCTCTCCCCACTGCTGAAAGAGACCTTGCATCATCTCCGAGTGAAGACGCCATTTGTGATCGAGCATGCACCTGCGGCTGAGTTCGTCCGCCCTGGCGTTCAGAGAACCTGCCAGGTGTTGAACCACCAGGGACATGCCCTGATGTTCCAGCCATGTCCAGAGACGCAGAGCCTCCTGACAGAGGGTCCACGACCCCACCCCGCCTTGTTTGTTGCAGTACCACATGGTGGTGGTGTTGTCTGTGAACACCTGCACTACTCTCCCCTTGACAGAGGGAAGGAATGCCTTCAGTGCAAGCCGGTTCGCCCGCAGCTCCAGAAGGTTGATATGGAGCCGGGACTCCGCCGGAGACCAGAGGCCTCTGATCTCCGCCTCTCCCATGTGGCCGCCCCATCCCAGGAGGGACGCATCCGTCACCACTGTAAACTCCGGTTGGGGAAGGGAGAGGGATCTGCCGTCGACCCAATGCCGGTTCGTGAGCCACCACTGCAACTGTCGTGAAGTGCCCTCCGAGATCTGGACGTGATCGGACAGGTTCCCCTGATGCTGCGCCCACTGGAACTTCAGGTCCCACTGCAGAGCCTGCATATGCCATCTGGCATGATTGACCAGCAGGATGCAGGAGGCCATGAGGCCCAGCAGCCTCAGAGTCACTCTGACCGAAACCCGGGACAAGGGCTGAAAGATGGGAATCAGAGCCCGAATATCCCGGACTCGCTGTTCGGGAGGATAGACCCGAAACTGCGCCGTGTCCAGAACTGCTCCGATAAAGAGGAGCTTCTGGGAGGGAATCAGGTGCGACTTCGGCACGTTGATGGAGAACCCGAGCAAGTGCAGGAGGTCGGCCGTAGTCTGGAGGTGGGAGACGACTGTCTGGGGCGAGCCCGCCTTCAACAACCAATCGTCGAGATAGGGGAAGACTGAGACCCTTGATCTGCGCAGATGAGCTGCGACCACCGCCATCACCTTAGTGAACACCCGAGGGGCGCTGGTAAGGCCAAAGAGGAGCACGGTGAACTGAAAGTGCTCGTGGCCTACCGTTAACCGTAGGAAACGCCGGTGGGCTCGCAGGACGGGGATGTGGAAACAGGCGTCCTGCAAGTCCAGCGCCACCATCCAGTCTTGTGGGTTGAGAGCAGACAAGACCTGAGCTAGAGTGAGCATCTTGAACTTCTCTTTGCGGAGGAAGCGATTGACGTTCCGGAGGTCTAAGATAGGACGCAGGCCTTTGTCCTTCTTGGGCACCACAAAGTAGTGGGAATAACAACCACGACCTACTTCGTGCGTCGGAACGCGCTCGATGGCCCCCTTGGCCAAGAGGGCCGCAACTTCCTGCTGAAGAAGCACCAAGTGATCCCCCGACATGCGGTGGTATTAAGGTGGCATGGCTGGGGGGGTAGTCTCGAAGGGGAGGGAGTAGCCCCTCCGGACTATCTCTAAAACCCAACCTGTCCGAAGTGATGGTGCGCCAGTGGGGGAAGTGATGGCGGAGCCTGCCGCCCACTGGCGTTTGATGGGCCTGAAAGTTCGGACTAGGAAGGTTTGGAGGCAGTGGTGGCCGGGGTGGTGGTGGACTGACCCGCCCGCTGGCCCCTTTGTCCGCCACGGCGGAACCCGCGTCTGCGCTGGGATGATTGCTGCGCCGGCCTGTGGCTCTGTTGCGAACGCTGCGGGGCGCCCCTTCCTGTGCCACGAAAGGAGCGAAAAGCAGAAGGCGGAGGAGGGCGGACTGCCGAGAGTCCCAAGGACTTGCCCGTAGCCCGTGAGTCCTTAAACCTCTCCAACGCACTGTCCGCTTTGTCGCCGAAGAGGCGACGGCCATCAAAGGGCATGTCCATAAGGGTGTTTTGGACATCCCCCGAAAATCCAGTGGTCCTCAACCAGGCGTGACGGCGAATCGCCACCGTCGTTGCAATGGATCTGCCCAGTGAGTCGGCGGTGTCTAGGCCACAACGAATCATGAACTTTGCTGCGTCTCTCCCCTCTGCAACAGCCTGGGCGAGAGCAGGCCGGGCCTCCTCCGGACACTTGGGCAGCACATTCGCCACCGTATCCCACAGAGAGTGGGAATAACGGCCCAAGAGGCATGCGGTGTTCACGGACCGCAGCGCAGAGCTGGTGGAAGAGAAAATCTTCTTTCCAAACTGATCCAGCTTCTTGGATTCCCTATCCGGTGGTGCGGAAGGGAAGGCGGTTGGGGAAGCAGAGGCTTGGACAACCAAGCTCTCGAGAGTGGGGTGTTGGGAGAGGAAAATGGGGTCACCCGGAGCCGGGCGATGGCGTCGGGCCACGTTCCTATCCACAGGAGCCCCTGTGGTGGACTTGGACCAAGTGCCCAAAAGAACGTCAGAGAGGGCTTCATTGAAAGGAAGCAGCGGCTCCGCAGAAGTAGCTGCTGGCTGAAGCACCTCTGTCAGGAGGTTAGTCCTGACGGCCACAGTAGGGAGCTCGAGGTGTAGGGCCTCGGCCGCCCTACGCAACACCACTGCATAACTGGCGCCCTCCTCCGTAGCCACGGTAGGAGGAGACAGCATGCCAAGGTCTGGTGAGGTATCCAGACCACTGGCGTCCCCCAATTCCTCAGCCCAGTCCTGTTCAGACTCGCAGGCTGCAGCGAGAGGGTCCTCAGACCCCTCCCAGTCCTCCCCTTGCTCCTCAGGCTGTTCAACAGGTCGAAAATAAGGAGCAGGGACATGGGGATAGAAATCCCCAAGCAGGGTCGAGAACGGCATCGATCGACGCCGGCTCGGCGCCGTGTCCACTTCGGGGCTGAAACCGAGGTCGACGTCGTCCCGAGGTGCGGGCGGCGTCAGGATCGGTGCCGGTGGAGGCGTAACAAGGTCAACCGGCGTCGACCGGGATCCAGGCCTGGATCCGAGGGTGTCCTGCGGCGCCGTGGCCGGAGCTGACAGCGACGCCGAAGAGGAAACGCGAGGACACCCATGCGGGACCGCGGGGCCCGAAGGCGCACCGGCGGGACCCGACGGCCCAAAGAGGCGAGCCATGGCCGACAGGAACACCTGTATCTGGGCCGGAGACGCCGACGACCCCGGGAAGGGCAGGTAGTCGGGCGGCGACTCCATGGACTGCGCCGGAGCCGCGGGGGTGGCACCACCCATACCCTCAGCCGCGTCGCGCGACCGGCAAGGGGAAGTCGGAGAACGATGGCGTTTCTTCGACTTCTTGTGCTTCGCCTTACCTGACCCCGAGTGCGAAGACTTGGATCCCGAAGATCGATGGTGATGACTCCGCGCACGGTCCCTCGACCTCCCTCTGGACTGGGACTTGGAACGGTGCGGAGCCGACTGCCGGGCTTCCAGCAACTTTCGGGACCGCTCCCGCAAAGTCTTCGGCGCCATGGCCCGGCAGTCGGAGCACGACTTGAGGTCGTGGTCGCGCCCCAGGCAGAAAAGACACACACGGTGCGGGTCCGTCACCGACATCATGCGGTGACAATCCCCGCAGGACTTAAAACTGGGCATCCTAACTGCACCAGGAGTCGAAGACTCTATGAAAAATAGAGACAAAAAGCCTCAAAAAGTCAGTAAAAAATTGACTGGGGGTTCCTGCTCTTCCCGGATCTGCGCTTGCTGGCGCGGAAAAAGAAAGAACTGACGTCAGCGCGCGTGGGCGGCGTCTAAGAAGCGCCCGCGACGTCATCTCGGCGACCACGACGCCAACGACGGACGTGGAGCCGCACGACGCCACCTACCGATGCGCAGGGGTACTGCTGACGAAAACTTTCCGGATCCAGTCTGATGCCTGGGGATATTCTAAGGTAAGGAATCTATCACTATGTGTTTCTTTCGGATACAACTGACTGACGCAGACACCTTAGTGAGATCAGACGAGGTAGCTCGAGACAGACCCACAGACGACGATTAAGATACCACTAATGAGCTAATGATGAATGCGAGTACTATGGGTGGTGGGTAATGGCGGGGTGAAGGTTTTGTGGGGCCTTATTTTTGCATTTGTTTATTTTTTTGTGGAGCGCTGTCTTGCTCGCGGTTGTTGGTCATACCCTTTTAAAATGCAATAAAACGATTTGAATCATAAAGTGAGGGACATATGGGAGCTGGAGGGACTGCTCGCTTTTGAGGATTTCCAACGATAGAACGAGCTGACTGAGGCCCAACAATTCCGTTACTTACAGCTAATACATGCGCTGAACAGGTATAGGCCACTTCTAGATTTTATCGCGGATGATTCCCCCCTGGACAGCAAAGTGCTGATAGCCCCCTTACATAAACACGCAATATCCCAAATATATAGGACACTGATCACTAATACCCATAACTCCCTGGCAAACCTTAAATACAAATGGGAGGCTGATCTAGGAGCCCTGGAGGCATGCCGGTACCCCAGGGAGGCGGTGAGTAGAGCGGAAGTCCGCTTAATCAACTTAAAATACTCCAAAGGGCATATTTTATCAGAACACACCTGTATAAAATGGGAAAAATAGCAACTGCTACCTGATTACGGGATGCCACATGTCACTGTGATTATTGTTTGTGCTCTTGCTAGCGGGTAGAGACTTCGGCTTCCTGGGCACTTACCGAGTCTCCAGCGTCACCATCTCTCCTCTCCTCACTTCCGGTCAGCCACACAGCGGCCGCCATTTTGGGAGGGAGACGGTCTAGTCTCCTCCCGGTTCCACAGCAGTTGGGTATTTAACCCGGGGGATGCCGCGGACGCGCAGCAATCAAGAGACTGCGTGACATTCTGTCATTCTGGCAGTCATACTCGCACGCTAAGGTAGCATTTCGGCACAGTCATTTTAATATTTTAAAACTATTTTACTATTTTAATTTCTCTGTTCTGGGCAGGCACTGTGATTATTGTTTGAACTCTTGCTAGCGGGTAGAGACTTCGGCTCCCTGGGCACTTACCGAGTCTCCAGCGTCAGCATCTCTCCTCTCCTCGCTAATCCTCCCCGCTAATCCTCCCAGGTCCACCACAGCTTCTGCTGATTGCGTGGAGGGAGGATTACCATCGGGAGTCCTCACTTCCGGTCAGCCACACAGCAGCCGCAATTTTGGGAGGGAGACGGTCTAGTCTCCTCCCGGTTCCACAGCAGTTGGGTATTTAAGCCGGGGGATGCCGCGGACGCGCAGCAATCAAGAGACTGCGTGACATTCTGTTATTTTGGCAGTCATACTCGCACGCTAAGGTAGCATTTCGGCACAGTCATTTTAATATTTTAAAACTCTTTTACTATTTTAATTTCTCTGTTCTGGGCAGGCACTGTGATTATTGTTTGTACTCTTGCTAGTGGGTAGAGACTTCGGCTCCCTGGGCACTTACTGAGTCTCCAGCGTCACCATCTCTCCTCTCCAATCCTACCCGCTAATCCTCCCCTGTCCACCACAGCTTCCGCTGATTGAATGGAGGGAGGATTACCATCGGGAGTTCTCACTTCTGGTCAGCCACACAGCGGCCACCATTTGGGGAGGGAGATGGTCTAGTCTCCTCCCGGGTCCACAGCAGTTGGGTATTTAACCCGAAAGAGCGCCAAAGGCGCCCGTCAGTGTCCCGGAGGCGGCAGGCGCAGGCCATGCTGTCCGTCGTTCGGCAGACCTGAGAAATATCACAAGCTACACTCGTGAAGCACTATTGAATATAGGCAACTTCCACAAATGCAGAAATACAGCGGCAAGCATGAATAATATAAATTCATTTGTTTGTCCTCACTGTCACTGGTGTCCTGTCAAGGGGTGGGGGGACGCTCGGCTGGGACATGTCCAGAGGAACAAGGCTACTAGCGCAGGCAGGCAGGGAAAGCATCTCAAAGCAGCACTTCTTAATACTCGTTCCCTCCAAAAGCACGAAGCACAAGTCCATGACCTTCTATTAGATGAGCTTCCTGATCTCATGTTCCTCACCGAAACATGGCTTTCAGACTCATCCAATCCCACGATTGCATCAGCCATTCCCCATGGCAACAAAATCATGAGAACAGATAGGCAGACGGGAATAGGAGGGGGAGTCGCCATTATTCACAAACAGGAACTAGTATGCTCCCCTATTATACTCGACCAGGTGGAGGGCGCGGAATGTTTAGGGTTTCGCTGCACTGTCTCACCGCAACAATGCATCACTGGGATGCTTATCTACAGACCACCGGGTGCACCGGGGAATTTTACTCATTCTTTACATGAATGCATTACATCACTTGCCTTAAGATACAAGCATCTTCTCATTCTAGGGACCTGAACTTGCACTGTGACAAGCCCTTGGACCCCCATGTGATGGCCCTGTCAGAAATCATGGCAGCTTGCAATCTTAAACCTTTCGTTTCTGGTCCTACCCATAAACTTGGTCACACCTTAGACCAAATTTTCTGTGACTTACAGGTGGAGGTGGATCCTCCAAATCAGCTAATTTGGTCGGACCACTGCCTAGTAAACTTTCGGATACCAGTCACAGGGAAGCTCAACCCATCAGGGGAGGCAAAGTCAGAACTCACTTATAGAGCTCTCCATAAAATAGATCTACCTTCCCTTCAGAGTGCGCTCGCCCCCTCTATGGTGGGCAACCCCGAAACGGACGCTCACTCTTTAGAAGACTGGCTGAGGACTAATATGGAGGCAGCTGCACCACTGACCACGGGCACCTCTAAGAGAATTGGCCATTCGGCGCCTTGGTTCAATGAATCTCTGAGAGCCAGCAAAAGAAAATGCAAAGGTCTAGAAAGAAAATGGCGTTGGCAATATCTTTCAGAGGACAGAAATATCTATAAGGCAGCTCTCAAGACACATTACAAACTGACAAGGACGGCCAAAATTATTTATTTGGAAAACAGAATTGCAAACACAAACAATAGAGGCAAGGAAATCTTTAAAATAGTTAAAACGTTCACGGCTCCTAAGGCAGAGAACAAAGAAGCTCCGCCATCAGCCGAGTGGGCGAAGCAGGTGGCCCGTTCCTTTCATGATAAAATAATGACGATCCAGCAGTCATTTTCCACAGAGGTGGAAGAGGATACATCCTTACCACACACACAGATGGGATGCGCCACTCCACCCTCTCCCCTGGGGGCACTCTCACAAAGGCCGCAATTGTCACAAATCCCCCCCATCAAACTTGAGGACTCACTTACATACCTCTCGGGCTGAAGTCTGGATCATCTGCAGATGCGTGTCCAGCCAAATTGATACCAGCACTGGCAGCTACCTTAAACGCTCCAGTCAATAAAGTACTCAACTCCTCGCTGGAAACGGGAGTTGTGCCACCAATCTGGAAACAGGCTAAAATCCTACCTCTCCTGAAGAAACCAAATGCAGACCCTAACACTCCCACTAATTATAGACCAATTGCCCTTCTTCCTGCTTTCGCTAAAGTAGTGGAAAAACATGTCAACAAAGTACTCATGAAGTACGCGGAGGTACACAATCTCCTGCACCCCACGCAATCCGGCTTTAGGGCCAACTATAGCACCGAGTCTGCCCTACTGGAAGTGACTGAACACCTTGGAGATAAGCTTGATCGTGGGGGAAGAGCAATGCTCATCCTGCTTGATCTGTCAGCGGCATTCGATATGGTGCCCCACAGGATGCTCTTAGACAGATTAAGCAATATGGGCATAGAAGGGAAAGCATTGGCATGGATTACATCCTTTTTGGATAGCAGGGAACAGGTAATTTGGACCCCTCCGTTCTCAGCCCCTACGCAGGGCTCCTCACTAAGTCCAACTCTGTTCAACCTGTACATGTCACCGCTAGCATCATTAGCAGAGGCACAGGACGCTAAAATAGTCTCTTATGCTGATGATACTCAGCTGATTTTTACATGCAAAAAAGGGGATGACTGCAGCGGAGATGCAATTAGATCTTGCCTCACCAAGGTCTTTAAATGGTTGAAGCAGAACCAGCTCAAGTGCAACCCCGACAAAACCGAGATCGTATTCTTCGGACACCCAGTGGGGGGCAATTGGAGTCGGTGATGGCCCGCAGATATCTCCTCCCCAGCACTGCCCAATCAACAATTAAAAACCTGGGTATCTACATCGATAATAAGCTATCGATGCAGTCCCAGGTTCAAGCCCTAGTGGGAACCTGTTTTGAAGAACTACGGATGCTGAAAACATTTCTGCCACTTCTCCCCCTGGATTCCAGGAGGACAGTGGTTCAGGCAGTGATCACGTCCAGACTGGACTATGCTAATGTCCTCTATCTGGGACTACCGGACCACCTTCTCCAATGCCTCCAGGTAGTGCAAAATTCAGCAGCAAGGGCGATTCTTAAACCGAAACCCAGATCACATATGACCCCCCGATCTGAAGTCCCTACACTGGATCCCAGTGAGGGAAAGGATAAAATTTAAGGCCATGGTTATTTTCTTCTAAGCCTTCCATGACACAGGCGCCGTCTACCTTAGAAAGCGAGTCAGCCGTTACGTACCTACCAGGACACTCAGATCGTCCTCCCCTGACCTGGCCTGTATTCCCAAAACACGTCTGGCAGGCAGAGGCGGTAGATCGTTCGGCTTCCTGGGTGCCCACACCTGGAACAAACTGCCGGCAGCTCTGAGAGCATTAACAGTTCTCTCCCACTTTAAAAAACAGCTGAAAACATGACTGTTTAAGAACTAAAACCCCTGCAGGGCAGGAACTTGTGAACTGTTAGCGCCGGGACACTCCAGAGGGAGTAGCTGTGGTCTCTATAAATGCCGGTCATTCATTCATTCATTCAGGGTCCCTGATACATACCCTCTGGAGTTGCCCTAGGATCCAGGGGTTCTGTGCGCAAGTTCAGCAGCAGATTATTGAAGCTCTGGAGGAGTCACTAAAGCTTACCTCGCAGCTAGTTACCTTGAAGATTTGGAGCACCCAAACCCTCTCCAAACATGCCCTACTCTTCTGTAATCTGGCTTCAATGATGGCCAGGAGAGACCCTATACGGCGGTGGGGCAGTGGGAATCTTCTGGGGGTGGCCTGCTGGCCGCGCAACATAGACTGGTGAATGCGTGCCGATGAGAGGTTCTACCAAGCTCAGGGCTGCCCCTAAAGGTTCTCCAAAATATTGGGCCCATGGGAGGAATTTTGGGACATTTCATGAGGACCTTTACGACGCCAGGGGGAGATGAAGTATTCCACATGAGTAGTGAGAGACTTCTTATCGCGCTCTAGCGCCGCGTTCGCCCTCTCTCCGAAGAGATGAAAGCCATCAAAGGGCATGTCCTTAAGATTGGCTTGGACATCTCCTGAGAAGCTAGACGTTCTCAACCAGGCATAGCGCCAAACGGCCACCGTTGAGCCCTGCGAGTCTGTCGAGTCTAGGCCACAGCGTATGGCAAACTTTGCTGCATCCCTTCCGTCAGCAACAACTTGGGAGAGGACAGCACAGGCCTCCTCCGGGACTTATGGCAGCACTTGCGCAGCCATTTCCCATAGCAAATGGGAATAACAGCCCAAGAGGCATGCAGTGTTTACCGACCTCAATGCTAGGCTGGTAAAGTGAAGATTCTTTTACCAAGGGTGTCTAGCCTTTTGGAATACCTATCCAGAGGTGCAGAAGGGAACGCGCCACGGGAGAAGAGGCTTGGACCACTAAGCTCTCTGGGGTGGGTTGGTTGGAGAGGAAAGCTGGGCTGCCCGGTGCAGGACAATGGCGGTGGGCGATCGTTCTGTTCACAGGAGCCCTAGTGCTGGGTTTGGACCAGGTGTCCAGTAGAACATCTGTCAAGGCCTCGTTAAATCGCAGCAAGGGTTCCGAGGTAGAGACACCAGGCTGCAGGACCTCCGTCAAGACATTAGTCTTGACCGCCACTGAAGGAAGCTTCAGGTACAAGAACTGCGCAGCCCTACGCACCACTGTTGCAAATGAAGCCCCCTCCTCCATAGCCAGGTTAGAGGGAGACAGCATGCCATGCTCTGGGGAGGTGTCCAAGCCACTGGCATCACCCGGATCCTCGTCCCAGTCCATTTCCTCATTGTAGAGTGGGATTTATAAGGGATCCTGCTGACACTCCCAATTCTCATTCAGTCCTAGCACCTCAGAATAAGGCACAGGACATGACATGGAGCCCAACGGCTCCGTGGGCGCCGGTCTTGGGGTTGGAGGACGCCCAGCCGGATCCGTGTTGTCTGGAATGATGATGGGGGTAACGCAGCTGGCGGGTGCCAGCGACATAGAGGGTCTCTGTGTCGGGTGTGGCGCCAAGGAAGGTCAAAGAGGTACGACCGGCGCCGGTCTGGATCTAGGAACGGATCCAAGAGGAGCACGTAGCGCCGGGGCCGGAGGCACGGAGCCCACGGGGCCTCCTTCCACTGAGCATGTGGAGCCCGAAGGCACGCTGACAGGGTCAGGCCGCCCAAATATGGCACACATGGAGTCATAGAATTCCTTTAACTGGGCGGGGGTCGCTCCCTGTCCCGGAAAGGGAGGGAAACGCGGAGCCGACCCAGGTAGGCGCTCCACGGAGTGATGCGTCGAACGCCGAGACTCCTCCATCTCGTCAGGTGATGGACGGGGCGAAGTCTGAGGACGCTTAGACTTCTCGTGCTTTTTATGGTGATTCTTACCTCACCTCGATGACTTCGAGTGGGAGGAAGAAGACTTTGAACCTCCGGAGCTGTGCTCGGAACTTCCTCTCGACCGATACCGGGAGCGAGATCTCTGGGGAGATCTCTGTGGCGCCGGACGCCGGGCCGCAAGCAGCTTTAGGGGCCGCTCTCTCAAAGCTTTCGGTGCCATGGCCTGGCAGTCAGAGCACGACTTCGGGTCGTGCTCCAGGCACAACAGACATACCAGGTGGGGGTCCATGACCGACATGGCGCAGTGACAGGCACCGCACAGCTTGAACCCAGAGGTCTTCTACACACACACAAAAGGTTCAACAAAAAGTCATAAAAAGGCTGTCAAAAATTGACAGGGGGTAGGTACAAACTATATAGACGACGTGAATGTCACGACGACGAAGAACCAGACACCTGCGATGTCCTGCGGAGTCGACTGACGCCACTTATTGGTGCACAGGGGTACTGCTATCAAAATTCTTCCGGATCCAGCCTGACGCCTGGAAGTTCACAGGTAAGGGATCTGCAGCTAGATGTCTCTATCAGATAGGCAGACCTCCTTCAGCTTAGAATTGTTTTGATACTGGTGGCCAGGCTTAGCCACCAGGAACATATTCAGTCAGGCCGCCTGCCCTCTAAAAGTGTGCTCTTCAATAGGAGATAGATTTTCTGGCTACCGGCACCAGACCTGTCCTCTGGCTGGCTCCATGTGCTGCTCTCCTTTCTCCTCTTGTGCAGCCCCTCTGCAACCATCTGGCAAAATACCGTCCTTGCTGCACTCCCCAGGCCCCAAAGCCTCCTGGCATTCTGAAGAGCACCTGGGTGACAGTGGAGTCTAGGTATTTATCCCAACTGGTCCTCAGCCGGCACAAGGGGCCAGCGCCACTGGCCCTGGAGAGACCGATCTTAGTTATGGTTGTCAGCTGGAGCCAAAGTCCTTAGTCTAGCCTTGCAGTGCATCAAAAGGCTTCTCCTTCACCTGGGATTCCTTTCCACCGTCGTCGGTACCAAGTCCAGGGTCTTCTCAACTGTCTCTCCCATTTGCAGGGCTTTTTAAGTGGAAGTGGAAAGCTTTGGTAGCCAGGCACCCGTGGTCACATCATCCCTCCATCCCTGTCCCAACCCTCCTGCACAGCATTCTCAGACAATCTAAATGGCGACTTCAAGTTGTCTCTGGTAAGAACTCCTCTGAGAACCTCAGCTTTGCTGCCTAGTCCTTTACTATGTTGGCTCCAGAGGTTTGGACTCCCTTCTTTGTTCCAGTGGGCTGTGCATTGTGACAGGCTAATTATCAGGAACAGATTTCCTTCCCACCCCTTTCTTTCTCAGGAAGTGAGCCAATCACTGTTAACTGCCCTCTTGTGTGAGGAGGATGCTTGTGTCCAGTCCAGGGAGGACCTGGCTTGGACGTTCAGGCTGGACTGTTCCCTTTGGAAGCATGGTCAAGACTGATTTGCATATGGCTGGGTTTAAACTGGAATGTAATGGGGAGCACAAAAACAATGGATTTAGGACCAGATCTCTTTACTGGGGTGAATGTGTCACATTGTTCATTATTCTGTCCATCAATTGTTCTTTTGGCTCTTTATCATCTGTCATAGCATCTAGAACTTGTTGGCTGTAGACAGGTATGGGAAGCAGCACTTCAAACGTCCTAGGCTGTACCACATCATATTCCACCAGTGCCTGTCCTAAAATAGGACATAGAGTGTCTCTTTGAAAAGAAGGCTACACCCATATGCAAATATGCTTAGTAACAAAGTGCATTCTTGCCGCTTCCATCGGGCTCGGGGGAAGCCAACGGCACAGTGCCTATTCCGCTATGGCATTTTGGTAAATTGACATGCATGAAAAAAGTATCAAGAAAAAACACAAACATCACTGGCAAGCCTTCAAGAAAACTGAAAGCAAAAATTCAGCAGAGCAATGGCTTTTACCGATAGTGGCCTCCTGCAGCATAGAAATGAGTCTGCAGCTAATATCCATATTCTGAAGACGGAATGGGTGTGAATGAACACTTTTCAAGCCACCATTACCTACCTACAGGTCTCTGAAGCCAAAGAAGTCACAGCCCAGATACCTAGAATAAGGACCTCAGACCATAACCGAGAAAGATAGGGCTTGAACGTAAAGTAATGGCCTGGGTATGAGATGGGTGACAAGAATCTCGTCCACAAAGTTTTCCTGCCACATGGTCGCAAGCGCTGTTTGGAAACTACAAACAGGACAAAATAAAAGCATTATCTCACTGGACTGTTTGTATAGCAGGGGGCAGTGCTAAGGCTGGAAAAGAGTGGAACAAGTACAAAGAATGTTTAGTACTTCATGCAAAGAGGTGTATAGCGTACTTGCTGCAAAATAGTAAAGTATTATGTGATCTCGGGCGACCACTTTTTAGCTCAAAATGCATGCAACTGTGGAAGGGGACTCTTTACTGCACTGCACAAACCTCAGAGCTCTGGCTATGGCCTACTTAAAATAAGTCTACCATTATCACTACTTGGCATTCTAGGCTACCAAAACGAAATGGTTTCTTACCTTTGGGAGTAGTTTTGCAGTTTGAAGAATTTTCTGGATTCACATGCTGTGCATTATTCCGCCATCTAGTGGTTGGGTCCAGAATTCTCCTTGGTGTCAGTCCTTTCCCTCTCTCTCTTTTTAGGTCTCGCCTAGCGACGCAGCGCAAAGCGCTGCTCGCTATGCGAGATCTATTGTTGTCGACTTCGTTTGGAAGGGGGACAGGACATGTGCACGCGTACGGCCCGGCCTGGACAGGAGATGTGCACGCGTATGGTGCGAGCAGGAGTTGTAATAACGCCGCAAGCCGCACGCGTGCACATCAACTGTCTGTGCCGAAGCTTAACAGACAGGAGATGTGCATGCGTACGGCTCGCGGCGTTATCACAACTCCTGCTCGCACCATACACGTGCACATCTCCTCTCCAGGCGCGGCTCGCTTGCATGCACCACTCACCGGCTCTTATGGGGACACTGCGCTGCTCCCCGGCTGGTCTCCCCGATGGCAGGGGGGACTCGCCTCTTCACCCGGTCACTCTTTGTGGCGCATGAACACGCGGGGCTCCGTCTTGCTCACAGGAGCCCCGCCTGAAATCCTGCTCCAGCAGCATCATGCGGCATTCACGAAGGCGGGGTGGGCTCCCGCCTCGCTTCTCCGACACGCGGGGCTCCCTCAGCTCACGGGAGCCCCGGACACTTCCGGACGCGCGCTCCATGCCCCGCCCATGTCCCAGGCAAGGTTGCCTGACTTCCGGGTCGCGCTGAGAGCGGCCCGGAGACAGTGTTACCTGATTGGCTAGCTCGCACGGGAGCGGGACAGGAGCCTCCATCGGACGGGCTCGGCGTCTCCTCAGGGCTGCCAGGCGCTGCGTGTCCTGGGCTCTGTCGGTGCCGACACGGAGCTCGACCGGCGCTTCCGGGACTGGTGCCTTCGGACTCGGCCAAGACGGTGACCCGGAGCAAGTACAAGCGGATCGCCAAGGTACTGCGGCGACCCGAGCCGGGCTCCGCCAACAGAGGCAAATTCCAGTTCTGGGTCCGGTCCAAGGGCTTTCTGGCTGGGGAGGAGCGGCGAGGAGCAGCAGAAGCCGAAGGCAGCCAAGGCCGTCTATATGCCCGTCAAAGGGGGAACGGTTAGTGCCTACCCGTCAGTGTCCGTGGTACGTGTCTGTGTCCATCCGTCCAGTGTCTGCGGCCACGGGGGCAGAGCGCCAGGCCTCTAGCTACTGCCACTGTCCACGTCTGCCCAACCATTGCCGTCTCTGCCCACCTTTGCCTATTTGGTTCATCCCCTGGCCCACCTCTGACCCAGCGTTGGCCATCGCTGCCCCAGCCCTGGCTGTCCAAATACCCTATCTCTCTGTCTGTCCTTCTCAGACTAACAGAAGTGCCTTTCTGTGCCCTAGACCCTTTCTGCACCTCTACCCCAGCTTGGTCCATATGTCCATCTCTGCCCCACACCTGCCCATCAATGCACCATACCACTGTGCCCCTCCCTCCCCATCTCTTCCCCAAACCTTTCCCTACTCTGCATCCCTTTCCTGCCCCTCTTTCAATCTCTGCCCTACTCTGCTGCCCGCCTAAGTCAAAGAACTCTGTCCCTCTCCGCCCTATATCATTACATCCTGTTCATAGGCCCTGTTTCTCCGTACCAGTGCCCATTTCTATCCTTCCTCCTGCACCCTTGTATATGTCTGGCCTACAACTACATCCGCCTCTATACCTGTAATCTGTCCCATACAACTGCCCCAAACCCTGTCTATCTCTGTTCAACGCCTCTACCGATCTCTAACCCCAGCCCACTGCCAATCTCTCCCACACCTGTCTCTGCCCACACACGTTATTTCTGTCCCTGTCCCACACCTATCTCTCAACCCCACTACAGTGCCAGTCTCTCCCCACACCTCCTTCTCTGTCCACGGCTCTGTCCTTCCCTGACCCCACGTCACTTCCAATCTCTCCCCCCCACCCCCCACTGTCCCACGTCTCTGTCCATCTCTACCCCAGCCCACTGCCAGTCTCTCCCCCCACCACCTGTCTGTCTCAGCCCCACGCCTCTGACCATCTCTAATCCAGTTCACTACCAATCTCTCCCACACCTCTGTCTCTATGTGTCCCACACCTCTGACCATTTCTAATCCCACGCCACTTCCAATCTCTGTCCCACACTTCTGTCAACGTCTCACACCCGCACCAACACCAATCGTGGTGTCGCATCTCTGTTCTGCCTGTCTACCTCTGTCCCACACCTCAGTTCATCTCAGTGCCACGCTGCTTGCCCAGGTCTGTCCTTCTTGCTCGTCCGTCCGCGGCCCACCTCTGCCTCACAATACTGTCCAACAACGATCCGGACCCCTGCCCACCCCTAGCACCTTTGTCCTCCGTGCAAGGCCTCAGCAGGAAAGCCCCTCTGGGAGGTTAGTAACCATGATATCCACCAAAATAGCCAACAAGCATTTGCAATGCAATAGGTCTCGCATTTGCGAAACTTTAAGCTACTGGCATTATAAATGACAAACCTTTTATCTATGTGTTGGTTTAGAAAACATAAATAAAACGCATTGTCATTTACAATGCCAATAGCTTAAAATTTCGCAAATGCGAGACCTATTGCATTGCAAATGCTTGTTTTTGTTGGGCGCCGACTATCCCACTATTTGGTGTCTAATCCAGCCTCTCCTGACGTCATACGCCCCTTCCCTGGAAGCTTCCACGTATGGTCACCATCTTCAGATTCTCTTTTTGTGTACTTTCCTTTATTGTATATGCTTTATGTTCTTTGTTCACTTCTGCTCCCTCATCTTTTGGGGAGGAGGGTGGGTCGCATGAGAATCCAGAAAATTCTAAAAGCTGCATAACTAGTCCTATAGGTAAGAAACCATTTTGGTTTGCAACGTGAATCTTTTCTGGATTCACATGCTGTGCACTGATTTTGTAGCCGTTTTTTATTTTTGCGAGGCTAGGTTGGATAGGGGTTTGAACTTATAAATAATTTTTTTAGTACTGTCTGTCCCACTTACGCTTCCTTGTGCATCTGTATGTCGATGCAGTAGTTCTTTGTGAACGTGTGCACTGATGACCAAGTCGCTGCCATGCATATGTCTTGCAACAGGGTATTTACCGGGAAGGCTAATGTAGCTCCTTTCTTACATGTTGAGTGTACTCTTGGTTTGATCAGTAGTTGAGTATCAGCTGCTGTGTGACATATCTGGATTGTCTGAGTAATCAACCTTGCGATGGTGTTTTTAGTAACTGGTTTTCCTTTGTTATTGTCTGCAAAGGACGTAAAGAGTTGTTTTCCTTTCCTTACAGATTCTGTGTTCTTGGATACTTTTTGCCCCTTTTAGAAATCTTTTGATTACAGGAGTTTTGAAGAAAACGTCTTCCTATGTGACCCCTTGTGTAGGCCACAATTGCTGCCAAATGTACCTTTAAAGACCAATAGGTAAACTTGCTGTTATGTAGGTGTGTGAGGTATTGTATAACTGTAGTGTATTTTGTATTGTCTTGTAAGAAGCCAGATTTGTGGCACCACCTTGAGAATCGTTCCAATTTGGCTGTGTAGCATTTCCTTGTTGCTGGTCTTATTGCTTCTCTGAGGACCGCCATTGTCTTTTCTGGAAGTCCTAGATGTCCAAATTCTATGTCCTCAGGAGCCAAGCTGCGAAGCTCAGCGAGTTCGGTTCTGGGTGGAGAACTGTCCCCCTTGCATGGCACATTGTTGTGAGCTATCTCTATTAGGTCTGAGAACCAGGTTTGTCCCGCCCACTGTGGGGCAATGTGTATTAAGGTAATTTGTGACTGTCTGCCTTTGTTTATTACTAATGATAACAGTGGGATCGGGGGAAAAGTGTAAGCAAATCTCCCTGACCAGTCTATAGCCAGACCATTCACCAGGGAGTGATGGTGTGGATGTCTGGATGCGGAGGATTAGCATCTCGGGTTCTCTGGTGTTGCGAACGAATAGGTTTATTTCTCGTGTTCCCCATTTTCTAAAGATCATTTTGAGTACTGTTTGATTCAGTTCCCACTCGTGTGAGGTGGATTCTTGTCTGCTCAGTTTGTCCGCTTCTACACTGTCTTTCCCTGGTAGATGTATTGCTGTTATGTTTATTTGTTTCTGGATGGGCCACCTCCAGATTGCCTGGGCTAGTTTTGAAAGTACAAAGGATTTTGTTCCAACTTGCTTGTTCAGATACAACTTGCTTGTTCAGATACAACATTGCTGTTGTATTGTCTGTTCGGATTAGTAATGATTTTTCCCGCAGCTGTTTATGAAAGGCTTTTAAGGCTAGGAAAACTGTTTTTAGTTACAGTACATTTATGTGTTGTACTGCTTCCTGTACTTTCCATATTCCTCTGATTTTGAGTCTTCCCATATGAGCTTCCAAAACCCATTTGCGAGGCGTCTGTGGTAATGGTTACTGTCAGAGTTGGAGATATGAATGATCTTCTAGTGGCGATGTTTGCTGTGTACCACCACACAACCTCCTCTTGTACTCTTTGCGTGACAACAACTAGATCTTCCCAACTCCCGGTGCCTTGTGACCATTGAGTTGTACCCATTCCTGAATTGGTCTCATATGCAGCCTTGCATATAGTATGAAAGGTATGCAGGAGGCCATTTCTCCCAGCATTTTCCCCACAGTCCTCACTGTTAGAGACTGACCACTCTGGTATGGTGAGTATCGTGCATCAACAACAGTATCCTCTTTTGGCAAGGGTATGCTTTCGCCTCTTTTGAGTTGATCCTTGCTCCCAGGAGGAGCTTTTCTTGTTCTGGATTAGGTGACAATTTTTTGTTTTGTTTATAGAAAACCCCAGTTTGTGGAGTGTTGCTATCACTGCATTTATGTTGTTTCTGCACTTGTGTAGTGAGTTTGCTTTTACAAGCCAGCTGTCGAGGTAAGGATATACGTGTATCCCTTCTCTCCTCAGATGTGCTGCAACTGCTGCTAAGCACTTCACTTTGTAAACACTCTGGGTGCTGATTTTACTCCAAATGTGAGCACTTTGAATTGATAGTGTTTTCTGTACACCAAAGCGCAAGAATTTTTGTGCTTGTGGTTCACTGGGATGTGTAGATATGCTTCTTTTATATCCATATTTGCCATATATTCTCCTTGATGTAGCTGCAGGATGACATCATGCAGCACTGTCATTTTTAATTTTTGTGTCTTAATGAACTTGTTTAAGAAACAAAGGCCCAGTATAGGACGTAGAAATCCATCTTGCTTTGGTATCAGAAAATATGTTGAGTAGTTTCCCTGGCGAATCTCCTTTTTGGGCACTCTTTCTATAGCCATCTTCTTATAGAAATTCTTTTAATTCTTGCAGTAGTCTGGTTTTTTCCTGTTGTGTGGACCACTCTCCTTGGTCCCTTTACTGGTGGGTGTTTGACTAGTTCTATGAATAGCCGTGTTTGATGATACTGAAAACCCACTCATCTGATGTGACCTTCCTCCACACCTGGAAGAAGTCCCCAATCCCCCTCCCTACAGGAGTTGTGTGTGGTTGGGGATGATGGTATCTGAGTCACTTACTGGTTGGTGCAGCCACCCCTCTTGGTGGCTGCGATCTGCCTCTTGCTCGTCCTCGAAAGGGTTGACTCAGTGGTGTCTGGTACTGCTATTCTTGAGTAGGCGTTTGTGTCTGGCTTGCACCAAGAAAACTCTGGTGTGTGGTGTTGGTGGTGATGGTACCTTGGAGGCTCCCTCTACTTACATGTCTCCTTAGAAGTGTGTTTGCTCTACTTAGATGTCCCCTAAACTGCAGGGCTTCCATTGATTTTGCTCTGTAATTGTTATTTTTAAGCTGCTGCAGGGTATCATCCACTCAGTGATGTTATCTTCCTCCTCGCTCGACAACCCGTTATCTCTCAGCAATGGAGTCTCCTTCTGCCCCTGCATGACGTAGTGTATGTGCCTCTGTTTGTCTCTTGCATTCAAGGTCTTTGGTTTGAAGTCTGCGTGGGTTCACAGTGGTTGCTTCTGTGGTCTACTGGAAAGCAAAGGTTGCACATCTGATGGTTATCCTTTTGTGCAAATTTGTGATGGCATTTCGGGCAGAATTGAAATGATATATTCTCCATGTCACATGGAACATGAGGCCCCCTGCCCGGACATTCTCTGGTCTTCCTTTGACGTGAAGCCTTGCGTTGTGTGAGAAACTTTAAATCGGATCCTGTTTTCCAATAGTTTTCTCTGTTACTTCAGTGATTTCCTCAATAAACTTTTGAGCAAATCTTTGTCTTTAGGTGATTGGAGAGCCTTCAGCAATGCTTCCAGACCCAAACTGTGGACAAAAAGAATCTGAAGATGGCAACCTTGCGAAGAAGCTTCCAGAGAAGGGCATATGATGTCTGGAGAGGCTGGATTAGATACCAAATGGGAGGACAGTCAGCACTCCAAAAAAAAAAAAAACAGAGAGAGAGAGAGAGGGAGGGAGAGGGAGGGAGAGAGAGAGAGAGAGAGAGGACTAACACAAAGGAGCCGACCACTAGATGGTGGAATAACACACAGCATGTGATTACAGAAAAGATACCCGCTGCAAAACAATCACTATAGTCATGTTCCTGTTTACTTGATTTAACATCTTCTCCATAGAATTTCTCCTTCCAATTTCTTTTTTATCATCACTATTTAACTTTCGTCGCAATCAAAAACATGTTTCACATGCTTCTTCAATTTGGCCCGAGATCAAGGACTCCTACCTGGATTACAAAACACCATCTGATGTGACAATGTTAGACAGAAAATATGGTTACTACATGTTGTGTCCTAGTTTTGGGTAGAAATACATAATATATAAATATGTCTCCTATTAGTTCTCATATGGAAGTATGTTTGCAGCGAATACAATAAAAGGAAAAAAATAAAGCATCAATTATTCAACTTCATTTCTACACCGGGGAACTGGTCTGGTTCTGGCAGGGGTCGTACACACAAAAGTAATGTTACAATACATGCACTCTATTCTCTCTCACCCAGGATTGGAAGCCCATCTCTGTAAAGTCTCCTCACCATCATCCTCACAAAAATCTGCAAACGCTGCTTCAAGATCTTCTAGTTGACGGATACGATATTCTACACAATTTACCAAATCCTCCTATGGAGAATAAAAGGTTAAGACAATGAAGAGGTTAAGCATTAAACGTGCCATTGGAAATTTGAAATTACAAAATTGGAAGTAGCAAACTATACAAAAGAATACAATAAATATGTGCATTATACAATTTGAAAATGGGTCTAAAGAGCGGACAAAGATGAGGACAGTATGCAAATAAAGACTACAGCATACTCCTTTTCATTATTTTATTTCTAATTCTGGAAACAGGTAACATTTGTCAATGTAGCAACATTTACTGAGCACTGAGGCAGACTTTGCCAAACAGCCTCGCATGAATAGAATAGAATACATATTTTTCTCCTCCGGTACACAACACTAAACACAAAGGCCTCATGCCTCGTTAAACGGTTTTGATCTTCAGGATAATGCAGTTGGCTTTGAATCTACAAGGCTTCTGTGATGCGGGTTGCATAAAGCGGCAATAATGCTTGATTTGCTGAAGTATTCAGAGTCATGGATAGCTGTAACTAAGTATGAATTGGCCCCTATATATCCAAATGTAGCTGAGGAGCAATGAAACTCCATATATGCAATTTGGAGGGCCAAGGAACTTATTTTCAGAGGCAGAAAGGGAACAGCACAAGTTTGACAAATCCAAGCTAACATCCCTTCTCTCCTGCAAGGTGCACATACTCCAAATAATGCCATAGTCGAAATATGTTTGCTCAGCTTCTTGGTTCTATCTTTTGCTGTTATTAAGGTCATCATTCAATACAAGGGAGTGCGCTTGTGAGATACTATTGCCCACAGTCTTGGGAGACTGTGCTAGGGATCTTTCTAATGCTGGTAAATGTTATGAATTCGTTTTTAAACATTTTCTTATATCTCTACTGCCAAACAGATATTTTGTGTCTTCCCGAAGTCAAAGTTACTCATCTGCTGTAATTCCGATTGGCATGCTTCTTTAAGTCGTAAAGTCCCGTTAGCAAGTTTTGGCAACTTCAGTGTACTTGTGGCGAAAACAGAGACAATTTAATTAATAATGGTGAAGCTAGGAGATGGAAACGCATCGACTGTCATACAGTATCCCTTTAAAGCTTTCCCTAAATAATTTGCATCCCTCTAAACTGTTGGCGAGAATTATATTTACGGTACGGTTCAGGAAGATAAGGTAAGGCAACATAAGTAATGGAAAACTTCCTATAATGTTAAGAGTGTGAAGGTTGTCCCAATCTGAGTCAGTTTCCACACACTTAAATGTAGTATGACTATTGCAAACCAAATTCCCACTAGACAACAATGTTGTGCGAAAGGGGACATCAGATGAACAAGAGGTACCTGGGTGAAGAGAATATCAATCTTGCATCCACGTAGCAGTGTACATACAATGCATATACAGTGGCTCATGGCTGCCCTAAAGCTCTCAGAAATTGAGACATGTTCCTCAATGGCTTTAGAAGCAGCATTTGCTCTAATGAAATGGTCAAGAGCACTTGGAGGCAAAAAAACATCACCTCTATTGAAAGACCGAGATACCAAGATCAAAAGTGATTAACTTTGTTAAGATAAACCTCAGACAACATCTGTTGTCTCTGAACCTGACAGGTGTCAACAGAAGAATGGTGCACCATCATTGCTCACATCCTTAGATGCAAGGAGAACTTGGATTGCTTCAGCTGCAGTTATATGGCAACTGTACTGTCAAAAATGGGTTTTGGCACCACTTCCAAGAAGACAACACTGTTGAACTATCATAACCCCTGAGAAAGGATCCGGGTAAATGGGGTCTCATCCGGGAAGAGGTATTAAGCAAAGCTGCAACTCAGTATTTACCTAGTAGATTAAGGTCATTTACACTGTAAATAAAAGGCAACAAGGGAACTTGAATTCATGATTTTACTATACTGAATCAATTATTTTTTATTAATCACACAAGTACATGTAAAGGATGTATAAAGTTTTTTTCAATCCGGGCGCGACACCGCGCAATTTAGAAATCAAATATTTTTTATTTCATTTTCAGTCAATACCCAGAAGAGCACAAACATGCGCTTTGAAAATAACTCAAAATGAGGTAACACCTTATACAAGTGTCACCAATTAAACGGACAATGAGCCCACCAAGGAGCTACGGGGACAAAACAGGAAAGAGAAAGAAGGGAGCCAGAAAAATATATAATAAGAAGCCAGTACAGTAGCACTGACAGGACTGTTCACAAGGGGCATATCATACCACTAGTCAGTCCAACTTGCATTGTTCCGTCCAGAAACAAAAGGAAACACCAGCCATCGGGGTTGAATGGAGAAGGGGAAGGATACTCTCCATGTTCACAACTCTGAATACCCCATCCATATTCATGGACTGTTCCGCCTACGACTCGAGTCAGCATGAGCGGGAAAAAGGAACTGTCTAGCAGTTTCATAGCCGAAAAGACTACAGTATCAGCATGAGCCCCCCTTTCCGAGCTATATGCATTCACCAGCAGAAGCAGCCGGGATCCTACAACAGTGATTCTACTACCAGCTCATAGGAGGGGCGACCCTGGCTTTCTGTCTAAAGAGGTACAAATCTCACTAGAATGATCTACACACAAAAACCCAAGCCACAAATGCAGTTAAGGAACATGTCAGCCACCCTCTCCACTGCCTTAGGACAGGCTCTTGTCAGAGATCGATAGAAAGTCATGCTGTCTCCGGTGTCAGGAAGTGCTCTCAAATTTGAGTTAAAACACTCAGCTGGTCATTGATTCTGCATATTAGCTCTTCATGACCCACCATAACCATCATTTCTTTAAACCAATCTTCTCAGAACGGCAGTTACAGACTTTCACCTCACTAATAAACACATGTATGTACGTATGTATGTGTTGGTGAGGGGTCGGGAGATGATCTACATGAGGGACTACATTAAGTAGGGATTATACAAATACATTTTACACACATTTATGAACAGGGAAATTAAGTGATTTGCCCAGAAGCACACAATGTTGAGTCAGTTACCGAGGTCAGGATTCAACCTAGGTCTCCAGTTTCCAAAGGCAGCAACTCAAGCCGCTTGTAAGTTATAAACCACATTCGCCAGGGCAATGCACCCCAAGGACGTCATAGACATCATAGAGGCACTGACGTCAATTAGGGGTCGCAGCTGCAACCCCTGGATTGCCCCTTGCTACTCCTGGCACTGCCTATGCAACCTCTGGCCTCAGAGGTGGCAAAATCAGTGCCTGGAACACAGGAGCAGCTCACCCTATTGGACGTCGTTTGGAGCTCCATTTTCATGGTTTTCTGTCAAATGTTTATTACACAAATAGTGAATAATAATATTCGCTATTAGTGTAACAAAAATGGAGTATAATTAACTGGAATATGACCCTATCTGACAGCTAAGGTAAGAAAAAATTGTTTTTAAATTTATGTTGTATGCATGCTTGTAGGTGAGTGTGTTTATCTGAGAGTGTGTAAATGTGTGTGCATGTTTTAGCATGTGTGTGTGTGTGAGACTCAAAGTAAAGGTCAAATGGTGTGTGATGTCACTTCTGCTACCCCTGGCATTTTGGTGAATTGACGCCCATGCATGTAGGATGACCAAGACGGCCAATAATGGAAAATCGTAACCACATAAGGTCTTCATGGCTTCATGTATTAAGTAATATTGTATTAAGTAATACTGTAATACTGATCTATCGACTGACATGTCCACAAGATGTGCAGAATATTACCTTTTGCCTGACCGCATCTCCAGGAAGAAGTGTAAGGGCTCAAGTTAAAGTGGTGCACGCGTTGGGTTATTCGGTGACAATTGTGTGATACCTCAAAGAAATTGATTTTCAGTCACACATCACTCAAACCTTCCTTACAGTGACAAGACAGCAATCGAGACGAAATATCCCCTGCGAAGTCCCTTAAGAGTCTCTCCTACTAGAGGTGTGGTAACAACTCCACAGTGGGGGAGAGAATAAGAAATCAATTATAATCCAAAAGAGGCCAGAAATCACTTTCCTAAAACCACCCCTAGTTTTCAGGTATGACCCTAAGGAAGAAGATGGTGGCTTTTACGGCAAAGGACCCAGGACGGGCTTAAGACAGTAGGACAACTGGACATATTACAATGAGCTACCAGTAGCACTTCTAAATTTTGTGAATAGTTTGTCTACTTGATCTTCTTGTTTTGCTCTCAGGCTGTTCGTTTCATTGAATTTCTGGGTGCATGGGTGCAGTGACTTGGCACTGTCATAACATCCCAAAACAGTGGACAACTCAACACTGGTGACTCAGTGTTGTTTAAAAGTGGTAAAGAAATTGAGATGAGAGGGTGTAGGGAGATGTTCTAACATAAGCACCGCCTTGCTAAGATTCTTTTTTTTCGAATTGTTTGTAAAGCAGTTGTTAAAAACCTTTTGATGAATTAAATATAATTCGCCAAAATAATTATCATAAGTGGAGACGTATTCATTTTTGTTTGAAATAGAATAGAAAACGAATGAAGAAAAATGGAAGAAAAAGAACACACTGATGTGGTCGCTGATGTTTTAAATTATTACTGTTAAGTCATAATGTACAACAATGTTACATTTTTGAAAAACCGTACATTGATTTAAAAAATTTTTTTTTTTAAATGGGACAATCAGCATGTGAGTGAAAGGGGTGACTTGTGATGAAATATCCACCATTTGAGGACAATTTGATGTATTGCCATCTCTGAAAGTTCTGTAACCCATATTCAACCTGCAGGGTTTCAAAGGATTTAAGACGAATTTCAGACAATACGTATCCTTTGATGCCTGGGCCTGACCAAACTGCATTTTAAATTAATATAAAAAAACTATGCACCTTTCTTATGGTCAGGTCTACAGTAGTGGTTCTTAACCTTTTGACTTCAGTGTACCTGCAATTAATCATTACTGAAACCTGGGGACCCCTACCGAATTATTATTGGAATTTGGGGGCCCCCACTGCCTAAGCATTTTCGATAATTTGAATCACAAAGCAACAGACAAAAAAATACAGAAATAAGCATTCATTAAACAAATACACAAATGATAAAATATTTGACTTCACAAACAAATATAAACAAGCATTTGCAATGCAATAGGTCTCGCATTTTCGCAAGCTTGAGCTATTGACATTGCAAATAACAATGCCTTTTTTTTTTAAACATAAATAAAAGGCATTGTCATTTACAATGCCAATAGCTTAAACTCGCGTAAATGCGAGACCTATTGCATTACAAGTGCTTGTTCTCTAATCTTACCGTGGATAGCTAACACTCTCAGCTGCTAGAAGTATACCCTTCTCTCCGCTAATAATAGACCGTAATCAGTAATTTGCAGCAGTATGTGTATGTTGCCTTCTTATGTGTACACACTTGTAGAAGCAGGGTATCCTTGCGTAAATATGTTAGCAGAAAGCGCATATTACATAATAAGAGGAAGCGTTATTCTCACAATTTGCAATTGATCTTGCCATAATCAGAAACTATTTTGTTGGCCTTTTACCTACAAGTAACAGCATATAACATCTAAGGCACACGTATTAAATGACAAATAAATGCGAGTTACGCTTATATATGGGAAATACATGGCTTTGCTAGGAAAGCTCAGTTGGTAATGCAATGACCAGAATTTTGTGTTTGTATCCAAAGGGTCACAGACTTGAATCCCGGTTGGCAGGCTGGGGAATAGTATTGTGTATTTATAGTGCTATGAGGGTCCAGCCCGCAACAGAAAGCACTGGGAATGTATGTCAGGATTTCAAATAGTATATCACACAAAGGCTACCAAAGTTTAGAAAATGAAATGTATTGCACACAGCAGAAGACAAGCCGCATGCAGTATAAGAAAAGCTGCCACAAAATGTGCTAAATTATTCAGTGTAGAAGTGCTTACATGGCCTTCCAAAGTTGTATAACAGAGTTCAACGAGTGTGGCAACAGGGGAGTAAGAGGATGATGGAAGAGGAGAGGGAGGGAAGGAAGGAAGGAAGGGCCATGGAAGAGGAGTGGGGTGGTGACAAAACTGTTTACAAATAAAGCTATGAACAGGAGGATGGTAGCAGAGAAAGAATACCAGAGCAGGCAGTTGGCAGAGATGTGATCGCTGAAAATGGTGATGGCTGAAGATAGTGAGGGCATTGTAAGTTAATGCCAGAAGCCAGTGAGGTTTTGGCAAGCAAGGAATACTGGTAAAATGAAATACTAAAAAGTTGCCGCAAAATAAATCAACGTTGGCCTCAAAATCTCAATTTTGGTGCTGCAAAATCCGGGGGGGGGGGGGGCGGGGGGTCTGTTTAGAGGAGAGAATTATTGAATGAAAACTCAGAAATGAACCAGGCCGTTTTATATTGTCTGCTCGCACGTGAAGAGCCTTGAGAAGTGGTAATGCAAAATTCACCACCCTACCCTTTACGTATAAATTAAAAACAACTTTGTGTGTGCGGTACAAAAGCAAGATTAATAATAAAACGCTGAACGTAGCGAATCACCAAAACACATCTTATAGGAAGCAGAAAAGGAAAGATAAACATTTGGATTTTAAAAATAACTTATGAAAATGAAGTGCTGTCTAGGAAACCTCCTGAGTTGGAGCTCAAAGGATAGATGTGGCTGCATACCAATCTGAAGCATTGCCACTGCCCTCCCTCTGATTCCAACCCATCTGCAGGAACGTCCGCATTAAGGCTGGCGCATACTGGGGCTGTGGGGAGCACACTAAAGCGATCACCTGATAAGAAGAGTAAGATGCGAGAGTTCAGAAAATAAGTATGGACATGTGGTAGAGATGTTAATACCACAGCTGTGCAGGGAGAGCATACTTGCCCTGGGGCTGTGCTTCAAATATAGTTGTCTGTGCAGGCAGAGTCCCCTCGTACGCGAAATGTCTTTGATTGTTTAAATGACTTTGTTTAATTGTGTGGTGACAGGGGAATAGCGCTTACCTCTCTGCAGCGCTGCAGCACCGGTTGGAGCGTCCGCATCCTCAATGCAGGTCCGGGGCGGTGGGCATCGGGCCCCGACTGCTTGTTCGGCTCCGCACTGCCCCTGGAGCCGCTTGCTTCATGCCGGAGGTAGGCCAAGCCTATAGATATATTTTGTTTACATCCTCTGCTGAGCTATACCACGGCCGCCATGTTCAGCAGGTCCGAGGTATCGTCACTTCCGGCGCAACCTTGATGGAACGGAAGGGCTTTCCGCCATGAGGTTCGATAACGGAGTGCAGCCCCTGGTGAATTTGGAGATTAATACAACCAGTTGTGAGATGTCGGGTCCTTGTGCTGGGAATTACCTAAAATGCACTTTTGTCCCCACCAAACCTCCTCTTCCCAAAATAAAAACGAGACTTATTGCATTGCCCATGGAGCCGCTCTCAGCGCGCGAAACTGAAAGCGCGGTGGGAGCGCACGAGACGCCGTGAGCGTGCACATCGGCTGTCCCGGCGTAAGCTGAGGATCGCCGGAGAAGACGCGCTGAGGCTCCGAGTCTGAATCGGAGGCTGAACTGCCCTTGAGCCTGGCATGCTCGCAGCACGGCCAGCGAGGTACACCGAGCACCCTGGGAGCTCTGGGGACACGCTGCAGGGCATCGCGCTGACCCATGGCGGAACGACGGTAAGGAATGCGGGGAGAGAGTAGCTGTATGGAGAGGGCGTCAGTGTGTAGTCGTGGAGGAATATGGTGGGGATTGGCAGATGGCGCATGGCTGGCTGACACTGGAGGGGGTGCAAGGACAGCTGGGGATTGCGTGCACAGCTCATGTTTTGCGGCTGGCGAGGACGGCAGGGGGACAGGAGATGTGCACATCGCGTGTCTGTACGGGCGCGTTCATAATTGCAGTCCGTCCTGCGCGTGCACATCTCCTGTCTCCCTTCCGAAGCAAGTCGGTAACAATAGATCTCGCTAGCGACAGCGCTTTCGCGCTGCGTCGCTAGGCGAGACCTAAAAAATACCATCTTTAATGGGAAGTTTGGAGGTTTTCTAAATTCAATTCAATTCAGGCCACTCATCATCCATACTATATTCTGTTTGATGCACTTATACAGCTCCCACAAATCAATCTGAGGATACCAACTTAATTTTTAGCCTCCAATTTCAAATGCCTTTACATTTACAGAAAGTTTTAACATTTTTAATTTTCCATTTTGCATCTTTATTTATATACGCTTTATTAATCTGCTAATATTATTTAATTTTCTAAGAAGAAGCGATTGCAGACCCCCTACCTGCCCCATGAGTAACCTCTGCAGACCCCTAAGTGTCCCAGGACCACAGGTAATGTTCAGTACATTCTTTCCTGGTCAACATGCCTGTCTTGGCACCCAGAAACATTTTTAATTCTCTTACTGTATTGGGGAGCACCACGTGGACCAGGGATTGGCAGTAGTGCTCACTGAACACAACTAAACTGTGTGGTGTAAATTGAGTTGCTGCACTAGTTTTGCCCATTGAAGCATTGAACTCCGTGTCCCCAACCAGGCCGTAAAGCTCATAGAAGGAGTAGCATGATTTTCAAGTGGCCAACTTGCAGATCCTCACCAATGGTGCTTTGGCCATAAAAGCTATTGTTCCAACCCACCCTCTCATTGAGTGGGCAGTAGCTCTCCCACGCCTGTCTTTGGAGTCGAATTTTATGTACTCCACAAGCCGTATGGCAACTGTTTGCCACTCTCTGCCTACTCCCATTGGATTCAGTCTATGTGAGTTTGTGGGACCACAGTGTGATATTAACCATGCAAAACTTAATGTTGGAATCTTCGTCGAAGAATGCCTGAATCCTTTCTACAATTCAGGAAGGTTGTATGTGATTTCATAGAAAAACGATTTCATGGAATACCATTACTGAGAAACCTTTTCACCTAAACTGTTTATTAGAAATTTACAGGGCGAATGGGATTTACCATTTTATAGAAATCATTTAATATAATGTCTTTTTTTTCCAAAGTGGTTTTTGCATGCTATTCTTTTAAGATATAAATGCAATGGTTGATAGTCTTACATTTCGAAATTATTGTCAGAGGTACTTATTTCAGTGCTTTACTTCAGGGGACATCATTTCAGATTTATACATTTACAGTGTCAAACAATTACTTTGCATGCTTTTAATTTGCTGACACCACCTCACCCCTCAACACTATCCATACTTAACCCACTCGTAACCTCTAAACACCATCCATCCCTGCTTCCTAAAAAGCCACTCATCACACCTAAACTGCACCCATCTCTAACCCCTACACTCCACCCATTCCTGAAACCTAAAAGCCCTTTCGACCCCTAAACTCCACCCATCGCTGAACCCTAAAATCCCCTCCTCAAACCTAAACTCCACCCATCTCCATTCGCTAAAATCCACCCATCCCCGAACCCTAAAATCCACACTACTCCTAAACTTCACCCTTGCTTGAAACCTAAAAAACCCATTTCTACACCTAAACCCACCCATCCCTGAACACTTAAAACTTTTTACCAGCTCTAAACTCCACCTATCCTTGAACCCTAAAAACCCTCACCAACCCTAAACATCACCCATCCCTGAACCTTAAAAACTCTTTCTACATCTAAACTTCACCCATCCCAGAACGTTAAAAAACCCTCACCACCTCTAAACACCACCATCCCTCAGCCTTAAAACTACTCACTAGCCCTAAACTCCACCCATCATTGAACCTTAAAAATACTCATCAGCCCTAAACTCCACTCATCCATGAAGCCGGAAAACCCCTCACCACACTTACACTCCACCTAGTCCCAATCCTTAAAAAACCCTCACCACTCCTGAACCCTAAAAACCCCTTTCTACGCCTGAACTCCACATATACCTGACCCCTAAAAACCCATCACCCCTAAATATCACCCGTCCCTAAACCCCGCACTGCACCTAAACTACACCCAAGTTTAATGTAATTTTTTTACTTTTACTTAAAATTATCGTTCCTTTAAAATATTTGATCTATTTGTATTTCCTTAAAATCGTCTTTCCTTAAATACATTTTTTCATGATGTGGTTTCCTCCTGTGTGATTTCTCAGTTTTTGTTTTTCCATTAATTTACATGCATCACTTAGCAGGAAGTGACAGAAACAAGAAAGGTGATTTTCTATGTACGATGCCGGAGATCAGAGAAACAAATAGGCTCAAATGTAATGGGTATTAAGCTTAAAGTGCCGCCATTGCTTTACTTTATCCCACCATGACACACAGTTGAGAGGTTCTATTATAAAAAACTGGTCTCCTGGAATGTTAGCAGGCTCAATGATAAGGGTAAGAGGGGAGCAATACTACGCCAAGTTCATAAAATGACCCTGATGGTACCCCTACTGCAAGAAATCCACCTGCTGGGTAATGCCTGTGACTTTTTGGGCCGCTACAGCTTTAACATTATCCATCATGTGGGGTTCACACATGGGTCTAGAGGCATGGCTACATTGCCTCATAAGTCATTCCCCCCTGGTGGTCTCAGAAATAGTCACTGATATCTTGGGTTAGTATTTACAAATATCAGGATCAATGGAGGGATGAGCCTGGATGATATTAAGCGTATATGTACGGCCTACCTTGATTGAGTCCACTATGACTGACTTGACCAATGTGACTGCCTCATCCCCTGAAGGTAGGATCAAGTCAAGGAAAATACAAAGTTTATTTTGTAGATTAGTTAAAACCATGACAATATAAAACATTTAAAAGACATGTTATACAAAGGACAAAAGAAAAGGTGGGTCCTTGCAATACCCTCTAGTGTAACTGGCACATAGTAAAAAACCTGAACGTTGCTGGAGACTGGAGTATTGTCCCCTGGCTAAAATCGCCCTTCGAAAGGCTCAGAGAGACTATTATGCAGCTATTGGGGAGGCGAAAAGCAGCTTTTATGGGGAGCGCATTGCTAAATCTAACAACAATAGCAACGAAATCTTCTCCATTGTCCAGAGCTTTCTATCACCATGCGCCGAACATACTGCTCTGCCGGCTTCGTCACAATGGTGTGAGGAGCGGTCATGTTTCTTTTTTGAGAAAATACAGACCATCCAAGATAGCCTAGGGATGGGATCCCCTGGGCAGGTAGCTTCCCATTCCCTGTACATTTCAGTCCCCATCCCGGCAGCTCCCCCTTTGACGAATTTTTCCCCCATTGCTATGTCAGATTCATTGGCTATCCTTAAATCACTTAAGTCGGGCTCTCCCACGGATCCGTGTCCGGCTAGGGAAATGGCAGGGGTTGCGGAGGTGGTCAACCCAGAAGTAAATAGTATTATTAATCTATCTTTACAGACCGCCACTGTCCCATTGAATTGGAAACAGGCTAAATTGCGGCCACTTTTGAAAAAGCCCATTCTAGATCCCACCAAACTTGCAAGCTACCGCCCTATCTCTCTTCTACCGGCGTTGGCAAAGGTGTGTGAAAAAGCTGTCTTCAGACAGCTAGACGCCTATGTCGAGTCATCTGGCGCTCTCCACCCTGCCCAATCCGGATTCAAGGGCGACATATAGCACAGAGACTGCGCTTGTCGAAATGGCAGAGGCAATAAGGGAGTGCCTGGACGCAGGTGGTAGAGCGGCCCTGATTTTGTTAGACCTCTCTGCCGCCTTCGATACAGTGCCCATCAACAATTACTTGCCCGACTTTCGAACATTGGCGTTACAGGTCTTGCCTGGGACTGGCTTAAATCCTTTTTAGAGGATTGCACCCAGCAGGTCTGGATGCCACCCTTTTCGTCGGCCCCCAGGGAAATGTCCACAGGAGTACCACAGGGCTCTACTTTGAGCCCTTTACTTTTAATATCTATATAACACCCCTGATTTATCTTGCGGAGGAGCTGGGAGCCAAGATCATAGCGTATGCTGATGATACCCAGCTCCTCTTTACCTGGAAGGATAATGACCTGTCCTCGGAAGTTGCCCAGAAATGCCTCTTGACTGTCTTCAAATGGCTTGCACGTGCTCAACTGAAGTGCAACGAGGACAAGTCAGAGGTCCTCCTGTATGGATCTTTCCCTCCCTCTTTTAGAGAGACCCTGTGGCCTTCAGACTACCCTCGGCCCAACTCAGTGGGCAATCCAGTGAAGAACTTGGGGGTCTGGTTTGGTGAGGACCTCAGGTTCTCCGCACAGATTAAGAAACTTGCGGGGGTATGCTTCGGTACTCTCAAATCACTTAGAAAGTTTTTTCCCTTGTTACCTAGGTCTGCCAAAGAAATGGTGGCCCGCGCCCTTATTTTGTCTCGCATTGACTATGCAAACGCCCTGTACATTGGCATTCCAGGCTACCTGCTAAAAAAACTACAAGCAATACAGAATGCAGCCGCTAGACTTCTGTTGAACATCTCAGGAAGGTCAAGCGTTAGACAGCATCTGCGTGATCTGCATTGGCTCCCTGTGGTCCATAGAGTGCAATTCAAAGCTCTCACTCTGGCTCACAGAGCCCTGCATGGACTAGGGCCGACGTACCTCAGGAAGCGTTTTGCCTTTTATGCCCCCAGCCGATCTCTGCGCTCAGCCACACATCGACGGGCGGTGGTCCCCCGCTTTCGCAGGATGCGTCTGGGGGGTCACTCCCTCTCCGTTAAAGCAGCGGTAGCATGGAACTCCCTTCCCGTGGAACTGCGGAACACTCAGGACCCTAGGCTCTTCAAAAAACAATTAAAAACCCTTCTTTTTAATCTGCCCATCTAAATCTCAGCTTCATACTGCTACGGTCACTTCCCGCGCCGGGACACTCTTGAGTATCTGTGCGCGTTATAAGTGTATTATAACATATAGTGCCCAAGGATAAAACTCAAGTTGTACAGGTGGCTTTGGTTAAGTTTAGGGTAATATGGCTATTTAAAATCAATTATAGGTAAACAAGTTTGAATTTTATGTGAAAGAAGTAAAAATAGTTTAAATCCACTACAAATTGGATTAAATACATAACAAATGTTAAAACTCAATTACAAAGAGGTCAGACTTTGCGGTGCCTGATGGCCGTGGTGCAGGAACTAAGAGTTATCAATCCGCGGTCATCTCTACGCTTTGTTGTGCGTTTTTAAGAAGGTCCTGCACTGCTTTAAAGAATGTGCCTATTCTTGCCAGTTCAAGGGGAACCATGGTACTAAAAATCGAGTTCATTGCATTGTTGCATGTTCTTATGCCATGAATTAAAAAAAAGTGGCTTTAATAGTGTACGCCGCGAATCGAGCAACGTCGGACAGCAGCAAAGTAAGTGCAAAAAAGTTTCAGATTTGTAGCCGCAAAATCTGCACTTGACAATCTTGGAGAGCAGTGGCCAGTTAGGGTTGAAGTCTTTAATTTGTAATGCCAGCATCCTTGAAGGTAGGGTCATGGTGGGGTGGTTGTGGGACTTAAATAATCTGATGAACATACAGGCCGACTCCAAGGACACACCCAACTTCTGCAGGGTAGCGACGCTTAGGCAGTAGGGTGATTTATTAGGGTTCAGTGATGTCTGGAGAGTTATAAACCCGGAAAGCTGTGACTACACCTTTTACCTTTTATTCGCACTGACAGAGATCTTATTCCCAATTGGATTATTTCTTTGTCACTGCTGGGGACCTTGCTGGGGTTGTAAGATCCCAAAATAGTGCCACGATGCTTATCAGATCACTCACCGACAGAACTCACTCTAGGGAAACCAGGGCATGGGTCCTACAGACAGTGGTGACTCTATCCGGATGTTAAATACCACCAATACATTAGAGAAGAGATTGAGGAATACATGAAACTGACTTCAATCCCAGGGGTACCACATATCATCTTATTGGAAGCTATGAAAACAGTCATTTGGGGCAAAATCATATCATAAGTAGCTGGAAGAAAGAAAGACAAAGAGCGAGACAATGATGCCCTTTAGACTGGACTTTAGCAACAAATGAAACTCCAAGGTGAAGAGGGGCGCCGTCTGTTGGTAGCCACCAGGTTCACCCTAAACAACATATGCTGGACAACACCAAATTGGCTTTGAAGGGTACACAACATAAGATTTAGGAATTTGCGGACAAGACTGGAAAGCTGATTTACTGGCTTGCCAGCAAAGAAGTAGAATGCAGATTTGTACCCAAAATAAACGGGGAGGATGCACATGAGATAGCTGATGCCTTAGCAGGCTACTATGAGGCATTCTACCAGTCCTTCCAACCTGAGTTGCTAGAAAGGTAACAATCAATAGTCAGTGACTTGATAATGCCTTCACTTCCCTTAGTCAACAAAACTGAATTAGATTCCTCACTCATAGAGGAGGAAGTGACGATGGCCATGCAGAACATGCCCTGGGCCATAACGGGTTTCCCATAGAATATATTAAAAAGAATGCTGTTCGTCTAATCCCATCTATGCTACTAATGTTTGAAGAGATTCTTAGAAGCTGCCCTGTAACGTCTGTGGTGCCACTGCAGTGGTCATTCCTAAGCCCGATAAACCACTATTGGAATGCGCCTCCTATAAGACAATATCCGTGATTAATGTGGAGGTAGAGATAGTGATGAAAGCCCTAGCTAAGATTGGTGAAGTTAGTGAGATCACTAGTTAACAAAGATCAAAATGGATTCATACCAGCTAGGGTGACAAGACATTGTAAGGCTCTAAACAGTGCTGACACTCTTGGAAGATGAGACACAGCCAACAACTCTGATGCAGCTGGACGCTGAGAAGGCCTTTGACTCCATCGAATGGCCCTTCCTTAATAATGTATTGGAAAGTATGAACATCGGTTTCTACTTTTGAAATTGTATAAAACTGTTGCATTGCTCCCCATGTCAGAAAGTCCATATCATTGACACACTGTCCAGGACCTTCGCGAGATTTTGGACTGCACTCACCACAGCTGCCTTCTTTCTCTCCCTCCTATTTGCCATAACCATAGAAACCCCATAGAGCGGATAGAGAGGGATACACAGCTTTGGGGATTGAGGTGAGAGGGAGGTATAGAGGTTCGCATCTCTCTGTACGTGCACAAAATCTTGCTATATATAAATGGATTGATCATTAATTCCCTAGGCTGGTGCAAATTCTGAGAGATAACGGAGGTAAGTCGGCCATCATCCCTTTGGTGAAGAGTCCTTCGCTCCTGACCCCAGACACCACCACCCTTAAAAGTGAGAGTGGACCCATCAAATACATAGGAATATTGAGATCCCAGAACAAAGGACCAGCTGGGACACCGTTAACACATAAAATTAGAGAATATATGTCACGCAGGACTACATTACCATTAAACATGCTAGGGCGAGCAGCCTTATTCAAAATGGCATAAATGTGCCACAATGGTTCAGAGTGGAACAATTATAATTAAATTTAGAACAATCGCATTCAAAAATATGTATCAATCATAAGATTAATAAATGATAATGGCTAAAACACTGAACCCACTTATAAATCTTTCTAAAAGTATAGTATTTACAACTTGAGACACATGCGCTCAGAGCTCAGGTGATCACACAGTGAGTGGAGATTTGAACAGTGCAATAGTGTATATAAAAGAACAAACAATGGAACATGGAAATAATTTCTGTATTAGGTGCTAATATTTAGCTCCAAATGGTACAGTAACCTAATACAATATAATAACTATTCAGTTCCAGTTTTCAAAATTGTCAATGGCGGTTCAACCCAGAGCATTATAAGGGTCAAGTCCAGTCAATTCATCATTATGCGGATAAAATGCAATAAAAGTGCAGATTTTTTTTTTAGAATACAGGGATACAAATAGAACAGAAAAAAAGAGCCATTTACAAAGAATATAAAAACAAACAGACTGGGCAAAATTGCCCCTTTTAAAACCTTAATCCATTTACATGCAAACAGATGGCCCAGACCTCTTCCTTGTAGACAATAAACATCAAATATAGTTGACTACCGCAAGGAAAAAACGCCTTGAGCTTAATTGTTGCTAGTAAACTAGAGCTAACTTGTGTTGTTTAATATTTGCATCCCGCATGATTGTGACCAAAAAAACGTTTCCGGTAAGGCATATATAATGTGCAAAAAAAGCATACAGTGCACAGTGCTTCGCTTCGAGAGGAAGGTTAGAAAACCAAGATCCCTGTAACGGAAACATCACTAAACAAGCATTGGCATAGCCAATAGGTCTCGCCTTTGGGACTGTATAAGTGTTTAGCCATGCAACAGTTGATGTTGTTGCACCAAGGATATTGTGCTGCATAACTAAATACTTATAAGGTCCCAAAAGCGAGACCTATTGGCTATGCCAATGCTTGTCTTTAATGAGTTTCTCTTACTGCAGGGCAGGAGGGTCTCTCATGTGCAGGTGTGACGACTAGCTTGTTTATTTAACTCTTAGCAAACAGGGAGCTCTTCAGGGGCCATGGGAGATAGAAGGGGGCAACTCAGCGATGCCTTCAAGCATTTCAATGCAATAGGTCTCGCATTTGCGAGAGTTTAAGCTATTGGCATTGTAAATGATAATGCCTTTAAAAAACAAAACATAATTAAACAGACCCTCCAGGATTTCGCGATTTCCTGCGAAATCAGCACTTTTGTAAAAATGCCGCGATTTTTACAAAAATGCCCGCGAAATCGGCACTTTTGTAAAAATGCCGCGATTTTTACATAAGTGCTATTGGTGCAATGATTTGTGAAATATGCTGATCCGCGCTCTGTGGTGCGCTGCGAGCCTTGGTTCACAGGCACTGACTGCTGTGGCTGTACCGAACCGGCAGGAGCTTTCGGCAATAGGATGCGAGAATTCCTGGCGGCAGACACAGCGAGAGGCTGAGAGAGCGACAGAGAATTACGTTAAACATTGCACTGGCTGGGTCAAGAGACCATACCAAGGAAAACCTGGGATGGAGTCTCACACTATTAAGCATACACGAAGGAAGCGATGTAAAAACGATCTGGAAAAAAAACATGAATGAAAACTCGCATACAGTAGAGAGCAGGGGTGATGGAATGTATACAAACTGGAAAGGTAATTAGGCAATTAAAGCTTTGTGTGTATGTAATCTACTGGAACATCATACCAGTAAATGTGCTTCTGAAGACAAATGTTTTTATTTTCTCAGATTAATCTCGCTCACTAGCGCAGGGAGTCAATTGTTTATGTAGCACTCTATCATTTAAGTTTCAAAACTCTGTAGCCTATGATATGATTGACCAACTCCTGTTAGCAAGACCCAAGGGGGCTTCTAGAGGTCCAGTGCTAGCTTCCTGTGGCTGCGACGGAAAGTCTCCTCAGGACTTGCTGCACTTTATGTTTTTTTGTAATCTATACGAAGTCCCCAGGAGGCATTTTTAGTCCCTATTTTAAAGAAATTGAATTTTAATCAGGTCAGACCTGCATTAATGTATCTCCAATTGTTGAAGGATGATTGTATCATTTTTATTGTAGGGTTTTTAAAGGCATCTATGAAATCTAGGCACTTTATGGACATGTAGAGTCTATTTATCTAGACATGTTTTTAGATGATTTATTGTGTGGTAATGGAGTTTGTTATGTTATAATTTTTCTGTTTGTATGTATTGTATTTGTGTAACTTTTATGGTTTTATAAACAAAAACCGAATAAAGTTTATTGACCTGACCTGATTGACCAACTCAAGTGTGCTTATTTTATCGGTTTTGTGTAAACCTGCAGGGGCCTGACCCAACTGTGGTAAAGGGAACAGAAGCTAGGACCACGTGGAAGGTTCAAGTAACCACAAATGTTGTATAGCACTTCCTGCTGCAAATTCATGTTGAAATGGACAGGGGGTAAAGGTAACCTGGAGTAAGTAGGTCAGAGTGGGATGGTGATGGCCAGAACACTTGTCCAGCCCAGAGGTTAAAGAAAACATATAATGGACTCTCCCATTCCCTGTCCTGTGTTTTCCCCCCATCCACCCGTTATTGTCCTCTAGAAGGTTGAGGGAACACTGAAGCTCATTTAGAATGTTGGCATGAGGCAGAGAGAGTTGGCAGTTGCTGGAGGATTGAAGAGGAGAGATTGGAGGCATTACGTTAAATATAACTGAAGTTAACCATCCTACTCAACTGAAGGACGTCGTCCTAAACCGGCATCTCAACTAGCGGGTCGTCTATCATTCAGGCCGTCAAGTTGACCTTCCTTAATATTCTTCCTCCCTCCTGCTCAACCACTGATTTTATATGATACAACTCAGCTGCTCTGTCTATACTTGTTATCTTTGATGTGAACATTTACTGTTGTGAAGCTCTCTGATACCTTTGGGTCTAGCTAGCGCTATATAAAACTCTTATATATATGCCATTACCTACTGTGTAATAGTGACTGCACCAGATTCACCAACAGGGCTGCTTCCTCTGTTCCATATCCCAGGTTGCCTATTTCAAAGTGGAATACTCTGCTAAAACAGTTTCCAATGTTTTAAAGCTGAAAATGGATGATTATGAGTAAAATAAAGTGCCGCAAAAATGCCGCTAAATTTCCATATTTGTGCCGCTAAGTTTCCATATTTGTGCCGTTAAATTTGCTAATCCATGCCGCAATATCATGGGGGGTCTGATTAAAAGGCATTGTCATTGCCAATAGCTCAAATTCGTGTATTGCAGATGCTTGTTCAGTATGGAGGTACAAAGAATCCTATAGGAGTTAAAACGGGAAATGTCACATTTGGAACCTCCCTGCTCCCTTAATAAATCTGCACAAAACTTTACACAAAGAGCCTAAATTGAAAATAGCTTTTGGTTTGGAAAAGTTTCATGAAGCTTTGACAAATGGCCCCGAAAATTATTAAGAGGTCAAAAATGTATTTTTAATGGAAAGTCTGACTTAGCCATATCTAAAGAAATGCTACTGGCAACTCTGTATATATTTACATTTATATTTTTGCATGTATAGAGGAAAGGAAGAAGTTAAAGAATGACAGACAGATGAGAAGAGAGGGAAATGGAGAGCGGAAGAGACAGAATGGCAGAGAGTGCAAGGAGAGAAACGAAAGAGCCAGCGAATAAAACAGAGACAGACAAAGCTAACCAAACATTTAGAAAGAGGAGGAAAATTAATTAGATACAAGATGGGAGGAGAGGGATAATCAATTATAGATTAGAGATTAGAGAAATACCCAGTTTCGCTTTGTAGTGTAAAGGGAAGAAGAGGAAAATAGGTGAAGAAGCAGAGAGTAATAGAAGAGGGTGGAAGAATTAACTACATTGTTAGAGCATGTTTGTGCAAAAGTTTGAATTGAAGAATAAGCTGCAATAGTGAAAAATAAATAAATTAGTGACTAAAGTAAGAATAGATATTTAGAGAACAGAGAGAGAGAATGAAGAGTTAGAGAGTATGGAAGTTCAGATAATAAATTAGAGCAGAAGGGGGTGACATAACAATAGACTGATATATTAGGTGAAGCAATGAGGAAGAGAAAGAATTGAATGCACCTCGTGCGTCCACTCAGCAAACTGGCACCCACCTGTGACCCACTAAAGGCAGGTATCCCCAAACCCCCAGAGTAACAGGCAGATTACGTACCCGACATTGCTTGTTTTATTTAATGAAGCGCTGTGGATAGCGCCATGCGAGGTAGTGCAGCCTCTAGTTGCTTCCAGCCTGTACAGAATTGTTCAGTTTCATATAGCGCTTAATATTTGAATATATGCTGTTTGCAAGCGTTTTCAATGTTCGCACTGATTAGAACCCAGGTATGTGCCCAAGTGGAGCAGCCAGGATTGATGTATCTGTAACGTGCTTCCAAAGTTATCAGCGCAGCCAGGAGAGAGCATCAGTACGTGCGTTTTGGAAACTGGATTGTCTCTAGGCGCTGGTATATATATATATTGCGGTTATATGTAGCGCAAGGTATTAGTGTACACGAGCACCAGTTGCAATACACAAGGGCTGGTCGCGTTCGGTTTTTTTAGGCTCGGGAAGATTAAGTGAGTTGCCCAGGATCACAGGATGTTGAAACGACGCCGAGACTTGAACCTGGTTCCTCAGTTCCAAAGTCGGCAGCTCTGGCCACTCACTGCCTTGTGACAAACATTGGCAGCGCTTTCTCTAAATCATTGTATATGAATATTTGTATAATGCACACCATTGTACCTGCGGTAGAAAATATCGATGCATAGACTGGATTTGTTCCAGTTCCTCGCAGTGACAGTAATTTGAGACTTCCTTTCTTCACAAAAGCGTCCCCGTGCAGGTAGAGGACCCGCGCGCCTTGGACGCACAGTGCCTCGAGGCAGCGTGTTTACACAATGCACTGTGCGCACCTATTCACACATGCATACGAGCACTCAACAGAACATTAGCCCTTGTCTTTCCGATTCCTGTGTCTTACTCGTTCATCTAAAGCTTCATTCGCCTCTGGATCAAAGCAGGGTGCATTGTTGATAAAAGGAGTGTCTCTTTGCTGTGTTGAACTCTCCCCGAGGCGGGAAGTTGCCTTCAGCACCGGGGTCCTGGGAGACACTCTGAGAGGGGCTTCGCTAGGGGAAAGAAGAGAATGGGGCATTTTAATGCAAGAACTGGTGTGGGGTGTTTTTTTTCCATCCTTCTTTTTATAGTGCCAGCATGAATCACTTGGCCACTTCAGTGCGCTTTTGTCTTGGATGAGAAGAGGTTTATCATAAATAAATGGCGCTGATCTCCCAGTTACAACAAACAGATGCATGGGAAAGGGTATACTTTATTGAACTGTGTTTCCTTAAAATACAGGCATTTGTAGACAGAAACAAGCTATTCTTGACGATTGCAAGCCGTGATTGTTTTCTATAGCACAGATCATACACAACCGGGTTCAAATCGCTAAGAAAGACCGTGCGTAAAATCGCATCCATGGAGACACGTGGAGCGCTAGGGCGAACAGAGACTCGCTGGGGTCAGACAGCCGTGCGCAATGATCGTCCTGTAGGTGAATCCCGCCGAGGAGACAGAAATACCCATTAATAAAACACTTTTCGAAAGAGTTTGGTGGAATTATTTCCAGTCTTGTCGACGCCGCCTCAACGACCCTTAGCGCGTGCGTGTGCCTGTGTGTGGTGGTGATTATAGGGCACAGAGCAGGTCTATACAATACTGTGGACAGCTGGGGGTCTGGCTTGAGGGCAGGGCCCCGGAAGCCCCCACTGGTGGTCGCACCAGAGAACAGCCAAAGGCGGACCCTTCTGCTTGTTAACCGGCTGCACTTTAAAGAGGTGGTTGTGCGGTAGGAGCGGGTGCGCCTGGAGCCAGGGTGTGCCCACAGGAGGCGCCACAACCATCCTGGCACCGAATCAAGCGCAAATGATCGTAGAAGCCATTCAGGGGGTGCATGCTCCATCATGGATCGGTGTAGGGAGACGTGTGATGTGGTTTCTCTGGGCACCAGTGGCCCTAAAGTGTCTGCCGCCAGGGGTGGCCCCAGCAGGGGCGAATAACTGCGTTTCAAACATTGCGCCTCCTTCTGGAGGTGACTGGTCAATGCAGGAGCCTTGAGCACAAAAGTGCTCGATGTTTTATGAGTCTGTTATTTTCCCTTGTGGAGCACTCGACTGCTTCAAGGAGCTAGAAAACAGCGCGACAACCATTGCCTCCTTTGGAGCGATCGCATGACCATACAAGTGTGAAAGCTGCTCTGGTGAAGCCTCACGTTCACATGAATTCTAGACATGTACTGACGGGCTGTGTTTCCGAGTATATTTCTCTAAACCTTCACAAAGTCCTTTGGAAAAGATTGTAAATATCACCAACTTGAAAGTGTTATGCTCGCCCACATTGCGGGAGCGAGCAGACGCGCGCGCGGCCACGCTAATTGGAAACAGATGGCCCCTGCGCGCCGCTGCTTGCTCCCGCAAGGTGGATGCCGCCACAAGCACGAGTGCTTGAAAAGAGCTGACCGATTCCAAAAGGTCATCTCCTAGAGCAGCGCATGCGCGCTGCCTAGGCGAGACCTAAAAATGAATGATGTTAAATTGTAATGGAGTGAGATACAATCTATAATCAGTGTTAAAAATAATAGTTAAATAAAACTCTCGGCCTGAAGAAAATCTTTTAAGCCCATAGTTATTGTATGACTGAATATTCTGTACCTCCCTCGAACGGGTCTTATATATATGTAAGTTGAAAAATACGTTTCTAACCAGAACTTTTAAACTGGATGTTTTATTTTTCAGGTTAGAGAAGAACTCTGGAATCCCCAAAATATTAAATACTGATTTCACATATGCTAGCCATGGTAAAGCAGATGTCTTGTTTTGGTATAAACAATCTGCTATAAACTCCCACGAAAGGTTTGCTTCTGGTGTGACCCAGAACCTCAACCATAAAAGCAAGGGGCTAAATTTAATTGTGTCTTCCAAGTATCCCAGTCACGCATAGGAGTGACACATGAAAGTGGGAGATGATTGTGGGATGGCCAGAAGCCTACGTAGGAATTTGTTTTCAAGCTTTTACAACCGCTTGATGCCTACATAGCCCGAGACCACGGAACCATAACTCACCATTGCAACACACTTACTCTTATAAATACAAATAGTCTCCCTCACAAATTTATGGCCCAGCCTTGTTGTTAAGTGGAAGATGGACTCAATTGATCTTTGGAGTTGATGTGCCCTTAATTTAAGTAAAACAAAATCCTAGTTTATAGTGGAATCAAAAGCTATGCACAGGTATGTAAACGTTTGCACTTTAGCAACCTCAACCCGTCCAATTTGAAATATATTTGTTTTAGTATTTTTGGCTCACATTTCATGATGAAAGATTTGGTCAGATTGGTTTAAAGATCCAAATCATTCATAAAATTACTAAAAGCATCTAGAAGAATTTAAAGCCCATTCGTGGTACTTGAATTAAAACCCATTTCTTCTGCGTATAAAAGCACCGGTACCGGCCGCTTCCCTAACTGTGGCACGTTCCCTGTCAGACACAGATGCCTTTCAAAATCATTAAAATAGATTAGGAAAAGCAAGGGAGCTATCACACATCCTTGAAACTCCCAAGGTGGATCTAATTTTAGGTAAATATTGACCATTTAACCCAAAGCAAATCCAAACCGAGGTTTTCCAGTGCATTTGGAGTAGCAGATCAGTCAGAGCTTTATTGATGCCTATTCCCTCCATAATATCCCAAAGTTTGGAATGATGTACACTATCACTAACACAGGAGAGGTCCATAAATGCCTTGACATATTTCGCTATTCTAAGGTGGAGGTTAAGGCACTGCTCAACTGTGCCCAGCCCCGGGTGAAAAGCATACTGCACCATGGACAGAACCATATTCCCCTCTGCCCAGGCCTCCAGTTTTAAGACTAATATTCTACCAGGAATCTTAAATGTGCTATCTATTAAAGAAATCGTGCGATAACGTGGGCGATTCCTATCTCTTTTTCAAGACAAGTACCAAGGCTGCCTCCTCACAGGAGGATACTAATGGGGCTTCTATTGCAGTTTTTATCACATTTGTTATCGGAGGTCCAAAATGGGACATTATTCTTAAATAAGCTCATGGGGGCACTGTCTAAACCCTGTGCTTTCCCAGAAGGATTCATGTTAATTGCAAACATAACATCCTTAACTTCAATTAACTTCCATAGACTGAATAGACTGACTTAAAAGCAGAGTAGCACCCCGATCGTAAAATACTTCTTCAGTATTGAGAAGGTCTAATTCGGGACAAGGATTTTGGAAAAATGTTCGATTCAGGTCTGTACTGGGATTAAAGACTCAATTTTAGGCTTTTGATAATCTGTGAAAAATGCTTCGTTAACAACCTTCCAAAGAGCAGTACTTTCCTTTAGTTTCCCTGCTATTTCTAGATCCTCCCAAACTTTCAATCTGAGGTCCCCTCCGCTCATTTATTTATAGGCCCACCTGACAGTCAGAATTTCATCCTTTGAGCGCGTTTATTTACTAAGGGCTGATTTCAGTCATTGGTGAGCAACTGTACACGCATGATTATACCAACCTTGTGGGGGTGGACTTCTGGGCAATTTATGTTCATGTAGTCTCGAAGAAATAGAGGTACATTGAGAATTAAAAGCTTTTAAAAAGATGCTAGGATCTTCATCATAGGTGGTGGTTTCTGTAATAGAGTGCTAGTTGTCTCATATAAGCTCACACAAAATTGGTGCTTGTCAGTTTTTCCCACTTAATCCTAACCATTTTATTACGCAAATAATCAATCTCCTGGCTCTCAACAGAAGTACTTTCATCTGTTAAACTGAGACCAAAGGAGGCAGTAAGCAATTACGCTGTTCTCTAGCAACAGAGGCTTAAAGTTAAAAGACAAAATCATGAAATCAATAGTGCTGCAAGTCCCATTACCCCTAAATGTCGAGTGAGAAGTTGAATTAGGAATCCTGAAGTCGCATGCAAAACCACATTCCAAGACATTAGAATCCTGTTCAAGGTGTCTCCTTCAGAAACATGCTTAGAGTGTGTCATCATCGTCCCCTCTACGTCCAATAAATCACAGGGCGCAGTATTACCTAAAATACACAGATGGATGTTTAAGCCTCCTATCAATAGGATAAGAACCTCTTTTTATATTTATCCTGGAAGCTGGCTTTAAGAACTTCAAAATCTTAATTACCTGATTGGAAATGACATCAAAAATATTGTAATAAAAGTTCATCCGCAATAAATCAAATGATTCAGGAATCTTAAATAACAGCAATTGGTGAAAAGAGGGACAATGAATTTCATAAACAACAAGTTTAGTCAGTTTAATAGAGGTCTGCGTAGCCAATCCTCCTTTTGCTCTACCTGCACTTGAGGGGATTGCTCGGGTACACCAAGAGTAATAACCATTTAAATATAAATGATCGAACACGTGTTTTTTAACAGTAGATCAAAGTCATTCATCACAGATAACCAATCCGGATTAGACAGCTTTGGACGGATATCTGCCACGTTCCATGAAAGCACCCAAATACAGTGCCTAGTTACAAAATTGTTAGTGGATAGGGTCTCCATGGAGTTCACAAATACAACTTGTTGGGTACAGTCCTCTACCAAATCCCCTGAAATTCTATATGATGTAGGGACTTGGAAATATAAGAGTCGACAAGTCAGTCCATCTGGTCTATTGAGGCAAGAGTCTCATAGCTGTTCCTCGACTCAATAAAGTATAGAAACCAGGAATTACGTTTATTTGTAGTAGGCATAACACTTGGTCTATAAACATACCCTAATGGCAGGGCTTTGATGGAGTCAGGTATAAAGACAAATGGGCGTAGACGTTAAGAAGAGATCTCACAATAAAAGGATTTTTGAAGTATATTATCACATGAGTAACATTTTTGTATTGTACAGTTAATTAAAACCTTAACAATTAAACATAAAATGAACAATCAACAACAATAATCTAAATTTTCAAATACTTAATTAACACTAAAATCAACGATATTCCATTATTCAGGTAGTCAGCAATATACCTTCCTAAAGTGCCACGTGCCTCGGTCAGCCCCAATCTAAGAGCACAGTTTCCTTCATAAAAGTAAAACATAATCTCATATCCACTAAAATTCATGTTCAATATAAATATTCATAATAAAATGTCAGCGATATGTACCCAGGTCTGGTTTATAGTTGCGGTGAGCTGGAATACAATTATGTCTAAATCCTTTCCATGGGCCCAATGTATCAGTGCGATCTAAGGGGACAGATTGATTATTGCCCTCTGATCTTATCATATTTAAATCCTCCAATATACTTGCTTGGGCTTAGTGCCTGCTGAGCTTGTCCCTCTCCTTATCTCTGACCTACCCTCCTAATATCTCCCTCTCCTGCGGGAAATGCCAAATAACAAAAGGCTCCCATAATAATACCCACCGTAATCTTCTTGTAAGGTCCTTGAAATGCCCAATATTCCTTCTAAGAAGGTTTGATCCTCGCTATCGGTGACCATCCATCCTAGGGGGCCACTTTTCTCCAAATCCGCTCTTACTTACACCACAGCTGTTAAGCAGGTAGCTCAGTACTAATTGTGAATGCTGTAATTGTTAACTGACGTTGTTTTAATGGAGAAGCCTTCACCTGGTCATTCGACAATACTTGCTTTAAAATATTCACAAATTTAGCACATCTCCCCAGCCCCCCAGGTGGACTGCTGCTAAAGCAAAAGGAAGATGCCAGTGCGCAAGAGCAAACTCCCTCTGCCAAAAAGATAGGTTTTAACAATAGTCTCCTTTGATGTTCTAGAGCAGGGCAACAGCCTAACAAATGGAACCATGATTCTCGATAGTTGTGGCATAGCCTACAATTAATGTCACCCCTAAGCCAACCCAGCGTGGGTTAAAATCTCTTATCAGTAGAGCAAGCACTCTCATGTAAAGGTTTGATTCCTAGTGTTTGCATTAATGAAGTCCGAAAAATATTTTTGTGGCTTCCCGACATGATATGACTCCGTTAAGGGCTGTACCAGTCCTCGGCACACAACTGTACGTAAGTCTTGTTCCCATGAAGGCTCTTTCATTTGCTTATTAATAGCTGTCTTCCATGCCCTATATGGGATATCACCGTTCCCCAATGCAGACTCCTCAATCTTAAGTATCCGGATCGCCTCATTAAGTTGTCTAGACCGTGGGTTACCCGCTTTTTCGTAAATCGATTTCAAAAGATTTTTTAGCGAATTCTTGGGAGCCGTCCTGCACTTGATAAAATATTTTAACATGCATGCCTTACACTCTATTGATTGGACTACTAACCCTAGTTCAAGTCTTAATCTGGAGCGTCAGACGTATCTTGGTTGGTGGAATATTTGTTTATATGCTTTAATATGACATAATTCCAACGCATCGTCCAGTGCGCCAGGATAAGCAAAGTGACCATACTGCAGGGCTGGAGTTAAGGTTGCCTTTATTACTCTTAAAATAGGGGAAGCAGAAGCGCTACTTAATAAGCGATTCAGTTGACCAATTCCATAAGTAATAGCTGCTGCTTTCTTATTAAGATCTTTGACTTGGGCAACAGCAGAACCAGATTCGCTAAACCACACACCCAGATACGTATAATGCCTTGGTTATGGTCTTACCTTCCAATTGCCAGGTTGCCAACTTCTTCCTTCGGTAACCCCCGAAAATCAGGACTTTCGTTTTGGACTGATTTACCAATAGGTGGTTGGCCTTGTTAAATTTACCCAAGGCATTTAAAGCCCTTTGCAAACCCGACTTGGTATGATCCATGACCACAATATCATCAGCGTATTGAATTATTTGTAATCGGACTGAGCTTAAATTCGGGGGGACCAGACTACATCCGTCTAGTGCTTTCCCTAGGTCAGCCGTATACAAGTTAAACAACATGGGTGCCAGGACACAACCCTGTTTTAGCCCACAGTTTATTTTTACTTTCTGTGTTACTGATGTTGCGCCAGTTTTCACCCGCACCCAGGTCTCTGTATATAATGATGTAATAGCTCTTAACAAAATCGCTGGAATACCCCATGCCACAAGCTTCCTCCAGAGGATAGCCCTATCCACTTTGTCAAAAGCTGCGTTGTAATCTATAAAACAGCACAGGTGGTCTGTTCTTCTGGAGGGCATGGTGCCCGAGGACAGAAAAAGCTTGTATATTATCTACAGTAGATGCCCCCGCTCTGAAAGAACGGCAAAATGCCCTCCTCAGCCACCCAGGATTCTAGATGATCTAATAGAATTCGGGCATAGACTTTTGCCTCAATATCTAGTAGGGCAACCAGTCGATAATTTACGGCTGAAGTCCGATCTCCACTCTTAAATATTGGACATAAAATTGAACCTCTCCAAACGTCTGGTATATCAGCGTTTGAGAAACAATAGTTGTAAAAAACTGACAACACTGTTGCCCAACCTTCTTACGCCTCACATAGTCCAAGGAGTTCTTCTGACTGAAAGAATTTCTGCCGGTAGATTATGTGCCCACCCCGTGTTCTTTTTGTGCCAGCATGCTGCCTTGTTTTTAAAGCAGAATGATCTTCCCTCTTCGATAACGCTACCACTTTAACGTCCTTCAGGGCTATTATGTACGGTGTGCATTCTGGGGGAAGCTGAAGGTAAGTGCTGCTTATCTGATTGGGTGGTTTCTGCTTGTGACTAGCTATTGAGGGTCGATCCAAAGAAGTACGGACCCTTATGGCAGCAAATTAATTACTCCCTTGAAGAGAGAAATTCAAAGTGTGTGCCTCTTGATGAATCCCATCTGTAATTTGCACTGCTGGAGCCAGAATTACACGGCATGAAGGGTGGCTGGGAGTTACTTGAAATATACTAATGTTATGGGAAGGTACCTTAAATCATTTAGTTTATTATCTATTACTTTAAATTTTTCATAGACTACTGTGCAATTGCCTTTAAGCAATTTTTCTAGTTTGGCAAAGCATTAAGGGCAATGGTCCTTTAATCTGGTCTTCAGCACTAACATGTCAATCGAGACTGCTTTCCCTGAGATGCTAGCTTGCTTCTTACGACTGCATCTAGTATCCGCCTTCAAAGTGCCTGGTGTTTGACTCACTTCTTCTTCCACTAGTGGTACAGAGTGATCTTTTCTTTAACTTTTAAGTGGGGGTGAACTGGACATTGTGGTAATCAGTACTGAGGAATCTAATGGAGGGTCAAAAATAACACATGAGTTTCTGCTATGACTAGGTTGGAAGCTTTCCTGTCGCCCTCTTTTTCTATTCCTAGGGCTATCAGCAGCACTGTCCTCTAGAGTCCCTGTGCACTCAGTGATGGGACTAATGCATAGCAACACTTATATCCCGAAGCCAAGAGGGGTGGCCCAGCCCAGCCTCATCTGGGCTCGACGGTGCTGCTCCTGGCCTTGTCTTCACATGGGGCTAGAGTGCTGATTTATGCACTGACTGGTTGTGGGCCCTGTCTCCTAGCTAGCAGAGGGATTAGCGGCCTTTGAGTTCTACCCAAGTGTTCATCGCGTCCCATGCTGCGGGCTGTAAAGCACTGATTTATGAGTCCGACCGACACAACTGTCATCTAACAGCGAGATTACGAGCCTTTGAGACCTGCCCAAGTGTTACTCACAATATAAGGGTCATAATCAGGACATAGTTAATTTAATGGAGCAGAAACTCTGAAATGAGATAGTGTGGGAGCCTGAATTGAAAAAAATGGAAGAAAATATTTTAAATAATTAAAAAACTAGTCTGCAAAAAAGATGAATAGCATGATTATTGCTAAAAAACAGGGGGGGGAGGAGGACTCGTGGGCGGGTGCAAAACCCTGCAAAGGGTGCAGTAGTGAACCTTCACCAAGATCGAAAAAACAGGGTCAGGTGAAAATACTGAAACAAGAGGCCTATTCGATAAAGCAGAATTTAAAGAGGGATTGGGAATTGCCACCTGAAGAAAACAAATTACATGGAGATTAATCTAAAACTTATTGCAAAGGATGAAGCAACCATTCGCGATCCGAGTGCGATTACCAGAGAGGCTGCATGAATTCAACATGCGGTAAACCAGGCTGACGAAAAATTAGGACCAGGCATTATTCAAACTGTAGAGACAAAGTTGCATCCTTGCAATATTCATATATTACAGCATAGAATGCGAGTATGAAATACACAATAGGGCTAGGCATCTCAGCTGCAAGTAAAAGGAACCACAGTAAACAGAGTGGACAATGAAATCAGCCATATTCAAACCATTATGACAGAGTTGCATTCTTCCATGAAATTAAGCCCATGTATTATGCTTTTGCATTTTTGGATCCAAAAACATTACACAAAATGCAATTCCACCAGTTTGGTTTATGCATTCTGTTCTCCTTTAGATTATATCTAGGAGGGAAAAACAACATTGAAAATTAAAACAAGGGTATGTCAACACCGTAGTAGGATAAAGTGCGAGGTGATGTCAGCACCTTTAGTGGCACATTTTGTTGCAAAAAAAACCACACACAAAAAAGACATAAGATAGCAAGTGTTTGAACTCATAAAAAACCGCCACGTGGTAGAGACATTCAAGCTCTCTTTAATAAGGCTGAATGCCTTTGGGTCCACAAATGCAACAGCAAAATGCATGGGCTTAATTCTATGGAAAAACATACACCACATATACTATTAAAAAAAATTCTATTTCAAAAATTGTAATGCAATGTTATGACATGACAATTAAAAAGACAAACATGCCTACTAGAGGCTTATAAAGAGCCAAAGGTAGCGTCAGATAATTACAACTACATACATAATATGAGCCAAATAATGCACTGTGCTCTTCATTAAGCATCCTCGGGCTCATCCGTTTAAGTAGTTCAATCCATCAAGCTACCACTTGTGCAATCAGTCTTCAATTACCTCCAACCCTTCATGGGGGTTATACAATTTCTAGAATTACAAAATGGATCAAACTCAAATCATGATGAGCCTCCATAAAATGTCTTACAGATAATTTCAAATCCTTTAGACTTATATTCAGTTCAATTCCACCTGCATTTTACTGTACTGTCAGTTATCCCGACATAGCATTGTATCATAATCACAGTTTATACTATCACAAGTTCCAAAATTTCTCAATACAATCTTTTTCCAATGTATAGGGGTATGAGCTCTGTTCTAAATGTGAAAGCAGTACATGGACTGTCAGCATGGAACAATTTCCTTCTTTCTTTGAGAGGTTAACCTTAATAGCTTTTTTCCTTATTACGTTTTCAGGTCATGGACCTCATTACAAGCAATCTAATTCTTTACCCTTTATGAGTATGGAAAAAGTGTTTTGTATGAAACAGTGATTGAAATTCATTCTCCTCTTCAATCATTTACCCTGTTGCAGAGTAATAGTTTTAAATCTATTTCTTTCCAAAGAGTATGTCACAACATGTATTAAAGGAGGATCTTCCTATTTTTGACAATATTATAGCAATTCATTAACTTTTAAGTAGGCCTCCTGTCCTCCATTTTCTGAAATACTTCATCAGAATGACTTCTTTCTATGAATTTATTTTTCATCAATATAGTTCCTTCCATGCATTTTCCTACTCTGTAATAATGCATTTTGACACGCGTGTTTGCTGAAACAGTAGATTATTTTTCATATGTGATGGAAGCTGCAGATATGAAGATAATCATTGTGGTCTAGGGGTTTTTGTATACCTTCATATCAAGCCCTAGCCAGGGTGATATATTTTGTGGGCCCGGCCCCAGAAGTGATAACATATAAGGAATGCTTGAGGGCAGAAAATCTTTGGAAAATGTCTGCAGTATGATGAGAAGTTAAAGTATGAGTATCTTTTTCTTTTGTATTTTAATATTTCCCCAAATACTAGTTTTATATGTTACCAAGCTCTGGCAAAGCCAATAGGTTAGGCTTCAGTCAGTGATAATTTTATGCACTTAGCAAGTCATCATACATACATTCTGTCACTCATCCCTGCATTAAAGCATCTGTTCATCAAGCCACTGACTCATTCTTGCATTTGCCCACTTACACAATCACAATAAAACACACACACAACTTAGGCGAAATTAAATAAATGAATGCAAGTAGAACAAGCATTGGCATAGCCATTAGGTCTCGCTTTTGGGACCTTATAAGTATTTAGTTATGCAGCATAATATCCTTGGGGCAACAAAATAAACTGTTGCATGGCTAAACACTTATAAGGTCCCAAAGGCGAGACCTATTGGCTATGCCAATGCTTGTTGCCCTATCTGGCCGCCACCTCGCATGCCGTAGCAGGTCCGCTGAAGCCGCTGGTCACCGGGGTTCCGGTGGTGGCTGAGAAGTTGCAGCTGCTGCCTTGAGGCGAAGAAGCCCTTCCTGACCCGCGATTCGCTTCTCGGGCGGGCCCCGGCGAGCGGGCCTAAGGCTACCGTAGGCATCAACGGTGAGAAGATTATACTGCTCGAGAGTGTACTACACATGGCGACCCGAAGCAATGGAGAGATGGTAGAGAAGAGGCAATGATTAAAAAAAAAAAACGGCGATGAGGTGTCGGATCAAGGTCCAGTCTAGGGTTGGAAATGGTCCCTGCTGAGGGCACTTTCAGGCGAAAAACTCGATGGGAGAAGGAAACAAGCACCCCCACCTCTGATTGTGCAGCTGTGTTTGTAAATTCCTCGCTCAATGTTGCTGTTTGAGGACTGACTTAGTGTGACAGTGGTGAGGATTGACTCCCTTTCGAATGTTCAGATCACGAGAATCTTGCAAAGTGAGAAAAACCTGACCTACTCCGACCCATCGAATAGTTGTTTGCTTCTACGATCCTTCAGGTTTTAGTCTGTGTATCATATACAAATATAACGTTTATGAATAAACAACACTGGACGTGTGTTTTTTGGTCACGAAGAAACCACTGCATTTTCTGCTTAGTGTCGAAAATTGTTGTATTTGTCAAAATTGCATCCGAATTGATAACATGCATAACTTCAATAGTATGGATGGAGGGAGGGAGCAATAATGTGCAAAAAGCAGAGATGGAGTAAATGTTTTGGAACACCCTTCATGCGGAATTCATTTTTCTAATAAACTGGGTGACAACATACTGCCCTTAATTCCAAAAATAAATTCAAATGTTATGCCCCTTTCCTTTAGAAAAGATTCTGTCGAATATCCACCCACCTGCTACATTGGAGGTACCTGTCCCACAACAGTGCCCCCTTCAGATAAATCTTAATTCCAGCGCTGTTAACCCACTTGCACACAAAAAATCTATTTAAGCATTATGTCAGGTGGTTGTGTGTATGCGTTCTGTGTGCACGCACACATAGCAACCCTATAATGTGGAATGTATGTTGCTTGTCTGTTATTGTTTACAGCTGTTATTGTTTACAGGTGGTTGCCATGAAAGTTGTGTTGACAGTCGTGCTTGAATGATGGGTTAGATGTGTGTATGCTATTTTGTGCTCGTGTTTCACAGTGTCACTGGTGTTGGAAAATTTATGCTGTGGTGTACTATATTGCTCGGACTGTGTGATATGTTCCTGTTAACTCAATGTAATCTAATGTGACGCACTGTCATGAAAAGTATGTTCATGCTTGGTTTTGTAATGTGTGTGTATGTGTGAGTACGTTTGTGTATTTCGTATATTTTATTGTGTGTGTGTGTGGATTAGACCCTAAAATGTTCAGTGTATACAGGTCATACACACGAATTCCGATAGACTCGCCGCGAAGACGGAAGCTCCAGACTGCTTACCGATGACTGGCTGTCGTGTGATTTTATAACACTTTTAGTCAAAAATCGCTCTTCCGTTTCTCTCTGAGAAGTTGGAAAATGCGAGCCAGTTTCCGAGTAAGTGAAGGAGAAAGCGAGTCATGAGACCAGCAGCTATTTTAAGCCGAGGTTGGGAGGCAGGGACGTGCCCCTCCCTTCTCGAGGATCACGGAATTGCTATAAAACTGTTCGGTGAGCACGTCATGCCTCTCAAAGCTCCTCAGTCTACTTTCTCAAGTAACGCTCCCTGCCAGGAGGAAATCCCAACCCGCCTCCAAAAGGGATGGTTATTACGCAACTAGGCCCATGTGTTTGGCTCCAGGACAGCAACTGTCGCAGTAAAACCTCTGGCGGAGCCGGGTTAGGACGGTGCCACCATTTTCAACAAGAGAGGAGCGGGGAAGAGAGGAGCGGGGGTGAGCGAGCGCGGCAGCCTGCTGAGCTGACCACACGCTCGTGCACCATGGCCTTTTGCTTGCGGTTACCCGCACGGCCGTCATGTGTTTTCAATTATCGCGCCCGCGTCTGGGCACGATAATTGGAAACAGATGGCGGCCGTGCGGGTAACCGCAAGGAAAAGGACATGACGCACGAGCGTCTGGTCAGCTTTTTGAAGCCCCTACATAAAGTCTTCGCCAGAGCAGCGCTTGCGCGCTACTCTAGGCTCGACCTAAAAAAGAAAACAATCTGCTGCCTAAACATTCCAGGAATATGCATGCAATAACAAATTAAATTAAACAAAGCAGCAGGTGGCTTTCTGGAAATTGTATTGTTATAAAGTTCCAGCCTCTTGTCACGTTTAGAACCAATGTGTTGCCTATCTTGGAATGGTGACACAATGATATACTATTGACAATGCCATTCCATGATGATCGTTTGGTTAAGATGCAAAGCCATGTGGGATGTAGTGCACTGCAGATGCGCAAGCAAGTCACCCATTAGCAATGTCTAAGGGGCTGTAGTATGATCTAAGAAATGAAAATAAACAGAGGAGAAGGAAAGAAATTAAATGGGGACTATTAAAGGAGAAAATGGAAAACTAAAGGGCTGGCCACAAGCCCTGCAATTGTGATCAGTCAAATGCTATCTCACAGGGCAAGAGAGCCAATGGCTGAAGTGGGCTGACCCACTTTCCTATTATAGAAGCAGATCATAAATGACACTCTTACAGACTAATGACAGAAGAGGGATGTCCCAAACACCTATACCTTTAATATATGTTTTTCACAATAAACAAACCAAGCCTACAGCTTTGTTCTAACTTTTCATAATAAACAGATCCACATCTATAGCATTGGATACAATTTTCTCTATTGAACCAATCAAGCTAATAGCCCTTATCACTAGCTTGTCACCATACCCAACTCAGGCCCACTGGATTGAGAATGAGCTTTCCTACAAGATAATCAGGCATACAGTTATACAATTACAAATATATACAAAAATAAAACTGGCAAAGAAAAATAGTATCTCTCCATAGAGGGCCTAACAAGGACTATCAGAGTGGAAATATTTTATCTCCATGTTTTCTCAGAGGGGTTACCAAACCCCACAGGTATTACAGTAATCCATGAGATTCCATGTAACAAAATACCTCTCTTCAGGCTTTAACACAGAATAACAACACACCCTTAAATGCATATGACTTTAAGATATGCTTTTCACAATAAATATGCCAGGCCTACTGTCCTTATTAAAAACTTTTCATAATAAACAGATCAGGCCTAAGGTCTTGACCATTAGCTTGCCTCCAAAACCAATTCAGTGCTACTGTAGTGAGCATAAGCTTTCCCACAAGTCAAAAGAACAAATTACTTACCTTCGGTAACGCTTTTTCTGGTGGATACAGTATCTGCCTGTGGATTCCTCACCTTTTGAATTATACCAATGCGCAGCATTCCACGGAAACTTTTCTCCTCAGCTCGCCCAAGTCGACGAGGACGTCACAATGGACCTGCTCCGCACGCAACTCCACGTGACGTCATCGGAGCCATAAGAAGACCTTGTCAGCGTGCTGACGTCAGTTCCACCCATTTTTGCCGTGCCTTCGAGGCAAACGGGTAAACCGACAACATATACACAGTAAACAAACACAGCCAAAACTCATAATAGACATTTCCCAGTGCCAAGCATCACATGATTCCAACAATAAATCACATAAGATATACATTGATTATTTTTCGGTTTAAGCAGACAGGCAATGGGGAGGTGAGGAATTCACAGGCAGATCCCTTATCCACCAGAAAAAGCGTTATCGAAGGTAAGTAACTTGCTCTTCTGATAGATACACCTGCCTGTGGATTCCTCACCTTTTGAATTAAATCCCCAAGCAGTCCCGCTCCTGGCGGATGGTGCCTGCCTATACCAAAAATTCCTGCAGCACAGACGTGCAAAATGGCCATCCCTCCTCACCACCGAATCCAAGCAAAACTGCTTCGCAAAGGTGTGGAGGGAGGCCCAAGTTGCCGCCTTGCAGATGTCTACCACAGGGAAACCTCTAGCTACAGCCGAAGAAGAAGACTTAGCTCTGGTAGAATGAGCTTGAATACCTTCAGGAGGCTCCTTCATGGCCAAGGCGTAGCAGATCTTGATACAGAGGATGATCCACCTGGATAGCGTTCTTTTGTGGACAGCCCTGCCCATCATCTTGCCCACATAACCAATGAGGAGTTGATTGTTCAACCTGAAGTCCTTGGTTCTGTCCAGTTAGAAGCCGACCGCCCTTCTGGGGTCTAGGCGATGAAGTCTCTCCTCCTCCTTAGAAGGGGGATGGTAGAAAGTGGGTAAGGTGATGGACTACCCTAGGTGGAAAGGAGTGATCACCTTAGGTAGGAAAGCAGCTCTGGTCCTAAGAATCATTTTATCCACATGGAATGATGTAAAAGGAGTCTTCGAGCTAACAGCCTGCAACTCACTCACCCTCCCAGCAGAAGTGATTGCAACCAAAAATATCGTTTTAAATGCTAGGAACCTTAAAGGACAACTATGTAATGGTTCAAATGGTGAACCCATCAAGAAAGTGAGAGCCAAATTTAAATCCCCTGAGGAATGATAAAAGGAGTGGGAGGAAACCTATTTGTGAGATCTTTAATGAATCTCATAACTATGGGAGATTTAAACAATGTGGGTTGATCTGGTAAACAGAGAAAAGCCGACAAGGAAGACAAGTAGCCCTTCACAGTAGCAATTGCACAACCCTGTTGTGCTTGGGAAAGAGAGAAACTCAGAATATCAGACAAATGGGCTTGCAAAGGATCAATCGATCTCTCTCCACACCATTTGGGGAGAGGATGTAGCCTTACGGCTAGAGCGGTCGACCTCGAAACTGGGGAACCAGGTTCAAGTCTCGGCAGCGACGCTCAACATCCTGTGATTCTGGGCAAATCACTTAATCTCCCCATGCCTAACACAAATGAATGTGTCCTTCTGTAACGAAACTGGTGCTCATGTAAAGAGCTCTGATACCCGATATCTCGGGTCTAGTTCGCGCTATATAAAACTCTAAAAAAATTTAACAAACTTGGCCCACCTACCAGAATAGATAGATTTGGTGCAGTGTCTCCTGGCCGATAAAATAACATCCTCCACATCCGGTAGGAGAGAGAAAGAGCTCAGGTTGCCTCGTTCAATCTCCAGGCATGTAGGTGCAGGCTCTGGAGGTGGGGGTGTAGAACCTGCCCCTCCGATTGCGAGAGGAGGTCTGCCCTGAGAGGGAGACGGAGCGCAGGGTGCGATAAGAAGTACAGGAGGTCTGTGCACCACACCTTTCTTGGCCAATCCAGGGCGATCAATATGACTTGGACCGGGTCTTGGCGAATCTTCCTCAGAACTCGAGGAATCAAGGGTATGGGAGGAAACGCATAAAGAAGCTGTGAGACCCATCTAACTGAAACGCGTCCCCCAACGCTCCCCACGTCAGATACTGGAGACTGCAGAACGACGGGCAATGTGCGTTCTTGTGAGTGGCAAACAGGTCCAACCGAGGAAACCCCCACATCCCGAAAATATGAAGGGCCACCTCTGGATGGAGACACCACTCGTTGTCGGCCGAATACTGCAGACTGAGACTGTCCGCATGCACATTCAGTTCTCCGGTCAGATGATTCGCGATCACGCAAATCTGATGATCCTGAGCCCAGGACCAGAGTCGCAGAGCCTCTCTGCAAAGAAGATACAACCCTACTCTCCTCCCTGTTTGTTGATGTACCACATTGCGGTAGTGTTGTCCGTCAGGACCTGAACCGCGAAGGGAGGGAAGAAAGGCCTAGAGAGCCAAAAGTATCGCCTGCAATTCCAGAAGACTTATGTGAAACAATCTTTCCTCTGGAGACCAAAGGCATTTGATCTCCAGATCCCCGAGATGAGCTCACCACCCTAGAGTGGAGGCATCCGTTACCAATGTGGCCACCGGAGAGGGAGATTGAAATGGCTTCCCTTGAGACAGGTTGCCTGGAACACTCCCCCATTACAGCTCCGCTGCAGTGTCTCTGGAGATCCTGACTACCTCTTCGAGATCTCTGTTGTGTTGAAACCACTGCCCGCGGAAGCACCACTGGAGGGCTCTCATATGCCAGCATGCATGGTTGACCAACAGTATGTAGGAAGCGAACAGACCGAGCAGGCGCAAGACCTTCAGCACTGGAACAGCCGCACCATTCTACAAAAGTGGAATCATATCCTGGATGTCTTTAATCCTCTGTAGAGGTGGGAAGGCACGACTTACAGTAGTGTCCAGTACTGCCCCTATGAACAGGTTGCGCTGAGAGGGCACCAGGTGAGATTTGGGTACATTTAACGAAAACCCCAATTTGGACAACAGTTGTGTTGTTACCTGCAAATGATGCAGCACCATCTCTGGTGACTTTGCTTTGAGCAGCCAGTCGTCTAGATAGGGGAAAACAGGAAACCCCGGCCTTCTGAGATGTGCTGCCACCACCGCCATCACCTTTGCGAAGAATCAAGATGCGGAAGTAAGGCCGAACGAAAGGACCGCAAACTGGTAGTGTTGAGACCCCACAGTAAAACGAAGATACTTTCGGTGAGACTTCAGGATGGGAATGTGAAAAATACGCATCCTGCAAATCAATCTACACCATCCAGTCCTCCTTCTGCAGCGCAAGAAGAACCTAAGCCAGGGTCAACATTTTGAATTTCTCCTGTTTGAGGTAAAAATTCAAAACCCGGAGGTCTAGGATTGGACTCAAGCGACCATACTTTGTGGGAATCAGGAAGTACCAGTAGTAGCATCCTTGGAACCATCTCGATCGCACCTTTTTGCAGTAATGACAGACCCTCCTGCTGGAGAAGCAGAAGGTGCTCTTCCGAGCACGAACCCTGGCGGGGAGGGAAAGGAGGGGGAACTTCCGGAAGGGTAGGGCATACCCATTCTATACAGTGTTCAACACCCCGAAATCTGTAGTAACAGACCTCCAGTATTATACATAATGGGACACCCGTCCTCCCAGGGGACAAGAATGCTCTAGGATGGTGGATCTACAGCGGCTTCCCTGCCGCACCAGTTGTAGGGGCAGAAGAGGAGGAGACCTGTTGTCGTGCAGCACCTCGCAGACGACCACTGCCCTTTCCCCTGTAGGATCTGTACAAGGGATTTGCCTGCTGTTGCTGCTGCTGCGGCTGCTGTCTGGCACAAAAGGACAATTTCCTCCCAAAGCCACGAAATTTGGAAATTGTCCAAAGTCCATGGGCTGAGATTGAAGTCCCAAATACCTTGCTGTGGCTCTACTGTCTTTAAAGCGCTGAAGTGCTGAGTCCGCTTTGGCCCAATATAGGCGAGATCCATCAAATGGTAGATCCAACAAAGTGGCTTGGACATCAGGAGAGAACCCTGAGCCCCGCAACCAAGCGTTCCTCCTAGTAGCCACAGAGGAAACCATCGCCCTGGCAACCGAATCAGCAGTGTCCAGACCAGATTGTATCACCTGGCGGGCCACAGCTTGGGAATTAGACAGTATCTCCGAGAAATGCCCTTGTGCTTCCTCAGGCAATTTTGGACAACCTTCCTGGCAGAGTCCCTAAGGGCGTGGATGTAGTGACCCAAAAAGCATGTGGCATTTGCTGACTTGAGGGCCATACTGCCTGATGAGAACACCTTCTTAGCAGATTGCTCCATGCGTTTCGACTCCCTATCTGCAAGTGTAGATGGGAAGGAACCTGCAGACTGCCTCGAGGAGCACGAAGCCTGGACGACCAAACTTTCCGGAGAAGGATGAGTGGACAGAAAAGCAGGATCCTCTGGAGCCACCTTGTACCTCCTTCCCACAGTCCTGGACAATGCTGGACCAGACATCGGCTTCTACCAGATATCCCTTTTTCCTTTAGGCTGGCAATCAAACAGCCACTAGATGGAAAACGAACTGAGCTAAGGAGGAATTGGAAAAAGTTGACAGCTGACTCCCTGGGGCCAGCTTTACAAGCAATGGAGCCACAACTGTCCGGCAATCCCGACATTGATTCCTCCTCCTTTAACGCATGGATCTCTTCCGCCTTAGACACGGTGGCACCCATTAGATCTGTCACGACCCTCAGAGGCTCCCTCTCTGCCCCGTGGTTTTCAACAGATCTTAGAAGGGAAAAAAGCAGATGTAAGAGGCTTGAACGCTGCTGGAGGAAAACTTACTCTCCGGCAACAAAAAATTACTACAAGGATGCACTATAGAATTTCCGCAAGCTGATGCAGACCACGAGGAGAGAATATTTTGTCAGGCGTATAGAGAGTTTGGAGAACTCGACAAGGGACATTTTTAAGATCGTTAGATCTTTTACGAATCCGTCAGTGGTGGAGGGTATCATCCACCCATCCCCCTCCTTGTGCACAAGCTTGTCAGACTTCTTCGAGGAAAAAATCCTGAATGTATATTCCTCATTTCCAGATGTGTCTGAGATCTCGGCTATGCAACAAATTGCAAGCTCGAACCCCCACGACTCCTTCTCGGAATTCCTCCCCATATCCCTCGAGGAATCTATGACTGAAATCCTGAGATGCAAATCAGGCTCCCCAGAGGATCCCTGCCCTCCCCCAGCTTCTTAGATCATTGGCCCATCTGCTGAACCCGACACTTAACAAGATCTGGAACACATCGCTAAAAACCGGCATATTTCCTGGTATCTGGAAACAAGCGTTCTTACTACCTCTACTGAAAAAAGCTAATGCAGATCCAGCTGTGCTCAGCAATTTTCACCCGATATCCCTTTTGGTGGCACCTGCAAAAATGCTAGAGAAAATGGCACAACGGCAGCTAGCCAAGTATATTGAGACACATGACCTCTTGCATGATTCTCAATCTGGATTTTGGGCAGGCTACAGCACTGAGACAGCTTTGATTGAAGTGGCAGAATCTGTGAGAATGACTGTGGATGCTGCCGCTTCTGCTATGCTAGTTTTATTAGACCTTTCAGCAGCATTCAACATGGTAGCACACTCAATCCTACTGGATAGACTAAATCAGCTGGGTACCTGTGGGGTGGCATTCTCCTGGATTCGGTCCTATCTTAAGGACCGTGCTCAACAGGTCTACCTGCGACCTTTTCGATCCACAGCAAAACCCCTACGGTATGGAGTACCTCAGGGCTCTGCACTGAGTCCACCGCATTTTAATATCTCATTGCATCCCAGGGGGTGAAATAGTCTCCTATGCAGATGATAAGCAGCTGGTGTTATCGTCGTTCAAAGAACATTCCGAGGCTGCCTTTCTCAGTTTTAAGGAGTGCCTGAAGAACAGCGCTAAATGGATGAACAGCAACTGCCTAAAACTAAATGCAGATAAGACGGAAGTCCTGTTCTTTAGTCGGGCATCTCCGCCCCTTGCGGATCTCTGGTGGCCGGTAGAACTGGGCTCACCAACGGTCCCGACAAAGACAGCAAGGAATCTAGGCATCAAATGGGATACGGATTTGTCTTTTGAGGCTCAAGTTCGTCAGATCTCCTCAGCTTGCTTTGGAAAGCTGAGAATCTTAAAACAATTCCTTGATTTACTGGCGGAGGACATCCGCAGGATCATAGTCCATGCAATGGTGATTTCGCGCTTGGACTACGCCAATAGTCTATATTTGGTGCTGCCAGCCTACCTGATTTACAGACTGCAGCTAGTGCAGAACGCATCGGTAAGGCTAATTCGGCGGGTACCTTTCCGCCATCATATCTCTCCTCACCTAAGGCAGCTACACTGGCTCTCCTTAGCTAAGATGATTGAATTCAAGGCTCTGACCCTGGCCTTCTGAGCTGCCCGGAACCTGGGCCCAGGTTACCTTAAGCTCAGTCCATATCGACAGGAACGGACATTGAGATCTACGTATCAGTGTCTGCTCCATGTTCCCCGCTTTGCGAAGTCTCGACTTGTGGGAAGATCTTTCGCGGTCAGGACCTCCAGACTCTGGAACTCGTTACCTTTTCATTTGCGCCAGATAGAGTTGGAACGTGATTTCAGGAAGGCCTTAAAAACCTGGCACTTTAGTCAGGGTAGGGTTTAGATGGTTGGCTAATCCTCTACTGCAATCTCAGCTTAGCGCCGGGACACCTCTATTTGAGGTAGCTGTGCGCGATATAAATGCTTATTGTATAAGGAACCTGCAGACTGCCTCGAGGAGCACAAAGCCTGGAAGACCAAACTTTGCGGCGAAGGATGGGTAGACAGAAAGGCAGGATACCCCGGAGCCACCATGTACCTCCTTGCCACAGTCCTAGACACTGCTGGAGCAGACATCGGCTTCTGCCAGATATCAAGAATGGGCTCGGTCAAAACCTCATTAAAAGGAAGTAAAGGTTCTGAGATAGAGGAAGGAGAATGGAGCACCTCTGTCAGGATATTCGATTTTAATTCCACTGTGGGAAGGGGCAATTCCAGCAGTTCAGCTGCCTTACTGATCACTGCAAAAACAACAATTGATGGACAGAATGCAGAACAATGTCATGCATTCACCCCAGTACAGAGATCCGGGCCTAAATCCATCGTTGTTTTGCTCACCATGCCATTCCAGTTTGAACCCAGCCATATGTAAATCAGTCTTGACCCTGTGCCCAATGGGAACAGTCCAGCCCGAACTGCCAGGCCAGGTCCTCCCTGGACTGGAAACGAGCATCCTAGGACCGGTTTCAGGGTTTCACCCCTCATCAGCCAGGATGGCTTGACTCCAGTGGCATGGAGAGCACGGGACCCAAGTCTGGGCATACCCGTCCCACTTGGGGTGACAAATGCAAAAACAACAATTGATGGACAGAATGCAGAACAATGTCATACATTCACCCCAGTACAGAGATCTGGGCCTAAATCCATCGTTTTTTTGCTCACCATGCCATTCCAGTTTGAACCCAGCCATATGCAAATCAGTCTTGACCCTGTGCCCAATGGTAACAGTCCAGCACGAACTGCCAGGCCAGGTCTTCCCTGGACAGGAAACGAGCATCCTAGGACCGGTTTCGGGGTTTCACCCCTCATCAGCCAGGATAGCTTGACTCCAGTGGCATGGAGAGCACGGGACCCACGTCTGGGCATACCCGTCCCACTTGGGGTGACAAATGCAAAAACAACAATTGATGGATAGAATGCAGAACAATGTCATACATTCACCCCAGTACAGAGATCTGGGCCTAAATCCATCGTTTTTTTGCTCACCATGCCATTCCAGTTTGAACCCAGCCATATGCAAATGAGCCTTGACCCTGTGCCCAATGGGAACAGTCCAGCCCGAACTGCCAGGCCAGGTTTCGGGGTTTCACCCCTCATCAGCCAGGATAGCTTGACTCCAGTGGCATGGAGAGCACGGGACCCACGTCTGGGCATACCCGTCCCACTTGGGGTGACAAATGCAAAAACAACAATTGATGGACAGAATGCAGAACAATGTCATACATTCACCCCAGTACAGAGATCTGGGCCTAAATCCATCGTTTTTTTGCTCACCATGCCATTCCAGTTTGAACACAGCCATATGCAAATCAGTCTTGACCCTGTGCCCAATGGTAACAGTCCAGCACGAACTGCCAGGCCAGGTCTTCCCTGGACAGGAAACGAGCATCCTAGGACCGGTTTCGGGGTTTCACCCCTCATCAGCCAGGATAGCTTGACTCCAGTGGCATGGAGAGCACGGGACCCACGTCTGGGCATACCCGTCCCACTTGGGGTGACAAATGCAAAAACAACAATTGATGGACAGAATGCAGAACAATGTCATACATTCACCCCAGTACAGAGATCTGGGCCTAAATCCATCGTTTTTTTGCTCACCATGCCATTCCAGTTTGAACCCAGCCATATGCAAATGAGTCTTGACCCTGTGCCCAATGGCAACAGTCCAGCCCGAACTGCCAGGCCAGGTTTCGGGGTTTCACCCCTCATCAGCCAGGATAGCTTGACTCCAGTGGCATGGAGAGCACGGGACCCACGTCTGGGCATACCCGTCCCACTTGGGGTGACAAATGCAAAAACAACAATTGATGGATAGAATGCAGAACAATGTCATACATTCACCCCAGTACAGAGATCTGGGCCTAAATCCATCGTTTTTTGCTCACCATGCCATTTCAGTTTGAACCAGCCATATGCAAATCAGTCTTGCAGGCCTGCCAAGTATCACGCATCAGGTGTGACTCTAACGCATTTCAGTGTGGTGTTCCGCATCACCGCACTGAAATGCATTGTCACACATTTTAATTCCACTGACTCTCTGCTGTAGCAGCGCTGTAGTAAGGTAATGCCAGGCTGCTAGCGCGCGTGCCTGTGACCTGCGCCGGCTCTGCTGCTCCTGAGACTTGCCGGCCGGGGCGCTGCCAACAGCACAGGCTTAGTAACGAATAGTTTCTTACCTGTCGGTGTAGTTTTGCAGCTTGAAGACTTTCTGGATTCACTATGCTGTGCATTATTCCGCGGTCTAGTGGTTGGGTCTGGAATCGTAGTCTGTTTTTTTTTTTGTGTGTGTAGCCCAGGTGGGCGTCGACGCCCCACCATTTGGTGTCCTCCCGTGACGTCGGCGCGCTTCCTCCGGAAGCTCCCACCCTTGGGCGCCATCTTCGGATTCTTTTTTTCTTATCTTGTGCTTGTGTTGTTAATCCTTTTACCCTTTTGAAGGTGTTTTCCATTTGTTAGTCCCATCTTCCACCTGTCTCATCTTTCTGGCGGAGGCGGGTGGGTTCGCTAGTGAATCCAGAAAGTCTTCAAGCTGCAAAACTACACCGACAGGTAAGAAACTATTCGTTTTGAAGCGTGAATCTTTCTGGATTCACTATGCTGTGCATAGACTTTGTAGCGGTTTGCTATGTTTGTGGCGGCTGGGTGGAAGATGAGCGTTGGTTGTTGAATATATGTTGAAGCACTTTTTGACCTACTTGTGCTTCTTTGTTCATCTGTATATCCACGCAGTAGTGCTTAGTGAACGTGTGCACTGAAGCCCATGTTGCCGCCAGGCAAATGTCTTGGATAGGTGTGTTTGCTAGGAAGGCGATTGTTGCTCCCTTTTTCCTGGTCAAGTGAGCCTGAGCTGCTCCCTGTAGCTCTTGGCCTGCCTGTTTGTGGCAGTATTGAATTGTTTGTGCGATCCATCGTGCGATGGTATTCTTAGTCACTGGTCTGCCCAGGAAGCTGCTTGCGAAGGACACAAAGAACTGCTTTGTCTTTCTACAATCCTTAGTCCTTTTGATGTAATGCATTACTGCTCTTCTGGCGTCCAGAGTGTGCAGTGCCCTTTCAGTGCTGGTGGATGGTTTCTGGAAGAAACTGGGAATTTGTATTGTTTGGTTTATATGGAACCTGGACTCCACCTTTGGCATGAAGTGTGGGTCCGTCCTCATTACCACCCTGTCATTGTGAATCTGAATGTAGGGTTCTTGTAGTGTGAGTGCCTGCAACTCGCTCACCCTACGTAGCGAGATAATCGCTACCAGAAAGGCCGTCTTTATTGTGAGCATATGTAGCGATGCCTTGTGAATGGGTTCGAATGGTGCTTACATAAGCTGTGTTAGAACTACATTGAGGTTCCATGCAGGCGGTGGCATCCTCTTTGGCGGTGCTATTCTTTTGGCTCCTTCCAGGAATCTTTTTACTACTTGAGATGTAAAGAAGCTTTTCCCTGTTTCTCCTCTTGTATAGGCTACTATTGCTGCCAAGTGCACTCTTAGCGAAGTGCAGCTTAGGTTACTTTTTAGTAAGTGTGTTAAGTATTTTAGCACAGTTGCTTCTCTAGTGATTCTCCTGTGGAGCTTTTTGTTGATGCACCATTCAGTGAATCTCTTCCATTTTGCTGCATAGCATTTCCGTGTGGTGGGCCTCCTCGCTTCTCGCAGTACTGCCAGCGTGCTTTGTGGAAGTTTGAGGTGAGCGAACTCTAAGTCTTCAGGAGCCACGCTGCTAGGCTGAGGCTCTCTGGTTCTGGATGGAGTACCCTTCCGTTTTGCAGCGAGAGCAGGTCTTTCCTTTTTGGGAACTTGTGTGGTGGTCCCTGTGCCATTTCCACGATCTGTGAGAACCAGGACTGCCTGGCCCACTGTGGTGCTACCAGAATTAGCGTCATGTTGCTTGTTCTGCACTTGCTGAGCACCTTGAGTATCAGCGGTATCGGTGGAAAAGCGTAGGCAAATGTCTTTGACCAGCTCATCCATAGGGCATTTCCTTGGGATTGATGGCCTGGCTGCCTGGATGCGAAGTATTGGCATTTTGCATTCTGGTGTGTTGCAAACAGGTCTAGGTTGTGGGGTCCCCCACTTCTTGAATAGTCTTTGCGTCTCCTGCGGGTTGAGCTCCCACTCGTGTGAGATTGACGTCTATCTGCTCAGTCTGTCTGCTTCCACATTGTCCTTCCCTGGCAGATGTATTGCCAGGAGGTCTATTTGTAATGGAATTGCCCATTTCCATATCTGTTGCGCTAGATCTGACAGCGCCACTGACTGTGTTCCTCCCTGCTTGTTGATGTAGAACATCGTTGTGGTGTTGTCTGTTTGTACTAACACCCTTTGCCCGTACAGCTGTTTCTGGAACGCTTTTAGTGCAAGGAACGCGGTCTTTAGTTCTAGGTAGTTGATGTGTTTGACGGCATCTGTTTGTGTCCATAAACCCCTTACTTTGAGCAGGTTCATGTGCGCTCCCCACCCCATTTGGGATGCGTCTGTTGTGATGGTCACTGTCGGAGTTGGTGGTGTGAATGGCTTTCCCATTGTTATGTTGTCCTTGTTCCACCATGCTACCTCTTCCTGCAATGCGTGCGTTACAACCACTAGATCTTCCCAACTCCCTGTAGCCTGTGACCACTGCTGTTGCAGCCATCCCTGGAATGGTCTCATGTGTAGTCGAATAGTGGGGACTAGGTGTATGCAGGACGCCATCATCCCCATGAGCTTGCTCACCGTCCTCACTGTCAGACGTTGCCCCTTCTGGTATTGGCGAGTCTCCTTCATCAGTGCGAAGGTTCTCTTTTCGCTGGGGAACACTCTGCCCTGAATGGTGTCGATTTTTGCACCCAGGAAGATCTTCACTTGCTCTGGTTCTAGCGACGACTTCCCGCTGTGTATGGAGAAGCCTAGTTTTGTCAGCGTGTGCGTGACCTGCTGAGCATGTAGTTTGCATTGGTTGTAGGACTTCGCCTTCACCAACCAGTCATCTAGGTAGGGGTATACATGTATTCCCTGCCTCTGCAGATGTGCTGCTACGGCAGCTAGGCATTTTGTGAAGACCCTTGGCGCGGATTTTAGGCCGAAGGCTAGGACCGTGAACTGGTAGTGCGTCTTGCTGATGGTAAATCTCAGTAGATGTTTGTGTTTTTGGTTCATGGGAATGTGTAGGTAGGCATCTTTGAGGTCTATTGTGGACATAAAATCCCCGTGCCTTATCTGAGGTATAACCTCCTGTAAGGACGTCATTTTGAACTTTTGAGTCTTTATGTATTTGTTTAGGAACCGTAGGTCCAGTATGGGCCTTAACGTTTCATCTATTTTTGGTACGAGGAAGTAGTTGGAGTACACTCCCTTGCTTCTTTCCTTGTATGGTACGTTTTCTATAGCCTGTTTGTGGAGAAGTTCTTGTGCTTCCTTTCACAGTAGCGATACGTCTTCTGCTGATCGTGTCTTGTTGGTTGGCCTCCTGTTTGGTGGCTTTTTTACCAGTTCTATGCAGTAGCCGAACTGTATGATGTTGAGTATCCATTTGTCCGTTGTTATCTTCTCCCACTCCTGGAAGAAGTGTTTTAGTCTGCCTCCTACGGGTGTCACATGATCGTTGATTTGTAATTGTTGTTCGTGTCTTTTGTTGTGCCGCGCCACTAGGGATGTTGTGAGTGCGGGCACGTTTGGTACTGTGGAGTCACTTGGGGGCGGGTTGCTGGCCGCCTCTCCTTGTCTGTCCTCGTCCGTTTGGTCGGCTTCGAAAGGACTGGCCCCTCTGTTGGTTCTGCCAGCCTTGTTGCTGCTGACCCTGTTGCGCCTGGCCGCTTCCCTGAAATGTTTGCTGGAAGGCCTGGTGCGATGTTCCCGGCTGGTTCCCTCCTCTGCCATTTGGTCTTCGTGAGGGGGTGCCCCTTCTCATCCCTCTGAACTGCAGTGCTCCCATGGACCTTGCAGTTTCGTTATCTTTTTGAGCTGTGTCAGCGTCTCGTCCACGGGCGTGCCGAACAGCTTTTCCCCGTTGAAGGGTAAGTTCAGGATGTTGTTCTGTACTTCCGGCTTGAACCCAGAGATCCTCAGCCAGGCATGTCTCCTCTCTGTTACTCCGATCATCATCAGCCTGCTTGATGTGTCTGCTGCGTCCAAGGCCGACTTCAGGCAGGTGTTGGCCATATTCTTGCCCTCCTCCACCAGGTGCGCCGCTCTTTGCTGGTGTTCGGTCGGGAGCAGTTTGAGCAACTGCCCAACTTCTTCCCAATGCTGGTAGGCATGCCTGTTTATAAGGGCATTGGAGTTGGCAATGCGCCAATGGATTGCCGCATTCCTCTCAATTTTCCTCCCTGTGAGGTCTATTCTTTTGCTCTCCTTGTCTGGAGGCGGTCCGGAGTTTGTGGGAACGTTGGCCCTCTTCCTGGCTGTTGCAGTTATGATTGAATCAGCCGGCACAGATCCCTGGATATATGGTGGATCTTTAGAAGAGTGTTTGTATTTTTTCTCTGTCCTGGGGGTGATAGATCTGCAGGTAGATGGCTCCTTGAAAGCCTCCCTGCCTTGGTCTAGTACACCTGGGAGCATAGGAAGGAATTGGCTCCTAGTTTGCGTCTGCAGCAGTGTCTCCAGGAGAAAACAGGCCTTGGGCTTTTCTTCCTCCATTTCCACCCTATAGGTTGCTGCAGCGTTCCTGACGACCATGTTGTATATTCCAATGTCGTCTGGCGGCGAAGGCCTCGATGGATATGTCTCCACGGCCTCTTCTGGGTTTTCGGTGTCGAGATCCTGCCAATCCAGGTCCTGAGCCTCCGAGGGTGTCGAGCCGAAGTGCATCTGCTGGTCGTCGTCGCCCTCAGTGTAATAATACAGGCCCTCTTCGTCCTGTTGCTCCGACGGTTCGGGAGTTTTCGGCCGATCGGTGGCGTCGAGCTCCTCCTGGGCTTCTGCTTCGACAACCGTTGAGGGCTTCGAAGGGATGGTGTATCTACTCATCCATTCGTCAAAATCCTTCTTCCTTTGGAGGATACTGGTCATTTCGGCCTCGAGCCTTCTTTTCTTCCTCTCCATCTCTGCCGCTTGTTCGGCGTCGAGAGTTTCGGCGGTTCTCTTCGAGGTCGTGGATGTTGACGTCGAAGTTGCCGTCTGCTCTTTCCCCTTCTGCGTCGAGTGCGGCTTTTCGGAACCGTGCTTCGACGACCTGGGTGTCTCTAGAGCTTTCGCCGACAGGGAGTCCTTCTCGAAGGATCCGCTGGGCTGTTTGTCCGTGGACGCAGCTGTGGTCGTCGATTGCTTTGATGCCAGTGCTCCTTTCGAGGACTTTGGCTCTGTTTTTCGAGAGTCTGTTGGGGTTTTAGGGGTCGACGTCTCTCTTACCTCCTTCCTCGGTCTGTTATCTGTCTCTACGACCGTGCAGTCCTCTGGTCCCTCGGCGATGTTGTCCTCTTCCCCGCTGGAGAGGCCCAGGTCCCGCAGCGACGGAGGTTGTCCTTGCCCCTGCATGCTGTAGTTTGCTCTCCTCTGTCTGTCCCTCACTCTGAGGGTCTTGGGGGCGAATGCCGAGCAGGCGTTGCAGTCGGTACTTTGATGGTCGATCGGTAGGCAGAGGTTGCAGACTGGATGCTGGTCCTTCTGCGCGAACTTGTGGTGGCAGTTCCGGCAAAATTTGAATGGTGTCTTAAGTTTTCTCTACTTCTCACCTACTTCGTCGTCCCGGTTGTATGTTCTTTGTCTTGTGATGAAGAAACTCCAATTTTCTCGGTTCTTTCTGCTTTTCTTTCTTCTTTTCTCCTCTTCCAACTCTGGAGCTCTTCACGACGATCCAGACCCAATGGCGGAAAAAAGAATCTGAAGATGGTGCCCAAGGGTGGGAGCTTCCGGAGGAAGCGCGCCGACGTCACAGGAGGATACCAAATGGTGGGGCGTCGACGCCCACCTGGGCTACACAAAAAAAAAAACAGAAAACAGACTACGATTCCGGACCCAACCACTAGACCGCGGAACAATGCACAGCATAGTGAATCCAGAAAGATTCACGCTGCAAAACTATTGTGCACTGCTGCGACAATGTCTCTTAATAGCCTGCAGGTTTGAATTCCCGGCCACGCCCCGGCTGAGTCTTTCACTAGAGAAAAGAAAGTGCTTACTGGCTGTGACGCCGCAGGAGGGGGGGGATGTGACCTCACGTACTGGTCCTGGAAGGAAGTGAGGTCGGGGATTCAGGAAGCGGGGACTGGAGGCGTGCCGGGCACTGGCGGGCAGTCTCACTGTGTCCTGTCCGTGTCCCGGCATCCGAATACTGTTTTAGCAAACATTGGCAATGCCAGCTCTGCTCCTTGCATACCGCATTCATTATGTTAAAATAATCCAGCAACGTGAACGAAGGGAGCCGTCCGAGGAGCTGGTGTCAAAGCACAAGTTCACACCGCAGTGCAAGCAGAGTTGCCGAACCAGGCCCAGAATCGTGGCCGAGACAACGCTTGCCACAAGAGCAGTTGCCGCGGCCACACTGAGCAAAACCAAGTAAGTTACTGATTCACTTAACATTTACCTAACCATAGCGCCAGCGCGCAGCTCCCATAACGCCGGTAACTCAAAGCATGGCCCGTTGCGGAGACAGCTCAGAGCCTGGTGTTCAGCTTGGAACGACCTTGTGACCCGCAGCCCACCAGCGCGATCCGTCACCGCGGGGCTGGGCAGCAGGCAGTGATGCACTGCCCATCTAGGCAAAAAAAACTCTTGGCACAATCTCCCGAGCCACTGTGGGCAGCACATAGATTCCTAGAGAATTGGCCTGAGATATCTCCTCCCAGGACCAAGATAGCACCGGAGGCCCAGGCAGCCCTAATCAGTGCAGACAGCGCTGGCGTGCAGTGACCACACTGGTGCCTGTCAACTTTCAGCACGGCCGGCGTCACTTAGTTTAAGTCAAGAGCCTGGTGTATATTAGTAGCTCTGGGACTGCCGCACTCACAGCCTACTAGTAGATCTGGTGCTGCGGGGCTGGGCAGCAGGCAGTGTGCTCCAACTGGGGCGGACACCGCTCAGCAGGGCTGGTAATCACTTTTATTAGGGTTGAACAATCAGTACTATAGTCAAGGCTAATACAGTGTCCTGGTTGGCTGTAATGTGTGCCTCACACTCCTTATTTCTGGTGCTTTCCAGCAGTTTTAAGATCTTAAGAGTTTCTCGTTGCTCAAATGGGTGTATTTTCTGATATTTGTTTCCCTCATCACTTGATTTTGCTCGTGACAAAGTGTCACTCATAGTCATTGAAATGTCACTCATAATTACAGTAAAATTATGAAAATGTCACACATGGCAATCTGAAACCTTGGCAGCTATGGTCTTGACCCTGCGCCCAATGGGAACAGTCCAGCCCGAACTGCCAGGCCAGGTCCTCCCTGGACTGGCAATGAGCATCCTAGGACCGGTTTCGGGGTTTCACCCCATATCAGCTAGGATAGCTTGACTCCGGTGGCATGGAGAGCACGGGACCCACGTCTGGGCATACCGTCCCCCTGGGGTGACAAATGCAAAAACAACAATTGATGGACAGAATGCAGAACAATGTCATACATTCACCCCAGTACAGAGATCTGGGCCTAAATCCATCGTTTTTGCTCACCATGCCATTCCAGTTTGAACCCAGCCATATGCAAATCAGTCTTGACCCTGTGCCCAATGGGAACAGTCCAGCCCGAACTGCCAGGCCAGGTCCTCCCTGGACTGGAAACGAGCATCCTAGGACCGGTTTCGAGGTTTCACCCCTCATCAGCCAGGATAGCTTGACTCCAGTGGCATGGAGAGCACAGGACCCACGTCTGGGCATACCCGTCCCACTTGGGGTGACAAATGCAAAAACAACAATTGATGGACAGAATGCAGAACAATGTCATACATTCACCCCAGTACAGAGATCTGGGCCTAAATCCATCGTTTTTTTGCTCACCATGCCATTCCAGTTTGAACCCAGCCATTACGGCGTGATAAGTGGTCACCTCCTGTGTCGGGAGACCTTTTGGAGATGAGAGCTCCCATTCAGGAGAGGTATCCAGGCCACTAGCCTCCTGTAAACCTTCAAAATCCGGATCAGGATCAACAATCGCCCCTTCCTCAGCCTCTCTATGCTCTTCCTGGTATTCTTCTAATAATCTCTGTGCCTCTCTCCAAGACCTCATCCGTGGAACAGGCATCAGTGGCGCCAGACGCGGCGCCGGTGACTTCGGGATCGGCGTCGAAGGAAGGTCTACAGGAACAGGAGTCGACGCCGATCGAGTCGGCACCGGTTCAGAACCAGATGGCGCCGGGGTAGATCCATCCAGTGGCACTCGCACCTTCAAAGATTGAACCGGCGTTGAAAATCTCGGCGTCGGAAGAGGCCAACTCCCTGGAGCCACTGGCATATAAGACATAAGAGGTGCCTGAGGGAAATGAGGTGGCAAACCTCCCAGGGAAAATGCCAGCAGACCCATGGGGCCAACAGGCGCACCAGTAGGGTTTGCCGTATTGGCGAACAAGCCTAACATCGCATTTAAAAAATGCGACGGATCCGTACACCGGAGTCGTGAAAGCAGGATACACAGGATCCGCCACTGCAGGCTCTGAAGCCGCTCGAGGAGGCAGCACATTCGGTTCCGGCTGCGGCACTGGAGACCCTGGAGCCAGAGGTGGACTGGTCGGCTTCGGCAACTGTGGAGGTGTTGCTTCTCTCGGAGCCGATGGAGTAACCGCTCTCGGACACGGGGCCGTAGTCCATCAGGATAAGGAGATGGAGAGATCTCCTCTTTTCGATGTCGCCTGGGACATAAACTTCGGAGTCACATCCTTCGACGAACGACGGCGAGACCCATGGCGTTGCTTTTTCTTGTGCTTCTTCGACGACGACGACCTCGAAGTATGCAGAGTCGGTGACTTGGAACGGACCTCGACCTTCTACGACCCATTTTCTGCTTCTTGGCCATGTATAATTTGGCCTCCCTCTCCTTCAGCGCTTTAGGATTCATGCGCCTGCATGAAGAGCATTCCTCGACATCGTGTTCCGACGAAAGACACCATAAACAGTCTTCATGGGGGTCAGTGATAGACATCTGGCCCCCACATTCCCTACATGGCTTGAAACCAGATTTTCTTTGAGTAGCCATCCTCGATGCTACAAAGTCACAACAATCCGCAACAAAGAAACTCCCAGAAATTGAGAGCCTTGGGAAAAACCGTTACGCGTCGACAGCGTGGAAAAAGGGAACTGACATCAGCACGACGATGGGGTCTTCTTATGGCTTCGATGACGTCACGCAGAGTCGTGTGCGGAGCCGTTCCATTGTGCCGTCCTTGTCGACGTGGGAGAGCTGAGGAGAAATGTTTCTGTGGAATGCTGCACATTGGGATAATTCAAAAGGTGAGGAATCCACAGGCAGATGTATCCATCAGAAAGTACAATACAAACACACTTTTCAGTGGGAGCACACATCTGCCCAAACAAATGCTGGATTCACGGCAAACAACTTATGGGTGGAGTCTTAAGCCCCTCTCTAAGTAGTACATCTGAAAGCTCTTTTTCTTTTGATCACATAAAGTCTGACAACATTAAAAAGTGAGATGTAAAGAGAAATGAGGTAGAGGCAGAAGTGAGGTAGACAGAGGGCTGAGAGATAGGTGAGGAATATAGAGAGATGGACAGAGAAAGAGACAGAAAGGTGAGGTGAAAAGAGAGATGAGCTTTAGAGAGGCAGTATAGATAGAGTAGAGCTAAAGGGAGGTGCGATGGAAACAGAGAGGTGAGTTTCAGGGAGAGGGATGAGTTATAGAGAGAGTTGAGGTTATGATGGGGGTAGAGAGTTAGAGATGTAGAGATAGACACCAACTATGGTAGAGAGGTGAGTTTGTGAAATAGGTGTAGAGAAATAGGGTAGAGAGGTGTAAATTGAAAGAAGTGAGGTAAACAAGTGGGGTAGTGACAGCGAGGTGTCCAGGAGCTTGTGCACTCTTTTCTGCCAACAGGCTATGTGTAGTAGCTCAGAGGTGTAGCAAGTTTAACATGGACACTAATGCAAGCATGGAAACAGCACCTCCTTACTCACTGTAGGATAGAATAAATGGATAACTGGGGTCCAGATGACCGCTCACAGCTCTGGGCCCCAGTGCCACTGCACCTGCTGCACCATTGATAGCTACATACTTGTAGAAGCTGTGTTGGGTGTGAAAGAGATCATTGGAGTTTAGATTGGCGGAGCATAAAAGGAGATTTGCCTTGGTGCTGTGGTACTTGTGCTGCTGATGAAACTATGACTATGCAATGGGACCTCTGTTTCTGCAGACCACAAGCTGTCTGGAAATCTACTGAAAACCTGCACTGTCCAAACCAATAAAGACAGCACCAGTACACTGCAGGGACAAACACTTGTGCCCTAGCCTCTGTAATATGCCCACCAGAGGCATTTTCACATTTTGGCCTAAACTGTGCCGTGGCAGGAGCACGCTTTACTTTCACTCTTTTCCCAACCTTAACAGGTGTGTGTACTGTGCACTACAGTAAAAGCATGTCATATTTCTACCTCACTACATCCAAACTAGGCGGTTTCTTTCAAACTGCATGTTCCTGACTCCACTTGTTGTGAAACAAAGAGGTACTTCACAGACTTTATAGTTCTCCTTGTCTGAATTACTGTTTCCCTCTCTCCCCACAGCCTGCCCACCATCTCTGCTCAGTTTGTCTCTCCTTTTCTTCGTTCACTCTGCTCATTATTCCTTCCCCTCTCACTCATTTTTACTCTCAGCCCATTCTTCCTCTTTCTTTCTTTTTTATCTCTCTTATTTCTTTCTAACCCACATTGTCATCACATCACTACTAAAGCTTACTAGGCCTTAAAGAAAGACCCTGACAGGTACACACATAGGCTGGAGTGATGGGTGTTGGTGGTAGGGAGAGTCTCCTCAGTCTGGGGGAAGAGGCCCACAGAAATCTACACTTCCCAACTATTAACACAGTTACTGACAGTCTGGCAGGAACTCTGAATGTGTGACCAGGGTGAGAGTACAGGTAGACCATGCAGGCAACCCATCTCAACAGGCAGACAACAGTGTGTGGTGGCAGGGCTCAGGTTAACAATCAGCAAGCATGAGCTGTGAACTACTGTCTGCCACTGCACTCAGAGCACATTAACTGGAAAAAGCCATAGACTTCTGCTTTTTAGTACCAGGTCAGAAAGAGGGCTGTAGCATGATGTTCGATTCCCGTGAAGGCAGAGTGACTATGCACTGTACTGTAACTCTGCGTCTGAAAAACAACATCAGTGCAATTATAAATAATTGGCTTGGGACCTTGGATTTTAGGGGGCAAGGCCGGCCCTGCTCACCACTCAGTCCCCCCCCCTTCCCGGTGGCCACGGCCCTGCTCCATATGCTATTCTCCATTAGTTTTAAAAACGATATCAAGGAAATTATTTTGGTCTCAGGAATTTCTGCTGTAAATCCTATTGTTGTGGGATTTTGAGTTTAATTGATATACACATTGTCTTCTGGTATCAGACCATACAATGAAGATATAATCTATGTTTCTATCCATCTATTTGTCTATCTATCTATTTGTCCATCTATCTATATGTCTATTTGACTATCTATTTGTCTGTCTGTCTATCCAACGCGAACAGCCCACTGTCCGACCAAAAGCCTCCCACAATGCTGCCTTAAAATCAGGAGTGCCCAGAGAGGCAGCCTCGTAGAGTAGGGCAAGTAGGATGTCTACTTAAGTACGTATTTCCACCAGCAACACCATGTAACCACCGCCAAGAAGCCACTCGTGGGATCCGCAACCCCCCCAGAGCCAACAGCCACTCCAAGACTCGCAGTCCTCCTAGCCCATGGGGGTTTTGCCTCACCTCAGGGTGCAGGGCATCTGACAGCCACTTCATGGGTCACTGCAGCTGAGCAGCTACATAATAGAGCTCGTAGTTGGGAACCCCAGAGCCCCTCTGTTCAGAGGGCTATACAACTTTCGCAACACTACGCTTCTTCTTCCATGGCCCCAGATCAAGTTTGTCAGAACGCTGTCAAGGTCCCTGTAAAAGGCCGTAGGCAGCTGTACATGTCGTGCCCCAAAATAATACAGGAGGTTGGGTAATACCAACATCTTGGATATCACTATCCTGCTCATCAGGCACAGTGGGAGTGTCTTCCAGAAATGCACCGACTGCCAAGTGGAGTTCACGGCCCTGGTCGAATTCACCTGCACAAGGTCACGGGCCATGTGGTAGATGTTCACTCCCAAATATTTGAACGTGTCACAGCTCCATTCCATCCCCATGTCCACTAGCCCTCCCTCTACACTTCAGTCAGAGCCCGGAGACAAAACAAGCACGTCTTGGCCTCATTGAGCTTCAGGCCAGACATCGCACCAAACTCCTCAAGCATGGCCAGCACGCCAGGCATCACCCGCCCCACATCTCTGATGTAAAGGAGCGCTTCATCTGCGTATAGGATAATAATGCCCCGATTGCCACCAGTAGGTATCCCCCCCTCCGGGCCCCGCATCCGAAAAAGAACCGCAATTGGTTCAAGGACTAATGTGAAAATTGAGACAGTGGACATCCTTGTCTAGTGCCCCGACCGATGGGGAAAGGCTCAGATATCTCTCTGCCAGTGTGGACCCTGGCTACCGGGTCTGCGTACAGGAGTCCTATCCAGCGGCTGATCTCAGGACCAAATCCAGTGCATTCGATCATTGCCCCCAGGAACGGCCACCCCACTGTATGGAACGCTTTCTCTGTGTTTAACGACATCACTACTGGTGCGTCACCGTCAATAAGGAGTGCACTCCATGACTGAGATCAGGCACCTTATACTGAGTAAAGTGTTCCTTCCTGGGACAAACCCGCTTTGGTCCGGGTGCACCAGCACTTCTACCACTTGGGTCAACCTGTTGGCCAACATCTTTCCCAGTACCTTGCAGTCAATACTGTGTAGCGATAAAGGCAGATAGGATCTTACATTCAGTGGGCCCCGATCTGGCTTAAGAAAAACAACTAACAACGCTTTTCTCATCATACGGGGCAGAAGCACAGCAGTCTTGGCCTCCACAAAGATCTGGAGTAGCTTCGGAGCTAGAAGAGTTCTGTAGGTAGCACAGAACTCCATAGGGAGTCTGTCGAGCCCCAGGGTCTTGTTAGAAGCCAAATGGTCTATAGCCACACGCACCTCCGCTACGCTGAGTGGTTTGTCAAGGACAGCCCTTGGCAGATGGTCTAGGTGAAGAATATGCATCACATTCATATAAAGGCTCAAGGCTGATCTGCGTAGAGGACAGTGTAGACATCAGTGACTATTGTATTGATAGCTGCCTGTGAGGTACTCAAGAAGCCAGCAGGCAATCATATAGCACCTACAGGGACTCATGGACCGTCAGATAGAAGGAGCCATGCGAGTAGGCGTTTCGCTCGATCCCCCTCAGCATGCTGCCGGGCAACATATTCCCTGTAGTCCACCTGTCCCAACCCAATGTGATAGTGCCCTACAGTCCTGCCAAAGGCCAGACAAGGCGCGCCCATCCCCTGACACCATGCCTTGCTTCACCACCTCTGTCCTTATGCGATGCTCCAGTGCAGTCATCTCGCCCCGCAATGTGTGCTTTACACCGCAGGATGTGTTAATGCATAGCTCCCGAATTACAGCCTTAAACGTGTCCTACTCTACACTCCTCTCACACGCAGATCCTTTATTCTCTGAGAAGTACTGAGCCATGTGTTTCCCAATGGTTTCCCTGAACAGGGTGTCCAAGAGTGCAAGGGTATTGAGCCGTCACGGAGGGATACTACCCCGACGCCTGCCCCAACACCACCACCACCCTGAGCGGACAGTGGTCCGACAATGTCTGGCCAAAGTATTCGGCATTCAGGGCACAAACCGACATCGCCTTATTGCCCAGGAACAGATCATTTCCTGTGTGGAGCTGATGGGTGGGTGAGTTGTAAGAGTATTCCAGGTGCAGCGCCGTACATACATCATGTAGTTGCCTGTCCGCAATCCATGTGCGGAAATAGCGCAAGGCCGCCAGGCTGCCCGTGCCCATCGGGTGCAGGGGGCCGGTCTATCCAAACGAGCAATCAACATGCAATTAAAATCGCCCCCCCCCCACCCCTTCACAAGCACGGAGCCATCAGATCTCTCACCAATTTGGGAGGAAGGGTTTCTAGAAACCGTTGTAGATTGCTATTGGGGGCATAAATCACTATCCGCACCAAGGAGCCTCCGTCCACCACATATCGTCCTTTCTTATAAATGACTGTGCGATGTATCACTAGAGGAACCAAGGGCGCAATCCATATTAAGACTCCTCGAACATAGGCAGAGTAGGGTGTGCCCACTGCCTTCCACCTCTTAGTTAGTGTCTGAAGTTCCTAAGAGGTCATGTGTGTCTCTTGTCGGTAAGCCTCGTTGTAGGAAAGTAGGATCTGCTTTCATGCTCACCCCACTTTTTGCTGGTGTCATAATGTTTTCTGACTAGTCTGACTGGGATCCTGCTAATCAGGACCCCAGTCTCTGTGCTTCTTTAAATTGGACATGGTGAGTACTTAGGTACTCCAGATTGGCTACTGGTGTACCCTGATAAGTCCCTAGTATATGGTACTAAGCTACCCAGGGCATAGGTAAACCAGGGGTCTCCCATGGGCTGAAGCATGTATTATGCCACCCATGAGAGACCACTCAAATTGTGACTACAGGCCTTATATCTGGGGTCACTGCACTTAAAACCTATAAGTCACCCATAAGGCAGGCCTTTCAATCCTGAAGGCAGGGTGCTCGGTTCTAAGTGTGAGGGTGCCCCTGCATGAGCAGGACACACCTACAACGTTCGGAGTCCATTCTCCCGGGTTGTAAGTGCATCAGCCATTAAAATGAATCAAGTGGCCATGCGTCATTACGCGATGACCATATCCAAACTGGCTGTAAAGAACCCTGTCGTGTTTGGTATCAAACATGTTGCACTGTAAAGCTCCTTCGGGAGGCCCTCTGTGATCCTGGTACCAGTCTTCTAGAACCGGACAGCAAACTATGGCTGCTGCCGACCAGAGACACGAATCTGCCCTCCTGTTGCTGAGCCAAGCTCGAGCAGAGGAAGGCAGGACAATAGGTATCCTGTCACAGGGAGGTGTGACCACCTCTCAGACAACACTTAGTGTATTGGGGACAGGGTGGGGGCGCTTGCCAGCACCATTCAGACTGCTTGATGGGCACATTTGGTGCCCTCCTTGCATACTCCAGTCCAAACCAGTTCAGGGAGCCGTTGGCTCCCACTCTGGCGCGAAACTGGACAAAGGACATGGGAGTATCCTCCCCACTGTCCAGCCCCTCCTCAGGGAGGGACCCCTGAATCGTTCAAAACCCTTTCCCTAGGGTACTTAAGGACTTACCTGTCGGTGGGTCCCTAGATTCGTTGTGGGACAAGATTCAGATCACATATCACTTCAACTTCGACCGTCTGGGCACTCTGGACCTCGATGGACTTTGCGTTGGGAACCGAGACTGCAACTGGGAAAACTCCTGCTGCTCCTGGTCTCGTCGTCCTGCAAGTCTGCTGCAACGTCTGTGCCTGTGTTCCATAAAGGTTCTTCACAGGGCCTGTGGACATCCAAGACACCCGAAGGAATCTCCCTTGGAGTGAAGGAGTCACTCCCCTGCATCGGCAGGCACCGCAACACAGCTGATTGGTCTGCTGATCCTGGGCTTCCACGGACTCCAAAAGGCTCAGCAACACAGGTGGTGGTTCTACTCCCTCGAGGCCTGCATGGTCTTCTCACCGGGTTTGAGGCCAGTATCCCTTGTCGGAACCGCTGGAACAGAACCCCTGTGCACCACGTCGACTTGCTGTTGCCAAAGCTTGTCGACTCTCTCCTCCAGAGATCTTCGGGCTCCAAGAAGCACCAACCTCAAGCATCTCATGCAGGCAAGATCTTCACCTGCATCGCATCCTTTGCACTGTGAGCCTTCATCCTTTGGTGAGCTGCTCGAGGTCCTCTTGCGACTCCTGTGCTTTGGCCCGCGGGTCCTCTCGAGGGTCTTCTTTGGCTCCAATGGGCTCCTCTGCTTGATCGAGCCTGCTCTGACTTACCTGCTCGTGGTGAGTCACTTGGACCTTGCTGGTCCAGACACCCCACCTTTCTCTTCAACTTCGTTGGTTGCCGTTGCCAAGGCTTGTTGGTGCCCCTGCCAGACACTGACGCCTTGGCTCTTGACATCCGACGTGGGACAGCTCGTGCGTGGCTCCTGGTCCTTCTCTGCGTTGCCTGGTCCATACAACTGCAACTTCAAGGGCACCGTCAACTTTCCTGCATCTCCGACATCGGTGGGCATTCGTCTCCTGTGACTCCTGAGTGGCATAGACTCTGTGCCCTCTGCTTGCAGGTACCTCTCACCTTGAATCCACCTTTGGGTTCCACCGGACACTTTCACCTTCTTCGCCAGCGGCATCTTTTCTGAAGTCCTCCATTGTGGTCTACGGCGGTTTCCGACATTACTTCACACCTATGCACCCGGCTTCCCTGGTGTAGATACCCTGGTTTCTGGGGTATCAACGGGTGGGGTGACTCTCCAACCTTCCATCTTCCATGGGGTTTCTTCACGGTCTGCTGGAAAGAGTCCTTCTTTAAAATTGCAACCGCGACTTACCTATTGAGTAACATTGAGCACGCGGTCGTGTTCCCACACGGCACACGACCTCCGTGGGGTTCCTAGATACTCACCTTGGGTTGGTTCCTTGGGTCCCCGGCTCTTCTACGTCTCTGGGTCTATTCTCGACTTAGGTCATGGTTCTCATTCCACTATTTTAGTATATGGTTTGGTCTCCCCCTGGGGACCACTGTGTATTCTATGCTATTTACATATTCTATTGACAAAGTATTGTGTGTATTGTGTTGTATCTCCGGGTAGGAGATAATACATTGTGTTAGTGAGTGTTAATAATAAATACATATTTTTATAACTACACTGTGTGGTTCTTTTTCACTTAACCTATACCATAAGATTAAGTACTGGTGAAACAAGCTGCATTACACTCCTTCCGGACTAAGCCTGAAGGCTGCTCTCCACAGCTACCACTTAGAGAGCTTTCTAAGGTTGTCTAAGACCACTAAAATCACCATAAGGGCTGTCTGGATTAGTGCAGGGTGCTATACTTACATAACTGAGCACCATATACTAAGCCAGCCTCTCACACACGTGCACTACCCTCCGCTGTAAATATGAGTAGACCTTAAGGCACTTTACAGGTGTGTCGTAAACGTGTACCTATGTGCCATCTTGTGTGCTTTCACCAAAACAGCACTGTGTGCAATGAAGCACGGGCCAGTAAGACAGAAAGGTGCGAGTGCTGCTCCTCATAGGGCCCCCTCTATATTTGGCACAACCAGAAACCTATCCCTGTTAACCTGAACAACTGTGAAACATCTAACTCCCACCTCAAGCCCAACTCACAACGGTGAGCCAGCCAAAATGTTGCTCGGATATGAATTTATCTTAAAGAAATAAAAAGACAAGAGGCGTTTGGCAAAACAGGAATAATTTGGTTTAATTAAACGCAGCAGCCAGGAGAGTCTCGACAGAAGGGTCTGATGACCTCATTCCTGGGAGTCAGTAAGGGGTCGCTTGAACCTTTGGGCGTAGATCAGAGGTACTAAGGGATATCTTAGACGTTTAGGCGTGGAGCAGAGGTAAGCTTCGTCCCTGGGGATTGCTTGGACCTTTGCACGTAGTACAAAGGTATGCATGGGCCCTGAGTCTTATAAAGGGCTACCACATTGATCTTATTTTTTAGCCAAATAGTTTTTTTAAGGGAGCACTGGTTTCACAACTGATAGTGTCTAAAGAAGTGTTAGGTGGGTTTTTCTTTTTTCGCATGGACCGCAGGGCATTAGGCAGTCGGCACGCACTACCCCTGGGTGTGATATAGGGTGTAATTTGGATGTTAGGGAACAATTCGGACGTTGGTGAATAAGTTATAGCTTGCCTCTAGCCGCAGAGGGCCGATAAGTGTCAGATTACTCTTTTTAGCTGCACAATTTGTTGCTAATTTTTGTCCTCCGAGCTGATAGTGACAGACTATCAGGCTCACTTAGCTCTGCGTGTTACACGGAGCATCCTCTCTCCTTAGGTTGTTGGTGCTAAGAGAAGGCTAAGTTTTTGCATTTATTGATATTGTGGTGGTGTTCTATTTTGTAAAATGATGCATGTCTAAATGTTATGTTGTGTTAAGTAAGTCTTTGCTTTATGAAATAGTAACCAATTTTTCCAGACCAGAATTTTATGTTTGCTAGTTTACTGCTATAGATCAACTAGTACTGCTCTGAAATAACAATTGCATTCTGTTACAGGTTGTTACTACTTCACTTGCATTTGTTTTCAATGCATTGATTGTTTATGGAGCTCGTAACCAGTAGATTATTTTCGGTACCAACCTGTGTTCACTGTTCCCCAAACCTAGAGTAGGACTTGTGATTATTTAAAGAATCTTGAGACGATCCACATTTGTAAAATCCTTAAAACAAGTTCCCCAATCCATCATGGAGATTCCATTAAGCCACATACAAGCGAGAATCCCCACCTCGGCTAGGAAACTAGAGAAACACTGCCGCGAGTAGCACATCCATACCAAAGCCCACGCATTTATCTGGCCTGAGGGGGGAGCATTCGGTACTAACATCCTTGAAAACACCAAAATATACACATGAACCAGGTTCAGGGGACGTGAACCGGAACCGGCCAGCTACCAGGGCAGCCTTTTGGGACGCTAGATACGCAAAAATGCCAGATAACTCCCAGGGAAATTATAGCAAGGGAGGAGGGGGAAAGGTTCGCCAGCCCTTTTTGCGACCTACTCACAGAATGGATAAAGTAGGGGAGGCAGTTCAACCTGTCCTGGCAAAGAGAACGGTCGTTCGAGTTAGAGGACATGTCGATGGTGGAGGATTGCATCAGATACTGGAAAGTTTCCCCTATATGCAGCAATGCCTCGCAAAATGGGAAAGAAAGCAGGCAGAGAGGAAAAAGGAGGCAAAAATAAAAAGAATAGAAACCGAAGGGGACCTGGTCGCTGCCATAATCCTGCACAGGGAAAGGGCAGCACGGGTTGGAACCACTGTAGCCGCGATGGCACGGAAGGCGCCGGCGCCATGGGGTGCAATCGGTAACACGGCGATCGGACAAAGAGCCCACTGTGACTATCCTGGTAAATGACACGCCCCACAGTTTCCTGATTGATACCGGGGCAACAAAGTCCTGTATAAAAGAAGGGATAGTGCCCCTATCCAAGGACTGAAAGGACACCCAGGGATTCTCAGGCAAGGCGTGAGCATCCCCTTCACAGAACCCTTAGAGTTAGAAGTGGGAGGGAGTAGGGTGAGGGGGAAGCTGCTGTATCACCCCTCGTCACTTACTAACCTCCTGAGCAGAGACTTGATGGCCAAATTGAACATGACCATACACTTCTCAAAGGACAGGACAATGACGTGCTCAACTCCGTGGGTCACCCAAACTAGACTCATGTCCCTGGGACGCACACTGGGCCTGAGCGAGCAAGCAAGAGCAATACCCACCAACTTACCGGCCTTTACCAGTGCCATCCTCTCCTTCGTGGCTAATGCACCCGAATTGATGAGACGAAAGCTGCAATTGCCACATGTGTTCGTATTCCGCCGGGAGGGTCACTATGATGAGGAACCCTCATGAGAAGACCTACTCTGCTAGGAGGCCGTCGAGCTACGGCCCAAGTATGGGGTACTACTGGCAATAGACCAGGGGGGCGCAATGTGAGCATGCGTCATCTTCACGGTGACCGGCACCAGCATACGGGAGATAACTGATGACAAACTGTTTGACGAGTTCCCGGGGGCCTTAGAGATCTTCGCTGACCCCATCCTTCTTAGGATAGAGGTATGGAGTGATGCCCCGCTTCGCCTGGCAGTGCTCACTAAGTGGCAGGAGCAGGACTTGGTCATTGTACCATGGCAACTGTGGGCCAAAGGACCCTAAGATGCAGGGCTCATCAATAATGAAGACCCAGTAAAAATAACATTGAGAGAAGAGGCCCTCCTCCCACGCATGTGCCAGTATCCGCCCTCAAAAGAGGCAGATGAGGGTGTAGCGCCCACAATCCAGGCACTACTAGACCAGGGGGTCCTCCACATAGGGGTCTCTCCATGCAAAAGCCCGGTCTTCCAGGTTAAAATGAGCCAGGGACGAACTTGGTGCCTGCTTCAGGGCCTGCACCCCCTCAATGACATTGTGGTCCCAGAATTCCCAGTGGTACCAGACCACTCTTTAGTACTGACTAGCATACTGGCAGACACCCGCTACTTCTCCGTAACAGATATAAAGAATGCGTTCTTCAGCATCCTACTGCACCCTGATAGCCAGTATCTTACGGCATTCACCTTCCACAGTGTCCAGCTGCTATACGGGAGACTACCACAAGGGTACTGTGAATCCCTAGTATTTTCAAAAGAATACTGAGAAAGGAACTTACCAACTTTCAGTCGAGCAGCACCCTCATACAGTATGCTGATGACATCTTGGTCTGCAGTCCGTCCAAGGATCTATGCCGCCAAGAGACGATAGCCCTCCTAACAGCACTTGCCACAAGGGGATATAAGGTAGAGAAAGGGAAAGTGCAATATGTGCAACCAGAGGTTAGCTATCTAAATCAACTCATCTCAGCAACTAGCCGGCGGATCACGCCGGAGCATCTAGATTGCATCCAGGTCCTGCCACCCCAAAGAACCAAAAAAAGGTATAAAAAAGTTTTTGGGCCTGTGCAACTAAGTCCAACAATGGGTCTTCGATTATAGCACACTCATTGCCCCCTTGCTTGGAGCAATAAAAACAGGCAGTGAAGAGCTGGTCTGGACATCCGAGATGCAGGAAACCTTTGACAAACTAAAAATGAAAATATCGCACTCCACAGTGTTAGGTACGCCCGATTATAGGAAAGAGTACTTCCGATTCAGCCACAGTGGCGGGCAAGCCATGACAGCCGTTCTAACCCAAAAGTACCACCCGGGGAACAAGCTGCTTGCCTATTACAGCGGGCTTTTGGATTCAGTCATGCAGGGCCATTTTCCATGCGGACAAGCCTTGGCTTCTGCAGCCTTTGCGGTTGACAAAAGCACCTCCATAGTGATGGGGGCACCCCAAACACTGTATGCAGAGCATTCGGTGTTTGATATTATACAAAAAGGGAAGAGAACACTGACCATGCAACGGGTGTCGGGTATTAACTTATGCTCTCTAGACCATTCCTAAAAATAGTCCGGTGCCATCTGGTAAATCCTGCCACTTTCCTAGCGCACGAGGTCCGGGAGGGGGAGGAGACCCACGACTGCGACTCACACCCCCAACGAAATCAGCTATACTGAGAAAGATCCTATCTCCGAAAACGAGGTAATGTTCATTGACAGTTTCTCCACAATATACCAAGAGACTGAGGTGAGGCATACAGGGGAAGCTGTGGTGATGGCCCCCAGAGACGAAGCTTCAGACAGCCTTAGGGTCGCCCCCACCTCTCAGTGCAGGCGGCAGAGCTAACAGCGTTGATTGAAGTGCTCACCCAGAGCTCATTGAAAGCAGTGACCATCTACTCTGACTCTGCTTACGTCACCACCAAGGTGCACTTGAGCATAGGAGGATGGAGAAGACGAGGGTTCCTAAAATCTGACGCCACCCCTGTTGTGCACCGAGACCTCCAGGAGCTGTTAATAGATGTGCTGACTTTACCTAAGAGCACAGCGGTGGTGAAGTGTGCCGCCCATACCGGGGGCAAAGACTTTGTGTCCCGGGGAAATGCATTAGCAGACCAGATGGCGAAGAGAGAAGCATATTGGAGGATTCACAAGACTTGCATGCTGCCCTTGCAACAGAATGAGGAGATCAGACTATCACAGGATAAACCATACACGGAGACAGCAAGTTTGTATCTAAGGGAACTGCAGAAGATAGACCCTACGGAAGAGAGGGAACAGTGGCTGGCAAGGGGCTGCACACAGACAACTCACAACCACATATATCGACACACACCCTCCGGAAAACCAGTGATGCCCCGCAGCCTAGTCAACATAGCCTTAACTCAACTGCACCTACCTACGCACATAGCCAAAGACAATATGGTAGCGGAGCTTCAAAGTAACTGGTTCGTCCCCAACCTTGTTGAGATAATAACCATGTACCTCAACGAATGAACTGTTTGCCAACTGTATTCTCCGAAACCCATGCTGTAGGTCGCCTCATCGGCCATTCCGTGACTCACAGGGCCATTCAAAGCCCTACATATCGATTTCATCAACATGATAGACTGCTGTGCGAACTATTGATACCTAATAGTTGTGGTCTGCCCTTACTCCAGGAGGATCGAAGCCGGCCCTTGTATACACTGCGATGCCAAGGCAGCGTCCACATTCCTTAGCAGGGAAGTGATACCGAGGTGGGGAGTGCCTGAAGTCATCCGATCGGATAACAGCAAGCACTTTGTCAACTCAATATTTGAACACATCGGCACCTTTCTAGGTATCACTCATAAATTGCTCTCAGTGTATCACCCTCAAAGCAACGGCATCGTTGAGAGACTCAAAGTCCTTCTCAAGAACTAAATTAGTAAGATCTGTGCCAGTCTCAATAAAAAGTGGCTCCGCTGCCTCCCCTTATCCCTCTTCGCGATAAGGAACACACCCAGCAGCAATCATCACCTCACATCTCACCAAATTGTGACAAGCAGACTAAAGGGGACACCCATCCCAATGACCCGGACAAAATCTAGCGCCAAATCGAGCTCACAAGTACTGGAGGATGAGCTGTGTGTTTACCTCTCTGAGCTAACTAAGACTGCAAAGTTCTTGATCAAAAAGGTCCACCATGGAGGCGCTGGGGGGGGGCAGACACCAACCTACCCTACCAGACCCCTTGGCCAGGACAAGACATCTACGTTCGCAACTGTGTACGGAAATGGGAGCAGGCCAAGTTCGAAGGGCCCTACCCAGTAATATTCTCAACACCAACCACTGTTAAGGTGGAAGGAAGGAAAGCTTGGGTCCATCTCTCCGACGTACGACCCAAGCAGTGAGCTAGAGCGCACCTCCCTGATTAACCATCAAATGGTTAAGGTTCCTCCAGCGGCACACAGGAAAAGAGTACGGTCCCCACCGTGGTTAGGAGAGGGGGGAAACCAAAATACAAGAGCATTAAAACGGTTTAACAACTACTACTCCCTTAAAATTCTAGCACCTCTTAAAACAGTTTAAAACTCACCCTCCTCTCAAAAACCTTAGCGCTTCTTTTTCAGTACCCCAGGAGGAAATCTTTTGCTCACAGCTAAACCATCGAACACATCACTAAAATGTAAACACAGGTATTTTCCAGACAACTGCCTAACAATGTGTTTTTTCCCCAATTAACCCACAAAACCACAGCTCTTATCCTACCGGTCCGTGATCGAGCTGAAAGTGCACCAACACTGCCGCTAACCACCATTCCTTTGACCAAAGCTTTTAAAGACTTTCTTTCACAAGGACAATCACTCAAGTAATACAAGACACATTGACGTTTTCCAACACCCCCTTGAAAGACACTGTTTACACTGCATCAAGACAAAGACACCTCCGGGCACCCAGATGACAGACTCCTCACCCAAAGACGACTCTACAGCTGACAAATGCTTTCTAAGTTGTGTAATTTTGTATTTTTGTACATGCCCTACTTAGCCGGGTACTCTCGGGTCCCGCAGGAACTAGAAGTATGCCTAATCTCGTAAATTTTGCTTCTACATTCTTGCGACGCATGCGCAGAGACCTCTCTCAGCTCACATACACTTACACCGAACCAAACACTAGTATTCCTCACAAACTACACAGCGCACTCCTACACAATACCTGGTATCAACACATGACCGCCGTAGGCCCACAAACTACGAACAAGTCATGTTATATATGTTCACTGATATCCCACGCCGTAGGCGCAGACAGGCTTTACCTATCTCAGGAGATAGCTCCTGAAAGAGCAAAATGTCTCGCCCACTTGTACCTATGTAGGATCAGGGTCAAAATCCAACCCCATAGAGTAGAACCCCATAAGGCACTAGTAAACATCACCTGGTATGAGACCAACCCCACTTCACTGTATATCTTTACTGAGTTAGTGACATTCAATCCGAGGCAGACAGGATGTGCAGAAGGGGCATCATAGGGGAGGACATTGTTTGGCCACAGGACTTCGTAGAAAAGAGGTTCCTGGAGGTAGCAAGACCACCGCACCAGTGCACAAATACGTCCGCTCCTGCCTCTGTCTGTGGTCCCAGGGTGGCCCTTAACATCTTTGGTGCCACCGTCTTTAATGACAAATGGATCCGGACATGAAATTTCAGTGTAGGGCCGCTCATCTCAATCACATGGGGGGAAATAAGTCCCATGGAAGGGTCTAATGCCAGCTTAGACACCCCATGCCAGGAAATCTGGGATGCCAAGATTAATAGGTACACATGGTTGGAGGGGAAAATGCAACCCCAAATTGTACAGGAACTTATACTGTACTTCTTATGTTTCAGAGGCACAGGAACCATACCGTTGGGTGATAATCAAGGCTGCGATGTAATATTATGCATTCCGGACCTGCAATGGGGCACCTCCACACTGATGGATATATACTGGCAGTTCGGGGACCTTACCTACATCCAGCTCGTCCCCAGATGGCGGGGCCTCTGCGTCCTAGTGACCATCCACACCCCAACCCTGGTCATCCCTGGAGAAGATCTGTCTGGGTTGTCTCAACATCCGTTACAGAAGAAAACAACTCTGTTGCATCAGGCTTGAAGAAAAAGAACTGCTGATTATTTTTGCTGAGCTCAGTACAAGGGCATTCCAGAAGAATTTAGACTTTTCACAGAAACTCAAGTAAACGCCGGAGGATCAATACCCTTCTTCACCGTGCAAACAAAAGCCAATGCCACTGGTTACAAATAAGCAGGTGGGAGGCCTAAACGCTATCAAGGAAGAACTACGGGCCACCCGCATTATGGTGCTGCAACATCGGTAAGTGTTGGATTTGATGATCATGAAGGGGGGGAGGAGGGGGTTGACAAGATTGGTGTCTCCTGTTGTACTTTTATTCCTTGAAATGAAATGGACTGTGGGACATTAGCCCGTGCCATCCAAGAACTGCATCGTCTGCAAACCGACATGAAGAAGGAGGGATGTGCCCCAGAGCAGAACTGGTTGCATATATCTTTTAGTGGATCCCCCAATGTGTGTCCAAACTATTCGCGTTAATGATGCCAGCTTTCATTATTATACTTCTATTGTGTGGTTTCCTAGAAGAAGGGGTTTTCTGCTGTAAAAATGCAGTCCTTAAATTAGGAAGTATACACTTAGCTAGGAAAAAAGTAACAGACACTACACACACACACTTTCTAATAACATAACTGTCATGTCATATGAGGAGGATATAGGAGTTGAAGAATCAACTAGAGAGGGGAGAGTTGGGGTGGTTAAATACGATGTAAATGAGTACCATGATGAGGGCAGGCCCGACAACTACAATACCGATAAATACAATGCCAACGTATGCCATGACCTGTGTCATAATCTTTGCAATATTCATAAATACAATGTCAATGTATGTCATGATCTATGCCTGCACAACAGCGATGATACAGGCAGTAGCAGTGTCATTGTATGCCATAATCCATGTACAAAAGATAATGTTGTTACCAGTAAAAGCGATGTCAATGTATGTCATGATCTAGGAATGCATAACCATGTCAATATCGGTAAAAACAATACCAATGTAGACTATGACAACTGTACACAAGCTATTGAGAATGTTGATAAAAATGACACCAGTGACTGCCATATTATTTTTAGGAGTTCCAGTGAATTCGTAACATTGCTTTCGGATTTACCCAAGATGACCTCTCCATCAACCCGAGTCAGAGATACGTGATCAGACAAGCCCTGTGACACGCACCGATGCCTTTCGAATAACAGGTCACAGGTGGGGTCCCTCTTAACCCAAAGATAAACACACACCCAGAGAATACCTTTATCGATCACACAGATAGTTGCATGACAAACAGGTCCGCGGCAGTTGGCCCCAATAAAACACATTTGACCAAAGGCTCATGTTCCCCAAAAATACCACAAAGCTAGATGCCACATGTAGATAGAAACACTCAACCAATCAAGACACGACATGCACACCACACGTAGTGATCACGCGTCCTCATGCCGGACATCTGGAAACATACACACTGGCCCACAGTAGCTCTCCCCGAGGTCAAGAGTCATCTGTGTCCCTATCACGATGCCCAACCTTGTTAATTCACGACTGTAATGCGTTTTAAAAATGCAGAAATCGATTTATTGTACTTCAAGATGTGTATAAAACTAGCTAAAACCTTGTACACCAAGAGACTTTCTTCAGATGCATTCTGTCGAGACTCTCCCAGCCGCTGCGTTGAATTAAATCAACTTGTTCCTGTTTTGCCAAACGCCTCTTGTCTTTTCATTTCTTTAAGGTAAATTCATATTCAAGCAACAAAAATATCCACCTCACTTGAGAAGCGACCGGTGGGTCCATCGTGGTAGCAAGGGGCAGGCCTAGCCCTATCAGTGTTTAAGTGAAGTGTCCCCCCCACGGTGCCCAGTTATGTACAGTGTGCCCTGTGACTCCCCTCTATCCATGAGCCAGAGATCATGCGCATCCCGTTATCCTGCCACCTCCCACCCCAGACCAGACTCTGCTATGCCCAACAAACAAAGGATATCATACAGTAGGTCACATCATATGATTTGGTCCGAGGTCACCGGGGTAATGTCCGGGCCCGCCCACAGCTCCAGCTCAGCCTCAACTACTTGTTCATTGATGAAGCGCTGTGGGGAGGCCCGAGGAGATTGGAGCGAAGCCACCTCTGCCAGCCCATACTACTCAAGTTCCACCACCACCTTTGCTCGTTCCTTAGCCGCCTGTGATGGTTTATCCCTCATAGCGCTGCAGGCCAGCGCAGAGCTTTCTGTTGCTCACAACCATCTCTGATCCCCGGGAGGCCGTCCATCGTTACCCCTTTCTCACTCTCTAGTAAGTTGCACACCTCAAATGGAAACATGAAGAAGACAGTCTTTCCGGAGTTCCAACACTCGCAGTATAGCAGGAAACATAAGAGAGTACTTTATGTGAAGTTGCCGAAGCTGTCGCTTAACATCCAGAAAGGACTCCCGGTGTCTCAGTCCCATTGCCCACCTGCCAGGGGCCCTGGCTCCTATAGACTTGCAAGATGTGATCTCTATCACGGTAGTTTAACAGCTGCGCCACCTTCGGCCTAGGGGTTGCCCCAGGAAGAGGCCTGCTGGCAGGCACCCTGTGATCCCATTCCCCGTAGAAAAAGTGCAACATCTTCCTCCCCAAGACCATGTTTGCCAGCCAGTCTTCAAGATACAGCTCTATACTAGGGTCCTCTATTCCCTCCGGTAGGCCCGTAATGCGCACATTATTGCGCCTGGAGCGGCCCTTTGCATCATTAGCCTTAGCTTACAGAGTAGCCACTGTGTTCCGCAGTTCCTGTATCTGTGACTGCATAGCTGCCACCGTTGGTCAGGTAGTGGCTAGCGTGGATTCTGTGGTGTCGACACGTTCAACCAGTTTTCGATGATCCGCACGCAGAAGCCCCATTTAAATGGTCAGCATATCCAACTTAGCTCCAGCGTCTGCTTGACATCTTTGATGGCTTTCAGGAGCATTGCGAACTGCCCTGATGGGGTCTGTAGCGTCTGGTGGGCTGCATTCATTCTTGGGGCATGCATCAGACCAGGACAGCACTCCGAGCTCTCCACTCCCTACTTGGAGCCCTTTGGGCGCACATAGTGACCACAGGGATAATGTTGGGGGTAGGTGGCCACAGCCAGGGGCCAGAAGAACCAGAAGGAGGGAGGGGAGAATCCCCTCAGAAGGACGAGGTCACTCTCCCCTCCGCTGGGGGCCTGTGTGCTCCCCCCCCACAGTCTTTCCAATTGTGCAGAGTTTCTACGATGGGAGTGCCCCCAGCATTCTGTATCCACTGAGTAGAGGCCCAGCAACACAGCTGGGAGGGGGAGGAAGGAGAGAGAGGCACGGCAGAGTCAACGCGTCCGCACTCTGCCGCCCCACCACGTGCACTCCAATCTGGCCCCACAGTCTCTTGTGCCCCCAAAGAAGTCACCAGGTGCTGCCCCACCACTCACTCCTGTCACGGGCTGCTCCGCTCCAGTCTGCCTCTCGCTGAAAAAGTCTCTGGGCCACTGGTGGTGTCTGCCTGGGTAAGCACGTCGTTTCCTGCTCCTGACGCAGCCCAGGCCTCCAGCTGCTCCACTTATCAGCTCGGCTTCTGTCCATTGATCCGCGGGTGGGGGAAGCCAAAAATGCACAGAGTGCCTGCCTTTCGTGAGGCGTCTTGTGCACCACAATCCTGGGGGGGCGCATCGCCGCTGCTCCTCTATTCACGCTGGGGCTCGCAGCACACCCCAGCACCAGCTTAGGGCCGCACCGGCACCCGGAGGACGGGCTCCACCTCAAATGCCTCAGCAGCCCAGGGCATGTGGAGTCCTCACCCAGTTTCGAAGGGACACAGATGCCGTTCAGGGAGCAGTCCACAGGATGGACTGCCGGGCACGGCTCAGGAGAGCTCTTAGGGAGCAACTAGCATGGCCACCATCATGGTCACACCCCCAAGCCTATCTTCTGGAAGCACAATCCCCGAGAAGAGACTTCTCTAGCTTCAGGCCTTCTGATATGCAAGGATTATCGCAAGATTTGACCAATAACTGCAGTAAACTTGACCCAGTGTCGCAGGTGAAATTCCCAGAGATCAAGAAGCAGTCCATAAGTACAAGTTACTTACCTTCGGTAACGATGTATCTGGTAGAGACGTTGTCTAGCCGCAGATTCCTTAACTTAGAATATCCCCAGGCGTCAGACTGGATCCGCACCTCTGCGCGCCGGGGGACGACGCCACACGACCCCGCCCTGACGTTGTCCACGTACGTGACGTCAGCGAGGTCATATAAGTCCCTCCCGGCGCGCTGACGTCAGTTTTGTTCGGAGAAACTTTTCCGTGGCACAACGCGGAGCCACCAATAAAAAAACTGTGAAAGTATGGGAACAGTGTGCGAGGGATGAAAATCCATGAATAAAGAAGGAGGATGGTGCAAGACGCCATCGTAAAAGATAGAATTAGATACTGCGTACACATAAATGAAAAAACTGTGAGAAAGGACCCCGCAAGCAATGCGAAGACCCTTCCTAAGTGCAACAAGGGAAGAACATCTCAACAGAGAGAAATAGTCTGTTATTACCAAGTAGAACAGCAGACAGAACTAGACTGTTATTACCATGTAGAACTGTGTTGTCTAGCAAGAACAGAGCACAGAGAGAACAACAGTCCACCGCAGGAAGGTATGAAAAATGAAAAGACTGGCACTACCCCTATAGTAACGGAGGTCTGAAACAGAGGTTAACAGATCCCCAAAGAAGACAACTGTAGAGGAGACCAGAACCCTGAGCCAATAGAGAAGGCGGGAGGGAGGGAGGGAAGGCAGCAGGAGAAGAAAAGAAAATGAAGATGAATCTCCTGGTGAAGGTTAATCAAAAAGGCATCATTTTAGATGTAAGAAACCCGAGAGGGAGTCAATTGTATATGGCAACTCTCAAAGGAATGCAACAATGTGAGCACCTGTGAGCGAAAAACCAATGGCAACAGAGAGGCCAGCGGAGAACCCCACTTGGCAAGATTTTCACAGAACGGGGAGGCTGGGTGGGCGTTAAGGAATCTGCGGCTAGACAACGTCTCTACCAGATACATCGTTACCGAAGGTAAGTAACTCGTACATCTGATAGAGACATCTAGCCGCAGATTCCTTAACTTAGAATTAGATACCACAGCCATATCCCAAAGGGGAGGTGGGTCTGCGACAGAACAACAGAAAGCGCCAAGCATCCGATCCGGCAACAGAGTGACGGATAAAGGGGGGAGGCTGTGGCGGAACAGCCAGACAGCAACCCAAGCAGCTCGGCAGAAATAACGGGATGGTAGATATCCTAAAAATGCCAGAATGGCGCTACACCATATCCGTATAGAAATGACAGGTAGAACGGCATGAGCCATATACCAGAGCAAAGAAAGAGAGAGAGAGAGAGAGAAAGAAGGACCACTCTCCGCTTAATGGCGCACGATGAGGTCACCGACCCAAGCTCGAAAAGAACCTGAAGAGATGCAACCAGAGCCTAACAGACTAGCCTATAGAAGGAAGGCTGAAGGAGCCGGTGCCAAGAGCCCAAAGGCAAGAGCTAGAACCTGAGCAGTGCGCTGGGAATAGTCGGCGGGACAAGAAACACACCAAGTGCACACCCAATTCCAAAAAGGGAAAATAGGGGCAAATAGCATCAACTTTAAACCCGCTGAAGCAGGTAGAAACATGCAGCAGGCAAACGGCCACAGAGACCTTAAAGTGGCTTACACAAGAAGCATAAGAGTGCCCGACCGGGCAGTATGAAGCCAAAGTGAGAAACAATCCACAATATAGACTTGTAGGCAGTAGTCAAGGACCACTGCCATCAGAAGAGCTGTCCCGGAGGCGTAGCTTTAACAATACTAGTTGATCATTTGGAAAAAAGGCATATCCGAAGGAAGTGGCCAAGAACACCAAGGTAACGAATGGTGGGAAGAGCCTCAGAATCCGAGACCAAACACGCCAGAAAAGACACGTACAGTGTCGAACACCAAAAAGGGAGCATTTGTCAAATTGGGAAATCACCCCAGTAAGCGTAAGCAAGGAGAAACCTATGGGCAACTTGCAACAACTTAGAAAAGCTCCCCCACACATGGAGATTTGATCCAGACCTTGCAGCCTCGAAAAGAGGTGGCGACGTAGGAAGAGGAATACCAAGGCAACCGGCATGTATACATAAATGTATAAACATATAAATATGTAGAGACAGAACAAGCCAGGAGCATGAACATGTCCATACCGGAGCATACCTAGTACAGTAAGGGCAGGTAGGAGACGCCTTTGAAGAGGAGATTAAGAAACCTCCCAAGGAGGTGGAACAGGCAACAGGCAGGATGACCATGGCGTAAGAAGATGGCATCAGGGAAAAACACAGAACACCGTACAGCGGACCACCAAGCGACGCATGGAGCCCACAGGATCTCCAAGCCCAGGTGAGATAACTGAGCTATATAATTGCACACCCCAAACAACGGGGAACACCTCTTAGGGCAATAAGCCAAGCCAAAAGAGCGCAGTAACGAGCCGAACCCGTGAACAAGAGTTCCGAGCCGTATGACATTACCGAGGTGAACCACCGGCTCAATACCACAGTCAGAGGACCAGACACAGCAACCTGCGGAACACAGCCACAACAGGCCCACAGTCAGCTCAAAGCAAAACGCATCCAAGGGATGCCAATAAAAGGGGTAATCACCCTTGACCACAGAAAAAGAAGACGTAAGGCTCACTGCCCATGTTAAACACAGAGCGCATCAAAAGGATGCGAAATGAAAAAGTACCACCACGGAAGACAGGCCTAAGAAGACTTAAGTGGGAGGGCGAAAGCCCGCAAGGAGCCGGTGAACCGCCGATTCGGCGTGAGCATCAAACAGTAAAACCCCATCAAAGGGTAAGTCAACCAGTCGCTCCCGGATATTTTCAGGGAAGACGCTATCTCGCAACCAAGCGTGACGCCTTAAGGCAACAGAACCCGCCATAGCTCGGCCCAAAGAATCCGCAGTATCTAAGGCTGAGCGGATTGTGAATTCGGTAAGGTCGCGGCCATCCCGGAGGAGGTGAAGGAGATCAACGCGAGCACCTTCAGAGGTGGCAGAAAGCAAAGACTCTGCAGAGTCCCACAGGGCAGAGGTAGCCCGAGCCAAAACACACACTGTATTTAAGGACCGTAGGGCCGCACTAGTGGATGCAAAGATGTTCCTACCCCATGACTCAAGCCATCTGGACTCCCGAGAGGGAGGAAGTGTTAGTGGGGGCAAGGAAGGAAAGGCAGTCTGCAACACAAACCCCTGCGCATCAGGGTGCACAAAAAGACAAACAGGATCATGTGGAGCTGGACGGTGGCGGTGCAAAACTGAACGAGCCACCGGTTCACCTGAAGCAGGCCGAACCCAGGTACCCAAAAGGGCATCATAAAGGGAAGCCTCAAAGGGCAGAAGCGGCTCCACATTACCGGACCCACGGTGATGGACCTCGAGCAAGGGGTCCACAGACAAGGGGGCAGAAGGGGGTTGCATGTTTAAAATGCGAGTGGCCAATGAGACCACTCTCAAAAAAGCCGCACCAGCCTCGGTAGCCCTCCGCGGAGGGGACAACAACTCATCAGTGGGGGAGGGTTGTAAGCTGACCCTTCCAAGACACTGAGGGTGCGACCAATGCCCCACGGAAGGGAGCCCCATTGAAGAATGAGGATCCTGATGGGGCTCCTGGGGAGGCGAAGAGCCTGCCGGATCTGGGAGCTCCTGAGGAGGCTCCACAAATTCCAAGGGGGGCACTGGCAACAACACCTCCGGCGACGCCGGGCGTGAGGGCGGCGCCGAACACTCTCCAGAGGCCTCTAGAGAAGAGTCCACAATCGGGCGTCGATACGGCGCCAAAACGACGCGTGCCGGCACCGATCGTGCCTCGTTAGGCTCCGACTCGGCTGCATCCGGCGTCGAGTCGGCGCCGTCCGGCGCCGAAACTATGACAAGCTCCCCTTCCGAAGAAGGAGAAGGCGCCGGAGCCGGGGAGGCAAGCCTTCGGCGCCGCACCGGCGCTGACTCTGCCTCATCCATGACAGGCTCTGACTCCGGAGAGAGAAGCAGAGGCGGAGCCGGGGAGGCAACCCTACGGCGCCGGAACAGCGCCGACCCCGGCTCCGGACAGGCGACCGCCTGCCCGGAAGCCCGGGGTGTGCTCAAGGCAGGGCTATGAGCACCGGCAACCACCTGCGACGCCACAGGGAGCCCAGCGGGGCTATGCGGCGCGGCAGAGGCGCCGTGGGTCATAGAGGGGGACCCAGCTGGGCCGCGCCCTGACGACTCCATGTGGACCAAAGAGGGGGATCCAACCGGGCCGCGCCCTAACGACACCACATCTCCGGCGTTCCTGGGGAACAAAGGCTCAATTGGCGCCGGGGGCGAACCCGCTGGCGAGTCCGTCGGAGACCCCACAAGAAGCAGAGGCCCCGAGGACGCCCCAGGAACGGGAGAGGACCCAAGGGAGGCCTGCAAAGCCGCGGCATATGCCTCCATTTGGGCCCGAGTCGCCCCCACACCCGGAAAGGGCGGATAGAGGGGGGGCGACTGCCGGGAGCGCACGTCCGGAAAGTTCCGGGAACCAGTGCCCCTGACAACAGGAGAAAGGGAGGTCGAAGACCTCGGCGACAAGCGCCTGGACTTACCTAGTGGCGAACGACGGCCCCGGACCCCAGAGGGCGATCGACGGCGGAACCAGACAGTAGAGGGACCTGCCGGCGATAAAGAGGCCGGGGGACGAGACGACTCCGACCGGGACAGCCGTGCCGAGAGAAGCTTCATACGGCGCTCCCGCCGAGACTTCGGCTTCAGGTGTTGGCAGGCGTCGCAGTCCGTGGAGTCATGGTGCTCGCCCAGACACCACATACAAATAAGATGCGGGTCCGTCGCGGACATCTGCCGCAAACAGGAATTACAAGTTTTAAAGCCCGAAGGCATCGACACACTGTTCCGGACGCGAAGCGTCGAAAAGGAGGCCTGAAAACAGGCCAGAGGAACCGCTCACTCCGGATCCGCGTTGTACGCGGAAAAGAAGGAAACTGACGTCAGCGCGCCGGGAGGGACTTATATGACCTCGCTGACGTCACGTACGTGGACGACGTCAGGGCGGGGTCGTGTGGCGCCGTCCCCCGGCGCGCAGAGGTGCTGCTGCAAAAAGTTTTACGGATCCAGTCTGACGCCTGGGGATATTCTAAGTTAAGGAATCTGCGGCTAGATGTCTCTATTGTGAGAAGTTGGCCTGGCATATGCTGTCCACTAATTATAGTGGGCACCTTGCACCAGTCCAAACAACCCCTTATTGGAGATAGGTTAAAGACAACCTTTATTGAAAGCTATCCTAGTGGTAGCTATGGAGAGCAGCCTTCAGGCTAAGTCTTGAAGGAATGTAAAGCAGCTTGTTTTACCAGTCTATAATCTCCTGAGTGACCAAATGAAAGAGGACCACACCAGGTATATATTCAAAATATATGTATTTATTGCTAAACACACCCCTCTAGTCTCTTTATGAGGCTAGAGTTCGAAGTACATAAGTTATAAGTTAGTTATCTACAGTAATAGCACAAATACACGTTTGAGCCCTAGGGGCGTACCAAACCATATACCAATAAAGTGGTATAAGAACCACGACTGAGCTAGACACAAGGCCTAGAGCCTGTAGAAGTGCTTGGACCACCCAAGGTAGTGACACAGGGGACCCACGGGGGACGCGTGCAGTGTGAGAACACAGCCACGAATCGCCGTTGACTTCTATGGGGAAAGTCGCGGTTGGAATTTTAAAGAAAAGGGACACTTAGAGGAGGACTTGGAGCCAACCCCTTTAGAACTGGGTTGTTCTAGAGTCTATACCCACGGGAGCACCGGAGTACTCGAGTTACCTCACCCAGGGAAGCCGGGTGCATAGGTGTCTTTCGGGGTCGGGTTTCGTCGTCGTTTTCAATGGCGATCTGCTGCAAAGTGCTGCTGGCGGCCAAGTCGAAAGTGTTCGGGTGGATCCAAAGGTGGATCGAAGATCTGAAGGACCTGAAAGCAGAGGGGACAGAGTCTGGGTCACTAGCCAGTGACCAGGAAGGCGATGAGCAGATGCCCACCGATGTCGAGTGCTTCAGGTAGGTTGACGGTCGTCTTGACTCTTCCGCCACGAGGTCCAGGAGGCGTCGACGACGACCAGGAGCTGGATTCGAGCTGTCCCACGACGTCTGTCGATTGCAGGGGTGTCGGCGACCGGATTGGACCCAACAAGCCTTAGCAACGGCAAGTCTCGTGGAAATGGAAGAAGGACGATGGTGCAGACCAGCAAGGTCTGAGGGACTCACCCAGCGAGGGTAAGTCAGGGCACGCCTGGAGCAACCAGGGAGCCCAAGCAGAAGAAGATTGGCCTTCGGGAGGGCCTACTAGCCAACGGACTAGCGACCGCGAAGGAGCCTCGAGTGGACGCACTTGGAGCTGGCTCACAGGACACTCGTGGAGTGGAGGCCAGTGATCTTCGGTGCAGTCGGTGCTGGAGGCTGGGGCTACTCGGAGCCCAAAGCACAACTTCGTGGGAGACCCAGAAGAGGATGCACTTGCAAATGTGCGCGGTGTCCAGGGGTCATGGTTCCACGTTACCCACGATAGCCACGGGCCTCAGCTTTGCTGGGGACTCAGGGTAGCCTCGGGGAAGTCTGGAAATCCACCTCTGGTGATGCAAAGACTTCGGCGTCCGGCGGGAGCTTCAGCGATGCAGACCGGACAATTGCTTCGTTGGTGCCTGCCAAGCAGGGGAGTCACTCCTTGACCCCAAGGGAGATTCTTCAGTCCTCTAATCTTAAAGTAGAGCGTCGAAGGTCCAGGATTCTGTGTCAGAGTTTCGTCCAGGTAAATCTAAAGTCCTAAGGACTGGGGTCCCATACTTATACTAAGTTAGCGGGTTGGACATACTCTGGGGACCCACCTATGGGAGGGTCAGGGCAGAGGGGTGGTTACACCCCTTTCCCTTTGTCCAGTTTCGCGCCAGAGCAGGGGCTGGAAGCCCCTGAGCCGGTTTGAACTGGGGTATGCACAGGGACACCAAATGTGCCCCCAGTGCAGGACTTCAAAGCACCAGAGAGTGCTCCCGCCCAGCCCCAATACACACTATCCTGTCTGGGGAGGTGGTTACACCTCCCTGGGACAGGAAACCTATTGTCCAGGCCTCCCCTGCCGGAGTTTCGGTCAGCAGCAGGAGGCCAGACTCGTGTCTGTGGCAGCGGCATCCATTTTGTGATGCCAGGGCTTGGAAAGAAGTTATCGGGCAGGCCAGTGCGTACATGTCTGTCCCTCTAGAAGGGTGGAATGCTACCCCCGCCGCCAGAACTGGCGGGGGGGGGGGGTAGTATTCCAAGATGTTTGACACCAAACACGACATGTTTCCGTGCAGCCATCCCAAAGTTAGGATTTAACGCGAGGTTATAATGCGCTTAAGAGTATATGGTCAGGCTGCACTACAAACAGCATCAGAGAAGGGTCTCCGAACGCTGCAGAGGGGCTCTGCTCATGCAGGGGCACCCTCTCACATAGGAACCAAGCACTCTGCCTTCAGGATTGATAAGGCCTGCCATAGGAGTGACTTATAGGTTTATATGTGTGTATGTATGTAGTGATATAGGTAGCCTATATCAAAGTAAGGGGTGCATGCACCACCTTACCCAGGCTGCAGTAGCAGACCTGTGGTGTCATTTTGGATGGCCCTCCAGGGGTGGCACAATACATGCTGCAGCCCCTGGTAGGCCTCTGAGGTACCTATGCCCTGGGTACATAGTATACCATACACTAGGGACTTATAAGGGCACTCCAGATTCCAATCAGAGATGTGCCTAAGGCACATGGAAACCATTTTAGAGAGGAAGCAGCTAGGCTGGGGTTCTGATTAGCAGGGCCCCAGCCAGAATAAAGTCGAAAAACAGTGAAGCATCAGCAAAAAGTGGGGGTACCCATGTGAAGCAGATCCTACTCTCCTACACAACCCCCCCCCCCAACGTAGGGACATTAAACTAACCTTGCCCAGTTAAGTCTTCATGTTCTAAGTGGAAGTACCTAAAGAGTCCATCTGCATTGGCATGGTTACTCCCAGGTCTATGTTCCACTGTGAAGTCCATCCCCTGTAGGGAAATGGACCACCTAAGCAGTTTGGGGTTTTCACCCTTCATTTGTTTTAGCCATAAGAGGGGCTTATGGTCTGTTTGAACAAGGAAGTGAGTACCAAACAAGTATGGCCTCAACTTCTTCAGAGCCCAGACCACAGCAAAGGCCTCCCTCTCAATGGCTGACCAACGTTTCTCTCTAGGGGTCAGCCTTCTGCTAATAAAAGCTAATGGCTGATCCTGACCTTCATCATTCAATTGTGACAGTACAGCCCCTACCCCCAATTCAGATGCATCTGTTTGGACAATGAATTTCTTGGAGTAATCAGGACTCTGTAGAATGGGAGCAGTGCACATGGCCTGCTTTAGGTCATCAAATGCCTTTTGACAGCTAACTGTCCACTGAACCTTTTTGGGCATTTTCTTGGAAGTTAAGTCATTCAGGGGTGTCACTATTGATCCATACCCCTTGACAAATCTCCTATAGTACCCAGTCAGGCCTAAAAGGCTCTCACCTGAGTCTGGGTAGTTGGAGCAGTCCAGTCCATGATGGTCTGGATCTTGCTCTGCAGTGGTTGAACCTGGCCTCCACCCACAAGGTGGCCCAGGTACACAACCTGACTCTGCCCTATCTGGCACTTGGTGGCCTTGATAGTCAGGCCTGCTTTCTGCAGGGCCTGCAAAACATTTCTGAGGTGGACCAGGTGATCCTCCCAGGTGGAGCTAAAGACAGCAATATCATCTAGATATGCTGCACTATAGGCTTCCAGACCTGTAAGGACTGTATTCACCAACCTCTGAAAAGTGGCAGGTGCATTCTTCAGACCAAAGGGCATCACCACAAATTGATAATGCCCACTAGGGGTTGAGAATGCTGTCTTTGGCTTTGCATCATCAGCTAGTCTGATCTGCCAGTAGCCAGCTGTCAGGTCAAATGTGCTTAGATACTTGGCGGAGGCCAAAGTGTCTATTAGCTCATCTGCCCTAGGTATTGGATGGGCATCAGTCCTAGTGACTGCATTGAGACCCCTGTAGTCCACACAAAACCTCATCTCTCTTTTCCCAGCATTGGTGTGAGGTTTTGGCACAAGAACCACTGGACTAGCCCAAGGGCTATCTGAGGGTTCAATAACTCCCAAATCCAACATCTTCTGGACTTCTGTCCTGTAACAGTCCCTGACATGGTCAGGTTGCCTATAAATCTTATTTTTAATAGGCAGACTGTCCCCAGTGTCCACTTTATGAGTGCACCAGGTGGTCTGACTGGGTGTCAGTGAGAATATGTGCCTGAACTGATTGAGCACCTGTCTGCAATCAGTTTGCTGCTGGGCAGTGAGGCTGCCTGCCAAGGCTACACCATCCACTGACCCATCATCAGGGTTCTGTGAGAGCAGGTCGGGGAGTGGGTCACTCTCTTCCTCCTGTCCCTCATCAGTAGCCATGAGCAAGCCCATGTCTGCCCTGTCCACATATGGTTTTAACCTGTTGACATGGAGAACCCTGTGGGGACTCCTGGGTGTTCCTAGGTCTACTAAATAGGTAACCTCACCCTTCTGTTCAACAATGGTATGGGGTCCACTCCATTTGTCTTGGAGAGCTGCTGGGGCCACTGGCTCCAACACCCACACCTTCTGTCTTGGCTGGTAAACAGTCAGCACAGCCTTTTGGTCATGCCAGGCTTTTTGAAGTTCCTGGCTAGCCTCAAGGTTTTTAGTTGCCTTTTTCATGTACTCAGCCATCCGGGAGCGGAGACCAAGTACATAGTCCACTATGTCTTGCTTTGGGGGCTTGAGAGGTAACTCCCATCCTTCCTTCACCAAGCCCAATGGACCCCTGACAGGGTGACCAAACAAAAGTTCAAAAGGGCTGTAGCCAACCCCCTTTGAGGCACCTCCCTGTATGCAAATAAAAGGCAGGGCAAGAGTATGTCCCATCTTCGCCTAAGCTTTTCTGGGAGCCCTTTAATCATGCCCTTCAAGGTTTTGTTGAATCTCTCAACTAAACCATTGCATTGTGGGTGATAGGGTGTGGTGAACTTGTAAGTCACTCCACACTCCTTCCACATTGCTTTCAAGTATCCAGACATAAAGTTAGCACCCCTGTCTGATACCACCTCCTTAGGGAAGCCCACTCTTGAGAAAATTCCCAGGAGGGCTCTTGCCACCACAGGTGCTGTGGTGGTCCTAAGGGGAATAGCCTCTGGGTACCTGGTGGCATGATCCACTACCACCAGGATAAACCTGTGCCCAGATGCTGTTTGGGGATCCATGGGACCAACAATGTCAATCCCCACCCTTTCAAAGGGAACCCCCACCACAGGTAGTGGTATCAGGGGGGCCTTTGTAGTGCCACCTGCCTTGCCACTGGCCTGGCAGGTTACACAGGAGCGACAAAACTCCTTGGTGTCTTCAGACATGTGGGGCCAGTGAAAGTGGGGGGGAATTCTGTCCCAAGTCTTGTTCTGGCCCAGGTGACCTGCTAAGGGAATGTCATGGGCTAGGGTCAATAGGAAGCCCCTGAACTTCAGAGGTATAACCAACCTCCTGGTGGCACCAGGTTTGGGGTCTCTACACTCTGAGTACAAGAGTCCATCATCCCAATACACTGTATGGGGACCACTAGCTTTCCCAGCAGCCTCAGCAGCAGCTTGCTGTCTGAGGGGTTCAAGAGAGGGGCAGCTCTGCTGCTCCTGGCTCAGATCTGCCCTGGAAGGGCCCCCTGTCCCCAAGAACTCAACCTGGTCAGGTTCAAGCTCCTCTGGGACAGTTCCTTCCTCAGGACTGAGATCATCCCCCTCAAGAGACTGATCTTCCTTCTGAGCCAAGGGGGAAGGCACTGCCTTTACCCTACTACTCCTCTTCTTGGAGGGCACTTGGTCCATTATTCCAGAATCCAAGGCCTGTTCAGTGTTAGACATTTTGGCTTGTGACCTGGTCACAGCAAACACATCTGCAGGGATGCCCAGCATTTCTGCATGGGTCCTGAGCTCCACTTCTGCCCAAGCTGAAGTTTCTAAATCATTGCCAAGCAAGCATTCAACGGGTAGGTCTGCACTTACCACAACCTTCTTAAGGCCAGTTACCCCTCCCCAGGAGAAGTTAACAACTGCCAGAGTATGGTCTGTTCTGACATTGCTAGCATTGGTCACTTGGTACATTTCACCAAGTATAATCTGCCCAGGATCCACAAGGTCTTGTCACCATGGTGACACTTGCCCCTGTGTCCCTAAATGCCAAATCCTCTTTTCCATTGATTAAGGGCTGTTGCCTGTACTTGCCCAGATTACTGGGACTCACAGAGGAGGTCACATCCATGCCTCCATCACAGACTAGGACAGCCTGAGTGAGTTCTCTGACTAGGTCAGAGCTCATCTCTTTACCCAGGGTCAACCCTACTAAACCCTTGGCTTGTGTAGTCCCACCACCAACTGTAACTGCACTAGGGGAGCAGGTGCCTTAGGGGCATTGGTGGGGGCTGGAGTAGAGTCTTTGGACTTGGTGCAATCACTGGTCCAGTGGGTCTTTTGCTTACAGACCTTGCACCATGGTTTCTTTTGGCCTCTTCCCTTGTTAGACTGTGAATCCCCACCTGAAGAAGATTTTTGGGGGCCTTGTGAAGACTTCTGGTCTTTACCCTTCTCCCCACCCTTATCAGAGTTTTTAGAATCTTGCTTCTTAGGGTCACCACCTTGGTTCTGTACCTTCTGCCTCACCCTGGTTCTGACCCATTTGTCTGCTTTCTTTCCCAATTCTTGGGGAGAGGTCAGATCAGAGTCCACCAGGTGCTGATGCAACAGCTGATTTTGACAATTATTAAGAATCTGCTCCCTCATGATAAGATTGTACAATCCTGTGAAGTCACATACCTTACTGCCCAATAACCAACCTTCCAGAGCCTTGGCAGAACAATCAACAAAGTCCACCCAGTCTTGAGTCTGTGCTTTTGGGTATCTCTGAACTTTAACCTGTATTGTTCAGTGGTTAGGCCAAACCCATCAATCAGAGCACTCTTCAAGACTGTGTAATTATCAGCATCCTCCTCTCTAACAGTGAGGAGCTTATCTCTACCTTTGTCTGCAAAGGAGAGCCACAAGATTGCTGCCCACTGCTCCTGAGGGACCCTCTGTACTTTACAGGCCCTCTCCGGTGCAGTTATCCATTTGTGGATGTCATCCCCACTCTGGTAGGGAGGGACAATCTTGCTCAGGTTCCTATGGTCATAAGACCTTTCCCTATCTCTGGGGAAATTGCTGCCACCATGGGACTCTAGTCCCATCTTTTTCTCTCTTTGTAGAGATCTAGGGACTCCCTGTCTATAGCCAACTGCTGTTTCCTGAGCTCAAGCTGGGCTTGCTCATACTGAATCAGTCTCTTTCTCCTGTCATGAGAGGATTCTCTCCTATGAGAAGAGACAGAGGTCCCTATTGAGGTGTCAGAGTGGTTAGACTCCTGAGAAGGAGATCTATCCCTTCTTGGCACACTCTCAACTCTTCCTGGGGGACAAAGGTGAGGTCATCCTGATCCTCCCCTTCATCCACAGGAATAGCTGGGTTTTCCAGGGCAAGGTCATTGTCACCTTCCTGGCAAGTTTCAGAGGGGGGGGCTGGGTTTCTTCACCCCTGACCCCCTCCTCCTGTTCTGCCCCACCCTCTCTGCCTACCCCTTCAGACCCTAGGGGCCTGCTGAGATCATCAGCTAGTAGCACCTCTCTGAGGTGTTGGGTGCTGGCACTTTTGCCTGCCTTCAGCTTCCTAGTATTGCATAATGCTCTCAATTCCAAGAATGGGAGTTTATCATACTTGGAGGGAAGAAGCCCACTGGCTTCTGGCAAGGACTCACTGGGTCCTGGCTTTGAAGACATTACTAGTGAGGTGTGGTGTATGCACTACCTACTCTAGTGTGGCCTACTAAACTCTCTTGAGTTGTAGAAAGGGTGTGCTATCCCTTAACACACAACTCTAAGTTCAGTAGAACTTACTGTATACTAAGCTTGATTTATATGTACCTAAGGTACCCTTAGTGGTTTTCAGTTGATCAATTCAATTGAGATTATCTGGTAAAACAATAGCAAGCTGGAATCCCACACGCTGCCACCAATGTGAGAAGTTGGCCTGGCATATGCTGTCCACTAATTATAGTGGGCACCTTGCACCAGTCCAAACAACCCCTTATTGGAGATAGGTTAAAGACAACCTTTATTGAAAGCTATCCTAGTGGTAGCTATGGAGAGCAGCCTTCAGGCTAAGTCTTGAAGGAATGTAAAGCAGCTTGTTTTACCAGTCTATAATCTCCTGAGTGACCAAATGAAAGAGGACCACACCAGGTATATATTCAAAATATATGTATTTATTGCTAAACACACCCCTCTAGTCTCTTTATGAGGCTAGAGTTCGAAATACATAAGTTATAAGTTAGTTATCTACAGTAATAGCACAAATACACGTTTGAGCCCTAGGGGCGTACCAAACCATATACCAATAAAGTGGTATAAGAACCACGACTGAGCTAGACACAAGGCCTAGAGCCTGTAGAAGTGCTTGGACCACAAGGAACCACCCAAGGTAGTGACACAGGGGACCCACGGGGGACGCGTGCAGTGTGAGAACACAGCCGTGAATCGCCGTTGACTTCTATGTGGAAGGTCGCAGTTGGAATTTTAAAGAAAAGGGACACTTAGAGGAGGACTTGGAGCAAACCCCTTTAGAACTGGGTTGTTCTAGAGTCTATACCCACGGGAGCACCGGAGTACTCGAGTTACCTCACCCAGGGAAGCCGGGTGCATAGGTGTCTTTCGGGGTCGGGTTTCGTCGTCGTTTTCAATGGCGATCTGCTGCAAAGTGCTGCTGGCGGCCAAGTCGAAAGTGTTCGGGTGGATCCAAAGGTGGATCGAAGATCTGAAGGACCTGAAAGCAGAGGGGACAGTGTCTGGGTCACTAGCCAGTGACCAGGAAGGCGATGAGCAGATGCCCACCGATGTCGAGTGCTTCAGGTAGGTTGACGGTCGTCTTGACTCTTCAGCCACGAGGTCCAGGAGGCGTCGACGACGACCAGGAGCTGGATTCGAGCTGTCCCACGACGTCTGTCGATTGCAGGGGTGTCGGCGACCGGATTGGACCCAACAAGCCTTAGCAACGGCAAGTCTCGTGGAAATGGAAGAAGGACGATGGTGCAGACCAGCAAGGTCTGAGGGACTCACCCAGCGAGGGTAAGTCAGGGCACGCCTGGAGCAACCAGGGAGCCCAAGCAGAAGAAGATTGGCCTTCGGGAGGGCCTACTAGCCAACGGACTAGCGACCGCGAAGGAGCCTCGAGTGGACGCACTTGGAGCTGGCTCACAGGACACTCGTGGAGTGGAGGCCAGTGATCTTCGGTGCAGTCGGTGCTGGAGGCTGGGGCTACTCGGAGCCAAAGCACAACTTCGTGGGAGACCCAGAAGAGGATGCACTTGCAAATGTGCGCGGTGTCCAGGGGTCACGGTTCCACGTTACCCACGATAGCCACGGGCCTCAGCTTTGCTGGGGACTCGGGGAAGTCTGGAAATCCACCTCTGGTGATGCAAAGACTTCGGCGTCCGGCGGGAGCTTCAGCGATGCAGACCGGACAATTGCTTCGTTGGTGCCTGCCAAGCAGGGGAGTCACTCCTTGACCCCAAGGGAGATTCTTCAGTCCTCTAATCTTAAAGTAGAGCGTCGAAGGTCCAGGATTCTGTGTCAGAGTTTCGTCCAGGTAAATCTAAAGTCCTAAGGACTGGGGTCCCATACTTATACTAAGTTAGGGGTTGGACATACTCTGGGGACCCACCTATGGGAGGGTCAGGGAAGAGGGTGGTTACACCCCTTTCCCTTTGTCCAGTTTCGCGCCAGAGCAGGGGCTGGAAGCCCCTGAGCCGGTTTGAACTGGGGTATGCACAGGGACACCAAATGTGCCCCCAGTGCAGGACTTCAAAGCACCAGAGAGTGCTCCCGCCCAGCCCCAATACACACTATCCTGTCTGGGGAGGTGGTTACACCTCACTGGGACAGGAAACCTATTGTCCAGGCCTCCCCTGCCGGAGTTTCGGTCAGCAGCAGGAGGCCAGACTCGTGTCTGTGGCAGCGGCATCCATTTTGTGATGCCAGGGCTTGGAAAGAAGTTACCGGGCAGGCCGGTGCGTACATGTCTCTCCTCTAGAAGGGTGGAATGCTACCCCCGCCGCCAGAACTGGTGGGGGGTAGTATTCCAAGATGTTTGACACCAAACACGACATGTTTCCGTGCAGCCATCCCAAAGTTAGCATTTAACGCGAGGTTATAATGCGCTTAAGAGTATATGGTCAGGCTGCACTACAAACAGCATCAGAGAAGGGTCTCCGAACGCTGCAGAGGGGCTCTGCTCATGCAGGGGCACCCTCTCACATAGGAACCAAGCACTCCGCCTTCAGGATTGATAAGGCCTGCCATAGGAGTGACTTATAGGTTTATATGTGTGTATGTATGTAGTGATATAGGTAGCCTATATCACAGTAAGGGCTGCATGCACCACCTTACCCAGGCTGCAGTAGCAGACCTGTGGTGTCATTTTGGATGGCCCTCCAGGGGTGGCACAATACATGCTGCAGCCCCTGGTAGGCCTCTGAGGTACCTATGCCCTGGGTACATAGTATACCATATACTAGGGACTTATAAGGGCACTCCAGATTCCAATCAGAGATGTGCCTAAGGCACATGGAAACCATTTTAGAGAGGAAGCAGCTAGGCTGGGGTTCTGATTAGCAGGGCCCGAGCCAGACTAAAGTCGAAAAACAGTGAAGCATCAGCAAAAAGTGGGGGTACCCATGTGAAGCAGATCCTACTCTCCTACATCTATCAGATACTTGCTTTGATCATATCTGTGTGACTGATTCAGGATAACAGAGAAAAATCTCTAGCACCCTATAGGACTTTCCTAAATATTTCTCCAAGCGACCTGACATCAAGGCTCCTTTGGAGTGGAGCATCCGATCATTTTAGTGCAGGGTTTTGTGTTCAGCCAGTGTGACAGAGGTGGTCTCAATTGACATCTGCAACACAAACATAGCCAAAGGACTGCTACTGGCATTCCCCCAGGCTGGTGAAGATTATTGTCCTCTGTTTCCCAGTGTGAGCTGCTAGCAAATGAAAATTGCAGTGTGCTTGCATGAGCAGCAACAGAGCAGCTGAGCCGATTGAGGGTGTGATCACAGTCAGCACTCACAGACAGCAACAAAAAGTGAGAACATGTCCATAACTGAAAAATAAACCTGACTACAAGACACAGAGTTGAGGAGAGCACTATGGTGATATCGCCTCATAGGATCGAGTGATCCAGTAGAGATCTTAACATCCAGAAGAAGTACTGCTAGGACTATGAGTCCCAGAGTGCACTGGAGAAGCAATCCAGAAGCCAGAAAAGACTGTGGGAGTGTGGCCTGCATACAGTTCACGGGGGAACTCTTGGGCTTGGAATAACCGTGCTACTGGTAGTCATATCCATCTGACTACCCAACAATAAGTGTGTAGATATATTATGTGTCTTTATAGGTATAGTATTGCACTGATTATGGAATGAATTACTTGTTCTGGATAAAGACTGATTGGACATTTAATTGATTACAAACTATTAATGTTATAATGAATGCCGATTTTCTAACCTAATGCCCCCTCCCTAAGTAAGCCTTGGATCACTCTGATTTGTCAACCTGTTAAAGCGAGTCCCATAGTACTTGGTTTTGGGTGCAATATCAGGTAAAGGTTCCTGAGATACTCGAGCAAGTTATCACACAAAACTATCATCTAATACTGTTTCTTAAAAATCGCAATGTGTTTTTTGTTTAGTAACTGCCAAATCCATAGCTTTCTCTCCCTGATAACAAATTAAGATACGCTGTACATGTCAACAGAAAGATATGATGGCAGCACAAGTCTAAGGTGACATAATTACTTAGAGTATATGCCAGTGGCAAATCTATGTGAAACGGAAGAAAAAAAGGAACAGGAGTATTTTGAAGCAGCGCAGCAAAGAGATAATATGTTATTATACCTCTGTGGCATTGGAACACGGCTTCTTAAAATTGTACAGTTCCTGCATCAGTTGATATTCCTCCTAAATAAACAGATAAAATATTACAATATGAAACCCTTTGATGGAAGCATGTTAAAACGAATACACATACAGACAACTGCACAAATCAAATCTACAACCCATTTAAACATAAAAATAACTTGAACAAATGTTGGACAAACTAAACAAATGGAAGACAAGTTTGCTTAAAAGTCAACCATAACTTGAAATGAAACAGTTTGATTTGTACTAGACATTGAACAAAACCCACTCTTTACTACTTTTATAAAGCAGCCGCGGAAGCATCTCAATATTGTGGACCAGGATATGCTGATTTTGTATATTCATGAGGTATCAGTACTGTTGAACCAATGTTCACTATCTAAGAGGAGATCAACAAGTTTTTGTTGTGCACTTAAGAGTCTGGATGAACTTAAACTATAATCCCCAAAAAGAGGGGGACCATAGAGGACCTCCCTCATGCTACTGCATCTGAAAGGTCAGAAGAATTTTGCACGGCTCTCCTCTGCATTTTACAGGAGAAATAAACCTGTGGCCAAGAAGATCTGGATCAAAACTATGGTCTCCTAGTTCAGTGAAAAGTCAAGGTTTCACTACCGATGGGTGGAGCAATACTGTAGTCAGGGACTGAACACAGAAGAGAGAAATGTCATGCCTATTAGGAAGTTCATTCATATTTGTTAAATGATGCTAAAATTATAAGCAAATGTACAAATGCATTTCAACTGTCAAGATATACAGAAGCATTAACATTTTTTAAATGTGATGAGCTCAAAAAGTATTGAATGGATTTAAACCTAAAGCACACAAATCATGTAAAGTTCTACATTACTGCCAAGTTTGGCAAATTTGTGTTCAGCATTTGTTACGTAGCTTTGCGCAAAATTTCCTACGGGAGCTAAAATTCGAAAATGCGTGACTACCCTTAACTTTATTTCCCCCACACGGAACTGCATGAAAATCGGCGTGCTGTACCTGAGGCGTCTAAGCTAGACAAGTGCCAAATTCGGAGCAGATCTAGTCATGAGGACTAGAGTTATGAGCATATCACAAAATGCCAATGCTTTTTCTACGAAAAATGCAGCTGAAGGAATTATTGCTTACCAGTAATTCTAGTTCTCCTTCAGTGGACTCTCTACTGAAATCATGAGCACTGTATATTCCCTGCACATGTGCATGATACCGGAGAACTTTTCCACTGAAAGCCATATTTTCCTATATGAAGAAAAATAATTTAGCAGCCTATTAAAAAGACTGTATTGTCCAATTCTCTTCATTTACTTAAAAAACATTCGAGCCACGTCGGCTGTAGCCATGTACGGCTACAAAACTGACAGCAGTTTTAAGGACTCCCAGTCCTCCAGTTATCTCATCATGCTCTCACAATGACAGTTGCTCCACTGGCTCCCCTTCCTATGCTTTCCTTTCGTTTTCACTAAATGATTTGTGAAAGAGGTTTTTGTTTGCCACCTAACTTCTCTGGTGATATTTATATATGTGTAGCATGGTTTAATTTGCGAAAGTAAAATGCATGGGATTGTCCATTCTAGCCTTTTTAATAGGCTGATGAATGTTTTTCTTCATATAAATAGATATGGCTTTTCTAACAAATAGCAAATGCGAAATGCATTTTCTTTGACAAATACGCCAGGATCTCGTATAAGGCCATAACTATTTGTTGCTTATGATTAACAATGGAGAACCATTGAAAGAGAACCATAACTACATAGTGACTGCCACCACTGTGCAATTAATATATGTATAAGTGTGATAAGATAGTGTGAATATATGTATATCGGGAAAAAACATTTATAACTGACTTATGACTAACAAATCACTGAAATTCACCAGGTATGGTTACGAATGCACACAACACACACCATAACATGCACCACCCAGTCTTGTAGTTCTCTTTTTTGCTCTTTCTTTTGCATCATGACTGTGTGCAAATTGGTGTTTTGAGCATGGTGATCAGCACAAGGTATGGTGTGTAGTGTGTGCATTGGTAACCATAACGGGCAAATTTCTGTGGTATGTTGCTTTTGAGCCAGAACCATATCTCAGTTTTTAACTATGTTTTTTAGGGAATTTCATTTTTGTATGAAATACTTAATTTCCAACCTCTGCTGCGCATGAGGGCAGGGCCACCCCCAACACCCTATGCCATTAGCCAACCCCCATGGCGTACAGCCAGGAGTTGGGTAGAGGGCCTGGACTGAGGCCAGGTTGACAACCCAATTCTGCTGCGCTCGTCCTTCGCCTATACAGAGTGGGGGTTTGGCGAGGACCTGTACTGTATCCAGGCCCTCTGGTCTACCCACTGTTGTCAAGTAATCCCTGTTGCACACAGCTTTCGACCGTGCACTGCGGGTTTTGGCTGGAGGGCATTGAGTGTGGCCAGACCCTGAGTTCCCTACCCTCATTCGGGTGTGTGCAGAAGGGGCTGGGTGCAAGGGCTTGAGCTTTGCTTGTGATTACACATGTTAACATATATATATATTTTTTGATTGATCTGAACGAAACTCTCGACTCAGGAGTGATACGAGTCAACCAAAAAACATGGCGGTTAATTACGGCACCTAAATGTCTGCTTATGTGACTCGCTAATCTTTTGTGACTTGAGTCACATGACAATTTTGGTGTTCTTTCCTGGTGCGGGACTTCAGTTTTCCATCTCTCTAGATACCCCTTTTTTGCAATCCCCTGGGGACAAAACTATGAGGATGGCTCCCTATTGCAGAGCAAAATATTTTTCCAGGCGCGAATCTCTCAATTTCCATGTCACTTGAGAGTTTCAAGATGGCAGAAAAAAAATTCACAGCCCCTATCCAGATAATCACAGCTCTTAAATTGTTTTTTAAAATGTGAGTGGGTAGCTGGTGAGCTCGCACACTTATCCCTGATAATAAAGGTTTCAATATGCAATGTGGAGACATGAATATTTTTTTCTAAGAATTTAATTCCTTCTGGGGATGTGGGTAGCTGTGGTATTTGGGCACAATGTGACAGGCATCCAGGGAAACCTAATTGAGACATTTCTGAAAACTAGACAGCTGGAAGAGTACAATGTGGTGAGGCTTACGTGGACTTCACCACATTTTCTCAAACTTCAGCTAAAGTAATGTATTTCCCTCACATTTCTGAGAGGGAAGAATCCAGTGTCTGTGAGGATCTTTTCCCTCAAAAAACAGCACCTCCCACTTGTGTGGGTGGGGCTATCACCTGCAACAGTAAAGACCACAAAATGCAATATGGAGACATCAAGATTTTCCTTGGAATTTCAATCTTTCTGGGGAGGTGGGTAGCTGCAGTATTTGGAACCACAGTTGGACAGCATCCAGGGAAACCTATCATACGCAGACATTTTTGAACAGTAGACAGCTGGAGAAGGTCCCCCACGACCACTTGCTGGAGGGTACTGCTTTTATTGAGAGAACTGTGGGAGTGCAAGGTGGAAAGACTTTGGCCATTGGCAGGAAGCCAATCAGTTGTGAATTCAGTCACATAAATATAGGAGAGCTTGTGTGTTTTTGATTCCCACTTAGACATTTACAAGGCATTCTGGATAAGAAAATGAGCTGGGAGTCACACAAGCCACAGCACTCTTGATTCCCCTGGGACGCTAGCTTTCAGAAATGCCCAGGGTTGGTAGGGTTCCCTAGGTGTTGGCTGACTAAGAGCCCGAATACTGCAACAATGCCCCATGGCGAGTGAGAGGAAGCTGGATTTCACTAGACATAGTTTTGACATATGGCCTGTTCTCAATTTTTCCCCTGGTAGTCTGGTGTGATTTCAGAATCTGCAGATGGGCAGATTTGGGCATTAATGAATAATATGCCCATCACAGGGAGGGTTGAGCCCCTAACAAACCATCATGGGAAAAAGTGAGAAACAGAATGGATGTGCGGTTTGCCCATCTTGGTAACGGACTGCAGGCACCACATCCGGGCACCAGTACGTTTTTCTCCCCCTCCACCCCATTAACGGAAAAGGGCTAATCTGCTTCTCTGCCACTAGACATCAGGGATTGGTGTCCAAAAAAAGGATGGTGTGGATCATCTGCCAGTCTTGCCAACCCCGGGGAACCAGATAACCTTTCTGACACACGGGAGAGGAAGAACCAGGAGGTTTACCCCCTCTCTGCCAGTTTATATCTGACAACTATGTCGAAAGGAATCCAAATTTCTTCTCACTTGCTATGGGGAATGGATGCACTATTTGGGCTCTGGACCCCACGGCAGCTAGAAAGACTATTCCGGATCCAGGGTTCAGGGTGTAGGCCAATTAGCAGGACAGACATGTCCCCACCCCATTCTATTTTTTTTAAACAATGCCTAGGGGCAAACCACCCACCCACTCAATTTGCCCCCAGGGGAAGAAAGACTGTATTGGACCTGGGGCTGTAGGGGCAGCCCAATCCCAGTGGAGCCAAAGCCCCCATCCTCTCCCATCTCTTTTTTTTAAAATTGATTTCCCTGGTGTCGAGTGCGCTTTTTACCAAGCTCGGATGGGCAGATTTGGGAAAATCCACCAACCTTCTCTGGGGGATCGGGGGCAGAAAGACTATTTGGGCTCCGGTGGCTGGGGACAGCCTGATGCATCCAATCTGCCACCCCATCATCAGGGCAGAAAGAAGGTTTTATGTTTAGTGTTGTAGGGGCAGCCCGATGCCTGTCAGGCAGGCACCCCACCACATTCCATTATTTTTACCCAAATTCCCTGTAGCTCCATTACATGGTCAGTACAGTGAAACATACACTGAAGAAAGAATGCTTCTTCGATGGAGGTCCAGCCACCAGTTCCAGTGTTATCAGCTCTATACAAGAGCCGAAAAGCTGCTGAATATGAATTATAGGTGGAAAGATGACGATTTACAAAATGAATTGGAGTAATGCAGAGTGTGACAATATGCTGTGCAAACAAGGGAGACAACCTTAAATTGGGGAGTACATATACCAAATATAAGTAGGGTTGCAGAGACCAGCATAACTTACCCAGTCTTGCACCCTAAAAAGAGATCAAGGGGTAAATTGTCAGTACAAAAATTACTCAATGAATACATTAATAAACAAAGGGTGCCACCTCTAAGGATTTGATCTATGATGCATGTTACAGGAAGTGTGACACTGAAGCTGTGTCCAGAAAAAAAATGTGGTAGGTGTTAAAGTACATAGGTAACTTTGAAGTATTATGGAAGTTACAAGCCCTGATATGTTTTCTTAACTTTCGAAGAGTTTACTTGCCACATTATGTGGAGCAGGTTAAGCCCTTGTATGAATTAATGACCCCCATGTTTTCTGAAAAGAACTGGACACAGCTATTGTACGCGTACTCCAGGCAGGTATGTTCAAGACTAAATATTTACAGACACTGTACAACAAGACAGACCTATTGAAATTAGGGTTGTTCCCAGCACTTAAGGCTACACATACGTAATTTATAATGAGGGACAGGCGCATTTGTATTCCTCTGCTGAGGAACAGTTTACTTCTACCGAGAAAGTTCTCACTGCAGTACAAACACCTATACTGAAGAAGCGTCCACTTACACAGGGAAAACAAATCATTAACATTTCTCCCATACCTACACGAGATGCAGCAACAAAAGCTAGTATTCCTTTTGTGCGCGCCCTACACCTTCACCGAGTGCGGTCGGACGTTTCTTTAAGTGCAACTGATGTCATATTTGATTATGACCCAATAATTCGGACTCATGAATAGTTGCAATATACACAAAATATTCAACAAACTCCAAATACACTACCCATATAAGAACATGTTGTAAATGGACAGCTCTGCACAGCCTGCAGTTGGTACTAAACAGAAATACTCTGCGACTTGTGCTGCAGTGCAGGGACTTTTTGAAAATTTCGAGGTGCTATGCAAGCACACACTAAAATTCTAGGAGACTCTTGTGCGCAGCTGGCAGAAACACAGGCCCTACTCCTTACCCTTCAGAGATTAGTCTGTTCACACATTTATTGTGACCCATTCAGCATTCTGTGTAGATTTAACTTATTGGTGCTTAACCAATTTCAGAGATTTAAAGAAAAGTCAATAAAAAGTAACCTACTCTGGGGAAAGGTGCTGGTTCTACAGGGCAATCTTGCTTTTGTCAATGTACAGCTCAGCGCACTGTGGCCCATAAAAGGGAAGGAATCCAAACTAAAGGGGTACTGTGCATCAGACGTGGATGCCAAGGCGGCTGTGCAAACCTTTAAGGTAGCTGCTGTAACTTTATCTCTAACTAAGATCGATGCAGACATTTTAGTGGAAATACAGGAAACAACGAAAAGAAAAAAGCATCCCGACTGTTCACCTCTCCCTCTACAAATACTCTTTTATTCTTACCAAAGATAACGTTCTTATGGTTTTCATTTCTGGGATTGGGTGCAGGCATATTCCTAATGCTACATTAGATTTAGTCAGGACAACTCACAAGGGAATAACTTCTGCCTATGTCGACATCAGCGCTACTGTATCAGTGCTACAGCAATGCTACTGGTTGCCATACTTACCACAGCTTACAAAAGAAATGTGCTGAAACGTAACATTTGAAAACAAATAAAGCATTCAACTGTGGTAAGTCCAGCATCTACTCATCTTACTATCTACAACAAACTGTTCTGGGTAATTTTCCTTGAACATATTGGTCTGTTACACAGAGTCAATCAATATAAGTACATACTCGTTGCTGTTGATTCCTGCTCAAGAATGCTTTGGGTTTAGCCACAAAAAAAACTGGCAAAAGACTTGCAGTGCCTAGTAGCAATGGGAGTAGTTCATACTTTTCTTTCATCCAATGGTTCTGTACTCACCGCTAAGGTGTTTATGGATGCTATGCTTGCTCTGGAGGTATACTGGCTATATTCGCACCTGATCCTCCAGAATCAAACAGCCTTACGGAGCAAGTCAACAATAAGCTTAAACAAACCTTGACCTCTAGGGTACTGGATACAGGATTTGCATAGCTACATAGCTTGCGGGGGTTCATAGAGCATTAAATCAAGTGCCTGGAGAAGAATTTGGTGGTCAGACCCCATACACATATGTCTTTGGAGTATCAATGTAAGTGCCTGATCTTGATTTTAAAGAGCCAAGGAGTCAAAAAATGAAATGACCTGACCATCTTTTACAGTTGAATCTGTTGCAGACTGTCCAAGAATTTAGAATTAAATTGCCCAATGTGAAGAACTCTAATTGTGCCACTGACGAAGATAAAGTTAATAAAGCAGCTGACCAGTGGCTCCCCAAAGTGGGAGAGCTGATTCAGTAAAAGATCCCAGACAAGCAAGTCTTTGGATCAACATATAGTTCACCTGTTCCAGTTCTGGCTATAAGGCACTCGGACAATAATCTTGCTGCAGTTTCCTGGTGCAAAGAAAAACAGGAACGTGTCAATTGACCACATCAATAAGTACTATGTGGAAGATTCTGTTCAGCAGACCTCGACACCAAGGTGCCTTTGGAGCAGATCAACACATCATCTCCCTACTCTGGAGGAACTACTCACTGGACTCTTTGTACCCTAATCCGGGGACTGATAAGACTGCTGAGTCTTCAGTTTTACACCAAGTGCCAACAACATCAAATGATAAAATGATGCAGTACAAGTGGCATTTTCAACAAGTGAACCGGATGCTGCAATATCAACAACTGCAACCTCTTGGTCTCACTACTACCTTTAAAGCCCCCGAAGCACTTCATGACTCAGCTAGGAGTGGGGTGCGCCAGCCCCAAAACTGTTTGCACTTCACTCATACTCGATGGCCGGTACACTAACGACTCCTAGCTTCAAGATTCTCTCCTGGAATGTTAACGGGCTGGGGATAAAATTAAAATAGGGGTAGTCCTACAGTATCTTAACTGACAATCACCCGATATAGTTCTTTTTCAGGAGACGCACTTCCAGGGGACGAGCTACTGTGCTCTGGATAGATGGGGCACAAAATGGTCGCCCACGTGGGGTATACAAAAGGTTCTAGAGGGGTGGGTATCCTACTGTGTAGATCGCTCCCATTTATCATCCAAAACACCTGGCACGACACACAAGGGAAATATGTGGCAATTAGAGGAAGCTGGAAAGATAGAATACTTAACATAACCTCGCTTTACGTACCCCCAAGACTCCATGCCCCAGCATTCTCTGATCTTAGTGCACTCCTCCTCCGACTCCCTGAGGGTGAATTGTTGGTGGGTGGCAACTTCAATGCTGCTCTTTGCGAGGACAGTGACCGATGGCCCCCTCGTCAGCCTGGGTCCCCCCGTAGGCCTCTAGTGATTTCCTATCAGCGATTGGCCTGACAGACACGTGGCGAGATCTCAACCCTACCACCCGACGGTACACATTCCACTCAGAAGCCCATGGCCATGCAGCCTGTCATGCATTGATTAAATACTTACCCTGGCCCACCAGCTTTCCCATTTTAATGAAGTTCACCACCTCGCCAAAGGTATATGCAACCACTCCCTGGTGTATGCAACGTACGGACCGGCGAGACAAAGGCAATGTCAGAAAGTGGTGCTCAATCCCTTGTATTTCAAGGTACCCCGCATCCGGTCAGGCCTTCAAGAGGCAATGGATCAATATTTTGCTGAGAATGAGGGAATGGTTGACTCCGCAAAAATACTATGGGAGGCATACAAAACAGTTATAAGGGGCCAGGGAGTCTCATTGATCATGGGACACCAGAAGGAAAAAAGGGCCTGGCTAGAAACACTTGGAAAGGAGATTCAGGAGTTGGAATCGACAACCAATCTCCCGTGCAACACCGTCTAACCTTAAAACAAAAAGAATATAAAGATGTTGCTACTGATGCATCTCGGGCTAGACATCACGCAACTCGTCACCACCTCTACGAGGTGGGTGACAGGGCGGGAAAACTCATGGCGTGGTTAGATAGAAAAGAAGCAGCACTGCAATGGATATTTGAGATACTGAATGAGAAGGGCGCCTGGGCAAAGTATTGACAAGGAGTGGCCGAGGCCTTTGCGGCCTATTACGCTCGTCTATACTCCCCGGCCACAACAGCCACAACCGAGGAGCCTTGTAAGTTGTTGTCTGACCTCCAAATGCCATATCTCTTGCAGTCCGACAGAGATCTCCTGGAGCAGGAGCTGACCGAAAGGGAAGTGTTGCAGGCCATTCGCGCTCAAAATTCAGGAAAGGCCATGGGCCCCAATGGCCTGCCTATTGAACTTTATCAACTCACAGCAACTAAAATTGCCCCCTACCTCCTACGAATGTATAAGGAGTGTCTGGAATCCGAGATACTGCCTGCGGAACAGAGATTAGCTAATATAGTGGTAATTCACAAAGAAGGTAAACCACTGGACAAATATGCATCCTCCAGGCCGATCTCTTTAATAAACGCTGAGGTGAAAATTTGAGCAAAACTTTGGCAACACAACTAACACAGGTCATTCGGACACAGGTTCACCTGGACCAGTCCGGCTTCATGCCAGGGAGAAACACTGCACTTAACTTGCGGCGCTACACGGGGCTCTGGCCGTGCCACTAAGATCTGGGAGGATGCACTGGTGGTGTCGCTGGATGCGCGGATGGCCTTTGATACAGTGGAGTGGCCCTTTATGTATGCAGTACTGGAGAGGCTGGGATTTGGTCCCCACTTCGTCGCCTGGATGCGGCTCTTGTATTCTGATCCCCAGGCGATGGTTAATGGGGGCACATCCACGATATTCCAGCTACGGCGTGGCATACGACAAGGTTGCCCGCTTTCTCCCTTGATCTTCGCTCTAGTGTCGGAGCTGCTCGCGGCCTGGATAAGAGGCAATCCTCTAATCAGGGGTTTGAGATTGATTGCAGACTGTAAAGACAGAATCTCCCTTTATGCAGATGGTATCCTGCTATATGTAGCTGACTCGACTTCTACTTTTGACAGAATACTGCATTTATTTACGTTGTTCCGAAGATATTCAGGATACACTATCAATTGGAGCAAATCGCTGATCTATGTCTTGCATGGGGCTACACTGCGACTACCCAGTGACTGCACAGCACGCATGGTCACAGAGGGATTCCGCTATCTGGGGATCTTTCTCACCAGAGACCCCAACGCCTTTTACGTTCTTAATCTCGAGCCACCACTCAGGCGCTTATGCGGTGATGTCCAGCACTGGAGAACCCTACCTCTGTCGCTATTAGGGAAAGAGGCTCTCTTTAAAATTATGGACCTGCCCGCTTTTTGTACATGCTCCAAAATACACCGTATCCTGTCCTGCTATCCTATTTTCAGACAGTGTACACTCCTTTGGGACAGGGCCCCCTTAGAATTGCCCTTCCAATACTGACACAGGGTTGGTACGACAGCGGGATAGCACTCCCAGTCCTTCAGAAGTATTACTGGGCGGCTCAACTTATTACCATCAATCACTAGGTTGATCTTCTGGAGAATGAACCAGTCTACATAATGGATAGGCGTAATATGCGCCCTGGAGGCTACCCTCCGACAGCAGTTACACTACAGGTATGGCACACTGCACTGAGAGTGCTGAATTGGCGGGGCAGGATTACTCGAGCCACCCCTTTGTGGGACACAGTGAAATTTGGCACCCTGGTCAAACAATGCGGTTTTGATAAATTAGACCTAATTGGCCTGTCAAGAGTGGGGGACTTGTGGGCGCATGGTGAGATAATATCCTTTGCAGAGCTACAAAGGGATTACCAATTAGCACACAAGGAGGCCTATCGCTGTTTGCAGATAAGTCACACACTACACCAGGTATTACCAAAGAGGGAGGCCTTCCCTGAATCCTCTCCATTGGAAGATAGGCTGTTGGATGATTACATGGCCAAAAAAGCGATCTCACTAACTTAAAGCAAACTGTTAAATAATTTCCCGGAAGCCCAGACCCGACACCAGGAAACCTGGGAGCATGACCTAGGGAGTCTGGAAGATAATGAATGGCCGGAGGCATTGGCGTCCCCCAGGGAGGTGGCTATATGCTCACGATTCAGATTGGTGCAACTCAAAATCTTACACTGGTCTTATTACACTTGCACAACAATGGTTAAAATGGGCAAGTCAGATTCCGCACTGAGCCCCAGGGACTGTGGCTGGAAGGGAACATTCTTCCATATGATATGGGACTGCCTGGCACTCCAGAATTACTGGGAGGTGGTTACGGCTTTTCTCATGACTATATGTGGGTGTGACATGTCGCAATCGGCAAGGTGGTGACTTCTGAATGTTTGGGATGAAAGCGACCTGAATAGTAAAGAAAGCCTAATGGCGACGCTGGGGTTCATAGTGTCCAAACATAATATAGCCCGGACTTGGAGGGTTAAATCAGCTCCGACCCTAAATGATTGGAAAAAAGACATGGACTGGGGTATGCAGGCGGAAAGGGCGGTTTACGAAAGCACGGGTTACCCAAACAAATGGACCAAAATCTGGGGGAATGGGGGGTGGAATGAATATAGAGGGGAGCTGTGTACTCCTATCGCACAAGTTAATGCTACTGATTTGTACCAAAGGCGCCAGGATCATATTGATAGACTGTACTATGTTATCAGGGAGGTTGGGAGTTTATAGGTATCTGGGGACATGGGAAAATCAGTTATTGTTGTGCTGTGTCTCAATGCTATGTGAAATGATACTTACAGTCACCAGAATGTTGTTCTATCTATTTAAAATAAAAAGATTTTCAAAAACAAAAAAATTCCAACCTATGCGACTGTGCTTCATTATGAACCATCAACAGAACCCACATCAATTGAAATGATACCGCTGCAAGAAATTATGCTATATGAAAATTACTCAGATTCCAGTTTTGAAGCAAAACCAATAATCATCCCTCCAGTCAGTCGACTCTACAAATGGCTTCTTTCTTGTTGTTGGTTCCGTGAATGGTACGGGTTTTCACCATGGCGATATATCCGTATTGCTACTGCAGTTCTGTCCACTTTTTTTTTTTTTTTTTATTTGTTTATTAACAGCTTGTCATATTATACAACAATATCACGCGCGTGCCTGGAGCATCGCGCACAGGAATTCAGGACAAGCAATTTTTTAGTGCATATACATATCAAGCAAATATAGGAAACAGATACCCAATGAAAATGCCATAAAGGCAAGAAACAAACCCCCCCTCCCCCCTCCCTCACCCTCTGGCACTGCAGCGATATGACCTACATAGCGGCAACATTTTGACTTCTGATGCGTACACATGTTGGAATAGCACAGTAACCTGGGATCAATTGCATTAAGTATCATTAGCATAGAAATGAGAATGTGTGACATCTTACAAATCAGGGTGGCTCGATAAATATATGGTAAGTGGGGCCCAGAAATCCTTGGGCCTTGATGACCCAGGGAGTTCTTCAGCATAGGTCTCTAGTTGTTCCCTACAGTAGGTCAAGTCCCGGATCCACTTACGAACCGTGGGCAACCCCCTTGCGTCCCAGTGCTGCGCCACGGCCCGCTTGGCCATTAACGTCGCCACAGCTACCAACCTCCTGTTACAGGGCTTTAAGGGTGTCACATTGCCCAACAAGCATAGCTCAGGTGTGCATCCCACTCGTTCCAGCACGACCTCCGTTAACACATCCACCACCCTAGACCAAAATGTAACTAACCCCGCACAGAGCCAGGAGAGGTGTAGAAAATCGGCGTCCGCATGCCCACACCGCACACAATTAGCCGTATCCCTCAGTCCAAATTTCCTCAACTGCACAGGGGTGTAATAGAGCTGGTGTAAAAAGTTAAAATGTATGATACGTAGATTACAGTTAGCTGTAAGGCGCCCAGTCAGTTTACAACAAGCATGCCAATGGTCTACAGACATCGCGCCACCCAGAGCTTCGTTCCATTTAGCGTATGAGGGATGCACCTCCTCCTCACGCTCGCGAAGTGATGCAGCGTATAGTTTAGTGATCAGTCCCTTACGATCCCCGCTCGCGAGCACCGCCTGCAGCGCCCGCAGTGGCTGAGGCTCAGTGGGGTAGTTAGGATATATATCCCTGATTGCTTGCCGAACCCTCACGTACGTGAAGCATAGCATAGCTCCATGTGGCCGACCCGCCTGCACGTCCGGCAATGAGCGGAACTGGCTTTGTTTGTATAAGTCCCCTAGTTGCGTAATCCCGACCGCCTGCAACGCGCTCAGCGCAGAACGCTCTTGCGCCGCGGATATGCCAGGGTGTGCCGCAATCGGCAATTTGGGGGCATAAAGGTAGGGTAGTTTTGCTCGTCTAGCCAATGTCTGCCAGGCCCAGGCGGTGCACTGCACCGGATTGATTTCCGTTCGGGGGCCTCCACTCCCACCCGAGAGAGCAGCTGCCACCAGTGGCAAGGGGAGTATTGCGTCCGCCTCAATCGCCGTATGGGGAGATAGCGGTGTGGGAAGAACCAGTAATGCGCAAAATGCGCCTGAGCGCATAGGTAATAGAGGCGCATATCTGGGGCCTCGAAGCCGCCGCGTTCAAAGGGTTGGACTAGGGTATCCCAGCTACAACGCGGTTTTTGCCCCACCACACAAATGATAGTAGGGCCGTCTGTAATGCCTTGAAGGTCGAGATATTCAGGCGGAGAGGGATATTCATGAATAAATATAATAGTTTGGGCAAAATGGCCATTTTAAGCACAGCGATGCGGTCCGCTAACGAGAGGGGCAGGCGAGCCCACCGCTCCGTTTTTTCAGTGAGTTGTGTGATGGTGCGTCCGTAATTCATGGATATGACCTGGGCAGGGTCCCTGTGCAGCCAGATCCCTAAGTATTTCACCGGATCCCGGGCCCAAGACAGAGGAAAGTCCATCTCAAACTCGTCAGTACCCGCTGTTAAGGGAAATACCGTCGATTTGGCCCAGTTTATACCTAAGCCAGAGAATCCTTCAAATTTAACATATTCCCTCAGCAGTTCAGGGAGGTGGGTTGCAGGCTCACGGACATATAAAAGCATGTCATCCGCATTAAGCGAAACAACAAGTGGCCGCTGTCTAAAGCGAGCGCAGCGGAGGCGTGCAATTGGCGCAACTTACATGCCAGTGGCTCCAGTGCCAGCGCAAATAGCATTGGTGACAGAGGGCATCCCTGCCGTGTGCCTCTGCCAATGGGAAACGCCGAGGATACCCAGCCATTCACGCGAACTCTAGCCGCAGGTTTGGTATACAGGACCCTGATCCATTGCAAAAAGAACGGGGGAACACCCATTCGCGTGAGAACGGTAAACATATATTCCCAGGAGAGGGAATCAAAAGCCTTGGCGGCGTCTAGTAGCACCGCCACGGCCTGGAAGTCTGCGTCAAAATAGTGAAGAGTGGCGAAGAGAGTTTGCAGGTTATGCACGGTAGACCGAGCAGGCACGAATCCAGACTGGTCAGGGAGTACCAGCAAAGGAACCAGAGGCTGAAGGCGGAGTGCAATCATTTTCGCCAATATCTTGGTGTCGATATTAATCATTGAGAGTGGTCTGTAGGAATCGCAGTGGCTGGGCTCCTTATCAGGTTTCAGTAGCATCACCAGTAGAGCCTCCCGCAACGAGGGTGGGAGGTGTCCAGTGTCATACGCCTCCGCATATACTTCAAGAAGGCAGGGGGCCAGGTCCTCCACAAATGTCTTATAGAACTCGCTCGGGAACCCGTCTAATCCCGCAGCTTTGCAAGTAGGGAGGGACATAATAGCGAGTTTTACATCTTCCTCATCAAAAGGTTGAGTAAGATATTCCCTGTGGCCGGGAGATAGCCAGCCCAGTGCGACATCATCCAAATATGTGTGGATCTCGGCCGGCTGCACTACATCTCTATTACTATAGAGTGCCGTGTAATAGTCAAGTATGGTCTCGCTAATGGCAGTTGTGCCGTAACAAGCTGTCCCTGCCTCGTCTAGGATTTCCGTGATATACTCTTGACTGCGCGGCGCAGCCAGTTTGTGCGCAAGAGAGCGGCTAGGCCGTCCCCCTCACCATAGTATCGGGCCTTGCTACGCCTGGACCTATGTACCAGTTCCTGGTCTGCCGTGTCGTTATGTTCTGTCACCAGTGCACGGATTTTGGACAGAGTTTCGGGCAGCGGGTCCGTCTCGTAGGCTCGCTCTAGAGTGGAAATATCGGCGGCCAATTTGTGAATTCTGCGCCGTAAATCACGCAGTACTCCAGCCTGCGCCCCCATACAGACCCCTCTGATAGTGACTTTGAACGCTTCCCACATGGTGCCTGCGCTATCAACTGTACCAGCATTTTCCCGGAAAAAATGTCGAATAGCCTCTCCAACCGAGGCCCGGAAGACCAGGTCCGTCAGGGAGGACGGTTGTAAGCGCCACTGGAAAGGTGGTCGATCACATGCTGGGACCTGTAGATCCAGGAGCACCGGGGAGTGGTCCGAGAGCGTCCTGGCTAAGTGGCGCACTCCAGTCGCCCACGCACACGCAGCCTCCGTAGCCAGCCAAAAGTCCAAGCGAGACCAAGTCCCATGCACAGATGAAACAAACGTGCTCTCTCGCTCCCCAAATGTTGCATACGCCATACATCCCTCAAGCGTCCCGCATCCATCAGGCCACGCAACACCTCCGCCGCCTGTTTAGGTTGTGCATTTTCACTACCCCTCCGGTCAGCCTCCATATCCAGACAGACATTGAAATCCCCTCCCCATATAATCTCCGCGTCTGGGAACCCCGAGATGCGGCGCCATACATCAGCGAAAAAGGCCGGGTCATCTACATTCGGTCCATACACATTTACAAAAAGGACACTCGACCGACCTAGTTGACCATGCACCAGCACCACTCGGCCCTGATCATCAGTCTCTGTGCGCGTGACTTGAAACGGTATCCCTTTCTTGATCAGAATAATCACTCCCCTTGCATAGCTAGAATAAGAGGAAGCGGCGCGAAAGCCAGCCCATCGAGCCCCCACCTTCCCTTCGGAAGCCTTGGTAAGATGTGTCTCCTGCAAGAAGGCAATGTGGACCTCCATCCTGTCTAAATAGGCGAACACCGACCTGATCTTTTTGGGAGTATTGAGGCCACGAACATTCCATGTTAAAAGGCGTATTTTACCACTCATCTATCCGCAGGCTATGAAATGATGTGACTATCGAATATTTCAGAGACATGTCTGTGCTATTACAATGAAAATAGTAAAAAGCATAAAACCCTAAAAAGACAGTGCCAGAGAGCCTCCCCCATCGCAATCCCCCATCCCCCTCCCACTTCAGCATCCCCAACTCGCCAAAGCCATCCCTACCCACACCTCCCCCATCCCAACAAACAACCAGCAATGCAAAACTTAGATGGGGTATTCCCATGTGAGGGCGTTAGAGTGCTACTATCCTCCTATCTAGTAGGAGGAGGCTGAGCAGGGGTCAGTAACTATGCCTGGAAAGTACAACATCATGGAGCGCGCCCACGGTATGCGAGCAGGCATATCCCATTCAGCCCCGGCTAAAAACACCTGTGAGTGGAAGAAAGAGCAGGTCATACTAATAAATGATACATCATGAGTCAGGAGAAACCTGGAAAGTCAAATAGGCAACCGTGGCAGCAGAATAGTTCAGCCGATGCACCCTATGGGTCTATTGTTCCTCAGTCTCCGATGGCGATCGGGAGTCGCGTCGCCTCCTCTTGAGGTGTTTGGCATGTTCTAAGGCTGCCTTGGGGTTATTGAAAATATGAGAGTCCCCATCTGGGCCTATCTTCAGGCGAGCAGGGTATAGCATGGCATACGGGACCCCTTCCGCCTGTAGAAATTTTTTAACACCCCCAAACTCCCTCCTCGCAGCTTGGACAGTGACAGTAAAGTCGGGAAAAAGGAAAGTTTATTGCCTTGATGTTCTATGGCCCCTTTCTCTCTCGCCAGACGTAGAATAGTGTCTCGGTCCCTGTAATTCAATACTCGTGCAATAATGGGGCGGGGAGGAGCGCCCGGGGCCGGTCGAGCCGCTAATGAGCGGTGAGCCCGTTCCACAATGAACATGTGTGATAGCTGCTCCGTACCGAATAGGTCTGTGATCAATGTTTCAATGAAGGTCTCCATTTTGCCCACATTTGTGGATTCCGGCAGCCCTGTAATGCGGAGGTTATTGCGCCTGGAGCGAGCCTCTAAATCTTCATTCTTAGCTTGGATGACTGAAAGGACTTTTTCCATGTTAAGCGTTTTCCCGGCGACTTCACTTAAACCATCCTCCGCTGTAGACACCCGCTGCTCGACTTCCCCCATACGGGTACTCTGTTTTTCCAGCTGCGAGGACATGTGGTCCAGCCGGTTGTTGACAGCCGCCATTGTTCCCTCGATGGATTGGAGGCTGCGCTGCATGGCCAAAAGCGTGGTCTCGAGGCCAGTGGGCCCTCCCTCCTGGGCGTCAGCCTCCGAGTCCGAGGCAGCTTTCTGCGGGGTTTTAGTGGATTTTCGGGCCTCGAACGTAAGGCGAGGCTGGGTTTTGTCTGTTCTGCCCATGGCGCTATATAGCTAGGTAGGTCCTCTGCAAGGGAGTAAACCGTAGATTCCAGGCGGGTCGTCAAGGGAACCCACCCCTCACCCCGTTCCTCCCGGCGAGTGCAACTGCCCGCCTGAGATATGCAGGCCCGCACCAGTACAAGAGGTCGCCCGACAGCAGGAAGTGGACTCGGGGTCAGAACATGAAGGCCCCCCGCCAGTGAGAATACTCGTGTCCACTAGCCCCACATCAAGAGCCAGTGAGCCAGCAGCTTGAGCAAATCAAGGGAAGTCGGTACAGGCCCCAGCCACCAAGATGCGAGGAGGTGCGCACTCAGGAGTCACATCCAGCGAAGGATCCACAGCAGCGCAAGGCAATGCGGGGTGTATTCCAGACCCAAGCCAGGGTCCCAGCTGCACTCTCCGTCAGGGATCCGCCACAACAGCCTTGAGGATTACAAGTGGCAACGCAGGGGTAAGTATGCCAGACCCTCCTCTCCCAGATTGCCACAGAGGCCTAGCGCTCCATCTTTCCAGTGGGGCCCACCAGCACGGGCCCAGCTCCTTATGGACAAGCCGCCCAGCAGCAGCCGCGGCAGTGACAGCCAGCAGACGGTCAGCAACGGAAGCGCGGTCTCCCACTCCGGCCTACAACTCCCCCCCAGGCGCCCGCCCAAGCTCGCAGGCCGCAGCACCGACCAGGGCCCCCGCCCGCCTCTACTGGTGCGAACCCCGGCCGGGCCGCGCCCCACTCACCGTGACCAGCACCCAGGAGTCGTCTCCGCCGGCAGTCCGCAAGTGTGTCTCTGCACCTCGGCGCGGGTCCCCAAATCCCGTACCGGGCCGCCGCCGCTCGCCTCTCCCACTCAGTGGTCGGGATCACGACAGCAGTGCCCAGCAGCTCAGTGCTCGGCCTCGTTCCCGTAGGGCTCGCACAGCCACTCTCGGCCACTCTCAACCAGCACCCCTCTTTGGCAGCAGGCAGGTATGTCGCCGGCAGCAGCTCTCGGCCACCTCCAATCGGTGCCTCGGGTCCGCGGCAAGCAGGAACGCCACAGCCCGGACCCGTCAATAGAGTGTGCAGGTGGCCGCCATCTTGTGCGCCCGCCTCGGGTCTCGGTTCCTCCGGTGATGCGCAGCCACAGAGCGATCTGCCGCTCCGCAATGCCACCAAAGCATGCAGGGGTCTTAGTCAGCTAGGGTCGCGCGGTTTCTGTAGTGCAGATTCTGCTTTTCCAGGCGGATTATAGGCGGATAGTGGCTCAGCCGGGCAGAGCGACCTTAAGGTGCTGCCATCTTGCCGTGCGCCCTCTAGCGCCCCCCCGCAGTTCTGTCCACTTTAATGAGGATTATAATATTGATTATAATTTTGGGCTTGGTACAAGCTGGGTCTGGTGGCTTAGTGGACTAATGAGTCCACTGTAGGGCCTGTGTTTGACCTCATGGTCACAGGTTCAAATCCCGGCGGGTCCACTCAGCCTTTCATCCTTCTGAGGTCGATAAAATGAGTACCATTGAGTTGGGTAACAATAAACATCTGTTATTCAGTGCCAAGATACCCTTCTGGGTGAACGTGAGCTTTTACAAATGCACATTATGTTATGTTACAAGGGAAGTACATTCCTGATTTAAAAAGTGCTGTTTCCTGTGGTTCAGGAATTGCAACCACATTTTTCTTCGTGCAGACAGAGGAAAATTAGATTATCATGTTGTGAACATCATTGTGTATCCTGTTGTGGACGTTGTTACATGGGAGAGGGTTTTTAATCAGAGTAGAGGTCTGACACGAATTATTCAAAATTCCCAGGTTTTAAAAATCTCCCTCAATGATAACATAATTCCTGGCCCTTTTACACATTCATTGGCCATAAACTCTGTTAAACAATTGATGAACGATTTGAGTTCATATACCTCACTGGCATGGAAGAGCCCTATTTAAATGCAGAAAATCATCAGGAGACATTTTGTTTTCATCATTATGGACAACATTACATTCATCGATCCAACAGCCCTAGAAAAATACATAATGCACGGTGGGAACACTGTCGGCACCGCCCATAAGAAAAAGGTACTTACTTGCGGTAACGATGTTTCAGGTGGATACTTTAACTACCTGCAGATTCCTCACTTTTAAAACAACGTCAGGCATCCGACTTGATCTGGAAATTCAAAGCTCTCACATCACTGGTAGGGGGTGCTAGCTTTGAATGGACGCTGGAAGTGGTGTCAGTGACTTCAACAAAGCCATATGGCGCCCACTCCAGCAAAACGTCAGTTTTGTACCATTTTTTCCAAGCCTTTGAGGTAAAAAATGTAAGCATTGAAAGCTTAGTGGAGTCTCAAAGATAAAAGTGGAGTCTTATTAACTTTCCTTATAACACATCCATCAAACAGGGAAGCGGGTGAGGCGGTGGGGAATCTGCAGGTAGATGGAATATCCACCAGAAAGATCGTTACCACTGGCACGTAACATTTTCTTCTGATAGATACTTCTACCTGCAGATTCCTCACCTGTAGAACAGATTACAGAGAAATACCCTGCATAAAGAGGAAGGCTGATGGATGGAAATCCTGCAGAACCAATTAGCCAAAGAACCCGTTCCTATGCACTTCCGAGTCCAGGCAGTAATGCTTGGCAAAAGTATGCAGGGGTGCCTACATTGCCACCTTGCAAATCTTTACTTTGGGAACGCCTCGGGCAAGGGCAGAAGTGGTGGAATTCGGCCTGGTGGAGTGGGCCAGGATTCCTTCTGAAGGGAGGGTTGTTCTTGGCCAAAGCATAGCAGATCTTGATGAAGATACAGTAGCCAACGAAGAGCTGGTCAACCAGCTGGTAACCAGTCTCATGTCTTTGGTGCGGTTTAGATAGTAATTAACTGCCCGCCTGGGATCCAAGCGATCCTCCTCAGTGGGATTGGGCAGGGAGTAGAAGTTGAGGGATAATGGACTGACACAGATGAAATGGAGTCACCACTTTTGGTAGGAAAGCAGCCTTGGTTCTCAACACCAATTTATTGGATTAGAAACAGGTCAAAGGTGGACTGGAACCGAGAGCCTGAAACTCGCTCACACGTCTGGCAGAGGTGATAGCCACCAAACATACAGTTTTAAGGGTCAACATCCTCAAGGGACAACTATGTAGGGGCTCAAAAGGTGACCCCAGTTGAAAAGTCAACACTAAATTAAGGTGCCACTGTGGTACAATAAAGTGGGTTAGATGATACAAATTTGTCAACCCTTTCAAAATACGTACAATAGGAAATTTAAAAAAGGATGGCTGGTCCGGCGGACAGAAGAATGCAGACAAGGAAGCGAAGTACCCCTTGACAGTACCAATCGTACAAACCCTCTGAGTAAGGGAAAGTGCATATTTCAGGACCTGGGACAACTTTGCCTGCAAGGGGTCCGCATCATTGTCTGCACACCATGGCTTAATCTGCCAGAGTAAGCAGATTTGGTGGAGGAGCAACGTGATGACAAGATGGCGTCCACCACCTCTGGTGGCAGCTGAAAGGAGCTTAGATGTACCCGCTCAATCTCCAAGCATGTAGGTGGAGGCCCTGGACATTGGGTTAGAGAACCATTCCCCCTGACTGGAAGAGAAGATCCGTCCTGAACGGCAGGCAAATCGGAGGACATGTGGAGAAGTGTATAAGGTCTGCGTACCACACCCTTCTCAGTCGATCCGGGGCGATCAGAACAACTTGGGACTGGTCTAGGCGAATCTTCCTGAGAAGTCAAGGAAGCAAGGGTATGGGGGGAAATGTGTAGTGCAGCTTAAAGTTCCACCTCAACGGAAACGCGTTACCCAAGGCTTCCCTCAACGGATACTGGAGGGCACAGAACTGCTCACATTGAGCATTATCTGAGGAGGCAAACGAGTCCATCCGAGGTATGCCCCACTGGGCAAAGATGTCCAGGACTACTTCTGGTAGAAGGTGTCACTTGTGATCAGCAAGATGGCGCCGGCTCAGGTTGTCGGCTCTGACATTCACAGACCCCGATAGGTGATTGGTGGTGAGCCAAATCCCTTGGTGGTGTGCTCAAGACCACAGTCTCAATGCTTTCAGGCAAAGGAGGTAGTCCCTGTCCCCCCCTTTGCTTAATCATATAGCAGAACGCAGCTGAGTTGTCCGTCAAGATCTGGGCGGACCGACCTTCGATGGAGAGGAGGAAGGCCTTGAGCGCCAGCTGACCTGCCCGCAGTTCCAGCAGGTTGATGTGAAGAACCTACTCTTCTTGGGGACCAGAGGCCTCTGATCTCTAGATCCTCCACATGGGCTCCCATCCTACGGTGGAAGCATCCATCACTACCGTAGCCAAGGTCAGAGGGGGGAGTGCAGGTTATCCTTCAAGTCAGGTTCATCTCGATGGAGTGTGACAGGCTGCCCGTATTGGAGCCGCTGTCTGTGTAGGCACCACTGCAGTGCCCTCATGTGCCAACGTGCATGCGTGACTGTGAGATAGCAAGAAGCCACCAGACCTAGGAACCTGAGAACTCTGAGGCCTGGGATTCTCATGCCTTGGTGAAAGAATGGAATAATTTCCTGGGTGTCTGCAATCCTCTGAGGTGGAGCAAAGAAGGGTGGCGTCCAGTACTGACCCTATGAACTGGATTCTCTGGAAGGGCCACAGGTGAGATTTGGACTGGTTGATTGAAAAGCCCAGGTCAAACAGCAGGGATGCTTTTGTCTGCCGATGGTGCAACAAGATCTCTGGCGAGCTGGCTTTTACAAGTCAGTCGTCCATGTATGGGAAAATGAGGATTCCTGACCATCTGCTATGGGCCACAACCTCCACCGTCACCTTTGTGAAGACGCGAGGAGTCTATGTTAATCCAAAGGGTAGTACTGCAAACTGGTAGTGTGTAAAACCATCACATACCACAAGTACTGCCGGTGAGACTGCAGAATGGGGATATGGAGAGTCGAGTGACACCATCCAGTCTTCAAGCTCCAACTTGGACTAGAGTTAGCATCTTGACCTTCTCCTTTTTGAAGGAGAGGTTGAGGTCCCTGAGATCCAGGTCTGGATGGAGACCGCAATCCTTTTATGTACTAGGAAGTAACGTGAGTAACATTCTTGTTCCTTGTCATTTTCCGGTACTCACTCCACTTCTCCTTTTAACAGGAGTACTGCCACCTTCTGCCGCAGAATTTCCAAATGGTCACGTGCAGGGGTGGAAGACTGAGGGAGGGGGATAGGGGGTGGAGCCTGCAGGAGTGGAAAGGTGTAACTCCTTTCCACTATTTGAACGTTCCACTGGTCTGAAGTTATGGCCTTCCAGACTGCCATAAAGGAGGACACTCTCCCACCTACAGGTTCCAGGTGTGTCTTGGGGAGAGAACTAGGACTGTCTTCCGGGGGGAGGGGAGGGGGCAAGGGAAGAATAGGAGAAGGAGGAGGAGGATTGTTGGAGAGATCCACAACCTCAAACTTTGCCTCTACCCTTATATTGGTGGACCAATGGGTTTTGCAGCTGGTGAACTTGCGGTTGGTAAGGCTGAAGGCCATGCATGGCAGGGGATTGGCCACAGGTCCTGGCCGGTGGCCAACCCGCAACCCCCCCTCCCCACCACAGGTATCCAACTCAGGATTGGCCCTTGGGCCCCCATTCCATTACAATTAAACAGGGAAAGGGGGTGTGTGTGGCCCCCTTCCCCAAGCCTTTATAGGCCTGGGGGACCCCATCCTCTGGAGCAGAGTTATTAATAAAGGGAGGGGGTGCGGAGCCCCCCTATCTGAGCCGAATTAGGCCCTGGGGGCCCGATCCCTCCGGGCCAAAATATAAATAACAGGTTGAGGGGGGCGGCCCCCTCCCTGAGCCTTTATAGGCCCAGGGACCCCATCCCCTGGGGCAGAATAATTAATAAAGGGAGGGAGGCGCACGGCCCTTCCCTGAGCCTAATTAGGCCCCGGGGACCCCATCCTTGGGGGACAAAATATAAATAAAAGGGGAGGGCCCCCCGAGCCTCATCAGGCCCTGGGGACCCCATCCCCCAACACCATTTAATTTGAAATGGGAGGAGGCGCCGTGACCCCCACACCCGAGCCTCTTCAGGCCCCGGGACCCCATCCCTTGAGGCACCGCTCTTGAAATAATGCTGCCCCCGGGGGATGGGGTCCTCGGGGACATAAAAGGCTCGGAGAGGGGGGCAGCGCGGCCCCCCTCACCCTAAAAAAAAAACAGCCCTGGGTGCTGCAGTCTCCATGGCATAATAAAGCTTGGGAGGGGGACCACATGACCCCCATTCCCCTTTAAAATACATAGGGCCCTTGGTTATGGGGTCCCTAGGGCCTGATGAGACTAGGGGAGGGGGTCCAGTGGTCTTGATGAGGCTCAGGGAAGGGGGCCACTTGCCCCCTCACCCTTTAACTTACATTTTGGCCCCTGGGAGTGGGGGGCCCAGGGCCAAATTTGACTCAGAGTGTGGGGCCTCGCACCCCCATTCCTTGTTTTTTGCCTTGGCCCTGGGGGATGGGTCCACACGCTCCCCTCCCCCAAAAATAACATTATGCGCTGCCCCCGGACTCTGACCCACTGGGGGAAGGGGGGGTTACTATTAAAGCATGGGAGCCCGAGTTTGTTTGTTTAAAAAAAAAATTGCCACAAATTGGCAGCAATTTTATTTATGTTTTATAAACCCATTTTTGGACCCAGGCGGGGTCCAGTTGCCGGTCCACCACCAGGCCTAAGGGGTCAGGGTATCCCTAACCTGCCCCCTATGTCTTGTTTTTTCACTTTCTTTTTTAGGACTCAGGACTGAGTTCCAAGTCCTAAGATGGCTGCCTCCTTGTTGAAGTGGTGGCAGCCAATCAGATCTCAGCAGGAGATCTGTTGGATCCTCAGAGTCTCTGCATCCTCAGATATGCAAAGTTTTTGAGCATTAATTACTCAAAACATACAGAACAGATTTACATCAAATCACCAAAAGCTCTCTTTCTGGACCAAGGTCTAGTTTTCTGCCAAATGTGGTGTATATCAGTTCTGCAGTTTGGGCTGTAGCTGTGTCTCAAGTTCTTATAGATAGACTCGTTTTGGGACCTCCCTTTTTTCCTGGCCCCTGCTTGACGGAAAACCTCAAAAATTTCCATGCGCAAACTAGTCAAAAATTAGCACTTTTTGGAAAGTTTCGTTGATATTCGTCAAACTGCCTGAAAGATACTAGCAAAGAAAAAACAAAACAGGCATTGCCTACAGAAACACGATCCTAACTAACTGATATATATATATATATATATATATATATTCTTGGCAACTCCGTTCGCCCTCTGGCGTATCTCTCGTCCCACAGAAACGGAGCACGGACCCAAAATAATAGCAAAAGTTATTTATTTATTGCTCCTCCAACACCTCTACAGCCATGACGCGTTTCAGCCCCACCTCGGGCCTTGATCACATATCATATATCTATCTCTCTGGCCCTCTCTCTATATATGTGTGTGTATATAAATATATATATATATATTTTTTCCACAGCATAGGCTTTATTATTATTCCAGGGATGCTATAATCCTCATATACTTTTTATTTTACGTATCTCTCCTTCAGAATTACACATGTTTGTTTATTTAGATGTATGTTTCAAATATAAATGCAGAATTATTAACGTAATTATTCATGGGAACCGGATATTTCCGTGTCCTTGAATGTATTCTTGTTTATATCTGCACTGTTTGAATTGCTTTTCTAGCTATCATTTTTAAATAACTGAAATCTTGATTTCTCAGTTGTTTTTAACCAACACGCAATGTTTCACTGACTGCAAGTAGATGACGGGCTAGAGGAACTTTACTACTAATTTTTCATTTTGAATGTTCAGAGTATATAAACTAGATCAAAGCATTATTAGATAGCGATAGCGAGGAACATAGATCCAGGGACTTGAGACTAAGGGTCATCTAGTACCCGTAAACCTTTCTTAGCGGAAAGTGTCGGACAAGGCACAATTAATCCTCTTACCAGCTTATCTGTCTGTTTGAGGACAACAGCCGTGGGGAAATGGTGACAAGAAAAGCATCTGCTGTTACTGAATATTGCTTCTATTTTTCATAAAAGGTATGCGGGTGCAGACGATCTATGACATTAGAGTATAACCCTATTCGGTGCCAAGTTTAGCTTATTTAGCCTAGGGAAAGGAGTGGTTGGGGATTTTGAAGTAAAGAAGTCTATCAACATAATGTTACAATATTGTTTATTCAGCCATTTGACAAGTATCATTGCCACTATCTTGCTTATTTTCTTGGGTGGGCTTTACTTTGGATTTGAAATGCAACTCAGTCTGAATGTACGCCTTTGGCTTCAGCTCTGCAGGCTGAATCATCGTTTCTTCTTGCAGAGGCCTCTTCATGGAGAGTGGTGTGAAAAGGGGTCCATAGGGCTTGCTACCAACCAAGGAAAGTGGGATTTCCCAGTCTGTTGCTGGACTGACCTGCTAGGTGTACCCCCCCCCCCCCCCATGGGGGACATGGGCATAATCTGGAGAACTTGCCCATGTGCATTTGGGGTAACTCCCTCACCTCTATGTGGCTTGGCAAGCAGTAATGGAAGTGACCGTGGTAGTGGAGGCTCCAGACTGCCGGTGTTGGGCTGCTTCTCGATTAGGAAAGGTTTAGTTTTTTTCTGCAGAAGCTCCGTCAGAGTGTTGATAGGGGAGCTATTAACAGACCACTCAGTCACTCTCATCTGGCGAAGGTGGGAGCGGGCATGACTGGAAAGCCCTTTGCAGTTCTCAAAGTACTCCCCACAGAATTCACAACCAATATCATGCACTGGTTCCACACACAATGATAAACTTGAGAGGAGACATATCATCCTGTGACTCCCAGCTTCTGTTCACAGCAAGGTGTTCATTGGACACGTTTACAGGCACCATCTCATGCTTGAAGTGAAACTTCATGTGTTCTGGTTTTGGTTTCTTGTGAATGGAAGGGGGAGACATGCTATCGAACCTCTTCCTAGCTGTAGGGGGTGAAAGCCTTGGACAGCATGCCATCGGACTGCCCGGTGGCATGGGCATTTTCTTTGGAACGGTTGGTACTCAGCTCCACAGGGCTATTGGGAAACCTAGCTAAAAGGAACTAACTATTCCTGTGAAGTCTTACAGGACTGATTATTACCTAAACCTCACCTCACTAGTAACGCTCAGTGGGTCACAGAGTGGTTGTAGTACACTGGGTTCTCGGTTTCATGTTGGTACATTGACTACATCCTTAATGCAAGAGTCTAGAAGACTAATTTCCGGGCCATGTTCTGGAGAGCAGTCCAGACAAAATATCAGGAGGATGTGGGAGGGCAGTGTGGCAGATAAGCAAAACAAGTAATAGTTACCTTGGTTCATAATAAACTAATACCAATGTACGTAGAAAACGAGAGGTGTTTTGGATATTCTTTCTGGACTCTAAGGAAAAAGGGATGAATGAATCACTACCATGGGAAAATGCCATCTTTTAAATTATTAGCGGTTTTTCCTCTCATACTGAAACGCCTAGGTCCATTTGTGTATTCTTCTTGTTTGGAGGTACCTTATCTATGACCATCCTTCATTTCATCTTATTATCAGCTCCGTGTGTCCCTTTTCCCCCTTCCCTGGCCTTTGCATGACAGAACATTCCCTAGGACCTACTTGCTAAGACCGAGGTTCCGAATTTCCTTCTATTATGCCTCCTCGTGCCGCGTTTGTTTGACCCAGTTTACTCGACCCCTTTAGGAAGATGCCTTTTGCTTTAAATCCGATTTGAAACGTCCCTAGTAACCCAGACGTGACCTACTATTGGGCTATTTAAACGTCCAATTATCCAGTCCTCTAATTGACCCGCCCATTCCGCGATACCAGCGGACTGTCCTGCTGAGACGCCGTTATCGACTACTGCTATCTCCATCAGCAGGTATCCCCACTTTAGGATATTTCTCTCTTCCTCCGCGAGTGCTCGTAGGAGGAACCCAACTCTTTTTCATCCCTTTTTAATTTTATTGTTTCCTCCTCATAGTTCTTTGAACTTGCTGGTATTTCGACCAGCTTTCTAAATTGACCTGCCTCATCCACGATACCAGCGGCCCGTCCTACTGAGACGCCGTTACCGACCGCAGCTATCCTCACCAGCAGGTACCTTTACCGTTTGGATATTTCTCTTATCCTTTGTGAGTGCCCGTGGGAGGATTTTAACATTTATTCATTTTTCCTTAATCCTTTTATTTTATTTAGTTTCTTGAACTTGCCGGTATTTTGAAAAAACATATGAGTACAAACTCTATGACCTACAATTTCTTCTGTATTTAATTAATGCCCACCAGATGGAGCTAGATCGTTCAAAACATACTACTGTTGCCAGGTACGGGCTCGTGCCGTATTTCTAGATGTTTGAATTTTTTTGACGTCTCTGTGTAATTTCCCTCGCTTTGTTCTAAGATTCCCTACTTATTATAATTATTAATATTATTAGATCATTCAGTGTAGAATTATATGTGTCCCCCCACCTGTCGAAGTCGTAAACAAGATTGTTTGTTTAGTTCAATTTTTTCTTAGGTGTTTTATCCTACTCTTATGCTGCATAATTTGTTATTCTGCCTAATTTAAGCCTCTAACTACATAGGTAAGCTTCTATTTTTTGCTCCTTGTCTTCTTTTTTTCCACATGATCTAAGGGCGAAATTATCTAATTCTTGTCAGGGTTTTTGTCTTACCGCCTTAGGGATGGTCAACCAAATCGATATACAATAACTCTATCAGAGTCCCTTCTTGTGCTTGTTTTTTCAGATTTTCCATTCCACTTCATCAGTCATTATCTTCATCATATACAGATCGCTGTCCTTGTTCTTTCAACCTTTTACATAGAACCCCATTTGGGTGTTTATTGACTCTGTCCCTAGATATTTTTACTGGTAAGATCTTTGATAACAACTATTTATGCGACCCCTGTCATAGCTCTTTTTCTAAAATAACCTCTTTATTTATCCTTCGCCTTTTTCTCCTTTATTCATGTTTATGTTTTCACAGCTGGTCAATTTCGCAGCCAAAACTTTTTTTAACTGTTTATTCTCGCTATTTTGGGTTTATGTTTTGAATTTATTGTTATTTTTCACATACTATCTTCAGTATTTTCATTCATTTGTCGGACTCCTTTATTTCTGGTTTTCTGTTGTTTTTGTTCTTTCATATAGATGCATTTATCGTGGTACCCCGCCTCAATTGGACCATTGTGTTTTTTGTTCTAAACCTGATTCCCCATATATCCATTAATGTATACGTTTTCTTGACAGGTCCCACTGCCTTCTGTTTGTAATTTTAAATCCTTTTTCTGCGCCCTGAAGAAGGTGATACCCCAAGAAAGGAATAAGGGTTCCACCGAAACGCGCGTCGGCGCTTTTGAGAAAGTCTCTCCCGTTTCTTGCACTGTATATTTGTCAAAAATTTGATGTTATATTGATATCCCTGAATTTTTGTTAAAACATTCTTGTTTTTCGGTGAGGTGGACTTGATCGTACTTCATGTTTTATTTTTAGATATATTTGCGATGCATGTGACCTTTGATGATGTATGTGTCTGTCTGAGTATTTGAATGAATGTAGTTGATTGAGTGTTAGGTGTGCAATGGGACCTAATTGTCTTTATAGTACTATTATCATTTATATGTTTATGTGAAGAATTATGATGTATATAAAAAAACTTTAATATATAAATGCAATAAATTTTGATATGATCTTATCATTTTGATTGATATCTATATTTTACAATGGCTCCATGAGAAGCGGGTGTTGTAATACTATGACGCATAGCATAATCGAAAACATATAGATAGAGGGATTTTTTGTTATATTTTTGCATTTTCTCCCCTGTTTTCCCTACCTACATCAACTTCAGGGGTCCCCTTATTTAGTGGTTTCCTCTATTCAACGACAGCAGGACAGAAGACTATAACGGATAGAGCTATTGAGGTATTGTCAACATCAAAAAGTTTGTAGTTTCCTCCCTTGATGTCCCATATTTGATGTGCAGGATTTTGACAGCAAAGGGGAGGTGCCATTTTTTCCTAACCTTTATTAAACATATCCAGAACTGAAGTCTTACCTCAAAATTAATCTACAGAGATGCTTACTGAGCCATAAGGGAGAGACGATACAGTCTTCAGGTTGCTATGTTTGTCCTCAATGCGTAGTGCCTTAAGCACTTTGGTAGCTAGGGAGATGCATACACTTGAGGTTTCAACATCTTCACTCTATACGCTCTTTGAATCGGAGCCCTGGCCATATGGCCAAGCAGTGCAACAGTTACCCTGTCAGAAAACTTAAACAGCAGTGCATTGCTTGAGTTTAACGTATAGCCAATATCTGCAATCTAAAATAAAGTAACACAATATACATTTGGCAATGCAATATGGGCACCTTAGCTACAGCAGCATTCTTCAATGCTGTTTTCGAGAAACATCATCTGATTGCCTACTATCTAATGCCAGTAGTTCCAATTGCATGTATTGGTTCTAGGAAACAGCATTCTCCTTTTAACTTAGCTGAATGCTATAGCTTGCACATTGAGTCCCTGAAAATGACTGTGTTAAGCATTGTTAAGATTATGTGTTCCTGCAGCAAAGAAAAAACATGCAACCACGGAAGGGATTCACAAATTATCTGCAGATGCAAATTCAGGATTGAAATCCCAAAACATTCCCCCTCCCTCCCCCCACCCCCGAGTAGATTAGAAGATGTCAGCAGCTAAGAGGAATTGCTTTGTACTGTATACACAAAACCTGCATACTTGTGAAACAAAATCATTGATTATAACATACCAACAAGCAGGATGGCATTAACTTCTTTGAGATATTAACACTTAAAAATGATCAATGTCAACACAGTGTTAGGTCTGTGCTTAGGACACAACAGACCTGTCCTACCTTTGTATTGTCATTCTTCAGATACAGTTTTAAATGTTTATGAAAAAAATTATTTTACCTGTGTATACATTTCTTTAAAAGGATTTTTAACGGAAAAGAAATCCAAGTCTATATCCAACACATAGGCATCTCCTTTCTGAAGAACTTGAAGAATTTCCTTCACAACCTTCATATGTTCACATTTGCAGTCATTATTTAAAAATAATGGTGAAACGTCACTGCAAGTTTCCATCTTATCATGTCCCAATGTCTCTTCATTTGATTTTGTGGAGTCTGTCATTTCACAGCTGGGAAGAGTAAGTGCTTTGGAAGAAGAGGCGACGGTAGTTGTACATGTGACGATATCAGTATTGGTATTATGATCTAATTTCTGTTTCTTAGCAGCGGATTCTCCATTTGTTCTGTCCAAAACTCCTAGGTCTTCCATTGGATTGACTGTAATCACATCCAGGTGCAAAGGCTTCGGGTTCTCAAGTTGATCATCTGGGACATAAAGTCCATCGCTTAGGAAGTAATCATCTTTACTTGTTACCCTGAATTTGGCATGAAATAAAGTAGTTAACAGGATCCACTGGAAACCATTCTAACACATTGCATTTACATTTAGGAAGTTCTAAAGCTTGGCAGACCTTAGGAGGTTCCCCTTCAGGTACTGGAGGAGATGGCTTCATTTTGAGCAATGTTCTGTATAATAAATATATAAAAGGGGGTGTAGGGTGTGAAAATTCACCTAATGAGTTTGAATGAGCTATTTGGAAAACTTGACCTGTGAATCAATAACATTGATAAATAGGTGTCTGTTTGTATGCTAGCACATATTCCTTTACATTACTACAATTAAAAGGCTTGGCACCTCTGCAAGCAGTTCAGCCTTACTTTGTGCAATATTTGACTTTACTTGGGGTTGGCCTAATCATGTGAGAATCCAATGACAATATTTTCAGATAAGCATTTGCTCAAAGAGTGACAGGAAAGATGTGACCTCAGGACATCTATGTGATCACATGACTAAAGAATATCCAATAAAGAGCCTGAATTACAGTTCAGCAGACAGCTTACTCCATCACAAACTTGAAGGATATCCCGTACGCTATATTACAAGTGCCACTGCAATACAGCGGACGTGATATCGGTCACGTTTGAGATGGAGTAACCCATCCGCCTAACTCTAAATCAGACTCCAAATCACTTGAATTAAGAGAATCAAAGAAAACATAGCAATGTATGTGAGGTACCAGCACTTATGTCAAATCCACCCCTTCACCCAAAGCAGTTACTCTGTAGTAATAGTATGTCAAAAACCACAGTTCCCAAAAATGTAATAGAGGCGGTGGAATGTGATGGTTAGGTCAGTTATTTGAATGGTGCTCAATTCCATGGCAGAATTAAAATTCTCTTTTTGGTCATATTTCAAGAGTTTTAATGTTTTTTAAGCATATTTTTACCAACATGAATATAGGTAGAGCTACTTCAATTACTGGCATCTTGACAAAATGTTACATATGATTCTTGGAATGATTTACTTAAAGCAACATTAGATAATCCGATTAAAATCCTACAAATATTTGTGCACTGCATTTTTGTCTGGCAGGTGTTTAGCTAAATAAATTGAGGCATCAGAAAAGTAGCTAGGATTGCAAAATATATCCCTATTTGCGTAAAATTAGTATCTTGACGGAGACAAAACAAAATACTTTGGAGAACAGTATTTGATAGTAACAGAAAATGTTTTAGTTATTTGTGGAGACAGAAATTCACCCAAGCAGCAAGTGCGCTCATTTACGAACTTCCCCTCAAAGACGCAGCTATTAATATGAATTACTAGCAGCCTTACGTGATCTGACCCATTCCAATATTGATCTCAAGCACACCCTCCCAGCTGCAGTAGATACTTAAAACATTCCCTATTCTCACACCACTAATGTCAAGCCATCAGAAACACCAAGTATACGCCTTGAAGATATTCAATTTAACTTAATTTTAGGAACCAGGATTCCATTTCATCTTTATGGCGGAACCATTAGTTGAGGCCTGATTAAATATGCAGGTCTTCTTTGATGTAAGCTGTAAATTAGGGCATTCTATGGGGTCTGTGGATAAATCTGTGAAGTCAGAATTTCTTATGTTATGTTGTGTGTACTTGTAAAATACACTTTCACCCGCGCGGATATCCTGGCGCTGAGCAGGAGTTTGTGCCTAGCCCTGCCTATGATAGGTTGGTTAATTGAAAAGCCAGGTCTTCAGCTTCTTGCGAAATTCAAGAAGAGAGGAGGAGGCTCTGATGCAGAGTGGGAGGTTGTTCCAAGCTTTAGGAGTGATGTAGAAGAACGTATGTCCTCAGAACAAGGCAAAAGAGAGCTTCTAATTAAAACATTCCAATCCTTGTAAGACAAATAATCTATTTTTAAAGTATAAGAAAATCACACACTAGTGGAATATACAAAAAATAAGGTCATTACTCTTCTTGTGAACCCCATCTTGACTAAAGTGTACTCCAAACTAATGATATTACCAAACCAAAATTTAAACTCCTGGGCCTCCTGAAAATTATATCAGAACATAACTCCATCAGTTAACAAAGAATACTTTAAGAACACAACATGGTTACATCAATCTAGGTGTTAGACTACATAACACTTAATTAGAAGCTTTCTTCTGCCTTGTTCCTGCCTACTGCGAAGAGTGATATTGATTTGATGGGAGTATTTTCATTTATGGTGAAGTTTTGATGGATTGTAATGAACTTTCCGTGTATAAATGTAGGTAATAGTTTTTCCTTTCGTGCTTCTGTTTTATAGTGAAATTCTAGAACTGTACATTAGACCCCGATGAAGCGATAGATATTGTCAAACACGTGCTGGCCATTCAATATTTGTTCAGTAAATCAGATAATTACATTAGGTTTTTTGCCCTCGCATTCCAGTTCTACAAAATGAACATAGTCTGTGGTAGCAAGTGTTAAGTAATACACAAACTGTACATACTGTTTTACCTCAGTCATATATAATCATTGAACAGAGAAGTCACATTTGATGTTACTACCTAAGATCTAAAACAATAAAACATCTCTCATAGGAAAAAACACCCATAATCATTTATAATTCATCACAAGTAAAAAATAAAATAAAAAAACAAGCACTGGAAAAGCTAGTAGGTGTTGCCCTTTTGGATTTGCTGATGGTGTGCAGGAATGGCAAAAAAACGAGCAATGATGCGGCTTCGTCATCCTGCTTGTGCGCGAATTCGTGATGAAGTATGCATGCTTATGCGCCACTATGCATGTGCACACCAGAGTAATGATGCGGGTGCCATTAAAACTTTTTCTATTTGACAATCTAACCTGGCACATGCCACTTGGATTAGTAAAGAATTTTTTAAAAATCTGTTAGCATGAAAATGGCTTCTTAATTGCTGAGAGGCCCGGCAACAAATGCCAGCTCCTTAGCCCTACAAAACATAAATAATAAAAAAAAGTTTGTCACAACGGAGAGTGGGAAGGAAGGGAAAAGCAACAGGAAATGGGTGGGGGGGGACAAAGGGAAGTGTGTGGGAGGGGAGAAGTAACAAGGAGTTAAGAAACAAGGAGCAGGCTAAAGGGGAAAGCAATGAGGAGCGAGTAAGGAGGAAGCAACAAGGAGCAAGTAGCAGGGAAGCAACGAGAAGGGGGAGTGAGGTGAAAAGTAAAATGGAGCGGGGTGGAGAGGGGACGCAATGAGGAGTGGAAGGTAAAGGGGTAAGCAATGAGGAGGAAGGGAAAGCAACGAGGAGCGGGCGGGAGGGGAAAGCAACGAGGAGAAGGCGGGAGGGGAAAGCAACGAGGAGTGGGCAGGAGGGGGAGCAACAAGGAGCGGGTGGAAGGGGGAGCAACAAGGAGCGGGTGGGAGGGGTAGCAACAAGGAGCAGGTGAGAGGGGATTGCATCAAGGAGCGGGTGGGAGGGGGTAGCATCAAGGAGCGGGTGCGAGGGGGAAGAAATAAGGAGTGGGTGGGAGGGGTGGGCGGGTGGAGCAAGGATTAGTGGGCGGGGGCAACACGTTGCGGGTGAAGGAATGCAATGAGGGAGAGGGAGGAGGGAAGCAATGAGGAGTGGGAAAGGAGGAAGCAGCAAGGAGCACGAGGGGGGGGAAACAACAAGGAGCACGAGGGAGGGGGAAACAACAAGGAGCAGGAGGGAGGGTGAAGCAACAAGGAATGGATGGGAAAAGCTACGAGAAGTGGGAGGGGAAAGCAATCAGGAGTGGGAGGGGGAAGCAACGAGGAGATGGAGAGAAGCAATGAGGACCGGAAGGGGGAAGCAATGAGCACCGGAAGGGGGAAGCAACAAGGAGCGGGTGGGAGAAGCAACGAAGAGTGGGCGGGAGACTGAGAAGCAACAGGAGCGGGCAAGAGAGGGGGAAGCAACAAGGAGCCTGAGGGAAGGGGAGAAGTAATAAGGAGGGGGAAGCAATAAGGAGCAGAAAGGAGGGAGGGGACGTAAACAGGTGAGGGTGTGGGAAGAAGCGAGGGGCAGGTGGGAGGGGAGAAACAACTAGGAGAGGGCAGGCAGCAGGAAGTAGTGAGGAGCAGGTGGGGGAAGCAACAAGGAGCTGGCAGGAAGGGGAGAAGAAACAAGGAACAGCCGGGAGGAGGAAAGCAATGAGAAATGGGTTGGAGGATGAAGCAACAGGGAGTGGAAGCCAGGGGCAGCGGTTGGGAGGGGGAAACAATGGGCAGTAGGTGGGACTGGGGAAGCAACAGGGAGTGGGGAAGCACGAGGGAGAGTGCAACAAAGAGCACAGGAGGCAAAACACATCAAAAGGAGCAGGACACGAAAGGAGAGAGGAACATGGAGTGCAGGTGAAGGTATTTGGCAGGGTAGAGGCAGACGTGGAAGAAAACTCTACAACACATGCACTCTCATGGAGTGCATAACCAAAAAGAAAAAAGTAGCTCCCTAAAAGTGAGTTTTGAAAGGATACAAATCAGCCAATTAAAAGGATGGTAAAGAAGCCATGCTACATGGCAAGGACAAAGACAAGAAGAGGAAGGCAAACCATGAAATAGGACACAAGCAAATGAGAGTGGAAATAAAGCCAATCAATGGTAAGCAATAGGTGGGATCTAAGCCCCATTTAAGTTTTTGATAAGCCAACACAACAAGATAATGGACGGAGTGCTAAAACATTTCAAACACTTACCCCCAGTCAAGAGATCTGAGTTGAATTCATCGTTCTTTGCTCACCATGCCACTGCAGTTTCAACACAACCATATGCAAATCAGCCTTGACCCTGCTCCTCATGGAAACAGTCCAGCCAGAACTGCCAGACAAGGTCCTTCCTCGACCGGAAACAAGCATCCTGGGACTGGTTTCAGAGTATCACCCCTTCATCAGCCAAGCTAGCTTGAATCCAGTGGCACAGCAAGGAAGGCCTGGCAGTTCGGGTTGGACTGTTCCCATGAGGAGCAGGGTCAAGACTGGTTTGCATATGGCTAGGTCCAAACTGGGGTGGCATAGTGAGCAAAAGAATGATGGATTAAACCTAGATCTCTTGACTGGGGGTGAGTGTTGAAAAGTTTCAGCACTCCGTCCATCATCTTGTTGTTTTTGCTATGTTCGCCCTCAGTGGCCAAGGGTATGCCCAGACGTGGGTTCCTTGTTCGCTGTGCCACTGGATTTAAGCTAGCCTGTCAGATGAGGGGTGATACCTCGAAACCGGTCCCAGGATGCTTGTTTGCGGTCCAGGGAGGACCCGGCCTGGCAGTTTGGGCTGGACTGTTCCCATGATGAGCAGGGTCAAGACTGATTTGCATATGGATGGGTCCAAACTGGGGTGGCATATTGAGCAAAAGAACAATGGATTAAACCCAGATCTCTTGAGTGGGCGTGAGTTGTTGGAAAGTTTTAACACACCGTCGATCATCTTGTTGTAGTTTTTGATAAGCCCACAAAAGGAATTTAACAACCAGAGAGTGGCAGGGATCTAGCTAGATCGGAACAATCTGTCAGTGACACAAGCTGAGTTAAGGAAAAGCAAGGTAATGGGGGAGCTTGCTCTATTCAGGAACAAAGGCTTTCTAGAGAAGAGGTTATATATTAAATGAGAGAGTTCCTGAAGACTGTGAGGGAAGCAGGACAGAAGCAGGTTGGAACAGGCTTTGAATAGGGAACTGGATATCTGTAGGTGAAACTATGAAGGTGACAGATATACAAACAAAAGTAAGGTAAAAGCAGGGAAAAGATAGACAAACTATCATCAATGATAGTTTGTCTGCTTCTTGCAGGTCATCTCTCTGGAGGCAACAGAATCTTACAAGAAAGCAAGGAGCAGATTATTCTCACAGAGATTCAGGGAAACACCCAGAATCTCCTATAGAGAAGGAGTGCAGAGTGGTTCTCTGTGCCAAAGACACAAGCCTTGCAGTGTAACTGGCACTCTTGGAAGCAATAAAAATTAGGATGATCATATAAACACACAAGAAGACAAAGGAGAACAGCAGAAGGTACACATGAACAGGGAGAGTACTCAGGGAAAATCTGGACTGGAAAAAGGGTCAGACACAGGACTGGGATACACAAAACTGAATATGCTTAAAACCTGCATGCTAACTAGAACAGGACAAAAATATGTAATCAGAAAAGGAACACAGAGATATATGACAAGGAACCTGCATGCACAAGATAGGTCTGGATGTGTGCAGTCAGAACTAAAAACTTGGTACACACAGGAACAAAGAGGCAGGATTAACAAGAGAAAGGCAAGCGAGAAAATAACTAATCAGAATAATAACATGGAATCAAACAATGAAAACAGAAATAAAAAGACAATCTGAAGTAAAGTAGCAGGATCACTAGAGTTCAAGGGGGTTCAGCAGCAAGGTCAGTTGCGAGTCAATGTACTCTAGGCTTACCAGGCAGAAATAGCAGGAGGCTCAGGGGAGAAGCACAGGTGCAGGGAGAGAACCAGGTGAAAGGAATCAGGGAACCAACAATTAAAGGAAGGCAGACCTGGGACTTGGAAAGGGAAAGACCAGGGAAACCAGCAGACACAAGACAGGACATGGGAAATCCAGGAACGGAGCAGGGGTTGGGTCAAAGAGAGTGAGAAGTCCAGAAGGCAGGTATAAAGAGGTCATGGAGGCAATGGAATCCACAAATCAAGAGGGAGAATAGAGGAGCACCACCAGGACATGATGGAGACAGGGTCTGGAGACAGAAAGGCTTCCAAGGACCATGATGCATCAGGAAGGAGGTATGGAAGCCTAGACTGGAATATGACATGCATCTGGGCATTCAAGGTGTAGAAGTGTATAAAATACTATTCAGAGATAAAGGCAGGACCCAGAGAGCCTCCGTGAGCGCCACCTGAAGTTCAGATTGTAAAATCTTAACACTATCCCGAACCCCAATAGGGCCAGCCCCGGGTGAACAAAACAGAGTCCAAACAAGGAAACAGGTCAATAATCTTTCATAAGACAGAAGGACTGAGTGAAATTCTGTAAAGATATTTTGAGGTGGAACTCGAATGAGAGTGCTGGATGACCAGGATACTTTTCTTTTCTAGGAGACGGATACTGGGAGTGTTTATAAAGGCTTGAGAAGCCTTTCCCTGGGGGCTTTTGCTTTCTTTGGAGCCACAGACTGATGTTTGGGTGACAGGAGGCTTGGCACACAGTGAGTTTCCTCGAAGTGTTTCACTCACTGGAGACAGTATGTTCTTGGTTCCTAGACTGGCCTTTGGAAAACTCACAGGAGTCAGAGAGCATATCCTCTTGCCGTTCAGATTATTTACAGAGGATGTCACTAGTGTCAGGGTGATCTTCTTAGTCTCCAGTTTGTTCCCAAGAACTGTGTCTGACATTGAAGCAGTAACCTTCTGTATACAGAGCTTCTCATTAGACAATTTTCCCTTAGAACTGGTAAGGAGGGTTTCCTGAGCAGAGGAATTGTCTACAAAAGATGATGCAGGAGTTCTTCTGTGATGGGGACAAGGTTATCTTCAGAAACAAAAGGCGCTGAGATTTCAGAAACGTAAACAGTTACAACTTCATGGTTGAAAGTCTTTTATGCATTTGCCAAAGGGGTGCAAGGCTTTCTCATAGTTCTAGAGTCTATATGATCGATACTATCACTTGCTGATACTTGCATGGCAGAAACACACTCATTGGTAAGGCATACTACTGGTGTCTTACTTGTAGCTTCCAGGTGATTTGTGGAGAAGTAGTTTTTTTAATTGTCAAAGGTTTTTGGCATATATTTGGTGATTTGATCACAGTGATCATTTGCTAGACTCAGTTTCCATTAACACAACACTCAATACAGTACTAATCAATAGATCTTGAAGCAAACTGTTAGAAAATGTCTTTCTTTAAAAAAGTCATATTACTGTAGGGATACTCTGACTTTTGAGTTCATGACGACTTGAAGATTCTTTACGGGAATGACTTTCAGCTGTGAGTGAAGTTGTTTCTGTGCCAACGTTGACTGTGTTGTTTGGTACAGCAGTAGACTGAAGGTCTCTCTTGGTCTCAGAGTCAGAGAGAAGCAAAGGAACAGAAAAAACATAATAGGATACTGTAACTTCTTCAGGCTTGTATAGCTTAGAACATTAATGTCATTCTGCTCACATATAGAATTGGTTATGGTGCTTATATTGTTATCCTTACTCTGCTGAACGAACAGAAGCAGAGATAAGCCCATATCTAACGGAAAGGCAATGAGACGTTCAGAACTGGGCTGTGGCTCAGTGATTTCATGCAAATCTGCTTCCAAGATTACATCTGGGACTGTAAAGGAGTATATAATGATGTGATATTTCAGTTCAGGAGCATTTGTGGCACTGGAGCAGGATACCAACTCGATAGCCGTTTAGCTTGAACATGGTTCAAATAAAGCCTTCGTAACCTCCTGAGCGTTGGGGAGGAAGAGTGTCTCAAATGAATCTTGAGCTTGTTGGCATATTCTTCCTTCAGCTTTGCTCTCTGTTTTGAAGATTTGTGCCTCCACTTAAGTGATTCAGTTAAAGTTTTAACATTATTGATGTTCAGAGTCTGGTTCATTGAAACAGGGCTGAGTCTTAGAGGAAACATATCGTTTTGCAACATTTAGGTAGTACAAACAGACACTCATCATATAAGTCCATTACTTCTCTCTTCAACACATAAGGTTCTTCTTGCACAGGCATCAATTCAGAGACTTTCTCTGAGGATGCAACTGACTTTTTAAAGACAGGATTATCTTTGGTCTGTACATCAGACATGGTTGAATAAGTCCCAGATGTCACTGAAATCTTATCTTTAGATTCAGGATGGCTTGGCCAAAAACCACAAAAGCGCTGAAATTCATTAGGATGGTAACCTAAAAACCCGACTGTTTGTGATCAGCCAATACTGAACGTGCTATCTGGAAACTGGTTCTTGAGGCCACTAGGAGTTAAGAAGGGCACAGTTACACCAGCTCTAACTGGTGGCATTGAATTACCAGTTTGATGAGACGTCAATATATAGCGTGTCTGGAAATTGTATTCAGAGAAAAATTTGTCCTGGCACAGGTACCATGACTAGCAAACTTTCGAAAATTTTCCATTAACAACACCACTCTTTTAATGACTAGTTAGTCTTTCTGCTGCTGATAAGGATTGCGGAAACTATTTTTCCTCCTGTAGGTCACTAGGTGACATCAGGTCAGGGTTACAGATGGAATGGAAATCTAAGATAGAGGGATCAGTCAACCACAGGGAATAATATTCAGCATGTAAAAATCCATTTTCTTTCATGAATTGATCTCTTAAGTTACAGGAGTTTCTAGCAGGCTGTAAGGAAATGCGCTGCCTTGGCAACATACACCTGTCTATATACGTAGACTTTCTGGATCTGATGTTAAACATCTTGACAAGAAGTGATTGGGTAGATCTGTCAGGGATCTCAGCAAAGTTCAGGACAATCTGTACCTGACACTGCTGAGTTCAGGACAAGACAAGGTAATGGGGGCACTTGCTCTATGCAGGGACAAAGGCCCTCTAGAGAAGAGGTTAGATATAAACAAGTGAGTACTGAAGACTGGGAGAGAAGCAGGACAGAAGCAGTTTGGAACAGGCAGTGAATAGGGAACTCGATATCTGTAGGGGACACTATGAAGCTAACACAAGTACAAACTTCAAAAGGTAAATGCAGGTAAGCAATAGACAAACTATCATAAATTATAGTTTGTCTGCTCATATGAGGTGATCTCTCTGTGAGGTGAAAAGGCTCTTACAAGAAGGCACGGAGCACATTAATCTCACAAAATTCAGGGAGACACCCAGCAGATCCTATGGAGAAGGAGTGTTGGGTGGTTCTCTGTGCCAAGTACACAAGCCCGGGAGTCTAACTGGCACCTTTGGAAGCAATGAAAATCAGGATAATCATATAAACACACAAGAAGACTAAAGAGAACAGTGGAAGGTACACAGAAACAGGAAATGGGCTCAGAGAAAATCAGGTGCAGGAACAGAGCGAGGTGCAAAGAATCAGGGAGCCACAAATGAAGGAAAGGCAGAACTAAAACTTGGAAAGGGAAGGCCAGAGAAGCCATCAGACACTAGACAGGACACAGAAAATCCAGTAACGGAGTACGGGTTACAGGCAAGAGAATGAGAAGTCCAGAAAGCAGGTAGAAAGAGGTCAGAAAGGCCATGGTATCCAGAAATCAAGAGACAGAATAGAGTACTACCACCAGTACATGCTGGGGCAGGGCTTGGAGACAGAAAGGACTACAGGGACCATGATGCATCAGAATGGTGGTGCAGAAGCCTGGACTGGAACATGAAGTTTATTTGGGAATGGCAGGCGTAGAAGTGTAAAAATGCTATGAAGGGATAAAAGCAGGACCCCACAGGGCCTTCGTGAGGGACACCTAGTGGCCAGATGGTGACATACTAACAACAAATAACTCCTTACAACTCAGATATGCATTATGTAGCCCTGGCTATCACTAAGGTGCCCATACAGTGGTACTGAATGAAGGAATAAACTAATGTAGGAGCTTAGTGGCCTGTAGTATTATTAGTGAGTCACCCTTTTTACCTTAAAATATGTCTTTCCCTCCAATGTGGAGAGAAAGCCGTGCAAAACCACACAGCAAATGGTGTGAAGTTAAAAAGGGGTCACAAAGGAAAAAGGAGAAGGGGGGTGGGCTGTAAAATCAGAGTGCAGGGGAGCCAGGCACCTCACAGCACCTAGTGAACTTTGCAAGGAAAATAAGGAAGTGAATAAAATAAAATAAAATAAAGGTGACACGGGAGCCAGGCAACTCCCTGCACCTAAAGCGCTACAAGGAAACCAGCAATGAAGATTTTAAAAAACTGACTTGGAAGCTTGGTTTAAACGTAGCTCTCACCACAGAGAGAGGCATCCATCAGGGCCGCGTAGCTGCCATGATTTTGTAGCCCGCCTCTAGGGGTCCAAGGACAGTTTCTTCAGTAAAGGAACCACCATTGCGTGTTTCCAGTGGCTTGGGACTTGCCCAGAGCTAAAAGATGAGTCCAGCAAGTTTGTAAGCACCGGTGCAATAGCTTCCTTCCCTCGTAGCAACATGTTTGGGGGACTAATATCCATGGGAGAGCCCGATTTTACTTCTGACATGAGTGGTAATCTATCTATTTCGGCTTGTGGTTGGAAGGTAAACATTCCCTCATGAGATGTTTCACTCTTTGGGGGAAAGAATTTAAAATTCCTGCTAGCTTCTGGGAAGGTGGCATAGATCTTATCGAATTTTTCCGAAAAGAAACTATCTACTTTATTACAATACTCCGTAGATGCCGGCCATCACTGCTGTAACTCGCTCCAAGGAGGTCAGTTCTTTGACAATACGAAAGATGTCTTTGGGGGCATTCTTAGCAGATTCAATTTTATGAGCACAGAAATCCTACAGGACAAATCCTTTCAAGTCCTTCAACGGCCCTTTAAGTCGGAATTCCGACCACTGCTACAAGGGGTGCCACAGAGGCTCTGCCCTTAGCCCAACGTTATTTAACGTTTACATGCGCCCACTAGCGGATATAGTCCTAAAACATGGGGTGAAGCTGGTGTCCTATGCTGACGACACTCAGCTGGTTTGATGAGAGCCTTTCCTTCTCATGTCACATTAAGAAGTTGGCCGGCATCTGTTTTGGTCTTCTCAAGACTCTAAGAAAGTTCTTTCCTCTTCTGCCCCAAGCAGCTAGAGAAACGGTCACCTGTGCTCTCATCCTGTCCCGGCTGGATTATGCCAATGCGCTTTACATTGGCATTCCTGGCTACTTGATAAAAAAACTCCAGGTAGTCCAGAATTCGGCAGACTTCTTCTGGGCATCTCCACCAGACACAGCGTGCATCATCACTTGCGTTCCCTTCACTGGCTTCCCGTCGCGGAACGGGTGAAGTTCAAAGCGCTGGTCCTAGCCCATTGCACCTTGCACGGTGCTGGCCCATCCTATCTGCAAAAGCGGTTTACCTTCTATATGCCCTCGAGATAGTTGCAATCGGCATCTCACCGTCTCGCACTCGTTTCCCGATTTAAGTACCAGAGGCTGGGTGGCAGGTCTCTGACTCGGAGGGCAGCGGCAGCATTACGCAACATTGAAGACCTGACTGCATTTAAGAAAATTTGAAAACGTGTCTTTTCGTTTGCTAGTCCTCTTGCTCCCCTTAAGCCATCGCGCCGGGACACTCATGAGTAGCCGTGCACGTTAAAAATCCTAATAACATAACGTCATCACATAAGAACAGAAGGACGTAGAGGCTGCGCCTAAATTTAAAGCTTGCTTAATTGATCTGGCCAACTGGATGAATCTCAGTTGCCTCCAACTAAATACAGGAAAAACTGACATTATGGTAGTTGGTAAACAACCTTCCATCTGGTGGCCGGAAGAATTAGGTCTGACCCCGGTTCCCAAACCTAAGATTAAAAACTTAGGAGTGTGGTTTGATAATACCCTTTCTTTTGCGGAATAGTATGAGAATACTGCAGAGAGTTCAGAATGCTGCAGCCCAGATACTATTGAACATCCCAAGGCGAACCCCGGTGGAAATTGCCCTTAGGGAACTACACTGGTTACCGGTGCAGGACAGAGTGACTTTTAAAGCTATGTGCTTCTGCCATAGGATTCTGAACGAGAAAAGATCCATCTATCTCCGGCCTCTACTCACCCCCTATGGACCTATTCGGAATCTTAGGTCTGCAGGTACTGCAAAGCTGACAGTGCCAAAAATTCAAAGGGCATGCTTAGGAGATAGATCCTTTGGCTACTTAGCAGCTAAAGCTTGGAACCAACTGCCGCTGGATCTTAGGATGCAGCCCTCAGAAGTGTTGTTCCGCAGGAAACAAAAAACATGGTTCTTTAGGTCATCCCAGGTAGACTGGTCTTAAGATAACCTTTATTTCGGATAGGGGATCACTTTACAAAGAGGAAGAATTCTAGCGCGGGGACACTCCATTGGAGTAACCAGGCGCTTTATAAGCTTTTAATCTAATCTAATCTAATCAATGTGCTCACAGCACCATCAGAAAAATAGAAGTCTACATTCAGCAATAATGTTTACAAATTTTACACAAAGTAGCCCTTGTGGATGTCTTATTCACACATCAATAGGACCATATCTCCAACAATGTCCCTGACGCTGTACTACCACTAACTATGCAAATACTGATACTTGAGGGAATGCAGAACCTTCAATGGTACAGGACACCTGCAAGCTTGACAAAATCCAATAGATAGTAGTAATTTATAATCCTGCTTTAAGAATAACGTGCATAATGAAACATATCCCAAGTTTGCTTATAAACTTCCCCTGGTATACAGCAAAAGCAATTAAACGCTGATGCAAGACAAAGAATTGCTTTGAATACGGCTCGCCATTCGCCTGTCCTCAGTAGGGGCCTCCGATACAACAGCTTTCAGGCACCAGTTTAACATCATTTGTGATGGCCATTTGCATATATGTCGCAGCACTGTATGTGCACAATTAATCTAAGAATGACACCTTATGGGTTGTGGGGCCTGAACATTTTGCAGTAACATATAAAAAGATGAAACAGGCAGTAGCGGCTGCTACCGAACAGAGGTGGTGAAACCAGGGGGGGGCGGGGGGGCAGAAAGAGGGGAACGGAGGGAGTGGGGGGAAATAAAAATAGCACTTACCTTAACACTGCCCAACCGACAGCCGCTGCCTCTTCTTTCTCCGTCCTTCTCTCTGCACTCAGCAGGAAGCAGATAGCCTCCCAGAATCCCCTGACCAATCACAACGCTGCCTTACGGCAGTGTTGTGATAGGTCTGAGTGCCGATGGCAGCCTGGGTGGAGAACATGCAGAGTGTGCATGACAGTTTGGCCGGCCCAAGACGGCCAGCCAAACCGCCAAGCGCACTTAAGGTGCTGCCACCACTCCCCCCTCCCTGTGACGCGGGGAGCCCAGCCCCGCCCGCCTGGCTTCAACTGCAAGCTGAATACAAAAAACAAAATGATAATAACAGAACGTTATTATCATTTTATTTTTTGTATTCAGCTTGCATTTGAAGCAGTGGGGCGATGCTCCTCCGCCTTAGCGGAGGAGCTACTGCTGGACGCAGGTATGATTCTGGCTAACAGACTTCGAGGTTAACCAAGATCTTTTAGTGTTTAGGGAGGTGCAGCCTAGAAGTATATGGGGTGAAGATACGTAGAGGCAAGTATTCCAAACATGATGCTACAAAAGTAACGCACAACATTCAAACAAAGAGTGCACTGTAAACAAATGAATATCTATGAACTAATTTTATACATTGAACTAAGCTATAAAAATAACTTCGTACAGCAATTACCAAGATAAAAGGTAACATGAAATTAACACTTATCTGAAGCACGAGCAGGAGTGAAAAAGGTTTATGAATGTACAAGAGTTATTTATTGCCTTTAATATTAAGTTCTAAAATTCTGTTTACTTATATTGGTGCTAAGAAGAGTGCTAATAAAAGGGAAGACTCATAATATGAAGCTCTTGTCTAGTATCACATGTAAGATACTATTAGGGTGAACAGATGTAATGTGGTGTGTCATGTTCACTAATGTGCGTCCTTTCTCTCAAAATGAGCATACAGGAGGATGAGGAGACATAAGTTCAGGTGCAGCCTAAAGAGTTTCAGAACAGAAACTGGTATCAGGTCAAGTTTGTAGGATGAACTGTATGAACTGTAGAAGGTCCAATGGGGAAAAAAGCCTGGGAGTCAAAGAGCACAACTTGGCTGTTGAAGACCAAGAGGGTTGAAGGCTGCTGAGATTGGTCTAGAATACTTGTAAAGCTGAGAGGCAGAAGGCTGCTAAGACTAAAGGAGACAGTTAGAGGAAAAGGAATTCGGGAAAACAGGTAGAATGCAGGAGACCAGTGCTAGGTACAGGAAACTAGGCAAATAGGTTGGAACAGTGATAGGATATCACAGTTGTGAAGATGAGGGAAAGCACCAAACTCCCTTTTATCCATAGGAATACAGACCCACTGTTTTATGACATATTCCTAAAAGCATGCCTAGGTTCTTCAGTGACTGGCAGGAAATAAGGTGACTTGTGAAATAGAGACACTGATTTTACGAATGCTCTGGAACTTAAGAACACTGTGTCTTTTGGGTTACTATCATCATTAAACGAGGCAATGCTCCCCTGCAACAAATTGTGACTATATGTTGGCAGCCTCTATGTGCGTGGAGTCCAAGCATTGCCCATTCCCCTTGATGATGGATCTTGCAGACTTACACAAGCACCATTAGGAGGAATGTAATCTGAATCAGCAGTAATAATATGTGGGAAATATCAGAACTAGAAAATGTGCAGGGTAAGCATAAGTAAAATAGAATAGATTGCTGCACAAAACAGCATGATCAGCCTTGTATGCAAATTAGGCAAAAAGTAGCCTGCTGATCATGATCATAACAATGTAGGCACTGTTCAATTACTTGATTGAGTTTTTCAGTTGGCCTATCTGTGGAGAATATACTGTAGAATGTGCAGATTGAAAGTGCATCAGTTGCGTTCATTTTTGCGCCAACTGGTATGTAAATGTGGTTCATGGATCAATTTTGAATTTCTCAGGTAATCTTAGCAAGCGCTAGACATTTTCTAGAAATAATTGGGTGAATGTCTAGGCAATAGGTTTCTGAATTCTAAACTCTCTTGTTGATATGATTAAAGCTGTCTTTCTAACCTGAAACAGAAACTTTAAGGATGCTGCTATGGAATGCAGCTATTGACAGTGTATAGTTATAAACTTATGGAGCCCTTGCCAAAATAATTTCTTTATAAAACAAATATTTTACTGGATGAGGAGAGATAACTCAGTTGATGCTGCACTGAGTTCTCTCCACGATCCTTGAATAAATAATTCTTGCACTCCTTGCCAGAGTGATAAAAGTAATTTAGAAGACTTCTCTTGAAAAGTTGCCTACAACTTGCCATTTCTGGGTACCCACTAGCTTCCGTCTGTCATGATCAAAGGCTCAACCTGGTGATGGAAGAAATATCCTTCAGCAACACCTGGGGATCTCCTGACCCTGCCTTGTTGGGTAGAGTTCAACAACTAGTGAGCTAGGATCCAGAAGCTTGAAGAGGTCCTGACTGATCCTTGTTAAAGTAATTTGTACCTTTTGGCTCTAAATTCATTGTACCCGGAGGATTGGGCCACTGTCTACTCTCCCTATGAATTATGATCTGACCCAAGGCATAGTGCCAATGAATCAGAGTTATCAAAGCAGGGTTTCTTAGTCCCATATCTTTTTTACTACAATTTCTGAGACAATGGATATTACTGTGATAGAATCTGGATTTCTTTTGCCACAAGTGCCATCGTTATTACTGTGTCAGAGTAATTTTCATAGTGAGTGTGATCACCGTATTAGAAATTCTCTGTCCTTAAAAATAATTCTAAACAGCAAGTGGAATCAGTAACTGACTATAATGTACATTGTGTGTGAAGCAGGAACCCGGTTTTGCAAATGTATTACCTATGTGAAGTGTTGTTGCATTACTGATTTGTGTAATTTAGAGGATTCCTGTTGTTGGTTTCCTTTTTTACTGTACCTATTTTAGATAGCTAGGCAGATAGACAGAGTGTAATAAAAATGCTAGCTGAACATTTTATCTTTGTTGTAACTTTGTTATACACTATTTAGTCTCAACCAGCACACCACATCCTTTGTGCAGGATCTTCACTGCTCAGCCAATCTACCAGAGAGAGTCAAGGAGACCTGGGAGGTCTACCTTCCATCACAGACTAATTAACCAGCTTGCTGGTTAGTGGCAACACCTTTAGCCTCATTTTCAGCATCTTAGTCCCTGCGAATGAGGACCAAGGATCAAACTAAGCCCCTAACAAACAAACTAAAATCAGTTAAAAACTGCATCACTGGAATTCCAGCCAGTATCTAAAAATACCATTCATCCAAACTTATGGGGAAAGGAAGAATCTGTACCATGCTCGGTCTATGGCATTGCCATCTTATAATTGTCATCATCAGCAGAGAACCCCCACACTTTCTCTGTGCTTTTATCATGAAGTTTTACATTGAGGCATTACCTTAACATTGATCTTCCTGCATATACTATGACCCAGTACATGCCCTGCTTAATTCTGATATCTCTGTTCTTCTTGAAATAAGGATTCAGGTATAAAAACTAAACAATGGGCAATACTGCACACCTAAGGGGTATTTTAAAGAACAGGAATATGTGAAAAATGCAATCATATTCATGCTGCAAGTGAAAACTAGCAGAATGACTTACCTTATTGTAGTAGTTGAGGAATCCTTTCCCACTAGGAAAGTATGTGTACCCTCCTTAATTTGCTGAGCCCAGGATGGATGGAGCCATAATACTTGTGAGAAATGACCAGCATAAACCACAGGCAAAATCCAATTCTCAATACTTAATTCACTGCAAAACAAAAGAAACAAGTGTCTCAAACAGCCCTAGGTTTGGAGGAATCTGCGGATTAGGAGCAGGGACAAATGGACTGTCGCTGTACAACATATCTGCATTTTAAGGCCTTCTTGAAAACACTGTCTTAAGGGAATGTTGTGAACAAAAAAGGAGTTAGAGAAGATGAGTTAAGCCAGTTTCTCTTCTCCTTATCAATACCACAAACAAATGAAAATAAGCTTGCTACCATACCAACATGTTGTCACATATGTCTTCCACTCATGTGTCAGACAAACTGATTGGATTTTTAAAAGAACCCTCACCTTCGAACCTAGATGGAAGCATGCTCCATCATTGGGTTCCCACCTCTGATGCCTAATGCACCTAAGGTGTGCTACGACGCCCTATTACAGCAGAGCTGAGTTTTTTCGTGTGAGACAGTGAATTTGTGAATGAATTAAAACTACCTGAAAGGAATCCGTCCCTTAGGGAATTTTAATCATGGACCCCTTGGGTAGGGTTAAAAACAGTGATGGTGGATGTGAAGTGAGAAAATAATGGTCTCCCACATCCTAGTGTTAGGTCGACATGTTTCAACCAATCTTGCATGCTGTATGAGTCACAGTGGCTTACTTCAGGACCAAGCTGCTAGGAATATCCTAGGCAATAGACACAAGCACGCTAAGGCACGCGTAAATTGTGTGGAGTAATTCGTAACTTACGATTTTCACCAATATTCTCTTTTTTTTATTGTACTCAATTAGGGCATCATGAATCTTAAGAGGGGGCAGTGCCTGTAGTCACACATTCGTCAAGGTGGGCCACCCGTCATGGTACCCATTACCGTCCTCGTCAAGATGCGTTCGTAAAAAATCATAAGTTACGAATTACTCCACACCATTTACACATGAGCAAACGATGCGACGCTATAAGGAAATTTATCTTGAAACACATGTCTAGAGATACACAGCATTGGAAAAACTTAAGACTGTCACTGCAGTAAGTGTTATCATACATTGCATTTACCATAATGCATTGGGCTGAACTGAGTGCTGGGATGTGAGGCAGTGTGCACCAACCCTCTTTTCTTTTTGTAATAATCTTAAGTAACTACAACTTATACCCTCACCAATCACTGCTAATGGGAAAAACCAAAGGTTAAAGTAACGTTATAGTTAGGTGAAATGTTCAGTAACAAATGTATCATTTTCAACTGTAAAAACCACAGAAATTTACAAGTTACAGTTATTTCAAATAACTATAATTTGTGACCTAAGGTAATGCACAGTTTTCTCATCAATAATTTCATTGCAAATGTTCCAGTGATATTATCTATGATGTCACAGAAGATGTCATGAGTGATGTAATATGAGCGGTAATTAGCAGCACAGGGCGAGGGCGCGAGTTATAGTTACCTTAGGGCACAAGTGGGACCTGGGCCACTACGTTTTTTTTTTTTTTGAAAGGCGTAGAAGCCTGGACTTTTTCTGTTTATTTTGCTGCACATTTGCGGATTCTCCGCAAATTCATGGCAAAATTTAAAATAAAAAACATAACGTTTTTCTGCTCCATATCTTTTTTTAGCGTTTCTTTTTTAGGACTCGGGACGGAGGCCTGAGTCCTAAGATGGCTGCCACCAATTACTGGCTTAGGTGGTGGCAGCCAATCAGATCTCAAGATGAGATCAGTAGGCTCCATGGGTCCTCAATAGCATGATGTATAAAAAAAAATGTAACCTTAATTTTTCCTAAACTATTGAACAGATTCACACCAAAACACAAAAAGCACTCTTTCTGAAGCAAGATCTAGCTTTCTGCCAAATTTGATGTAAATCCATTCAGTGTTTTGTGCTGTAGCTGTGTCTAAAGTTCCTATGGAAAAATAAATTGAGAAAGTGAGATTTGGGACCCCCCCCGCTCCCTTTTCTCGGCCCCAGCTTGAAGGATCACTTGGAAACTTTCAAGGCGCAAACTTGTCAAAAAGTAGCACTTTTTTGGAAAGTTTCGTGGAATGGTGCCAAAGTTATTAGCAACACAAAAATAAGGCATTTCCTATAGAAACTCAATCCTAACTATACTGATATATATATATATATATCCTACTGGCGGTCGCCAGTCGGTAGTTATAGTTAGGACCTTGTTTCTATTCAAAAAAGTTTTATCTTTGGCGCTCTTTGACAAATCTTCGCAAAATTTTCAAAACTAATGGGGTGCTCCGGTCAGCTCCTGTCTTGAAAGTTTCGTGGTGATTCGTCAAGAGGGGGCCGAGAAAAAAAGGGGGTCCCAAAACGCGTTTTCTCCATAGGAAACTTTTGTCGCAGCTACAGCCCGAACTGCTGAACGGAATTACACCAAATTTGGCAGAAAAGTAGCTCTTGGTCCAGAGTGCACTCTTTGCTTTGAATGGTGTAAATCCGTTCAGTAGTTACTGAGAGATTCATATTTAAAAAAATATTAGTATCCGGTGACCGCGGTGGATCCACGAACCCTCCCGATCACGAGCTTGACTCTGATTGGCCGCCAACACTTCAAACCAGGAAGTGCTGGCAGCCATCTTGTGACTCGGCTGAACCAAGTCACAAGAAAAAAGGTGAAAAAAGAAGAAAAGGGGGCAGGGTAGGAACACCCTGACGCCCTAGGGCTGCTCAGAGGGTCCCACAAGGACCCAGAGGGCCTAAAAAGCATTTTAAAAAATATTTTCGGCTGGATTCGCGTAGAATCCGCGAATCCCGCCGAATTAAAAAAAAAAAAACCTAAGCACGGTCTCCCGTGCTTCGTTTAATTAAGGCCCCGGGTGGGCCAGGTCCCGGAGGAACTGTTCAAAATACATGCGGGGCAGTGCGGGCCCCCGCAGCATTGGGGACCGCCACCTCCCTGGGGTTTTTTGATAATAAAGCGTGGTGGGGCTCCTGCCCCCCACGCTGCCCCAGAGACCACCACCTTCCCGGGGCATCCCTTAATTATGGGTGGGGGGGCCTCACGGGCCCCTCCAAGCCCCAAGGACCACCACCTCCCTAGGGCTTTAATCTTTAAATGCAGGGTGGGGGGCATCGCGCCCCCCCGCAGCCCCGGGGACAGCCACCTCCCTGTGGCTTCAATGATTAAAATGAAGTGTGGGGGGGGCTCCTGCCGCCCTTACACTGCCCCGGGGACCACCACCTCCCTGGGGCATTGATTAATTAACATACGGGGGTCCGTAGCAGACCCCCGGCCCCAGGGACCACCACCTCCCCGGGGCTTTTCATCTGATGGGAGGGGGGCCACGCAGCCCCCCTCCAGGAGCCCTCCTTGGCCCTGGGGACCGCCACCCTCCAGGGCCGGCTCCAGCAATGCCCGGGGACATTGCAGTTTGCTATGGCAGGGTGGGAGCACTGCTCTTGGTCCAGACTTCTGGTTCGCTTCATGCAGGCGACAGCAGGAAAACTGCTCTTGCTTCCAAAAGCAATGCCGGCTCCCGCAGAAGGCGGGGAGCCGGCAGGGACCGCGGGGGCATTGAGGCTCCCCAACATTATGTCCATGCCCCAGGGGATGGGGTCCCCGGGGCCAAAAATGGCACGGGAGGGGGGCCACTTGACCCCCTTCCTTTTTTAATAAAAAAACCCACAAAAACCAAAAAACATAAGGATGGTGTCCCCGGGGCCAAAATTGGCCTCAGGAGGGGGGCCACGCGGCCCCCTCCAAAATGTAACATAAAAAAGGCCTGGGCAGGCCCTGGGGGATGGGGTTTCCGGAGCCAAAAGTGGCCCAGGTCTTCCATAAATAACCTTTTTGCCGGGCCCTGGGGGATGGGGTCCCCGGGGCCAAAATCAGCCTGGGGAGGGGGGGCCGCACGACCCCCATCCCCTTTCAAAACAAAAAACATAAACAAAGGCCTAGCCCCGGGAGAAGGGGTCCCGGGCCGTAATTGGCCTCGGGAGGGGGGCCGCGCGCCCCCCTCCCTTTTCAATATATATATTTTTTTAAATGACTCAGGCCCCGGGGGATGGGGTCCCCGGGGCCCAAAAGTGTTAAGGGAAGGGGGCCATACAGTCCCCCTTTTTGCAACTTGCCGGAGGCCCCGCCCCTCCCTGCACCACTCTGCAAGCGCGCCTCCTGGCGCGCTCTGGGTTGGGGGATGAAGTCCCCTTCACTGGTGAGGGTTCTAAGGGGCCAACTAGGCCACCAGGTACCTCCAGTAAGCCCCACACAGTGGGATTGCTGAGAGGTGGTAGGAGGCCATGCCCCTTTTAACACCACTCTGCATATATGCCACTTGGCGCACTGCTGGTGGGTGATGAGGTCCCATTGTGTCCTGAGGACCTCAGGACTAAAGTGGACTTCATCCCCCAAGCAGCAGAGCATCAGGAGGCGCGTTTGCAGAGTGGTGTAAAAAGGGGGCGTGGCCTCTGACCACTCAGCAATCCAGCTGTGTGGGGCTTACTAGAGGTATCAAGATGGCTAGTTGGACCCCAGGGACCCTCAGGAGGCAAGGGGACTTCATCCCCCAACCAAGAGCGTGACAGGAGGTGCATTTGCAGAGTGGTGGAGAAAGGGGGCGTGGCCTGTGGCCACCTCTCAGCAATCCCACTTTGTGGGGCTTACTGGAGGTAACAGGTAGGCTAGTTGACGCCTAAGGACCCCCAGCAGCGAAGGGGACTTCAATCCCCATCCAAGAGTGCGCCAGGGAGCGCGTTTGCAGAGTGGTGGGAAAAGTGGGTGTGGCCTGCTATGAGAACTTAGCAATCCTGCTGTGTGGGACTTATTGGAGGTAATAGGAGGGGTAGTTGGCCCCCAAGGATGTCCTTGGGGGCCAACTACCCCTCCTGTTACCTCCATAAGTCCAACACAGTGGGATTGCTAAGAGGTCTTCGGAGACCACGCCCCTCTTTCTCCACCACTCTGCAAATGCGCCTTCTGGCACACTACTGGTTGGGGGATGAAGTCCACTTTACTGCTGAGGGACTTTGGGGGCCAAGAAGCCCTCCTGGTACCTCCTGTAAGTGCTATGCAGCGGAATTCCTGAGCGCTGGTCGGAGGCCCAGCCCCCTTTCTCCACCACTCAAACGTGACTACTAGTTAAAGAAGCATTTGCAATGTAATAGGTCTCACATTTGCAAACGTTAGGGCTATTGGCATTGTAACTGTAAAAGTTTTTTCCTATTGTTTTTTGGAGTGGAGTGGATGTACGTTGTGTGCAGTGGAATTATGTGGTATGTTGAGCAGTGGAATTATGTGGATAGAAAGTATGTGGTATTTAGTGTATAGGAATTATGTAGAGTGGGACTATGTGTTATGGAGAGTAATTATGTGGTATGGTAGTCTGTGTTGTGGTAACCTCAGGTTTAGACTTCCTCGTTTCCATAGAAGCTAAACTATAAACTCAATGAGACAAAAAAAGAAGGAAACACTGAGGAGCACTTCTGGACCTAGTCGGAGGTATGAACAGGGCCACTGGAATTATGCGACTGTTTGGCTGTACCGATTTTCGCATAATTAGACATTTTCCGCATTTGCCACATAATCCATCATGTGCTGCATAATCTGCAGATTTGAACAAAAAAACCTTGTTTCTGGCTCAAACGTTACCAAAAATGCAGCGACAAGTGTTACAGCGTGGTGGAAGGCCCTTTGCAAACCTGGAATGGTCCACCTGTTACTCATTGCTAAATGTGGGTATTAAATTGGTACTAATGGTGCGCAAACCACTCTTGCTTCTTTCTGTGCCTCTCTTGCCCCTTTCTATATTTCTCTTGCTTCTTTGTGCACCTTTCTTCCTTTTTCTGCCCTTCGCTTGCCTCTTTCTGCACATCTCTTCCACTTTCAGCACCTCCCTTCTTTCTGCACCACTTGCTTCTTTCTGCACCTCTCTTGCTTCTTTTTTCTGCACCTATCTTGCCTCTTTCTGCACCTCTGCTGCTTCTTTCTGCGCTTCTCTTACCTCTTTCTGCACCTCTCCTGCTTCTTTCTGCACCCCTCTTCCTTCTTGCTGCACCCCTCTTCCCTCTTTCTGCACCTCTCTTGCCTCTTTCTGCACCTCTCTTTCCTCTTTCTGCACTTCTCTTGCCTCTTGCTGCACTTCTCTTGCCTCTTTCTGCACCCCTCTTGCCTCTTTCTGCACCCCTCTTGCCTCTTTCTGCACCCCTCTTGCCTCTTTCTGCACCTCTGTTGCTTCTTTTTGCACCTCTATTGCTTCTTTCTGCACCCCTTTTGCCTCTTTCTGCACCCCTATTCCCTTTCTGCACCTCTCTTGCCTCTTTCTGCACCCCTCTTACCTCTTTCTGCACCTGTTGCTTCTTTCTGCACCTCTCTTGCTTCTTTCTGCACCCCTCTTGCCTCTTTCTGCACCCTTCTGCCGCACCTCTCTTGCCTCTTTCAGTACCTCTTTTGCTTCTTTCTGCACTTCTCTTGCCTCTTTCTGCACATTTGTTACTCTTACTGCACCTCTTGTTTTTTTCAGCACTTCTCTTGCTTCTTTCTGTACTTCTCTCGCCTCTTTCTGACTCAAATGGGAAGTGCAAGCTGTCTAGTTTAAAGTTCTGCGTGCTCTTGTGACTGAGGTATATGTCTACTTGTATATGTATTTTCACATGTGTTATGCATCTGAAGATGGTAGCTTAAAAAGCGGGTAGCTTCTCCTATAGGTGGTTAAATGTTCTCAGTTCTGCTCTGTCATTCGGTTGCACAGGCAGAAATATCTTATGTATATAGGTGTTATAGAGCCCCTCAAATATACTATTGAATACCCATGTGCCCTGTATTATGAGCAAAAGAAATACATATACCTTTTTAAACAAATTTATAGAGTATTCTGTTTGAAACACAGGTATTCAAGAATTTGTATGTTTATTTTTATGTAACATGTCACTAGGTAAAAGTAGAGACATGCATGCATACATTCACAAACTTGGTCAGACTTACCACAGTGATATGGTTAGGATTGCTGTTTTACATTTGGTAGGTCTAACATTCTGAGCAGTCGATGAATAGTGAACCTTCAAGAGAACAGTGAGGTTTAATACATCTTTGGAGAAGGATTAGTGATTAGGCTACTTTGTTTGAGTCTGTGGTAAAGTACAGTCGAAGTAGGCCTCTTTCTGCACCTCTGTTGCTTCTTTTTGCACTTTCCTTCCTCTTTCTGGACTTCTGTTGCCTCTTTCCGCACTTCTCTTGCTTCTTTCTGCACCTTTCTTCCTCTTTCTGCACCTCTCTTGAATCTTTCTGTACTTCTATTGATTCTCTCTGCGCCTTTCTTCCTCTTTCTGTACATGTCCTACCAATGTAGGCATAGTTAGAAATTAACATTTAAAAAACCTTAGAAACTCCCTGAAAAAAACACAGGTTTCAGGGACGTTATAGTTAGTATTAGCTTTTAAAAAAACCTTAGAAATTCACTGAAAAAACCACAGGTTTCAGGGACGTTATACTTAGGAATTAGCATTTAAAAGACCTTAGAAATTCACTGAAAAAACTACAGGTTTCAGGGACGTTATAGTTAGGCTGACATTTCACTCGTACAAAACCAGAGAAATTCAGCCGTTATGGTTAGCTGAGCTAACTATAACTCGCACCTCCGCGATGCACTGCTGTTGACGTCACATATTACATCACTCATGACATGGTCAGTGACATCACTGATGAAATCACTGATGACATCTCAAATGACATCACTGATGGCATCACTGATGACATCTACTTAATATCTAATGCACCTCTTCAAACCCTAATATAACCTTTCATACACCCACTCTAAAATACAGACTACCATTCTCAAAACCATAGCCACACCAATACCAGTTAGTACATACCCACTCACTGATTCATAGGTCTACACACATCTACTCACTCACAAATACAGTCACTCATACACGCAGTCACTCATCAATACAGCCACTAATATATGCACTCATACACCCTAACAGACACTCACATACCGTCACTCACCCATAGTTACTCACACACCTAGTCAGTCTCCCAAAGAATCAATCACACTGCCATATACTCACCTATACAGTTATTCACACACACTACCTCACTTATTCATACAGATACTAACACATACTTACTCTCTTATACAATCACTGACACAAGCACACACTCATCCTTACAGCCACTCTCACAATCACTCACTCTCACATGTAGTCACTTCTATACTCTAACACTCACATATTCCCCGCCATTTTGGTAAGTTGCAGTCTACCTGTGCCCCAGATTGCAGTGAAGCAGCAGAGTCCAGGAAGTGGTAGGGAGGCAGACTAGTGCTGTCTCTTTCCTAGCAATTTAAAGAACGATTTTCCCTACCTGTGATTGCATCATTTTTTTAAATTTTCATTAACTGTCTTTGCCTGTGGTTGTTACAGTTTAAAATTATAGTTTTAACCTGCCCGTGATTGCATACTTTATCACCTGTTTTGTGTTTAAACTTGTGGTTCTTCCTTGCCTGTGACTGTCTCCATTTAACCTGTTGAATTGTGGGATTTGCAGTCCTAACTCTGTAGTTTTTTCCCTCTCATTCCCCGTGACTATCAGTTTTTCCCTCAGTTTTTTAGGTCGAGCCTGAGGCAGCGCGCATGCGCTGCTCTGCGATGCTTCTTGTAAGCACTCTAAACTTCTTTGTGTGGGTCAGACTCCCCCCACGCATTGGGTTAGTTGTTGCCTGTGTCATTTCGTTATTGTAGCCTGCAATTGGCTAAAGGCGGGCGCATGTCCCACCTCTTTAGCAAAGGTTCACTCCCACAGCGTTTTTCTTGCGGGAGCAAGCAGCCGCGCGCAGGGTGGCAGCTGCATTCCTCGTTTTTTTCTTCCTTGCAGCGTGCGCGCACCACTCGCAGGCACCCTTACAGCGCGCGCACATCGCACACCACTCGCGGGACGCTGTTCTTGGTACAATTCTTCAGGTATTTTCAGCGCTGTTTCAGTGCTGCCATTTACCCTAATGTAGTTTAAAGTTAGTGTGCATTCGCACACTGTCTCCTGGAGCCCTATGGCCCCCACAACAAGCTGCTGTTGTAAGTCTAGTACTATTGTTTGCAGTTTTATATAGTGGGAACTCGACCCGAAGGTATCGGAGCGCTTTCCGTGCGCACCAATTACGTACAAAAGGGCAGTTAGTTGTAGTACTTCTGAAACTCACACAAGTGCACAGTTACACAAGAGCAGCACTGCTAGATGAAGATGTCGAGGATGTGGCATTTAGGTGTCGCGTCGGCAGAGAGCATGCGTGGGGTGTTGCTCTCGGAGGTTCACCGCCTCCTCCTCGTCCTGTAGCTTTCCTTCGGCGGTGCTGGTGTCCGCTGTTTCCTCGGGCTCCCGCGGGAATGGGTTCTCTTCGCCCCAGGAGCAACTGGGCCTCTCTGCTGCTGCGTCTCCTGCCGCTCTTCCTACAGCACCCCCCGGGGGCGTGCGGCCTGAAGGAGCGGGGTCCCACCGTCACAAACAAGGTAACTACTACTGACAGGGCGCCCCGGGCAGAGGGGCGCCTCCGCCCTATTCGTTGCATCGAACTTTCGGATGTATAGTTTGAAAGTTGTAGTTTCATTGTGGTATTGTTTATATTACTATTTTTTAGGAAATCAGCTCTATAGCAACTTTACAAAGTCTCTCACACACAGTTTTCTACTGTTTTGTTTTTAATTACGTAATCGATTCCACCAATGCATGTGTTGGTAGTGGGAGCCTTGCCCATTGTATTTTTAGCTTCATGTGGTTGACTGTATGCCTTGCAGGTCAGAAGTCCCCGGGCCACATGTTTTTAGGTTGTTTGCAAACTGCCGTCACGGCCACTGCCGCGCTGTGTGCAGAGACCCTCCCAGCTTCCCAAACCCCGTGCAGTGCACAGCTGATCATCATAACACAGTTAAATTATTACATTTTCATTAAAGTAACAGACATTCTTTTTAGGTTGACATTATTCCCACCCTTCCCACACATTACACAACATAGGTGAAGCTGGAAAGCATCCAGCAGTGCTTTCTTTTGAGCTTGCCTTGCGGTGCTTAAATGATGTATTGTGTAGTTTATACAATCTCTTAAAAAATATACCCTACAGCGCAACATCACCTCCAGAATCAAACAAGCATCTCTTCAAAACAACACCAGTTAAACAGAACTCAGCACCACCTTAACACCACCACCTCACCATGCCTCACTACCACCACAGCATCACTAAGCACCACTATAGCATCACTCAACACCACCTCAACATCACTAAGCACCACCTCAACTTTAGAACAGCCAGAAAGAAGTCGCTAGCATTGCAACGACAAAAAAACTACAAGACATTTTTGATGGGAATTCTTTTTTTAATTGGGTCATTAAGTTGTACATAATATCTTCTTGGTTATATACAAGTTAACAAAAATACTTATAATACTTTTTTATTATAACTTTTCAACATGCTGCACAGCAGCCACAATGCTCTATAACATAGCTTAAAAACATTGGCAAAGCCGAGAGCACTGGCTGAACACTTATAAGGACCCAAAGGCGAGACCTATTGGCTATGCCAATGCTGGTCTCCCTTGCTCTGTGCTAAGACCTGTATGTTAAGCAGTCCACCCCCAGCTCCCATTTTGTGTTAGCAAGTGAGTGAAACCAGCCCCCCCATCCCCCCTAGCAACAGGGATATTTCTACATCAGAGAGAGAACAGAGGGGGCTCTGAGACAGCAGTAATCTGCTGTTTAAGCTGTGCTTAATAGGGAATGTGCACTTCGTTTTTTGGCCAGGAGAGGGAGTAAAGTTTTATACAAACAGTATTGTTAGAGGACAAGTTTGTTAGGCCCTTACCTGCAGGGGTCCAAAGTGTGGATTGAGCCTGTCTGTCTCCTAGGAGATTTCTGAATAGAGGAGCAGCTCCCCAGCCCCATCCCCAGGCCATCAAACCTAGGCCTGCTGATTGGCTCTTCAGCTCCCAGGCAACCCTTAGCCCTCCTCTCACACCTGCCCAGGCCCCTTAAGGCCTTGCTGGTTGCACCCCAAAACATTCCCCGCCATTTTGGTGAGTTGCAGTCTACCTGTGCCCCAGATTGCAGTGAAGCAGCAGAGTCCAGGAAGTGGTAGGGAGGCAGACTAGTGCTGTCTCTTTCCTAACAATTCAAACAAGCATTGGCATAGCCAATAGGTCTCGCTTTTGGGACCTTATAAGTATTTAGTTATGCAGCACAATATCCTTAGTGCAACAACATCAACTGTTGCATGGCTAAAAACCTATAAGGTCCCAAAGGCGAGACCTATTGGCTATGCATTTGCAATGCAATAGGTCTCGCATTTACGTGAATTTTAGCTATTGGCACTGTAAATGACAATTACTTTTATTTATGTTTTGGTTTTTAAAATGTAAATAAAAGGCATTGTTATTTATAATGGAAATAGCTTAAACTCTCGTAAATGCGAGACCTATTGCATTGCAAATGCTTGTTTGTAAATTGGAACCAAAGAGTCTAAAAAAGAACACAATGGGCCCACAAAGACACAGGTGCACGGAGGACTCTGGTAAAAGGAAAGAGAACCTTCCCTGCGCCGTTTTTTGAAAGCTGCTTTTGTTGTTTCTGCCTCAACCAGGCAGGCAAAGCACGTAAGATTAAGACTTATTTCATGGCTGATTAATTAAAAGGCTGCGACTAATTTCCCCTTTGCCCAAATTTAAAATGCTTGTTAACTGGATTTCAAGAAGTATTTTCGAATTAAATGCTATTTTCTTTGTCTCTTTGACCTTGTCTGCAAGTGTGTGTCGCCCTATCAATATTTTTTTCTAGCGTTTATGCAGTGCCGGTTAGAACTGGTACTTTTCTTCCAGAACTCCTAAAGGCGTGTTTTCCTGACGAGAAAACTTAAAACTAAATATATTTGCTAATTGTGATCCTCGACAACTTTTAATTTGAAAAGGTCGGAAGCAATTACAGAGAAACAAAAGGAAAGGTTGAAGCTCCTGTGAGGACTTCCTGTTTCAAGGAAGTGGAAATGGCCACAAAAATCTACTAAATAAATGGTCTGATGTCACCGCTTTATGGTTCACTTAATGAGCACAGAGTGCACTGAAACAATGCTCATTACGCGAACTTGCTCCCTGTTAATCGGCTAATTTGCATGGCTTTGCCCCTGTGGAAAAGGTGTAGTTACAGAACCAGGTCTGGATTCCATAAAGTCAAGTAGTCTTCAAAGTGCGGGGCCATTACAAGGGGAAGAAAGCCTTAAATTTTACCCAAAGTCCCACACATTTTAGGGCCTTTGCGTTCCTCTTACATCGTGCATTTAATTGGTAAATAATAACACGAATTGGTAGAGCCAATAGGGTATGCCTTAATCCAATGAATAAAGGCCTATTGGCTTTGACAATGCTTTTCGTGGATGCTGTGCAATGGCAAATGGAGAAACAAATGCGTTTTACCGTTGCTGTGCAGCATCGGCAAACAAAGAAAAAGAGCCTGATGAGATGTACGCAAGAATATGCGTCATGCTGCTACAGCTGCCCAGTGTGATGACATATATGCTAAATTGCCTCACCACGCATGCCATGCACAGTAAATGACGCAACTGTAATTTTTAAATTTACTCTTTCAAGATGGAGGACGGCAATCTTGGATCAGTAAATACAATATTTGGGTATGTGTGATCAAAAGCGTTAAAAAAAAAAAAAAAAGGATCGACCCAGCATTAAAATGCAGCTGCTACGCACTCTAAAAAATAAAATAATATAACAAAAGATGCACAAAGAGGTTCGGGGGAGGAATGGTGGTGGAGAGGTGTGGGGGCGAAGTAAACGCTGCAGATCGGTGAGTATAACAGGAGGGGCGGGAACAATGGAGGAGGTGAGGGGGCCGTGAAAGTGAAGCGGCCGCGCGGCCGTAAAAGTGATCGCGGGGAGGGAATTGAAAGTGATCGCGGGGAGGGGGAAAAAGTGACACGGCGGGAGAAGCTGGACGCGCTCTGTGGTGGGGGAGGGGCGTGCGTTGAGGCATGGGAGAGCGAGAGGAATGCCAGATGGCGGCTGCGCACGTGCACGCACGCGTAACCGCACGCTGGTGGCCGGCAAAAGTAGCACTTTCAAAAGCCCCTTACTAAATGTCTCGCAGAGCAGCGCATGCGCTGGCTCAGCGAGACCTAAAAACGATTTTCCCTACCTATGATTGCATCATTTTTTATTTATTTTCTTTCACTGTCTTTGCCTGTGGTTGTTACAGTTTAAAATTGCAGTTTTAACCTGCCCGTGATTGCATACTTTATCACCTGTTTTGTGTTTAAACTTGTGGTTCTTCCTTGCCGGTGACTGTCTCCATTTAACATGTTGAATTGTGGGATTTTCAATCCTAACTGTAGCTTTTTCCCTCTCATTCCCCGTGACTATCAGTTTTTCCCTCCGTTTTTTAGGTCTCGCCCTGAGCCAGCGCTTGCACTAGTCTGGGCGAGACATTTAGTCAGTGGGCTTTCAGAAATGCGACCACAGCTTTTTGTGTGGCATTCTGCGCACGATTACGCGTACAGGCACGAGCGTCATCGGGCTTTTTTCTCGCTCTCCCGCGCGCGCCTCGCTCTGCCTCTCTGTCTTGCTCGCCCCTCCCCCGCCCCACCAGAGCTGCCATCTGGCTTTCTCTGCACGCACCACTCGCGTGCTTGTTTTCTTTCACTTTCGCGGCCCCGCCACTTTTGCGGCCGAGCGGCCAATGCTTGATTCTCTTGCATCACCTTCGTGCTTTAAGGGATACTGTGCCACCCGCACATTCGTAAACAATTACAGGTACACACTGGGTGACCGGGTGTCGCCATTACAGTGGTACAGATTTGGTGCGGAAGGCCCGAGCCTCCCACGTCACCTAAGTTGAGTGTGGTGTCTTATTTCATTACGCCAGTCTGCCACGGTGCATCGAGTGCGGAGTAACCTGACATGAAGTCTCGCACTGCAGCACCCTGGCTCGCAAACTGCAAACGTTACTGGGGGGTACCTTGCTCAAGAGCTGACGGTGCACGGCATATGCACACCACAACAGGCTTTCTAGGCACTAGGGTTGCCACCTTTCAGAAAGACAAATACCGGCCATATCACTTTTTAATATTTTTCATAGGCCTGGGCATGATTTGGCCCTTTTCCTACAGGGAACTGCATAATAAATATGGTCCAACTGCACACTTAACAGACTTGTGTTTATGAACTTCATGTTGCATGGCTGTTATTTCGGGTTATTTCGGTTGCTGTCCTGACAGTTAAAGGCACATTAGCAATGACCTGTTACTTGTTCGAGGTGGTGGTCGCACTCGCCATCCAAAGATGCGGAGTTACTCAGCCTTTTATCAGCACGACAGGTTTAATGAGTTGTGATTTCATCCGTAGTTCATGTTTGTGCAGAACAAAGTGGCATTTGGCGCGTTTCTGGACAACGTGAGATGCAAAGTACTGGCAATGACATCGCAACTTTACTGTAATTGTATTTATATAGCGCTCACGTCCCCTGATGAGGCGCCGAAGTGCTTTTCGGCTGCTAGCACGTTTAGGATTAGAAGTGGTTTAGTGTAGGGAAATATAAGTTATTAATTTGTTTATAGTATCGCAACAAAATGGCGTATAGTCCTTTCTTTTAGTTGTGAAATGTTTTGCATAAAGGGGTGGTGGGGTCACTGGTCCGAGGCCAGTACCGAGTGGAATTCATTAACCATCCAACATTGGAAACCGAGTCCAAGTAAATGTAGGCTGGCTGGGAAGGCATAGTCAAATAAATAAATGTGCCGGACAGATACCAGCTTTGCATATGCATGCCACTAAACTGATGTAGAAAAACATATATTGCAGCTGACAAACTCTTTAATGAATGTTACACAAACCACTCTCTCTGTTATGCAGTTGCAAAAAGAAAATTAGTTTTTGCTAAGAATGGAGATTAAAATAGGCCCAGAGTAGTTCGCTTAAAATACAGAAATGTCGTTTTTTAACTAAAAGCGGATCACATACTACAGAAAACCCAAAATTAGCCCGAATAATCTCTAACGTACCAGCTACAACTTGACACAGTATTTTCAGGATGAGCTGTTCCTACAACACGGGCCTTTCTGTAAAAAGCACTGTAAGGGATGTACCTCTCTCCCCCTTTTTTTAAGACCTTGTTTTAGTCTGTGGCTATTGTGATGTTGTTGTTGAAACCCATGCGCATGTGTTCGTGAAGGCCGCCTTCCAGGGCACTTCCTCTGCTCTTTGTAAGAGTTGGCAAGCCTTGGCGGTTGGGTTGGCTCAGGCGCAGGCTCCCTAAGATAAACTCTACCTTCTTCCCTCAAAGCAGACGCAAAACTTCGTTTACCTTCAGGCTTCCTTGTCTCAAGCCCTTGAACGCTGTCAGGACCAGTTTGTTATAAATACATCTGTTGAACACAGTTTACACACTTCGCCTTTACTGGACATTCATAAACAAGCTTGGCTATCCTTAAGGATTCCTTTCTTTTCTCCGTCAACTCCTCGTTTGTTCAAAACTACCTCTTGTTCTTGGACTTTGATCTTCTAAACATGGATTGTCTTCCAGCAGTTGTCACAGATGCTGCGCTTTTCCTCTTTGCAATGTTGGCTACGCTGGCTGGATGTGTGCCTTGGGGTTTAGCTGGGAGCGTCTCTCTTGTGTTTTTTTTATGCAGCTGCTGCAATTTCTTGGTGATTTTTGGCACCTCGGTGTACTGGGGACTGTAATTATTTATGTGGACAGCATCACTGTGGGATTCCGTTCAGCTTGTTGTATTTGATTTAACGTTGTGCATTTCTAACACTGGTGCCGGAAGTCTGTGAAATGCTTTCAATTTGAGATTTCTGTATGCATATTAACCATTATTAAGGGAGTAATAACACCACACCCATTAGAATATTTAGTTTTCTTTTATTTTCTCAACGTAAAAAAACTCTTATTATATAATCATAATGCATACTATGCTTATAGAGTAATTTAAAGATTGGCACCATGCTGGCTCCTTTGTCCATAGTGGTATTAGCTTCGGGAGAAACAAGCATTGGCATAGCCAATAGGTCTCGCCTTTGGGACCGTATAAGTGTTTAGCCATGCAACACTTGATGTTGTTGCACCAAGGATATTCTGCTGCATAACTAAATACTTATAAGGTCCCAAAGGCGAGACCTATTGGCTATGCCAATGCTTGTCTCCCTCGCTATGTGCTAAGACCTGTATGTTAAGCAGTCCACCCCCAGCTCCCATTTTGTGTTAGCAAGTGAGTGAAACCAGCCCCACCTTCCCCCCTAGCAACAGGGATATTTCTACATCAGAGAGAGAACAGAGGGTGCTCTGAGACAGCAGTAATCTGCTGTTTAAGCTGTGTTTAATAGGGACTGTGCACTTCATTTTTCGGCCAGGAGAGGGAGTAAAGTTTTATACAAACAGTATTGTTAGAGGACAAGTTTGTTAGGCCCTTACCTGCAGAAGTCCAAAGTGTGAATTGATCCGGTCTGTCTCCTAGGAGATTTCTGCATAGAGGAGCAGCTTCCAACTCCCTGGCCAGCAAACCTTGTCTGAGGTCGCTGGGACCTTACATAGTCTGCTATTGGTTGGTACATGTGTACACTGATTGGTGGTTGTATCTGGTGTTTCTATTGGATTAGGGTTAGTGCCCTCATTGGTTGGGTATTTGAGGGTTCTGATTGGTTTCTGGTTCTGTGACTCAATCAATGTAGGGTTGGGACTAGGGCTAGGTTTAGGATTTCTATTGGAAGTAGGGACTAGGGCTTCCTGTGTGAATGGTTGTTGGGACTAGGGTTGGGGCTATGGTTAGGCCTTTAATTGGAAGTAGCGATTAGGGCTTCAGGTGTGATTGGTTGCTTGGACTTGGGTTGGGACTACTGGTAGGGCTAGGGCCTCTATTGGACGTAGAGATCAGGGTTTTTGAAACTGATTGGGTGCTTGGACTAGGGATAAGATTGGCTGTAAGGTCCTGGTCTCCTATTGGTTCTAGATTTAAGGGCTAGTGTTGTGATTGGATAGTGTTAGGGCTAGGGTTCCTATTGGCTTAAGGGGTCACCTGATTATTAGGGCTATAAAAGGCCAAGGCTTAGGGCGTCTCAGCCCGGCTGTCGAGGCTAAGAGCAGAGAGGACAAGGGCAATTGCATGTTTGAGCCTGTTCGAGACTGGTCGGGACTAGGGCCAGAAATGCTGCCCATTTCCCCATTCAGTAATACCCAGCCCACACCATCCACATTCAAAAACAGAGCAACACATTCACCACACCAAATGTACACCACACATTTACTACAAACTAACATGTTAGATTTGGGGGTCTCTAGTTGGCAGAGGTAGGTACCTTTGTCCAAATAGGGACCCTTGAGTCTAGTCAGGGAAAGTAGGTACACTCCTGAAAGAACCCATGCTCACCCTCTTGGTAGCTTGGCACGAGCAGACAGGCTTAGTTCAGAGGCAGTGTGTAAAGCATTTGTGAACACATACAGTAATCAAGTGACAACACTACAAATGGACACCACACAGGTTATATATTTATAAAAATAGGTATACTTTATATAGATTTATCACAAGACCATAAACGACAAAAATAATCCACAATACTGTCAAGAATACTTAGTTCTGATCAAAAAGGCTTAATTCAAGGTTCTGTGCGAGTCGGTAGCCTCCTCCGGGTACGGCGGTGTCGAGAACAAACAGAGTCTAACAGATCCAGCTGACCGCGTCGAGACGGGCCAACACAGCGTAGACAGACTCGGTCACAGTACCTTTTACTTGAAGCGGCAGGCACGGGCGTGCGAGCCGGATGGCTGTTCGTCGCGGTCGCGATGCAAAAATGGAAGCGTTGCAGGACGCGTTGTCCCTCGATGCGGTGCAGGCAGCGGCTCGTTGACGTCGTCGAGACGGAGTCGGTGAGACCAGGGCCGTGCGTTGCAGGGCGAGACGGTGCTTCGATGCGGTGCTGGCAGGTTGCGGTGCGGCGAAGGAGCCGGATTTAGGAGCTGGCGTCGATCAGTCCGGACAGCGGTGCGAGTCGGGCGGTGCGTCGCAAAGCGTGCGAGCGGTGCCCAACTCCGGTGCGGTCACAGGACTCGAACTCAGCAGCAGTGACCGTGTCGGTCGGACCAGTTCGATTCGGCGAAGCGTTGCAGGACGCGTTGTCCCTCGATGCGGTGCGGGCAGTGGCTCGTTGACGGAGTCGGTGAGACCAGGGCCGTGCGTTGCAGGGCGAGACAGTGCTTCGATGCGGTGCTTACAGGACACTGAGTCGGTCGTGAGTGTCGGTCACAGCTCCCTACCTCTGTAGCCACTGAAACAGAGTTTCCAGCAGCAATTCACAAAGGGGGTGAAGTCCAATGGTCCTGGGACTTCGGTCAGGGGGCAAGCTCTCTTCCAAGCCCTTGGAGATCCTTCACAAGTTGAGGAAAGTTACAGCAAAGCAAAAGTTCCTTTCTCCTTTCTTTGGCAGTCAGGCAAACCACTGCAGGCCAATCCCCCAAGCAGCACTTCAGGCTTAGGGATAGTCTCTCCTCAGTTTCTTCTTGGTTCCGCTCCTCAGCAAAGGTTTCTTCACTTTTGGGAACAAGATCTAATTTTCCTGGGGTCTGGGTGCCCCTCTTATACCCTGATTCTCTTTGTTCTCTGGAGGCAGAGAGGCCTCTGCCTAGACCAAAACCAGTTCTGGTCAGTCCCGGAGCACTTTGTTTTTCTGACTCCTTCTTTCCTTTCAGAATGTGGGGCAGAGTGCTCAGCCGCCCGGCAGGAGGTGGAGCCAGCATTGTGGAAGGCAGGCACAGCCCTATTCAGACCCAGGTGCAACTCCTCCCTCCACTCTGGATGCAGATCTTTCTATTCAGCCCTGCGCTGACTCACCCTGTCTCCTGTAGCCACCCCCAGCCCCTGTCACTCAATCTCCAGAAAAGGAATACACAACCTACCCACTTTCTAAAAGTGGTATTTTCAAACACAGAATGTCAAAACCAACTTCACTAAAAGATGTATTTTATCATCCTGAGTTCAGGCATACTAAATTCGTTTTTCTACCATGTTCCCTGGGTCAGTTCTGACTATAAGGTGTAATAGTCAGTCTGCCCATTCTGGCCTATGGGGAGCAGGTAGCCTTGCAATAGTGAAAAACGAAAATGGCTGTAATTCACTATTAGGACATGCCACACACACCAGGGCATGTCCTACCTTATACTTACAATGCACCCTGCCCTAGGGCCTACTTTAGGGGTGACCAACATGCAGTAAAGGGAAGGTTTAGGGACTGGTAAGTGGGTGTACTCACCAAGTCGACATGGCAGCCCTAGGCTGCACACAGGCTCTGCGATGGCAGGCCTGAGACACATTTTACAAGCCGCTTCTGTGGGTGGCACAACCAGTGCTGCAAGCCCACCAGCGGCATTGGATTTACAAGCCCTGGGCACACTGAGTGCACTGTACTAGGGACTGACAAGTAAACCAATCATCCAATCATGGAGTCACTAATACATATATCAATTAACGATAGGGAGCACTTGCACTTTGGCACTGATTAGCAGCGGCAAAGTGCCCATGAGCATCTAGTCCAGCAAAAACATATCGGCAACAGTGGAGGCATTTACGAAAAAAAGGGAAGGGAGACCCACGCCAAGGATGCCAGGTCTAACACGTGTCCCCTCCAGCTGAAATGTGGGGAGAACTATCCTACCCCTAGGGAGTTCTCATCGCTAAGGCGGAAAAATCTGGACAGTCCATCAGCATTGGCGTGTTCTGTACCAGGGCGGTGTTCCACCGTAAAGTCCATCCCCTGTAGGAAATGGACCACCTCAACAGCTTTGGATTCTCACCCCTCATCTGCATCAACCATCTGAGGGGCCTGTGGTCTGTCTGAACCCGGAAGTGAGTCCCAAACAGGTATGGTCTCAGCTTCTTCAGTGCCCAGACCACAGCAAATGCCTCAAGCTCGATAGCACTCCATCTCTGTTCCCGGGGAAGTAACCTCCTACTGATGAAGGCTACAGGTTGGTCTAGGCCCTCCTCATTGATCTGTGATAGAACAGCCCCTACACCATGCTCTGAAGCGTCGGGCTGAACAATGAACTCATTGGAGAAGTTGGGTGCCTGGAGCACAGGCGCCGTGCACATGGCAGTCTTCAAGGTGTCAAAAGCTTTCTGACAGGCGTCAGTCCAAATCACTTTCCTGGGCTGCTTCTTGGAAGTCAGCTCGGTCAAGGCGGCAACAATGCTGCCATACCCCTTGACGAATCTCCGGTAATACCCGGTGAGTCCTAGGAAGGCTCTCACCTCTGTCTGGGTTTTGGGGGGCTCCCAAGCCAGAATGGTATCAATTTTCGGTTGGAGGGCGCCACCTGGCCGCTCCCAACCTGGTGTCCCAAGTACACCACAGAACCCTGCCCAATCTGGCACTTACTCGCCTTGATTGTGAGGCCTGCCCTCCGCAGCGCCATCAACACTTCCCAGAGGTGGCGCAGATGTTCTTCCCAACTGGCGCTGAACACTGCGATGTCATCCAGGTAGGCGGCACTGAAATCCTCCAGTCCAACCAACACCTGGTTGACCAACCTCTGAAAGGTGGCAGGGGCATTCTTCATCCCAAAGGGCATCACCCGGAACTGGTAGTGCCCATCTGGTGTGGAGAATGCTGACCTCTCTTTGCCCCATCAGTCAAGGCGATCTGCCAGTACCCAGACGTTAAGTCAAACGTGCTGAGGTACCGCGCAGCCCCTAACCGATCTATGAGCTCATCAGCTCTGGGGATGGGGTGGGCGTCAGTCCTGGTGACGGAATTGAGTCCCCTGTAGTCCACACAGAACCGGAGTTCTGGTGTGGCACCAGGCGCGGCAGCCTTTGGAACCAAGACCACTGGGCTGGCCCAAGGGCTGTTAGAGGACTCAATCACCCCTAGCGCAAACATCTTGGAGACCTCCTCCTTGATGCAGGCTCTGACCCTGTCAGTCACCCTGTAAGCCTTGTGCTTCACAGGAAGACTGTCCCCAGTGTCCACATCATGGACGCACCAATGAGTGACACTGGGAACCAGGGAGAACAGGTCAGGGTACTGTCCCAACAGTTGGCGACAGTCACCCTGCTGCTCAGGTGTCAGGGAGGTTTACTCCCTCCACTGATCCATCTTGCTCTCGGGCTGACAGGAGGTCAGGAAGAGGCTCGGTCTCCTCCTCCATTCCATCATCTGTAGCTAAGAGCATGCCCACTTGGGACCTCTCCAAGTGGGGCTTCAGGCGGTTCACATGCAGGACCCGCAAGGGGTTCCTGGGAGACTGCAAGTCCACCAAATAGGTAACTGGACTCTTGCGCTACACCACCGTAAAAGGGCCGGTCCACCTGTCCTGGAGCGCACAAGGCTCCACAGGGGCCATGACCCACACTTTCTGACCAGGCTGAAGCTCTACCAGAGTGGCATTCTGGTCGTACCACCGCTTCATCTCCTCCTGGCTGGCTTCCAGATTTGCCTCAGCAAGTTCTCTGAAACGCCTAGTCTGGTTCCTGAAGGCCAGCATGTAACTGTATACATCCTGGGGAGGTTTCCTAGGAGATTGCTCCCAGCCTTCCTTGACCAAACTCAGAGGTCCTCGCACCGGGTGTCCATAGAGGAGCTCAAAGGGACTGAACCCTAGAGACTTCTGTGGCACCTCCCGGTATGCAAACAACAGGCATGGTAAGAGGACGTCCCATTTACGCCTCATGGGTTCTTCCAGACCCATAATCATGCCCTTGAGGGTCCGGTTGAATCTCTCAACCAGCCCATTTCCTTGAGGGTGGTAAGGAGTGGTGAACTTGTAAGTTACACTGCACTCCTGCCACAGGGACTTCATGTACTTGGACACAAAGTTGGTACCTCTGTCAGACACCACCTCTTGAGGGAATCCCACATGTGAGAAAATTCCCATCAGTGCCCGTCCCACCACGGGGGCCGTCACTGTCCTCAGAGGGATGGCTTCAGGGTACCGGGTGGCATGGTCCACCAAGACCAGGATAAACCTGTTGCCCATGGATGTCTTGGGGTCCAGTGGCCCCACAATGTCAATACCCACCCGTTCAAAGAGGGTGCTGACCACAGGGAATGGCTGGAGAGGAGCCTTGTGCTTCCTCCCACTCTTTCCACTTGCCTGGCAGGTCTGGCATGTCCTGCAGTGAGTGGCGGCACTCCTGCGCATCTGGGGCCAATAGAAATGGGTAACAAGCCTGTCAAAGGTCTTGTCCTGCCCCAGATGTCCTGCTAACGGTACATCATGAGCCAACCCCAGTAGGAAGGCTCTGAAGCGCTGGGGTACCACCAGCACACGGGCTGACCCAGGCTCAGCAACCTTAGGCTCTGAATACAGGAGACCATTCTCCCAGTAAATCCAATGTGATCCAGACTGATCACCTGCTGCCTGGTCTGTGGCCTGTTGCCTCAGACCCACGAGAGAAGGGCATGTGTTCTGCTCCTCGCAGAACTCTTCCCTGGAGGGTCCTCCTTCTTGCTGCCAATGGGTCAGCTCAGGTAGGTCCCCCAGTTCAGCTACCTGTTCCCCTGTAGGCTCCAGGGCATCCCCCTCAGGATCTGCCTCCTCCTGGACCGTGGGAACCTCGGGAGCCGGTTTCCCACGCCCCCTGCCTCCTCTCTCTCCGGCAGGCACCTGGGCCTCCCTCTCAGGCTCCAGGTCCTCTTGAACACCTTTAGCTGCCATTGACCGGGTGGTCACACATGCCCAATCAGGCAAGCCCAACATTTCTAAATGCGCACTCCGCTCCACCTTAGCCCAAGGTGAGCTCTCCAAATCGTTCCCTAACAAACAGTCAACAGGCATGGCTGGCCTCACAGCTACTTGAAGAGTACCCGAGACCCCCCCCACTCAAAGGGAACCTGAGCCACCTGGCAGTGACTCTCTGTGTTGTCAGCAGCAACAACCGGATAGAATGCATCAGGGATAACCTGCTCCTTAGACACCAGGTGACACTTGACAGCTGTCACACTGGCTCCTGTGTCTCTCAGAGCCTCCACCCTATGGCCATTGATGGTCACCCACTGCCTGTATTTTTAGTGTTCTCAGGCAGCGGGGTCCTAGGGACCATCTCAGAGTCTCCTAATGAGACAAGGGAAAACACTGTGGGATCCCCCCACCTTGGGCACCCAACTCCTCCCCCAGGGCTACACTAGCCAACTGCCGGGGGACTGCACTAGTGGGTGCTGGTTTTCCATGCAAAGGGCAACGAGGATCGTTTGCCTTGTGGCCAGGGGCGCCACACTTGTAACATACCAGTGGTCCTTGGTGAACAGGGGGCCTGTCAGGGCCACTGGCTTCTTCTCAGGGGAGGCTGGGAACCTTTCCCTTGGTTCCCTTGGGGTCTACTTTGGGGCCCTTTATGGAACTCCTTCTGTTTACCCTTGTCCCCCCACTCTTCTGCTGGGGACCCTGCCCACCCTTGGCGGAGTCTCCCACGTGACCCTTGTGGACCCGGGTACTCACCCAGCGGTCCGCCTCCTCAGCAAGCTGCCTAGGGTTAGTCAGCTTACTATCAATCAGGTGCTGGCGTAGCTCAGGAAAACAATTACCGGACAAGTGCTCCCAGGCAATCAAATCAAAGAGCGCCTGAAAATCAGTCGCTTTGCTACCCTTTACCCAACCATCCAAGGCTCTGCAAAAGAAGGTCACATATTCAACCCAGGTACTGCTTTCAATCTTACTACAGTTCCTGAACCTTTGCCTATAAAGCTCAGGGGTCAAACCATACCTAGTCATTAAGGCATCCTTCTTGTGGCTGTACGAATTATAGACTTCAGAGGGTAAATCCAACAAGGTATCCCGCCCTTCACTGAGGAACCGTCCCCACAACCCCGCTCCCCAATCCTTCTCAGGGACCCGGTGGGAAGACATGGCTACCTCATAGGCTTTGAACCACTGCCCAATGTCATCATTTTTAAAAAACTCCTTCACCACATCTTTGGGAATATACACCCTAGCTTCAACAGGCACAGGCGGTACACTGCCACCAGAGGGAGTAATCTCTAAGCTCTTGGCCTTCAATTCCAACTCCCTCAAAACTTTCTCATGTTCAAACTGCATTTTCTTTTCCTCTAGGGCTAATTTCCTAGTTTGCATTTCGAATTCTAACTGCCCATTCAGCTTGAGCTTGGTCAGCTCCATTTCGTGCATCCTACTCTCTTTCCTGTCCTCCAACTCCTCTGGAGACAGTCCTCTGGCAGAAACACTGCTACCTACTGGGGAAGGTGGTCTTCTAGCCCCTAGACCCAATAGCCCCTCCAGCTGCCCTTCTGCATTCTCAGCCCCCTCCACAGGGGCACTCCTTGATTCGACCCAGGCCCTCAGCGCCTTTTGGAGGTCCTCCTTCCTGGAGAGCCCGGTCATGGACACTTTAAACTTTTTGCAGAATTGCCTGAGCTGCTTAAGGGTGTAGCATTCTAGCCTCTCTTCTTCCCAATCACACTCAACAGAGGCTACTGATGCTGGTTTCTCCATAGTGACTGAACTTGGCATTTGCAAAAATAGGAAATCCCAGAAAAAATGCTATAAAAGTATGTGGTTGCGTTTTGGTCTGCACTCACTAAGTAGTGTTCACCAATCACTGTACATGAGTCACAAATGCAAGTCCAGAATCCTCACCGCTGACCACCAATGTTAGATTTGGGGGTCTCTAGTTGGCAGAGGTAGGTACCTTTGTCCAAATAGGGACCCTTGAGTCTAGTCAGGGAAAGTAGGTACACTCCTGAAAGAACCCCTGCTCACCCTCTTGGTAGCTTGGCACGAGCAGACAGGCTTAGTTCAGAGGCAGTGTGTAAAGCATTTGTGAACACATACAGTAATCAAGTGACAACACTACAAATGGACACCACACAGGTTATATATTTATAAAAATAGGTATACTTTATATAGATTTATCACAAGACCATAAACGACAAAAATAATCCACAATACTGTCAAGAATACTTAGTTCTGATCAAAAAGGCTTAATTCAAGGTTATGTGCGAGTCGGTAGCCTCCTCCGGGTACGGCGGTGTCGAGAACAAACAGAGTCTAACAGATCCAGCTGACCGCATCGAGACGGGCCAACACAGCGTAGACAGACTCGGTCACAGTACCTTTTACTTGAAGCGGCAGGCACGGGCGTGCGAGCCGGATGGCTGTTCGTCGCGGTCGCGATGCAAAAATGGAAGCGTTGCAGGACGCGTTGTCCCTCGATGCGGTGCAGGCAGCGGCTCGTTGACGTCGTCGAGACGGAGTCGGTGAGACCAGGGCCGTGCGTTGCAGGGCGAGACGGTGCTTCGATGCGGTGCTGGCAGGTTGCGGTGCGGCGAAGGAGCCGGATTCAGGAGCTGGCGTCGATCAGTCCGGACAGCGGTGCGAGTCGGGCGGTGCGTCGCAAAGCGTGCGAGCGGTGCCCAACTCCGGTGCGGTCACAGGACTCGAACTCAGCAGCAGTGACCGTGTCGGTCGGACCAGTTCGATTCGGCGAAGCGTTGCAGGACGCGTTGTCCCTCGATGCGGTGCAGGCAGCGGCTCGTTGACGGAGTCGGTGAGACCAGGGCCGTGCGTTGCAGGGCGAGACAGTGCTTCGATGCGGTGCTTACAGGACACTGAGTCGGTCGTGAGAGTCGGTCACAGCTCCCTACCTCTGTAGCCACTGAAACAGAGTTTCCAGCAGCAATTCACAAAGGGGGTGAAGTCCAATGGTCCTGGGACTTCGGTCAGGGGGCAAGCTCTCTTCCAAGCCCTTGGAGATCCTTCACAAGTTGAGGAAAGTTACAGCAAAGCAAAAGTTCCTTTCTCCTTTCTTTGGCAGTCAGGCAAACCACTGCAGGCCAATCCCCCAAGCAGCACTTCAGGCTTAGGGATAGTCTCTCCTCAGTTTCTTCTTGGTTCCGCTCCTCAGCAAAGGTTTCTTCTTGTTCCCAAAAGTGATCTAATTTTCCTGGGGTCTGGGTGCCCCTCTTATACCCTGATTCTCTTTGTTCTCTGGAGGCAGAGAGGCCTCTGCCTAGACCAAAACCAGTTCTGGTCAGTCCTGGAGCACTTTGTTTTTCTGACTCCTTCTTTCCTTTCAGAATGTGGGGCAGAGTGCTCAGCCGCCCGGCAGGAGGTGGAGCCAGCATTGTGGAAGGCAGGCACAGCCCTATTCAGACCCAGGTGCAACTCCTCCCTCCACTCTGGATGCAGATCTTTCTATTCAGCCCTGCGCTGACTCACCCTGTCTCCTGTAGCCACCCCCAGCCCCTGTCACTCAATCTCCAGACAGGAATACACAACCTAGCAGAGGCAGGCTTGGATAGTTAGGCAAGAAAATACCCACTTTCTAAAAGTGGTATTTTCAAACACAGAATGTCAAAACCAACTTCACTAAAAGATGTATTTTATCATCCTGAGTTCAGGCATACTAAATTCGTTTTTCTACCATGTTCCCTGGGTCAGTTCTGACTATAAGGTGTAATAGTCAGTCTGCCCATTCTGGCCTATGGGGAGCAGGTAGCCTTGCAATAGTGAAAAACGAAAATGGCTGTAATTCACTATTAGGACATGCCACACACACCAGGGCATGTCCTACCTTATACCTACAATGCACCCTGCCCTAGGGCCTACTTTAGGGGTGACCAACATGCAGTAAAGGGAAGGTTTAGGGACTGGTAAGTGGGTGTACTCACCAAGTCGACATGGCAGCCCTAGGCTGCACACAGGCTCTGCGATGGCAGGCCTGAGACACATTTTACAAGCCGCTTCTGTGGGTGGCACAACCAGTGCTGCAAGCCCACCAGCGGCATTGGATTTACAAGCCCTGGGCACACTGAGTGCACTGTACTAGGGACTGACAAGTAAACCAATCATCCAATCATGGAGTCACTAATACATATATCAATTAACGATAGGGAGCACTTGCACTTTGGCACTGATTAGCAGCGGCAAAGTGCCCATGAGCATCTAGTCCAGCAAAAACATATCGGCAACAGTGGAGGCATTTACGAAAAAAAGGGAAGGGAGACCCACGCCAAGGATGCCAGGTCTAACATAACACTATGCACAAATCAATGTACCAGCATACACTACAAAACTACACAAACCACACCTATACACCCTTCTATCCCAGCTACCACACATTTCCGTCATCACCTACAAACAATACACAACTCTATCCTATACCACAAACCAATCCACTCATCACTAACACAACCCCATTCCACACCATACTTAACTACATACCATCCAGACACACACTCCCTGCTCCAATTACTCCCAACAGACCACTTTTTATCACTAACAAACATAATCAGCCATCCATCATTTGTCCAACCAACACCCTCCTCTTCCTTCTACCATAATAACACAAACACACAACACATACACTGCACGACACCATACTTTTTAACTCTTGCAACAAACCAGTCTAAGACCAACACTCTTACCTCTACTTCATTCCCTCCTACACAAAGCATACACTACTCATAAACACATCACCACCCCCTCTACCTTACAACCTCCTCTCACAAACAATACTATATAAACAAATCCATCGCATGAAACAAATACACCAGCACCTCTTTTCACTACTCCTCAAAAACAAAACATATCACGCACACCAACACAAAAAGATCTTCCAAGCGCAACACCTCATAATACTTACCATCACAAAATACAAACATACACCCCCTTTCAAACCACACAAAGGAACAAACACCAATGCCAAGCTTTCTCTCTTCCACCACATCTAACACAGATACAGCAACACAGCAACTCTCTTCCAAACGCCTCTCATCTATTGGACAATTTAGAACCTTACTACATGACCCACATGCTACACCACCACCCGACTCATACACCTTCCGCCCTAAACACACGCAAACAATATAAGCGACGTGCCGCACCTCACAACTTCGCTTCCCCATGTCTACTGCACAACAATGTTACACCACGAAAACAACACAGCACACCAACTCACTCTCAAACACCGTCTCCACCACCTACACACGCAGACCCATCAAAATGCCTTCTTAGCATGCTGGATGAGGAACATATTACAGAACAGCTACACGATTGCTATCCTAACACAGCTAATGCCAGCACTAAAAACACACCTGCTACAAACCCACACAATACTAATCACTCTTCTACAAAACAAAGTCTCCCTATCACCAAAGCCCATTCTCTAAACTGTCTACTAATAAATGGTCGATCCCTCTCTAAAAACAAACATCACATCTACGACCTTCTCACAGATGCAAAACCAGACATACTATTCGTAACTGAATCATGGTTGGGAGATGATATGGCTCCAGTCCTGCATGAAGCCGTTCCTCTAGGCTATCAAACGATCACCCAAAATCGTATAGGCAAAAAAGGAGGTGGTCTAGCTGTTGTGTTCAGGCAAACATTACATATTACTAAAGTTGATGACATCACCATAAAGAATTGTGAGGCTCTTCTCACCAGATGCAATCCTACACCGTCTTCCTCCTGTAACTTCCTGCTCCTTTACAGACCTCCACCTAGCAATTCCCAGACACACTTCTAGACACAGTTTCAAACCTGATAACAATACACTCCAACCTATGCGTTCTGGGTGACTTTAACATTTGGTTTGACAAACCCAATATGACTCATCCAAAAACAATAATCACTGGCCTAGACGCACTAACCCTGCATCAGATTGTCCACAAACCCACACACATCGTTGGACATATCCTAGATGTCATTTTTGCTAATACCGAACTAGTTACCTTTCAAACTATAAATCCAGTCACATGGTCAGACCACCACTTGCTTGCTTTCCAACATAAAACAACACTAAGCTACTCACCTAAAACTACCTTATATCCATCCACCTATCGACCGTGGAACAAACTCAATTTGGAACACTTAGAAACACAACTAACATCCAGTACAAATCTGGAAACAATAAATTCTGTTCAAAAACTATATGAGTGGCTACAGGAAGCTTTTGACATCATGATACCACTCAAAACCACACAACAGAACAAAAGAAAAAAAGCGCCTTGGAGAAACATAGAGATAAAAGACATAAAAAAACAAATTAGAAAGATGCAACGTACCTGGCTCAAAACAAACGCCAAACAAGACAAACTTCACCTACAGAAAATTAACAGATTATACAAGTCAGCTATCAAAAAAGCTAAGAAAAGGTACTATTCAGACAGAATTCAAAATGCTAAATGTGCAAATAAAGAATTCTATAAAATACTCAATGAATTTCGCAAACCAAATTGCCTAGAAGGAACTCATCCTGTTACTCAAGATTTCACAGACAAACTGGCAAATCATTACACTAACAAAGCAGACAAGTTGGACTCATACTTAAAACAGAGACAAAGCACCAGCACTAATCCTTTGACAAAACAACAATTCAAGAATACTCTAACCCAGCCTCTCTGTTCCTTCCAACACATCTCACACGATGAATTTATGGACCTGGTCAAAGCAAGCAGGCCTGCCGGCAGCCCTTCTGACCCGTATCCACCACAAACTTTCAAGACAATTCTTTTAACAACCTCTGCTGCCACTCCAGTAAGAAGAATCATCAACGATTCATTAACTACCAGAATATTTCCAGAAGAACTCAAAAAGTCATACATACGCCCTTTACTGAAGAAAACAAACTTGGACCCGCTGAACCCTGACAACTACAGACCCATTACAAATGGACCTTTCCTGGGCAAACTGATAGAAAGAGCAGCGTTCGTCCAGATGTCACAATTCATTGAAGAGAATGACATACTTTCAGACTTCCAAACAGGTTTCCGTCTGGGAAGAGGCACAGAATCTGCCCTCCTTGCCGTCTGGGATGACCTGACGAACACAGTAGACCGCAACGGGGTTTCTGCGCTTCTCCTCTTGGACCTCTCAGCTACCTTTGACACGGTTGACCATGACACTCTGAAACAAAGACTCTATGAAGCCGGCATAGAGGGGACTGCTCTAGACTTGATCGCGTCCTACCTTCGAAACAGAACGAATGTCATCCATACCCCACCTTTCTCATCCAAACCATACTCCACAAAAGCAGGGGTCCCTCAAGGCTCTATCATCTCGCCCATGCTTTTTAACATCTACATGAAGTCATTACCGGTACTGATCAATCAATTTCACCTCAAGTGCTATAACTATGCAGATGACACACAAATACTCCTTCAACTGGAATGCCCCAAAGACATTGGAAACTCCCCAATTTTCAGTTGTCTCAGAGCCGATCAGTGGATGACTTGGAGCCACCTCAAATTGAATGCTTCCAAAACGGAAATACTCACGTGTGGCGATTGGAAACATTATGACCCGCTTGCCGCCTGGCCTGATGAACTGGGATCACCGCCTAAAGTATCGAAGGAAGTAAGAAACCTCGGAATGACCATGGACTCCAAGCTGTCGATGAATGCCCAAGTGGACAAACTAGCAAGATTAAGCTTTGTCACTATAAAAACGCTGCGACGAATTTTCCCTCATTTGGGATTTCCACATAAGGTCCAAGCTACCATCTCCCTTGTTCTGTCCAAACTCGATTACGCCAATAGCCTCTACCAAGGATCACCTTTTAACGACCATGAAAAGACTACAACGGATTCAGAACTTGGCTGCCAGACTACTCTTGCATATCAAACCGCGAGACCACATCTCACCTGCCTTGAAAGCCCTGCATTGGTTACCGGTTGCCAGAAGATCCACGTTCAATCTGCTTTGTATCACCCACAAAGCAATACATGGAATGGGACCGCTCTTCATCAGAAATAAAATCACCAAACACATTCAACAAAGGAACCTCCGCTCTAAAATGGCACCTCGCATCAAAATCCCAAGATACAAGAAAAAAAACATGGGTGGCACATCCTTCTCTGGTCAAGCAGCCAAACTATGGAACTCTTTACCCCCAACATAAGATCCACGGACAGCCACCTTATCTTAAGGAAACTGCTCAAGAATTGGCTCTTCCCCACATAAGCACCATACGCAAACAGAAATTTACAGCATATCCCTCTGTATATAATCATTTATTTTTACTATAGATATGTACCTATCTTTGTGTATTGCTTTGTATAAACATGTAAAATAATTATGCTGAAAAAAAGAAAAAAAAGAAAATAAATTAAAGTACAATAACACTTGAAAACCGGAGTTTATCTGGTGCATCTGTGGTCTACATGTACTTCTTCCATTGTGCATCTACGTACCTTCCATGTACTTGGATCTGTGTGTTTGTTACTTTCCTCCTGAAAAGCATATCCAATGCACTACCCTATTCCTCATCCTCTACCTCTATCAATATCTTTAATCTACATATACCTACCTCCTTTATGCATCTATATACTTTCAATGTACTTATGGATCTATATATTTATCACTTTCTTCTAATTCAGCATATCCAATACACTACCCTATTTCTCACCCTATACTTCTCTCAATATATCTTCTAACACAACTTTCTGACTCATCTCAAACTTCTTTCTACTATTCTTTCCAATGCACTACCCTACTTCTCACCCTATACATCTATCAATATATCCTCTACACCCACTCTCTAATTTATCCCAAACCTCATACCACTACTATGATCCCCAAAATAACCCTTTCTAGACTCTCCCTCACTCTACCCCTCCTTGCATCATCTGACACCTCTTTTACTATACCGATCCCCAAAACAAACCTTTCTAAACTCTTCCCTCTGACTCTTCCCCTCCACAACCCCTTTTTACTCATCAAAAAGCCTCCTCCTACTGCTATGACCTCCAAAAAACAAAAACAAAATCAAAATCCTTCACTCTCCTATCCCTCCACTACCCTTTTCAATCAAAATAACAGACTAACAAGTTCACTTCTCAAATTTCATATTCCACTATACTAATTCATCACTAATCCCTTATGGGTCCCAGAGTATCGTGCTACTTGCCAAAAAAGCGCTTCAACACCTCATCAGAGGTAAGCAAGCATTATATAAATGCAAACCTTTTTTTCCCTCTTCTATCCCTCCGCTACCTTTTTCTATCCAACTGAATAACACATCCACCACTCAAACTACTTTCATATTTCACTATACTAATTTTCAACACTAATCCTTTATGGGTTCCGGAGTAGCGTGCTACTCGCCAATAAAGCGCTTCAACACCCCATCAGGGTTACAAGCGCTATATAAATGCAAACCTTTTCCCTTTTCTACCCTTCCCCAACCCTTCTCAATCCAAATAACTGACTAACATATCCACCACTCAAATTACTTCATATTTCACTATACTAATTTTCAACACTAATCCTTTTATGGGTTCCGGAGTAGCGTGCTACTCGCCAGAAAAGCGCTTCAACACTCCTTCAGGGGTAACAAGCGCTATATAAATACAAACCTTTTTTCCTCTTCTATCCTTCCGCTATACTTCCGAATCCAAATAACTGACTAACCTATCCACCACTTTAATTACTTTCATATTTCACTATACTAATTCAAAACTAACCCTTATGGGTCCCGGAGTAGCGTGCTACTCGCCGAAAAAGCACTTCGACGCCTCGTCTGGGGTAGTGAGCGCTATATAAATGCAATTACAATACAATACAATATACTGCCTTTCACGTATGTAGTTACTCACACATATACCACCGAGACATCCATTTACTCACCAACACAGCCATAAGCATACTCACTCACTCATACAGCCCCTCGCAGATGCACTTATGAACCCATACACCCAGTGAATCACCCACTCACATATCTATGCAGGGAGTCACACAATCCCCCCACCCAACCACACAAACACTCAGGCAGCCATACATGTACTCCGACAACCAATCATTAACCCATATAGATACTCATGTAGCTACTCAGCAACCCATGCAGCCACTATCACACCAACTGACAGACTGATACAGACATTCACACAGATTAGTCATTCTCCCATGCATTCACTAAGACATGTTTAATCACTCACTTATACAGTCAGTCACGCACCAACTAAATCATCCATTCAGACACTCATACACCCACTCATTCTTCAATACACCTTGGCGTATATATATATAACATTCTTAAATGTTTTAGAAACACTCACAGTCACTGGATGATGTCATCAGTGATGTCACTGACCATATCATGAGTGATGTAATATGTGACGTCATCAGCAGTGCATTGCGGGGGCGCGGGTTAACTATAATGGCTGAATTTCTCTGGTTTTGTACGAGTGAAATGTCAGCCTAACTATAATGTCCCTGAAACCTGTGATTTTTCAGTGAATTTCTAAGGTTTATTAAATGCTAATTCTTAACTATAACGCCCCTGAAACCTCTGGTTTTTTCAGTGAATATATATATATATATTTACTACTGGCAGTCGCCAGTAAGTAGTTAAAGTTAGGACCTGGTTTCCATAGAAACAGCATTTTTATGACTTGCCTATAACTTTGACCAATCTTCACGAAATTTTACAAAAAAAGTGTCAAAGTAAGTTCTGAGTGTTATTGAAAGTTTGGGGGTGATCCGTGCAGTGATGACCGAGAAATAAGGGCGCAAAAAAAGGGTGCGTTTGTAATGTTAATTTCCATAGGAACGCGTTGTCGAACCGCTGGACGGAATTACACCAAATTTGGAAGAAAGGTAGATGTTACGCAGACTGTGCTTTTTGTTATTTGGTGCAAATCTGTCCAATAGTTTTTTTTAATTTAAGCCGAAAATTATAGATATATCTCTGGCCACGGATATTTTGCAGTGGTTATGCGATGAATCGCGAATGCGTGCGCCAATGGGAATGCTCCGATTGGCTGGATGCAACCTGAACAGAAAGTTGCGCCCGCCATTTTATCATCCAGGATCGGTTCCTGGGGCTGAAAATGTGTGTGAAAGCTAACATAAGGGGTCAGGGTGAAGATACTCTGACCCCATGTTTGAGAAATGGGTGTGTTAGTGACAAAAGTTATGCGTCCAAAATCTATTTTTTTTAATAGCACATGATATTTGCGACATCGGCGCGTCCGTCTGCGCGCCCCCCCCCGTGTACTATTGCGGGGACATCGAGAATATTGCAAAGTCATCGTGAACATTAGTGGAAACAAAAAAATATATATATATTTGTACACTCGCCGGTCACTGTCGCAGACTTATGTATCTACTTACATATCCACTCAGACACTCATACACCCACTCACATACTTATACATCCAGTCACATACCCACTCAGATACTCATGCACCCACTCACACACCCATTCAGGTACGTATGCACCCACTTACAGAATCACTTGAGAGTGACGTACCCATGTACAGACACATTCAGATTCATGCACCTACTGAGAGACACAGTCATAGACTCATGCATACAGTCTCATACTCACTTAGAGACTCTTACACCCACTCACAGACCCACCTGGACACTCATGCACCCACTTACAGACTCACTCGGAGAGTCACGCACCCATGTACAGCGCCACACAGACTCACGCACCCACTTTCAGACCCACTCACGTATGTACTCACAGACCCACTGAGACACTCATATACCCACTCAGATCCACTGAGACACTCATACACCCACTCTCACACCCATACCGTCACTCCTACACTCAGTCACAGACCCTCTCAGAGACTTAAGGACTCAGTCTGTCACTCATACACTCACACACACACTCACAAACCCACTCACTCATCCAGTCAAGGCTCATGCATCCCATCACAGATCCACCCAGACACTCACCCTCCTAGTCACAGACCCACTCAGACACTCATGCATGCACCCATTCGCTCACTGTCTCAGAGATTTATGCTCATACTCACAGACCCATTGAGACACTCATACACCCACTCACAGATCCACTCAGACACTCACACACCCATACAGTCACTCACACAGCCACTCATAGACCCACTCAGAGACTTATGCGCCCAGTCAGTTATACACTCAGAGACTCATGTACCCACTGACAGAACCACTCAGACACTCACGCTGCCAGTCATAGACCCAATGAGAGACTCATGCACTCACTCACAGATTTACTCAGATACTCATGCACCCACTCACTCATTCACTCATACACCCACTTAGACACTCAAGTATCCACTTACAGATCCAGTCAGTCATATACTTACTTGCAATGGACAAAGGCACTCATGCACCTACTTACAGATTGAGTGAGAGACTTACGCAATCAATCACAGACCCATTGTGATACTGATGCACACACTCATAGATTTACTGAGGCAGTCACGCATTTCGTTACTGATAGACTGATGCACCGTTTCACAGATCCTCTCAAATACTTCTACGGTGAATGAGAGACTTAGTGATAGTGATGCATGCAGTCATAGATTACACTGAAAAAGTTATGCACTGTGTTATAGTATTAAGGGAGTTGTACATGCTATTATACAGTCATTTAGATAGTAATGTGTTTCGTGTGTTGGTTATAATCCATTTTGCAGTTATAAGTTTTGAATGTGGTGGTGGCTATTGAATGTCTGCATTTGTTTTGTCATTTCGTGACATATTCGCAGTGATCGCGGCTGCCGATATCATCGCGACGCCTGACGTCACCGCAAAAATGAAAAATCTGTTTTAATGGTTGTTTTTATACAAAATCCCCACAAAAACATACAGTGCAGTAATAAACCCCTAGTGTCTAAAATACTGTAAAATGTGTGCACATATGTGTTTTGCACCCCCTAAAAAAGGCGCGATCATCGTGGTTACCAGAGTTATAGCGACTCTCGGTGTAATCGTGAAAACGGGAAGTAGGGTTTAAACAGTTTCTTAAAAAACTTACTAGAAAAATATGTGTACAAATATGTTTTTAAAGCAGTGATGTGATTAGTAAAGTGTGTATTGTAATAGAATGAATTTTTTAACTGCTTTTGTGATTTCGCGACGTGATCGTGATCATCGCGACGTTGTTGCAAATTTCAAAGATTTAAAAAATATATATATTTGACAAGAAAATAAACACAATTTTGGCCTCTTGGGTTGCTCTGACAAGAGCCTTTGTGTTGAGAGTGTGTATAAGACAGCTACATATAAGACTAGTGTCAAACATCAATTAAAATATCTGTTTATATGTGTTTTAGAGTTTCTGAAAAACACGCGATTTCTGCGACTACCGACATCGTGGTGATGCCCAGAGTCACCGAGAAAACGAAAAATAGTCTTTGTAGATGATTTTTCTGGAAACTCACTACAAAAATATGAGTTTGAAAAGTACACTAATAAAGCTCTACTGTTACATATATTGTAGAATTTGTCTATATATATGTTTTACACTTTGTACAAACCACAAGCTCTTCGCGACTACCGACGGCACCGCGATGACGTCTGTAGTCGTGAATATACATTTTTTGGTATAGGTGGTTTTCTCGTAAATTGATCATAGAAAGTAAAAACAATATCTTAGTAAATATTTAGACTTACATTATATTTAAAAAATGTCTTTAAGTGTATTGTTCAGTATGTGAAATACATTTGTTGATCACAGATTCTCCACAGTAAATACGACAATGTTGTCTTGACTCAAAAAATTCTTGAAAATAAAACAAGTTATTAATGTACTTTCTGATAAACACATACCAAATCAAAAAATTAGTGGTATATAATATAATTAGAATATACAATATCCAATTATAGAAAGAAAATACGAAAATCTTAGAGGCTCACTTAAAAAAAAATGGACGTTACAATTAAGAAATAGAATTTTTTTAAAAACTTAGAAATTCACTGAAAAAAACAAAGGTTACAGAGACGATATAGTTAGGAATTAGCATTTAAAAATCCTTGGAAATTCCCTGAAAAAAATAAAAGTTACACGGGCATTATAGTTAGGAAATAGAATTTCAAAAACCTTAGAAATTCACTGAAAAAAACAAAGGTTACAGGGACGTTATAGTTAGGCTGACATTTCACTCGTACAAAACCAGAGAAATTCAGCAGTTATAGTTAGCTGAGCTAACTATAACTTGTGCCCCCGCAATGCAATACTTATGACCTCACATATTACATCACTCATGACAAGGTCAGTGACATCACTGATGACATCTCAAATGACATCACTGATGACATCATCCACAGAATCTCTGACGAACCCACTCATACCCCAATATAACATTTCATACACCCACTCCAACTTCCACACCAACATTCTCAAAACCACTGACACACCCATACCAGTACTTACACATCCACTCACTGATTCATAGGTCTACACACACACACATCCACTCAGTTACCCATACAGCCACTCATACACCAACTCACTAATACAGTCACTGATATATCCACTCATACACCCATACAGTTACTCCAACACTGTCAGTCACTCATAGAGCTACTTACCTATAGAGTCAATAACACAGCCATTTACTCACCTATACAGTTCTACACATACCAAGTTATTCATATAGATACTAACACATACTCACTCACCCAGAGAGCCCCTCACACACACACTCACTAACTAACCGATACAGCCACTATCACAATCCCTCATTCACACAGTCACTCACATATTCCAACACTCAGCTATACTGCCTTTCACATATCCAGTTACAGCCACTTAGACAACATCTGACAGACCGATACAGACATTCAGACAACCTAGTCAGTGACCCATACATTCATTGAGACACCTAATCACTCCCTTATACAGTCAGTCATGCACCCACTGAATCATCGATACAGGCACTTTTACACCCAGTGATTCATCAATACACCTTGGTATATATATTTTACACTCAAACATTTTAAAAACACTCACAGTTACTGGATGATGTCATCAGCGATGTCACTGACCATGTCATGAGTGATGTAATATGTGAGGATCGTAAGCAGTGCATTGCAGGGCACAAGTTATAGTTAACTCAACTAACAAGAACTGCTGAATTTCTCTGGTTTTGTACAAGTGAAATGCCAGCCCAACTATAACATCTCTGTAACCTTTGTTTTTTTTGTGAATATATATATATATATATATATATATATATATATATATATATATATATATATATATATACATACAGGGCTCGAAAAATCCACTTGATCGCTCGCATTTGCGAGCCAGATTCAATTAGGGCGAGCTATTTTTAGGTCCTACTCACCCTTTCTGGCGAGTAGGAAGGAAGACTGACATTTGACCTTTGACTCTGAAAGCAGCGCAAATGTGACAAGATAGCAAGATTTAAAGGCATCTTTATTGCTCACAAAGTGAATGAGCACTAAAAATGCCTTTAAATCTTGTTAACTTGTCACATTTGCTCACAGAGGTCAAGTACATTACAGTTAGGTCAAGTACATTTTTGAAGTTACTAGACCTGCAGGTCTAGTGAGAATTTTTAGATTTTTCGAGCCCGGAGAGATATATATATATATTCACTGAAAAACAAAGGTTAAAGTAACATTATGGTTAGGTGAATATGTCAGTGACAACATTAATGTTTTGAACGTAAAAAAAACACAGAAATTCACCAGTTATAGCTAGCAGAGCTAACTATAACTTGCTCCCCGTCATGCACTGCTTAGGACCTCATATATTACATCACTCATCATTTATGACATCACTGATGACATCTCAAATGACATCAATCATGACATCACTGATGCATCATCCAAGCTTCTTTTGTACACATTGCTCTATAAACGGTGTTAGACCTGGCACTGTTGGCGTGGATCTCCCTTCCATTTTTTGCTGTTGCCTCATGTGTTTTTGCTGGTTATAGATGCTTTGGGCACTGTGCCACTGCTATTCAGTGCCCCAGTGCAAGTGCTCCCGATGGTAAATTGATGTATGGATTAGTGACTCCATGATTGGTTGGTTTGGTTTACTTGTCAGACCTCAGTACAGTGCACTGAGTGTGCCCAGGGCTTGTAAACCAAATGCTGCTGGTGGGCTTGCAGCACTGGTTGTGCCACCCACAGAAGCAGCCTGTAAAAGTGTGTCTCAGGTCTGCCATTGCAGAGCCTGTGTGCAGCCTGGTACTGCCATGTTGACTGGGCAAGTGCACCCACTTGCCAGTCCCTAAAACCTTCCCTGTTCTGCATATTAGTCACCCCTATGGTAGGCCCAAGGGCAGGGTGCATTGTAAGTATAAGGTAGGACATGCCCTGGTGTGTGTGGCATGTCCTAATAGTGAATTACAGCCATTTTCGTTTTTTACTATTGCAAGGCTACCTGTTCCCCATAGGCCAGAATGGGCAGTTTGATTATTACAGCTTATAATCCTAACTGACCCAGGGAACATGGTAGAAAAACGAATTTAGTATGCCTGAACTCAGAATGATAAAATACATCTTTTAGTGAAGTTGGTTTTAACATTCTCTGTTTGAAAATTCCACTTTTAGAAAGTTGGTATTTTCTTGCCTAACTATCCAAGCCTGCCTCTACTAGGTTGTGTATTTCTTGTCTGGTTTGTGAGTGACAGGGGCTGGGGGATTCCAGGATACAGGGTGAGTCAGCACAGGGCTGAATAGAGAGATCTGCATGGCGATGGGTGGGAGGAGTTGCACCTGGGACCTGAATAGGGCTGTGCCTTCCCTCCACAATGCTGGCTCCACCTCCTGTGGTGTGTCTGATGTCCCTGGCCTACACTGTGAAAGGAAAGAAGGAGTCTTGTCAACAAAGTGCTCCAGGACTGACCAGAACTGGTTTGGACTAGGCAAAGGGCTCTCTGCCTTCAGAGAACAAAGAGAATATGTGTATAAAAGAGGGGACCCAAACCCCAGAACTTGAGATCAGATCACTTTTGGGAAACAAGAAGAAACCTTTGCTGAGGAGAGGAACCAGAGAAACTGAGGAAGAGACTATCCCTAAGCTGAGTGCTGTTTGGGGGATTGGCCTGCAGTTGTTGCCTGACTGCCAAAGAAAGGAGAAAGGAACTTTGTGTGTACTTTCATCAACTTGTAAAAGATCTCCAAGGGCTTGAGAGAAGAGCTTGCCTCCTGCTGAAGTCTCAGGGATAACAGACTTCACCAACCAGCTCCCCAAGAGTCTTCCTGGAAAGTGCCTGCTGCTGTGCTGGACTTTCTGAGGGACTGCTTGTCGCAAGGAGCTGGAAGCGCGACTCACGAAGAAGAAACGTCGCCGCCGCAGCCGAGCGCCTCGCATCGCCGAAGAGGATCGACGTCGCATCAGACGCCGCCGCATCAACAGAGAAGAGTGTCGCCGCCGCTGCCGCATCGTTGCCGGAGCGCCTCGCATCGCCGGAGAAGAGGATCGACGTCGCATTAGACACCGCCGCATCACCGGGAAGCGTGTCGCAGGGCCTGTCGCAGCTCAGAAGAATCGTTGAGTCGCCGCACGGCCGTTGCATCGTTGCCGAAGCGCCTCGCATCGCCGGAGAAGAGGATCGACGTCGCATCAGATGCCGCCGCATCACCGGGAAGCATGTCGCAGGGCCTGTCGCTGCTCAGAAGAATCGTTGAGTCTCCGCACGGCCGTCGGGCGTGCACGCATCGTGTCGCATCAAGAAGAAGACGCCATCTTTGTCGCATTGCACCGGATCTTCATCGCATCACGGCGCTGCTGGTCGCATCGCCACGGAAGCGCAGTAAGAAACCGACGCATCACCTCCCCACACCGAGAAGAACCGACGCATCCCCTACGCATAAGTAGGGACCCGACGCATCACCGTTCTTGCGTGTAAGGAACCGACGCATCACCTTCCCTGCAACACTTTCGTTGTATAGCGTTACGCATCCAAAGGTACATTGAACTCAAAGTGTCGCATTTTACATCTTAAGAGAACTAAGCTAATTCTACCATTTTTGAAGTACAGTATTGTGGATTTTTGTCGTTTGTGGTCTTGTGTTAAATCTATATAAAGAATACTTATTTTTAATATACAACTGGTGTGGTGTCCATCTGTAGTGTTGTCACTTGATTACTGTATGTGTTCACAAATGCTTTACACACTGCCTCTGAGATAAGCCTGTCTGCTCGTGCCAAGCTACCAAGGGGGTGAGCAGGGGTTATTTTAGGAGTGTACCCCCTTACCCTGACTAGACTCAAGGGTCCCTATTTGGTCAAAGGTACCTACCTCTGCCAACTAGAGACCCCCAAATCTAACATTGGTGGTCAGCGGTGGGGATTCTGGACTTGCATTTGTGACTCATGTACAGTAATTGGTGTACACTACTAGTGAGTGCAGACCAAAACGCGACCACATACTTTTGGTAGATTGTTTTTTCTGGGATTTTCTATTTTTGCAAAGAACTGCCAAGTTTAACCACCATGGATAAAGCAGCATCCATAGCATCTGTTGATTTTGATTGGGAAGAGGAGAAACTAGAATGCTACAATGTGAAACAGCTCAAGCACTTCTGCAGGAAATTCAAAGTTGCTATGACCGGTCTCTCCAAGAAGGATGAGTTCCAAAAGGCGCTGAGGGCCTGGGTGGAAGCAAGGAATACCCCTGAGAATGAGGAAGGGGCTGAGAATGCAGATGAGCAGCTGGAGGGGCCATTGGGTCCACAGGGGAAGAGAGCAACTTCCCCAGTAGGTAGCAGTGTTTCTGCCAAAAGCCTGTCCCCAGAGGAGTTGGCGGACAGGAAGGAAAACAGGATGCACAAATTGGAGCTTGCCAAGCTCAAGTTGGGTGGGCAACTGGAGTTAGAAAATAGGAGATTGGCCCTGGAAGAAAAGAGAATGCAGTTGGAGCATGAGAAAAGTTTGAGGGAGTTGGAGTTGAAAGCTAGAAGCTTAGAGATTACTCCCTCTGGTGGCAGCACACCGCCCATGCCTGTTGAAGCTAGGGTGTATATTCCTAAAGATGTGGTGAGAGAGTTTTATAAGAATAATGATATTGGGCAGTGGTTCAAAGCCTATGAGGTAGCCATGTCTTCCCACCGGGTCCCTGAGAAGGATTGGGGAGCGGGGTTGTGGGGGCGGTTCCTTAGTGAGGGGCGGGACACACTGTTAGACTTGCCTTCTGAAGTCCATAATTCTTATAGCCACATGAAAGATGCATTGATGTCCAGGTATGGGTTGACTCCTGAATTGTATAAACAGAGGTTTAGAAATTGCAAGAAGGTGGAGTCAGGTACCTGGGTAGAATATGTCACTTTTTTCTGCAGAGCATTGGATGGTTGGGTGAAGGGTAGCAAAGTTAATGATTTTGAGGGGCTCTTTGATTTAATTGCATGGGAGCACTTGTCAAGTAATTGTTTTCCAGAGCTACGCCAGCACCTGATTGATAGCAGGCTGACTAACCCTAGGAAGCTTGCTGAGGAGGCGGACCGCTGGGTGAGCACCCGGATCCACAAGGGTCACGTGGGAGACTCCGCCAAGAGTGGGCAGGGTCCCCAGCAGAAGAGTGGGGGGGACAAGGGTAAACAGAGGGAGTTCCAGAAAGGGCCCCAAAGTAATCCCCAAGGGACCCAAGGGAAGGGTTCCCAGCCTCCCCCTGAAAAGAAGCACGGGGCCCGACAGGTAGGCCTGTTCCCAGGGGACCCCTGAGGTGCTACAAGTGTGGTGAAGTGGGCCATAAGTCTAATGATCCCCAGTGCCCACAGTTTGGAAAGACAGCACCCACTGGTGCTCCACCCTGGCAGATGGCGAGTGTAGCCCTGGGGGAGGAGAGGGGTGTCCAAGGTGGGTGGGGTCCCGCAGAAATGTCCCTTGTCTCTTTAGGAGACTGTGAGGTGGTCCCCAGGACCCAACTGCCTGATAACACTAAAAAGTATAGGCAGTGGGTGACCATCAATGGCCACAGAGTGGAGGCTCTTCGAGACACAGGAGCCAGTGTGACAGCTGTCAAGTGTCACCTGGTGTCTGAAGAGCAGGTTGTCCCCAATGCATTTTACCCAGTTGTTGCCGCTGACAACACAGAGAGCCACTGCAAGGTGGCTCAGGTTCCCTTTGAGTGGGGGGGGTCTCTGATACTCTTCAAGTAGCTGTGAGGCCAGCCATGCCTGTTGACTGTTTGTTGGGGAACGATTTGGAGAGCTCACCTTGGGCGAAGGTGGAGCGAAGTGCTCATTTGGAGATGTTGGGTCTGCCTGACTGGGCGTGTGTGACCACACGGTCCATGGCAGCCAGTAAGGGTGTTCAAGAGGACCTGGAGCCTGAGAGAGGGGCCCAGGTGCCTGCCTTAAAGAGAAGAGGCAGGGGGTGCGGGAAACCGGCCCCCGAAGTTCCCACGGTCCAGGAGGAGGTAGACCCTGAGGGGGATGCCCTGGAGCCTACAGGGGAACAGGTAGCTGAACTGGGGGACCTGCTGAGCTGACCCATTGGCAGCAGGAAGGAGGACCCTCCAGGGAGGAGTTCTGCGCGGAGCAGAAGAAGTGCCCTTCTCTTGTGGGTTTGCGGCAGCAGGCTGCAGACCAGGCAGCAGGTGATCAGTCTGGATCACATTGGATCTACTGGGAGAATGACCTCCTGTATACTGAGCCTAAGGTTGCTGAGCCTGGGTCAGCCCGTGTGCTGGTGGTACCCCAGCGCTTCAGAGCCTTCCTACTGGGGCTGGCTCATGATGTGCCGTTAGCAGGACATTTGGGGCAGGACAAGACCTTTGAGAGGCTTGTCACCCACTTTTATTGGCCTCAAATGCGCAGGAGTTCAGATACTCACTGCAGGACCTGTTAGACTTGCCAGGCAAGTGGAAAGAGTGGGAGGAAGCAGAAGGCGCCTCTCCAGCCGTTCCCTGTGGTCAGCACCCCCTTTGAACGGGTGGGTATGACATTGTGGGGCCACTGGACCCCAAGACAGCCATGGGCAACAGGTTCATCCTGGTCTTGGTGGACCATGCCACCCGGTACCCGGAAGCCATACCTCTGAGGACAGCGACGGCCCCCGTGGTGGGACGGGCACTGATGGGAATTTTCTCCTGAGTGGGATTCCCTAGAGAGGTAGTGTCTGACCGAGGTACAAACTTCATTTCCAAGTATATGAAGTCCCTGTGGCAGGAGTGTGGGGTAACTTATAAGTTCACCACTCCTTACCACCCCCAAGGAAATGGGTTGGTTGAGAGATTCAACCGGACCCTAAAAGGCATGATTATGGGTCTTGAGGAACCTATGAGGCGTAAGTGGGACGTCCTCTTGCCATGCCTTCTCTTTGCATACCGTGAGGTGCCACAGAAATCTCTAGGGTTCAGTCCCTTTGAGCTTCTCTATGGTCACCCAGTGAGAGGACCTCTGAATCTGGTCAAGGAAGGCTGGGAGCAATCTCCCAGGAAACCTCCCCAGGATGTATATAGCTACATGCTGGCGTTCAGGGACCAGACTAGGCGTTTCAGGCAACTCGCTGAGGCGAATCTGGAAGCCAGCCAGGAGGAGATGAAGCGGTGGTACGACCAGAATGCCACTCTGGTAGAGCTTCAGCCTGGTCAGAAAGTGTGGGTCATGGCCCCAGTGGAGCCTTGTGCGCTCCAGGATAAGTGGACCGGACCATTTGAGGTGGTGGAGCGCAAGAGTCCTGTTACCTACTTGGTGGACTTGCGGTCTCCCAGGAACCCCTTGCGGGTCCTGCATGTCAACCGCCTGAAGCCCCACTTGGAGAGGTCCGAAGTGGGCATGCTCTTAGCGACAGATGCTGGAATGGAGGAGGAGACCGAGCCTCTTCCTGACCTCCTGTCGGCGACAGAGCGAGATGGGTCAGTGGATGGTGTGAACCTCTCTTCCACCCTGAGCAACAGAATGACTGCCACCAGTTGCTGGGACAGTTTTCCGATTTGTTCTCCGATTCCCAGTGTCACTGATTGGTGCATCCATGATGTGGACACTGGAGACAGTCCTCCTGTTAAGCACAAAACTTACAGGGTAACTGACAGGGTGAGAGCTTGCATCAAGGAGGAGTTCTCCAAGATGCTTGCGTTAGGGGTGATTGAGTCCTCTAACAGTCCTTGGGCCAGCCCAGTGGTCTTGGTCCGAAAGGCTGCCGCACCGGGTGCCACGCCAGAACTCCGGTTTTGTGTGGACTACCGAGGGCTCAATTCAGTCACGAGGACTGACGCGCACCCCATCCCCAGAGCTGATGAGCTCATCGATCGGTTAGGGGCTGCCCGGTACCTCAGCACGTTTGATCTAACGTCTGGGTACTGGCAGATCGCCTTGACTGATGGGGCAAGAGAGAGGTCAGCATTCTCTACACCAGATGGGCACTACCAGTTCCGGGTTATGCCCTTTGGGATAAAGAATGTCCCTGCCACCTTTCAGAGGTTGGTCAACCAGGTGTTGGCTGGACTGGAAGAGTTCAGTGCCGCCTACCTGGATGACATTGCAGTGTTCAGCGCCAGTTGGGAAGAACATTTGCGCCACCTCTGGGAAGTGTTGATGGCGCTGCGGAGGGCAGGCCTCACGATCAAGGCGAGTAAGTGCGAGATCGGGCAGGGTTCCGTGGTGTACTTGGGACACCAGGTTGGGAGCGGCCAGGTGGCGCCCCTACAGCCCAAGATTGAGACCATCCTGGCTTGGGAGCCCCCCAAGACCCAGACAGAGGTGAGAGCCTTTTTAGGACTCACTGGGTATTACAGGAGGTTTGTCAAGGGGTATGGCAGCATCATTGCACCCTTGACAGAGCTGACTTCCAGGAAGCAGCCCAAGAGAGTGATTTGGACTAACACCTGTCAGAAAGCTTTTGAGGCCCTGAAAACTGCCATGTGCACGGCGCCCGTGCTCCTGGCACCCAACTTCTCAAGAGAGTTTATCGTTCAAACAGACGCTTCAGAGCATGGTGTGGCGGCTGTTTTGTCACAGATAAATGAGGAGGGCCTAGATCAACCCGTAGCCTTCATCAGTAGGAGGTTACTTCCACTGGAACAGAGGTGGAGTGCGATTGAGCGTGAGGCATTTGCTGTGGTCTGGGCGCTGAAGAAGCTGAGACCATACCTGTTTGGGACTCACTTCCGGGTTCAGACAGACCACAGGCCCCTCAGATGGTTGATGCAGATGAGGGGTGAGAATCCAAAGCTGTTGAGGTGGTCCATTTCCCTACAGGGGATGGACTTCACGGTGGAACACCGCCCTGGTACAGAACACGCCAATGCTGATGGTCTGTCCAGATTTTTCCTCCTTAGTGAAGAGAACTCCCAGGAGGTAGGGTAGTTCTCCCCACATTTCAGCTGGAGGGGACACGTGTTAGACCTGGCACTGTTGGCGTGGGTCTCCCTTCCATTTTTTGCTGTTGCCTCATGTGTTTTTGCTGGTTATAGATGCTTTGGGCACTGTGCCACTGCTATTCAGTGCCCCAGTGCAAGTGCTCCCGATGGTAAATTGATGTATGGATTAGTGACTCCATGATTGGTTGGTTTGGTTTACTTGTCAGACCCGAGCACAGTGCACTGAGTGTGCCCAGGGCTTGTAAACCAAATGCTGCTGGTGGGCTTGCAGCACTGGTTGTGCCACCCACAGAAGCAGCCTGTAAAAGTGTGTCTCAGGTCTGCCATTGCAGAGCCTGTGTGCAGCCTGGTACTGCCATGTTGACTGGGCAAGTGCACCCACTTGCCAGTCCCTAAAACCTTCCCTTTTCTGCATATTAGTCACCCTTATGGTAGGCCCAAGGGCAGGGTGCATTGTAAGTATAAGGTAGGACATGCCCTGGTGTGTGTGGCATATCCTAATAGTGAATTACAGCCATTTTCGTTTTTCACTATTGCAAGGCTACCTGTTCCCCATAGGCCAGAATGGGCAGTTTGATTATTACAGCTTATAATCCTAACTGACCCAGGGAACATGGTAGAAAAACGAATTTAGTATGCCTGAACTCAGAATGATAAAATACATCTTTTAGTGAAGTTGGTTTTAACATTCTCTGTTTGAAAATACCACTTTTAGAAAGTAGGTATTTTCTTGCCTAACTATCCAAGCCTGCCTCTGCTAGGTTGTGTATTCCTTGTCTGGTTTGTGAGTGACAGGGGCTGGGGGATTCCAGGAGACAGGTTGAGTCAGCACAGGGCTGAATAGAGAGATCTGCATGGAGATGGGTGGGAGGAGTTGCACCTGGGACCTGAATAGGGCTGTGCCTTCCCTCCACAATGCTGGCTCCACCTCCTGTGGTGTGTCTGATGTCCCTGGCCTACACTGTGAAAGGAAAGAAGGAGTCTTGTCAACAAAGTGCTCAAGGACTGACCAGAACTGGTTTGGACTAGGCAAAGGGCTCTCTGCCTTCAGAGAACAAAGAGAATATGTGTATAAAAGAGGGGACCCAAACCCCAGAACTTGAGATCAGATCACTTTTGGGAAACAAGAAGAAACCTTTGCTGAGGAGAGGAACCAGAGAAACTGAGGAAGAGACTATCCCTAAGCTGAGTGCTGTTTGGGGGATTGGCCTGCAGTGGTTGCCTGACTGCCAAAGAAAGGAGAAAGGAACTTTGTGTGTACTTTCATCAACTTGTAAAAGATCTCCAAGGGCTTGAGAGAAGAGCTTGCCTCCTGCTGAAGTCTCAGGGACAACAGACTTCACCAACCAGCTCCCCAAGAGTCTTCCTGGAAAGTGCCTGCTGCTGTGCTGGACTTTCTGAGGGACTGCGTGTCGCAAGGAGCTGGAAGCGCGACTCACGAAGAAGAAGCGTCGCCGCCGAAGCGCCTCGCATCGCCGAAGAGGATCGACGTCGCATCAGACGCCGCTGCATCACCGGGAAGCGTGTCGCAGGGCCTGTCGCGGCTCAGAAGAATCGTTGAGTCGCCGCACGGCCGTCGCATCGTTGCTGAAGCGCCTCGCATCGCCGGAGAAGAGGATCGACGTCGCATCAGACGCCGTCGCATCACCGGGAAGCGTGTCGCAGGGCCTGTCGCGGCTCAGAAGAATCGTTGAGTTGCCGCACGGCCGTCGGGCGTGCACGCATCGTGTCGCATCAAAAAGAAGATGCCATCTTTGTCGCATTGCACCGGATCTTCATCGCATCACGGCGCTGCTGGTCGCATCGCCACGGAAGCGCAGTAAGAAACCGACGCATCACCTCCCCACGCCGAGAAGAACCGGCGCATCCCCTACGCATCAGTAGGGACCCGACGCATCACCGTTCTTGCGTGTAAGGAACCGACGCATCACCTTCCCTGCAACACTTTCGTTGTATAGCGTTACGCATCCAAAGGTACATTGAACTCAAAGTGTCGCATTTTACATCTTAAGAGAACTAAGCTAATTCTACCATTTTTGAAGTACATTATTGTGGATTTTTGTCGTTTGTGGTCTTGTGTTAAATCTATATAAAGAATAATTATTTTTAATATACAACTGGTGTGGTGTCCATCTGTAGTGTTGTCACTTGATTACTGTATGTGTTCACAAATGCTTTACCCACTGCCTCTGAGATAAGCCTGTCTGCTCGTGCCAAGCTACCAAGGGGGTGAGCAGGGGTTATTTTAGGAGTGTACCCCATTACCCTGACTAGACGCAAGGGTCCCTATTTGGTCAAAGGTACCTACCTCTGCCAACTAGAGACCCCCAAATCTAACAAACGGGTATAGCATTAGAGCTTTGAAAGTATGTGCAAAATAGCTCAGAATAATATGAAGCATAATTACTGCTATCATACATACAACCCCCATAGGTAATGTAAGCTTATCCTACGTGGAACTTTGACCCTATATTATACATAGGCTTTCCTGTTTTCAGTTTCTATTTTTGGTAAATTCTGGTGTTTTTTGTGTGGTTTCTAGTAATTTCAGTACCTTAAAGAAAAAACTGGTTATCAGTGGTTACACATTTTCACGCCATTAACCCATTCGCTGCTAGGCCTTTCCAACCCCCCCCCCCGTGCTAAGCCTTTTTTCACGCCATTAACCCATTCGCTGCTAGGCCTTTCCAACCCCCCCACCCCTCCCCCTCCCCGTGCTAAGCCTTTTTTGGGCTATTTGGGATAGTTCGCGCCTAGGCCCCTGTAACTTTCTGACCACATACGGTATCTACGCCAAGCTTCCGTCCTTTTTTTCCAACCTCATGAGGATTTTAAAGGTACCCAGGGTTTGTTTATTCCCCTGGAGGGGACCCAGAAATGAGCCAAAATACAGCAACATTTTGTTTTTTGGGGGAAAAATGGGAAAAAAGTGCTGCAGAAGAAAGCGTCTGTTTTTTTTCCCTGCAAACGGTATCAACAAACGGTTTGCGGTGCTGAAATCACCATCTTCCCAGCTTTCAGGGACTGACAGACGTTTGTCAGAAAACCAAAAATGTTTACACAGTTTAGGCATTTTACTGGGACATAGCCTATTTTTGCTATTTTTTTGTGCTTTCAACCTCCTTCCAATTAGTGGTAGAAAAGGGTACGAAAGCCATAATGGATCCTGGAAGGCTATACATTTCAGAAAAGTAGACAATTCTGAATTCAGCAAGGGGTCATTTGTGTAGATCCTTCAAGGTTTTTTTTTATAGAAACTAACAGTTGAAAATAAGAAAAACTGAAAATGTGTTGAATAAAACAGCCATTTGTGCCAACGGTTTCACCTGTAACTTCTACTAAATATGACAGATATTTGAAAGCAATATACCGTTACATCCGCTGGACCCTTCTGGTTGTGGGTATATATAGGACTTGTAGGTTCACAAAGAACCCGAGGAACCCAGAGCCAATAACTGAGCAGCGTCTTGCAATGGTTTTTCATTGTGTACCAGGTATACAGCAATTCATTTGATAAAATATAAAAAGTGAAAAATAGGTATCAAAGACACCTATGTATTTCCGAAATGGGAACAAAATATAGAGTGTAGAAACAGTAGCTATTTGCACATCTCCGAAATTGTGGGTACCCATACTAGCATGTAAATTATAGGACATTTTTCAAAGTGACTTCTCTTTTACACATTGTCTTACATTTTGAAGGCAGAAATGCATTGAAAGTCAATAGGTAATAACAGTTGCTCTACAATTCTGTGTTCCCCTAAGTCTCCCGATAAAAATGGTACCTCACTTGTGTGGGTAGGCCTACTGCCCGCTACAGGAAACGGCCCAAAACGCAACGTGGACACTGCACATTTTTACTGCAAAAACAGACCCTTTTTTTGCAAAGTGCCTAGCTTTGGATTTTGAACCCTAGCTCAGCCGGCACCTATGGAAACCTAGCAAACCTATACATTTTTTAAAACTAGACACCGAGGGAAATCCAGGAGGGGGCTGACTTGTGTGGCTCTCACCAGGCTCTGTTACCCACAATCCCTTGCAAACCTCAAACTTGGTTCAAAACAAACAAATTGTCCTCACATTTCTGTGATGGAAAGTTCTGGAATCTGCGTGGATCCACAAAATTCTCCCCCCACCCCCCTTTCCACAAAGTCTTCCGACAAAAATGATACCTTACTTGTGTGGGTAGGCCTAGTGTCCGGAAGCGGGCAAAAATGCAATGTGGACACACCACATTTTTACGGTGAAAACTGACTCTTTTTCTTGCAAAGTGCCTAGCTGTAGATTTTGAACACTAGCTCTGCTGGCACCTAGGGAAACCTAAAAAACCTATACATTTTTTAAAACTACACACCCAGGGGAATCCAGGAGGGGGTGACTTTTGTGGCTCTTACCAAGTTCTGTTACCCAGAATCCCTTGCAAACCTCAAACTTTGTAAAAAAAAACAAAACACATTTTCCTCACATTTTAGTGATGGAAAGTTCTGGAATCTGCGTGGATCCACAAAATTCCACCCATCCCGCATTTCCTAAAGTCTTCTGATAAAAAAGGTACCTCACTTGTGTGGGTAGGTTTAGTGTCCGCGTCAGAAAACGGCCCAAAACGCAACAAGACACACCACATTTTTACTGTGAAAATTTACCCTTTTTTTGCAAAGTGCCTAGCTGTGGATTTTGAACCCTAGCTCTGCCGGCACCTAGGGAAACCGAGCAAACCTATACATTTTTGAAGATTTGAAAACTAGACACCCAGGGGAATCCAGGATGGGGTGACTTGTGTGGTTCTCATCAGGTTCTGTTACCCAGAATCCCTTGCAAACCTTAAACTTTGTAAAAAAAAAACCAACACATTTTCCCCACATTTCTGTGATGGAAAGTTCTGGAATTTGTGTGGGTCCACAAACTTCCACCCACCCCGCATTCTCCAAAGTCTCCCGATACAAATGGTACCTCACTCGTGGGGGGGGGGGGGTCAAGTACCCGCGACAGGCAAGGGCCCAAAACGTATTGTGGAGACATCAAAATTACCTATCACAAAACAACCTGGTTTTGCAAAAGGGGCATGGGGGGGCACCTGGGTTTTTTGCCTCGGGCTCAGCGGCCATCAATGAAAACCTACCAAACCCACACATTTCTGAAAACTAGACACCCTGGGGAGCCCAGGGACGTATGGCTTGCGCGGATCCCCTAAGGGTTCCCTATCCAGAATCCCCTGTAATCCTCAAATTTTGCTGAAACAATCACATTTTTCTCAAATTTCTGTGTGGGAAAATTGTAGGATCACTGGGCTGACACAAATTTCCTACTAGCCAGCGTTTCCCCAGGTCTCCCGATAAAAATGGAACCTCACTCGTGTGGGTGGGTCAAGTACCAGCGACAGGCAAGGGCCCAAAATATATTGTGGAGACTTCAAAATTACCTATCATAAAACAACCTGGTTTTGCAGGGGGGGTGGGGGGGGAGGGCCTGGTTTTTTGGCCCTGGGCTTGCAGCCATCTAGGGAAACCTACCATACCCACACATTTCTGAAAACTAGACACCCTAGGGAGTCCAGGGAGGTATGGCTTTTGTGGATCCCCCAACGTTTCCCTACCAAGAATCCCCTGCAAACCTCAAATTAAGCTGAAAAAAAAATCACTTTTTCCACATATTCTTGTGTGGGATCACTGTGCCGGCAGAAATGTCCTACCACCCAGCATTACCCTTGTTCTTCCGAGTAAAATTATACCTCACTTGTGTGGGTGGGCCAAGGGCCTGTGACTGGGAAGTGCCAAAAACATAGGGATTAAGGGTATAGCACAGCGACGGCCATCTAGGAAAACCTACCAAACCCAGACATCTTTGAAAACTAGACACCCGGGGGAGTCCAGGGAGATACGGCTTGTGTGGACCTGCCAATGTTTTCTTACCCAGAATCCCCTGCAAACCTCAAATTTAGCTGAAAAAATCAAATTGTTCTCACATTTCTGTGTCGGAAAGTTGTGGGATCACCGGGCTGACACAAATTTCCTACCACCCAGCGTTCCCCCAGGACTCCCGATAAAAATGGTACCTCACTTGTGTGGGTGGGCCAAGTGCCCGTGGCAGGGAAGGGCCCAAAACTTATTGTGGAGACATCAAAATTACTTATCACAGAACGACCTGGTTTTGCAAAGGTGCTCACCTGGGTTTTTGGCCCCGCGCTCGGCGGCCATCTAGGGAAACCTACCAAACCCAGACATCTTTGAAAACTAGACACCCGGGGGAGTCCAGGGAGATATGGCTTGCGTGTATCCCCTAATGTGTTCCTACCCAGAATCCCCTGCAAACTTCAAATTTAGCTGAAAAAGTTACATTTTCCTCACTTTTTCTGTGTGGGAAAGTTGTGGGCTCACCGGGCTGACACAAATTTCCTACCACCATTCCGTCATGAGCACAGAAGGGGTTAAAAACAACAAAAACAGAGTTTTTCCGGTGTTTATGGAATGTTTTTCTTTTATTATTGCTTGCTTTCTGCACATGATGATAGATAGACAGGGTATGACGTCCAAATAACTTTTTACTTATTTATTTAAAAAGTTTTATATAGCGCGAACATCAGAGGGGATCAGAGCGCTTTACACTTGAGCAATAGATATGGGGCATATAGAAACAAGGTGATCGAAAGTACAAGGGGAGAAAACACTGTAGGCCAGCATTACAAGGCATGATCATGATCATAGACAATGGAAGCATGTACTAAAGGTGGGGGACATGAGTCAGAGCAGGCCTGGAGAATAGAGGAACAGGGTAAGCGAAGCAGATAACAAATGTCACAGAGGAGGATGCTAGGGATCTAAAAACAAAGTAAGCACGAAAAGTGCATCAAGAAGTAAATCTATGCAATACCAAATCAAAATACAATCATAAAAAGCCGGTAATAAACAAGGGAGAGGCATAGAAATCAAACTTATTGTAATACACCATACAATACTTCTTCAGTGAGTCTTTGGTCATGCGCGCTTGCTCTTTCCTTCCCATGTAAACTTTTATCTGTGAAATAGCCCTTTCAACATTGGCCCTTAAGACCGGGCAACACCAAAACAGCCAGTACACAATTTGCTAATTCTGACCACTGACATAGCTTTCCATGCCAATACTGGTGCATCTGAAGACTGCAATGCTCTGGGACAGGTTCTGCAACATATGCATTTAACTGGGTGCATATGCCCTCAGAGTTAATGAAGCAGTCAAAAATGAAACAGCACATTTCAAAGTCCGGAGAAAATTCCCCTTTACGGAAGGGATCTAGAACTTGTGCAGAGTACCACAGTGAGGCTTCACTGACTTCAAATGCCATGGTTGGAGAAAGGACATTTCTATGCATCATTGCAAGCCATTTCTCATGCACTGTAAAATAACATTTCCTGAATTGCTCCTCAACATTTCTTTGCTTACCAAGTGGCAAGCATTCTAACATGGAGCATGTTACAGTGCCAAAGTCACTAAAAGTGTCACGCAGCCTACTTTCAAGGAGATGTTTCACATCTACACCCATTACGCTGAGCACTTGGTAGACAAGGGGGATTTCAGACTCTAGTTTTTTTATTATGTTCACTACAGCAGTCATGTTTGCCTTTTAAAATATAAGTATGTAGTAGAGTGTACATTTTGCACATCTCTGTCAGTATGTGACCGAAGATCCTCACATTTCTTACCTTTGGCATCATCACTAAGCAAACATTCTGTAAACGGTCGCCACATGGATAATATAGCATTCACTGCCTCTTGGACTGAGAACCACTGGCTAAATGACACCATTAGGATGACTCTTTGATGCCGCACAAAGCACAAAATGAGAAATATTTGCGTTTTAGTTCCTGTGCATGACCAAACGGTGCACCAGAATAGACTACAAAGTCAATAGCATTCTTCATTAACTCTGAAGATTGTAAAAAGGCTTTCAGCATACCTACCATCTAGCAAGTGGCAAGGATCTCTTACAGGGAAGCACTTCAGCTCAGGTATTGATTCTAACAGGTCATCACACAACTTTTTCATATACGTAGCTGAATCACTGCAAATACAAACAATATCACTCCAATCTTTGTTGAACTTGGTAAGAGCTTTTTGCAGCAGCATTCCAAGTGACACTGCATTCCATGTTTTCCAAAAGTCTGGTGTATGGTACAGCTTGCATTGAATGTTTAAAGCCTGGGGTGTTTGGCAATTCACCTACTATCATTACTGACTCGCTAGTAAAGGGGGCTGATGTATCAAAGGTTTTCACCCATTCTCTGTCTGTGGGTAAATGTGATGGTACATATTGGAAAAGATTCTTAAGAAACCAGTCATTTTACCTATCAGTGAAACAATCAAACTTAGCAAAAATATAAAATATAATTGTGATATTTCCTGATTCTCTACAGTTTATTAAATAATTAAATAAGACCGAAAAATATGCTTCTAAACCCTGCATCTTTAGACCAAAGACCACAAAACTGAAAAAAGCAAAAGGAAGAAGAAACAATATTTTAGTGACATCCCTAAACAAATAAACTCAAGCAGAATAATGTTAGCCCAGTCTTTCTTGCTGCTACCTTGTATAACAAAGTTACACTGTATTGGCCACTTCAGGAAGAAATAAAAATGACTCTTTCACTCTCCTTCTCCTTTCTATGAGTGGCATTTAGTTTGTAGTTGTGCAGGTGTTTGTCAGTGTTTATATGTTTACACTGGTGAGAGCTTTCCTTTTCGGTGGGACTTTATCAGTTTTTATAGGTTTAGACCTAAAACAGTATAGCCTAATTATACACTTCATGGGTAGCTGAGTTCATGCGGGCAAAGCACAGCAGGGGGTTGGCATCAGGGTCTGTGACCAACCAACCCGGAGGCAGCCGGCCCCCCTGCAGGCAGCCAACCTCATGCTGTGCATGGCCTTTCATCGCACATGGCGTAGGGTTGGCCGCAGGGCCTGGCTGCCCACAGGCAGCCACCCGGAGGCAGCCAAACCCACGCCGAGCACGGCCTTTGCTCATTCGTGATGTGAAGTTAGCCGCATAGCCTGTGTTGCAGCCAGGCCCGGCATCCAGCTACCCGCAGGCAGTCAACCCCACAGCCTTTGACGTGCGCAGCAGGGGTTGATCACAGGGCTTGGCCTGCCACCAAGCCCTGTGGCAAACCCCCAGCAGGCTGCCAACCCCAAACCACGCACAGCCTTTGCCGTGCGCATCACAAGGTTGGCCTCCGGGCCCAGGGGACCCTATCCCCTGGGGCCAAATATAATTAAAAAAGAGACCGGGGGGGGGCGTGCAACTCCCGAGCCTTATTAGGCTCTGGGGTTGCTATCCCCAGGGCGTTTTTATTAAAGGGGAGTGGGGACTACGTGCCCTCCTCCCTGAGCCTTATTAGGTTCCCATGTAACTAGCTCTTAGGAGGACATTTCATGCAGCAGTGCACCCTTGGCAGGGTCATGTGATTTGTTTGTACAAAACCAGTCATATGTGTTTGTAATTTCCTTCTCTCTGACATCCTTTGCAAAACCCTTGAGGAACTCCATAATTAGTAGTGTGGAAAGTGATGCAAGGTAGCTACAGAGTCTCTGTAGTTCTTTACCGGGCATTCTGGGAACAGCAGTCCTTGGAAACACACTCAGGCATTTACATCCTTACAGAATTGCATTGTCAAGCGAAGGGCTAGTAGTGGCTCTGGATTATTTCAGTTCATAGTCACCAAAACATCGATAATATGAGAACTATTAAGAAACCTAAAATAAGGCACTTCAAATGCATTATTACTGGAGCATTAAAACACAATCTGCTGCATTTTGAAAAATATATGTTAACTATTTCTTATTCATTGTGCTGGAGTAGACATCAAGGTTATGCACTTTACTGCAGAGGCCCTTGATCTAGTGGTAGGTGGAAATTGCTTTTAACTAATTTGTACATTCAAATCATGATCAAAAAGTTAATTAAGACAATGAGATACTCACTGGTGCAGGGAAAAGATATACATTGAAACAGCACCTCTGCTGCTTAGCACAGATCCATGCACTTCAGTTACACTTTAATCTTACATAACTTATATACCACATAGCTTCAAACCATATGCCTTGACACAGCCCCCTAGGACTTCTTCTTAAGCTCTCCTATAAATTCCATATGCGCATTGATCTCACAAGGGAGATCAATCCTTTTCTTTCAAACAAGTCACACTTGGAATGATCCTCCAACTTCGCTGCACTACTAATCACCTGAGTTTACACAAGCTCCTGAAGCTCAACACTTTCCTCTGCCTGATCTCATCTTCGTCCGCTTACAAACCTTTATGTTCTAGCACCAGGACAGCCTAGGTAACACGGTGTTGTACAAAAATCTCCAAACAATTAAACAATCTATCAACCGTTTGAAGGATAGACTCATTAGCAATTACTTTTTCCATTTCTCAACATTTAGCAAAACATTTCAATACTGTAAAACTCACCTGAAGAGTGTTTCCTTATCAAACACAGTGTCTGCGGGCATATTCACAGGAATTAGAAGGTCGGGATGAGAATCTAAATGTACAAAGCTGACATTTTTGTCGGGAAGATGCTTCGAACCAATGGCACGATAGATAAATGGAAGAACCTAGAGAAAATTTGATCTTTATTAATTTGTTTTTGCAGGTATGTACGAACTCCTTATTGACGTATTCTGCTGAAACACAACACAATAATTAATACTTAACAGCAAGAAGTACTTCAAGGTCATTAAACTATCATCTACCTTGGCTGTGAAATACTGTCTTTAAATCACTGGTTGCATTACAGTCCAAATACTTAAACTACAACTGTCACCAAAGAAACAGGTAAATACTTTTTATTGCAGTGCATTATAGAAGGTGAAAAAAGAAAGGCTACTAAAACACAGCCATGCAAGAGGTAGCACAAATAACTTGAGCATGGTGATTTGTTTTGTGTGTCTTGCAGGACCTTATTTGTGTCTAACGTTTCTATGGAACCCAGAGCTATCAAACCAAACACATATAAAGAGTATCTGAATAAAGGAACCAGGACAGACAAATTATATTGATGTTCAGGCTGTCACTGAGTAGCAAATGAATTTCCTCCTGTTTTATACTTTGTGTTCATTGTAGGTTTTGAACAAATTGAGCTCACCTCAATCTTCTAAAGAAACCTGTTGTCTTTCATTGATAAAACCTTCCAATCTCTCATGGCTGATGTTCAACTTGGCCCTCTGTGGAGGGTCACCTCTAAACTTTTTGCCTTTACCCATCCTGTTTTCTGAATTCGTTTTTGTTGGGATTTGGTCTCTGTGCACTTTTTCCTTGCTAAGCAGTAGTAAAGTGCTTGTGCTCTCTCCCTAAAACATGGTAAAATTGGCCTATACACGATTGGCACATTCAAGTCCCTAGTAAATGGTACTACATGTAACCAGGGCCTGTAAATTAAATGCTACTTCTAGTTCTGCAGAACTCATTGCGCCACCCACTAAAGTATCCTTTTAAAACATGCCTCAGGCCTGCCACTGCAGCCTGTAGAGCAGTTTTAAATGCTAATTCAACCTGGAAAAATAAACCTTTTGCCAGGGCTAAACATTCTTTTTTAATACATATAAGCCACCCCTAAGGTAGGCCCTAAAAAGCCCATAGGGCAGGGTGCACTGTATTTAAAAAGCAGGACAAGAACTTTTACGTTTTACATGTTTTGGTAGTGAAAAACTCTAAATTTTCACTACTGTAATGCCTTTTTCGCCCACAGGATAACACTGGGAAGCCTTATTACATTTAATAAGTGCTAACTTTTGAATGGGAACATAAAGAAATGTTAAGTTGGAACTCAAATGAATTGTAATTTAAAATCCTCTTTAATGGTAAGGTCAGATTTTAAGTCACCATTCTGAAAATAACACTTTGAGAACATTGGCATTGTCTTGTCCTAACCATTTTGTGCCTGCTGCTTGTGACACATGACTGAATAGCTTAGCTTTTGGCCTTTATGTATTCCTCCTAGACAGCGAAACAAAGGGGGACTAGGTGTTGGCAGGATGGGCCACCCTGACAGCATGGTAGGGGTGCAGATGTTTCTTACCCACTTACATTTCAAAGGACTGCCTCCAACACACACACACAAAAGAATGTGACACTAGTCTTTTGTCACCCCAGACTACTCTGAGCCTTGGTCGTGAAAGGGAAGAACCTTCCAGAACCAGATGTGGGGATAGCCAGGATGTCACCCACATTTCAAAGGCTGGCACCAGGTATAAATATTGGACCTCATGAATCACTTCTTCAGTACACTCCTGGAGCTGTGAACTACACAAGAAGGACTACCTTGTTCCTCAGAGGACTGCCCTGCTGCTTGAGGCCTGCCTTGTTCTCCAGTGGACTGCCCTGCTCTCTGAGAAGGAAGACTGAACCCGCTCCCTTCATCCCAGGCTAACCAAAGCGACTACAAGGGTCAGTTTGCTGACCTACCGTTCTGGGCTACAGGAACACAACAAGCTCCAGAGGCCTCCCAGCAACAGCCCAGCTGAATTACCGCAACTGGACCTGCCTTAGCACTGCTGGCCTCTGTAAGAGTGAATCCCTGAACCCCAAGAGTTGCCTCCCCAGCTCCTGGACCCTTGGCTGGCATCAGAGTGCACTCCTCTGAGATAAAAGTAGAAATGCTGAGGTTTTGGGCCCCCGTGACCGCAAACGGGCCAGTTCGCACCAAGACTTTGCTAACTTTGATGACAGCCAAAGCGAGATCTGCACTTCGTGCAACAGCAGCCCACGGTGCCCGACAACGCGAAGCTCCATCAATGACTGTCTATGAGGCCTGACAGGATCTTCACGGTGCAGTGACGACCGTCTGCGATGCCAGGCCTACTTTTAGCTCTACTGCGATGACCATCAGCAAGGCTCTCTGTGCTCCTCACAGCCTCTCCCACTGCTTACTGGACTCTTCACGCCAGACTTTAAGAAGGTATGTTTTTCGCCGGATTAACCTGGTCCATCTCTGGCCTGTGCTCCATCGTGGTCGGCCTGAACTTGTGACTTTAACTCAGTCTAGCATGAGCAGATGACCATTGGTGGCACTTTGTGCTTTTAGGCACTATACCTTCCTGAAACTTTGAAATTGCATATCGCTGGTTCTACTGATTGGATTTTTGTCATTCTGGTATCATTTTATTTATTCAAATGTACTCTATTTTGTTCTAAATTGGTATGGGATTTTTCTTGTGTTGTGTTTTCACTTTATTACTGTTTGAGTGCTGCATAAATATTTTACACATTACCTCCAAGTTAAGCCTGACTGCGTTTGTGCCAAGCTACCAGAGAGTTAAACACAGGTTCATTTAGTGACTTTTGTGGTTCACCCCGACAAGGACTATGGTTGTTGCTTGAGAAGGGTTTTCAGCCCACTCAACCAAAAACCCAATTTCTTACATTTGAACTACAGGAATGTCCTTTATATGGGTGGTCCTGACAAATTGTCCACTTATAGACAGTCCACAAAGCAGATGCTCGTTTAGTCACTGGTGTGTCATGTAGGGAGCTTATATTCCCTGCTCTTCAAAGTTGCAGTGGCTGCCAATTAAAAAACACAATACTGTTTAAATCTCTGATGATTATGCATACGTTAATACACAGTACTGCTCCACTGTTCCTGAAAAACAAACTACTGCCATATCAACCTTTAAGATCTTTAAGCCGTTGACTTCCAACCTTTAGTGCGTTCCCAGAACTAAAATAGCAACTTTTGGTGATCTGCCTTGTCAGTCTGAGCTGTGAAGGAATTAAATAAATTAGCTGACCAACTTTGTGCCACTCCTGCTCTACTGAGCTTTTGAGCATTTTTAAAAATCTCATCTGCTTAATTTAGATTCATTTGCTGTTTTCTCTATATTATTTCATTCTGGTTTTAGCATCTAGACGCTTTTTTCATATGTTTGCTTTATAAATAAAAACAATACAATAGCCAAGTTTTAGCACACACAATTGCCTCCAGGTGCAACCTGGAGAAGATTGCGCAGTGCAGCAGTGTAAGAGGATCACCAAAGCACAAAAATACTAGTTTTATTAGTTTTAGCACGTGATTCGCCATTACATAGTAAAAAAGTTGGAACTGGGTGCAAAAAAAGGAAAAGAAAAAGAAAAAACAGACGCTGCGCACAAATGTATTCACAGAGCGTTTTTTTGTACCAGCCTCTACTATTGGATTCACGAGTATTAGCCCTTCTGCAAAAAGCGTCACCACTGAGTATGCAGCTATCTAAATGGTAAAAGATAATGAGTTTGACGATACACATCTACAGTCCATGTAGTTCAAGATATTAGAAGAGTGAGCTGAAAGTAAAAATACCAGGACATGACCAGAGTCTGGCATAGGACTCAAGAGGTCCAAACAGTTGATACTACCTGTGAAAAATAAGAGTACCCAGGTGAATCTAAATGACACAAGAAAACTTCTCATCACAAATGTCCTTAAAGCAGAAAAGTTCAAATCCCGAAAGGCTCGTCCCAGCAAAATGCTAGAGAGTCCAAAGAAAAAATGCTAGGTTGTGTGTTTAGACTCAAAAGCTGATAATTCTTAGGAGAATGTACATCCTTGAAAGAAAGAGGATTAAAGAGTACCAATTTAAAATTCAGAAAAGGAAATCTTCTAGACACGACCTGGACCAGTGAAGACCTAAGAAGGTAATGCTACTGCCTCAAAATAAATTATCCAATCAGCATCTAACAGCAAGAGATTGACTCACTCCCAGCCATTCAATCAATGGTAAGTGATGGAAGGTGGGAAGCAATCACATCCCCTTGGCAGGTGCCTTCACTACCCTCCATGCTAAGATTTATGTCACTGGCTGTGTCCCACGCAGGGAACACAGGTTCGAGAGTTGTTTGCAAAAGCACGCACTTGGGCTTCTTCTGTGCTTGCACCTTTCAAACCTTGTCCATAGTTTCTTAGCATTTTGCTTAGGCATCAAGGAAATAGTAATGGTTCTTATGTCACCTGTACACATTTCTATCATTTCTTCATCCTGCATTTACACATAATATTACTACACAAAAAGGTTTAAGAAATTAGTTAACCAAGTTCAAATGGCAGTAGGCGGCACCAAACAAAAGGAAATGCCTGATCAATTCTTAACTCATTATGTAAATTTTCCTTCTGTGGCGGTGGTGGATGAGGTCACAGGACATACTGCAAAATTAATGTTCAGGTGCTATCCCGTGCTACTGAGTCTTTCGATTGGGACTCTGATTCGGGTTACTCTACAGACAGTCTGATGTGGGGGATTAGTTCTGCTATGCCTTGGATGACGAAACCTATTGATTGTGCAGGATGGTGAACCATAAGGAAGACTGTCCGCTTGGGTGGTTGTTGCTTAGATTTATTGCAGAACACTACCTTGTTAGACTGAATATCTTTAAGTGAAAAATATTCAGCAGCACTCACTTTTCTCATCAAGAAGAGATTACATTAACTGGATGAAAAGCCCCTCTTCAGGACTATGGATGGTAAGGTGTTCTGAACTTGTTTCTTGGTCGATGGTCTAATAACAAAGCAGGCTTACCTACCTAAATATCTTGGCTCTGGGAACGCTACTTGAGGCTCATCTGGTGACTTAACGTGTTATGGTGCGGCAGGATTTCACTGAAGCTTGTGACTATAGGATCCAACTTGGATGAATGAGGATTGAGTTTACTACCAACCTGCCCATGAGCACTGAGACTGCAGTGATGCTCATAGAATAGTGGGGGCCTGCTATTCTCCTAGAAAGTAGTATAGAGCCCTTTTAGCATTGTTCGTTTCAATCTTAGTAATGTGTACAACCTTGTCCAGAGTACTCCTGAATAGCTCAACATTCCCACTGGCTCGGAGCCATAAAGGCAGTATATTTTGAAGGGTAATTATGTGTGACTGGAGATATGAAGTGAAATCGCTCCCTTGTAGAGAATTTCTTTGAGTACGACTTCTGCTGACATTGATTGCACCGCCTTAATTTTCAGGTATTTGTTGGAGACAAGGAGGTGTTGTTGTTTTAGGAGTGAGGCTAATTCAGCATTTTCCCAACCCCAAGGTTTGATTGATATTTCTTTGGTGGCTAACGGAACTTAATAATTTTCACTGTCTGGTTGATTGCCAAAAGAGGCAGCAGGGTTCCATGCCTTTCACTTTTATGCTGATGTCTGTCAACCAGACTTTGATTGATTCTCATGGCTTAGTTGCCCATGAGTGCTAGTTGTAGTGCACAAGATGCAACATCTGTAGGGACAAAGGTGCATCTTCCTCTAAGGAGCCTCCCCTTTTCAGCCTCAGATAGCTCTTGGGGCACAATCTGCAAAGTATTTTATGTACAAGTGGCAAACTGCAACTGTTCTTGTGTAATAGGTGGAGGTGATCATGTCCAGTACTAACAGTACAGTGGCTGTGGTCTTTAATCTTTTTCACGAAGAACTTGTTCTTCTGTATGAATGGCATGACCTCCTTCTTCCATGGCATTTTCTAACGGATACCAGTGAGGTAATCAACCAGCAGTTTATGAAACCATCCTGGAGTGAGAATGTTTTGCAGCATCATCCAAGCTTCTCCTAGTATTAGACTTCTCCGTTTTGGAGAACAGCAACCGTGTATGATTTTGGTTTGTAATTCCTCTCCTGGGTTAGAAAACTCACAGGTTCTGGCCAGCTCGCCTGGGGATGCTTTGAAGACACCTATGTGTTTATTCTCTGTTCAACAGCTGCAAGACCCTCCTCTCTTAGCCCAGACTGGTTTGGGTTCAAAAGGGCATGTTGAGCACAGTCAGAGCTGTGTCATAGTCATTAGCTTGGCTAAGAGCCTGAAGAAAACATTGTGGACATGTCCACTACAAAGACGGAAGAGTACCGAATGCTTGGTAGTCTAGTTTATCTGCTTGATTAAAGAGAAAGGGTTTTCTAACATTTCCAACCATAGTCTAAGCCTAGGCAGAAGGGGGTATGCAGACTTTGTGATGCACCATTCTTACTGATGGATATTTCGCTGCCTTCACTGCACTGCAGTTGTAGGTGGCGAAATGCCAGTTGGCAGGGTGGGAAGGAGAGTGGAGGACATTCCCTGTAAAAGAAAAAAATTAAGAAAGAAAGCAGCAATCACTGCGGGCTAAACACCGCATCAGGAGCGAGTCAGTTTTGCTCTGAGGTGAAATGTCCGCAAATGTCTGCAAATGGGACAAGGGAGGATATCATATGAAAAAGCAGAGCAAGGGCATTGTGCTAGATGTGTTAAGCAATCAAACTGAAGTTCCCTGTAGTAGTTTATTTCCCTTAAAGAAAAAAAGGAACAGGTAACTTCTGAGCCAGTTTCCCTTATGTGCCAGTCAGTCACTTCAATCATCTTAAAATCTCACTGCCTTTATATCCGTTTCATAGTTTCTGGGCGAGTCCCACTCCTCACATGAGCCTTTTAGAAGAGAGAGAAGACTGTTGGGAAGATGGAGAAGAGACATGCAGCACCCAATGCAACACTAATGCCAGAGTCCATAAGTGAAGCAACGGCGTGGCAGAACATGGGAGTTCAAACAGTGGCAGACAGAGATGCCAATGTGGGTAAATGGTGAAAGGCAGCAGAGGAAGCCAGGGAACTCTAAAATCTGGCATGCAGCCTGAATGAGGACGAGGTAGGTTGCCTGCCTCGTCTCTAACGTTCTGCTCCAGAGCTGTGCACCACATGTGCCATACACCCTCTACTATCACTGACGCGCACACATTTATCTGAAGTAGTTGTGATGTTAAACCCCTCCCCCTTCTTTTGTCATCAACATGACTTCAAAACAAGCAAGCCCACTCTTTACATTACCGTAGGGGAGGTCTGACTGCCCCCGTCTATGGGTTACTCCATTCTGATCACCTTAAGACATGGTTTTCAAGCATACCCCCATGAGCTAACATACGACCCTCAGAGGAATTTTATCTGGCCCACGTTGAGCGCACAGTAAGGTGGAATAGGCTGCGAGAATAATTGTCAGAGTGCTGCAGTGGGCGGACAGGGATGGCTGGCCTCAGCCTTTAAATAGAGCAGCCATATACGAGAGTGAACAAGGGCCAGCACAAAAGTGAATTGCACTGCTAAGAGCCTTAATCAGAGGAGTGACGGCAATAGCACATAAATCACTTCCACCACAGGAGGCTCTCTACTCAGGGGAGAGGCAGAAGCGACAAGGTCTCTAATCAGCCTACAAAAAAAGCCATGTATGTATTCACATTAGGCACAAATAGGAGCTGGGTATCGTCAGTAAACATCAGAACTGTAAGGCCAAAAGTTTGCATCAATGCACCCCCAAGATTATGTTGTTACTTTCTACTGACGAAGGACAAATATCCTGAATCACTTGTCTACAGATACAAAGCACTGGCAGCATGAACAATGATGAATACTAAATACTTCAACTAAAGTGAGTTTTATCATGCATTGCATTTACCACAATGCATCTGGGCAAACTGTTAGCTGGTATGCCAGGCAGTCTGCTCCCTCACCCCCTTTTTAGGTCGAGCCTAGCGCAGCGCGCATGCGCTGCTCTAGGAGAGGGCCTCTTGGAATCACTCCAGACATTCTGAAAGCTTTCAGAAAGCTTGTGCGTGTGGTTGTCACATACTATTGGCCTTTGCTGTGGCTTTCAAAAAATGAAAGCACGCAATTGGCCAAAGGCGGGTGCATGTCCCACCTCTTCTTAAAATGTTCGCTCCCATGGCGTTTTGCTCTCGGGAGCGAGCAGGCTGGCAGCTGCATTCCTCCTGGGTCACATGCTTTCGCTTTTGCCTGTTATCTGCTAAAGCAATTTATTGCCTTTCCGAACGCTGCCGCCCTTGCTTAACCTAGTATCCTGTATCATGTTACTAATTGATTTTAACGCGCTGCACTGCTTTTCTTTGAAATGCTTGTTTCACATTATCTCCAAGTGTTGCGACTGCCGCCTCTTACTGCAAAACCTTAAGTTCGAGGCAGAAAATGTCTGTAGAAATGCTGCAGTTGTGTTTACTGTGCGATAGCCCGGGCAGTTTAAGTTTACCATGGCCTCAGGGAAGGGGTTTGCTGAGTCACCCCTTCCTCTCCGGGCTGTTTGTTCAAAGGTCGGTCTTCAGTAGGAAGTAACGTAGCCAAGAAGCACACGAGCTCTGACTGGTCGGTGAGACACGTCTTCCCATGCAGGGGGTAACAGAGGATCAAATGTGTGGCCGTGGCCCCTGCTGCTTTCTGCAGTGAGGCAGTGAGTGTAGAAGAGCGAAGGCGCGGGAGCTCTACCTACGTTCCCTCCAGTCACTGGAGCCAGACCGAATACCTCATCACCTGCCTTACTGGCGCGACTGTGAAAAACAGGAACTGAACAGCAGTAAAGCAAAGGTCCCAGGCGTCAGCTGTTGTTCCGAATCGCATGGATCACACAGAAAAATACACGTTTTGAGTGTTTAATGCATCTCGCAGCGCACCTTTGAGTAACACGACAGCCCCTCTTTCAATCACCTAACCCTTAATTTATGGCGGTCCAGACGTCTCGCTGTCGTTTTAGGTCTCCACTAATCCTGACCGAGGTGACATTTCGAAAGGCAAATGGCTTTTGTTTGTGAACGTTTACTTGTTGGGGGTTACCCACTGCACAGACCCCAACCAGCATTGGCGTCAGAGCGCTGTAGAGAGCACAGTGAGCGTAATAGAGCGAAGGCAAGACAAAACTCAAAGGGGCTGGGTGTGGCCCAACGGCTAGAGCGGCTGACCCTGAACCTGGAGAACCAGGCTCGAGCCTGGCGGGAAGCCCAACATCCTGTGATTCTGGGCAAATCACTCAATCTAATCTCCCCGTGTCCTAAAAAAAATGTGTCTGTTTGTAATGCAACCGATGCTTATGTAAAGCGCTCCGATACCTTCAGGTCGAGTTCGCGCTATATAAAACTGCAAAAAAATATATATATATATTTACTAGAGTTCAAAACGTGATGGAAGTGCACAGAGGTGGGCAGAAAATGTTTGAATCGGGTATTTCTGTGTATGCACTCTCTTTTAAAAGAAATTGCTGTCCGGGGCGTTAGTGGCGTTCACTTGCAGGGAACAAGACCACAACTACTACACAACGCAGTTGTTTTGACTGAGTCCTATGCCTGCCTTAGCGACATTCAGTTGCATGTATGCGTGATGTCTTGTGCAGAACCTCTGGGCCGCTTTCAGCAAGTGTTAGCTTTAAGGTAATAGTGCTTGTATGCTCACTTTCTCCATCATTTAAAGTGAACCACAAGTCTGTTCGCACTTTTGCGGCTTTCTTTAAAACACAAATAACATAAAATGTTTGGCCAACTGATAGCTGTGCATGTTGTGAGAGTCCTGTGAAGTTGGGGTGGGGGTCATCACAGAAGATGATGAGTTTGCAGCACAAACATGGACATTTTAATTTTCCGTTTAGAGTTGCACCGAGGTGAGTTATCACAAGAAGGGGCAAAGTTGCCAAATATCAACCGGGGATGGCCAGTTAATAAGAAGTCTCCAACAACAGCACACAGGATGGAATCTTGTTTCCTATAGGATGCTTCTGTCCGCAGGACGGCTCCAATCTTCACACGCTTTCTTCTGTTTTCACTCTGAGTCATTGTGCTCGAGCCGGGGGGGGAGGGGAAGCCCTGTTTGAGAAGGGGTCTGCAGGAGGCTCTGGGTAGGGGGAAGGGCATCCTTTAATAAGTAACTTACTGACAGGAATTCTCTGTGCACTTGGCATGCCGTCTTTTCGAGCAGTTAAGCTGAAGAGTTAGGGGAAAAAAACTCAGGGAATTAAATGTATCCATTCACTTTCATTAAAAAGGGGTAACTTTAAAGATGAGAAAATTAAGAAAAAACAAAGCCATTTTGGCATAAAAAAAACCTTACAGTCTCCTGCCGAAATTTGGTGAGTTGGTAACTCTGGTAGTGCGCCCGCGGCGCTGCCCTCGAGCCTGCTCTGCAGATAAGACCCCTCAGTGCCCTGGGCGTGTCGCTGTCGACAGCCAGGGCAAGTCTTCAGGGTAGCCCGACTACGGACGTCATAGGTCACAAACACTGCTGACCTGCAACTCAAGGGGGTTGCGCAACTCCCTTTCACCAGCGTAGGCACCTCCCTTCACTAGCCTGGGTGCCTCTGTTCACCAGCCGGAGCGCAACCCTTTACCAGTGTGGGCACCTCCCTTCACCAGAGAGGGCACCTCCCTTCACTAGCCTGGGTGCCTCTGTTCACCAGCCGGAGGCATCCCTTTACCGGTGTGGGCACCTCCCTTCACCAGCCGGGGCGCACCTCTTCACCTCCCATCATCAGCTGGGCACCTCTGTACACCAGTCTGAGCCCCTCGTCTCCAGCCTGGCACCCCTTGTCCCCTTGGCCTTCTGTGAGTGAAAGTGGCCATATACATGCCTTTTTTAACTTGAGGACACTCACAATACTAAATAAAGGATGTCCTGTATGTGAGTGGTACCCCATTTTAATTGCGAGAATAAGTGTTCTCTTTTCATGGTTGGGGACCAGTGGGCACTGAGTGATTTTTATACTCTCAGTGTTGGTTGTTTCACACAATTTTTGTGTTTCACTGTTTTGATTTCTCACCTTTGAGGAATTTTGAGCACACACCTTTTTTTGAGGCCACGAAAGCAACCGATGATGACAACGTGGGCATACTGGCGACTACCATCCAGCAGCTCCTTGGGTTTGCGTACGTGAGGTGCTTTCTGGCCTCGTTTCACAATTTTGATGTACACATTTATGTGATGGTTTGAAACCACTGGGTTTTGTGTATATGTTGTGGTTATTGACATTTCCTTTTTAAATTGAACAGTGAGGAATTGCAGTTTATGGATAGTAGTCTGGACTAGCTTGGGAAGTTAAAAATGTATGTATAACTCCCTACAGATCTTAAAAATATGAGAGTTTCTGTTCAATAGAGGTCAGACCTAATTGTGTTTATAACCCCTTGTCTCCAGCCTGGCACAGGGTGCCAACACTCCTGGCTCCATACAGAGTATGCCCTGGTGCAGGTTGGGAGGGGCCCCTGCGCTCGGTCTATCAGTGGAAAACGCCACGTGCAGGCGGAGTTGAAAAACCGCAAACTGTGCGGCATACCGGCAGCATCACTTAACAAGTAAAACCTTTTTTTTTTTTATGTAATTGCATTCATGATGAAAATCATGAAACTTATTGCGTGTAAAATATTACAAAAAGAAAAAAACTATGCATTTTGTTGGGAAGTTTGTTAAGAAATGAATGCGGTGCTTTAGGAAAGTCAGCATTATGCGGCGTAATGTGAGACAATTTGTGACAGTATTACTTTATTCTGGAAAAAGATTTCACCTCATTAGTACCTGTGTAAGAACCATATACAGCGGTAGCAAGTGAAAGATGACCAGCCAACTTTTGCGAAAGGCCTTCCACTGCGTGGGAACACGTGTTGACGTTTCTAGTAACTTTTGATCTTTTTTTTAAAATTAAAATCTGAAGACTATGCAGCAGATGATGAGTTATGTGTCAAATTCAGCATATTCATTATTATGTGGAAAACGCCACACCCACAGAATCTTGCAATTTCAGTGGCGCTGGATATACATTGTTTTTACACCGTTGTGACCGTAAGAGCAGTATTTGGTTTTGTATGGTTGCACTTCTAAAACCAAGTCAGCTCTGGAAAAACAACAGGATACATCTCACTGGGCTGAATGATACAGTGTACAACTTCCCCTACGTCACGTTGAACACCTCCAACCATTCATAGCTTTTTTGCTAACAGGGGCACTTTTCATGCTGAGATTTGTGGCTTGTGAAAAGCTAAACTACACCTCCCAGAATGCAACATAATGATTGCTTGAGAACCAAGACCAGCTGAAAGCCCCACGGATGACGCATTGCTGGGGAACTTTCCTGTACTGAGCAGAGTGTGATACTGATTGGGCTGAGAGCACAGGCATGGCACTGCTATGAGAGATCTACCGTTTGCAGGTAGTGCGGGTGGACCGAGTCTAGCTGCTAAGCTCCAAGACAGCTTTGAAGATGACAGTTCCATGTACAAGTGTTTAATCCAATCCTGCTTTTTCCTTTGCATTCTGTGGTTAATAGTCGTGTTAATCTCATTAAAGGAACTAAGAGCATTACACCTCGTCCATCTTCCTTGTCCCAGTTCTTACTGGGTGAGATATATCCTCTCCGGCAACAGAATATGAATTACGCCATCAGACAACATCTATCCTAGTAAAATTGCACGTTAACAAAGCCAATAGCTCTGGCTAAACACTTATAACGCCCCAAAGGCGAGACCTATTGGCTATGCCAATGCTTGTTTATTATTGTCTACTTGTTGAGTTGACACGTTCTGGGATGCACTTGTGCTCTGGGAGTGGTACAGAAACCAGGAGAGACTGAGAGCAGCCTTGCTAGAACCCCAACATTTAAGTTGTTACTCTCTATTGAAGAAGGACAACTATCCTAAAAACATGTGTCTTAAGATACACAGCACTGTCAGCAGCAATAATGGTGAATACCAAAACCTTCGACAAACGTCATTTTTCTCATGCACTGCATTTACCACAAAGCATCTGGGTGAATTGTGTGCTGGTATGCCAGGTAGTGTGCACCCTCCCCCTACAGTATCAAATGTGCCTTTGGGTCATTTTTAGGCTAAACCTCCCCCTGCAGTATCAGATGTGCCTTTGGGTCATATATAGGCTAAAAAGAAAGGGCGATAATACCAAGCCCCGAAGCACTCTCTATGTAAGGGTTTTCATGTAAGATAAGGAAAGGCGTAGTGTAATTTGGGTAGTGTGGTTAGTCAAAAAACTTTGGATCCAAAAAAGGACAATGCTTCTGATACCGAAGGCCTCCAGGCGATTGAGCAAAACCTATAGGTCAACATATGGTTTTAAAGGCCGCAACGAGATCTAGCAGAATCAGAGCTCTGATGTAATACCCTGATTTGCATACCTGGGTAGATCATTTAATACAGTCACGCATTCAGTACTGCCAGTCACGGCCGGCATGACTCGGAGCTGGGGGAAAGGGGGTGGGGGGCATGGGCGTCGCGCGGGGGGGGCGTTAATAATTAAAAAAATAATTCGTCTCCTCTCTCTGCTTCTACAGGAAGCGGGCCAACCAAACAGTCCGAGCCCACAACAGTGGGAAAGCCACTCCACCCTTGCCTGGAGCAGGAACGCCCCCCCCCCAGCCCTGTCTTCTGCTTTCTCGCAGTGCGAGAAGCAGAAACATAAAATACCATTTTATGTTTCTGCTTCTCACACTGCGAGAAAGCAGTAGGGCGACGCTCCTCCGCCCACATGGAGGAGCCGCCCCCGAGTACTGCATCCTGCTCAGAAACCTGCCTGCACTGGGTGAAGTTTCTCTTGAGAATCTACAAAAGCAGTTAGTTGTTTAAAAATAGCCAGCTCCAATAATTTTGCCATAAGTAGTAATTCGGATAATGGTCTGTAATTATCAATGCATTAAGAGAGGATTTTTCTTAAATAATGGTCGAATGTGTGTGCTTTTTAGTTCCTCTGGAACGTAGCCATTATTCAGTGAAGAATTCATAATGGCTCGGGCATAATAACGTGAGTTCAATAGGAGTTCTTTCTGCAATTTTGCTGGTATTGTAACTGCGTCAGATCCTGAGGGCTTGCTACTGTTAATCAGAGGCAAACAGTCCTCACCATTCAATGAGAACTGACTCAGTGCCTCTGTGCTTTCTGAAATGAAATGCCCATTACAATCAGCTCCTGGATCTGGACCTACATTCGAGGTCAAATGCGCTTCAATAACTAATATTTTCTACTAGAAAAAGTTCACAAATAGGTTACATTTTGCCTCGGAGAAGATTTCAAACGTTTGTCAAGGTGTTTCCCTTAGTTCATTAATTATTGAAAAGATAGCTTTGTAAACATTTGGGGCCTTAAACATTTTAGCACAACATGCTGCCTTAGCAGCTTTTATTAACGTCTTATTTCTATTCTTTAAAAAAAGCAAATCATTCATTTGAGGAGCTTACACCTTAGCATAGCTAACTCCTCATTGAACCACTTAGTCTGTCTGTCTCTCCTAGTACAGTGATTTGTTTGCAAAGAGGTCATGTCCTCTGCTAACTGCTGATTGTACTGATTTAGAAGTTTGTTCAGATCATTATTTCTATTTTCAAATCTATCTATAGATTGTGGTTTAGTCAATAGTTTATGAAGATTAAAATTGTGCCAAATCGTTTTCCCCATCTGTCTGCAACATTTGAAATGACATCAGTGATAACAAAGCTGTGCATGGCGGCTGCGCAAGTTATAGTTACTTTAGGGCACGAGTTACAGTTACTTGAGATAACTATAACTGGCGAATTTTAGTCTAATATGGTATGTTTTTAACGGAAATTTTCACCTAAGTTTAACGTCCCTTAAACCTTTGGTTTTGTCAGTGAATTTCCAAGGTTTTTTTGTTGTGCAAAGCAAGATATTACCACCATACCTAACTAGAACATCACTTTACCCTTTGTTTCTTTCAGTGAATATAATGACTTCATAGTCCAGATAAACTGAACTATGAAGTGATTGGTCCAAGGTACCACAAAAGCTGGCTCTTTCTTACGCATATCATTGTCACTACAGGCAAAATGTAACATATGACCCCCTTTAAAGTGATAAAGTTAAACAAAGATAACAATTCTCGGAAATTGCCCTGCATTCAACATCAAAATGGACATTTAAATCTCACAGAACAATAGTCTTGATATTGTCAGATGAAAGGTAACCAACTGTGAGTTCATCGCTAAAGTGTGGCCTTTGAGCAACCCCTAGGCAGCAGCGACGGTTTCTTTGATAGGTGGATGGCATCGCCCACCCTATTTGCATGCGCTTAGATCATGCTGGTAATTGCTATTTTCAATTACCATGAAGGTAATTTCAAATAGTAATTACCGGCATCCACATTTCTTTTAGAATATTAAGTAACATCAGTGGCAAAGTTACTTAGCATTCTAAAATAAATGCAGAACAGGTCGGACTCCTGCGCTGCTGCCTACCTGATGGAGAAAGATGACGCTCAGACAAGGGTGTCAGACAAGACAGGCGGGTTTTTTGTGATACATGCCCTAGTGTGCACGAGTCACATAACTGCTAAATTGCTTAAGGAAATACGGGCGGGAATGGTGCCAGACCTGCAATTCAATGTTTGGTGGTCCTTGGAGACCTCCGGCAAATGATGCGAGGCAGCGTCATGCATTAAAGCAGCCCCAGGTGGGTACATTATAAGTCCTGTACCTCCCGAGGCTGCTTATATATTAATCTGCTGCATTCACGACAACCCGCCCTTTCCTGAGTTGTGATGGGGTGGGGTCATCAAGCATAACTGACCCACCCATCCTGTGACGATGTGGGAAAGGTAAGGGTTATTTATTTATTATATATATATATCTGTGTGTTGCTAGAGCTGCCCATGAAGAAGAGGCTGTGTCCTTGAAACGCGTCGGCATGAACTGTTATCTGGAGTGAAGATGCCGGTTTTTCCATAATAAAGCTTGTGCTTCAGCTGCTGTGAGTGCGTCCTTTGAAGCTTTCGGGCGATTGGATAACAAAATATATATATATATATATATATATATATATATTTTTACAACCTTTGCAACTAACAACAATAATCACAGCACATTGTATTATGCTGTGATTACTGTAGTAATGCTGCATTTTGGGGAAAAAAATGCATTTTAACTACTATGACGAGATGTCACAGAGTCATGAGACTCAACTCATGACCCTGTGACGTCGAGTCACATGCAGCATGCTGTAAACAGAATACACTGCGCATGCTTCTGCTCAATGTATTCTGTTTTTAGGTCTCGCCTAGCGTTGCAGCGCATGCATGCGCTGCTCGCTCGGCGAGATTTATTGTGAAGGAGGACTTTGAGAAGAGGGCTTGAAGCCCCGCCCCTCATTTTCATTGGAAGGCGTCATTGTTTATGGTAAACGGTGGCCTTCCATTGAAAATGAGGCTTCTTTGTTACCGCCCTTTCGCCTTTTGGTCCGGCCCATCCGGACTGGCTCGTCTGCTTTGCGGCTGTTGCAAAGCAATTTCTTATCTTTAGGAGGCGTGTTAGATAAACAAGCCGTGAGAGCCAGTCCGGATGGGCCGTCTCAAAAGGAGACAGGGCGCCGCGTGTTTATTTTTGCATCGCGCTTTCACTTTAAAGTGAAAGCGCGATGCAAAAATAAACAGCGGCTGCCTGGCGAGCGCTTGTTGTCTCTGTCTCTGCTCTACATTCTTTCTTTTTCTGGTATTTCACTGAAGTCTCTCCTTTCTGTTGCACCCAGTCTCCGTGCTTCCTCTACTTCCGGCCTTTCTTTGCTGTTTCCTTTCTGTCTCACTATTTATTCTCTCCGTGCTCTCTTCCTGTAATTCTCCCCACTCTTTTCTCCTTCTCAGCGTTTCCTTTTCCTCCCTCTATTCCCTCTGCTCGCTATGTCTCCTCCAGCTTTCTCTCTCCGTCTCCTGTCTGTGTTCCCTCGCCTCCCTCTACAGCTGCCTTTTCTCTGCCTCTCTCCCTTATCTCCACCCTGCTGGGCTCTGTTAATCTCTTCACTCCTGCTGGATCACGGAGTCACATTCCTGGTGCTTTCACTGTAAATATTTTCAGTTAAGCTGATTTAATATCAGTTTGTGTTCTTTCCTGGCACCAGGGAGGGACTGAAATAATTAAACACTCCTCTCCCCCGTCCCCCCATAGGCTGTGAGGTCACCAGCACCTACCCGGTGAATAACTGATGGCCTGAGAGCCCGGCCACAGACACCCTCCACCCACGTCTGTCCTGCATCACTGCTCCCTGCCCCGCTCCCATCCTCGGAGGAGCGTCCTTCAGTGCCATCTTCCCTCACTCCGAGAGTCAACCCCTCCTCTTACTTCCTGGTGAGTGCCCCCTCTTCCCCCAGCCCTCCTCAGAGGAGTGCTCCCCCAGCCCCTCCCCTGCTGCTCAAAAGCTTAAGATGGACTGAGGCCGCCCTTGGTGGCCAGAGCTCAGTCAGAGGCGCTGAGGAGAGGAAGACAGGCAACCGAGACTGAGGGGGCACCGGAGGCATCCTGGGAGACTGAGGGACAGCATCGGCCAGAACTGAGGCGTCCAGGGAAGCTGAGGGACAGCAGAGGCGTCCAGGGAGACTGGAGGACAGCAGAGATGTCCAGGGAGACTGGAGGACAGCAGAGGCGTCCAGGGAGACTGGAGTACAGCAGAGGCGTCCGAGGAATCCCAAGGGGGCATACAGTGAAAGTCCAGGGGACATAGAAAAGTGCTAGAGACATCCAAGGAAAATAGAGCATCTAGGGAGGGCCCAGGTGAAAGCCAGGGAGCATCAACGAAACAGAAGACATCAAGAGAGAGCGGAGACATCCAGAGACTTGGGAAGCCTGGTACAGCCGGGGGCAGAAGAGACACCCAGGGTCACCGTAGGACCGCAGAGGAGGTAAGCGTCCTATCTGGGTGCATGCAGTTACATGTGTACAGAGCTCCATACCTCCGATGAGGGGCGTGTGTGAGGTGAGCTCACCTGGGAAGCGTTTGGTGTCGTCCGTGGGGGTCAGGCCGGTGCCGTTATCCTGTCTTGGTTCGCAGCACTTACAGCGCAGTCGTGGGGGAAAGACAGACAGAGCGCATGTAGTTTACATTAATCGGTTACTGAGATTTACTCCGCTCGTCCCGTAATAAATTCTGGGTGACGGGTAAAACCATCAGCCCACATCTGGGGCCGGACCCAGCAGACGAGACTGAAGATCTGTGCAGTCTCTGAGCCACAGGTGAGGGACAGGCTGGAGAATCGCTCATATGGACTGTGTTAGAGTCACCACGATGCAAGCCTTTATTTTAACAAGATGGGTTATATATAATGCTTTAAAGTTTCTATTAGAGAGTTTGGTGAGGGGCAGGGCTTGCATGAAAGCAGCTGTTATGGAAGAGAGTTAGCGCACATTATGAGACAGTTAAAGAACTATAACGAGTCTCTTTGACCTTGATCAAAGGCAGTGAAGGGTGGTAATTCTGCAGAGTTTAAAAAAAATCCACCCTGAGGATAAAGTCAACAAGCATTTGCAATGCAATAGGTCTCGCAGTTGTGAGAGTTTGAGCTATTGGCATTGTAAATGGCAATGCCTTTTATTTACGTGTTGGTTTTTAAAACATAAATAAAAGGCATTGTCATTTACAATGCCAATAGCTTAAGTTCTCGCAAATGCGAGACCTATTGCATTGCAAATGCTTGTTATAGCATTTCAGCCGGATCCGCAGAGTAGAGCTTTCACTTTCAGCTTCTCTGTGAACTGTGGCGGGGAACCATCAACGGACACCCCTCTGTAGCGACAAGCAGCACACAGACCCTGGCCTCATCTCACCAATCTGCTGGACGGCCTGGCAAGATAAGTTTAAATCTGTAAATATTTCATTTTACCGATCTTATCTTTCAGTTTTTAGGCACATTACACGTTCATAAGACAAGCTGTACAAAAACATAGCGTGTTTCATTTAATAAACTGTAATGTTGCTCTAGCTATAGGAATCTAGCCCACACGCAACCGTCTTGCCTTTTAGTGCACTAATGGCACTGTCACCAAGGTAGGGGCAGAATGATTCTAAGTTCATGTTCAAACACTATCACTATTAATAAATGCTTCTCAGTGCGGTCTTATAATGTGACGTGATAATGTCAAAGCTTCTACGCGTTACAGAAATACACTACTGGAATTCTGAGGGGAGTGCACTTTCCACCTTTGCAGTCATGTCAAGTACCGCGCATCAGGGGTCAAACTAGGGCTGGTGTCCGCATCACTACACTAGAATGCATTATTCATTCAAATTATAGCGCCCCTGGGTCTTGACCAGACGGCGCACTGTATGAGGAGCTGCATTTAAGCAGCGAGTGCGCTGGCAGTATGTTCGCTGTGGAGAGTGTGTAGCTTGTCCCACTTATTTACTTAGCATTTGTCACAATTAAATTTGGGTGATGCATGGAAAAAATATAATCACTCACCTCTTGCCGAACTGGCTGCTGTACTGAGTATAGAACACATTCATCAGTCAGTGCATGATCATAAACAAAAGTCATTCCGGACCCAAGTGGCAGACAGTGCCCCACATGGATCCAGGAGCAGCGCTTTGCCTGCCCTTGCTTTCCAGCAATGCGCCAGTCTATGGGTTGCTTTGAGAGGTCAGTGAGATTGGTGCAGAATGTTTTCAACCTTGGGTTCTGGTTGCTGGGAAATCATCACTGGCTCATCTCTCCTCCAGCTTGCCAGCCCCCTGAATGTTGCAGTTGTGAAACTTATTGTGGTATCTGGTTTTCAGTGTTATGCATCTTTCCTGCTTCTCTGCCTTGCTGCTCAGCCAGAGTGGATGTGCTGTGGAATGTTGGTGCATGTGAGGTAATGGAATGTTGGGGATGCCTGGTGGATGGAGTGTCAGTTGGGTGTATGGGCTGAGCAGCAAGGGAGCTGCTCCTGGTGGGGCTCACTTTATGATCTATTTCTATCTTCATTATCATCTATGATCTACTTCAATAAACCTGCTTCATTGATCTACTCCTCGGCTACATGGACTTATTTATCATTACCACATTTGGCGACGATCTGGAAGAAAAGACCCTACGTGACTGGCTACTAATCTACATGAGGAAATTTCAAACAGGAAACAAACTACGTATACTGGAAACTACTTCAAGTGAAACTACTTCAAAACCAAGGAAAAGAACGCCCATCCCAGCCCCACCAGTGTCCTCAACTATCCGGACAGCCTGCCCTGGGCGCTTCACATTCCTTACTTTCATGGATCTAAACATCAAAGGAAAAAATACAGCGCTAAACAGTGTACCTTGAAAACTGGAATACTTTCAAACACCTGTCTACCATGGTGTGAACTTGGCATTAATAATGACCACAAAGACTGGCAAATCTTCAAACCACAGTTATCAGCAGAGACTGGCAATATACATATATGTGCAAGCTCCATCTACAGAGGACAACTGTGTACTTCAACAAACATTATGAGACGTTCTTCGCAGCGAGCACTTTAAAAATGTGTATTCAAGGTAGTGAAGAGCGTCTGGGGCAAGTGCAACACTTACAGTCAAGGTAGTGAAGAGTGTCTGGGGCAAGTGCAACATTTACAGCTGCCCCGGTTGTAAAGTCTCTTCTAGTTCAACACACCATCGAGTGTCAGTAACCCTGCTGTTCTTGTTGGTGAGCTGTGTATTTTCCCCCTTTTGGCAAGAGCAGGAGCTACCACGAGTCACGCCTCTTGTGCTTCCCAACGAGACAAGGTAAAGAGTACTACAATGGTTTTCACTTTCAGCGCTGTATTAAACAAAACGATTCCACTGCTGCCTTTGACCCTTATGGGTAAGCCTTTATTTTTGTTTTTATTAACTTTTGGCACTCACAGCTTTTCTGGCTTAGTTGGCAGTTTAACCGTTGCTCTTACGATTTAAAAAAAAAAAAAAACAACAAACAGCGCGTGTTTCTTCCACGCGGTCCTACCTGTGTCCTCGAGCCCTGCAGCACTGTTTCATGGATTCTTCCTGACGCAGTTTGGGACTGCTGAGAGACGCTCTGCTGCCTTGACGCGCCGTGAGCCACCCGGCATAGCGTCTACAACGTCCCGCCATTTTGTGATTGGAGGGTCTGATTTTGAGTCTCCAACTTAGGACACACTTTGCCAATCGCGTTGTTCGCTTAACAAAGTTTATTGAGGACTTGCACTGGACCGGCAAGAACAATGCGGAGTCCTTTAAGTTTCTCCTGCCTCCGCCTCATATTTGCGCAAACGTTTTGATGGAGTTTATTAAGGATTTCTTCTGCAGCACTGAGATCGCTTTGGCTTTGTTTTTTTCATCTTTTGCTGCATGGCTTCTTGAATCACCGCTGGATCTGGAACTTTTCTCTCTCCACTCTAGGCAATTGAAGGACTTACTAATCGACGTAGGACGTGTTCAACACTCTTCGGGTGAGAGGGTTCGCTCACCGGCGTTTTGTTCCGTTTTATGTATTTATTTATTTTTCTCATATATATTGCATTCTGCTATTGTTTAAGAACCACCATTTCATGTGCTTTTAATGATTTATGCAAGAATTGAAATGAGACTGAAACCTGTTTGACACTCGGGTACAAAAGGCATTAGATTACATTTTTGATGTTGTGCAAGGGGTGGTGTATTACAGTCTTTATTTTTTTAGCACATTGAGTCATGTGTTATACGCACTGTGTTATTATACTATCCTTTACTCATACTTCAATTGAATATTTGCTTACGTTGTATGCACTTAATGAGAGCTTTATTTGTTATTGATTTTCCCAATCTAGATATTTTCAGGGCACTAGGTTTAGACTTTTCCTTTAGGGTATTTGTTGTATAGGAGCTTGCCTCCATACACTTTATTTTATCCTTCAGTGTGGGCAGTGCGCACACCCTTTACACTGATTTCACTCTATACAATTTTTGCCTAGCAGTGTGGGTTGTTTACCCTTACACGTATCTACTTATCTATGTATCTACTTTTTAGTGTGCAATGGGCAGTGTACCCTTTACATAACTTTTTAGTGCGAAATGGGCAGTGTACCCTATTCACATAATTTTTAGTGCGCAATTGGTAGTTTACCCAATTCTTAAAATGTTTAGTGCGCAATGGGCAGTGTACCCTATACTTTATATTGATGTGCGCACAATTTTGATGTGTACTAAGGGTTCCCTAATGTACCTTACAAAGTTGAGGCGTGCAGAACGGTGTGAATGGCTTGGAATTTACACTTCGCGGGTGTCCTCCTTTCTCCCAGTCCTGCACAATTCCCTCATTGGTGCGTGGTGTGTAGCAATGGGTGAGTAGTTTGGGTTTTACATCTTCTCGGTGTCCACTTTTCTCCCAACCCTGCACATTAGTACCATGCTGTACTTGAATTTATAATTGTTGTAAGAGGATAACCCTTCTATCCTCATTTACCATGTATATTGCTTATATATTTTTATTCTTTTCTATGTTTCACATTCGGAGTTCCTCCTCCTACTCATTTTTACTTTCTGCGCCTTATCTTTCCTGTACAATGCCTTACTGTACTGTTGATTTTCACTTTTATTGATCAATCTACTTCATTATTTTCATAATGCTTAGCCATCATGTGACTCTCCACCTTCTGCGCAGATATTTGTGCGTGGATTAGTCAACTACTGCATGATAATTTAAGTTTCAGTAATTTATTTATAAAGTTCCGTGTGGGAATTCTTCTCTTTGAGGTGTTGTGATGATAGTCTTTTAGCTTTGTGACTTTCTATGTCACTTACTGTTAGCTACATGATATTTACATTACTGTACTTTGTTACAAGTTTTATTATGGGAATTGTTCCTGTTTGAGGTATGCCTTTTTATAGCTTTTCGCTATGTGACTTGCCACTTTTATATAATACTTGCGTGGACTTGTCACCTACATGCCTCTTGTTTTAAATTTTACATTACGGTTTTTACTTGAAAGTTTTACGTAAGGGGTTCTTTTCTCTGTTTGAGGTTTGTGATTAGATAGCCTTTGGCTATGTGACTTTGCACCTGTGCAATTTATTGGGTGTGTATTAGTCACCTATATTTCCTGCATGATTATTTCCTTTAAAGTTTGTTTCTTACAAGTTTCCATTGTTGGGAATTTTCCTCTGGTTGGGGTATGCTTTGCGATAGCCTTGTAGCTATGTGACTTTTGCGCATTTTGCTTTGTGCGTTTATTTGTCACCTACGTTTTTCGTTCATTTTATTCTACTTTACATTTTTTTGGGTGGCATGGTCTCAGTATGTGGGATCCTTGCTATTTTTCTACTAATTGTGGTGACATGATTATGTTTTTTTTTGCCAGTGTATTTCCCCCATCTGTTTTCTGTGCATACTCTTATATCTTAAACTCCTAGAGATTTTTATCTTACATGATGTGTTTAATATTCAATTGCTTTAAATGTGTCATTCATTAAGATTCAACTTTATGTGTGCTTTTATGCGATGCTTCATGTTCCAGTCATATATGAATTTTAATAGTCCTGTGACTATGTGACTTTAATTTACTGTATTATTACCCTGTCCTAGGAGCTCTAGAAACGTTACAGGGGGTCCTTGATATTTTGCATTGACTTTAATTGTCACCTATATTTACTGTTTTTACATTACATAGCATATAGTTGCTTTGCTTTAAAGTTTCATTAAGGGATCCTTTGAGGTTTGTTTTATGTAATAGCCTATTGGCTATGTGACTTGCCATTTTAACATGTTACTTTGTGTAGACTCGTCACTTGCATTCTTTGCTATACATTACTGTACTTTTACAAGTTCTGTATTTGATCCATATTTTTAGTGCAGGTAATATTTCTTTACATGAATTTGTTTGCAGGATTCCTGGAGCTGTTACTTACATGTTTAGTGTACGTTACTTCTACTTTACATGATTAGATTGCATGATTCCTTTATTTAGGATCTTTATTGAATTTACCATATGAATTTAGTCAGCCACAGTTTTCAATTTTGTGCGAAAGTCTAATGTGGGTCTGACATTTGAGGTTTCCTCAAATTTCTTTCTCTGTACTCCTAGCGGGTGTTCTTCTCACCCTTCTCCTCTGGAGATCTTTTTTGTTTATATTGTCGGGAGTATCTCTTGTCTTTTCGGATTGTTTTTCCCACCTTTTAATATTTTTGTTCTCAGCTTATCTTCATACTAGTCTGACCAACTGGTGTGGTGGTGTCTCTGAATGCTTTATGCTGCTGTTCGTTCTTCTTGTGTCGGCACCTTACATCCTTTCTACTTATTTTCATTGTGCCTTGAAAAAGGGGAAGATGTGTGTTCCATTTATTTTCCTTTGCGCCCTGTAAAGGGGATTAGGTGTGTGTCTATGCATTTATTGATTGCTTTTCCATGAAATGCTATGTGCTGTCTATTTTATATTATCTTGGTGGCAGCATATTCTCCTTGTTGTTGTTTTGTAAAGAGGGAAGATGTGTGGTATCTGGTTTTCAGTGTTATGCATCTTTCCTGCTTCTCTGCCTTGCTGCTCAGCCAGAGTGGATGTGCTGTGGAATGTTGGTGCATGTGAGGTAATGGAATGTTGGGGATGCCTGGTGGATGGAGTGTCAGTTGGGTGAATGGGCTGAGCAGCAAGGGAGCTGCTCCTGGTGGGGCTCACTTTATGATCTATTTCTATCTTCATTATCATCTATGATCTACTTCAATAAACCTGCTTCATTGATCTACTCCTCGGCTACATGGACTTATTTATCATTACCACACTTATACACACCATCCGTCCTCTGGTCACATGAGGTGTTCCCCCTCCTCTTCTCACTACACCTCCAGGATTCTAGAGTTCGGGACCAGCAACGATTAAGGTATGGCCCACATCTGCCTTAGTTGCCAACTTTTAGGTTCCTGCTTTTTTGTTAAAAATTATTGCCCCTTATGCTCCTTGTGCAAGTCTTTTTAAATGTGTTCTACTTCTTAGTTTATGGGTAAGTAGTTGATTCTGTTAGATTATTTTTTTTCCTAATCCATGCCCCTGGAATTCTGGAGTCATGGCCATTTAGGTAGACCGCTGCTGTGGTGCACCACAGATGCCCATCTAGTCCAGACAGGGGTGCTGGGCAGTTTAAATGGGCTATGCCGGTCTCAGCACTTGGTCAAAGCCAGCGCCCAGCAGGAAACACAGAGGCATGCAGTCAAACTTCGCAGCAATGAGCAGCTGCACTAGTAAGGTGCAACGTCCAAGGCCAGTCTTGGAAGGCCTCTAACCTGCAAAAAGAATTATCAACAGCCAGGCTTGCTACTAAAACTCAACTGCTGCCAGAATTTTAATATTTAGCAGCCCGCAAGTGCAGAGCTGGGGACTCACTCAGGCTAGACTCAGAGCACAGCAGTTCGGCAATCAGTACCAGCCCTGCCTGAGACAGTCCCCTGCCAGTTCACATTTATGTACCAAGATGAGACGTGAAGAGAGCAGACAGTCAAGTGCAGTGAGGCTGGCGCTGAGAAGGACTGACTGCCATGTCAGAGGAGACTTTGTGCTATAGTCAAGGGAGTTCAACACTGGAGATCTTTAGAAGTTTTGCAAATGAAGGGAAGAAGGGCATGATGATTTCAGGGGCATAGGCTGACTGTCAGTGATGGTAGAGCAGAAGAGCCCTGGGGGGCGCAGAATCATACATCTCTCAGGCTTGCCTGTCCTGTACCAAGCCTAAAGAGACCTGCAGTGAGGCTGGTTGGAGGACTGATCAGCAGTCAGTGGGGACTTTGCACAGACAGGTCGAGTGATTACAACACTGACAGGTCGAGTGAGTACAACACTGCTGTGGGGGATCAGTCATAACTTGGAAGCTGTTAATCAATTAGAAGCTGCTACAGCTGTCACTTTAAAATCAGAAGATTACTTGACAATGCTTGGACATCTTGAAATACTAAATGGTACTCGATGATACATATATTCACGAATAGTCACTGAACACAGGCTCACACACTTTGTAGTAAATTCACTCTTGCATAAATGCTTGCTGAGACCCAGTTGCTGAAATGTACACATTCTCTGATGCACAGTCACAGGTGCTTAAATGTGTGCACCAGTGATGTGCACACATCAACATACACACACTTCCATTACCTGCTCATATGTATATACAGACGTGTTTGTGCACGTTTGCACATCATAAAGACGTTTTCCCAGACAACACACGTATACACATACATAAACACAATTTTATTTGCAAATACGTGCACATGCACTCAGTGCAATGCACACGTAATCAAACATGTAAAACATGTAAACGATCTTAGCTAATGCTAGTGGTTATCAAGCTAACAGTTTAGGAAGACATTGCAATTGTACAGTATCATGGAGTCAAACATATCATAAAAATCAAAAAAAGAAAAACGTGTTTGCATTGGATATTTATTAAATACAATTATATAAACAATAATATAAAAACATTTCATTAAAAATACATAATATTGGGAAAACAGTTGTCGACGCAGCGTTTCGGTGAATACGTGAAATAAACACCTTCTTCAGGACAGTTTTCTAACCACAGTGAAGACGATGTTAGTGTTAAATTAAACTAACACATCTGATGATTAAAATCATTTTGAATTTAAAATCTTGGAGAGGGAGGAAGTGATGTTCTCCTCTTCGGTAGAGAGCCTTGTGATGCAAGGAGTTCACTTTGTAGGTATGTATACTGGTGCCACCGTTGGTTAACTAGGGTCAGGATACGAATAAAAGGGACTGAATAACGCCAACCGTTGTAGGATGATTGAGGTTCTACGATTTAGGCTGATGTGCCAATTTTTATATACGTAGTCCCACAAGTGGGTAGGTGCACATCCGCTAGTGCTGGCCTCTGATATACCACCTGATAGAGATAACACGGCCGGGAGGCCGTGTTATCTCTATCAGGTGGTATATCAGAGGCCGGGAGGCCGTTTGTGCACCTACCCACTTGTGGGACTACGTATATAAAAAATTGGCACATCAGCCTAAATCGTAGAACCTCAATCATCCTACAACGGTTGGCGTTATTCAGTCCCCTTTTTATTCGTATCCTGACCCTAGTTAACCAACGGTGGCACCAGTATACATACCTACAAAGTGAACACCTTGCATCACAAGGCTCTCTGCCGAAGAGGAGAACATCACTTTCCTCCCTCTCCAAGATTTTAAATTCAGAATGATTTTAATCATCAGATGTGTTAGTTTAATTTAACACTAACATCGTCTTCACTGTGGTTAGAAAACTGTCCTGAAGAAGGTGTTTATTTCATGTATTCACCGAAACGCTGCGTCGACAACTGTTTTCCCAATATTATGTATTTTTAATGAAATGTTTTTATATTATTGTTTATATAATTGTATTTAATAAATATCCAATGCAAACACGTTTTTCTTTTTTTGATTTTTATGATATGTTTGACTCCATGATACTGTACAATTGCAATGTCTTCCTAAATTGTTAGCTTGATAACCACTAGCATTAGCTAAGATCGTTTAAACCTGTGATTTATTCCTCACTGTTGTCAGGGACCCAATTGTTTTACATATGCTCCCCCTGTCCCAGATTGGATTTTAAGGGGACCTCCCTTGTTTTTTCCTTACTTCACGTAATCAAACACACACATGCACAAATACACATTAGTTCACATAGACACGTTTTACACATGTGCATGCACTTGTTTGCACAAATGTACCTCCACACAAAATTGCACACATTCTAACACTTGCACAGAGACCCCGGAACTCACATGCACGCATGCACATAACTATTAACATTCCTTTGATCTTTCACAATCATGCGTGCACAGGCCACCCGTACACACAGAAAAAAAAATATATGTTTCTACACCTCATCAACAGGCATATGTAAGGATACCATTTTCACTGTCCATCTATATGAACCAAAAAGAAAATACCTGCCCTGTGATGTTAGCGGTAAAACACTGATCCCCTCTGCTTCGGGTATATAAATGATAAATGGCTCTACATTGTGCCTCGTGGGGTTAATCTCAGATCTATCATGCCATGAATTAATCTGTTTGTGCATGAGAGGTGACGTTATCACCAAGCAAGACAATGAAAAACACTATCAATGTACAGCATTGCAGTGCCATTCCTTCAAAACCAGTGGTGCCCACAAGGAGATGGCGCCCAAGACCAGCCAACACACTCCATTCTAACGTTAGAAGACACTTGGACGTGCAGTTAGAGAACAACTCGTCTAAGTTTAAAGCACAAACTCACACAGATGCTTCTCCTCCAAAAAGCCAGTATGTCCATCCAATCGTTCAGTCAAGAGTGGTGCACTGAAGTGAATGAATTTGCGTAGTTGTGCATTACAAGTAACCCTGGGCAGAGCTTGCGTAGTAGTACTCCGCGGAATTTCACTGAGTTACTAGAAAACTCTGAACTTCTGTGGAGTTCCGTGACTGGCGGAGTCACTCATTGTCCCCCTCCCTGCTAAACCCCCAGCCCCCGCTAAACCCCCGCTCCCCCTCCCGCGCCACCTCCCACTAAACCCCTGCACCCCCTCCCACGTAGTAAGGCCTGCTGGCCGGGAGACTTACCTTCTTCCTCCCAAATCGGTGTCCTGCCTGCTCCTGCTGCTGTGGCTCCACTCGCCTTCCGCTGCGTTGCTCCGGTTCAATTAATTAACAGGAAGAACTGCAATGCAAATGGCATACTGCGTGAAGACATGCCTGACCCTATCATGGGATTTGATAGGGTCAGGCATGCCTTCACACAGTACGCCATGCGCACTGCAGTTCTTCCAGGTAAACTAATTGAACCGGAGCAGCGCAGCCAATCAAGTCTCTTAGCAGGGACTCCATGAAGTTTTCCATTTTCGATATAGCGGTTGTTTCAGGCACTCCCATGATGCGCAGATTATTGCGCGGGAGCGTGCTTTGAAGTCTTCGTTCTTGGCCCTTATAACTGACAGAACTTTCTCCATCTGTAGCATTTGTTCCTTGGTGTCGACCTGGTATTCATGTGCATCTGATGCTCTATTCTCAAGCGCATCCAGCCTGGTTTCATGAACATCCACTCTTTTTTTTTTACTTGGTCCAGACGGGCAGTCAAGGGATCCAATTTCCTGTCTATGGTTTTGAGACTGGACTGCACCTCCAGCAGTATAGTGCGAAGGTCTAGGTCTGGCTGCACACGTTCAACCCTAGAGGACGCATCAATGTCCTGCGCCGCTTCGATGTCCGTGTGCCGGGTCTGCCTTCTGCTATCGAAGCCAAGTTTTGATTGTTTAGTGTCCTTTTTTCCCATTTTGTGTGAGTTGCGACAGATTGAACAGCAGCCACAATCGTGTTTATGTGCTATTTCTCTGGTGGATCACGGCACTGACAGCCACCCGGCGCATGGCAGCGATGGCCTCGCCCCGACCGGTCAGCTCTCCAAGACCGGGCTGAAGTGATCTGCACATACCCTCCACGGTACACCACCTGTGAGAAGCAATACGCAGTTTTCTCGCAGCCAGGAGTGACGGTGCGCGATGCGCCCCTGTTAGGGTGTCCTTCGATGCCCGGTAGGATATACAGGCTCCTGTAGCTCAGCACATACAACCGTCCAGAGCAGGCGTTCCTATGTGTTTAGTTATGGACCGACAGATTGTCCATGTGAGTTAGCAGGGCAGGCATGCGCACAGTTCAAGCGTCTCCACCAACAACCTAAGTGCCACCGCACTTGGAGTCATGTTTACTGGCCTCCGGTATCCACCTCATAGCCTGAGGTCTGGCAGCACGGCAGCACCCAGACCTCAGTGGTCTGCCCGTGGTCGTACTTGGTGCAGCCCAATTCTGTGCCCAATCACGGCACCCGTGGGTCCGCGGTCCAGACCAGCCCGGGAGGCACCAGCCTTGATCCACAGGCCGCGCCGTGGCGGCGACGCCCAACACAGTGGCCGCAGCGCTGATTCCAAGTTGAGGGGGGAGGGGCCATCGCTTACCTCTCTGTCCTGCTTGCACAGCCGGCCTCCTCTCCGCAGCCTCCAGACAGCAGGTATGTGGTGCAGGCAGCCTTTTCTGCAGGCCGCTGGGACTCCGGGTCACACCCAGCTATAGCTAGCGGTGGCCGGCAGGGTACACAGCGAATCTCGGTCACTCTTCGCGGAGGCCCTTTAAGCCTACCTTCTGTGTCCCGGGTCCGGCGCTCTGGCAGCTCTCCCGGTCCAGCCTCTTCCGCTCTGAAGCCGGGGTCCGCAGCTTCGGGGTCTGTGTATCCCAATCCAGCAGTTTGGTGACCTGGGTATCACCGGGCAGTGCAAATAACTGAAGGATTTTGCCTTGGCCAACAGAGCCCTCTCAATGAGTGGCCATCTTGCTGCTTGGCTAGGCCACGCCCCCCACTAGAAGTATAAGTATATACTTACTGTGATGGACATTCACCCACCCTGGAGATGAAGGGGAGTAATGCTTTTCAATATTTTGTATAGCAAAGAAATGAATGTGTTATTGCCTTTCTTCGATATGCTTATTCTTGAATACACGTTGCGTAATAATAAAGTTTTGAATATGATAGTAGGAAATTTTAAACATTCTCGGCAGGTACTTAAGAAAAGCAAGAGTAGCAGGAGGTCTCACGGGTGGACTAACTGGTGTTGCAGGAAGAAAAAGGCAGAGGCTTATGTTTCTGCTGGTGTTATTGATCGACACATTGGGACTGTTACTTATGGACTACTGTTCCCCATTGTATTCATGACAAAAGTAGTTTTGGTTATGATGTTACCTAATGAAATAAGCTGCTGTTGGGAGAATAAAGCACGGCTAGACAAGCATAACACTTGCCTCCGTATCCTTAAGAGAATTGAAACATTCCTTCACGCTAGCTAGGATTTATTTTTACTATACAACAATCTGGTGATACAAGGTCCTTCTGCATAGAGGCACAGTCTTCTCTCAAACAGGATTAAGTGATGCATAAAAGGTCACAATCTCGCTCTAAAATTAGATCAAAAAAGAATTTGGCAATTCTTACATGCTTAATGTGCATTAATTAATGCACCAGTAATCTTTATCTGCATGTCTATTGGTGTTGGAGTAGTGGCTAGCTTGGGAACTCATCTTCCCTATGTGGTGCACATGGCTAATTGCATGATTTGTAAAAGGTGTCAGCAAGTCTAGGTGCTCAAGTGCTTCCACGCACATGACGGTACATAATTCATCAGGTATGACCATGCTGTATAATTCCCATAATGAATAACTCACGCTCACCTTACCCTTCTGCCTGATCTGTGAGATACAGCATGCAAGGCTGCGAGTCACAGACATGCTTACCTTTGACATGGACATGTGTGAGTTCACTTTATATTGACTGCTTGTAGCATCCCCAATTAACCAGGCGGCTTCCAAAAATGGTGCATGTGGGCAGCACAGTCAGGAAGTGTGGATAAATAGAGCACAATCAAGGAGTTGAGTCAGGTTCAAAATTAATCACTGGCTGTATTACCACTCGTGGATACATAATTGCACCAAAAAGTTAAAACATTATATATTATAAATACACTCTTGTAACACAACCTACTTTGCTCTTTGCTTGGATGTTTTCAGGGAGGGTGAAAACTGATCCATTTGCAAGAGCAGATGCCATAACTGTAGCTAAGCAATTATTAAGGGACTTTACTCCCTGTTTCGGAATCCCGACTCACCTTTCAAGTGACCACGGAGTGCATTTCATTTCAGCAGTAGTGCAGAGATTTGCAAATTGTTAGACATCAATAAACACTTACATTGTGCCTATCATCCAGAGTGAGCAAGAAAGATAGGGAAAAATAAAGGTACGCTTAAAAATAAGATAGCGAATATCAGCTCTGAAATCTAATTGAAGTGGCCTGATGCCTTGCCTTTTGCTCTGTGGTCCATCAGGGTCATACTAACCCAAAGACCAGACTGGGCCCCTAAAAGATCAGTACTCATTTACCCATTGATGACTTGGGGGGAGTGGAGGGTTGGTGCTTTTGATCAGAGTGCCCCTCAAAGATTAAACTTGCCTTGATCTGTCTTACTATGGGCTACAGCTGCCTGAATGAGCTGGCACCACGGAGTCTTGGCACGGTCTGAAAAAATTCCACCAGTTACTCTTTTCTGACGTTACTTACCTTGCTTACTCAGAACAGGGTCGGTTTTGTGAACACAAAGAAATCACTAACTGGAATAAGTTTGTGGGCCGAAGCGAATGTGAGACAGTTGTAGAGACCATACATCACGTTGTGACCCATCCCCCCACAAACCACCCACCCATAGGAACACTGTTTTCCTACCAGCAGGTTGTTTCACAAATGCCAACATAAAAGAATATGCATGTTTAATGAAGCCACTGGAATTATGCAGCAAGAGAGAACCAAATTATGTGGAAGGGTTTACTAAATCATGCACCAAGAAAATGCAAGTTATGTGGCATGCAGTGGTACATTTGGTGAGTAGTATCAGTTCCTTATATTGTTATTTTTACACATATTAACACTGTCTGGACAAAGGTTTCACTTTATTAGCACTAGTTCAACACTCAAATACTGCAATATGCAACTGAAAGGTGAACCATCAACCTTTGTGAAGTGACTTCCGCTGCACAACAACACTCGTCGCCACATTATTAGTAACTTTTGATCAATTTATTCTAAAATCTGCAAATTATGCAGCAGATGATGGATTATGGGGTAAATGCGGCAAATACATAATTATGTGAAACACGCTGTGGCAGCGGAATAGTATAACTCCAGTGGCCCTGATGTTTCATCTGTGGCAAAAAAAACCTGACTTCCGGGAGATTGGGCCAAGGTCTGTTGCACCAGTTATGTGGTCGCTGTCATCCGACACTCTAACATCCATCCCTTTTAATAGCAGTGGAGGCACTGTGAGGTCTCCGAAACAGAGAGATTATTCTCTACTATTAAGTAGAGCAAGCCATCAGAGAAACAATACATGGTGGTCAAATACTGGAAGTAGCAGTCAATGCTACTGCCATTTCTTTAGGCCTGATAGCTGATCAACTGGACTCCCAGAGAACTATGAATCCTGCGGAATAGAATGACCCTGGACAATGTACTCGCAGCCGAAGAGGGGGTCAGAATGTTGCACTCCTCTCCCTGACACCTCCCTTAGTATCCATGAACAAATAGATTATATGAAGAGCAGTAGAAGAGAACTGCTGGAGATTCAGATCGGTTTAGACTTAAGCAGGAGTGGCATCTGGTCTTGGATAACTGGATTATTTGGAAAATGAGCAATGAAATAGTGATAATGGTGATTCTATGTCAGACACAGAGGCGAGGATTAGGCTTTTCTTTCTTCTTTATTTTCACTCAGCAGCCATGTTTAAACAGTAATTTTTAATATTAGACTACATTTTCCATGCTTCCAGGTAACAACATGAAGTTCTAGAACCATCAAGTCCATCCAATCAGGGACCTCCAGCCACCGTAACTGTCATCTCCCCTCGACAGACTTCCTCTTTCTTCGCTGCTTAAGCCGTGTGCAGATAAGTGCAGGGGACTGGCTCCTTTTTATTTTATGTGTTGAATTTGCTTGATGCTTATATGTTTACCGCTGATACGCTATCACACTATTGCCGTATGTATTGATTTTCCTCACATTGCCTGTGTCTAACCAGCGAGGCCTTCTGCTTCGCTACAGCGGCAACACTCTGTCGCTCCTTCACAGCTGCATGACCTGAGTGCTAGCACCATTGGGGCCAGAGTGAGCGGCGGTCCTCCAACCACAAGAGGTCGCAGATGCGCATATCGAGACGCAGAGCGGAGGGCGTGTCAGTTTCATGATGTGCTGAGCGCCTCCGTCCGCCCGTCTCGGATTGAGTTGTGTGTTTGGCCGGCCTGGAGCAGAACACCCTGCAGGGTAAGGTGCAGGGTTATTGACCCTGGTAAATGAGTAGACGAGCCCAGGCCGGTTTTTATAGTCCAAACGTCCCACCCATATTATTTTGAGGGCGTAATTGTCTACCTGGCCTGAAGGGCCTTTCTACTAGCGTTTTCAGGGCTGAAGCCTGTTGCTACACTTCCCCTACTCTCACAGGGGCGACACCTACCTGTGGGTATGGACACCTACAGAGTCTTTACTGGCTGCTGGGCTGTCCCAGTCCTTTTTCATCCCTCTTACCTGGTGGGTGGCAACCCTTCCCCTAGCCCTTCCTCCCAAAGCCGGCTAGCGCGCTGATTTACTAACCAGTATGGAGGACTTCGGGGATTATTACGAGGAGGTTCAATATTTTCTGGTCACTGATGATTTCTGTGACGCGGTGGACGCCTCCATTGTTAGGGCGGTCTCGGATACCATGGCCCTTCTGGAGAAAGATTGATGGACCTGGCACAACGATGCCTTCAACCCCTCGCCCTGAGGAAAGACGTTTCTGAACCTTTGGCACCCAAACCTCCAGAGGATGCCATCGCCCCCTTCCCCCCCGAGAACCTGCACAAACGCCCCCACTCTGAAAGGGTGGATTTGGACGCCTTTGATAGGCTAAAGAAGGCATTCCTGGGAGCCAACCCCTCTCCCCCGCCAGCCGAGACCCCGGCCGATCCCCAGTCAACGGACGATCAGGTCCGGATGATTCCCAGACGGGATCTGAGGGCAAATCAGACCATGAACTACCCCGACGCCCTTCCACTCCTCTTTCCGCCGTCAGCCCTCCTTCGGGGGCGGGCCTTGGAACGACCAATCAGACCTTATAGACCCAGACAAATAGTTACAACCCCAGTCCTCAGAATGGGTCCCATGCGATAAGGTGGCCAAGTACGTGGCTGGGAGGCTACGCAATCCTCTGGATCAGGAGGCTCGCTCCCGCCTCAGAGCGGCGTGCCCTAGGCCTTCGTTAGAAGGCAAGGTGGCTGCCATGCCGAGATTGGCGCCCGTATGGCGACCTTCTTGACTAAGTATATAAAGTATCCAAAGTAGGGCATTGACCGCTCTTGGAAGTCGTGCCAAGATAAGTTACTGGACATCACGGACCCTTTGGTTATGATCTTCGACATGGCCGAGGAGGCTAAGACATCCGGGGCCTTGATTGCTCCTAATGTCCTTTCTAGGTGGCACAAAGGGCGATCATATTCCTAGGGAATGCCAACTGCACCATCTCTATGGAGAGGCGCAGGTCATTGCTCATTAAACTGGACCCAAAGTTGGGCAAGCTAGCCACGTCAGAGGCGGGGGCAGGTGGTGCATGGAGGGCTCTTTGGCGATCCTTTCGTCGAAGAGCTCAGTAAATTCGTGTCCACAATCAATTCCATGGACAAGGCCCAATCCACTGTGAAGCGCATTTTCAATGCACGTGTTTTCTCCGTGGCTGGCCGTGGTAGGGGGCGCTCGGCTGGCCATTCCTCCCAAGCAGCCCCAGGCAGGGGCCAGCCCTCCCAGAGAGGACAGTGGCAAGATTCATCGTGCTTCGGAGGTTTCTACCCGACCAGGGGTCGACCTCCCCACAGAGGACAGCGCAACGGTCCCCGCGGTGGAGGAGCCACCAACTCCCATGGTGAGTGCCTTGATTGTTCCATGATATTGTATGGGGCGGGGGTCGCCTGGCTGAGTTCATAGCCAACTGGCAGACTATCACGAACGACGCCTGGGTACACAGACTGTGCAGGGGGTTTCATGTGGAGTTCTATGAGTCTCCCGTCCAGAGGTCGCTGCCCCGCCCTCTCCATTTCTCTGTCCAGGAAGTCGTCCTAATCGAACAGGAGGTCTGGGAGCTACTGGCCAAGGGAGCGATCTGCCGCTCCATCCCACACCCGGGAGTGTTTTTAAGCAATCTCTTTTTGGTCCAGAAGCAGGACGGGGGCTAGCGCCCAGTCATAAATCTCCTGAGTTCAACGAGTGGTTGGTCTATCGCCACTTGAAAATGGAGGGGTTTCACCTACTCCGCGATCTCCTTCGGCCCAACGATTGGATGGTCCGTCCGGACCTCAAGGACGCATATCTCACGGTCCCGATTTTTCCACCACATCTGCGGTTTCTCCAGTTCCAGAACAAAACTTTCGAGTTCACCTCGCTGCCTTTCAATCTCTCGTCAGCCCCTTGGTGCTTCACCAAGGTACTGGGTCCCGAGGGCTTGGGGCCTGCGAATGAATGTGTAACTGGACAATATGTTGTTCATGGACTAGTGCCCTCAATTACTTCGATGGACTTACTCCAATCGCTGGGATTCATTATCAACCAGGCGAAATCCAGCCTGGAGTTCTCCTGGACGATCACCTTTTTGAGGTTCGTCATAGATTCGGTAGGGGCCATGTTGAGTCAGCCATCCAGCAAAATTGTAAAGATCAGGCATGAGTTTCGGAGGATGTTGATGAAACCTCAGACCTCCTTGCGCAACACTGCCAGGGAGGTGGGGCTTTTATCATCCTCAATCCAGGCCATTTTTCCCAGCCCTCTCCATTTTCAGGCCCATGAGCGGCTCAAGGCTTCCCACTTATGCCGCGGGCTGACTTATGCTCAGCGGGTGCCTCTGTCCGAGGAGGCCAGATCAGAGCTCAACTAGTGGCTTTCCCACATGGAGGAGTGGAACAAGCGTGCCATCTTTGGCTCACAACTGGATCTCAAAATCGAATCCAACGTCAGCTGTTAAAGCTGGGCGGCCCGTTGTGGAGAGTTCACTACGACAGCTGGTCCGCAGAGGAATGGTCGCTCCATGTCAATTATCTGGAGCTGATGGTGGGTTCCTTAGCGGTCCGATGCTGGACAAGGGACCGAGCGCGCTCCTACATCCTGCTCAAGAGGAGGTCCGCTACATCAACCACCTGGGGAGCACGCGATCCAAAGCCTGGCAGAGCTAGCCCAGAATTTTTGGGAGTACTGCCTAGAGCACCAGGTCTCAGTGACGGCGAAACACCTTCCGGGGTCAGCCAACCATGTGGCGGATTGGCAATCCCGTCATCTTTGGGACTGAAGTCTCTGGAGGCTGTTTCCTCCAATGTTCCAGTCCCTCCTCTTGCTTTGGTGACCCTTCACGATAGATTCGTTTGCGTAGCATCTCGACCACCAGCTTCCCCGGTACTTCAGCTGGAGGCCGGACCCGGGGGCAGTGGCAACCGATGCCTTTCTCCAGGATTGGGGGACGGAGCAGGGTTATGCATTTCCCCCGTTCGCCATGATTATGAGGCTGACCGCCTAGGTGCGCCGTCAAAAGGTGGAATTGGTGGAGATTACGCCAGTTTGGAATTTGCAAGTTTGGTTTCAAATTCTGACAGGCTTCTCCAATCCGTCTACACCCATCCCCTCTTCTCATGAGCGATCCAGCCGGCAATCCTCACCCCCTGGTACTCAAAGACATTCTCCCACTTATGGTGTGGAGGATTACCGGGCTCGATGGCAAGTCCCGGGCCTTTCGCGAAACGCAGTGGTACCTCCTGGCCAGGGCATGGGCAGACAGCATGGTCAAGAGATATCGCTCAGCCTGGTTTCGCTGGATGGGTTGGTGTCTGCAACAAAGTCTGGAACCCCGTGGGGACAGACGTTGTGCACGCCTTCAACTTCCTAGCTCAGCTGGCATCAGAAGGTCTAGCGTATCGTTCTATCAATATGTTTCGGTCAGCAATTTCAGCTGGACACGATCTGGTAGCGGGTTCTCCGGTTGGGGAGCACCCGTTGGTCAGGAAATCACTATCAAGGCTCACCTGAAGTTTCCGCAGGAACGAGATGCAAGAAGCTGAAGAGCAAGTCCCTCTTTCCATCTACCACCAAGTATGCCCAACGTAGTCAAAGCAAGACCGATGTATAAGGGGAAGAGGGGAAACAAGGGAATGAAAACTGAAGAACTGTCCCCCCGTGCGACCAGTGCAGCAGGTAATCGTCAATGGAAGATGTGTGTGTCCCTGAAATGGAGAACAAGAGTGTAGAAGGGTGTATGTATCAATGAGTTAAGTAACTTCACTACCTGTTTCACTCCCCTCTTCCACAATAATCCAAAATAATTCCCTCAGGGAATCAGAATAGTTCTATAGCTTGGAGAACAAAGACAAAGACAGGGATAAGCCAGAATATATATATAAAACCTATTCAATTAAGAGTAAATGGTAAATTTCTTACCATCAATGTAGGAAAAAAGAAAAGAAAAAGTATAGCCCAACAAAAACGTTTTATACATATAACCAGTGGCTAGAACTATATATGTATCTTCAGATGTACGTAACAAAAAATGCAAAAATGTGCAGGCTAATCTTGTGTCTCCTTAAATGCAGGAACCTATAAACAGGCTGCTACAGTTCATGTACAGCACTATCAACGTGCAAAAAGAATACAGATACCTTCCAGAAATGCAATGGGGACTTCAGTCAGATATGTTTTGCTTTTTTAAAACATACAGATTTATATATCAGCACAAGCGCGTTACCACTAGTACTGGAGCCTTTGGATCTTTAGCGGTGTATTTGTCTTTCTCTTGCAGGAGGATCAGAAGCTGGATACCCACGAAGCGAGGCACCAGCAAGCAGCCCTGAGGTGACTACTCCCCTAGACTCCAGGAGAGATCCAGGGGACGAGACATGCCGCAACAGACGCCCCATTGCCTGGAAAGCGAGGAGACCGGACGAAGAGGACCATGAACGACTGCTGCGATGACCCGGAAGAGGTAGTAGAAACCCGGACGAGAAGGAGACGCCCGCGGAACTAGAACGCGAAGAGCTACTTCTGGGTTTTCGGGCTGTTTTAAGCCTACGTTGCACTGCCTTTGCTGCAGCTCGCAGCGGGAGTGGAGCATTCCCAACAATTGCTCTGCGGGATTAGGCTTTACCTTCCTCCAGAGCCGAGGTACTCCACCCTCTGGGATGCCAATAAGGTTCTGAACCTGCTGTCGGGGTGGCCAAGAAATAAGTATCTCTCACGTAAACAACTGTCGGCCAAGCTGGCTATGCTTTTGTGTTTGATCTCTTGCAGGAGAGTGTCGGACGTCAGAGGTCTGGACCTTACGGGCAGCCCTTCACTCCGGATGGAGTCACCTTCCACATGACTCGACGAACCAAGTGTCAGTCCCGGGTAATTTCTTACCCAGCATTTCCGGAGGCCCCCTAGTCGTGTGTGGTGCGCTGTGTAAAGGCCTACGAAGCCATGACCTCGGAGCTTCGACCCCATGGAGAAAAGCAACTGCTGATCGCGCTGCGGAAGCCTTTTAGGGTGGTCTTGTCCCAGACCATAGCCAGATGGGTTAGGTGGATTATGTAGGAGGCTGGCACAGATACCAGAATTTTCAGGCGCCCATTCAGCGCTGGACGCAATAGCCTCCAAGGCCTTCATGCTGTGAGCTCGCTTGGAGGATATCTTGAATGCCGCGGACTGGTCATCTGATTCAACCTTCAAAAGGTTCTACTTTAAGCCAGTCCCCTCCACTGTGGCTCTTGTGGTGGACAAGCTTTGAACTAGCCTAATCCTCGCCTCCGTGTCCTGACATAGTAGGAAAAATGTCCAAGCTCTCGTAACAGAAAGTTTCAATTCTATTAAGGACTCGGAGGCAAGGATTGGCCCGCCCACATTGAAGAATCATGGCCCGCCTGGGTATGGATACTACGTCTTGATGTAAGTAAATGTTTTTTCCTGATTACTTGCAATTTCATCAGCTAGACGATGCTAGCTCTTGCTTGCGGTAGCTGGAGCTTTCAGGGTGCTCATGAATGTTCTCTGGCTTGCAGGGATGGAATCTTCAAAGCAGGAGTGAAAATCTTCCACAGTTGGCTTTGTCGCAGGAAGAAAGAGGAAGTCCGTCGAGGGGAGATGACAGTTACAGTGGCTGGAGGTCCCTGATTGGATGGACTTGTTGGTTCTAGAACTTTATGTTGTTACCTGGACTCATGGGAAATGTAGTCCAATGTCAAAGGTTACTGTTTAAACATGGCTGCGGAGTGAAAAAAAAAAAGAAAAGCCAAATCCTCGCCTCCGAATCCTTAATAGAATTGAAACTTTCCGTTACGTTTTGATTAAAGTAAGTTTATGCATCTTTCAACATGCTTGCTAAGGTAAAGGTATTACCCATGATTATCTGCTTGATGTTGCTGGATGTAAAATGCGACAGCGCATCCATCAGACTTTATGTTCTCAAATTATTGTGAGTTTCCACCTCATCGTGAACAAGCATTTGCAATGCAATAGGTCTCGCATTACTGAAAGTTTGAGCTATTGGAGTTGCTAATAATAATGTAAAGCCAATAGCTTAAACTTTCAGTAATGCGAGACCTATTGCATTGCAAATGTTTTTTTTTTATTTCTTTACTTTTTAAGCAATTGCGGCAGCCGCGCTGTAGCTTGAGAAGTTTAAAGCTAAAGCGCAGGTGCCGCGATTGCTTCAAAATCAGAAAATAGAAGAAAAAATGCGGACGCACGCCTTTTTTTCTATTTCTTTACTTTTGTTACAACAGCGGCACCCGTGCTTTAGCTTTAAACCTCTTAAGGTAAAGCACGGGTGCCACAATTGCTTAAACAGTAAATAGAAAAACAAAACAAATTGCAATGTAATAGGTCTCGCATTACTGAAAGTTTAAGCTATTGGCGTTGCATTATTATTATCAACGCCAATAGCTCAAACTTTCAGCTCAAACTTTCAATGCGAGACCTGTTGCACTACAAATGCTTGTTGTGTGTTGCAGAGTGGGAGGCAGCACAGGGTGGTTGACAACACAGATGGAGGGAGGGAGGCAATACGGAGGGAGGAGGGAGAGAGGCAACAAGGAGCGAGGGGCAGCTGAAGGCAACACATCACGTAGGGACGGGGTGGGAGGCAACGGGTGGAGGGAAGGAGGGAGGAAGGGGGTAGGAGTCAACAACACGGACACCGGGAGGATAGCTGGAGGGGCAAATAACACAGACAGCAGATAGAGGCGAACAACAACTCGGAAAGCAGGTCAGGCAAGCAACAACATGGATAGCGGGTGGGACAGCAGGTGGGTTTAAGCAACAACAAACGGACAGCGGGAGGATTGTGGGAGGAGCTGGCAACTAAACAGACAGCGGGAAGCAACAATAAGCAACAGCACCGACAGAGGGTAGGAGCAAGCAACAACCCCGGGAGCGGGCAAACTACAACACAGACAGATAACGACAACATAGACAGTGGGAGGGGGCAAGCAAAATAATAGACAGTGTGGTTTGGGGCAAGCAACAAAACGGACAGTGTGAAAAAGAAGCACATGAGGGAGCCACCTCCCAAACACAAGCACTCTCAGTAGCCAAAATCTAAATCAGGCCTAAAATGGTGAACGCCACTTAGATGAGTAAATTAAAAAATATATATATATATATATAATTGGTGTAAAAGTGCCTTTTGGATAGCAAAGCGACCCAGTAGCAAATGGAAGCTGTCAGAGCCCACCTAAAAATTAATAGAAAAAAGCAACTAAAAACGTTATGATACATATACCTAATTTCTTAGCTTGACGCGCACAATTTACTATAAAAGCGGAAAACCTGGAGGCTCCGTGACCAAGTCAAACTGAGAGAAAAGGCCAGTGCACCAGGCTATCCGATCGTAGCCTGCACTCCACAGCGTTTGTCGTGAACTCGCTGCCAACGACTGTTCTTAAAGGCAGGTGCGTAGGGCAGTCCTGCTTTTAAAGGATCCGCACAGCAGTCTTGGCAAGCCCGACTCTACTTTTAAAGTACCATTGCCCAGTAATCGGACCTCTTCCGATTAGAGACGTTCGCATTTTAAATAAAGACTGGAAAACTCTTTACTCGTTTCCAAGTACGATTTAAACTGCGGCAGGGTAGAAAGAAAACCAGTGGTGCGCGCGCACCACAGAGGAGCGGGGGAGGGAGCGCGGCAGCGAGGCGAACGCGCGCTGCTGCGCGTGCTAGCCACCAGTGGGAATGGGAGGAGCAAAGGCGGGACATGCGCCCGCCTTTGCCCAATTGCGTGCCGTTTTTTTTAAAAAACCGCACGCTACAGCCAATGTGGGCTTCCGAAAGCAAAACCACACGCACGGGCGTGTGGGCAGCTTTCAGAAGCCCGTACAAGAGGTCTCGCGCTGCGCGAGCAGTGCTGTGCACTGCAACGCTAGGCGCGAGACCTAAAAAGGGGGTCTGAGGACCTAATATCGTGTAGCTAGATATTTTTACTAACAATTGTAAATTCATTTTTATACCTGCTTAAAGGAACCTAATGCCTTAGCATTACTCCATGTTTAATCGTATTTTAAATGCACAGCCGTTTTGTTGTCCCATGTTGCACAATGAACATTTAGCCTAACTATTCTAGTAAGCATAGCCTTGTTCTGAATGAAACAATGAAGAAAGAACTGCAGATTTATTGAAGTCAGGCTTTTCACTCTAGCTTGTTGCATCTCTCTTCAAGGTCTTCTTACATTCTTCCCACAGAAGGAGACTAGGACCTGCTCACTGGAGTCTATTTGTAGTGTCAGTTTTATCACATGTTCTTTACTCAGCTTATTGCACTGAGAAAAAGTGCATAAATATAGCAACAAAATGTGCAGAACTTAGCAACTGCTCAGAGGGCGAAACTCTGGCCCACTGAAATGACAATTTGTAATTAGTGTTTTGGGTACTTCCTGGCTATTTTTGCATTAAGCATGTGTTAGACGTTTGTAAGCCTTTTGTATGATTTCTTTCACCTAGTTTAGCAAGCTAAGTTAATGGGGTAGGGGGTGGGATGGAAAACAAGCATTGGCATAGCCAATAGGTCTCGCCTTTGGGACCTTATAAGTGTTTAGTTATGCAGCACAATATCCTTGGTGCAACAACATCAACTGTTGCATGGCTAAGCACTTATAAGGTCCCAAAGGCGAGACCTATTGGCTATGCCAATGCTTGTTACCCTTGGGGTGGGAAAAAAAAATCTTAACTCTGCAATAGTACAACCCGTCACTGCCTTTGATGTAACTTCAAAGAGACTCGTTTTTCAGTTTTACAAAGCGCAAACTTGGAGCGCTTTACATGAGCACCAGTTACATCACACAAGGGCATATTCATTTTTTTTTTTAATCACAGTACCTCAGGCTCGAACCTGTTGTCTCAGCTCGAAGGTCGGCTGCTCTAGCCTTACGCCACAACCTCGCCCACAAGAACGGAAGCATTTTGAATATTATATACAACAAAGTGATAGTTGTTGCTCATTTATCTTATGAAATTTACAACCAATTGACAAAGCCAATAGTCCTGGCTTGTTCTTGGTGTAACGCTACTTGTTGTGTTTTATATCTGGATGAATGGACAGAAGCTGCAAAATACCAGTCGGGCGGCACACTATGCTAAACACAGATTATTAGCTTCAGTGTTTTAAGCCACACCCTTAATTACAGCGGCCTTGCGTGTAAAGCGATCAAATACCTTCGGGTCGAGTTCGCGCTCTTTAAAACTGAAAAGAAAAAAATTATGTGCAGGGCAACAGCTCACCGGTGCGGCAGAGACCGCGCTGCCCCGAACCTCTCACACAGCCTGTCCCTTCTGCACCCTCGCCCGGATCTTCTCCCCGTTAAGCGTACAGCCGGGTCCCTCAACCATGGTTTCCCCCCCAGGGGCCGTAGCGCTAAAATCAAGAACGGAGAGAGGAAGAACCAAAGTTATATAAATGCTGGGCGGGGTTGCGATATGGAGGGGGGGATGGGGGTAGTATACACACTGTACCTACTGTGTTGTCTTATCCCACAGTCACTGGTCAATGTTTGAAATGTGGCGGCCTGGGATAAGCTCCTCCCTATGTGGGAGGAGCAAATGACGACACAGATCCGCTCCAGAGAAGTAAAACATGTCCGTCCAAGGTCCCTCGATGAGATCTGTCTCGTCAGTTTAGCGGCTAAAAACCAGAAAGCTGCTATATAAGTATGAAGTGAGTGTATACATAAAGAAACTTTAAAGAGCACACGAGTCCTTTTCAAGCCAGTGTTCGCGAATTATGTTAATTTAACGCATGTAGTAGTAGCTAACAGAGAGTATGGACTCGCTTAATCTTCGCATTCAAAGTGCTAATGCTTAACAAGCATCGGCCGCGCAACAAGCAAGACGTGCGGCCGCGACCGGGAGTTGTGTGCGCGCGCACGCAAAAAGGAAATAAAACAAGCATTGGCTGCGCGGCCGTAAAAGTGACGCGGCCGTGAAAGTGAAGGAACAAAGGTCTAAGGGCAACAAGCCCGGGATTGTGTGCGCGCGCGCGCTGAAAGGAAATTAAACAAGGCCTGGAAAGGAACACCAGCCCTTGTATTTGTGCCGGAGAGGAGTCACTTGATCCTTGGTAAGACGATAGGACGGGAACAATAGGGGACAAGGCAGGGCTGAGAAGGAAGACGAGCGAAGGAGGGAGCGCTACGCGGGAAGCTTGTGATAAGAGAACCGGCGTCAGATTCAGCCCGGTGACTAACAAGGAGGGAGGGGGAGAAGGGAGGGGGTAGTTAGAGGGAGGGAGGGGGAGAAGGGAGGGGGTAGTAAAAGTGATTTGCGCGCTGTAAGGCTTAATGAGCCATAACAGAAAGCCAGATGGCGGCTGCGCGCGTTCACGCGCGCGTAACCGCAAGCTTGAGGCCAGCAAAAGCGTGTGGTAGCACTTTTAAAAGCCCACTTACTAAATGTCTCGCAGCGCATGCGCTGGCTCAGGCGACACCTAAAAAAGGTGTTTTCCTATTTTGCTCACATATACGGCTCTAACCGCTGAACTGTTTTACATCAGACTTGTCATGAAAGTAGAAGTTTACTCATAAAACATGCTTTCATTAGTGTAGTGTAAATCAGTTCAGTATATTTTGGTGTTATTAGCGTTTCTAAAAACAAAAAAAGTTGCCAGTTTTAGAGGATTAATACTTTGTATATCTCTGTCATTTGGGGATACCGAATCATTTGTGGGTAATGGATTTAAAAAAAAAAAAATTCAGATTGGACAAGCGACCCTTTTCTCTCATTGTCCCTTTCAATTACTAAAGTTGGTATAGATCACTTCATAGTTTTTGAGATATTAGCACTTAAAAACAAGCATTGGCAAAGCCAATAGATCTCGCTTAAGTGTGAGCTATTGGTTTGTCAATTAGATTTTTAGCCATGCCGTACAGCAGCAAAGCTGCTGTGCAGCATTGTTTAAAGTAAAGTGCTGCAAGATGGGCATTGGGCTTCCTCCATCTGTTTGAGGCTGGACAAATCACAGGCTCATCCTGCTGGAGATCCAAGAAGCAAAGATGTGTTATCACCCATGTTGTCAGGCCCTGTGCTGCTTTACAAAGTTATTGGATGACACTAGTGAGTTTGCCTTTGCACCTTCAGCTTTCCTTTCCTAGCAGTGCTGTACGGTAAGTTGGACATCCCTGGTCTGACTAAGCATTGGAGGGAAGGACTAAATATATCACTGATGGTGAAAAATAAACATGTTCTCTGACTGAAATGATGACAATGGCTTCATGTGAAATATTGATATAAAGACCAAGAGATCAAATGCAATGCTTTGATAGCATATGTGGCCCGTTCCTTCATAGACAGACATTGGAATGGTGGCACCTCCTCCTGACTCGAATCTCAAAAATAATGTTGTGAGGGTGTAATATTACAATCCTATTTAATGGTGTACATGACTACCTCCGTTTTTTATGGTGGCCAAATGAAGGTTGTAATCAGGCCGTCATGGATCCCGACGCAGGTACCGATACCTCCAATATGGTCGCCACATCATTCCACACAGGATATTCATATCCTGTTCTAGTGAATCCTCAGAACTCCTAAATAACGCAGCCGGAGTCCCGGAATTTAAGGGGCGGAGTCCAGGATGACGCGACGATGCCGATGACTGAGATCTCAGCTGGAGGCCAGGACGCCACAGGAGAGGAGCCTGACACACCGACCGAAGAGGGAAGGACTGCAGGAGGAAGAGAAAGACCGGAGGAGAAGACCGGATCCCCTGTGCCATCCCAAAGGCCAACGAAGCCGGAGGATGCCGAGCCTACATGACGGAAGGACCGCTCTAGGAGCAACGCAAGCGAGTATAGTGCTCCAACAAGGAAATCGGACTCTGAGACTCCTCACACCATGGCCCAGGAGAATCGTGGTTTCAGGCAAGTACCGAACGCACAGTTTGTCTCTTTTAAAAGTTGGTGGACGGGAATGCGCGCTACAACCCAAATAAGTGCAAGCACTGCTCACTAAGGGATAGCACGCATGAACAGCACAGGTGTGGTGAAGGGAGCACTAGCCATTCCTTTAGAAAAAACAAGCCTGACCAACATACACATTTTTTGCCTTTTATTTCGAGGGGTGTTCCAGCGATGATGTGAAACCCAGGAACACAGGAGAAAGCCTGAAAAAGAAGAAGCTCCATTTGTTTTGTCATTTTTTCATTTTTGTTCAAAAGAGACTTGGACATTCTTCAACGGTAGCCAGACTTGCCTGTTACTATCCACTGTTGTTCACACGCATACCTATACTCCCAAATAAGAAGGGAAATTGGGAATCAAAGAAGGGTTCCCTACCTTTGTCTGAAGAGCAATTTGTCTGTCTAGAGAGAGAGCTGGGGCGGCTAAGGGAGCCGATCAACCACAGTGGTATCTCGTGTCTAGCAAAAAAATTACACAACCCATCACTATGGAAGCCATGGTTACACGGTTGGCTGAGGGACAACGCCATTTGCAATTGGTCTTTGAAGAACAGACAAAGATAGCACAAAAAGAATTTGAGGCTCTGCACTCGGCCCTTAAAGAACAAGCCGCTCTCAACCTCCAATCAGCAGGTGCAGGACACAGCAATTCTACATTTAATGGATGCCATATCTAGTGCCTGAGTTCACCCTAATGTGCCAGGGACTGTCTTGCAAAAATTCCAGGAAGGTGATGACCCTGATTACTTTTTTGTAAATGTTGAAAGGGTTGAGTCTTCCGCCACCTGGCCTCAAGAGAGATGGGGCCAATACATAGCCCCCTTGTTGTCCGGGGAGTTGCAGGCCGCCTACCAAGCTGCCAACCCAGCAGGGGTCACTCCCTATCTTGATGTCAAGAATACTATTCTGGAAAGACTGGGGTGTGATCAAGAATATTACAGAAACCGTTTCAGAAAGGAAAAGTGGACTGCAGGAGACAACCCTCGAGCCCTGTATGATAGGATAAGGGACTTGGGAAATCGCTGGCTTCAGCCCTCAACATCCTCTACAGACGAACTGACCGAGAAGGTCTACCTAGAGCTATATCTTGAAGCTCTTCCTAACAACACCAGAGCATGTATTAGACAACACCCTAACCTTACGGTCACCCGGTCTGTTGACCTTGCTTGCGCATATCACCCATCTCCTGAATTCAAGGCCAATCCACCTTGGTTTGCTGTAGGCATACCTAAAACCCTGAGTAAAAGCACAATAGCCCCACCAGAGAACAAAGTCCAGAACCCTCTGAAGTTCTAACCAAAACCCAGCACCGGGGGAGCTGGGCAGATGCAAGGTCCCCAATGTTTCTACTGCGCGGAGTGGGGGCACATAGCTAGGCATTGTCCATTAAGTAACCCCTCTAGCGAACCCATGGAGGTGGGGTATACTCGAAGTCGAGTATTGACCTCCGGCAAGACCTCCTACAAATATAAAAAGAAGACCCATGTAAATAGGAAACCAGTAATTGCCTTACTAGACAAAGGTTGCCCTCACACTGTAGTTAGTAAAGAAATGGTACCCAGTTTCCAGGTACAAGAGGGCGAGTGTATACAAGCCACTTCTGTGCATGGCGAGAAAAGGATGTATCCTCTTGCAGAGGCTTTCATTGAAATAGACTGCAAGCCCCAATTAAGAAAGGTAGGAGTAGTACCCTCTCTTCCTGAGAAAGTCTTATTAGGGACGGATCTGCCTGGGTTTCACGAATATTTATCCACCCTCACACCTTCTTCTTCCTTTTTAGGTTGGTTGGAAAATGCTCCTTTTTCTAGGGAGGAGATAACAGTGCCTCCTAGTAGAACACTGAAATCCTGTAGTGAAAAGAGCGAGATCTGGGTTGAATCCATCAAACTGGTCCCAGGATGCTTGTTTCTGGTCCAGGGAGGACCTGGCCTGGCAGTTCGAGATGGACTCTTCCCATGAGGCACAGGGTCAAGACGGATTTGCATATGGCTCGGTCCAAACTGGGGTGGCAAAGTGAGCTAAAGAACGATGATGGATGCAACCCAGATCTGTGACTGGGGGTGAGTGTCTAAAAAGTTTCAGCACTCCATCCATCATCTCCTTGTGTTTGCTGTGAAACCCAGGAACACAGGAGACAGCCTGAAAAAGAAGAAGCTCCATTTGTTTTGTCATTTTTTCATTTTTGTTCAAAAGAGACTTGGACACTCTTCCACAGTAGCCAGAGTTGCCTGTTACTATCCACTGTTGTTCACACGCATACCTATACTCCAAAATAAGAAGGGAAATTGGGAATAAAAGAAGGATTCCCTACTTTTGTGTGAAGAGTAATTTGTCTGTCTATAGTGAGAGCTGGGGCGGCTAAGGAAGCCGACCGACCACTGAGGTCTAAAAGGCAGCCCTTTGGTATGTTATTTTCATTTATAGCGCTCACGAATCACCCCGGAGAGGGGGTGGGGGGGGGGGGCAGGGGTTATCTCGGTGCGATAACAGGACACAGGCAAAAAAGAAGCAAACAAAATTAGAACCGTGCAGTCTTAAGTAGTTTCCTGAATTGAAAGTGCTCAATGCAGGTTGTGCCTCTGTCCACATCGACACCACAGAAATACTTCAGCATGTCTGCTGGCACCCTCTTTTCGGAGGTGGGCACCTCCTGCCACTTTGCGAAATGCCTTGCAATATGAACCCTACTTGGAGAACCATAGTCACACAAAGTGCTAGGTTGGCAATGCACTGTTAAACAAAACAGAGTGTGACAATAAAACACTAAAGGTATTCTTCAAAATGACTGAAGAAAAAGAATTCGCAAAAAAGAAATCCAACTTAAAACATAGGTAAGTAAAGTGAAAAGCATTCAAGCCACAGATGACAAATTCTCTCCTCAAACATAAGTTATCGAATAGTCTGTATGTGTTCGATTTTTTTGCTGAGGCTATCGCTCCAGCACTGTGAATAAACACCTCTTGTTGCAAAATGGACAGACCTACAAGCTGGGACGGCCAGTGAGTAATCTTCCCTGCAAAAGGAGCACAGGTAATGCATGTAGGAAAAGAAAAACATTCAATTTTTACAAACAAAAACAGATAATAGTTTATGGACTGTTCAGCCTGAGAAAACGAAACTCATTAAACAAAAACCTACCTAGAAAATCGCCAGACAATATACATTAATATCCTGGAATCTTAAAATTGTTCCAAGTCAGGGGTGAATAGGTCCTCTTGCCCAGTTTGCTCTCTTTGCATACTGGTACTTGCAGTCCTCCTTTTAAGCGTGAGAAAGCAACGCATCAGTTCCAAAATGCTTTCTCCCCACCCACTTTATGAATGAGAATTCAAAGTATCAGTTCTAGACCGCAAAGGAAGAAACAGATCTGGATGAGACACTCGAGCCTGACATGGGACACTTTGAGAGCTCTCACAGAAAAACAGAAATTGCAGTCTCTTTCAACTGAGAGCTGCCGCTCTTAAGTAAGAAGAACTAAAGTGGCACTTCACAGAAACTGAAGCTGCAGATTTCAGCAGAACCCGTTTTGTTATAAGCTTGCGCTGACAAAACACAAACTGCAGCCTCAGATATTGGTAGGCTTGCACCGGAGCAGCGATACAGCCAGGGCCAACACAAAGCAATACTGTCTACATCATGATTCAGTAAGGACAAAGTAAAGGTTTGCGCACAGAGGATTTGACAAGACACTTAAAACCGGCACAATATTTGGCACCACATAAATCAGACACAAAGAGGAAACCTGTGGTAATCATGCTATTCTAAGCTGCTACCAAAAACAAGACATTGTGCCTCGATTCAGTATGGAAATCTCCACCGAAGTCTAACCTCAGTATGTTATTGGCAAAAAACTAATGCAAACGACAAAACCGATGGACGTCAACTGATCGAAAAGGTTCTGCAATGTATATAGATTCACTAGGAAACTTCAGGGAGGCAGCTCGTAAAGTGCAGGGTCAGCTGGACGTACACAATGAAGATCAGCCGCCAGATCTTTTACCGGCTAAAAATTGGCTCAAGTGAGCCACTGTGAAACCACGACAGGAAGTAAACTGAGAGGCAACAGTCGTTAGTTGGCAGAAGTTTGGACCCAGATTGCTATCTTCTTATGGAGACCAAAGGCCAGTTCTGCACAAGATCCTTGCACAAAAGTCCAACAACACCACAAAGTGCAGAGCTACACTTGTGACATCCCATTTAACAACACCATGCCAGGTGGTCACATGCAGGATAAATGGAGATTTGAAGTAGCAGCTCTGTTTATACAGTGCTACCAGAAGAGCTCGGCATAACCAGATGGTCGGGATTTCATCCTTCTGCGATCGATGCACTTAGCACCAGTGAGCTCAGTAACGTGATCACCAGTTATATAAAGCCAAAGTGAACTATTTGGTTTGCTCTGTCTTGGAATAGACATTTTTAGTATCTCAGCTAGAGATGCCATATGCTATCATAAAAGTTTAGAGAAGATCTATCACTACTAGGAACATGGACACGGATCTCGGCTGCTGCCATGTGCCAGACCGGAGGTATTGTGTTTGGCACTTATTGTCATAGGGTTCAACCCAAGCCTGTCCCATCCCCATATAGTCTTAGATTGGCTCCCAACAACTGCGGGAACCCAGGCTCAGTATTTTGCACTGTCAAAGACCCTCAGACTGAGGTTACCTTTTAGGGAGTGTCATGTCTAGCATGCTTCTGTAGGGAACTTGGATGTTCATATGCACAAAACTAGAGTAGAGAGTGTGAGTCACTCACTTCATGGCACAGAACCTTTTCCATCCATCAAAACAGGCACTGGGCTCACAGGAAGCTGAGGGGAGCTATATCAGGTCACTAAGGCTCCAAGCCAGATGTGAGTGCTCTAGAAGAACAGGATATGGCTATGACTTGTGAGGAGAGGTCAGACTGCCTGCTGAAAATACACTGATGCTGCAATTTACTATATAACCTAATGCTAGAAAGGCAACAGAGAGCATTGAACCCTGTATGCTAAACCTCCAAAATGAAGTCTGTGAAGAAGGAACCATGTAAACATCAGATAATAAAACAAGGCACTGCATCTACGGGAGAGGAGGGAGCGGGGACGCGGTGGACAGAAGATAGCGCTAAGACGTTGCACTTATTTTTCTGGTGGGGGGTGGGTGGCTTGGAAGGGCCAAGCAAGAAAAGAGATCAGAGGGAAGGGCAAGCAAGGAAGGGGCAAGCAGTGACAGGGGTTGCGGGAGGGTGCCACTGGACGGGACAAGAAGGGATGGGTGGGAGGTGGCAGGTGGGACGGGTGTTGGATTATTTTTAAGTTTATATATATTTGTGAAATAATATGATATAATTAAGGCTCCATGTTTTCCGTTTTTACGGATTTTTACAGATAAAGACAGACAGAAAACAATGTGTTTTCTGTCTGCATTTATTTTTACAAGTGGATAAATGCAGAAAATTGTGATGCTTTTAAGTGACTCTCTGTGCTGTCTTTCATGAATTGTAGGCCAGCAGCTGAGCAGATGGACAGCATGGGAAACTAAAAAACAGGATGAAATTTCTTTGAATAACGGCATGTGTCAATATACATTTGTGGTATAATGCTAGTATTTACCAGTGGACGTATTGGTATGTAATATTTAGCAGCTTAAAGAGCTAAAACACGACAGACATCAAAGTATGAGTGCGCATCTATCAGTCAAATAAATATGGAAATGTACAGTTTTACACCTTCATTTATATGCAAAACACAAAATAAATACAGATAAAATGGCCAAAAAATAAATATGGATAAATACAGACGGAAATGTTAAAAAATAAATACCATAAAACCGGGAGCCCTAGATATAATATGCAATTGTCCATATGATCCTACATAAATAGACTGTGAATTAATATAATTACAATTGAAAAAAATTTCATATGCTGTATAGAAATAAAGTTATTAATGTGTTTTAGTTAGCCGACATGTCTGGATAAATCTCCATTTTGAACAAGATGGATGCCATCTGCCACTCACTCCTGCTGCCTCTCACACGCCGCACATATCCTCTCACAACACAGGCTGCACAGAAAGTTGATGACATAATGCTTTATTTCCAATGCAGTAGTTGCTTTGCTAGTGTCGGGTGAAAAGAGTTATGTTTCAAGTGGTGATTATTTGATTGGTGGAGAGCAGATTCTGAGAGCAATTTATTATGCATGTGGTTAGACTGCCTAGTTTAATTTGTCACGTAACTGGGTTGGATCTTGTTATCTTGCTTTGGTGTTTCCTAGAGTTTATCATATGAATGAAATGGATGATGCAGTTGGTTTGAGGAGAGTGAAGCCACAATTTGAACAGGTAGTCCTAACTATATTAGATGCTATTATTCCTTCTACAAGTGTGGCAATGAATGAAGGGAAAATTAGATGTTTATCTACATTGGTGGATATACTTGTTTAAGTACTGCTGGAGCACTAACTCAAATTAATTCAGAACTAATTGCTATTAGAGCTATGGTGATGTAGAATCGCTTATCATTAGATATCCTTCTTGTAAGGAAGTCATTGTTTGTAAATTACTAAATGTTAAGAGGTGCTGTGCTTTCATCCCAGATAACAGTCCTATCATTAATTCTTATACCACAAACTTGTCTAACATCTCTCATGAACTTTAATCTTTGGAAGAGCACGGCTTATGGGAAACTATAGGTCCCTAGGCTAGTGAGCTAGGGATGGGTTTTAGTAAGGTTGGTGAATGGATTGATAATTTGGGGGGTGTGGGGGGGGACCTTACGCACTATATTAACCACTGTAATAATTATAATGATTTGTGCAAATGTTCCATTTCTTTTATTAAAATTTCCTAGGTGTCTGATTAAAAATTGTGGGTACAAGAATAAGGAGAGATCGTTAAAGAGGAATTGATCTGAAAACTACAAGATGGAAAATATCGAGGATCGTACCTACAACCAATTAAAAATGTTGAAGGAGTGTTCTAGAAAGTAGTAGAAAATAATGCAGACAGACTGAACACAGTTATGATTAATAAAGTTGTATTCATTGTTTTAGTGAGTATATAATAATTAGAGGGGGATTATTGCGAGATTGTTTTCAAGTTTAAATTGTTGTGAAATAATAATGTATAATGTGCAATTTGTCACATGATCCTGCATGTTCAGACTTGATTAATATAATTGCAATATAAACTAATTTCATATGATGCATAGAAGTGAAGCTAATAATGTGTTTTAGTTAGGCCACATGTCTGTATAAATGTCCATTTTGAACAAGATGGATGCCATCTCTGTCACTCACTCCTGCTGCCCCCGCACACATCCTCTCCCCACAGGCTTCGCAGAACATAGTAAGCTGATAACATACTGGTTAATGTCAACTGCAGTAACTGCTTTGCTAGTGTTGGACTTGATATGGTGGGGATGTAAGATTGCAACAAGCATCTATCTCATTTGGTTTCTTCACTGGGCCCATTCACTAGGAGAAAGTCTTTTTGTCTGAATGTTTCATATTGTTCGAACATCTCCGGATGACATTAGCAAAGATGGTGTTGAATAGACATGGGATGGCGCTTATGTTTTAAGGTAATGTTCTGCATTATTCTTGTGTTCTGATTTGCTAAAGAAATTATACTTCTGCTCACACAATGATAATTCTGCAGCTTTTCTAATTTACTGTGCAATAATTGTGTAAGAACCCCTCAATTTTGGTGTGAGCCAGAGATTTTCCTTAGCATTTCTATGCTGCTAGGGATGCTGCCCGATTTTATTATGTTGCTGCCCTTTAAGACTTAGCATATTTTATGATTTTTACAAACTCTGTATAATTTTGCATCTGTGAGCCTTCATGCCATTGACTCTATAGCGCTTATTTTGAATGTTTTTAATAAAACCCTTTAACTTTTCATTATTCCAGAACTCAATTACTGTGTGGACCCAATAATTTAATGAACAGTTTTTACACAGCTAATTGATGTTTGAGGAGATGCCTTAACTAGTGACACACTGCTTCATGAAATTGAGATTAAACACCGTCTCTGATCCAGTAAACTATGGAAGAAGCACTCGAGATACATTTTAGGGTGTCCAAATTTTGGGGTACAGTTTTGCTCCCACAGGCTCAAGCAACAAAGGAATGAGGGCAGTGTGGGAGGGGCAAGTTGAAACGGTTTGCAAAACAATGCACTCGTATAGAGTGCTACACTAAAAAATAAAAACGCCGGAGGGGTGGACGAAGGCAAACAACTATGGGGCAAGCAGCGACGGGTAGCGGACGGGAAGCAACGAGGGAGGGATTAAGCAGTGATGAGAGCTGGGTGATAGGAGGGACGGGTTCAGGAAACAATGAAATGTGGCTGTGGTGGGTAGAGACGGCCTGAACATGATGCACTCCTATAGAGTGCCATACTAGAAAATAAAAAACAGTTGCTCTGCAAGCGCGCAGCCAATGGAAGGGCACTGGCTGCAGACAGCAGCGCTGACCAATGAGAAGCAAGGAATTGAGAGTGACGCTGAAGCCAACCAATGGTAAGTAATGGTAATTAATGGGCGGGCTCGAAGCCCTTTTTAATTTTATTTTTCTATTATTTAAAAGAGATTTACTCTCTGTAAGGGCCTAAAACTTTGCAGTACGGGTTTTAAAGGCTGAACACTTTTGCATATCTCTGCCATTTGGGGCTAACGATTTGAGAATCCAGGATTTCAAAAAAAAAAAAATTGGGATGCTAGATGCTTGCCACAACTTCCCACATTGAAGAACTAAGGAACTGCAGAGAAGACAAAAGAGACAGAAGCACATAATTGATTCTCACAGTCAGTAATGTCATATTGATACAAGTAAATGTGCCAGATTATGTGCATTATGCAGCGACAGTGCTATGTGTATACTGGGAGCTATAGAAATACAGTAATTTTGTGTAAATGATCAATACTTACATCATGGTGATCTTCCACGACCCACACAGGCAACTGCTGGTATACTCGAAGGGGGCGGCAGCCGGGACCCTCAGTGCTGGTATTGCTCATTTTGACAAGGCTGCAGGTTGTTTCTATATGTAAAAACAGATTGGAGGGTTCTATGGGAATGTAATTATCATACTGTGAATATGTTTACTGATCAACAGGTTAGTGGTCCATCCCACACAGTTACTCACAAAGTTAGAGAATGAAGAGAAGTTTAAAATGCAGTGCTCATATAAGCAATAAAATGATTTAAAAAAGAAAGCAATAAACGTGTGCTCCACCCCAATGTATCCTGCACAAAGCTGCATTAGAAAAGGGATCTAGTTTGCTGCAATCTTTTTGTGTTTCTTACTTTGACCAAACGTTAGTTCTTAGACATAGGTCACCTGTTATGCCTTAACTAAGGGGATAGAAAGATTCCTCTTTAACCCACCGGACAACAACCAAGTAAAAGACAAGGAGTGCAAAGCCAATAGGTTTTGCCTATGCAAAATCTATCGGCTTTGTCAATGTTTATTATATGTTGCATGGCTTAAGGTAAAAAAAAAAAAAAGCGTTAGGACATGGCAAGGGTTGACCGCGTCATTGCGCTTTTTCTCCCTTTAATCCATCTTGCACTGCTCTGAAACATGTAAAAAAAAAAAAACAATGCAGGGGTGTTTGGAGTGGGGGTCAATGCATTGGAGAGCGGCAGATGGGTAGGGGGTGGGTGAAATTCAATGGAGGGAGGGAGTGATGAAGGAAGGTTACTTTTAGAGCGGTAGGAGGGTCAGGGGGTTTTGTGTGAAAACGTGCCAGCGGGAGGTGAGATGTGGGAGGGTGACACTAATGGGGTGGGGCTGACACCGCAGAGGATGGGAAGGGTAACTTCACTGAGTGTAGGAGGAGTGTGGGGTTGGAGGAGAGGGACCACAGAGCATGCACTCTTTAAGTGCATGCCAGTAAGTTAAAAAAAAAATGGGTGACCGCTGGCCAGTGGAAGGACACTGGCCACCGGAAGCAGTACTTGGCCTATGCTCCACGGCAGAAGCCGAATACCCTGAAGACTCCGAAGCCAAGGAGGAAACCGTATGCCAGGAGGAGCAGCTGACCAATGGGAAGCAAGGACATTTGTAACGTTTCCTCCGAATGAAATGTCCTGTAATAAGATTTAGCCATTTTTTTAGATCATTTTAAAATATTTATTTGGGTCCCTGAGGTACCGCTGCGGGATTACCATTATATAATGTATGTCCTCCTTAATTAGATTTTTGTTTCTCGAACTTGTATGGATATATCTGTATGGGTGTATTTATAGGCACGTTTGTACCACCAATGTTGTGGTACATCATTGTTAAGATTACTGTTATATAGCGGAATCCAATCTGTTTAGTCTTTTTTAAGGTCGCTAATATTTCCATATTTTATGTTGCATTATGCACAATGCTACTTTATAAAAGTTGCATGTATGGGATTCTAGTATACAACAAGTGTATGCCTTTTGTGGCATTATGTGTGCTTGCAATATTTGAATATTCTATGTTCTATTATGCACAATGTCACTTTTTATGATTGCATTTATAAGACACTAGTATGCAATTTTAGTACATCTTCTGCGGCACTATGCACGTTGTCATTTTTTAAAGGTTAGAAAATTATGCACAGTTGGAAGACGGATGGGTAAGCTCCTAAAGTGTTTCATGTAATGGGCTGGAGAATGTATAAATTTTACACTGATTTTACATTGTATTATGTATTAATGCTTTTATTATTGTCATAGATTATGTGGACCCCCGCTGGAGTCCACATAACAATTAAACTTGAATTTACTGTATGCACACTGTGTTATAACCTGCACACTACACTGCACGCATGAAAATATTAAGATAAGTTTATTTATAATTTCCCTGTGCTCTCACCCTAGTTCAGAATTCAGTCATACTTCATAAGGAGAAGTAGGGGGACATGCCCCTATAATCACACTCTGTAGGTTTTCCGCATTGGTAAAATGATAGGTCAACAGTTGGGGAAAGACTTAAAAAGTGATTGTTATATTATTGTCACTTAATGCCCCCTGTTGCTGTACCTCAGACATCAAATACTAGTATCCTCAAGAGTGCCATTTCATTCTTTGCACATACTTCTAGCCCTGTTCTCTCCTTGATCTGCATGCATATTCTGTAACAGTCAATAGGCTTTGGTATATCAAGTACGTAATGACTGGGATAATGGACACAGATGTATCTCCCAATTTCTTACTGGTAATCTTTATTACTCTTGGCCCTACTCGTCCCAGTCATTAGAACCCACACTCTATTCCTCTCTTCCAAACCTTTCACAGTGCTTGGAAATTTCAGGAGGAGAATGGTAGTGCCAGCCCTATGGCTGGTATAAGAGATTGGGTTTTTATCTTTGGTGAGTGACTGCCCACCTCAAGGAATAATCACAACCCGAATCAGGATAAACCCTCAAAGTCACTAAATTAACCTGAGCTCAACCCCTTGGTAGCTATGGCAGAGAGCAAACAAGCTTAACTTAGGGCAATGTGTAAGGTATATATACCAAAACAGTAATCAAGCCAAAATGCAAAATAATAAAAATCCCAAATCGAACTAGAAAAATAAAGTCAAATTTACTAAAGAAAATGACACCAAAGTGACAAAAATCCAATAAGGAGAACAGAAGATATCAATTGTTAAAGATCTAAGTAGGAATAGCTCCAAGAAGCATAAAGTGCCAATGATAGTCAATGGCCCCAGTAGACCATAACCTTGGGGCAAAATGAGGCTGGCTGCGATGGAGCGAGGGTTGGATACAACAACCAGGTTCAACTTGGTAAAAGATTATGCATTTGGACTTGGGGCCAGATGTACAACCCATTTTGGGGCTGCAAACGGGAGATCGGCCAGTTTGCGACCGCAAAAAAGGTTCCAGGCATGTGCAAATGCTATTTTGCGAGTCACTGACTCGCAAAATAGCATTTGCGACTCTCGCGATTAGGAAGGGGTGTCCCTTCCTAATAGTGAGTCACCATGCCATGTACTGTTGTTTTGGGACCGCATTTGCGGTCGCAAAACACTCACAGTTTACCACCTACTTCAAGTAGGTGGTAAACCACTCGCAAACGGGAAGGGGTCCCCAGGGGACCCTTCCCCTTTGTGAGTGTGTGCGTAAATATTTTTTAAGAGCAGGCAGTGGTCCCAGGGACCACTACCTGCCCTTAAAAAATTAAACTGAAAAGTTTCATTTTTGTTTTTTAAATGCATCCCATTTTCCTTTAAGGAAAACGGGCTGCATTTAAAAGCGAGCATTTGCGAGAGTTTAAGCTATTGGCATTATAAATGACAATGCCATTTATTTATAGGTTTTGATAATTAACACATAAATAAAAGGCATTGTCATATACAATGTCAATAGCTCAAACTCTTGTAAATGCGAGTCCTATTAAAACAAGCATTTGCAATGCAATAGGTCTAGCAATAGTGAAACTTTGAGCTCTTGTCATTGCAAATGCTAATGTTTGTTATTTTATTGTTTTGGTTAAAAAACATTACAGCAGTAGCATAAGTACTAAAAGATATTCCACTGGGCAAGGAAAGGGTGCAGTACCACGGGCCGTTACTAGGTGTCCCTGTGGAGTTGCAAAGGTACCTCTATTAGCCACATAAGATACTGCACACTTAATGCAATTATAAAGAGAAAGATTGCACCTCAGCATATGTTTCCATTTGTTTTTATTGGAAGCAAGATTTTTGTTAGCTTGCATTTTAAAAATGCACCATTGTTGTTTATTTAAATCTTTCTCTTTATAATTGCATTAAACCTGCACTACCTTATGTGGCTAATAAAGGTCCCTTTGCAACTCCACAGGGAAACCTAGTAACAGCCTGTGGCACTGCACCCTTTCCTTGCTTAGTGGAATATTTTTTTTATTACTTATGCTACTGCTGGGATATTTTTTTAACAAAAACAAAAAATTGCATTTTCAACACCAATAGCTCAAAGTTTCCTTAATGGGAGACCAATTGCATTGCAAATGCATTTTCCCTGGCCAGGGTGTGATACCACTCAGCGCACCCAAAACACTCGGCTCCATTGCCTAACTGCATTTCTTGACATTAAATCCTTTAGGGACTGGATGAATTTACGTAGCCGATCCAGTGAGCTACATGAAAGAAGCTAAGTAAGCGCTAGATCACAGAAACATTTTTTGGAAAAGCTGCCAACATACAAATGCGCCCCACCCCAGTGAAAGGCAGTAACCAGAGTGCCGAAACAAAATGGAACCAGGCCAAATGACAGATACTTTCAAATTAAGCCTCAGGACCAAAGGGCACCATCGACAGGGCACAGGGAAAGAATAGCAAGTTTGTGTATAGTTTAGTTGTCTTTCCTTTCGTATTTTTTTTATTTTTTTTACAGAGTTTTATATAGCGCAAACTTGACCCAAATCGGGAATCAGAGCGCTTCACATAGCACCAGTTGCATTACATGAGGACACATTCATTTTTGTTAGGCACGGGGAGATTAAGTGATTTGCCCAGAATCACAGGGTGTTCAGCATCATTGCCGAGACTCGAACCCAGTTCCCCAGATTCGAGGTCGACCGCCCTACCCGTTAGGCCAACTCCTCTCCCCAAGGTTAAATGCACGGTTCACTGTATGTCCATGTGCAACATCTAACGAGTTTAAGCTATTGGCATTGTAAATGACAATGCCTTTTATTTATGTTTTTAAAACGAAAACAAAAATAAAAGGCATTGTTATTTGCAATGTCAATAGCTCAAACTCGCGTAAATGCGAGATGATATGTGAGCCATCATACTCACTGTGCCAATATTTATTTATTTTATTTATTAAACTTGTAAGGCGCAGCAGCTACCCAAAAAGGGTTTCCCGGCGCCGGAGCGAGACAGAAGAACAAAAGGCAGCTAAATAATTACTGGTTGAAGAGCCAAGTCTTCAGAGATTTCCGAAACTGGGTGTATGCCGTTTCGTTTCGGATGGCTTTAGGAAGTGAGTTCCATAGCAAGGGGCCAAGGTAGGAGAAAGACCTTCCTCCCATCCGGGATAACTTTATTCTGGGCACAGTAAAGTTCCCTTGAGTAGATGAGCGGAGGCACCTAGAGGGCACGTAAGGGTTGACCATGGCTTGAAGATATTTGGGGGCAACACCAGTTTTAATTTTGAACATGTAGCTCAGGGCTTTGAACTTAATACGGTTCTCCACCCTGAGCCAGTGCAGGTCTCTCAAGTGGCCTGAGACCGAAGTCGTTCTGGGTACCCTGCAAAGTAGTCTTGCGGCAGAGTTCTGGACCAGCTGAAGCCTGCGCGTCACCGCCTTGTTAGAACCGAGGTAGAGGACATTGCAGTAGTCCAGTCTCGAGGTGATAAGGGCCTGGACTACTGTTTTCTGCGTGGGCTCTGGCAACATCCAGATGATCTTTCTTAGCCACTTCAAGATGGTAAAGCAGGTGGCTGCTACCTTGACTGTCTGATGGTGCATAGAAAGTTGGTCGTCAATGATGATGCCTAGGTTGCAGACTTTACTGGAGGGGCGGGGAAGAGCACCCATCACACTAGGCCAGTGTTGTGGGCCCCAGAGATCTTTGTTTTTGCCCAAGACCAGAACCTCCGTTTTCTCTCCATTTAATTTGAGGTAATTGGTCTGCATCCAGGATGCAATTTTTCCCAGGCCCAGCTGAAGATGGGATGGCCCGGCTGCTTTGTTCGTGGAAAGAGAAAAGATAATTTGGGAATCGTCAGCATAGGTGAACAGGGACAGCCCAGCTGCATCCGCGACGTTGGCCAGAGGTCTAACATATAAATTAAAAAGTAGGGGGCTGAGGATGGAGCCCTGGGGCACCCCGTGAGGTAGAGAATGAGAGTCAGAGCTGGTAGTGGAGGAAAAGATTTGAAACGTGCGGTTGGAGAGAAAAGAGATGAGCCAGTTTAGGGCCGAGCCGCCAATGCCAAGAGAGCTGAGCGTTTTTACTAGTGTGATGTGGCATACCGTGTCGAATGCTGCGCTAAGGTCAAGTAGGATGAGGGCGACCGTGTCTCCAGCATCCAGATGGTGTCGAAGCCTTTCCGTTACTCCTAGTAAGGTGGTCTCGGTAGAAAAACCGGCTCTAAAACCGGATTGGGAATGGTGGAGAAGCTTTTGGTCTTCAACAAATTTAGTGAGTTGGGAATGTATGTGTTTCTCCAAAATTTTGGAAAAGGCCGGCAGCAAAGAGATAGGTTGATAATTGGATGATAAGTCAGGGTCAGCGTTGGCCTTTTTAAGGAGTGGGACCACCATGGCATGCTTCCAATCATGTGGAACTGTAGCTTCTTTTAAGGAGGCATTTAGAAGATCCATGATGGCAAGCAGGGATGGTAACTCTAGCTGCTTGAGCACTGAAATAGGCAATGGGTCCTTAGGTGATCCTGATTTGATACTTCCGAGGATCTTTTTAAAAGAGGTTGAAGTAAGAGGGGACCATGTGTCCAGGTTGTAAGAGGGGGTATGTTGCGTCGTATCCTGGTCAGGACGAGCAGAGTCCATTGTGCGCAGTGTGAAAACAGATTGGAAGGAATACGCAGGTTGCGAGGAAAGGGGGTTATCACGCCCGTTACACACTATGTCAGAGTGAATTTTCTCGACTTTTTGGACGAAGAAAGAGGCGAGTTCCTCGCATTTGCTTTTATTTAGTGGAGGGGGCTGGCTAGAGTGGCAGAGCCAGCCAGCTCCTTCACTGTGTTAAATAATGTTTTGGAACAGTTTAGTGCAGCAGAAATAGTGGTTGAAACAAATTCAGCGCGAGCTAGTTTACAGAGATTATGGTAAGTTTTTTTTGCCATTTTATAAGTTAATTTTGATTCAGGGGCATAGTCTCTACGCCATCTGCGTTCCAATACTTTACATTTAGATTTTTCAGCTTTCAGGGTGTCAGTATACCATGGCGCAGGCGGGTGGTGGTTATTGGCCTTTTTTTTGGAGAGAGGGAGACATGTATCTATGGCATCGAGAAGCCATTTTTGAACAGTGTCAGAAAGCATAGTTACCCTTTGTTGGGAGATAGGTATGGCAGTGCATAGAATATTGTTCAGGGCAATTATATCCAATTTTTTCCAATCTCTTGTTAATGTCTTTAGGATAGGAGGGGTGGTGGCAGCATTGTCAGAAGAAGTCAGACTAAACCTGACGATAAAGTGGTCCGACCAGCAGAGAGGGAGCGCTGAGGGGCAGTAGATACTGGGTAAATTGGACAAAATGGGGTCCAGAAGATGGCCAGCCTTATGTGTGGGGCCTGAATTGTGCAAATGAATGTTCATTGCTGCCAAGTCGGAGATGAAATTAGTACTGCTTTTGCATGTAGGATCATCCAGATGAAGATTTAAGTCACCTAGAATGGAGAAATTTGCAGTGCTCATGATTATTGAATTTATTAGACTGGGAAAGGAAGCAACCCAGGAGGCCGAAGGCCCGGGGGGACGATACACCAGTATGCCAGAGAGGGTGAATTTCGAAGTAAGGGCTCATTTAAATGTGGCCGCCTCACAGTCCATAGAGGTCAAAGGCTCAAATTTACACTGATAAAGCTTTTTAAATATAATGGCTATGCCTCCCCCAGTTTTTTGGCCCCTGTCTTTCCTGACTATCGCATAGGTAGGGGGCAGGGCTGCAGCGACGTCAGGGCCAGAGCTTTCGTGCAGCCATGTTTCTGTGAGGAACAGAGCGTCCGGTTTATCATTCGACAACAGATCAAAGATGTCGGCGTTGTGTTTTGCAAGAGAGCGGCAGTTTATGCTGAGGAAAGAAAATTTGTTTATAGTGAGTGGGGATGGTTTGTTTAATGTGGTAGGATACACTTAAGGACAGCCATTGGGGTCCATGTAAAGCCAGTTATCACAGTCAGATTTCTCACCAGGATTTGTGACCAGAAAGATATTTAACCCTGGGATTCCGTGTACAGAGTGACAGGTGAGTCACTGGGCATCTTCCCAATAGAGATTGAGATTGATTTCATTTATACAAGAAGTGCCAATGTACAAAATATTTAACACTGGGCTGGTCTATGTGATTAAGAAGAACTTTTATATGAAGCCCTGAAGAAGTCCTTGTGACGAAACGCGTTGGCTGCATTTGAATTAAAGAAGAAACTTTAAAAAAAAGAAGATGATTATGAACAAAGACATTTCTAAATGTCCTCAGTGTTTTAAATAGGCAGGGAATGTTGCTTACTGTATAGCTGAACTTTAATTTGAAAGAGAGAGTACCAGCACTTCTCATCAGGGGTGCAATATTTTTAATGGTGAGTGCTTCCATTTCCCAGTGAGTACTTGCACCTCTAGCTTTCCAGCACTTGCATCAGCCATGCATGCAACCCCGCTTGGCTCTCTTCAGCTTTCTTGCAGGGATGTGAACTGTTCATGAAGCAAGCCAACAGTGGGGCTGCGCCTCTAATTCTTCTATAATTTATTTATTCTAGTCGGGCTGCCTGAACGTGCGCGTTTTTTCCAGCAGATTAAAGACACGTACATTCAGTTAGCATATTCCACTGAAATACTCCCAATTGTAGTTGAAATGCAAGTAGCGGCATTATACATAGCTATTCCAACCTCCACACGCCCACTGCTAATTTCTCAAATGGAAACAATAGAATGCAGCTTGCACACCTGAACTGATCTGTTACAGAATTAAAACGGGTTAATTATGCCTAAGTGGAACAACATAATCCTTGCACGGCCTGAGGCGACTAGGCAGAACCCGGGCTTAGCATTGTCTCGCAGTTTGATCTGTGGCTTTTGTTTATGCAGCCCTCCACTTTGAAGCAATAGGCCGCATGCAAACACACCTCCCGAAGACAATTCCGCTGCCAGAGGCCAGGGACACCCCCTGGGTGCGAACGCCTGCGTACAAAAGAAACAGAGTTCAAAGGCAGCCTGCGCAAAGGATGCCGGCCCACCTTCTCAGGGCACGAATGCAAATCACGGGCGCGCTTTTAATTGGAGCCTGAAGATGACAACGTCTAATGAGGAGCGGTGAATAGCCGTCAAACATCGTGAAAGCGCCGAACTCAGCGCTCCATACTTTGAAGTCGTGCACATGGTTTAGCTCGCAATTAAAAGGGGCGGTTAAAGTTTGTGATTGTGCCAAATAATGGCAGATATTATACTTGGCATTATATCATTAGGAGTAATACTATTGCTCGCGTTATTATATGCAATATTCCATTCCAAGTTTACTGTTCGTGACAGCAGCTGTGCTCTATATCGATGTACAAGAAAACATTTTCATTAGTAAAAACAATAATGAATATTTGTATACTAACCGTCTATTATTTCTATAATCATTTCACCCGCATCCTATGTAATTAATCTTTACTATTCTTTTGAATTCCGTGCGATGATTTTCGCTGCAAAAGTACATTGAATCCATTGCAAAAGTAGATGCAGGGTGAATTCCTCTGAAGTGAAATAAAATGAATGGTACCCCAGAAAAATCTCAAACCTGTCCTGCGTATTTTGATCAGTACCCCTTCCCCGGCACATAAAGACAAACTTTATGATTTTTCAAAGCTATATTATATAGCGACCATCTGTCAATGGTTGGTCTTCTGGATTTTGAAATATTTTCAATATCATCTATGTTAATAAAGATGCGGAATTGTATAATTTCCTTCTAACACTTTGCGTCTGCCAATTTCTTTACATAACTTCTGATGACAATTTACGAAAATACAGTGTTTCACCATTTTCAAATCCGTAGCACCGCTGTCCTTTGGGACACTTGTTTCTATCAATAATCGAATAAGAAACATACTTCGGGTGCATCTGCGCGTGCAGGTCTGTTTCCCGCGCGCATCCGAATGACTACAACATATTCCACTCTCTGTTTGGGAATCTTGTCTAACATGGCGGAAGATAACTTTTAGTTTAGCCACTTACAATAGCTCAAAGCAAAGAAAGCACAAGTTTTGGGGTGAAATCAAATTTTATTTTTAACGTTTTTGACAATATTTAATCATAATTTTAAAAGAGAGTAATGTATGTTACGCACTTTGCAAGACAAGTGGGAGCGGCGTAAATAAGTCTTCCAATGGAGGTGACGAGAACACGACGTACTGGCGGGAGCTCTCTAAGCACTTTCTGACCCACTGCGAGCAATTGGGGGACAGATGGGTGAGCTAGAAATCAAACAAGAAACAACAAGCCTTCGAGACAACGGCTAGGTTTCTTTACACAAGCACGGAATCGAAACCAGCCGAACGCGGGAATCGAAACTAGTGGTGCACGCGCACCACAGAGGAGCGGGGGGGGCGGGGGAGCCTGCCGTCTGTGCCGCGCGCTGATGCGCGTCCTAGACACAGACGGGAATGGGCGTAGCAAAGGCGGGACATGCACCCGCCTTTGCCCAATTGCGTGCCGTTATTTAAAAAAAAAAAAAAAAAAGCACGTTACAGCCAATGTGGGCTTCCCAAAGCAAAACCACACGCACTAGAGTGTGGTTAGCTTTCAGAAGCCCATACAAGAGGTCTCGCGCTGCGCGAGCAGTGCTGCGCGCTGCGCGAGCAGTGCTGCGCATTGCAACGCTAGGCGCGAGACCTAAAAAGCGGCCGCCATTGTCCCGGGCTGCTTAGAAAGTGAGAGTGCGCATGTTGCGCTTAATGTTGCAGGAAAGCATGTCGTGCCTGCAGTAGGAGAAACTATTTAAAGAAAATAGTGCTCCCAGACTAAAAAAGACTCACCGTGTAACAACCGAAGTAAAAGGGTCAGTCCTCATGGGAGATAACGAATAAAGACAAGGCGGTACTAAGGAGGGACTAACAAGCCTATTAAAGAATCAGAAGCCAGCATTTACGAAGGACAATGACACAAGCCAATGACAAACATGGGCAGAGAGTGTGCAGGCCTACTATTCCATACTCCCATACAGCATGCCGAGGCTTGACCTAAAAAAAGAGGAGCACTGCTATTTCTTAATAGGTAGCTCTAACTGCTCATGAGATGCTGCAAAACATAACTATTTGGTGAGTTCCATGTTCTGAGATCCACAGACTGGAGTGTATTGTGGTCCTTCCAACCGTGGTAGGGGCAAACCTCCTACCATGCCTGTGGTATGGGCAAATCTTTCTGAAGAGAACTGCATGACCACAAGAATATGAAAACTGTGACACCTGTCGCTTTATCAAGGGTTAGTACAATATTAAAGAATATACACCGATAACTTGGAAAATCCTGATTATATGACAAATTATTGCTGACTGGAAGTGGAATTTTTGTTACAAATTGTTTCAAGTATGTATTTTAAAGTATAATTTTTTGGATGCTTGTATTTTTATCGGCAAGTGTGAGATACCCTTTTTCACTATTTGAGTAAAGATAAAGTTACGTTACATGATTTTATCATTGTTTTTATGTTCAATAAAGCGCTTACAAAAATGAATGCAGCGATGGCAACTGAAAAAGTCACATAAACTAGCATTTACCTTGTGCAGCAAGAATCACGTGTGAGGGCAGCACTGCCTGATTACATGTCTCTTTTGGATCAGTATAAAAAAAACTGGCTATGCTACATGCAGGATTAAAACCTCTGGCAAATGCATTAAAATCGACATCTGATAGGCCTTGCCAAGACTTAGATTGCTGCAAAAACTTTGTGGTTAACCTTATAGGTTTTTTATAACATTTCCCAGTCTAACCACGACTTCTGCAAAGGTCAAGAGTAAGTATGTTTCCTGGGGGAGAGAATGTTCTAGCTTTGGAAACTGTTTTCCTACCATATAGAGTTGATTCTTTGTAGAGAAAAAAAAAAATAAAACCGGTTTTAAAAAAAGTGCAAAACACACTGTGAACCCCTTCCCAAATGTCATTAGACTTATGAAACTAGGCTAAGGGGCTATGTCTGGAAATTTACCAATGTCGTGGATCTGTAAATAAGAGAGTAAACTGAAGACAACGCTGACCTAAACGGCTTATTTAGATAAGCTCATTTTTAAAGTGATTTGCATACAGTGTAAGATGCTTGCACTGGGTATGGGAATTTCTCATGGAGATTAATGCTCACATCGTCTTAATTTTTTTAACTCAGACCTACAACAATGAATAATAAATGGGAAAGAGCAACCTCACAACCTCCTGCCCCAGTTTAAGTTAAGGACGTCAGTAAACGTTGACATGAAGGATGATGGGAAAAATGTGCGAGACAGCAATTGCAATAGTCCATTTAAAAATGGTTTGTACTGTATCATAATATCGGTTTTTGCCCCTGGACTATACAGTGCAGTGGTTTACACAAGGGCAGTGCTATCCAATTGAAACCATTCTCTACTGGTGAAGTGGAATTTTCATGGGCGGTCTTCAACATGCCACACTGAGCTTGTGAGGCTGTCAAGCAGCACTTGTCATAATACCACCGAATTAAAGCAGCGCCTTTGTAACTAAGGGGCATATTAGCAAGGGCACTATCGCCGCTTTAGCGGCACTTTTTGCCGCTAAAGCGGCGATATTCTTATCGCCCTATCAGCAAACTGTCTCTAACAGCAGTTAGCGACAGTTTTCGGGCATTAGCGCTCGATGTTTTACCGCTTTGCATGTCAGCGATATTTATCGCTAATGACATGCAAAGTGGGCGTTCCGACGAACAAACCTGGGAAACACCCGCTAACAGGCCTATCGCCTATTAGCAAGGTGGCCATGGCCCCAGTTAGCGAAGTGAAAAGTCGCTTATTCTTTTTAGTGAGGAGAGCTCTGATATATATTACAGGATTGTTTCACCAAAACGCAGTTCTAAACTCAGATAAATGAACATCACATCTACAGGACACAGTGGACTGGTCGTGCAAGCATATGATGTCCTTTCATTTGTATAATCTGCAAGAATATAGCATGTCAGTGGCATGCATGATGACCAGCATTGAACTGTGCTCCACAATCACTTGGAAGGGGAGGGACAGATGTTTCACCTTGAAGCCCCCCCCTCCACGCACTCACTCTCCTCAACCCACAGGTGCTGTGCGTCCTTTCCGAAAAGAGGTGTGAACTGCATCAGTGAAAGCCCAGCCCTTGGCAGCCAGTGCACAGACAATGGCCAGGAAGAGGGCCAATTAATGGTCCGCGCAGGGGTCCCACTGTGGCTGCAGCAGAGGATAAAGGTCATGAGCGAATAAAGGTCACTGCAGGGGTTGGAACAGGCCTTCACACCTTGAACAATACACGGGTGTTAGAAATGGGATCTCTGGTTAGCTAAGGCTTGCGCCAAAGCCAGGCAGAGACCACCACTCTAGCCAGGGCGAGGGAGTTACACGCCAAAGATAACCCCTGCTCACCCCCTTGGTAGCTTGGCACGAGCAGTCAGGCTTATCCCGGAGGCAATGTGTAAAGCGTTTGCGCACGCACACAGCAACAACATACCAGGCACACCACAAAAGGAACTCCACACAAGGTTATATCAAAAATAGCCTTTGTATTCTCATAACACATTAGAATAGTACTCACATAATATACATGGTGCCACCTGGCACTAGGTCATATTTACAAGGAATTATTTACACCTGACAGGGCCCACTGGACCACTGTCAGAACCAGCACAAAGTGAACTTAGTAAATGTAGGACATATCATAAACGTACAACCAGTAATCACTGGTAACCACTGTACTCAGCATCAGCCTGTAACATAAACCACATTATGCACAGTATCACATTAGGCGCCAAATCCATTGTACGCCAACCTCATCAGTCTAACATCTTAGACCCTAACCTCCTAAGTATAACTCACATTAGGGGCATAAAACACAGTAGAGAATAATCTCACTAGCATAAACACAGTATGCAAATATCCTCATACGTAAAGCCACATTTAGAGGCATAAAACCGGGTGCGTAAATTATACTATATAAATCACATTTCCTAGTACCACATACATCACATTAGCACATAGTCTCCTAATAAAGACCATAGTCGAGGCATAAATCAGGGTGCGTGAATCACACTACATGCATCACATTTCCTAGCACCACATAATCACATTAGGGCCTGGCGCCCTACAAACCTAACAGTCCCCCTGGCCAACTGGCCTTCTCAAAGGGGCTCAAATGCCCTGTGTCCAAAATGTCAGGGCTGCTGCCAAGGCAGCGGAACAGAAAGCGTGCCATTGCGCTGGGGCGTAGGAGTGCATCTCACTCCTATCTCACACACAATAATACCCCCAAATAACTGTGCCTAAACGTTGCAGCTGGCACTAAGTGCTGCGCAGCTGTGGATCCAAATGTGGCACTGGCCTAAACGTTGCAGCTGGCACTAAGTGCTGCGCAGCTGTGGATCCAAATGTGGCACTGGACTAAACGTTGCAGCTACCCCCTACTTGCTGGGCAGCTGTGAAGCAAGTGAAGGCCTGGCACCTCTGTGCCGCCTGTCCCACTCAGGGACTCTGAATTAATTGTACCCAAGGGTTGCAGTTGCCCGCGCTGGTGCGGCACAACTGGGAATAAAGCAAAATGAGGGGGCCCGGGCACATCGGTGCCCTCGGGGCCTCACTGGGGCTCTCTACATACTCTCGCCACATCATTGCAGTTGCCCACTGGCAAGCGGGGCAACTGTGAAAACATGGCCAAAGGTAGGGGGCACAGGCCCATCTGGGCCCTCTTAAAACCAATATGCCCATCGTTGGGGCGGCCCGCTCTCTCGCGGGACCGCCCATGCACCGATACTGTGCCTTACTCAGCACCAACACGGGAGAGGCCGCGTTGGAGCAGCCCACTGTCCAGCGGGGCCGCTCGGCAGATCGGCACCGGCACTGGTGCCTCTATCTTGCCTCCCCCCAGCCATCCCAACTCACCGGGCTCTCTCTCTGGCTTCACCCGGGCTCCTCTCGGCGCTGGGGACCGGCGCCACTTCTCCCATACGGCGGGGGCAGGCACCGACAATGTGCCTCGCGCCCCCTCCGCCTCAAGCGCCGCGGCTGTTCTTCGGTTTGCCAGTGCGGGGTGGGCTCCCGCCTGGCTACAACATCTCCCTCTTCACCCGGGCCCCCTCCTGGGACCCGGGACTTCACTGTGGGGTTCTTGGAGGCGGGGTAGGCTCCCGTACTCCCTTCTCGCACACCGGGGCTCTCATCGGCTCACGGGAGCCCTGCACCGTCATGGGCACCTCTTCCGGCCCTGCCGCATTTTCACTCGGGTCGCAGCGGTGACCCCTTCTTCGATGCAAACGCGGGGTGGGCAACCGCATCATCATTTGAACAAAGCGGCCATGTGGGGTGGGCACCCACTATTTCAATATAAAAATAAGCGGGGTGGGCACCCGCCGCTCTAGGCACCACGGGGGAATCCTTCACGCCAGGATTCCCCCCCCATCAAGTCGAGCAGCCCAGCGCTGCGGAGCCCTCGTGCTCCTTTTCTGGGGAGATTAAAAATAAAGCGCTCACAGGGCGCAGGAGAATGCAGAAAAAGGTCCTGGGTCCTGGAACCAAAAGCATAAGTCTTTTAGATGAAGGGGCAATGCAGGGCCCAGGGAGGCAAGCCCTCCTGGCAGCCCCCCCTGGGCCCCAGCAGCAGCACGCCCCAGCAGGAACAGCACAAATACAGAACTGAACTGAACAACTTCATGGGGTCACAGCCCCTTCTTTTATACACCCTTTTCCTTTGTGTCACAGCACAGGGCTTGGGGATACCAGTCAGAACTGGTTTAGGGGGGATTTGGAGCACTTTGTTTTGCCAAGCTCCTCTTCCCTTTGTCAGGTGGGGGCTCAGTGATCAGACACACCACAGGGGGCGGAGCCAGCAATGTACAGCCTGGGCACAGTCCTATTCAGAGTCAGGGAATTACTCCTCCCACTACCCTTAGCCCAGGTGTCCCATTCAGCCTAGCGCTGACTCACCCTGCCCCTCCTGGAGCCACACACACCTCCCAGCCCCTGTCACTCACAAAGCCAGACATGCAATTCACATCAGGCAGGCAGACACATAGCACACAGAAATGCCAACTTCTAAAAGTGGCCTTTCTCCACCAGTCATAATAAATCTGCGCACACCATTGCGCAGCATTTATTCACACAAATTCATAAATACTAGACTTGACCACACTGCTCCTCTTATACCAGGAATTACCATGGACACACTTATCCCCCATGCATTCCTATGGGAGGGCAGGCCAATCTCACCACAAGTACACAGAGAGCGCACGCACTTTCCACTGGACAACAGTGCGAAAGTGCCCAGAGGCCTAAAATCACCAACACCAGGTTCCAGACAAGGCAAAAAGTTTAGGGGTGAACCTGCCAAAAAGGGGCAAGTCCAACAACGGGCACACCCACTTACACTGTTAATATACTGTAAGGGACGAAGGCCTGTAAATGTAGCCTGCCTACCTATCCGTGCTAGTGCGGTTCTTTTGCACTAGTGACTGCCCTCATCGCTGCCACCGACGACATCAGGATCCTGCTGGACAATGGTGAGACCGCAGCCCTCATCCTGCTGGACCTCTCCGCCGCCTTCGACACTGTCTGCCACCGCACTCTACGCGCACGCCTCCACGACGCAGGGATCCGAGACAAGGCCCTGGAATGGACCACCTCCTTCCTCGACGGCAGAACCCAGAGAGTCCGCCTCCCACCTTCCCGATCCGAAGCCTCCGAGATCATCTGCGGCGTACCCCAGGGATCGTCCCTCAGCCCAACACTGTTCAACATCTACATGGCCCCGCTCGCACGCATCGCCAGACAACACGACCTCAACATTATCTCCTACGCCGACGACACTCAACTGATCCTCTCCCTCACCAAGGACCCCCTCGCCGCCAAAGCCAAACTCCATGACGGAATGAAGGCCGTCGCCGATTGGATGAAGATCAGCCGACTAAAGCTGAACAGGGACAAAACGGAGGTCCTCATCCTCGGCTCCAACCCCTCAGCCTGGGACGACTCCTGGTGGCCAACGACGCTGGGAGCAGCCCCGACACCCACCGACCACGCACGCAACCTGGGAGTCATCCTCGACTCAACGCTCTCCATGACCAAGCAAGTCAACGCAGTCTCCTCCTCCTGCTTCAACACACTCCGCATGCCTCGCAAGATCTACAGGTGGATCCCGACAGACACAAGAAGAACATTCACCCAGGCCCTCGTCAGTAGCAGACTAGACTATGGGAACGCCCTCTACGCGGGAGCCCCGGCCAAGCTCATCAAGCGACTGCAACGCATACAAAACGCCTCCGCACGACTGATCCTCGACGTACCACGCCACAGCCACATCACCCTCCACTTGAGGAACCTGCACTGGCTCCCCGTCGACAGGAGGATCACCACGCACACAAGGCACTCCACAAAACTGGCCCAGCCTACCTCAACAGACGACTCTTCTTCTACGTCCCCAACCGCCAGCTCCGCTCCGCCGACCTCTCCCTCGCCACCGTCCCCCGCATTCGAAGAACAACCACCGGCGGCAGATCCTTCTCACACCTCGCCGCCAAGACCTGGAACACCCTTCCACTAAGCCTACGAAAGACCCAAGACCTGCTGACCTTCAGGAGGCTACTCAAGACCTGGCTGTTCGACCAGTAGCAGCATCCCCCCCCCCTTCCCTCCCCCCAGCGCCTTGAGACCCTCGCGGGTAAGTAGTGCGCTCTACAAATTCTGTGATTGATTGATTGATTGAGTGAGGTTATGCATTTGTGTCTGGTGGAACGGTTGCACTGAACATGTCATGGGCAGTTTCCCAGTACTTGTTGATGAAAGGAAGCCGAAAAATGAAAACAAAACAAGGCAGAGTCCCAGCAGAGCTGGAGAGGGAGAAAGAGCGGAGAGTGAAGAAGAGCAGAGACTTGTTTGTGAAAGGAAGCCCAAGAGCGAGGACGAGTGGAGAGCGAGGAAGCGACAGACAGCTTGCAGCGCTATATTTGCAAGCTTTCTTTAACAGTTTTCCTTAACTGAAGTAGTCCCCAAAGGAACAAATAAACCGCTACCGCGTAAGGGAACTGTAGTTGGCCGGTGCTCCCGAGTACAAAACGGAAATGATGTACTGGAGTGCCAACCAATTAGGACGCACCAAAGAAGACCTACAGAGACATGAACCAATGGTAAGCAGCAGGCAGAATTTCCCTCTGTAGATAGATTACAGCAGGTCTTGCAAACAGCGATTGCGCGCTGATGCTCAACTGAAAAAGACCTGCTTTATTTAAAAGCAAGTCCCAGACATGGTGGTCTTCTGACCCCAGCAGGCCACCATTCCTGGGAGTGCTAGCCATTCCAATGGGGTCGCAAATTGCACTTGCCTCATGAATATTGATGAGGCATGCAATTTGCAACCCCATTGGGAATCGCAAACAGTGTCTGAGACACTGTTGTACATTGCATTTTGCGACTCGCATATTGTGAGTCGCAAAGCGACGCAATTTGCGAGTCGCAAAATGCAATCGTTGTACCTCTGGCCCAAAGTCCTTTGAGCTCCAATCCACCACAGGAGTACACTTTTAAAGGACACCTGGCACCTCAGTGGAGGCTCTTGGAGACTCAAAGGGTTTCAGGCAGAGGCCAACAGCAGGATCCAGTCCAGGTCCAATTATTCCAAACAATTATGGGGGGGATTCTGGAAAATCAGCCTGGTGCCTTCTACCTCCAATCACCAACCCCAACGGTGTACTGAATGTCTATAGTACCCTAATGGAGGTCTTATTTTTTTTTTTTTAAACGCACAGTCCAGATAACACAATAATGTCCCAGTCTACTGTTCCTTTCCAAACAACAGGTATTCCTGTATTCATGAATCCATTACATCAAATTTGTACGAAGTGATACCGAAAAACAGCAAGATGATGTGATAACACTCTTTTTTTAAACCTGTAAAAGTATAGTACAAAAAACACCTCTTAAGTATACTCCATGGAAGCAAGTAGCAAGTCAAATCAAATAAACTTTATTCGATTTCAGCAGAAATCATAAAAGTATAGATATACCATAAAACAACATAAAACAGCAATATACAATTTTTTTGCCATCATAAAATCGATCTCTAAACACAATGTTTCCCTAAAATGTCAGGCTTTACACAGATATACTGCAGCAAGGTAGCAGGTCATTATAAACCAACCTAATTTCAATCTATAAAACTATTTTTCCTAAATTGTATGACTTTACACAAGTATGTTGCAACCGAATAGCAAATCGGTAAGGAGGGTACCATTTGCAGATCCAAAAAGGCAGGGCGATATTGCTTAAAATCCAGGTTGCATAAAATTGGTTTAATATAACATTTCCTTAAATCCTTAAAGAATTTGCAGATAAATAAAATGTGCAAAGTGCTTTGTACAGAGGTGCTAATACATGGACAATTGGGTAAAAATCTTTTGACCAATCATTCTGGGTAGGAAATGTTACTAAGAGGATAATGGTATCCAACCTAAGGCGAGTCAGTACAAACTTATGTTGAGTATTATACACATACTTGGGGTAAGGTTGCAAGGAAAATGTGGTCCAAATCAGTTGATTCCTAAATACACTCGGTTTGTTCAATTCAATCGACAGCCTGGCTTCCTCGAACAACGCGAGATACATCTTGTACAGCTTTCCTTGACACAGTCAGCAATGTCTTGGGACATTCAAAGAATTCCAGGTGCCCCAGGTCTCTGCAGATCTGTTAACCATATTTCAACCAGGATATACGGAGAAATGCAGATACTTTAAGGCAGTCCTCGATCACATTGCGATTTCAAGACCAAACTTTCTGCCATAATAGAATGAGGCAGGCACATAATATGTCAGCTAAAAAAGGCATCTCCAATTCTGAATGGCAAATTTGGGACGGACAGCTCTGGGGAACTGATAATAGATGTCTAAAAAAGGAGTTCTCCACCATCTGGAAAGATTTAATGTCACAAGAACCACAAAGTTCAGCCCCATAAAGTGCTGTTGTGATACATTTGGCCTTGTATATTGTCAGCTTTTCATTGATCGGTTTATTGCCAAGTTTATGTGCAAAATTGTTCATGGCAGCAGTTGGGTTAAAAAAATTTCTTTTCCTTGCGTTAGTTGCTGCATTCCATGACCCACTTTGTGAAAACATAACCCCCAAATAAGAAAGAGAAGTGTAATTTAACTTGATATTATTAATAAATAAATCACGGCACCTCACTATGCCCTTTCCACACTTCATAACAAAAGTCTTATCCAAATTAGTAACTAAGCTCAGCTCCTGCATTTACTCAGTAAGAGATATCAAAGGCTGTTGCAAACCAATAGGGCTACGAGCCAGAAGAACGGCATTGTCCGCGTAAAGGAGGACTGGGACCGGACGCCAGTCAAACTGAGGGAGGTCCTTGCACCACCGAACAAAAAATTGGCCCCAGTTGTTAATATATTGGGTGAATAAAAAGGGAGCGAGGACACATCCGTCTCATCCCCTTCTCCACAGCGAACAGTGCCGTACATACTCCAGCCGTATCGCACTCTGGCTCTACTTCCTGAATTCAAATCCCGTAGGAACAGAATTATGGAAGTTTCTACATCTAGCTCCTCTAAGATGGATCACAATCTGGCATGGTTAACGCAATCAAATGAGCATGTCAAGTCCGCAAAGACCAGGAAGAGATTGCCTTACCTGCCCAGAGTATATTTTCCAATTAGTAAATTCAAATTTAGACACTGTTCAATCGTCCTTAGACCTTTGCGGAAACCAAATTGAATATCCGATAAAATATCTTAGCTTTCCGCCCACTCCTTTAACCTTTCCAGAATGATCCTGCCTACAACCATAACCAGGGAATCAAGTAAGGAGATCGGGCGGTACCAAACTGGATTTTCACTATCTCCATTTCTATAGATTGGAACAATTAAGGAATCTGACCATGTGCTCAAGAGCCCTTCACTTCCACATGCTTTCAGGACAACAGTTATGATAGGACCCCATAATGGAATGTTATCTATAAAAAGATCAACTGGGATGCCATCTGGCCAGGGGCCTTGCCGCCCTTACGAAGCATGAGAGCCCTTTTATCTCAGGGCTCGACAAATAATAAAAATGTTACTAGACCTGCAGGTCTAGTAACTTGAAAAATCTACTCGACCTAACTGTAATGTACTTGACCTCCGTCTCTGAAAGCTGAGCAAATGTGACAAGATAACAAGATTTAAAGGCATCTTTATTGCTCATTCACTTTGTGAGCAATAAAGATGCCTTTAAATCTTGTTACATTTGCTCCTCTTTCAGAGACAGAGGTTAAAAGTCAGTTTGTCTTTCTACTCACCAGAAAGGGCGAGTGGGCCCTAAAAATAGCTCGTCCTGATTAAATCTGGCTCGCCATAGCGAGCGGGCGAGTTTATTTTTCGAGCCCTATATCTCATCTAGGGTTAATCCCAGATTAATTGTAGATCCCTCCGAATGGGATGACGAGGGAGGCACCTGCAAGGGAGACATCGAGCCAGACTTGGAATACATTTTAGTGAAATGTGTCCCCTAATCTGCTTCATTTATGGCTAGCTCCATACTTGAAGCTACATCATCTCTCAAATTAGGGGAATTTAATATACGCCAAAAAGCAGTGCAATCACTTGACTGTATGGTCAAAAAGCGACTTCCTCATTTACATAAGATAAACTAGATACCAGTCCGTCAACCCACTAAAAAAGCCGATCATTGCTCAAAATACACATTTAAATATGGAAAGATGCAATCTGATCTTGCAATTATCAATTCGGAACTCATGCAGAACAAAAACACATATTATTGGATTCCGCATGAGAGAACTAATATTGTCCAAATCTTATAAGTTAAAAAGTCCAAACATGTTCTCACCTCAATTCACTTGAATATTATTAAGTACAATATCCATCCAATGTTTCATGTTCAATTTCACTTATAACTATTTCCAAAAGGGAAATGTAAATGCATAATATATTGTGACATATTCAAAACATCATTTGCTATACCAAGTTTGGTTATACCTCATTTGTCAATCGTATTATAAACTAGATGGTCATGGTAATTGTTAGATTTGGCTTTTTCAGCGGGTTCACCCCCAGACTTTTTGCTTTTTGGCCTCCTTGTTTTTTCCCTTTTTTTGTTGGTTTTAGGACTCTGGGCACTTTACCACTGCTATTCAGTGCTAAAGCGCATATGCTCTCCATGTAAATTGTGTTTATGGATTGGTGTTTCCAAGATTGGCTTATCTGATTTACTACTAAGCCCCTAGTACAGTGCAGTGTGTGTGCCCACGGCCTGCAAAACAAATGCTGCTAGTGGGCCTGCAGCACTGATTGTGCCACCCACGCAAGAAGTCTTTCAAAGGTGTCAAGGGTTTTTACTGCCATGTCGACCTGGCAAGTGCACCCACTTTAATCCAACAAGGAGCTGCAGAGGGAATCTAACTGCCAGGCCACCCTCCAATCACCATACAATCCAACAAAAAGACCTGGCATCAGGCACTATAACTACTTTGTGTACAAAAATATGTAGGGTTACTTACAGGGCGATATGTTTATCTGTTCCCAAGCTAAGGAGTTCTTTTCATGAACTATGACCTAATCCCCTGTGCCTTACAGATTAATAATTTTAGAAAAAGAAGAGATCCCCCAGTGGGGAAAAGAGAGAAACCAGTCAATAGTCAATTCACTCAGACAGCGCCTATCAAAAATGTAATTCATACATGTCATGAAGACAGACAAGTGCGCAAAAGTGTAGGGAAATGAGAAAGTATCTCACGTGTGCACCACCAGAGGAGCTACTGGCAGGTTCTCACCAGCTTGCCCACGTATTTATCATCATCGATAACTTTCTCATGAAAATAAAATATGTGTCCAGTGCAAAAAAAGGTGAAAGAGAGTTAAAAAAGAAAACATAAGACCCCAAGAGGCATGAGACACAAGAAGCCTCAAATAAAAATGGGTACAACTCACATACGTACTTCTGACTTTTTATTCCACAGCGTGAGTTGGCCCAATGTTAAAAACACAGCATGTTGTTAACCACTTTGAGCATGGCCAACATGTTTCATTGCCTTTTCAAAGGTAACGGCAAATTCATCAGGGCATCTGGGGTCAGCAATCACCTCCCTGGACCTTTATATATCAAGAACGAGTGACTAGTGAGAACCATGGGCCCACATACCAGCTCTCACTCAGTTGTTGGGATGTATATTGTTTACACTTTTTTTTTCCCTTTTCAGAAGCACCTCTATTGCTCACACCTTCATCGTTTGAAGTGCAACTGAACGCGGTCAATCGTCCCAGGGCCCCTGGTGTCTGTCAAGTGTGAATGCTCAAACCAGCCCCTGTCAGTCTAAAACCCAGACAGCAAATACACAACAGGCTGAGGCGCATTAATGATTAGACAAGAAAATACCCACTTTCTGAAAGTGGTATTTTCAAACACACAATATCAAAATCCTGTTTACTAAAAGATGTATTTTTAAATCCTGAGTTCAGGAAGCTTAAACTCCACTTCTCTATCTTGTCCCAATGGAAAGTTATGCTTGTAAGAGGTTACAAAGCAACTCCCATGTCATTCTATGAGACAGATAGCCTTGCAATGGTGAAAAACGAAATACGCAGTCTTTCACTGTCAGGACATGTAAAACACACCAGTACATGTCCTACCTTTCATATACACAGCACCCTGCCCATGGAGGTACCTTCCCAGGGGACGATTGACCGCGTTCAGTTGCACTTCAAACGATGAAGGTGTGAGCAATAGAGGTGCTTCTGAAAAGGGAAAATAAAGTGTGAACAATATACATCCCTACAACTGAGTGAGAGCTGGTATGTTGGCCCATGGTTCTCACTAGTCACTCGTTCTTGATATATAAAGGTCCAGGGAGGTGATTGCTGACCCCAGATGCCCTGATGAATTTGCCATTACCTTTGAAAAGGCAATGAAACATGTTGGCCATGCTCAAAGTGGTTAACAACATGCTGTGTTTTTAACATTGGGCCAACTCACGCTGTGGAATAAAAAGTCAGAAGTACGTATGTGAGTTGTACCCATTTTTATTTGAGGCTTCTTGTGTCTCATGCCTCTTGGGGTCTTATGTTTTCTTTTTTAACTGTCTTTCACCTTTTTTGCACTGGACACATATTTTATTTTCATGAGAAAGTTATCGATGATGATAAATACGTGGGCAAGCTGGTGAGAACCTGCCAGTAGCTCCTCTGGTGGTGCACACGTGAGATACTTTCTCATTTCCCTACACTTTTGCGCACTTGTCTGTCTTCATGACATGTATGAATTACATTTTTGATAGGCGCTGTCTGAGTGAATTGACTATTGACTGGTTTCTCTCTTTTCCCCACTGGGGGATCTCCTTTTTCTAAAATTATTAATCTGTAAGGCACGGGGGATTAGGTCATAGTTCATGAAAAGAACTCCTTAGCTTGGGAACAGATAAACATATCGCCCTGTAAGTAACCCTACATATTTTTGTACACAAAGTAGTTATAGTGCCTGATGCCAAGTGCACCCACTTGCCTGGTCCAAACCTTCCCTTTTCTTACATTTAAGGCACCCCTCATGTAGGTCCAAGGTACCTCCATGGGCAGGGTGCTGTGTATATGAAAGGTAGGACATGTACTGGTGTGTTTTACATGTCCTGACAGTGAAAGACTGCGTATTTCGTTTTTCACCATTGCAAGGCTATCTGTCTCATAGAATGACATGGGAGTTGCTTTGTAACCTCTTACAAGCATAACTTTCCATTGGGACAAGATAGAGAAATGGAGTTTAAGCTTCCTGAACTCAGGATTTAAAAATACATCTTTTAGTAAACAGGATTTTGATATTGTGTGTTTGAAAATACCACTTTCAGAAAGTGGGTATTTTCTTGTCTAATCATCAATGCGCCTCAGCCTGTTGTGTATTTGCTGTCTGGGTTTTAGACTGACAGGGGCTGGTTTGAGCATTCACACTTGACAGACACCAGGGGCCCAGACTCCAGTTTGTTTATGCCAACTTCAAAGGGAAATATGGTATAAATATTGGGGCCCTGACTCCAGAACTTAAGATTCCTGCTGGAATAAGGAACCGGGCAGGAAGAAGAGCTGGAGGAGCTGTGAGGAGAGACTACCACTTTGATGTGTGCTTTGCTGCATTGGCCTGCAGTTGCTGCTTCTGTCTTGGGCAGGGAAAGGACTGGACTGTTATTTCTGCATTCTAAGTATCTCCAAGGGAGTGATGCAGAGCTTGCCTCCTGTTGGAAGTCTCAGGGAAATCAAAGACTTTAACATCTTCTGGGTACTGGCTTCTGGAACTGGATGTTTCAGATGCCACAGAGGAAAAGGGTAAACCGACGCCATCAACGATACCACTGCCGGCTCCGTGACCTGAAGGCACCGCAGAGGGCACAGCCGCACTTCGCACCGCAACCCGGGTCTCACCGCCGCCGCCACCGAGCCGCTGTGTGCTCCGTGACCTGTGGGCACTGCACTTCGCACTGCCGACCGGGTATCCCCGACGCGACGCAGCTGCCTGCACCGTAACCTGTGGAAACCGCTCGTGGAGAACACTGAGCACAGTCCCGCTTCTCACCGCAGCCCTGGTCTCACTGACGCCACCGCTCCAAGCTGACATCGACACCCCTGCTTGCACCATGGTTTTGGGGCACCGCTCGTAAGTTACACGACGCACTGCCCCGTTCCGCGCCACAGCCTTGGCCCACCGACGCTAGCGACTCCAGATCATCAACCGACGGCGCTGCCTGCACCGCGTTCGGTGGGCCCCACACACTGCATCGCCCCGTCTCGTACCACAGCCTTGGTTCTACCGACGACAGCGCTTCAGCAAAGATGACATCACTGTTTGCACCGTGACCTGTCAGCACCGCCACGAGCACTGCCCTGCTTTGCACTGCAGTCCTGGTCTCACCGACGCTCCTGGACGACCGCCACCGAGCTGCTGCCTGCACCGCAACCTGAGGGCACTGCACGTCGCACCATTCCACTTCACACCACAGCCCGATGCCTGCCGGCGCTCCTAAATTCAAACTCAAGGAGTTCGACCTGCAACATGTGTGACTTCAAGGGCCCGACGTCTCCTGCACCGACTTCCGGAACCGACGCCACTCCTCCGGAGCTCACCGCAAGGTCCGACGCCCTGCATCTCCAAAGGTACTCTTTTACCGGTCTCCCCGACGCCGTAGCTGGCTCGCAACACCGTGATTAGCATACGAGGAAAAATGTCAGTTACACATCTCATATTATTTTCCTTATCTACGATATTATTTTTTTATTCTGCTGTACATGTTTTCATTTTTTTCCCACAGCCTATTTTTCTATTTCCTTTTCTCACTTTTGGGACAAATCATGTATAGTGAAAACCAAGATTAAAATTACTGAGCTAAGAGCAAAGGCTGAGCTAAGAGAAGGTGATCACAGTATATCTTTACTTTCCATACTGCTACAACATTTAGCAGTATGGAAAGTAAAGATATACTGTGATCACCTTCTCTCTTAGCTATCTTAGATGAGGAAAATAATATGAGATGTGTAACTGACAATTTTCTTTGTATGCTAATCCAGGCCCGAACTATTAAGATTTTATAGCCATGTAAACTAACAGCTAGTGCTGTCCATATGTGACTGAATACAACTAATCTCAATTTGGGTTTAATGAGAAGCTTCTCTATTCTTAAGAAGCCATTCATTATCTTGAACAGGTAAACAGTTGTCAATGTGTGTGGATTCTGGATTGTTTTATAAAACACGTTGCTTCATATTTTAATTCTAAAGATCATTAACATAAAGAATAATATATTACTTAGAAAATATATTCCTGAATATGACAGTAATCCCGATCTTCTTTCTTGCATGTATCTATAAAGGTAGAATGACGTGCCATTATGCTAGATTACCTTACTATTTGTAAAAGATGCCAAGATTGTCCAAATATCAATCAGAGGTTACATCTTTGCTCATCTACATAGTTCAATTGTATCAATTATAGGGTCTTGACTCTAAAATAAAGTGAATGTGTACATAACTTTTACACACTGGTTTGCTTTGCAAATATTACACAGGGCTCAATTTTACCACTCTAAATAAATCTTTCTCAATAAGACCAATCTGGTGTCGATATAGGTATTTTTAGTAGTGTATATAATTCCCTTTCAATATAAAGTCCTTTACGGACAGTTCGGAGTTTGTCTATCCAAAACGTTTCTCTTGTTCGTAATTTCTGTTCAATGTCACAACCCAGTCTATCTGATTTTATTTCTCTATTTCAATGAACTTAGTTGGTATACATACTGGTGATTCTGGGTGGACGTCCTGCATGTGGGTCACTTTAAAACATTTTTTGTCCTCATTTTTAATTGCTTCCAAATGCTACCTCCATCTTTCTTTCAATTTCCTTACCATGGAGTCAACATATTGCAAATCACATACACATACAATTAAATAATGCAGTATTTGGAGTTCACAAAAGTCCTCTTCTTTTCTTCCTCAAGTCCAAGAGTGTTCTAAAGGGGGTGCCTGGCGGTGCCACATGTATGTCTGGCATGAGCTAGTGGGTGGGAACAACTCTAGGGAACGCCCTAGCCAATGAGGTAAAATGTTCCCTGGGCGAACGCTACTCACTTAGAGCATTTCCAAGATGGCTAGAGTCTTTGGCCACACTAAACTTGGGCTCTAAAGGTTAGGATCTGTATGGGAGTGTACTGTGGTATTCTTGGTGTCCTCACAAATCCAGCATTCGATGCCAGCAAAGGCAGAAGCAGGACGCTCCCGTCTGCACAGCTCCAGGCTCCCATTTAAAGGCCCTGCAGTTCGTTTTCTAAAAACTACAAAACCAATCATCCCGGCCAGCTGCCTTTCCATCCCGGGTTCCCTCCAAATAAGCAAACAGAGTCCTGGACAGACATTCCCACTCAGTTCTTTGGCGCCATTAATTCACGCCTTCAGCCCATTTTAAAAATCAGTACCAGCTGCCCACATCATTAACAGACGAATGGGCCTAGGATGATTTTCCTTTCTTCTAATTCAGCTTGCTCACCCTTGTCCTGAAGATGAACCCCACTTATTGGGTTCGAAACGCCGTCGACCACCATACAACATGAACTCCTATTACTCCTTGTAAAATAACTGTGGAGCTCATTATACTGTTGTCAATGCGATGCCTTTTTAAACCTCACTATCACCCTGCATGTCACGCTTCCTTTCACCTAAATGTATGTGAGCACCTGAATACTATACAAAAAGTTGTAAAATAAATGTCTATCATTTATCTGACCTACATGACTCTCCTCTGATCTTTCCTTTGCTCCCTCATGAATTAATTTCAAAATCTTAGAACCAAGTGTTCCCTGCTGGGTCACTTTCTCGCTTTGGACCATTTAGGCCACACCTGAACCACTGTTTCCTTAATATCTCACAAATCTAACAGCAAAATTCAGTTTGAAGCAGCCACTGTACCCCCTATAAACTCAGAGACAGAAGTCTGATAGAAATAAATAGAGCTCATAAGCACCAGACCGTAGATACACAAGAATTCTCTTGCCCACAATGTTCTGGTCTTTTCCAGTGCACCCCCAGTGTTAAATGTGAAACCCAGAGATGAAAGTCTGCTAGGACAAAGCAGAGTCCTACAGCAACCAGACAATGGATACACAAAAATTGTCTTAGCATCCTGTTCTCAGCATTTAAAGTGTGCCCCAAAGTGTTACATGTAAACCAAGCAGATCTGCCAAGTAGGATTTGACACTGTAATGTCAATAAGGATGCTCCCTGGCAGCCACACTGCATTTGATATTCAGAAGAGTCCTCTCTGCCATTTCAGGTTAGCCTACTGTTTGCTCCTGGGAAGCATTTCACACCTTACCTTTTTCACACCTATTCAAATGCTAATCCCTGGCTGGGGGGAGTTTTGGGTGTAAATGCAAAACAGCCACCACCAGGAACTTCAGGTAGAGAAAAGGTAACTTTCTAAAAGTTAATTATCCTTAATATTTGTTACAAATCTGACTGCACCATAGGAATTGGATGTTTAATAATGGTTAAAAGTAGTTATTTAATTATTTTTCTTGCTAGTCCCATTTTTCTCATACAGTATTAGGATGTTTACCTATATTCTGTTTTTTATATAGAGCAACCTGGCCTGCAACTGTGGAAAATAGCTTTGGGTGCTAGTCACTGTAGAGACTTTTTAACATTAAATTTCTACATGTCCTACTTTTAAATACCTTGCCTTGTGGGCCACAAGGCCTTCATAAGGGTGATTCATTAATATTTAAAGAGGAGGTTTCGATCTGTCAAAAGGGTTTATAAAATTATTTTACACTGCTACAGTCAGGCTACACTGGTACATTTGAAGCCATATTTGCACTGTCACTGTAATGGATGGCACAATAGGTAGTGCAGTCCACTAGTGACATTTAAATTACAGGCCTCGGGTACACTTTTTACAATATATTAAGGACTCATATGTAAATTACATATGCCAATTAGGACTATACCAATTTTATCAAGTAGAAAGGAGGAGCACTGGTGCTTTACCACAGGTTAGCCGGGGTAAAGTGCACAGAGTTCTAAAGCCAGCAAAAATATAGGGTCAAGCATTTAAGTATCCAAAGACTTGGTTAATAGAGGGAAAATATTTAAGTCTGTTATTTTGGCATAGCCATCTTTAAAAACACACAGAAAATGCAGATTTCATACAGCTAGGCTTACATTTCTGCATTCATGTATGTTTCATGTCTCAAGAGGTGAGATTCACCTCGTAAGTAATAACTGGGACAATGACGAGTAGGACTAAGAGTAATGAAGATTACATTAAGCAATTAAGCTATTATGCATGCTTCTAGAAGGGTAAAGGGCAGGTACTTAAACAAAACTTGGACTTCCCGAATGGTGGTGTTTCTGGGTATAAGATGGCTACCAAGCATGGTGGTAGCAGATCATCATCCAGACGTTCAAGTGGGGTGTGGGCCACACTCTCAAGACTCATGTCTGGCCCTGATAAACCTGAACTCTACACTAAATAAATATACAAAGTACCTTAATTGTTTCAGACAAAAAAGCCATACAATAAAAAACATGCATTATAATTTATAAAGTGGAAATGACTAACAGTTGTCACAATGCAAATGTATAATTCAATATTGCATTAAAACAATTATACAAGTACAATTCATAAAAACATCTAACAAGACAATCTTAATTTAAAAACCCAAGTTCATGCTGTGATCACACGGCAGATAAAACACGAGTGTAAAATAAATTACTCATAATTTAACTATGTACATTCATACTTTTTCGGGCAAGCCGCCGTAGGAAAAAAACAGTTTGTACCCTGCAGCAGCTAGGTAATCCTGGCTCATCTCAGATAAGATCTTGTTACTTTCCATGCTGAGTAAATATATGCTGCTACTGTGAGGTATATATTTTCCATGAGTCTGTTCTATAGTGAGTTCAAGGGCTTCCCTGAGGTACTGTGTAATGTTTTAAAAACAAGGGAAGAAAAAGTACCTTCTGTGTTGCAAGATATTGGTAAATAAGAGCATGAAATGAGCTATTGTCTCTGAACCTCCCAGGGCACAGTTACAGGTCTCTGGAATGTCTCCCTCAGACTTCGACCATTCTTTAGTGAACAACAAGTACCTGCAAAGTACCAAGTCTGAATTTTATGCAGGAAAGGTTCAAAACCAGGCTTTAGTTATGATTTTTAGATAAATATTGTGCAGATATTTTTTTTACCAGCCGCATCCTTTAGCTTCACATGGCCCCAAAATTGCATTTTTGCAGTTTGTAGAGCATCCTTTTTCATCTCCTCGGATTTCAGTCATAGATGTTCACACCCAATTGCGGTACAGTGTTCTTAATAAGCTCAAACCATGGTAAAGAAGCATATTACCTGCTTTTTCGTAAGTCCTGGAAGGTTTTCCGAACCACTGTCAGAGTAGGGTTGGTCCACACACGAATCCAGTAGAGAACCGGGCAAAAGGCTATTTGAACTTTTAGTTTAGCCATGCCCAGCTCTGACCTCAATGCTGTCAGTGATGTTCCTAAGCCTATATGGAGCATTTATCACAAAACTGAGTTCTCAGTAGTTCGTAAGGCTGCCAACCTTCTTATAGCCCCATATTTCTGCACCATACATGCTTGCTGCCAATTCTTTTGATTTATAGGCAGTTAATACAGGCTTAACTAAATGATTAACAGTGTTATTCAGAAATCCTAGGACTGCACCTCCATGTTGATTCAGGATCACTCTGCTTTTTGCTAGTTGTTCTGCCCAGTTAAGGTGGACATCAAATCTAATACCAAAATAACCATAAAAACAGTCTTTCGAGTGGTTTCCCATATATTTTTTAAGTGGAGATGAGCTTTACTTAGGGGTTGATAATCCTACACTTGTTTTTTTCCGTTTTGATGGTGAGTTTCTTATTACAGCCAAAGTGCTCGAAGCCCGATAATAAAGGATGCATTGAGTTTTCTGTACGTGCGAGGATTACTGCATCATCTGCGAAGAGTAAAATTGGTATACAATCGTCCTCTATCTTTGGTACATTGAGAATAAGATCGATGAGAAGTTGACATATCCCATTTATATAAATATTAACTAATGGAAGAGCAAGAACGCATCCTTGTCTTACTCCAGTCTAATTCATCGGTGCATTCTCCCTTAGTTCCATACTTTACCCTTGCTTTATTACCGTTGTGCAAATCCATCATTAATGTCAGTTATTTGATTGGTAACCCTTGTTTTCCAAGATATTCCACAATGTTGGTCTATCACCACAGTCAAAAGCAGTCTTTAAGTCAATAAAGACCACATATAATGCAGCCACATACTTTAGGCATATCAACTATAGTCTCATCATCCTGATCTGTTGTACTTTGCCTTTTGCGAATTCCTGCCTGTAGGCGGGATATGATATGTTTGCCATCCATCCAGCCCTCCAGATGCTGCAAGAGCAACTTCTCGAAGATTTTGCCCATGACATCCAGGAAAGAGATTAGGCGATAGTTTTTTTTTATTATGATTTGTCAACATACAAATAACAAAAACCAACCTTACATGGCTTGCTGATACATCACTACTTGATCGTGTCACAGCAACAGACCAGGGTACATTTCAGTTACAGTATATGATCTAATGGCATGGAATGGTGCTTAAACATGTTCGTCGTCTGATGAAGGCAAGTCCTGCGTCCTCAAATAGCTCAGCAGTGGCTCCCAAATGTCTTTTGGCCTTGATGTAGGCGGTAACTCCTCCGCATATAGTTCCAAGTTTTCTTTACAGTATACTAGATCTTGCACCCAATGATCCGGCCGAGGAGCCACCCTGCTTTCCCAACTCATCGCCACCCTTCTTTTGGCAAGAAGCATTGCAACATGTACAAATTTCCCAGCTGTGCCTTTGAGATTAGGCATTATACCCAGTAAGCATGTTTTTGGACAACATTGCAGCACAGTGTTAGTCATGATACACAGCCGAGATACCACCTCGTCCTAGAACCCCTGTATTCTCCGACAGTACCATGCCAGGTGTATAAAATCTGCCCCCTTAGATCCATACCTTTTGCATTCGTCAGTTTCTCTAAGCCCATACTTCTGTAACCGGGCAGGTGTATAATAGACTTGGTGTAAGTATTTAAAATGTATAATACGCAGATTGCCGTTCGAGGTCAGGGCCTCAGTGAGTTGGCAACTGTATTCCCATTCCTTCTGCGTGATTTGGGCCTCAAGCGTGTCATTCCAGCGCGCTAAGCTGTTATCCGTATCCGGAAGACTTTCCTCCCTCACCGCGCAGTATAGTTTAGTGATTAATTTGTGTCTCGTTGGGCTCATGAGTAATGTCTGCAGTGCTTGTGACGACGGTGGTTCTTCAGGGAAGGTGTGGTAAAGTTCCTTTACGGCGGCCCTTAGTCTGCGGTATGTAAACATAAACAGCGGTGTCTTATTTTGTATATATTGCAGCTCCTCCAACGACAAGAAGATGCCATTCGGAAACAGATCTTGCATTTTATCTATACCCGCTAACCTAAGGGAACGCACAGCGCCTGCTTCTTGTGTGACTGAAAGTGCAGCGTGATGTGGAAGAGGGAGCAGCAGGGCATAGAACGGAAGCCTTGCCGATAGACGACCTATCGCCTGCCAAGCTGATATGGTACAGTCAATAGTGTTAATCTCATTTTTGGGCGTACTTCGTTTGGAGTGTGTTAGGATACTGCGCAGAGGAATTGGGTGTGCATCTCCGTCCTCCACAGCCACGTGCGGAATGAACGCGTGATGGCCATACCAGTAGTGGGCATATTGCGCCTGAGCACAAAGATAGTACATGTACAGGTCAGGGACGCCAAAATCACCTTTTTTGTAGTCCAGTGTAAGTGCGTTCCAGCTTACCTGGGGTTGCCTGCCGCCCCAGACCAGCCTCAGCAATTGCGAGCGTAGATTTTTTTTAAATTGACTGGGCAGACTAATGGGTATATTACTAAAAAGGTACAGAAAGCGTGGGAGCACTATCTATTTTGATAAGAGCGATTCTGTCCGCCAGAGAAAGAGACAGCCCGATCCACCTTGTTACCTGATGCTCTAGCTTGCAGTACGCCTTGCCATAGTTTTCTCTCACCACTACATCTGGGATGCGATGTATCATTATGCCTAAATACTTAACAGGGTCGACAGCCCACTCAAGGGGAAACTCCAGAGCATACGGGGTTGTGCACTCTGTCAAAGGCACGGCGATTGACTTGGCACAGTTTATACTAAGGCCTGAGTAACGCCCAAAACGGATATATTCTCGTAATATCGGCCCCAAGTTTTTCTGTGGTTCCCTGACGTACAGTACCATGTCATCCGCATATAGCGAGATGTTGACCGGTCTCAGTGCTAAGCGCAGGGTGGACTCTCTATGCCGCTGTCTGATAATGCATGCCAGGGGTTCCAGTAGTATTGAAAAGAGAAGTGGCGATAAAGGACACCCCTGCCTTGTCCCTCTGCGAATCTTTATAGGATCCGATGTCAGGCCCTCAATCCTCACCCTCGCAGTTGGGTCAGTGTATAATAGTCGCACCCATCTGCAGAAGAACACAGGAAGCCCCATTTTTCCTAATATTTGAAACATATAACTCCATTCAATGGAGTCAAAGGCCTTGGCTGCATCTAGCAGCATGGCCACCGCCGGTAATTCAGGATTTAGGATATGGAACAAGGCAAAGATCGTGCGCAGATTATGCGCTGTAGAGCTTTAAAGACGGACTGATCTGGTAGAATCATATTCGGGAGCAAAGGTTGGAGTCTAGTGGCAAGTATCTTCGCCAGAATTTTAGTATCTTATATTGATGAGAGAAAGCGGGCGGTATGATTCACATCGTGATGGGGGTTTGTCTTTTTTTAACAGGGCAATAATCAGGGCCTCTCTGAGTGTGGGTGGGAGGCGCCCTTTTTCATAGGCCTCTTCATACTTGGCAAATGAGGCACCAGATCGTCCGCAAACTCCGTGTAGAATTCGCTTGAGAGTCCATCAGGCCCCGGCGCCTTCCTATTTGGAAGAGCCTGAATCGTGTCCCTAATCTCTTCTGCCTCTATCGGCCGCGACAGGTACTCCCGCTGCGAGTCAGATAGCCAGGCAAGAGCTATATCAGCTAAGTACTCGGTCAATTCCTATGATTCCACCCCACCCTTTGATGTATAAAGATCATCATAGAATTTCTGAAACTGGGCAGTGATTGCGTGTGGTGTAAAGTGATCCTCCCCCATATCGTCTGTGATCTGAGTAATAGTATGATGGTCCTGCCTCATCTTAACCTTAACAGCAAGGTTGTGCCCTGGCCTACCGCCCTCGCTGTATGCTCTTGCAACGTGCCTCCTTGACAGGTACTTCCCCTCATTGGCTGCCAGCTCATTATATTCTATAACCAGTTCTTTAATTTTGGCCAGTGTGGCCGAGTTTGGAGCGGTCTCTTTCGAGCTGTTTCAGCGCAGCTTCCAACCTCGAGAGCCGTCCCCTAATATCCCTTAATATGCCAGCATTTGGACTGATACACGTCCCTCTAATTGTGGCTTTAAAGGCTTCCCATTGAGTGGCTGTCTCGCTAACCGTCCCCATGTTGAAAGTAAAGTATTGTTGAATAGCTTCTCTGATCGTGCCCTTATATGTCGGGTCAAGCAGCGCCTCGGCTCTAAATCTCCAAGTAAACTGACGGGGGATCATGGTCGGAATGTGTAGAGTGAGCTTGACCGGATTGTGGTCTGACAAAGTTCTGGGTAATTTAGCTATATTGGACACCCATGCATTAGCCCCTTCGCTAAGGAGCCAGTAGTCTAGCCTCAACCAACTTCCATGTGCAGCGAACATGCATGTCCCTTCTAATGTGTCCATATTCCGCTTTCTCCACGTGTCCACAAGCCCAAGTTCCTCCATTCCTGCTATAATAACATTAGCAGCTCTACGAGAATGCCCTCTTTGCTGGCCCGATTTGTCTTTGGAGGGATCTAAATGTGTATTGAGGTCCCCGCCCAATATTATTTCTGACTCTGACCACCCTCGCAGTACCCTCAGCAGCTCCTCATAGAATTTTGGTTCGTCTGTATTGGGCCCGTAAGTGTTCACTAGTGTGATGTGCATCCCATGAAGTTTGCCATGGACAATGGCATAACGTCCGTTGCCATCCACGGCTGAGTTAAGCAAATGTAAAGGGGGTACCTTTTTTGACTAGTATAACTACCCCTCTTGCGTAGGATGAGTACGAAGAAAACATGCGATAGCCCGCCCAGTGCGCACCCATCCTGATCTCATTGTGTTTAGTAAGGTGTGTCTCCTCGAGGAGAGCTACCGTGATGTGATATCTGTCGAGTTGCGCAAAGACTTGTCTAATTTTCTTGGGACAGTTCAGCCCACGCACATTCCATGTCACACATGCGATTGAAGCATTATCTGCTTTTGTACCCCCAGCCATTTAACACAACCTGGACATATAGAGCATCAAAATGCGACCAACTACCGAGTTAGGAGATGCCATGATGGTCACAAACCATATATAACAGTCCCACAAAACAAGAACGGAGAAGTCCCCACCCCCTACCCCGTCCCACCCACAACAGCATCCCAAACATGCTGAGGACAATGTATATCAGAACCCACCCCCCCAACCTTAGGAAACCTACTTAAGATGAAAAGAGAAAAAGAAAAGCGGGGGTCACCCACTGGGGGGTCGTTAGGGGCCTGAACAGCCTCTGTCGTGGAGGTGGCCAGACAGTACGGGTCCCAGTCCACACCACAGTTACCCCACATAAGTCTGCAGCATATTCACATTCTTAGTGTCGGCTCAGAGCGTCGGTCTGCCCTCATTCTTGATCCGAGTCCATCGTCTCCTGCGAGCGTTGGGCGAGTGTCTTTTTCAGCAACTCCTGCACCGCCTTGGGGGAATTGTAGATTTTTTGCTGTCTTTCATATTCGACTCGCAGCTTTCCCGGATATAACATGGCATATGTAATATTCGCTTTCTGCAGCTGCTTCTTAACCGCTGCGTACTTTCTCCTTGCCGCCTGCACTGTGGCCGTAAAGTCCGGGTAGAAGGCCACCTGGAATCCCCGATAGTTTATATCCGCTTTCTCGCGGGTCTGGCGGAGAATTGCGTCGCGGTCACGGTAATTTAAAAGCTTGGCAATTACCGACCTGAGGGGCGCGCCAGGGGGCGGCCTCGCTGCCAAAGATCTATGGCGCGCTCAATTACAAACATCGTTGATAAGGTTTCTCGGCCGAACAGTTCGATGAGCATCTGTTCCACGTGTACCTCCATCTTTACGGTGTTGGTGGTCTCCAGAATGCCGATAATGCGGACGTTGCTGCGCCGAAAGCACGCCTCCAAATCTTCATTTTTGGCCTGAATGATGGAAAGGAGCTTCTCCATGTCGGTGCATTTGCTTGTTGTGGCTTGAACATCATCTTCAACATTAGATATCCTCTGTTCCGCCTCTGTGATTCTGGAGGCTTGTTTATCTAGCTTGGCCGCCATAAAATCCATCCATTGGTTCAAGGTGTCCATTTTACTGTCTATGGACAGAAGGATCTGCTGCATGGCCTGAAGCATCGCCACAAGTTGTGTAGAGCCTGGCGCAGTAGGGGAATGTTCCTGGTCGCCTTGGTCGCCCTGATCATGCTGCGACGTTTCTTGCGACTTTTTCGCTTCGAATGTGAGGCAAGGCTGTCCCTTGTCCGGTTTGCCTATTTTTTCTATGTGGTCCCCAAATGGCGACTGTACTCGCGTCCGGTAGGGATCTTTGACTGTATGCAGCAGATTGGTTCCGTCTGCCAACACAGATGTTTGGAAGATGGCCCACAAGTCCAAATCCTATGCCTCACTCAGCCGGCGACAGTCAGGCTAGACCTCTTCACAGTTGCTTCAGTGGCTTAGCACTTAGTAATTTCTTTGCTTACTCTCTGCCAGTTTGCGGGACCAGTGTGTTCATATTCCTCATTACACAGCCATAGGGTGTGAGGGTCAGGTTTCTTTCTTTTTCTTTATATTTATTTTTGTCCTTTTTAAAACAACAAAAAATAAAAGTTCCCTCCTTACTTGTGGTGACCGCTGTAATCTCCCTGGTTCGACCCGGCAGTCCTCGCTGCTTGTAGGCCCTCTCCCGGCCCCTCGTCTCAGGCCCGCCTCCAAGATTACAATATGGTGTCAACGCCGCCTTTCTGCATTGCGTATGCCACCGGCACGCCACACGGACAGCAGGCCAGTCAGCGGTCGCCGTCAGGCGCCCCCGCAGCAGTCGCCGGTGTCCCACGCCCCAGATACGGTAAGCTGCCCCCAGCCAAAGCCGTCCCGCGCCCCCAGGCCAAGCCCAGACAGGCAGGCAGGCCAGAAGCCGCGCGGCGCCGGCAGCCGCAACCCGGCGTCGTCCTGCGGTCAGCCCAGCTCACCGTTCCCGGGCTCCCGGCAGTCGGACTCCACTCCGGAAGGCGACTCGTGCCTCAACTTCAGTCCGCGGATTGTAGAGCTGCGGCTTGCTGCTGCGCTGTCTCGGCATCCGTTAGGTCGCACGGGAGCCTGGGCCTGTCTCTGCCCGGCCGCACACACCCCTCGGCCGCAGCATCCGCACACCTTCAAGCAGTGTTTCACGGCAGGATTATGGAGCTGTGTGTCTACTGCGCTCTCGCCATATCTTACGGGGTCCGTGGGTGCTGGATGTGAGGATATTTGGCGGATATTTTTTGCCTGGCCGGCGGAGCTGCACTAATGTGCGGCCATCTTGCTACAGGCTCTCTAGAGCCCCCTCAAGATTAGGCGATAGTTAACTGGATCATCTTGCCTCCCTTTTTTATGGAGTGCCACAATGATGAAGGTCTTCCATGAGTCAGGAACCATTTCTTAGGACCAGATTGCATTAAGGCCATCTGTTAGTACTTTTATCCACTAATCTTGGGTGTTCTTAAACACCTCAATGGGGATTCTATCTGGGCCTGGGGATTTTAATGATTTTTGGTCCATGATAGCTCCAGCTACCTATCTTTCCTGAAATTCTTGGGGGCCATTAGGTACTGTGCCCCCCAAGTTTTGCTTGCTTTCTACCCTCCAACTCCTCTGCAGCATCCTGGTTTGCAGAAGTGAGTTTAGTGGTTTTTTGATAAATGACAGAAAAGTGCTGGAGCCATGTTCCTGGACTTCCATTTGCTTCCAATGTTTTGGCCAAGCCCTCGCTGCCCCATTTTATTTTTTTCCCCGAATGTTTTGGTGATTTTCCTATCAATTGCCGTTTGTAGAGCTTGTCGTGCCCGGAGGCATTGGTTCCTTTTTTTGATTTGAAGTAGATGTTTATAAGCTTTTCTGGCTTTGTACAAGGAGGCTTCCCACTCACTCCTGCATGTCATTTTTTATGAGCAGCAGCCAAGTCTCTTTCTAATGTGATACAATACTCATCATACCATCCATGTATTGAGAATGAGCTTTATTACATGCACTCCTCTTCTGTTTTCTTGAAATAGAGCTAGTAACTTTGAGCAGATATATGAAGGTTGATAGCATTATGAGTCCAGTCCCTTTGCTAGAGGTTATCTAAATCGATTGAGGCGTTTGCAGCTTAATGTTCAAGGGAAAGTCTATTGAATTCCAATGTCCTTTTGTTATGTAAATATTTTTCCTATTTATGTCCAAATGTTGTACTACAGTTGGTTAAGGCAAGAGTTTTTTTACTACTAAAAACTGGAGTTCTATTGGGTCATAGTCGCTTCCCAGTCTCTCCACCACCTTCATATCGATTATTTGATGCCAGGCTTCCACGTTCAGTATAACATCGCCAATGATGCTTTCCCGGTTCCCTACTCTAAATGTGGGTTTTGGAGGTAACTTTTCGTTACCATTTGTCCTGCCTTGGCATTCGCTGATTTCATGTGAATTAATTCCACAAAGAAAAAAAAAGTCATAGGGCAACTTACCTTTATGAGTACCGAGGGGTGGAGTCTGCTTCTGTATGGAGAAATTGTTTGGGGGACATCTAAGCCCCCACTACTTCCAACAGATAGCACTGCGCCTTGATATGGGCCTCCTGGTACCTGATCAGCATGTAGCCACTATCACACACCATTCAGGTGGGTGGTCCCCTTGGTATGAAACAAATAGCTATATATTGGCTCAAGCCTGGCAAAAACACTCAGATAAACAGTAGCAGAATATAGACAGCAATGTCAAAATAACTGGGTTGTGTTTGAGGCGGAATAAATGACATTGACATGAAAGTTCTCTTTAAAGCATTTAATTGCTTAAGTGAAAAGAAAGGCCCACAAGGGCGCAGAGACAAGCGGGAGCTTCCGACACCTGTCACAGCCGAAACGAAAAGACCGTCTCACCATGACAACCACGGAATACCGAATTCTATGTCAGGACCAGAGGCTCCCATTATACTTCTCTTTCTTTACTTTAACTTTTACAGCAGCCAATAACAACGTTAAATTAAAAATACTACATTTCCTATGAACACACCATAGTCGCATGTAACAATCATAGAGCACTCAGCCCTATATAACCTCCAACCGCCATTTTCTGTCCTCTTTCTTTGCTGCTGCAGCCAGTTAAGTGTCTCATCCCTTATATGATTACTTCAAGTGTTTTACTTGGTTTTGTATTGTTTGATTACCGCTGTGTTACGCGATTCCATGACAGGGTGCCGCACGCTACTGCAGCCTGTCTAATACACTTGTGCCCGTATTGTTTTGCTCGTTTTTGTTTGCATTAATTTGGGTTTTTCCCTTTGCAGTTACATCTCGCTCTGTAGTGCACTCCGGCTTCCCAGCTATGGGGCTCCGCTGCGAGAGACTAAAATTGTGCAGAGGGGGGTAAGGACGCGCTGGCCTCCTCAGCCGCGCAGACCTCTTTTTATGTTCACAGGCCATTTGTGTGCACGCGCACCTTCCCCTATTGCTGGCTCACTCGGCGCGGCTTTATTGAACGTGTCGGCGGCGCGTTAACTTCCGCCTGTACCTCTGGCCCCATGCTCTCCCCAAAGACGTCCTGGTTAGATTGTGACTTCCAGGGATGAAATGATATCATAGGCTATTTGCCTAGAGTGCAGCAGGCAGCTCCCTACACGCTTTATTTTATTGCTACAGTTCCTGTCTGGGGTTTTTCTAATTTGGTGGAACTCCCCCTTTGAAGCTCTTTTTCTAAAGATGTAATCAGCCTCCCCTGAAGTGCAACTGTGACTGGTTTGCAGCTTTATGGCTATGTATGATCCATTTGCTGGGGAGATGGACTAATATTACGGTGATCCTGAGGGGTCACTGGAGCAGGACTTGGTTGAAGTGCTGGATGCTGGTGTTTAACAGTCAGTGAACAATGCCTTAGTTAGGGCTCTGGGCCCGATTATTTAGCATCTGCATGGTTATGCAAGCCAGCAAGGATGGATCCCTCCCCCCTCGTTAACTGGGAAGGATGGTGTCCCGCCTTCCAGACAGGGGAAGACCAGAGGAAAATCTGCGGACTCCCTTTAGGGCGAGCTGAAGTGCTCCTCCTGTTAACGTTTCATCCCCTTCTCAGAAATTTGGGGATTCAGACTCTTTAGCCTCTGATAGCTCAGACCATGACAAGCCAGGTCGCAGTCAACGAAAACGCAAGACTCACCACAAGTCCCAGAAACACCCCAAGGTGATCGATTTTGAAGCAGGTGACATCATCCACCCACGCTCCACCAACTGGCTTCCACTACAAGAGGTGCCTGATGATGTACAGTCCCACGATTGCCATGGCTTTGATAAAGAGGTCAGGGCACGACTACGCTCTGAATGCCCCAGGCCGGATCTCCCCAGCAAGGTAACCGAAACACCTGAAGTGGACCCAACTATGGTCACATTTCTTAAAAATTATTCAAAGGATCCCAAGAAGGGACTGGACCGTGTCTGGCGCAATTGTCAGGATACGTATTTGGATGTCACTGGCCCTTTCACTAAGATCCTGGAACTGGCTTTCCAGATCAGAGATTTGGCAACCCTTATTGACCCCGATGTCTTAGTGGGACGGGCTCAAAAAGCTGTATGTCAAATTGGAAATGCAAACTGCACGATTTCCACAGACTGCAGGTGCTCGTTACATATGAAGATTGAAGCCAAATTGAACGAGCTGGCGTCTTTAGATGCCGGTCCAGTGGCACAGTCTTCTGTTTGGGGCACCGTTACTTAAGGAGCTGTCCCAGACTGTAGCAACATATAAGACTCTTGACAAATCCGAGCGGTCTCTTAAGCACTTTTTACACCAATCCCTTTTTGGCAGGGCCGGACGTTTCAGGTGGCATGCATCCAGCCGGAGTTACTATACCAAGGCCCGTAATGTGATTACTACCAGCGAGGTAGACGTGGTGGACAAGACTCCTCCTACAACTCCACCTTTTATCCCTCATGCACCCGTGGTGGAAGGAACCGCTGCAGAAGAGAGCGGTACTGAGGGGTGAAAGGATCCTCCCAAGACTCCAGAACTACAGGTGAAGCTTATTCCTCTCTGTGAGGTTTCTTTCAGGGGCAGAAACAGCCTTTTCCTACACAATTGGCAAATGTTGACCCAAGACCCCTGGGTCCTAGAGTCCATACAAGGGTACAGGTTGGAGTTCTACGACACCCCCTACCAGAGTTGCTCGCTCAATGAAATGTATTTTTTCCAATAAGAGCGAGATTTAATCACATCAAAAATTCCAGAAAGGGGCTGTATGGATGATGAGTCCTCACCCGAATGGTTTCGTCAGCTCCATCTTTCTAGTAGAGTGGGTCACATCCAATGTTCCCTCTAATTTTTTTCCTCTGTGTGCGGCAGTGTGAGGTCTCTGTGCGCTCCAGCCACGGCAATGTGCGCCAAGGACCCAACCGCGTGTGTGGGTGCAGCGACAGGGGTTCTGACACTGGGGTTCCTGCTTGATTGTGCAGATAAATGACCTAGGTACTGGAACGGAGGAGGCCTGTTTGATGGGGCAGGCAGGGCCGGACTGGGAACCCAAAGTAGCCCTGGCAATTTTGCTGCACCGGCTCCCACCCACCAGGGTTGGGGTGGAGGGGGGCAGGCAAGTGTCAAGCACTACTGCTGAAAGCTGGTCCCCAGCACTGGTGCTTTTGTTACTGAGGGCCCATATTGCAGCATCGCTGCAAAGCTGCCCCAGTAACAAAACTGGCCCCCACTGCTCCAAAACTGACCCCCACCCTTCCAGCCTCGCAGGCAAGCGCCTGATGCCTGCTAAGGCCAGTCCAGCCAGGGGGTGGTCTTCGTGTTGGTGACTGCCGTGCCTAACAAAAAATAAAAAATGTGCCCTCATGTAATGCAACTGGTGCTATGTAAAGCGCTCTGATACCCGATTCGGGTCAAGTTCGCGCTTAATAAAACTCTGTAAAATAAAAAATAAAATAATGGTTGTGTCATGTTCGAAATGAGAAAGTGCAGAGCATCTGCAACCACAACAAAGCTACACAATCTTCCCGCAGCCACGCTCTATTAACAAAAGGCATGCAGAAAGTCCAGAAGCAGGACGTGTGCTTTCAGAATCACTAGCATATATTAGTGATTGTAAAAGCACACGTTAATTTTAGGCTTGCTGCATGCCTTTTTGTTAATAGAGAGCGGCAGATTGCGTGCCTTTTGAAAGTTATCATGTTAATTGCAGAGCCCGACATACTAATACACGGGGCTGCATTTAACATGAAAACTTTCAAAAGGCACACAATCTGCTGCGCTCTATTAACAAAAGGCGTGCAGCAAGCCTAAAAGCACGACGTGTGCTTTACACGTCGTTCTTTTTTATTGTATTGTATTATAATTGCATTTATCTAGCGCTTACTACCCCTGACGAGGCGTCTAAGCGCGTTTTCGGCGAGTAGCACGCTACTCCGGGACCCATAAAGGAATTTGTGTTGAATTAGTATAGTGCAATATGAAAGTAATTTAAGTGGTGGATAGGTTAGTCAGTTATTTGGATTCAGAAGGATAGCAGAAGGATAGAAGAGGAAAAAAGGTTTGTATTTATATAGCGCTTGTTACCCCTGATGGGGTATTGAAGAGCTTTTTCTTGCGAGTAGCACGCTACTCCGGAAACCCATAAAGGATTAGTGGTGAATTAGTATAGTGAAATATGAAAGTAGTTTGAGTGGTGGATATGTTATTCAGTTATTTGGATTGAGAAGGGTTGGGAGGGTTGAAAGGGAAAAAGGTTTGCATTTATATAGCGCTTGTAACCCTGATGGGTGTTGAAGTGATTTATTGGCGAGTAGCCCGCTACTCTGGAACCCATAAAGGATTAGTGGTGAATTAGTATAGTGGAATATGAAATTTGAATGGATGAAGAGGGCCGGATTAATGAGGCCCCTACAACTAAATACATTATCTATCTTGTAGTGCATTAAACACATAGTATTAAAAACAAATGGTCTTGGCAAACAGCAGACACAAAAATAATTATTTCATGGTAAATCTTGTACGGCTGTAACTGAGAAACCCATGGCTTCCTACCATCAGTGTTTGCCAGGTGCGGCATTACCAGTTAAAATAGTGAAACGCTCACAATGAGGCCCTAAACGCTTGAATGCGATTACAAGCCTCTCTCCTATCCTTTCGCTAACAGCCCACATGTTGAAGCTCCACAGCAAGAGAATGGAAGGAAGCGTCATACCCAAAAATGAATAACATAACTTAGACTAATGTCTCTCTAGTAATTGATGCTGCCTCCCTTGATAGTACGTACTGGGAGGAACATCCTGCCATCCTTCCTCTATGGTGGCAGCATTATGCACCCTAGTCAAGTGACACGTCAGAAAACCCCCTCCCCCTTAACTTTGAGTTTGGCTTTATAAGGAAGGATTCTTACAATCTCGCAAATGCACATTTTTGTGGAAGCCAAGTCACTCTTGCTGTGGTTATCTACCGTCCTCTTCACTTCTTCTGTCCACCAGATCTCCTCCATACACCCTCACCTCACTTCCTTACCTATTCCTCTTCGGAAATCTCTCTCCACTCTCCAAAATCTATACCGTCTTTAATGCTCCTGTTAAGACTTCCTCTCTTCCTACCACTCATCTATTTATCCTCCACTTAGCGCCCCCGTCCTCATCCCAGTGTCAAACGCTTAACACAATCCGCTCACCATCCCCACTAAGGCCACTAGGGCTTTATGCTCAAATCTCCGCTTTCTCGTAACTCAACTTTCTTGCTGACATCCATTTTTTCAGACGCCTGCAGTCGACACTGCTCCACCTGTTACCCCGTCTTTTATAATCTCTTCTTAATTTTCCTCCTCCTTACCCACCTGCTATACTCTTTCAGTGCTTCCTTTAAGGGCCACCCTTGCCTCCCTTCTGGCTCCTTCCCCACGGTACACTTTTCTTCCTCTCCGAGCTACCTTACGTCTTTCCCTACATACCACTGAGCTCATTCCCCTCCAATGCCCATTGTCCAGCTCCCCAGCCACAACATGTTAACGTGTCCCTTTACGTTCACGCCTCTTACGAGTTTCTCTACTGTCCCTTCTATTCCATGTTTCTACGTCCAAAGCAACACCAACTAAAAGTCATCCAAAGCGAGTTCCAATGAGGCGACCTAGAACTACAGCTCCCAGAAACCACCTGGTGGTGAAATGAAATGACCACAGCTGCCCTAGAGACAAATAATCACCCGGATTCTGCCGTCCCTCTGGATCATCTCCCCTCCTCCTTTCCATCGCTCATGCTTGTGCTTGCTGCATTTATTTTCTTAATGGAGCACGCTGCGGGCTGATTGTGGGCCATTGTGAAAATATTTATGTTAATTGCAGCACCGTCATGCGCTGCAATTAACATAAATAGTTTCACAATGGCTCACAATCAGCCCGCAGCCGTGCTCCATTAAAAGACATGCATCAAGTCCAAAAAACGACGTGTAAAGCACATGTCGTGCTTTTGGACTTGCTGCATTTCTTCTCTTAAAGGAGCACGGCTGCGGGCTGATTGTGGGCCATTGTGAAAATATTTGTTAATTGCAGCGCATGACGGTGCTGCAATTAACAAATATTTTCACAAAGGCCCACCAACAGCCCCAGCCGTGCTTCAGTAAGGAGGAAATACAGCAAGTGCAGGAGCCACAGCAACCAGGAAATTACAATTTTTCGCGCCGCTCGCGTTATAAAAGCGGCGGCGCGAATGCTCTCCCGGGATGTGCTGTGGGTGCGCGCTCCACACGCAGCACTGCGCGCTCGGGGGAACAGATGTGCGCGCGCGCGCGGGCGCGCACGTTACTGGGAACACTGGTCACATCTAGTGCTGAACCTGAAAGACTTCAATGCTTGGATTGTTTACAGGCACTTCAAGATGGAGGACATACTTCAAGAGGGGGACTGGATGGTCCGTTTAGATTTAAAGGATGTATACTTCACTGTCCCAATTATTTCCCCTCACAGTCGTTTTCTGCAGTTTCTGTGGCTAGGGCATTGCTACAAATTCAAAGTCCTTCCCTTTGGCTTCTCCTCCGCACCGTGGTGCTTCACAAAGATTATGAGGCCGGTGGTGGAAACCCTTTGGGCGAAGGGAGTGCACTTGGTTGTCTGTCTAACTGGACGATGTCATTCGTCCAGGTAACTGTTTTAACGCATTCGGAATGGACAACTCTCCTCCTTTAAGTCCTAGGTTTCATTATCAATGCCCAATGTCAGTTCTTGACCCAGCTCAACGCCTAGAATTCCTGGGGTTTCAGGTGGACTTTGTCTTAGCGCAGCTAGTCCTTACCCCTCGGAAGGTCCAAAATATCAAGGAGTTGAGGTCTGATTTACGCAAACAGACAATGTCACTGAAATCGATAGCATGGCTTGTAGGGCTTCTAGCATCTTCGATCCACTACAGAGCCCTTCAAAGGCTCATGATTCAACACCTCCGGAGGGGCCTTAATTATTCGGAGCAAGTTAGTTTATCGGAGGAGGCCAGGACGGATATGTCCTGGTGGTTGGATCACATGGAGGCCTGGAACAGCAGGGCGATCTTTGGCTCTGCTCCGGAGATAATTATCGAATCAGACGCCTGCTGGTGGGGATAGGATGCGAGATGCGGTCAGATCTCCACAGGCGATGCTCGTATTCGGAACTCTCCCTACACATCAACTGTCTGGAACTCCTTGCGGAGTCTTTTACAATATGGAGGATCTCCTCTGAGAAGACGGACTGTTGCATCCTTTTGCGGATGGACAATGTATCTGCGGTTCGGTATGTCAGCAAATTGTGCAGAACCAAATCTTGTCTCCTTGCCGAGACAGCCAAGGACTTTTGGCACTTTTGCCTTCAGCATCGGATTTCGGTGGTGGTGGAGTATCTTCTGGGTCAACGCCAATATCATTGCGAATTGGCATTTACGTCACCTCCAGGATTTCAGCGATTGGAGACTCCACCCAAAGCTCTTCAACACGCTTCATCGCCGGCGGGGGCCATGCACTGCGGATCTGTTCACCTCTCGCCTCAAACAGCCACTCCCAACAATTTTCATTTGGCGTCCAGACCCAGAGGCCCAAGCGAAGGATGCCGCCTTTCAGAACTGGTTCCCCTTCCTGAGCTATGCATTCCCACTGTTTATGATGATTTACAGGGTTCTTTCCCAGGTGATGCGTCAGAGGGTGGAGATAGTTGTAGTGACTCAGTTTTGGAAAGCACAAGCTTGGTTCCCGGAAGCCCTCGAGTTGACTTATGCTTGTCTGGTATTGATTCTATTCCGTTGGAACCTGTTGCTGGACAGCCTCATCCTCCGATTCTCTCAGGACACCTCTTGCTATTGGCATGGAGGGTTTCCAGGAGAGATGGTGTTTGCCAGGCATTTCGCAGGACGCCAAGACCTTCATCGGACAGGTATGGTACGCTGGTACACATAAACAATATGCCTCAGCAAGGCGGTGCTGGAGAGGTTGGTGCCACGAACGGGGTGCAGAGCCTGTTGGAGCAGATTGCTGCCTATTCATAAACATCTTATCTTCTTTGGCTTCTGCTGGTATGACTTGTAGGTCAGTTAACAATTTTAGATCCATAATTTCAGCGGGTCATCTTCCAGTGGTGAACGTATGGTGGTGTGTAAGCTTTAGAGGGGTATTAGAATGTCCAACCCCCTCAGCCGAGATATTCAGTTTTGTGGGACGTTAATATAGTCCTTAAATCTTTGGAGAATTGGACGGATAATAAATATTTATCACGCAAACAAATGTCAGCAAAACTGACGATACTTTTATGTTTATTATCCTGCAAAAGAGGCTTGCATGTACAAACTTTAGATCGCTCAGGTATTCTCTACGGAGGGGGGTTTCCTTCACTATCACCAGGAGGACAAAATCCAATTTCATGTTGGTTTCTTATCCAGCATTCCCTGGAAATAGTAAACGATATGTTGTACAGTGTTTGAAAGCTTATGAGGTAAGTAGTAGTGAGTTTCGTTCGGACATGGGGTATCAATTGTTGGTTGCATTACAGAAGCCCTTCAGCCCTGTAGCATGTGCACGTGGCCACTTTAGCCAGGTGGATGTGTTGGTTGTTATCAGAGGCTAGGATTGATACTTCAATCTTCGGTGCACATTCAGCTAAAGGTGCCATGGCCTTGAAGTCCTTTAAGTTAGGGTCACGGTTGGATGATATCCTGGAAGCAGTGGACTGGTCGTTCGAATCCACTTTTAAGTCTTTTTACTATAAACCTATTTCGGATGTTGCTTTTGTGGCGGTGGCTCAGCTTTAAACAAGCATAATAGGAGCCTCTAATCCTGACATAGAATTTTTAAAAATCTAGCATAAGCGATAAGAATTTTCAATTCTATTATGGACACAGAGGCGAGGATTATCCCACCCTAGCTACGCATGTATATGAATTCATACTGTTTTGATCTACTGATTGATGATGTTATAAGTTCCCACCCTGTCATATGTTCTATGTTATGGAATTTTCTTAATGATGGCCAGTGATTACGGCTTCAGTGTTCTCTTTCCTCCTAGGAAACAATGAGAAGTAACCGCAAACCTAGATGAGTTTGAGATGTTTTGGAAGGTCTCCTTTTTCGGTTATTGCCATCGGCAGGTGTTTTTTGTCTTCAGAAGAGGTCTTCAACGCCCTGGAGCAAGGGTCTTCCAGCCGAACTCTGGTTGAGTCCTGTGGTTCATTCAGTTCATTGAGGTTCCTATTGTAGCATTCTGGAGTTATGGACAGTCAATTCCCATTTTTGGGTGAAGAAAGAGGACAGAAAGTGGAGGTTGGGGGGTTATATATGTTTGAGGGCTCTATAATTGGTACATGTGACTGTGGTGTGTTCATGGGAAAGGTAGTATTTTTTATTTAACGTTCTTATTGGCTGCTGTAAAAATTAAAGAAAGAGAAGCCTAATCCTTGCCTCTGTTTCTCTAACAGAATTGAACATTCTTATTGCGTATGCTAGAATTTTTTTCCTCGCCACACATCAAGAGGCAATACAAAACAATATAGCACAAGACACAATACAAGCATAACATACAATAACCTTTAGTAAGAATGGCCCACATTACAACAAACTGACCACAATTAATGTCCCTGCATTAAAAAAGCCCTTGAATATATCGGCCCAGGTTTATTTATTTTTTTACTTTATTTTTTTATTATAGAAATATCATAAGCAGAAACTGTCAAGAATCAAAGATCCTGCCCAACAATTCACCAGACAGTATTTATTAATTGGTTATTTACTTAAATATTTTTAGGCCGGGAACCATTAGAACATGTTTTGCATATTTAACACACGTGTCCCGCCAACCAAACTTTGCGTATACAGATATGAATGCAAAAAAAGTTAATTTAATAGCACTAGTCGAACTGGGTTTACAGTATTATTATAAACACAATGGCCGAAACTCCTTAAAGTAAAATAAGTAGATTCTAAAGAGTGGTTGGCAGTATAAACGACGGGAAGTCCTCCTCCTGACTTAAAATTATATTAGAATTGAGTTTAAGCCAGGGCGTATATTAGTTTGGCTCCGCCCAGAGAAAACGAGTGAGAAGAGATTAAGAGCTGCTTAAATTTAAATTAAACACACATGTTTGCAGGGACGATGAGTGTGCACCTAATCAGGCGCAGTGCTACTAGTGATGGAGCAGGGTTTTGAGAAAATAAAACCTGCTCAGATTAACTCCTCGGTAACATTTACTAACAGTGTGCGGTGAAACTAACATGCAAAAACACGATAACACGGGGAAATGCTTATGCGCATGCGTGCACTAATACGCGGACTAATGCATGAAAAGACTAGGCCGCATTTGCGTTATGCTTAAAAATAAAAATAATAATAATGTTGCTTTCTGCACGTTAATGCTTTATTAGACAAATAACGTGGGATAGTGCAAATGGTGGGCGGTAAAACAGTGAGAATTATGTTTCAGGAAAATAATAATGTCTGTGTTTTATTCATTGTAGTGATGCTTGCATGGGCCTAAATCGTGGCATGCCGAGTTGTGGGTTAAAAAGAAAGCTAATAAATAAACCGAAAAATCGAGCTCGGAGAGAGAATGGAGAAGGCAAGGTTGATGACCTTCGAGAATTTATTGTGTATCTGCCAAGTAACGGAAGGATGGCCGTAGGACCAAGTGCAAATGTACAAACTTCTTCCGCGGAAGCTGCAGAGGCGGACAATGAAAATGTAGAGATTTGAAACATGTTACTAGTTGGAGGAATCGTGTATTCATGAAACGTGGATTACGTATTGTTGGAAATGTAAAACAAAGAATGCTGTGAAAACATGGACGTGACTATGGTGGTGTGATAGAACACCCCCTAAACTGACCAATGAGAGACCAAGATTCTGAAAATGTTGCTACAATGGTGGGTTGGACATGAAGGTTTTTAGAGTATAACTGGGGTGTCTTGCGGGTGTTAAGGACGCGTCTCTTTGAAGAAGCTAGAGAGGGGAGATCGTTGCTGTCCGTCGGTTTGCTGTATGCAGATAGAGGCCAACTGTTTCCTGTTCCTGTCCTACTCTTTGTTCCCTGAACTTTCCTGGGGAACCCCCATCTATTCTCATGGCCAAGGGGTAGATTTTCCACTAAAGTATTTTGGTAGTATAGCTAAACTGAATTTTGCATAATTATTTGCAAATGTATTTTTGTCTCTGAAACTTTTGTCTCTTCATCTATCCACTCCTTCTTTGCATTCTGTTCTTTGTGATTTGAGTTTGACACCTTTGCTTTGATAAATGTTCTCTCTCTGTGATTTATGCATTGTTTGCCTTGTAAAACTGTCCATGATGAGCATTTACCTTCACATTATTTGCGATAAATATTATTAACCTTATTCCGAGTTTGTGATTTATTTAGTATTACAGATTGATAGTTAGTTTCTAATTATTACCATCAACTTCTCAACTAATGGTCCATCGTCCAGAGGAAAGAGAGTTGATTACAGGTTCAATTATGTATCTTGTGTGTTAGGAAGAGCCTGTAGTTTATGAACAACTGATTTAAGGTAAACTTGAAACAGTGCAACAGGGATTTATGTGTTGGGTGTAAGAGTATGGACTGTAATTCCCCGATTGCGGAGCAGCGTCGGATGTAAGCGAATACGAGAGATATCGTTTGAAACTGGGTTCGAAGAAATCACGAAGGATAATATCAGATTTGAAAAAGAAGACGTCCTGTCCCTTTTTTTACATTATACGATGTGAAGAGTTTACAAACCCAAAGAACACGCAATCTACATCTCAGATTTTAACCTGGGGACAAAAACAACGTATTGAGGGTGTCTTTGACAAGAAAAACGTTAAGGTATCCATTTGATGATAGGCTCTGACGAGGTCCAGCACGGCCTTTTCATTCACATAAGGTGACGCGGCCACCACTACGTATTCACACTAATTCAGGCACACATGATTATGTGCTATTCCTTATAAAGAGACAATTATCGTGAAAAGTCCTGATGAACAGGGTCGGATTGGGATCACAATTTGGCCCGGGCACTGACGAAAAAAGAGGCCCACATTCGCGGGGCGTGGGCCACATTCACGGGGCGTGGCCCACATTCGCGGGCGTGCCCTTTCATGAAACACACAAGGAATGTAAGTGGGAGGATATTGTTCTTGGGAAGGACACAGGGCCAAGGTGACAATGTCCTACAAGCTGAGCAACTGAAAAACAGCGAGGCCCCTTTCTATTACAAAATTATTCCCCAGCCCTCCAGCGCAGGAGCACCTGAAAAACAGCGAGGCCCCATTCTCTTAAAAAATTATTCCCCAGCCCTCCAGCGCAGGAGCACCTGAAAAACAGCGAGGCCCCTTTCTCTTAAAAAATTATTCCCCAGCCCTCCAGCGCAGGAGCACCTGAAAAACAGCGAGGCCCCTGTCTCTTAAAAAATGATTCCCCAGCCCTCCAGCGCAGGAGCACCTGAAAAACAGTGAGACCCCTTTCCTTTAAAAAAATATTCCTCAGCCCTCCACCGCAGGAGCACCTGAAAAACAGCGAGGCCCCTTTCTCTTAAAAAATTATTCCTCAGCCCTCCAGCGCAGGAGCACCTGAAAAACAGCGAGGCCCCTTTCTATTACAAAATTATTCCCCAGCCCTCCAGCGCAGGAGCACCTGAAAACAGCAAGGCCCCTTTCTATTAAAATATTATTCCCCAGCCCTCCAGCGCAGGAGCACCTGAAAAACAGCGAGGCCCCAGCTATTTGTAAATTACTCAGCCCTCCCCAGCCCTTTACTGCCTCAGGGCAATGGCCTGGCAGGAGAGGGGATAAAGCAAAAAACACAGCTGCTGGGCCTTCCATGGGCGTGGGGGGGAGGCTAAGGTGAAGATGGTGCCAGTTCCCAACATTGCCTGACCCCCACAGCGAGACCCATTCTTCCTCGCCCACTATACCCTGAATGAGAGGGGCTGTGGGCGAGGTGTTAATGCAAACACTGTTTCTGGGCTGTATGGGCCCCAGGGGGGCCGAGGTGAAAACGGCTCAAAGGCCTGAGCAACACCTGGCCCCCAGGGAGGCCGATTCTGGCACACAATCACCCCTCCCCAGCCCACCATCAGCATGATTGCTTGGCAGGGCAGGGGGTCAAGGAGAGGCCACAGCTGATAATCGCTGAACGGCCGCCCAGCGAAGCTGCTTTCCTCTCCCTGTCAGTGCTCTCTGTGGAATGGGAAAGGGGGGGGGGGGGGGGGGAACGGCCCACAGAGTGCACTGAGACACCGGCCCTTCGGCCCATGCCCGCAGTGCCAATCCGCCCCTGCTGATGAAGGTGGTGCTATATGTGTTTGCACACCGAAACGCGTCGACGCTTCGGGGGTGTTAAATTCGAGGAACAATTGAGTCAAAGGATGTTCTAGATGACATGACTACGATATAGATTCAATCGAATTAACGGTTTATTGATGATTTTTAATATGTCACCTGTCGACTCTTTATTTTGTTGATGTGGTTGTTATATGAAATGTTTTTATGAATTGTGGACAGTGTTTTGCTGTTTTTTTTAAAGAATTGTATTATTGGTCTATGTTAATGTACATTTAATAAATTCATGTGATTTTTTTAATAAATTTGTGTATTTTTATAATTGTACGTGGGGTTGTCGAAAGTAACACATTTATGAAAGGATTTTGCATGACGTATGGTTGAATATGGCTTATAGGTTGGTAGTTAGTCCAAGGGAATACTTCTCTTATTGTATGAGTATGGGCCAGTGATTGTGTTTATCGGTTTTCGATCCCTGATTGGTGGTGGATCAGTAGTAAAAACTAAAAAGTGCATTGGAAGTAAAACATACACATCACAAATGCAAGTGGCAAATCAGGCCTTGTTTCGCCATGACATCATACACGCATTGTATCAGGAGCTATTTCTTACCAGTAGGTCAGTTAGTCCCGGAGAAGAGAGCCGCTGACTTAGATGAAGGACTGCATGTGTTCTTCACTCGATGAAGTAGAAGAGGGACAATCGTGGTCGACAAGCGTGGTATAGAATTGCTTGTCCTTGGCAATAAGAAGGCTGCCATCTTGAAGTTGCCTTGGCTCCCTGGTGTGTGGAATTCAGAAGTTTAATACGTTGAAGGAGGGAAACTCAAAATATATAATTATCAGTTAGGAGTAATGCCAGAGACTGCGCGTGTTACGAAAGGTTTTTACAACATAGAAGAGGTTGAACTTGCCAATTCAGTTGAAGGATTAAGTTGTGTTCTCTTCAGCTGCCATTTTAGGTCAGGCAGTGACCGTTCCGTTATGCGCTTTAGCTTTCAATTAAAATGGCCGTCACCCTCTGCGCGTGCGTATTACGCTGTTGATGTGTGCGTCTTCTTTGGTGTGGACGCTGATAATTACTTTTCGGACATTCTACCATTCTTTCACATACAAGAGGAGATTGAAAACCCACAGATGCGTGATATTAAATGTACTTTCTTTAAGGACGTAAGGTACACGAAGCCGGGACATCCTTAAGTATTCGTTGCGCTCATTTTTGCGGACGTTTCGCATAGTTATCCATAAGGAAGAATATGCACCGGCTGTTGTACGCTACTTCGTCTAAAGCGGTTTCTAATTCGCTGCCTTTCTTGCGCAAGCGCTACCCGGGGCGGCCATTTCAGGGTCAGGCTCCATGGATTCACACTGTACAAAGGGAATGCGATTTAAGCTTTTATTTGTAAAGTAACTTAAACAGTTCCTTTCCCCTTCAGACTGTTTCTAACCGGTGTGTTCACAGTGGGTTGTAGTTTCCTTGGTTTTGAGTGGTGTTGCATTCATCCAACCACAGGAAGTTCCTCTTTTAGACCCAGATCCTTGCCAAAGGGCGGTGCTTCCGGCTTGTCGATCCGGATGCAGTTGTGTGTGTCTCCGACGGCTCCCGCTTGGCTCGCTTTTGTGGTCGGGGCTGCTGGAGCAGGGTCGTTGAAAGGCCCACGAAGCCTCCTTTTGGTTCAGGCTTTGCCAGTCCTTCCCTGCCCTTGTCGGGGCCGGCTGTGACGGCAGGTGAGCGTGTGCGAAGAGGCTGGATGTGTTGTGGCGCTCGGTGGTCTCGAGGCCTTGGTTGAACAGTATCGCGCGCTTGCACAATGTTAGAACTATTGGGGGAGGGGCGACGCCCTCCAACCACACCTGGCACGATCAATTTCTATCATTCTCAATGAGGATTCATAGTGGTAGATACCACGCAGAAAAAAACCCTACCCACCTTAATTGCAGTAAGGGTTTATATTTAGTGAAGCGTGTCAACTCTCACGTTCCTTCTTCTTTGTACTGCTACTTGTAGCTTTGGTTACCTATAAGAATTGTCGCGCAGTCCTTGACCGACCTTAAAAAAATAAATAAAAAAAAACAGGTTTGGTCGAGATGTACCAACTTCGCATATCTGACATGTTGAAATGACGTTTGCGGTCTGAAAAAAGGAGCTTGTTACGTCTACCTGTTGCAAGCCCATCAAAGAGATTCGTTTGCCGAAGAAGTTTACATACTCTGTTTATAGATGTAGGCAGTGGCGTATTGCACACAGTTTAGCTCCAGGGCTGAAAAGATTGAGCAAACCAATTTTGCACACTTTCCTGTTTGCATGTTACAGTGGAGAAAAGCGATTTTCCTTTTGCATGCAATCGGATGGAGCAAAATCGCCCTTTCTACCGCTTTTCTAAAGTGTATGTATATTTAGACAGTTCGAGGCAAAACATTAGCCCCCACCACCCCCCCAAAATCAGGTCTCATTGCAGACGTTTAAGCATTAAGCTCACCCCTTAATGCATTGTCTTTTTTAACTTTAAGTTCCTGCGCCGACATAGTCCAGAGGACTTCCTTCGAAGCAAAGCATTAGTCGGCATGTGGCATTTCACACTAACAATACAAACACACTAATTTGAAGACTTTTTAATGCTACAATCGCTCGACTACCCTGTTTTTTTAAAAAGATAAATTGCACGATTCCAGGTGGCGTCTGTTCTGCTTCCTCATCGGAACCTTGTAGTTATGACGCTATCCCGCGTTGAAACGTTGATAGCTTTTATTAATTGTAGGCAAAGCTTTATAATTGCAAGAAAATGGATAACTCAATCAAGTCTATCATCATTTGGGCCAAATTACCCACGCTGCTGCACACAAGTGTGCAACTTTAAGGGGGGCAAACATGCCCCCATCAAAGGTGTATTGACTTTGTTTTGAGTTCATTTCAATACTTTTTCAAAGGTACATTTATGAATTGTCCCTTTGTGATCTGTTATTTCTTCCTTGATACATTGAAAACATTTGCCTCCATTTTTACCTTTCTGATCATCAAAGCTCAGAAGTCACCCTATTTAGCTAGTGCATTAACACCTCAAACAGCTTATTTATATCCTTCGTTCCACAGATGAATATCTCTTGTTGATCTCATTTTTTAGGTCTTGCCTAGACAGCGCATTTGCTGTTTCTTTGAGACCTTTTGTTTTCTAATAGTGGTCCCAGAGGCTGCCCATTGCTTACCATTTGTAGGCTTCCATCCTCTTCGTGTTTGTCCCTCCCCTGGCGCATTGACACGTTACTTGTGTCCCCCCCCTACTTCTTAATTTTGAGTTCTACAAGAGCTGTCTCCCACGTTTACTTGCCCACATCCATGTTCCTTCATCCACACAGCCTCCCCTGTCTGCCTCCTTGTCCCCAGCCCCTCCCTATCTCCCTCTGTTGTCGTGAGCTTGCCCCCGGCTCTACCCTCCGTTGCCCATGTGTTTGCTCCTTCCCTCTGTTGTTCATGTCCCCCCCCCCCCCCGACTAACCCACGTTCTGTGTTGCCTTCTCCATGTCACCTCCTGCCCCCTCCATCTTGCTGTCACCACCTGCCTTCCTGACGCCTTGCGCCCTCATCGCCTCCTGCCCCTTCATCCGTGTCACCTCCTGTCTCCCTTCGTGTTTCCTCCCACCCGCAATAAACAAAAATGTTCGCTGACGCGACCGGCACTGGTTTTCTCATAGCGGTTTTTTTCCCCACATCCTCCATTGTCTGTTTCCCATTCCCTCCCTTCGTGATCCCACTTTCCCCGCCAGCAATTAAAAGAAAAGGCTCTTTGACATGGCCAGTGCTGGCTGTGTCATAGTGCTTCTTGCGTCTTACCTAAACAGCGCATACGCAATCTGTGCAAGACATTTTAACATAGTGTGCTTACAACCTACCCATAACTTACCATTTGTTAGCTTCAGCATCACTCTCATTTGCTATGCACCGGTCTGTCACTGCATACCTGGGTCATGCCCTCTTGTTTGAACCTCCACTAGAGCATGGACCAAGTACTTGTGTCCTTCCACTGCTCCCGTCCTTGGAATTCTTTTTTTTTTGTTTGTTTTTGTTTTTTGTGTTCAAATGCCATATGGATGCTGTTTTTGTTCAGGCCGTCTCCCCTATCAGCTTCTCGAATACCAAGGCATTTGCATCGAGTAACTCCCTTCCCTGTCGTGGTAGCCTCTTTTTCTCTCCCCATCAGGGTAGCCTCTTTTTCCCTCCTCGTCGGTGTAGGCTCTTTTTCCCTCCCATGTTGCTTTATTTCCCTCCCATGTTGCTTTATTTCCTTCATGCCCCTATTCATTTTTTCTCCCCCTTTCAACAGACAAAAGGGGGAAAAAAGCACTATGGCGTGGCCACTGCTAGGTGCTTCATAGTACTTTTTTTCCGTTTACTGTTCTGCTCTCCATCCCAACCTGACCTCCCTTTCACCACCACCAGTCGCCTGACAGTCAATAGCTTGCCCAAAGTTGAGACCCTTTGCCAGTGCTTGTTACTCTCAGATGCGCTACACAGTAGCCGTGCTACTGTACAACATGACAAAAAAAAAATACAATGACAAAGTCAGTAGTGCCAATGAATGCTTGGTATCATTAACCCTTGAGGTCAAAGATTTGGAGTTTCTAGAACACAGTCATGGTCATAGGGTGCTCACTTTATAATACACTGAACAAAATTCAAAGCATCAGCTGTGGATTGAATTGACTTTTGTGATTGCATTCTCTACATAACTGGAACTAAAAATGAAACTCTGGGCTAAACTACCCAAGTGAAACACTCCAGACCTGTTAAATGCCATTGAGCTACCCTATGCTAACACTTTGTTCAGGTTAAGATAGGAAACAGGTGCAAGTTCATGGAAAATTCCAAAACTAAACTGTCTCAAGCAAAGCTGCGTGTTGGCCCCATCATATTCAACTTCTTCATAGCAGACGTGTGCAACTCGTAGTCTCAGGCCCCCCGATAAAATTGGCATCTCAATATTTACTGATATTGTAATCCGTGGACGATTCAGCCCTACTTAGCAAAATGCCTAGAGGACTGCAAAGCTCTTAAACCATCTGGTCACTTAACGCCTATTAACATGTTGGAAGTAAATATTGAAAAAACGAAAACAGTGGTTGTCATCAGGAAATAAACAAGAAAGGATCTTGGTATCTAAATAAAGTGAACATTGCTACAACAGAAGCATACAAATAATTTGGCTTCATTGCTACAACAGAAGCATACAAATAATTTGGCTTCCATCACCCAGGGACTTACAACCTTGAAAAAGTTCTAGAGCATAGAGCTATCTCTCTGGGTTATGTTTATAAGACCCTACATATCACACTTCAGTGTCCCTCCCTAGAGTCTTTATCGAAGGTAATGAGAAGCATATTGAAACCAACCTTGGCTTATGGTATAGCCTCCCTCCAATAATCAATAGCATTCTAGCTTGATACAACGATCTGGAAAATCTAGCAGCGTTTTTTGCCTCAAACCGAAAGTTTCACAAGTTCAAATTAGATTGGAGTTCGGCTTGTGCAAACAAACTTTAGAAAGACAATCATCACTAGTTAAAATCATTCCTAAATCAGTCGAGTATAGAAAATGCTTTAAGCCATCTTACCTGGGAAGAAATCGATGCTGAGAACGGAGTGATTAAAAATCATTGTTTTGTCCCTTTGCAAGGCACAGGAAAAACAATCAACTTAAAAGAAGCATGGGATAGCAGAATAAATCAAGCATTTGAAAAAAATATGTATATATAAAATCTGTAAAAACGCTATATAGCCTGGAGGATGGACAAAAAACGCTATCCTAGAGGATGGACAAAAAATCTTTAGCAAACACTCCCACGCCTGGACTTTCATAAACTCACACACAGGAGCGCGGAGCAAGATTACTAGCAGCAACCTTTTTCTTTACATGTAAAACTCAAGCTACTTCAGTATTATTTTGGCATTTTTCTCTGCAAAGACCAGTCTCCTCCATGAATTATAATAGAAGCTGACAAAAGATGTAGGTTCTGCAGTTATTGCATGGAATTGGCACTGCATAGCCTTTGTTCCTTTCCTTATTTAGATCAGTTGTGAAGGTCCTGCTTCAAACATACGGGCATGTCAACAAAATCTAATCTCATGCCTAAATGGGGAAAATGTACATTTGAAAGGCAGGTTTGTTAAGTTCTTGAGTGCACGCACCTAAGAAACCTTTTAACTCTTTTTATGAAATTTGGCTCCGAAAAAGATCTGCTAGTATGCAGGATTTGTATGTTCCAATTTTGCACAATGCTTTTATTTTTGTAATGATTTTCGTTATTCTGACAAATTTTCTATCTGGAACTAAAAGGACTCCGGCAATACAAATAGAAGAGGACTGTTAATTATTTGTTGTACCAATTAACCACCTAAACAATCTGAAGGATTTAGGAGTAATGGCACACTAAAAAACTTCTGCCAGTGTACTACTATGCATGCAACTGCATCTGAGTGACAGTGTATCCTTCTATAAAATATATTTGAATTTTTTTTTAATATAGTAAGCTAATGATTTTAGAGACTATGACCCTAGTGGCATCATTACTTATGGAATACAAAAACAAATATGGGTTTAGCCTATTCTATTGGTCTAGAGACGTTGCTCACAACTATGCTCTTGTCCTAGAAGGAAACCTTGAGGTATTAAAAGGGAAGAATCGATCCTTGCATTTTATATTAAGTGGTAAAAGTTTTTGCTAAGTGCATTCTGCTTTATTAAAATAACTGCATTAACAGAAATCATCTTATTCCTAGCGAGGAACCAGACTTCAGACTAAATCATTTTGGCACAGATGAGTATCTTGCTTTACAGTGAAAAGTAGAAACTTACTGTGCAAATTATGTCAAATCTACACATTATATGCCGAATTTGTCACTGCTGTTGATAGTGTAGACCTTTACTAGACCATGGCAAAATATTGAGATAAGGATGTTCCGGACTATGAATTATATTTTATTTACACCATAGAATTCTGATAAGGACTCAAATCACCGAATGGGATAACCCTTACATGTTTGCACAATTTTAATGTGCTCAAACAGGGCTACAACCGTGTCCCCCTCATGTTTCTTCTTTACGTTCAAATCTAATGCATAGGCTACAACAGGAAATGCAGTGCTCTGCTCATTTCAAGTAAAAAAAAAATTGATCATTCTTCACATTTTTATAAATCTGCCGAATTGTAGCTGTCTATTAGATTTGAGCACCTGCACCTCATTTTTATGTGCACTTATTTAAAGTTTCATTTACTTTTGAAATCTGTCCTTGGGTTTTACAGCATAGAGCTATGGACTTCCCTTTCCTCCCCACAATTAAAAAAAAACAAGCATTGGCATAGCCAATAGGTCTCGCGTTTGGGACCTTATAAGTATTTAGTTATGCAGCACAATATCCTTGGTGCAACAATATCAACCGTTGCATGGCTAAACACTTATAAGGTCCCAAAGGCGAGACCTATTGGCTATGCCAATGCTTGTTTTAAATGTTTCTTCAAGATTAGGTACAGACAATGCTCATTCAAGTGCAATACAAATGTAATCAATCGGTCATGCGTTCATCCATTTCCTTACTCACAAATCAATTCTTAAATAAATGTATATCTATCTTCATATATACCTTTGATCATTCATTTTCCCAAAACAGTCATTAATGTATTCATCCATTCATGCTTTTATTTATCCATTCATCTTTGCCCAGTAATGCATCTATTCATGCAAGAATCAATTCGATCATCCATATTAATTCCTGCATTCATGTAATCAGTTGGGTTGCAATCCCTCAGGTGGGAAGACATGGCAGCATTTTACACATATATGGAAATACCTTATCATAACCCTTTCCCCACCACCATCTCTCCATTGTACTCCCACACCCTCGCCGCCACTGCTGGGCACACAGAGCAGTGATATTTCAGCAGTCGAGGCGCTCGCTGGAAAAAACATAATAGTAATGACAACTGATAGCAAGTCAAGAGCCCACGCGCGCCCCACCCCCAAAAAATATTTGGCACACGTGATTTTTACTATTTAGATTGGAAAGCGGTGAGATGAGACGCTTCCGAGTTGGCATCAACTATAGTAAAAAGTGGGCGCTCAAATATATCTGTGGGTTTATTTTCAAGTTGCGAGGTAGCGCGAGCGCAAAGGACTCCCTCTGCCGCCCGATCTCGCAGCCCCCAAGCCAGCTCTTTCGCATATCAAGCAGCCCCCGGCGGGGGGTCGCACCGTCTCCAGAAAGAGGAAAAAAAACGCTAGATCCCCTTTGAAATAATTCAATCTATTTTAATGATTGGTTGCGCCATTCTGACTTCAAAGGGAGCCCCGGTCCTCACTCCTGATTGGCTGAGACGGGACCCCCCCCTTTAAATTGTGCAAATAAGGGAGACCAGTAAACATTTGCCTTCCACTGCGCAGCAACACGTGTAGCAACTTTCGAACCGTTTGAGCTAGAAACATGATTTTTGTTAAAACCTGCAGATTATGAAGCAGACGATGGATTATGTGGCAAACGCAGCAGATCCATAATTGTGAGAAAAATGCAGCGGATGCACAATCGCATAATTACCCTGGCCCTGCCTGTAAGTAATAAAGCCAAAGCCGCTCCATATCAAACAAAAACTGCTTTGTTACCGCGGGGCCTCGCTTGTATCAAAAAACAGCAACACAATAACGGCGAGGGCTATTAATAGATATCACTGCAACATCTCTATCGCAACACTTTGAAAGTACGTGTTAGACAACGACGGCTCGTGCGAGGCTCTCGAAATGCTGTGTTGCAGGCGGAAACTGCTCCGGGAGAGATGCGAGCCCCAAAAGCAACAGCCGGAAGTCGAGACGTAATCTGGGTTAACTAAACCACGAGTTCGGATCAGCGATGCACGAGATAACGTTGTTGGCGTTTGCTTTTTTTTTCCCCAAAGCCCTGATTAAAGCCTTGCTGGAGCAAACAAGTTGTTTTTGAGAACTCCACCCGAGGCACTGACGAGCAAAAAAAAAAAAACAGAACCACAAAGCGTTTCCCTTGCGGGAGCGAGCAGGGGCACCATCTGTTTGCAAGTTAATTACAAACAGATGTCGCCAAAGCTCGCTCCCGCAAGGAAATCGCCAAACGTGCACGCGCTGCCATTGAAAGCAATGCAATGCGTGCACGTTTTTGGCCTAAAAAGCGAATCGATTCCAAGAGGTCTCCTCCTATGCAGCGCATGCGCGCTGCGTAGGCGAGACCTAAAAAGGGAAAATAACTTCAGCAATGTAGCATAACCCATAATCTATTTATCATAAACTGAACAAAGAAGCTGAAACTCTCTGGGTCATTATAAACAGATGCGATTAAATTAGAGAGTTTGAACAACAATTTCTCAAGTGTATTTGAATGTCCTCAGTAAATTGGATTGGAGAGAGAGTAAAGCTAAGCCAATATCCTGTATATACTCTGGAATGGTTACTAGGATGAGATATCAAATTTTGTAGATAGTGGACCTGGTCATGTTATTTAAAAACCTGCCCACCAGAGTAAATGGGTGAGATCTAATAACATATGTAGTTATAGATCGAGCTGTGTGCACTTGTTTTGCTTGCCAGAGTTTCATTTATAGTGATTAAATACAAATCCTGTACTTAATCTCACAAAACTTTTTCAGAAGGCAATTTCATATTTCTCAAAAATTCTTGGCAGAGTGCTGGCTAATATCCAGATCGGGAAGGGGCATGGCATGCAGGATCACCTTCCGCATCTCATCACAAACAGTCTTTGTTTACAATTGAACAAAGTGCCTGCACGCAAATTAGGTGCGTTCAATATCATTTTATTTATTCCCAACAGCAAAGCCAACCCGTTTCTCACGAAAGAGAAGCATCATTTTCTTTGGCAATTCATCCAGAAAGTTCTTAATAAATATAGAATAGTTACTTGTCCCATCATAGGTTACAATGCCAAAATGTTAGACATAGGGATGGGTTTATATATAAAATCTGACGAAAGTAAATAACTTAATTAGGCTACTCAATCATTTGTATGCTGGCTTCCGTGAAACAATTTCACTATAGGCAGCAATAAATTGAGCTTTGATAGAAACATGTACACGTTTTTGTTCTAAATTACACTAAGGAATGCCTGCCAGTGTTGGGTCAATGTGACGCTGATAGAATTTTAGTTTTTGGTCTTGCAGTCCCCCATAAGAATAAGTTCATTGTCCATTTTATATGTTGTGCATCTCTAAAAGAAATTTATTTATTTAAAGGTTTTATATAGCGCTGGCTGGACCCAAGAGTATCATCGCTTTACAGGTTTTGGTAATACAGAATTTCAATTTCACTTTAATACAATGAGGTAATGAGATTAAAAATATCACTGGAGGAAAGCAAAGTTAGTTAGTGTGAGAGGAGGGCGAGAAAGTGAAGGACAGCAGTGGAGGGTAAGGGGAAAATAAGAGGAAGAAGGTTGGCATTACCCAAAAAATAAAGAGGGGGTCGAAATGAAAGAATAGAATGGGGGGGGGGATGGGGTGAAACAGTAAGTCGAGGGGACCTAGACTGATGGGGCAAGGGTAGGAATTATTAGCCAGTGACAATACATTAAGGACCCCAATATTTATTGAGAAAGAGCAGCTTGAGGTCTTTTTTGAAGCTGGTGTAAGAGGGGTTGCAACGTAAATCTTTAGGGAGGGCATTCCATACAGAGGGCGCGTTTCCAGAGAAAGAGCGGGACTGTGTAGATTTCTTTTTCAATAAAGGAGGGACAAGAGCGTTAGTGCTCCTCATTGTTCTAGTACTGCCCGCTTTGTGGAGTTTGTCAGAGAGGTAAGAAGGGGTATTTTGATGGAGGGCTTTGTGCGTGATGCATGCAGTCTTGTAGGTGGATCTGCCTTCAATCGGAAGCCATTTAAGGTCTTTGAGAACGGGGGAGATGTGATCAAAGCGCTTACAGTCAGTAATAAGCCTGGCAGCAAGGTTCAAAACGGATTTGATCGGTGTTAGGTGGACTTTAGGAGTACCCGCGAGAGTGGCATTCCCGTAGTCCATTTTAGACAGGACCAGTGATTGCACAACTGATTTTAAAGTCATCTGCAGGGATAAAGGGTTTCATTTTTTTAAGATGGTGAAGTGTGAAAAGAGCACCTTTGGCTGAATTTTTTATGTGGAGAGTAAGACTGAGGCTCTGGTCGACACTGATGCCGAGGGATTTGACTGAGTTAGAGATGGAGAGAGAGCAGTTGAGAGCTTTGATGTCAGAGATCCAGTGTTGAATAGGGAGCGAGTTGTTTTTAGGCGAGAATTGAATGATTTGTTTTTTTAGGGTTAAGTTTGAGGTGGTTATGATGAAACCACAATTGAATCTTAGTCAAGGCATCATTGAGATGTAAGACATCAGCATGGGATTTGATCCGATAGTAAAGTTGGGTGTCATCGGCATAGAGGTGGTAACTGATTTTTGCTTGTTTAAGGATAAGGGTGAGGGGTTCCATGAATAGGTTGAATAGAGTGGGAGAGAGAATAGAGCCCTGGGGTACACCCAAGGTGACTGGTAAAGGTTTAGAAAGGCAATAGCTGACTTTAATTTGTTGCGTTCTGTGTTGGAAAAAGGGAGGTGAACCATTTGAGAACAGCACCATCAAAGCCAAAACGGTCTTTGAGAATATTGAGTAAGGCAGTATGGTTAACGGTATCAAAAGCAGCGGAGAGGTCAAGAAGAATGAGAAGGGAGGATTCCCCCTTGTCTAGGGAGTGATGGATGTCGTCAATAATATTGAGCATGGCTGTTTCAGTGCTACAGCCCTTTCGAAAGCCTGATTGTAAAGTGTCCAAGAGGTTGAAAGATTCGATGTGTTTGTCCATCTGGAGCAGGGCGCATTTTTCCAGGGCCTTAGATAAGAAAGGAAGGTTAGAAATGGGGCGTAGATTATTTAAGTCATTGGGGTCAGCAGTAGCGTTTTTGATGAAAGGGGTAATTTGGCCTAGTTGGAGGGACTCGGGGACACTGCCGGTGGCAAGGGAGGCGTTGATGATAGTGGCCCAATAAGGGGCAATGATGTGTTTGAGGTCTTGTACAAGATAGGCCGGGAGGATCTCTGGTTTTTGAGGATGGTTTAAGCTTGGTGATGATGTTGATGACATCCCGTTCAGATACTGGACAGAAGTTTTTCCAGGATGCATGTTTTTTAGCTGGGGGGCGGAGTAGTAAGGCAGTGAGGGGGGGTTGGGCGGACTCCGGAGGAGGGATTGGAGTGGATGAAGACAAAGCGGGAATGCTAAGGAGGGGAGGTAGGCTAAGTGGGGGGGGGGGGAGTTAAGACGAAGGACTGATCAATCTTAGTGATTTTATCAGAGAAGAAGCTAGCAATTTCTTCACATCTCTCGACCGTAGCCAATAGTTTAGGAGGGGCTGAGGCAGTTTGGTTTTTGACAATGTTAAATAGTTCCCTAGGTCGATTTCTTGCCCGGTCAAGTTGTGAACGGAAGAAGGAGGTTTTTTCATTAAAGATGTGTTTTTTATAGTTGGCCCTTGCGGCTCTGAGGAGGACAAGATTTGGTGAGGAAGGCTGTGGCCTCCATGTGTTCAGTCTGCCTGAGAGCTCGTCTTTGTTGAGGTCCGTATTGAACCAGGATTTGGAGGGTTTGCTTTTTTGCAGTTTTAATTTGGCTGGGGCAATTTGGTCAAGGGCTTCAACGATGGATTTGTTGTAATGTTCTGTAAGGTCATTGGCACTTTGGGAGAGAGGAGTAAGCCGTAGATAAGCTTTAATTTTTGTCTCCAGTTCGTCCTGAGGAATAAGGTGAAGATTTCTGGTCAGTTTCTTTTGCAAGATGGTGTTTAAGGAAGGGGAGGGCACAGAACTGTTAATCGTGAAGAGGATGAGGTGGTGGTCGGACCAGTCAATGGGGATAATGCGGGAAAGAGAAGCCAAGTCATTGCTAGTAATAATAGCGTCAAGGGTGGCACCTTTGGAGTGAGTAGGCGAATTGCAGAGTTGTTTCAGGTCGCTGATATCAAGTAGGTCATTGATGAGTTTAACCGAGGGGTCATCATTTTTGTTCCAGTGGAGGTTAAAGTCCCCGAGGAAGAGGTTTTTAGACTTGGAGGTCGCTGATTGGATAAGAAGATCAGACAATTCTTCAACAAAGGAAAGAGGGTCACCAGGGGGATGATGGATATTATGTAGGCAATAGGGGGGGAGCCCTGAGCTGTGAGTTCAGCACCAAGGTATTCAAAAGTAGTAAAGTCAGGGTGCTGGACAGGTGAGAGTTGAAGTTCTTCTTTATAAATTATAGCGATGCCCCCTCCAATTTTATCAAGCCTGAGGATGGTGTAACCGGGGGGAGAGAGCAGATCAAGGATTGATGAGTGGGCATTGAGCCAGGTTTCTGTCAAAGGCGATGTCAATGTTTTCACTGAGGATGGTTTCAGCGATTTCTGTTGCATGACACGTTGCCGATCGGCAGTTGACCAGCATGCCGTTGAGGGGTTTAGGGTCGTTTGTTTTTGTGGAAGAACAGGAGTGGATAGTGGTGAGTTGTTGAGGGGGTCTGGGCGAGACTGGGGAGGACGGGGTCCTACTTGTTCCCAGGATCACAGGGATTGATGAATGAGGAGGTGGTGAGGGGGTAGGCTTTATTGAGATCAGGGAGGTCAGGGGAGGGAAGATGGCTCATGGAGAGGGGTTGGCTGAGTGAACAATTACTGCAAGATGGTCTAGGTGGTGAATTGTCGTTAGGGGAAATATTCCTTTGGTTATGGAGTGCGGGGTACGTTTGAGTGGAGTCCAAGGGATAGTTGTGAATGGGAAGGTTCCTTGTGGAGAGGGAGTTGACGTCATTTCTGAGAGAAGAGAGTTCTAACACGAGGGTTGAGAGTTGGAGTTCTATATTGAGGAGTGATTGGGTAAGAAGTGAGATAGGGAAGGGGGCTAGGAGATCAAGTGGGAGAGGGGAATGGTCCAGGTTGGTCGGGGGTGACGGTCTAGGGTGTGGATAAGGTGGGAAACCAGGCGGAGGGTGGAGAGGGGTGTTAAGGTTGCAGGAAGAGGCGGAATTGAAGGGTATGAGGGCATTCCTGGGAGTCAACTGGGTGTCAAGAGAGGAAAAGGGGGCATGGGAGGGGTGTTGGGGGCTGTTAGTTAGATAAAGGGGGGGATGGTTAACAGGAGAAGAGATAGGAGTTATTTGTGGAGCCGATGAGGGATCACGGGGAAGTGTTACATGAGGAGGGGGGAGGATTTGGGTGTCTGAGGGCGTAGTAGTAGGGTTACTAAGGGAGAAGGAGGTAGTAGTTATTCGAGGATCCATCAGGGGGCGGGTGTGCAGGAGGAGGTGGGGTTTGGGAGGCTGAGGGAGTTGTAAGAAAGTCAGGAGGAGGGGAGGGATGCTGATGAGGTTGTGGGAAATGCATCTGAGAATCGGGGATTTCACTGGTGATTGGTGGGTCAGGGAACGGATGGGTAGGGGACAGGGATTGGGGGACAAAAAGGCATCTTGCGTTTTTGAGGCTGGGAGGATAGAGGTAAGTGTAGGTAGTAAGTGTTGGGATAAGGAGCTGAAGTGGTGTTAAAAAATGGTGAGGTGGTTTTCAGGGGCTTGGATAAGGATATTTCCTGATTTGAAAATAGAGATGTCAATTTCGCCAGGAAATGTGGGGTAAGGAGTGGTGGAAAGTTTCAAACCATAGGGTATTTTGCAGGAATTCTTGATAGGAAGGTGGTGGAGAAAGATATTTTTCCATTTAGAGGGGCGTTTGGTGTAGAAGATATAGTTGGTTTTTATGATGGAGGTTAGGCTTAGGTAGTTGTCAACGAATAAGGTTTCTTGGTGGAGAATTAGAAGTTTGTGTTTAAAGTTTTTCTTGCCATTTCTGGAAAGGTTGAGGGATAAAGGATTGACCAGGAGTTAGGGCCATGTCTAGTGATGGGAGAGTCCAGTGTCATGAGAGTATGGTTGAGGGGAGGCATGATGGATCCACAATAATGGTTAGGGGGTGAGGGGAAGATGAGCGGGAGGGAGATTGGGGTGGAATACAATGGGGATGGGGAATAGGAGAGGGGGGCGATGGAACGTCAGTGAAGGTGAAGTATCCAAGTGATCGTGGGGGTTTCTGTAGTGTGTTGTCTCGGGTCAGAGGCGTTGGGGGGGGGGGGGGGCGGAAGGGAGGTGGGAGAAGGAGGGGATTCCAGGAGTAGAGGCAGTAGACAGGTTCAATATTATGAGAACGGGGTGAAAGGACGGTAGAACCAGCAGGGAAATAAAATAGTAGGGTGAAGTAGAGAGAAAGAGGAGGGGGAGAATGAGACAGAGGGGTATAATAATGATAAAGAAAATCCGTGAGACAATAGTAAAAAACAAGTCAGTGAAGAACAGGAGATGAGAGTATGGGAGAAGCTGCACGTCTTTTTCAATGATATAAAATTTAAAATTATAACCAAAAAAGATAAGGTGAGGTAGACCAATTTGAGTGCACATAGTACCAAATAAAAGACAAAATGAGGTAAACCATAATGAATGCACATCGAGCAGAAATATATAACAATTGGCACCATTCACGATAAATTACGAACAGCATAAACAATCCAAAAATAAAATAGCAGGATGGGGTGAGTCAAAAAGGAAGGGCATACTGTTATAAATAGCAAAAAATAAATAGACTAAAACATAAGAATAGATAAATTACGAACAGCATAGACAGTCCAAAAGTAAATAGCAGGATGGGGTAAGTCAGAAGGAGGTCAAACTGTTATAAATAGCATTAAATATGTTTGGGTTAGGATAGCAAATAAGGTTCGTAGTATCCGGAAAATTTAACAGGTTGAAACAATTGTAGGATGGTTGTTCGGCCAAGGAAAAGGACTATTACTAAATAAGGAGGGTACTGATTAAGTCAGTAGGGTAGGGTAAGAATATCATGGAGAACAGAGGTTCATGCAACCAGGGGGGGAGGGGAAGTGGGCTGGATTATGGCAGTTCCACAACTATAGTTAGGGGTATAACTAAATAATAATGACTCAAAGAAGGGGGAACTGGTAGTTAACATAGAAGAGGGCGGGGTGAATATATAATTGAGGGACAGGAATAAAAAGACTAAGACTAAAAATAAACATAATGAGGAGCGTATTCAATTTGGTAAATCTCAAGATTGAATCCCTATAAGCCTAACTCCCTTTCAAGATGGCCACCGTAGTAGTGGAGGAGGGAGAGTCCTTTTTCTCTTTCCACAATTAGGTTAGGCATCAGGATCATGGAGGGAGGACATAATGGCGACTGATTCTTAACAGACCAGTCCAGATGGCGTCCAAACTACATGACCACCAGTTCAGTGTCCCAAAAATAAAAACAAAAAACCAGGTCATCAGATCGCCACAAAAGGGGCAGTCTCTGTGACAAACGAGCAGAAAGGGCTGAGAGGCAGGGAGACTTTCCTCCACGTAGAATCAGCCAATGACTTGAGTTGGTCTGTCGAGCAGCAGACAAAGGGTCCAAAGACACAAGCGTCCCGATGCCACCTATTACGCTCAATGAGGCAGCTCTGGACTGTCAGGCGCACACGCAAAAACAGACTTATCGAGCCCTGGAAGTAATGGGTTAGCGTGCGTGTATTGGCGGCGTCCATCTTCAAGCCCCATGCAGGCCCGTCAAGAACCAGCACATCAGCAGCAGGTCTGGTCTCCGCCAGGCCCCAGGCAGGCCCGCTCAGTACGAGAGCGCCAGCGGCAGGCGCCCAGAGAGGAGGGATCAACCACGGGCACGAGCGTCACCCATCGCCTGGTCTCAGGCAATCCCGACCAGAATGGGAGCGTCGGCCCGATTCCAAACTCACCAGCTCCCCCGGGCAGCCCCGTCGGCACAGCGGCCCTAAACCCCGGGATCCTCCGCGCCCAGGTGACCGTGCACAGCAAGGGGCAGGCCGAGGAGACGGGTGTGCCAGCGCCCAGAGATCGCGCACAAGCAAGGGGACCGCAGGAGAGAGACGTGGGCACCAGCCCCATCGACAAGGGCTCACCGAGGAAACAAAACGAGAATCACCGTCAGCTCCGTCCCTTTGAAGAAGATCCTCGGAGCCCCGCCCGACTCCAAGCGGCGCTGGTGTAGAGCGGAGTCAGTCCCCAGGCAAACCAGCCCGGGAGGGGACCGTCGGCCAGTCACCAATCCTACCAGCTCCCAGGGAGAGCTCCGTCGGACTTCGGCCCGGGACCAAGGGATCCCCAGCGCCCAGAAATCGTGCCCAGCAGAGAGCAAGCAGATGACATGGGGGACCGGCACCGACAGTCGTGGCTCACCACGGAAGTGATCGACACCTCCAGCTGCCGTTTTGCCCCGCTAATGGAAAGCCTCAGGGCGGTCATACGCTAGTCATCAAGTGGCGTCGGTGTGGAGCAGCGTATGATTATGAAGAGAGGAAAATGTAGTATAGCAGTCTTGCAGCCAGAGACAGGGCCTTTCCTCGTAACCGTGTAGCCGGTCTCAAAGCAGGTCGGACCTTCTTCAATTTATAAGCTCACAGGGTGGGCAGATTAGATAGAATGCTGAGTAGCACTTATGGACCGGCTGCTATTTTGAGGACCGTAAATACGAATGCAGAGGTCAACTAGAATAGAGAGAAAGATTCAGAATAAAGTCTCCTGAGTGTAATAGCCAGAGCAGCAAAACAAAGGCTGAGGAGATTGCCAGTGTGCAATGAAACATAATAATAAATAAATTCAATTGCATTACATTGTCTTCAGTGATCTGGTGTAGCCAGTTCTGTTTTTGTTTCTGGGCCTTGCAAGCAATGTTTTAGTTTTTACGTGTACGGCAGAAGCATCTTACCCTAACATTTTTTCATAGAAAAGTAATGTATGGCACATGCTGGGACATAAAAAAATAAATTTAAAAAAAAAGAGCACCTCTTGTGCAAAGTCTGCTGTGTCATGCTGTCCTATAAGTCTTTCACATTTCAGGCTTAAATGTGGAAACATAAAGTCTTCAGGTAGCAGTTTCACTTCTGAGAGTCTAGTGAGGATTAGGCAGAGTGAGCCATATGTCTTGCAGGTGTTTCTGAGATGCAATTCAGTCATATGAGATAAAAGTACAAGCTGATGTCTCCAGGGAGGCTGACATGCTATCTGACAAAATAGACGCTTTGTCTGGTGGGTCTCTGAGCGACATTGGCTACAGACCGGATAGCCTTGCGGGAACATTGCAAAATATATGGCTGGTAACAGTAGGTTTGTTGGCGTGCTTGTAGGAAATGTTTATTTGCTCATGAAAAATTGAAAATCGCAAATGTTTTTTTGCTTGTGTAAATCTGCTGAGTAAGTGCAAAATCCTAAAACAGTTTTTTCCTTCACGCTCCTTGCTCCTCACCTTTTAAGAATGGGGTTCTGTCCATTTCTAAAAAGTTTTTCTCTGTAGTTACAAGTAAATTAACAAACTTTTCCCGGGCAGGAAGGGGGTGAATTCCCATAAGCTTGCACGTTTGTGAGTGTGTCCAAGCTCTCAAGGCAATCCAGGCCTGAAACTACCACCACATGCCTGTGTCCAGCCCCTTTGAGTAGATTTGCTCACACAACAATATTTATATTTTGTAAATTTATTAATAAGAGCAAAACCAACTCTTGCACTTCTATATTAGACATGTACACCTAAATGGCTTTGACTCTGACGTTGCAGATTTTATATAGTTAAAAAATGTAAATGACTAGCCATTGGTACAGTGCTAAGTACATGCTCACAATTATGGCATTAACGGGAAGTGAGGCACACTAACTGAAGTGATTTACCTAAGAATTACACAGTGTTGTCAAGTGGAGAAGTTGGACTGTGAGCGATTTCGTTGATCCTCGGTTGGCTTGGTGTTCCTCATTTGGCAAGCTAGCTACTGGCCCACAAGTATAATCTGGATTTAATTACAAAAAATGTTTGTGAATTCTTGAAAGTAAAATTGCCAGAGCCGTTTACAAGCTACTTCTTCAGAAACTAAACTTAGAAAGAGAATATTTGTACAATTAGAAAAAATAGGTATTCTGAACTCTGCTGCGATCACAATTAAAGTGTTGTCATATTTAGAGCACTATCATAATGAAAAAAGGTGGCCTAAACAGATCTCATTTATAAATTGAGTCCCCGCATATGGATAGCCTGTGAATAATCAAATAGTTGATGCAAATAGGTCACTTGTGTGCGAATCCAGGGTAACCGAAAAGGTGGCATAATCAAAACCTTGGTAGAATACAAGCCCTGACTTAGTATGTGCCCTGATTTATGACTCGAAGGTTAAAATGTAGTCCTTTGAATAACCACTCAGTGGGAGGAAAAGTGGGTGTGGAAGGGAAAATGTGTACACATCTAAATTGTAAGAAAAAACAAGTATATACCTACATGATCACAATATGAACAGGTGATATATCATGCCTTAACCAAGGCGTATATTGCAAAGGGGTGTTCCTAATGGTGAGCTAAATTTGTGCAGTGCTCGTGAAGATGAAATGCACAAAAGCAATCAAGAAAAATAATCAAAAGCTTGCTATACAATGATGCAAATTAAATGTACGTTGGCTAACACTATACTTTAGGCCTATTCGTCTTTGCATTTAGCCAAGAATTAAAATTTGTACGCGTCGACCTGTTTGACGATGAATTAGGATTGGGTCTTTGTGGTTGCCAGTTTTATATCCAAAGCACTATTTTTCCATGCCGAATTCCAGTGTGTGTATTTTTTTTCTTTCCCATTTTCCATGCCTCTGGGTGCCCAAATTGTTCTGCTGGATTCGGGCATTTCTCAGTGTCTCCCCTTCGTAGTGGAATTTGTTTTCCATGCTTCTGAGTGCAAAATTTTGCCCAAAATCCAGATTTTTCAAGAATTATGAAAACCTATTTTAGGTTTACGGTGACTTATTCTTCCTAGACTTGAACAGATCTTAAAATGCCACTCTCACAAGGTACCTTTGGGGTCCTTTATGCTCATTTTCCTTTTTCATTTGAACCTGCATGTCTTGTATCCCTCCAAGTACTTTGTGCTTTTGCACCTCCCCTATTGCCCAGAAAATATTTTGGGGACAACATACGTTAAGGTGTGCACTATCTACAGTCTACTCTCCCTGCAAGCTTTCCCACCAGGGTTGAGAGCAGTTGATTAAAACTTAATCCATCTTAAACTGCTAGGGAGCTTTGCCGAGAACCTTGCATCGCAGACTAAGTATCTTGGACTGGAATTTTTAGAATCTCAAACTGTCCTTTATGGTTTGTCCTAGATCTTGGCTTCCCTATTATTAGTGTCAATGGTTTGCCATGAGTGGTTTGCTCCGATTCATAATTTTAATGTAATATATATATATATATATATATATATATATATATTTTTTTTTTAAATTATTTTTATTGTAAACCAATACAACATCACAGCTTACAGGCGCTATAGTTCAAATGGCATGACATTCAGTGACACATTACATACAGTTCCATATTATGTGAAACTTACTTTACAGTGTACGTTAGCGTACTAGGGTGTTAGGTCTCCCGTGGATGGCTGTGTCGGTAGTGTGGGTGTCTCACATATATTACCCCTATATTCGTTCCATTTCCCCCATACTTGCATCCATTTTCTAGGGCATCCCCTTGATATGTATACCGTTTTTTCTCGAAACATGCACCAATCCATGTCACCTTCCCATTTCCTCAGTGTCGGGGCTGTGTGTACTCCCCATTTCTTTGCAATATTCCTCTTAACGACCATAAATCCTAGTGTCACCCACATTTTCTCTTTGCTACCCAAGTCAGTTGGCTCCCATATATTTATTAGACACCGCTTGGTCTCCATTGCTATTGTCTGCCCCATAACTTCCCCCATACATGAGGTAACCGCTCTCCAATATCTAGTAACATGAGGGCATTCCCATAGTATGTGAAAAAAAGTGCCTTCTCGGCCACATAGTCGTCTACTTTGAGACTCATCAATGTAATATTTTTAAATAGTCATGACTTTCACATACAAGATTTTAGAGATCCCAGCAGTACTCTGCTCCCCTTTGCACAATTATATTTTTCTCTTTGGGTCTGAAGTAGGCAGTTCTCCTAAGGCTCAAGTAAGTCCATGGCACCACTGCTCAGTTGGATGGATGTAGACCAAGAACAGCTCGCTTTATTAAATTAATTGAACTGGTTAACTGAAGTTAAGAGTTCAGTTGTTGCAGGTACAATTTATTGTAGTTAATTTCTAGATGTCTAGCATGCAGAGACTGTTTCATTAGCATGCTATACCAATCGCATCTGCCACAGTGTGCTAAATCCTTATTCACATTAAGGCAGTACCTTAAAGGACACCTATTGAAACTTCTACTGCTGTGATCTTGAAGATTGCCTTTGCTTGTAATTCAGAAAGAACCATTACACCTCATTCCATTCTTCTAAATTCCAAAAGCAACAATCATTTTGGGTAACTAGCACAAGTTCCAAGTAGTAAACAAAGCCATCATACAGATATATTTGAGAAATATATTGTAAGACAACTGTTCCTTCTGCATTTTATAATCCCACTGCTAGTACCTGTATGTGACCATTTAAATTCCAGCGTGCACTATGTGGTCCTGTCTTTAATTGGACTTGTTCACATTTAGCCACTCTAGGTGGTATAAAATGTGACATGCTTATTGTACATAAAAAAGAGCTTTCATTTTGGTGTGCTCATTCCCATCATCAGAATTGCCTTAATACTGTAGATATAATGTGAATTACTTTCCTTCCTATCTTTTTTTTTATCTTCTCAACAAGTAGAATGTCCTTCCATGGTGGGCAAAGATTTCCCCGAGGCCATGGAGGGCCTGGAATAAGAGAAGCATCACAGACCTTCCGACCACAGAACTTGAGACCACTTCCTCCTCAGCAGCCCTCAACCACCCATTACAACTATGGGCAACCAACTGTTGCTCCAGCAGCCTTCACTGCTCCTCCAAACATCACAGTCATGGCTCCGCGGCCAGAGTTTATAACCTACCCACCACCTGTGCCCCAGACACAACCTCCTAACGTCCCCTACATTGCTCCCCGTCCTGAGTATATTCCCTTTCCACCACCAGTGCCACCAGTACCACAGAATACACTTGTCCAGCTTCCACCAAGACCACCATTTCCAAATCCTCAAGTCCGACCGACATTTCCTCAGCCTCCAGGCTTTCCCCCAGGCCCACCGTCTGTGCCACCTCCCAATAACATTCCTGTACCAGGTGCTCCAGCAGGGCAGTCTCCCTACCCTTATATGATGACCCCTTCTATGCCGCCGCCACCACCCATAATACCTCAACAAGTTAACTATCAACCAGTTTATGCTGCAAGCTATGCACAGCAAACTTTTCCCCCGCCTCCACCACCACCTCCAAATTTTAATAATTTCCAGCATAGCTCCAATTCGTATCCAGGTAGCAACGATTATTATCATGCAAGTCAGTACCAAACAGAGAAGTTCCAAAATGAACGAAGGTCTCCAGAAAGGACCAAGCACTATGACGATCATCGTCACAGAGAATATAGTCATGTTGAAAAGCACCGGTCTGACAGGGATGGGGATCGAAGCGACCGGGGAAGGAGCCCCGACAGGCGTAAGCAGGAAAGCAGTAGCCGGCACAGATCAGAGTATGACCGGGGAAGGACGCCGCCACCACGGGGAAGGACTCCACCTCCAAGAGGAAGATCACCTTCTCATGGAAGAACACCCTCTCACGGAAGAACACCCCCTCGCCACAGAAGTAGTGAACGCAGCAGGTAAATCATTTCCCAGGCACATTACAGACCTGTGATGTGGTGCAGGTATGAAAGTGGTATATGCTTTATAAATTATTATTTTTTGTGCTCTTATTTTGTCAACTAGAAACAATTGTTCAAATTTTTGAACAAACATTTGAACATTTCACAAATACAATTCACTTTTTGGTGTTACACACACATCTACCTCTGTACTGCAAGAACCCACCACGCCTGCGTTTACCCCACCAGTGCCAGAAGGGGTGCAGTGCCTGTTATGTCAGCCACAGAACTCCCCATAGGAAAGACGCCGTCACTACAGGATCATTTTGTGTTGTCAGGTTTATTCAGTTGCACGTTTTGGCGTTCTGCCTTTCTCAAGCATAACTGTGCCCCACCACCCTTCAATCAAATACCTGTGCATCAGTGACAGTGAAAAAGATTAAAATATCATTGCTCAAATCATGTATAAAACCTCCATCTTTAAATGTCTAAAAAGTTCGGTTTCTGTTGATATGCATCAATTAATGATAACATGTTAAGTTTGTATAATTCATCCATTCCTTAACATTGATGGTTATAACAATTAAAATCATTATCCAACTAACATTCATCCATATACTCAATTCGAAAATTAATTCATCTGTTTGGCCGTGACATTTTCTTAAGTTCAATTAATACAATTAAAGTGCATATCATATGTCATATGTCAAAGTGCATTCAAAAGTGAACGTAATGTATATTATTACTGTAACACTCTATACCAGCCTCTTCTGTGTATACACGGTTCACCTTAATGCAGTGTTACCAGTTGCACAATCAATATAAGACTTCACGGTGCCCACTGGACTGTAACTCTATCATCGTGAGTGCATAGTATCTTGTTGCCCAAGTGGGTAAGTGTAAGAAGGTTGTACCGTTGTTATACTTGAGACTCGTATTATTGTTTTTTTTCCTGATATCACCATCAATGTTAAGCTCGATTAGGCCACTGTGGTCATAGTTAGCAATCCAGCGTATCATTAAGTATTTCAATGGTTCGATTAGATCTTTATTCAAAGTATACAAATCCTAACCAGAAATATACAGTATCTGTAATTATAATGTCCATATATCAAGTAAATTAAGTATATTCACTGTGGCCACAGCTCACAAATCCAGAGTATCTATATCTCCTCAACATGAACTCCAATAATAAAGAATAATATAGTCTAGTTCATTTCATTACATCTTTGTTGGTATTTAGTGCTACACACAGAAACCAAAGGTTATCGGTAATTTACGCATTCTAGGCAGGAACTAACACGATTTTCCACAAATGTCCATGTTATGGTAATGTAGTCCAGTTCTATAGTTAGAAAAACCAGACAGTTCCTCATCAATGATATGTCCATGCAGGTATTAAGTGTTGAGATCCAGATATACCTGCTTTCTAGCCGTCTCAGTAATTTTTCATGATCTCCTCCTCGGTCATGCTGTTTAATCCTGTCAATAGCAAAACAAGCATTTGCAATGCAATCGGTCTCGCCTTTGGGACCTTATATGTATTTAGCTATGCAGCACATTAGCCTGGGTGCTGAAACATCTACTGTTCTTTAACATGGAGGGAAAGTAAGCACCAAACTGCCTGACACGCCAGGTATGGGAACACATGGAGAGAAATATTGCCTTTCAGCGGGAAATGGTATAGTCCAAAGCTCTGTTTTTACTATAAAATCAGGGTCTTCGGTGGTCATATCACTGAAAATACAAGATTTGAAAAAATTATTATTCTCTACGGGTGCTCGTGGAAGACCATTTCTATGGACTGGAATCTAGAGAATGCTAAAGTGATTCTGGTATTTTACTGACCTCTGCTGGTCGTTTTCTATCAAGAAAGTTAAATAGAGGCAGTTGCCAGAAAAATAGAAAAAGAAAGTCCCTAAGCAGAAAGCAAATCTGGTATTTTACTGACCTCTACTGGTCGTTTTCTATCAAGACAGTTAAATAGAGGCAGTTGAACAGAAAAAAAGTCCCTAAGTGGAAGCAGACAAGTCCTAGGGCTGATCTCCATAGCCCACAAAGTACAAACGCATACAAGTATATACTAAAGTATATACAAGAGGTCTTGAATGCTCGACCTAAAAAGCAACCAAATAGTACAGTCTTGTTATTAATATAATGTAAATACCACTAAGTAATAGGTGTTAGAAACAGACTACAGTTTTTGGGACTTGTCTGACTGCAACATCAAGCCCTGTCAAATTTCCCTGTTCCAGGAATGACTAGCTGCTCCAGACTCCAGGTTTATTCTTTGAAATCTGTGGCTTTTAGAATTATTTATTATAAAACCAGCACTACAAGTCCCAGAATTCAAAGAAAAAAACTGGTCTGGAGCTGCTTATCACACATGGTCTTTGGGAAGCTTGGCAGCTATGGACACCTAACCTTGCACTTTCAGGTGTGATTGGGAAGATAGATACTCCAGTGATGTCATATCTGCTACTGCAAAATCATGAGGACTCCAAAATTTCCCTATTCAGACCCCCCACCCTCGATTTTGCGATTTGCAAAAAAATTGCAAAATCAGCACTTTTGTAAAAATACTGCGATTTTTACAAAAGTGCCCGTAAAATATGTTTTTAAAAAAACGTTGTTGTTCACCCTCTTTGCTGGCTCTGTGCTGCAACTGAGCCAGTAAAGGGAAGGTAAGCAGCAGGCAACAGAGGTGTTTGAAATGCACAGAGGTCCCCTCCTGCCTCACACATTTTTGTCCCCCTGCGGACTCTTCAGGCCCTTGAAAGGCACTCTCTCCCCCCTCCTTCCACTGCACTCCTCTCCCTCAACCGCTCGTGTCTCCTATAAACCCCCCCCCATGTGTCTCTCTCAATCTCTCCTTTTATATACATACACACACACTTCACGCAAAGAGCGTGCAATGAACTTTACCCATAAAACGGCTTAATGAAAACGTCGGACAATAAAAATAAGTAAAAGAGGGGACTGCAAACTAGTTAATGGTTAAATAATTCACGGACATAATGGCACAGAATATATGTCCCTACCCCCAAAAGATCTTTGGTTCTGATTACACAAGCATTCCAATCTGCTCGCTGCTTGCACACACTTCTACCTGGCCTCAATACATAGCTCTTTCGTGAGCCCGTCCCTTGGTAAGTTGCGAGCCCTGCTCTCACACACATCTCCACCAATGCCCCCCCCCCCCCCCATCCTCCACTGGAGGGTGTGTACACATGTAGCCGGTGTCTTCTAACGCATCAGCACTCGCAGGATACTAGGACTGCGTTCACAGTTTCGCATCCTAAGCCAACTTTGCGGACTTTCACAATTGCAGAAATGTAAACCCAAACGTAACTATTTTAAGAGCTACTCCCCCTGCCATTCTCTTAAAAACACATGCGTCCGCAGAAGACAAAAGTGAGTATGTTTACACGTCCATGGTGTCTTCCAGCATATTATGTTTAAACTACATTCTTACACATCCGGTTCGCTTACTCTGCTTTTACAAAAGAACACATTTATTTCTGTATGCTCTAACAACTGTGTCACCAAATTATATATACAGTAACTAACTGGGATGAAAACGTTCTCACGCTAGCCTAGCGGGTTAAGGCATCTGTTGCAGCGCTCTTGAAGAACCAGCAGATCACGAGTTTGACTCGCCGCAGATGCAGCTCAGCCTTTCATCCTTCCCAGGGAGGTAAACGCATTACTATCAAGTCTGCAACTTTACATAGTGTTAATTGCAGCGCTACAGAGTCACAAGGAAGTGCTAGTTACAGCGTTCTGTTGCCATTTGGCACATCGGTCAGTGCCATAAAAAAAGTGTAGCAATTAAAAAAAATAACGTCCGGCAGCAAACTCTGCCCTGAGCAGCGCATTACAAGTGCACGGTTTTATCTTATTTTTTTTTTTAGAAGTGTGACAGCAATGGTAAAATATTACACAGCAGGCAATTAACATAAAACCCTCAGCAAACACGGAAACAACAATTAAAAGATGGGGGAAGGGTGGGTGTATGTGGAAGCAAGGACCGCGTGGAGGGTTGGTGGAATGTGGAAAACAAACACAAGCAACAAGTTAAACAAGCTTAGACAAACACCAACAGGAAACCAAGAACAAGCGAGAGCCCATTCCGTCTCACGCCGCGAAAGCGAAGTGTGAAAAATATAGTGCGTCCGTCTCACGCCGCGAGTAAAGCATCCAGTCCCCGCGTGCACATCTTCTGGCCCTCTGCGTGCACATCTGGAATCCGTATTGATTCCAAAAGGCCCTCGCATGGCGAGAGCAGCGCATGCGCGCTGCTAACGCCAGGCGAGACCAAAAAAGAATTGCTATAGACCAGGATCTTGATTATGCATGGTTATAAAATGCCTGGGTACCAGATATTTATTTTCGGCCCTTCTAATGCCCTTGTGTTCCAACACTCTTCTACTTACCAGAAAGAAGATACTCCCTGCATACATTAACTTACATGGAAATTTAAAAACATTCATAATAGTTAGAAGTGCATGTCAGATTATAAGAAATGTCTTTTTCTGCCTATGGGTAGAGGATATGAATCTCAATTCGTGCTGGTTTTACAGGACGTGCATTTTGCACATCTGAAGAAAACTTGTGTTCTATGTATCTCTAAAATGATTAGCTTCAAGTGTGTCCTTCAAAGAGTGTGTTTCGCTATTAGGTATAGCGGGATGTTGGTTCAAGCCGCTAATAATATGCCAATGTTTTAAATGATCCATAATGTCATTTCCCGCCCTCCAATATGTACATATTATCTTTTGTGGCTGACTCTCACTTCTCTTCTTTTTGCTGAATAAGCATTGTTCTCTAGTTAGTAATTCATTTTTATTTATTGGTTCCCTTAAAACCTTATTGTGATACCCATTTTTTTAAACTCCTCTCCATAGTGCAATTTAATATTTTGTAAGTAGTAGATGTTCTGCAACTACGGTTGGCTCCGAGGAGCTCACCTTAAGGAATGCTCCATTTAAACTTCATAGGATAAGTACTGGCATGTAAAATGGTATTTCCCACACACTTGCATGCTGCTAGATATGGTCAACTTCTGCCTAATACACTAACAAAATGATCCCATGCCTGGCTTTTAATTTCTTAGCGAACACTGGTTCATCATTTAAATCTCACCCTGCTGGCAATGAAAAATATTTATTTTTTCTTTGTTAGACCCTCAACCACTCTAGTAGTGGCATACTTCATCTTCTGATCTCATCCTGGTCCCTAAAAATCAGGATGGCTCAACCATATTTCAGGGAGAACTTCAAATGTTTCTTAGGCCAAGGCTTTCACCAGGATACACAAACCGCCCCGGAGTTTATTCCAAATTTGATACTACATGCAACAGTAACCTGCATGCATTGTGAGATATTACTTTCCTAAACTTGCTGCAATGAGTCTTGATACCTGTATTGGAAGAGAATGTACAACACAAACCGTTGTGACGGGGTTGATGTAAAAAAACATTAATTTCATTGTGGTGAAGTTCATCCATGAATACATATCATTTATGCCAACTCGTGCTTAGTGCCAAGACCACACATCTCAGAAGTACATGCACTAGAATTTGTATGTAGACAAACATACTAAGTAGTCATTTGTGCCAAGTATGCCATCTATAGATCATGAGGTCGCGCTATACATAGCAAACCGTGACTAGTAGGGATAATCTCCCATCCTTTTTTGTGCGAATGTATGTAAATGATGAGGACTTACCCAACTTGGGAATCCTCTATTGCCACATGGGAGGAGGGTTGGGGGGGTGTGGTCTCTGTTGTCACACACTGCATATACAAGTAGTCAAAAGGAGGAGGTGCCGATGATCCTGTTTAATTACAGGAACCAAAGAGTAAAGCACAATAGTTATGAAAGTACAGGCCGATATCAAGTATTCGAGAAGTAAGGGCATAAGACCCCCAGAGTAGTCACTTAATTCATCAAGAGTAATATCCCCATGGTTAACCTACTTCCAGTCCCACACTCCAACCGGCTCCTCGTCCAACTGATGGGTCATGAGCAGTATTTGTAAATCCTGCTGGTTTTTGCCCCATGCATGATGACGTTATAGCTGCGTGCGCTGATCAGGGCCCATGGGCCTTGTAGTTATCAAATAATTGTCTTGATTAGCTGATGACGGGGAGTCCCCCATCATCGCCGGGCATTCTATAACGACTTGCGTGGTTAAAAGAACAAAAAAGAAAAATTCAAAAGCTTTGTCCAGGGTTGGTCTATGTGGACTCATATTTTGACGTTTATAATTAATTGAGACTCAGTAAATATATATACATGTTTGCATGGTATCATCTGGTTATACTCTTTTCATAAAAAGAACCCTTGTGAAGAAAGTCAAAGGTTTAATAGTTCTTTTGGTAATGAGTAATGTTCTCAAAACAGGTATAGTGGGTGAGGGTCTAACAAAGAATAAATCTTTTCTTTGCCAGTTGCCAGTAGGGTGAGATTTAGATGATGAACGAGCGTTCTATAAAAAATTTAGAGCCAGGCATGGGATCCTTTTGTTGGTGTATTAGTTGAACTAGAAAGAGTGTATTTCCCCCCTTCCGGTATATCAAAGTTCTCTTCCCTTTACCGACTAGGGTCTGCTGATGCCATGTCTCCAATTGTGTTGATATATACAACGTCTGCCTAAACAATAACTCTTTTCCTGGTGGGAGGAACAGGTGGTATGGGTAGAATTGGAGGAGTGGATCCACCGCATTTTATTGTGGATTAATTATTTTGACAACCTTTTTTATCATTTGTGATGGGGTCCTAAGGTACGAAAAATATTGCAAATTAACATCTTAAATTTGAGCTTCACTTCTAAGATTAGTGACACCAAAGTAAAATTTCTTGACATAAAGGTCACAGTGTGTGATGGGACTGGCTACCTCGCTATTCTGCAAAGGAACAGTGGGAAATAGCGTACAAAATTACTCAGTCGGCTGCATTAAAAGCGTTTCCTTCATTCTTTAACCATGCAGCACTGCATTGGGGTAATGCTGTGCTTTATGGAGTAGGTCCCAAAGGAGTGATCTATTGGCTTTCAGTTCTTGTTATAAATGATATTTGAGTGAGGCATACAGAAGCCGTTCTTCATTGTCCCGCCTAGGAGCTTGCACACATGGCTTGTGTTTAAAAAAAAAAAAAGAATTAAAAAAAAAAAAAAGATTTTTTAAAATGTCTTTTGGGTGGTTTGTATTGCTCTTGTGCAGGACAACTAAACCTCTAGTAAAGCCCTTTGGCCTTCGTTCTCAATGGGAGCTGAACTGAGGACCAAAGGACAGAGCCACAATGTATATATTTCCTTCACAGGCATGTGCACTTCCTATGCCACGTAACAAGGCGCCCTGCATCCCCAGCTGGACCCATACAAGTGCTGCAGCTCTTCCCTGAATTTGGCAATACCTCCACTTTCAAACAGAACACCCCTTGACCTGGTCCACGTCGCTTAGCCAACCACCTTCGATAGTGTACCAATGTCATGCACATTCGCATTACTACTAGATCTGGGCTTCTGAGGCATTAGCAACTCATGCTGGCCATCTCTTCGTCCTTGTAGCATGGAGAGAGAGAGAATCCCTTTACATAAGGGGCCAGGGATGTTATGCTTTATGACACTGCCACCTCTTTTCTGTTGATGTACTCTGCAAATGCTATTATCTCAAATGTGCTTTGTCCATAGAGCATGGAGGTGATGATGGGCAGAAGTTGTCACTATATTGGAACCCTAGTTGTCACCACCTACTACCAAATGTTTGTTGCTATAGGGTTTTTTGAGTGCAAAAATGGATTGCTGGAGAAGATGCAACATTGGATCTAAGTCACTTGAAGGTCGACTGAGATGGAGTCTGACCTTCACTAGTTCTGTGGCTCTGTAATGTTTGGTTTTGCTTTGATGGCGAGCATTTTCATCTAGTCCTTTTAAATGCAGTCCCTTTCCCCTGATTTCTGCCATCTGCAGGTACTGTAAAATTGATATCCATCTTTGATGCGAGTGGGACAAATCTCACAATCCCTGCCATAGTTGGCTTTCATCCTTGACCATAGAGATGCCTTGTGGCTGAGGTCTGCTAGACAGTTAAGGTGTTGCAACTGTTGCTCTGGGCTTACAAAGGATGAGTGTAGTTTCCCCCCCCCCCATTGACTTCATTTAGCAGTACTTTACTTTTAGGAGCTATACTGTGTTCACAACTGTATCTGCATGGTTTGACATTCACTGGGTGTGACAACAGAGGGTTTTAAAATATTGACTCTTTGACTTATGATATCCTTCAAGCATTTGCTGGTAGCCTCTCAAGTGAAAATTAAATTGAAACTGTACCGGAAACTCAGTTGAGTTCAAGCATTGCTGCCTCAAGGCAAGAACTGATGCTTGTGGCACTGATAACCAGGAAATATTACATTGAAGCCCCCGGTATCAATTAATAACATATTTCACATGAAAGCCCCTGTTCTTAGGCTCTAAAACAAGTTTTGGCGCTTTTGTTTTATGGCTGACGTTTTGCATATTGCTCATGCTGTTGCTATATCCGGAAACATGTAGGAAACAGTGTCCAACTGAAGTTGCAGTAGAGAGCTGGTCAATGGGAGAAATACTGTATAGATAAGACCTCACCAGCACTTCACTACTGATACATGCACCGGAATTGAGGCAGTATTACTCTGTTATATGGATTTTGTGTAGTCATTTCACATTTAAGGCTATGCCTCCATTTAGTTATAATTTAAAATGTAAAGAACTTGTTTAACCTGATGTAAATCCTCTCGTAGGACTGTTTAGATATTTGTTTTGTTATAATGGAGTAAAGAAAAAGGTTTCTCTTTCGGAACTCCTGATTTTAGCTGGTGTCAGTACATTGTCTATTTTAATAGACTGCATTACATCTTTATTAACTCCGTTTTACTCAATGAACATACTGCTGTTCACAACAACTTGTTTATCTTAAAACCTTGAAGGGAGAGGCATCGACACCGTGAGAGCCGAAGATCGCCGTTTGCAGAAAGATCTTACAGAAAAGAGTACAAGCGAACAAAAAGGTAAGATGCGTGTTTGTAACTCTGTGTCCAGCTAGTTTTGGCTTGTGATTGCCACAGGTTTCACAAGTTAAGTATTTTAATTTCTTTAAAGCTCCCAAATTGCGCCTTGACAGGATTCTGATTTAGCGCTTTTGGGACATTTTTCCTACCAGTATTTTGCGAATTAGATGAAAGGATGAGATAATTGTGCACTTGCTGTGTCAAAACGTTAGTGTGGGCTGAAAGTTACACGTGTGCTCGGTCTTTCCCATTTTCCCCCTTCTTCCCTAGGAGATTCTCTTTTTGTCCTCTCTTCCACTGTGTATGCTCCATTCGTGCTCGAGGCTTTAATTTGTCAGTGGAACTTGTACACGAAGTCTGGGGTGCTTTGGGCTTTAAATTAGTATAGTCGGAGGAAAGGCATTTCCTTTCCACTTCCACTGCAAAGAGTGATACATTTACCCTGTCCTTCATTGTCCCTTTGCTGTCTTCCAATGTATACTGGCATCCATGGTCTCTTACAGTGGATGTTGTCAGCAGACGTCCTAAAATAGAAGCATGTCCCCCACGATCTCATCTGTCTGCCTTAATTAAACCTTTTTAAATATTCAACTTTGCATCTATTTTTGTGCTCTTTCTATTTTGAATTTCTGTTCGAGTTGTATTCCAAGTTAACAATTCATCTTGCATGTTTAGTATTCTTCATTTTAAACACTGGCCCTACTTCAGCTTCCTGAAGAGGCTTTTTTTTAATCCCCGGTGTGGTTTAAAATGCACTTAATGCTAAAACCCATTCAAAGATGGCTGGCTTAGGTGTTTGTGCATTGGTGACCATCTTCGATGGTTTTTGCAATGCTTACCCAAACCTATACCAAGACTTAGTCAGTTGCTCTGAGGCTGCATATTCATGTCATGACTGGTTGGCTTTGCAAGTACTTGTTAATAATTTGCTTGCTACCAACTGTCCATTGTGGCCTGTCAGAAGTGTTTTGTGTGTGCTGTTTGTCTGTATTGGCATTTCTAGAGGGAGAACCTAACTTTGTGGAGTAGAAAGATGGTTACTGGGCTGGAAGTTCTGGAAAGCTAGAATGCCCTGTACCGAACATCGGTGAGGTAGCGCTTGGAGATTGTTGTTTGACTTGTTTTTCAACGTAAGGAATATTGGGCTAAGCGTCGTCTTTGTGAGGAAGTTGTTTCATAACCTTAGTGCCTAGATTGAGAATCTGTCTCCAGCTTTTTTGTAGTGTTTTTTCAAGGTTTCAGTATAAGCAAAAACAATATGATCAGAAGGGTTGGTGGTTTGGAAACCACTTGACAGATGTTGGCATGGTTTTTTCCTATACTTCACAAAAATTACTGTGATGCCAATATAAAAACATTTTACAGTTATGATGGGAAAAAAATACAACTTCACTATATTTTGAGAAAAAACGAAAATGCTTTATTCCATGAAAAATGCGAACAAGGGGCATGCTAGCCCATCTCCATTCACTGCATTTTGTGTTCTAAGTTTGACAGTGCAACGATCAGCCAGATATGTTTACAAGCGTTCTTCAGGTCCATCCCCTTCATCCATTGACTTTTTTTTTTTTTACTAGCCTTTTTCAGCGAATAGCTTGAGACTTTGCCAGTCACATCTTGACTCTCACTTTATGCTGTTGGATGTTTCTGTACTTTCCTACAATGGATTTCTTGCAGTGCATGTGCGACAAGTTTATCAATTCCGCTGTTCGCTCCTCAGTGCTCTTATTTATGCCTTCATCTTTTCTTCCTGCATATTTGCTTCTCTTTGCGCCCTGCCCCTGGTGGTACTGCACCTTGTTGCTCTGTTCTACACCCCCCTCTCTCTCTCCAGGGGGCTGCTCATTCTTATCTCGTTGCTCCTTACGCCTACTCCCCGTGTGTTGGTTCCTCTTTATGCTTCCTTCAGAGAGGACAGAACTGTATTGGGAAGTGTAACGTGGGGGGTTTCACTTCACAAAAGAGGTTTTCTCCTTTTGTTAGTTCCCACTTAAAACATGTACATTCTCCTATGGATGGAAAATAACACAAGGTTTTAATTTTAAGAAATTAATGTTTAGAATTTCAGAGGGGTATGTTTATGTGACTAAAAGCAGAATGACAATTGATAAGGAACTTCTACAGTCATATTGCCACTGCCGTCAGTTTCCCCAGCGGTAAGGTTTCTCCATATATTCTTCAAGTCTGTGGCTGTCTTATGTGGGTTGAAGGCCTTTGGTTGATGTTAGGACTATAAAATCCACAGCTACTTTTTAATATAGCAACAAACTCGCATGTTGCATGGTACAGCAATTAGTGGGCTGTCCTGAATTGATCCAGGGCACTGAGCTATTGGTTCTACCTTCTGCCCCTTTTGCCCTTTGATGTTATCTGCTGTTTATTCACAGAATCCATTAACTTCAGGCCAGGGCTTGGATTACTCATCTGCAAACTGTAATTAGATAATGTTTAAAAGTTCTTCTTTTAGCACTGGCTGCACTTGCTATCCGCTTTGTCAAGGTTGGATCGTTCCATAGGTTTTCTTTCATTTTTTATTTAGCTTATTTCCAGTTGCATATTTTGTTTGTTATGCAGTGTCTTCTCAGAAGCAAATGGGTAAAATAATTATACTAAAATCCCTGCATACCACTGGTGTCATATCCCATAAACCACATCCTCACAAAAATACACCCAACAAGAATGTGTTTTCGCTTTGTGACAATTGAAGCTTGTCCTAGACTGAAGAAAGACATTCCATGACTGTGCCTGAAGGACCTCAGTTGAAACGTTATACTAAAATACACTTAGTAACTTAAAGTGCAAGTTTCTAATCCCTTGGTTTGAATTGAGTAGCAGGAGTGGACAAAGTCACAGCCCATTTGAAATGAGAATTATTCATTATGCTGAACTCTGTGTAAAATTACTTAAAATTTAATACTCTCAATGCTTTAGCACTGGTGCGAGAAGGATCATTTAAAATATTGGAGTATGCTCTAGTGGAAGTGTGACAATACTTTTGTGGGCAAATTTTTTCATAGCCAGAAGTAAATGGTGACATTTTGTGACGGAAAGTACGTTCCCGTTTTCTAACATATACAAAATTAGGCTTGTTTCCTGGTCCATTGTAGATGTATTTAAATAACTTGAGTGTTTATATTTGACTATTTATGAAGCTCCTGGTCTCTGGAGAGGAGAATAAACTTTAAAGCTTTCTTACCTTTATTACAGTCCTGTTTTTGTTTCTATGTTAAGTGAATGTATCGTGGCAAGTAAACCTTCCTTACAGTTGAGGTTTTATGTCTTAGAAACGAAAGCAGGAGTAAAATTAAGACTTGCCAACCAACTTTTTTCCCCCCCCAAATATTTTTGAGTTTTCAATAACCAGCAAGAAAAAAAAGACCAAGGGAAGAAAAAACATAATTTTTGTGATCTGTAATGTCCGGTGCACATCGCAGTCCCAAATTCGCATTCACAGTGAAAGCATAAAGAAGTGAGGGCATACAACAGAGCAGTGGTACGACAGGAATGCGTATTATAACGGCGTTCACCTACTTAGAGCGGCTCTGTGGAGCTGGTTGGGAGCTCTGGAGGACATTGGACCGAGGTGGAGAAGAGTTTCTGGGATAATTATCAAATACAACCTCGGTGAGGCAATGCAGCGTTGCTAAATCAGTAGCTGGGGCGGATATGTGGGACCCCAGGTACAGGCTGGGATGCAAATGTTGGTGGGATACTGGCTAATGTGCCTGTCCCAAAATGGGAATCATGGATCAGTGGGTACAAGGTCAGAGGTGGATTCTAGGGGTGAATAAAGGAACCAAGAGAGCAACGTCTCCCAGCCCATCTGGCGTCCTCTCCATGTAGAGCCATTGCCCAGCGAGAAAACGTACCTAGCCAGAGTTCTGGGATTGGCAGGAGCTTCCATCGCATCATGAGAGCTTTTTGACTAGGCAAGATCCAAGAAGCGTGCTGTGGTTTTGTATTTGCGGGTCCTATTGTAAATACTCAGGCCCCTACTTCACAGGATGAAATGGCTTGCTATTCCTGTGACTCGCTCTAGCTATGACAGAACTCTGCTTCTGTATTTCTGCAGTTCTTGCCAGCCAGCCTTAATTTCTCATAGAAACAAATGCTGGAGTAACTGAAGGCAAGGTAGCCTTCAATATAGTCCTACTTTAATTTTTAGGGTCGAGCTTGAGAAAGCATGCGCTAGCTCCTGCGTCCCGCTTGGGAGACACTATTGTATACAAAAAGGGTTTGGAGCCCGCCCATTGCTTACCATTTGTTGGCTTCATGTCACTCTTCTTTACCAGTCTCCTTAAATGCCCAGTGCAGGCGAAACTTCATTTTCGATTGAGCAGGGACCAAATAAAAATGGATTCAAGTTAATCCGTGCCTGTCCGCTGCTCCCAAGGTGATTGAGGTACTATTTATTCCTCCCTCCCACTCTCTCCTGCCTCCTGCTCTCTCCATAGCGCTTGCACTTTTTTCTAGTTTCACGTGTTGCTTCTTCCCATATCTCCGCCATCCTTGCTTGCCCATATCCCCAACCTGTCCCCGTCCTTGCTTGCCCATCCCGCCCTCCCCCTCGCACCCAAAGAAAGCGTTGTGACGAAGTACCACTGTTCTTTATCCTCGCAGTTACATTGTCCCGAGTCTCTTTTTATTAAGGCTGAAAGTTATTCTACCAGCTGGGTCTAATTAGCCCTTCTCATTGTGTTCCTTCTACTCCTATGTCAGTAAACGATCATATTCGTTTTACCTCATTTCATGCCAACACGGCTTCATATCAAAGTTGTCAATTGCCAATTCAGTGATTTGATTTTCTTCACAACCCTCTGACCTCCTCTCGAAACTCGGGGGTTTGCAAATTGCTGTTAACTTTCCTAATCCCAGCCGAGCGGCTGTCATTCCAGTGCTCATGCACAGTGTTTGGTAGGGACTTGTGTTGGATTAGTCTACACATAGCTACACATTAGGCTCCCTACCCAGCGAGTTGTCTCGCTGCCTAATGATATAATAAAGAAGAAAGTGAATTATTTAATTTATTTATCATTTTGCATACAGCGTCCATTGACAAAAACAAAATATAAAAATTACACAAAACAAACAAATCTTAAAATTCATTTAAAGCAGTAAAAATAAATGGATCGTATCTTGCCCATTCCATCATATTCTGTCAGGCACCAAATTTTTGCGAGTCGATCCAATGCTAACCATTCCTGAACATCAATAAAGTGCGATCGTACAATGTACAAAACTGTAAACGACTGTTCAATCAATCAGGGAAATTTTAAGCGCGATACTTACCCGTGGGGGTCTCAAGGCGCTGGGGGGGGGAGGGGGGCGGGTCTGCAGATCTGTTTAGTCGAAGAGCCAGGTCTTGAGGATCTTCCTGAAGGTGTTCAGGGAGGGGGCGCGTCTGATGTCTGCCGGGAGCTCATTCCAGGTCTTGGCTGCAATGTGAGAGAAGGATCTTCCGCCTGCTCTGGCTCTGTGGATGTGCGGGGTTTCGGCTAGAGCGAGGTTGGAAGATCGGAGGTTTCTTTTGGGTACGTGGAAGTTTATTCTGTCGTTGTGGTATTTGGGTCCGGTGTTGTGTAGGCATTTGTAGGCGTGGGTGAGGATTTTGAAGGTGACTCTTTTTTCCACGGGGAGCCAGTGGAGCCTTCGTAGGTGTTGGCTGATGTGTTCGTGCCGGGGGATGCCGAGGACGAGTCTGGCGGTGGTGTTCCCTATCGTCTGGACTTTGCGGAGTAGGGACTTGTTTATGCCGGCGTATAGTGCGTTTCCATAGTCCAGTCTGCTGGTGATGAGTGCATGGGTGACTGTCTTCCTTGACATGGGGGGGAATCCATTTGAACGTCTTGCAGAGGATGCGGAGGGTGTTGAAGTAGCTGGAGGTGACGGCGTTGACCTGTCGGTTCATGGTGAGGGATGAGTCGAGTACGATGCCGAGGGGGTCGGTGGGCTTCCGAGGGCGGTCGGCCACCAGGTGTTGTCCCACGCTGAAGGGGTAGTTCCGAGGACGAGGACCTCTGACTTCTTAGCGTTGAGCTTTAGGCAGCTGTTGGTCATCCAGACTGCGACGTCCTGCATGCCTTTCTGGAAGTTGAGTCTGGCTGTGGTGGGGTCTTTGGTGAGGGAGAGGATGAGCTGGGTGTCGTCAGCGTAGGATATGATGTTGAGGCCGTGTTGTCGGACGATGGCGGAGAAGAGGGCCATGTAGATGTTGAAGAGGGTAGGGCTTAGTGATGACCCCTGTCGGACTCCGCAGGTGATTTTCGTGGACCGGAGAGGAAGGGTGGCAGTCTAATTCTTTGGCTTCTTCCGGTGAGGAATGATTGGATCCAGTCTAGGGCTGTTACTTGTATGCCGGCGTTGTGTAACCTGGCGACGAGTGTGCGGTGGAGACGGTGTCGAAGGCTGCTGATAGGTCGAGTAGGGTGAGGGCTGCGGAGTAGCCTTGGTCCAGGAGGGTGCGGATGTCGTCCGTGGCAGCGAGTAGGGCGCTCTCGGTGCTGTGGTTGCTTCGGAATCCGGATTGGGACGGGTCAAGGATGGCGTTGTCTTCGATGAATCGTGTCAGTTCTCTGTTGACTGTTTTCTCTGCAACTTTGGCCGCGAAGGGGAGGAGCGAGATGGGCGGGTAGTTCTTGAGGTCAGTGGGGTCAGCTGTGGGCTTTTTGAGCAGGGGCCTGACTTCTGCACGTTTCCAGTCAGGGAAGGTGCCTGTTTCGAAGGTGGTGTTGATGGTGCGTTGTAGTTCGGGTGCGATGGCGGTGGCGGCTCTGTGGTAGATGTGAGGAGGGCAGGGGTCAGTGGGGGGCCCCTGAGTGGATGCCTTTCATGGTCTAGGCGGTGTCTTCGGCCGTGATCGGCGTCCAGGTGGAGATGGTGGGCTGGCTGGTGTCTCCGGGGGGCGGGCCGGCTGTGGCAGCTGGTGGTTGGTCAACTAAGTTGTCGTAGAGGTTTTTGATCCTGAGGTGGAAGTAGGTTCCAAGCTTCTCGCAAAGGTCTTGGGACGGGGTGATGTCTGTGGCTTCGCTGCGGGAGTTGGTGGAGTTGGTGAGGATTTTGTTGTGGATGAAAGTCCTCTTGGTGGTTCTGATTCGGTTGTGGTAGTCCGTCATGGCGTCCTTGTTGGTAGTGTGGTTTTCGGGTGTCTTGGTGTTTCTCCAGTTCTTCTCCAGGCGTCTGCAGGTGCGTCTGTCTTCTTGGAGATCGGTGGTGAACCAGGCGGCTTTCCTAGGGCGCTGTTTGTCGGGGTTGCGTAGCGGGGTGAGCTCGTCTGCGCAGTTGGAGTTCCAAGTATGGAGTTCCCTGGCTGCGATGTTGGCGTCGGATGCCGAGGTGTGGTTGTCTCGGGTGAGGGTGGAGATCAGTTGCTCGTCTGTGACCTTGCTCCAGTTTCTTCGTGGTGGGCGTGGGGCTGGCTTGGGTGTCTTGGGTTTGTCGACAGTGAAGTGTACGCAGTGGTGGTCGGTCCATGGGGGTTGCGTTGTGTGGCTGAAACGCTGTTTCCTGCTGCGAAGATTGGGTCGAGGGTGTGTACTGCCCTGTGGGTCGGTGTGGTGACGAGTTGTTTGAGTCCGATGTTGGCGAGGTTGTCGCGAAGGGTTGTGGAGTTGGGGTCGCTGTGGTTGTCGAGGTGGAAGTTCAGGTCTCTGAATATAGTATGTAGTTCATTGAGGCGATGGCGTGGGGTGCGATGAGGTCGGTGATGGTGGTGGCGAAGGGGGCCCGGGGCCGGGGGGTCTGTAGACGAGGGTTCCGCGGAGTGTGGAGTTGGGGCTGGTCTGGATCTGGAAGTGCAGGTGTTTGGCGGAGGGGAAGGTTTCGCTGGAGGTGGTGAGGCGGAGGGTGTTCTTGTGGGCGATGGCGAGGCCCCCTCCTGGGTGGTTGGGGCGGTCCTTCCTCTAGATCTTATATCCGTCCGGGATGGCGGTGTTGATGTCGGGGGCGGAGGAGGCGTTGGTCGGGGTCTCCGTAAAGAAGGCGATGTCGGGCGAGAGGGAGTTGAGTAGGTTCCAGATCTCCACGGCGTGTTTGTGCACGGAGCGCACGTTGAGGAGGATGCATCTTAGGGTGTCGCCCGTGTTGGCGCCGGCGGTGTTGGAGGTCGGGTGGTGGTGAAAGTCTGGCGGCAGGAGACCTGGCTGTGGGTCGTGTATGGCGTGGCCTGTTGGCAGTCTGAGTCTTCCGAGGTTGAGTGCGTGGAGGGTGGCTGTGCTCTAGCGGAGGGTGGTTTGAGATGAAGGGTCCCTGGCGCTGGTCGCAGACGGGCTTGCCTTTGGCCCGCCTGCCATTAAGTAGGGGAGGGGGAGGGACAAGCAGCCGGGAAGCGGGTGTGTACAGGGGGGCGGGGCCTCAGGGGCAGCAGCGGCGGGAAAGGGAAGCGGGGAGAACGGGCACAAACCAGAAAAGGTATAACAGATACTACCACTATAATCTATAGCAAATAAACCAACAAGACAATACCAGGAAATTACAAGCGACCCACCAAGGAAGCGGAATTAGGCAGAGGCACACAGAGGAATCTTGCAGGCAGCGGACTCGAACACCTCCCAGGAGGAGGCTGGAGGGCTCAACGGCGGCGCAGTTGGAGCGGAGCTGCTGGGGAGAGTGTAGGTCTGAGACCAAGGGTTAGAGGTCTTACTCCCTGTTCCTTTAACTGACTGTTATAAGAATAAATGTCTAGGAATCACATTTAAGTTCAAAAGTAAGTTTATTTAAGAATAGCAATCAAAGCAACAGTACTTCGTACAAATGTTCCATAAACAATTCCATAAGTGAGAAAAAGGAAATAAAGGATATTGAAAATACATAGTTACATTGAAATTGAAAAAGAAAGTACACTGAAAAAAATGTATGCCTGAAAAGTAAAAAGTCTGGTTCATAAAAAAATATAATACAAAACAATAGGAAGAAATGATATTATTCCAATACATTCGCAGGTATACAATACTGAAATTAGATATTTGAGCAGTGTCCATACAGTGAGAGAGAAGTCAAGGAGGCTTAGCAACTTCTTGTAATGAAGGTTTGGGTGTAAAGGATTTTTTTGCACTATCATCAAGAAATTGTGTGATAGGAGACCAAAGCTCCAATCGTTTTGTGGCAAGTGTAACTGGATGCACAAGAGTCGTGTCCAATCTATGATTGTGACAGATAGCATACCACCAGGCAAGATATGATAATTTAGAAGTGTCCTTCCAATTCTTTATCTGTTGAAAAGCAACTGCTAGTAGTAGATCTATGATTTGCGTGTGTGTGTGTCTTTTCTTCCACTCAGAGGACAGGCTACCTAAGATAATGTTAATAAAGGAGAGAGGGACTGTAGTGTTAAATATGATGTTAATTTGAGACCAAACCTGTTCCCAAAATTTAAATACTTATGGGAATGTGTATAGCATATGTTTTAAGTCAGCAGTGTTGTGAGAGCAGGTCCAACATATACTGGGAGTAGCAGTGTGTATTCTGTGTAAATGTACAGGTGTAAGAAGCAATCTGTTATAAATGAAAAAAATTGTTTGTGTAGTGCTTGATGCTCTGGATGATTTCCTTATTTGTAGCCATATTCTATTCCATAAAGAGACCGGCCATTCAATATCCAAATCAGTCTCCCAGGAAAGTTCTATTTTAGATTTAGGAATCACTTTTGACGCTTTACATCGAATGACCCAAGCAGAGTATAAAGATTTGGCTACTGCAAAGACATCCGTAGAGTTCATTTTAGTCTTACAAATTCTTAATGCCACAAGATACTGCCATATCCCATATTGTTTACCCATTTGGATCTTGCTCTACTATATGCTTTAAAAAAAAAAGAAAGAAAAATACCCTTCTGTTTCTTCCTGAGATCTGCAGGATAGAGATGTGCTGGAGATTTGACCCTCTGTTTGCTGCTACTGCAAAAGGAGGATGTCCGTAAAGTTCCCAGCTAACCTTGGTTGACTATAATCTAAAAAAGCCTCAGATTTGTAGTCCCATTTAATTAAGAGAAAATCACTGGTCAGTCGGCTCTGGGAAGATAAAGAAAGACAGTTTTGATTCCAATACCTAAATCACAACTTGTTTGGAATTGGCGGGCAAAAAGCCCTTTGTGTAGCCAGAAGGCTGCAAACCCCAACTCGTTAAGGGACTACTTTACATAACCTAACCCAGGAATTTTAGGCGCACCGAGTACTCCAGAACATCTGTTAAACTCCCTCTATAAGGTGAGAGATTTTCTTCTGTCCAAATTTGAAGCCATTACAAAATTGGCTGTAATTTCACGTGACCTACTATAGATTTCAGGGCCAAGTCTAGCTCTGGGGGAGTGTCAAAAGAGAGCGGAGAAAGGTTTTTTTCTACTTTTTTGAATTTGCTAGAGTCGCAGTGACCCCATAACTCTGAGCCATATAACGCTGCACTTGCTGCTTTGCTCTTTATCTCTCTAGGGTGGCGGGAAAGGATTAGTGGCTCTCTTAGCAAAATGAATTATAGCAAATAATCAGTACTTTTATCAATTTGTTTCTACCAGGAGCTAGAGATCCAACTTCCAAGATAATCGAATTCCCTGACTCTCTCTCCAAGGGGTACCCACCTAAAGTAATTTTTAGAGGATACTTAAGTGGATTAAAAACTATTAATTTAGTTTTTGGTGTATTTAGCTCCAAACTATGAGTTCACCATTGGAGCCCCACCTGACCTGGGCATATCTATCGGTGTAATCATCTGAGTAAGTCTAAGAGGTCTAAAGGAATTCCTAGGGCTCGCAGAACTTCCCACAGCTTGCCCATTGGGACCATATCTGCATGGAGGTCAACAAAGGCGACATAAAGACTACCCCCACCCCGGGAAATCCCTAGTCTTCCATTTTATCAGACAAAAGAAAAACATTGGTCAACTATACTTACCTTCTTTAAAGTCAGCTTGCTATTGGCTAATATCTTTTTCTAGCAGCCGCGTCGGTAGTTTATCAAGAACCTGCCTACAAAAGGTCTTTTGAAGGCTATCAATTAGGCGGATAGGATGATAATTACTAAAATCTGTTCAAGATTCCTTCTTGTAAATTGGGACAATCACTGCTCCCTTCCAAGTCTCCCGGATTGGGGCGCCTGCAGCTTTAGCGTTTGAAACAGAGTTAATATATGGGATCCATGTGTCAGGCTCTGATTTGAAAAGGTCCACCGTTATTTTATCTAGGCCGTGTGCTTTAGTCACCTTCTGGGCTGCTGAAGCTTCCATTGTAACCTTTAAGGTAAAACTAATTCTTGACACACATGGAGCAGCCACTTCAGACCGAGCATTGTCTAGACTACAATCTAATTCTATAAAGCAGATGGGGGCGTGATAAAGGCATCCACAGTACTTAATGCATTCATCAACCTGAACATGGTTTTCTGGTTTCTTTGTTCCATGTGTTTCCCTGTGTGCCAGAAACGTTTCAAGTTTTTAGAAGAGGTTGTTTCTAGAAGATCGTCCCAAATGCCTGCTTCCTGTTTTGATCTAGCTACTCTGATCGTAGTTTTGAATGTGGAGAGTGAATTATTTTACAAAAGAGGAGTAGTTGAAGTAATCCACGTTGTAAAGCCCTTTTGTCTTGCTCACTAGAATGTGCAGCAGGAACTTCAAAACTCCGCGCTACCTCCCCCCCCAAATTCTTCTGAGAACCTGGAGTGGACCACCATGCTTAAGGGGTGTGGGTTGATCTATCTTTCCTGGGTTGCACACTATCGCCTTTCAGTGTCGCGTTACATCCTTTCCCAGACATGCGCTGCTTGTCGAATCTTGGTCTGCACTTCACTAAGACACCAAAAAAAGCGTTTACAAACGTGAGCACCCAGCTGTAAGCTGGTACACTAAGTACGTATCAAAGGCCAACACTTTAGGGAAAAGTTGAGCCTGAGACATGATTTCCACGTCAAAGGACCCTCTTCATAGCTGAGGGCATTAGTTCTACACAGAAACTTAAATACTCTTCCAACCACAACGGGCTTTGTTAAACTGGATGCAACATATGCATATATTTTGACATTCACTACTGCAACGTGCACTAAAGTTTACAATAGTGGCTAGCACTGGGCTAGACTATTGGCATACAGAAATGCCTTTTTGTCCATGCTGTACAGCATGGGCATTGCCGACTTTGTCAATTATTTGTAGACATACTGTGGTGCAGTATCACTGCTGTCCAGCATGGCTAAAAATAATTTAAAAAACTATGAAGCATTCAGCACTGATGCACTTTACAAAAAGCGCATTAGCCCTGGCTGCTTCATAGCGCTTTCATAAATTAATTTTAGTCACACTGCAAAGCATCTGAGCCACTGTACATAATGGCTACGAAACATTGCCAAAGCCAATAGCTCTCTTAGACAAGACCTATTTGCTTTTGCCAATGCTTGTTTAAATTACTGTTTGGCTTTGTGTATACGTAGACATGAACAAATGTACACTTGTACATGCCTGTGTCTGCATGAATTGGCACACTTAAACGCAGATCTATTGGCTTTGCCAAAACTTGTTAAAAATATTGCCTCTTCATGAGACTGCCCATTGTTTATATAGCCTAGCCTTTTCAATCTTGGCTGTTTATGAATGGCACCTTGGTATTCTTATATCAAATTCTTCTGCAGATGAAATGACCCAGGTGCTTTATGTCTAAATTCAGAGTTTGTAATTGGTTGAGTGAAAGATATTCAATTTTCAATGAGTTTGCCTTGCAAATGTCCTCTTCAAACACAACACAGCCAGTAATATCCATCAGATCTGTCTGTGACGCTCTTTGCTGGTGACTGGATGATCCCTCTGAAAGAACCTGTTATTCTTTGACAGAATGTGCCTGATCAGCTGTTTCACCTTAGTTATTTCAGGTGAGCAGAATAACTGAACTAGTAATTCTAAAATGCTTAACTCTGATCAGATGCAGACTGAAATAACAGCAGTGTCGAAAAAGATGTCTTAGGAAATTTTGGAGTGGTTATGCTCAACTATGTTTGTGACTTGCAGCTGGAAAGCAATAGAGTATTGTACCCAATGTTCGAGGATGGTGCTGGGCAACCAGTGGAGTGGCAGAGCTTGAGTTGGAGAGGAGGGTTGGGGTGGAAAGTGATCTCTTAATGGTTGGTCCTACTTTTAGGTGATTACCATGTGATTAATATGATCCTATATATAAACATGATGCAAAGAATTTCAGCACAATTTAATCTAACATTTCTGAATGATGACCATTCTGAAATGCGTTAAATGTAAACTTCCCAAACAACTCGTAGATGGGAGCGATTTGCAATCTTTTTTTCTTGTTTTTTGCTAGTTCAGTGCAAATTTTCACATGTTTTATATTTCAGATCAAAGGTACTATAAGTGGGTTTTTGGAAAATGTTTTTCCCTCAAATTGGTTTGTTCTAATGTCCTCTAGTTTTCCTGAATTCAGAATAAAAGATCAGATTTGTTTTCATTTTCATCTTGTGGAATTTGGTGGGTAGTTGGTGGAAGTGTACTAATTTAAAAGACTAGAAAGCTGAACTCCATTTCATGAATGAATTTTAGTACTCAAATTAAGGCAGACTGCAAAAATAATTGACATGTTTCTAGTAAAATGTTTGAAAGTTGGCACTCCTGTATTTAGTGCACAGTTGCATCTGCCAGCACCCTGTCTCCGGACATGTAACATTTGTCTGTTTCGGCCTCCTGTTAACATTGCATAGCAAATAGTACAATTTTGTTTCATCCTGGACCTTGCCACTTAATTCACTGGTGCACAGCTGGACGTCTTGATCATACAAACTTTACTATGTTTACATCAAACAAACTGTCCAAGAAATTTAAGAAGTGGACCAAAGGCATTTCAGAAATGTCCGTTTGAGGTCCAGTAGTCTTTTACAGTCCTGCAGCTGGTTGAGGATTGAAGAGTTATTTAGGGTCTTAGAGTGAAATGCGTAATGGGGACAGATATTCCAGACACTAAACCTGGGGACATCGGGAGTGTACAGTCCAGTTATGAATGAGTAAAACATTTACTGTCCATCTAAATTCCAAGGATGTGCCAATTTTGGTAGGGAAATATATGGACTGATTCTCAACATGGTTGAGCATTAAGCTCTGCTTAGCTGTTGAACACGAAATGAGTGTCAGTCCGCTTTGTTTGCCTGCAGTAAAATGGTGTAATGCAGCAAGATAATGTTTGGTTTTCTTTTAAGCAAAGATGAAAAACCAAAGCTTAATAAGATGGTGGTGCCTATCTAGGGTGAAGTGGAGGGTTCCAGATGCCAAGCCTTTGAAAATGGGGTATAGTTAAGCACCCGTTGCTTGTATCAGGTACCTGCAACCAGAGGTGCACTGTAAACAACATGCAATGCCAAAGATTCTTAACCCAGACATGTTAACCGAGAATTTATTCGGGTTTAGAAAAATGGGATTGATGGATAGGTAGTTCTGGTGTTAAGTGTTTATGAAGTTAAACTTGAGGGCCGTTTCAGTAATCTCATTTTACCAAAGCCCATTTACTGAAGTTGATTGAGAGGAAGAGTTTCCATCAGTTAACTAGCTTTTCTAGAGTATTTGGATGAGGTGGCAGGAGGTGGTGGTGTAGGGATTATTCAAATATGTATTGGGTGTTTGGCTGCATGTGGTCTCGGGCCCTGTCTTTTTTATGGCACATTGCGGTTAGGCTGTCATTTAGGGGTGGGCCCTTCCATATGTTTTATGCTGTAAACAGTGCATTTTGTATGAGTCACGACGTTCAGACAGATGATATTGAAACTGGAAGAGTCAAACTATTTACAATCTGCATAAAGTATTCGCACTCTCCATTGAAACTAATTGGGTAGAGGAGAATGATGTTTTCTTTAACTGCCAAGCTTAATGTTATCATTTGCATTGATAAATCAGAAAAAATGAGCTCTTGAGTTGCTGTAGGAGAATAACTAGTGCAAAAGTCTAAATACATTTATTCAGATGACGCTCAGCTTGATGGCACCATACATGATTTCTCTCCCCTCCCTCTGAACTGCTACACAGCAGGCCAAGGTAGTTGATTTTTTTTTTTTTGCTGTCCGCTCATCCTATCATCTTAAAGTTGATATAAGAAAGTTGCTACTGAATCTTGGTATAAGAGTTGGTGGACTACCTTGACATGTTCTACTTACAAGTGTATGATAGTTTTATTGGTTTACCAAGTGACCCTATGTGTATTGAAATGCATGTTTTTTTATTATTTGTTGGGTCTGGAAAGCCTCAACTGAGTCTCTTTATAATAAAAATACACCTTTTATTGGACTTCCTAGGTATCAAGCAGATAACTTGCCCAATCCTTACATAAGTGTTTAATGCAGTAATAGCTATGTTAAACAATGATACATTTTAAAAGCTCCCTCATCAAGATTTGTCTATCAGCAGTGGCTTATTATAATTACTAACCCTATTTTCACTGTTTGTGTTTGCTTTCCAAACTACAATGTTCTACACCAACACAGTACACCATCATATGCCTAAACCGATGGTAGGAAACTATTAGCTCGGCTGTTGAGATAATTGCAACAGTCCTAAAAAATGTAATAGTTTAATGGTTTAATAAGTTTCCAGGATTTAGCTGTTTTGACTTGGCAGAGACTACTTATGTTTCTGGAATTGCTAAATTAAATGGAATTAGGGCATTTTTTAGTTTGTGTAATCACCATTAAGGAGGACTGCTAGAATAGTTCTCTTTTGTGTAGTGAAAATAGGTTTACCAATAAACTTCCTCTTTTTCAGTTTCCTGGTCCTCCAAATATATTTTTGTTTTAATATATTTAAGTATTGATTAGACAAGATTTTACATCTTCACACTAATCAGTTCATCTGATTGTACCAATCAAAGATCAACACATTAAAATTCCTTCCCCTGGTGCCATGAAGCTTTAAAATGTGTCCATTCATTGATTGAATGTTAAAGGAAAAATTAAAAAGAGCAAGAAAAAATTACATACAGAAAGATCATTAAAGAATAGAAGCTTGCTCTATTTGAGGAAAAATCCAAATATTGCATGCATAGATTTGAAAATGCTACATCTGCTAGAGAACTCTTCAGCAGCAGATCTCGACCCTTCCGCAGGTCATAGAAGACCGGAGGGCTCTCAACTATTTTGCTATCAGTTAGCTTTTTTTCATTCTAAGATCGTAGACATCCATGAAGGGTTTGAACTAACCCTTAATTTGTCCTCGCAGTTAATTCCTACCAGACGGCCTCAACTGACACCTAAAGGGATGTCCGCGCAAATAGTCCAAGAGACCAAAGTTTTATCTGTTTTCCCAATGCTCTCCCCTAAAATGGTGGAACACTATATTCATAATACAAATTCAGGGTAACCCCTGGAGGCCTGCGCACCAGCAGTGCTACACCTGGCGGCCAGCACTATAGCTCTTCCGCTTTCTAATCTAATGAATAAAGTGATCATCTCCGGATCTTATCCCCGGAGTTGGAAGGGGGCAATTATCAGGCCCCTCCTAAAGAAATCGAATCTGGATAGCATAGACTACAAAAATTATCACCCGATCTCTCTGCTTCCCTGTCCAGAAAAGATTCTTAAGAAGCACCTTAATATCCATCTGAGGGAAATTGCAGAACAGCAGCATTGGCTGAATGACTCCCATTTCGGCTTTAGGAAACATGGGACAGAAACTGCGCTGATTTCAGCCACTGACTGCATCAATCGATTAGTGGATCAAGGACAGGGTGCAGCTCTGATGCTCTTGGATCTATCAGCGGCATTTGATACCATCTCGCCTTTGTTGCTGTTGGATCGACTACAAGGCTTGGGTATCTCACCCCAAGCCTAAGCCCTTCTGTCCTCATTCCTTAGGGGTAGATCTCAAAAGGTGAAGGTACAGCACTTTTGTTCAGAGGTCTTTTCCCTGCCTTGTGGAGTGCCGCAGGGCTCATCACGGAGCCCCACGCTCTTTAATCTTTGTGTGGCCCCCCTAGCGGCAATAATTCAGGCATTTGGGATGAAGGTAGTGTCATGTGCTGATGACACTCAAATTGTGTCGATCCCCAAGAATACATGCTCGTTAGCAGATAATGTTTCACGATGCATGTCAGCAGTGGCAGAATAGATGGCCCGTAACTTTTTAAAAACGTAACGGGGAAAAGACACAGGTGCTGATTTTTGGCGCAGGATTGTCCAGCTGGAATAGTAGCTGCTGGCCAGAATATCTAGGATCCTGCCCGATCCCGTGGAAGAAGGCTAAGAACCTTGGAGTTCTGGTAGACACCAAAATCAACCTCAATGCCCAGGCGAATCGTACGGTAGCAACCTGCATCTGGATTATAAGTATGCTTAAGAAACTCTTTCCGCTTATTCAGCAATCAGCCCGTAAGCAGGTCGCTCTTGCCCTGGTAATGTCCAGACTGGATTAGTGCAACTCACTATACCTGGACTCCAATAAGATTACGCAGCACAGACTCCAGGTGGTACGAAATGTGCTTGCCAGATTAATATTGGACATCTCCAGGCACCAGTCGGCCGTCATGGGACTGGAGGCCTTACACTGGCTGCCGATTAGAAAGTGCATTATGTTTAAATCTCTTTGCATTGTGCACAAGGCTCTTTATCTCCCATTTCCACTAAGAATAAAAGCTATGTTTAGATGGTACATCCCAGGTAGAAACCAGCGATCAGTACCAGCTCATGGTGCCGAGAACTAAAAGAAAGAAATGGGGTGATAGAGCATTCTCAATGGCGGTGAGTAGACTCTGGAATTTCCTTCCACAGAGCCTTGAGGCCATTCCTCAGTTGATTCCCTTCAGGAAGGCACTCAAGACCTGGCTATACCCTCTTTACACTATCTCTCTTCGTCTATAGGTATAGCAGACTTCTCCGGACAGTAGTACAGCGCCTTGATGCCTTTGGGTAATTGTTTGCGCTCTACAAATTTCATATGAAATCAAAGGGAATTGAAAGGATAACAAAAAGCAGATGCTGAGCATTGCATGAAAGGAGGCTTGGTCGGGCAGTTATTCTTAAGAGTGAATGTATTATGGTCTTTGGGTTTACCAGTTTATATAGGGCAACCGTGATGGTGAAGAAAGTGCTTTTCAAGTTTAGTGGAAGCATTCCTATTGAAACCTGTATTAGCTTAGCTCTTGTAAAACATGATTTAACACCTTGGTCAATTTTTTGCTGTGTTTTGATATCCAGTCCTTAACCGTTTGGTATAAAGCTTGGAAAATTTAGCTGGTTTGAAGGGTTAGTCCTTCCAGTTTGTGCTATTGATGCATTGTCTTAAGTAGTTTGTTCTGAACGCTCTGTAACTTAGACTGCTTTTTGACTGTCATCCCCATGCTTCTAGTGAAAGAAGGGAAAGGATGCTTGTGTTTCTGTAGAATTTCACCATTGCTTTGTGTTTTTACATACAGGGTTAAAACAGAACCTTGAAGCCGAAGTTTTGGGTGTCGCCTTCCGCAGAGCTTACAGTTCACAGATGTGATTCTTATTTGAGGGATCTGACAAAACCACAGCTGTGCAAGCGACGACATAACCTCCCATGCAGGGTGTGCTTACATTTTCTAAACCAATCATATTTCAATGTTCAAAAGATACTGTAATCCATTGCTAGACACACATCAATAAAGAAATAAAGCCTTTATACAAATATCTTCTTGTTTATAATTGCAGATGCTTACCATTGAGAATGAGCCTTCATTTTGTTAATGAATTTTAGTGACCTCTGATCACCATATAGAATATACATTTATAAGACTGTTGCACGTATTCATTTGTTTTAGATGATGTTTTGGGTGTGTTTAAGAGGAGAACTTGCACTAATACTTTTCTTTGCAGGTGCATTTCAAAATGTAAATGGCTTGGCATTAACTACAGAGGTGTGAAAACAAGTACACCCTCTTAAGAATCTGTAGTTTTTCATATAAAGACATCGGAGTCCAATCCGATCCACACTGACTCCCATAAGTGGATAAATCGAACTTGGTGACAATGTGTTTATTAAACAAAGTTAGCCAACGTTTTGAAGCCTTGTGTGAGAAAGTTAGTTAACCCCGTGATTCTGTAGTGTGAACTCCCTTTAGCAGCAGTATTTTAGGCTAACAACTCTACTTTGGTCTCATCTGTCCAGTGGAAAACCTCCCTAAAGTCTTGTTTCATTCAGATGCTGTTTTGCATACCTAAGTCATGCAGCAGTTCTTTTTGGATAGAAGGGTATTTTGCCCCTACCTACCCTTCCATGAAAGCAGTAGCTAAGTTTTCTCCTAATTGTAGAATCATTAACTTGTTTACCGTATTGACTGAAGAAAGTAGATCCCTGGATTTAGCTTTGAAGTTCTTTTTGATTTGTAGGAGCATCATCAGACCTGATCTTGGGGAGAATTTGCTGGGTGCCCTCTTTTTGGTATATTTGCAAGCCTTAAACTTTTGACTACCTGTAAATGATAATCCACACTGGAGTGCTGGTATTCATATTATTATGAAATTACTTATCATTCTTTACAAACTAATGGTCCGATATATTTATTTCTCCTAAAAGCTCAACACCAAATTGTCAAACTTTTTGGTATTGAGATGCAGATGATGGAACTTCCTGATGCTGATTATCAAGTACACTTCTTTATCAGTATCTGATTTCAGTTCCCTTCTTAGTTGGTACAGAAGCAATAAGGGCGCACTTCATTTTCCATAGAAGGCTTCTTAATGTTGTTTGACTTTTTTGCTTAATAAATTATATTGAAGTCAAATTTGTAGGTGTCACTTAATATTTGATTTGCCAGCAGTTAGCACTTGGTGAGGATTAGATGAAGATCAGATGTAAAACCATACAATCTTACAAGAGTGTGTTTTCTTTTTCACATCACCATAGTATTCTGACTGCTCAATGCTTTTTGTTGTATTATCGAGTATGGCACAGTTTTCCTCAACAGTGTGCTGTACACTAGTCTAGTCACCGAATATAGTGCAAAAATGTAATAGTTGTGAATTCCACTGTAAAACCATTGCCATTTATCTACTTCCATAGAATATTACTGGTTTGTGTTGAATTGTTCTGGCTATAGAGCGAGTAACAAATGTAAGCCTTAGAAAATATACTAATAAGGCTGCTATAAAGCTTTCTCCGTGTGTCGTCCTTGGAGACCTAAAGAGAGTAACACCTTGCTTGATTCTTATACTTTATGATCAGCACCCTTATAGGTCCGTAGAAATTTGTCGAAGCACTAATTGAACTACTTTGCAGCACTGGCAAAGTCTCTCCTGTCATTTTATTGCCCATTTTATTCAGATGTGACCTTGCTCTACTAAGACCATCTGACATTTGCCTGTTCATTGATTTGGAAGCTAAAATTCTTGTACATCTGCCTTCAAATAACAATCATTAGCCATTTTCTTTTTTTTATTTTACACTTTTTTTCTTTTAACCAGGTTTCAAAATTGTGGCACCGTCTTGCACTTATTCATTTTAATGGGAAATTCATGTTCTTGCTTACTTGTCAGCTAACTTGCATCAATCCCACATACCAGAACAAATTGAAATGGCTGCATTCCCTATTATGGAACACCTGTGATATGCTTCAGGCATAAAGTGTTATATAATTATGGTTTCATTTGTCATATGTCAGCAGATAAGGCTGGGTGCTGGATACCCCCATGCCCCAAATGTATCTTATGGCAATGACATTCACCAGGCATCTAAAATGAAGTCTCCCTACCCAGAGTACCGGCCCGACATAATTTTTGTTAATGAGTGAAGTGGTTGCCACTAGGCTCCCCCCCCCCTTCCATTTTATTCTCCATTTTCCACTTTCCTTGTGATCTAGGAGTCATTGGGTGACGTGGATGGACCGCTTGGTACAAATTTGGAGAAAGATCCTCTAACTGAGGCATCCGGTAGGAACTTGTTCCTCTCGGCTGCCTTCAATGTGGTAGATTGACCAAAAGCCAGCATGCAATGTCATTGTGAAAACCCGATGCAATCCGCTTTCTGGGTTCTCAGTATTGGTGCTCTGAAGGAATGTACCAATGTTATTTTGTTGAGGTACCTTCGTCTATCCACTTTTCTAATGTACAACTTACACAAAATAAGAGAGGTTTAATTTGAAATGCTCTACTGTTTTCATTGTGATGCATTTGCACCTTAAAGATAAATGTGAATGTACACTTTGCCTATGGCTGTATTTTACAGAGATGCTTAATGATGCACTGTTTCTTGAACATAGTGACATGAGACTAAACTTGAAAGAAGCATGTGTTCTAACTATTTTTGATTTTTTTTTTTTCCCTCTAACTCTGTTTGAGTAATGCTTTTAAACTAGTTTCTAATGGAGAGATATTTGAGCAACCATCTTAGTCACTTAGTCAAGCTATGCTTGCAGCACTTCTACATTCCCCAATAAGTAATACATTTGGGGTAATGTGAATGCTGTACACATCATGTTTAGTGCATGTTCAGTACTAATGAATTTAATTCAGCCTAAAGCTTTATTAAAACATGAATGTATATTTTAAATACATTTCACTCACAGACCTAAGCTATTCCGCATTTGTTTAAGGGAATCATTTCTAAATTATCAAATTAGAAGAAAACCCTTTCAATACTTTCTAGAACATATGTAGTTTCTGGGCTAGAACATTTTAGAAGGCATAGCCTTTGGGTTGTGTATCTTTTTTTCGCAAGAGCTTTATTGAGCCTGTCTCAATTCACTCCTGCGGCACTTAAGTGATTGTGCTAAAAAGAAAGTATAGATGCTGCTGACCTCAAGATGCAAGAATTACATGGGCATGTTGCTGTACATTTCTCTGATCATTCCATTTGAGTGTTATGTTTAGTAACTGTCCAATGATACTCAATGGTTTAGGTGTGTTGAGTTTCTCCGTAGGGCATAAGATGATGTCCATAAACCCACACGAGCAGTCATGTGAACTTTGAAAATTGTATAAGAAGTGATTAGTGGGCTGTTAAATTAACAAAACATTTGACAGTGTTGAAAGTCTCCAGGTAGGTTTGCTTGCAATCACAAATACAGTTGTAACATGGTGGAGTTGTAATCGTAATGTATGGAAAAGTAGGGTCAGGACGTTTGCCTTGATTATGAACTGCTCATATCCCAAATGTCATGAAAGTTGACACTTCCATGGGTTGATTGAAGGAATAATGACCAGTCTGTGTTGAAAAATAAATATGGGCAACTTCATTGAAACGTTCTTTCCAGTCACAAGAATTTGGCATGATTGCACATGTTTAACGTTAGGCACTCCAAATATATCAAAGCGGACAACCCAGCACACAACAGTTCAAACGGATGAAAAATGCAGAGGAGGATCAGAAGGAAAGGAAGTAAAGAAATGGATGTCAGAAAAGAACACTGGATGGACGAGTGGAAGGAACGACTGCTTGATGATTGGAAGAAAACGTTGGTTGGACAACACAAAGAAGGGTGTGGGTGCATTATTTTAATTTTACTTTGATTCAAAATTTATAGGCGTGTTACTTCATGTGACATCTTGAAAATGGTGGAACAAATAACGGTAATTTCTTATGACGTGAGATTTTCTTTCCAATATGTGCATTGTGTTCTGCAAGGAAACTTGCTTGTCATTAGCATATGTTAGAACATAAGTTAGTACCATTTTAACAATGAAACCAAACCTGCTAGAAGTATCTTTTTTTTGTTTTTGAGTGCTTAAACATAGTACTGTTTACTGCATGATCTGCTTTTTTTCAACTCTGCATTTTTCCTTTATTTCTGTGTAATGCATACTGTCACTCACAAGTTCAGAGCATTTTATTTTCTGATAACCTCTTCACATTTAGTTAATGTGGCTATATCATGAAATCATTTTTCTCCATGAGATTTTCATACTTTAAACTGACTCTGGAGTTAATTCAGTTATAATTGCACCAGTTGTCTTATGAGCACTTTCTGTTCGACCTTCTGAATGAAGGAGTATAGGCACATTTCCCATAATTTTATTTAATGATACTTGTGATTTATGAGGCCCCTCACAGTCACTTACTTGTAAGTGTTGCTTTTTGAACGACTTCTAGCCTACTTTGCGTAGCTGATTTACCTTTGTTTAGATACACTTTAGTATCCTCTTGCCTTTACAATTTTGTATTTGCCATACTGCAGCATTTTATAGGTTCACAGTTTATTTTTACCTGTTAACATCTTGAGTGGAATTTACATATTGGGAGACTTCTTTAGGCTTCAACTGAAAAGCAGCAGCACATATCAGGTGTATGCTTTTAATAGGTGTAACTACTACATTAAAAAAATTCAAATAGAAATACTAGCCCTTCAGATTACTTGTAATCAAAATTATGTCCCAGTATCCTATTGTAATTTTAAGTCTCTTTTGTAACTGGCTTTGTTCTCCCGAGTTTATATATTTCGAAGGCCATGGTGATGCTTGCCTCAATAGTAAAAGATAAAAAGGCATGATCAAATTAATTGGTGCTGCAGATTCTAAAAGTAAAACAATTATTGGAAATTCTAGATGACTCAAACTAATGTTAAACAGCTTGGAATAAGTCATCTGAAATATAGTTGAAGATCTGTATGCGATATCAAAAAGTTGCTAAAAGGGTTTTGTTGGTTGATCATTGATCGTAACTGGAAGGAGACTGCAAAGAAATTCTACATCAGCCCGACTCTGAACAACATTGCATCATTGGAAGAGGATCCGTTTTTCATGTGCATGCCAAACATAATATTGAAATGTGACTTTTTGAAGTATTGTTAAAAATCATATTTCCTACATTTGCTTAGTTTACTTAAATACATATTGAGACTTGACCATTTATTCATTTTTAATGCCACGTTGGTCCTGCGCGTTAACGTCTTCATAATTAATCATTGAGGCAGCATTTTATGCATGCATAAAGAAGTATGTTTCTAAAGAGCCGGAAAATTGCCATTTTTGAATTTAGCACAAATATTCTAAAATTGTGTTCCACATGTACTTTTGGATTGATAGTTTGCATTTCCCTCTTTTCCAGTGCGCTCCACAGCATTCACATACCAGAAAAGCTTTGCAAATAGTAATTGCATTAAATTAAGTGGTTATTAACTGATAATTGCTCAAATTGCATCTGATGTTTATCTGTTAACTACTCCTTTACATTATCACAGAGGTCTTTTTGGCCAACGTAAAATTACACTAATATAACCATGCAGATTACTTGATGTTTTAATGAATGATTACATTTGGATCATAACATGATTGGTTTAGAAACTGATAGCACATCCCATGGGTTTTGCATTTGCAGCTGTGGTTCGTGCAGGTGTGTGATATTGAGGTCAGACACTATCTTGCACTCAATACCATACTGGTGAGCTCTGTGGAACTGTCTGTGACCCAGTTCCTAAATAGATTTACAAATAAATAAAGTGTGCTTAAGACGTTGCAGATCTTTTCTGGCAGAGGTAAAGTCTGGATAAGGCCTGGTTTAGAATATAAAGTATCACCTAGTATGTCAAAACACTGGGTTTCGAGATGGTGTAGGACTTTACACCTTCTGCGCACACGTGTATAATTTCAGTTTAATTTGTGATTGCATTACAAGCCACTAAAACCATCTCTAAATACTAAGCACTTTAGAATCTTTTCCCTCTAGTCTCCCACTTTAACCTTTGTTCTTGAAATACTGCAGCCGCTCTCCCAAGCCGATGCCCTTTTTTTTTTTATTTTAAACCCATAGCTTCTTTCTCATACAAGGGTAGAGGACAACGTATAGTCAAATAATTGTTTATGGACTTATTTCTTTCTTCTGGCAAGACTAAATTGCTTCTTCAAGCTTTAAAATGAAAGGAGTGCTGTTTGTACAGCGCATGCTTATCCCTCTGAATCTGTCCCTTGCAGATTTGTTTGTGCAGTCAGCATACTATTCCCGATTTCCTGTTTCCCACCTGCTAATGCAGACTAGAACTTCATTTGTCCTTGATATTATCTAAAATACAAAAAAGAAACTTTAGGCTTGGGGCACACTTTTGATTTTACTGCTTTGCTTTTTTCCTGATCTTCCATAGGTGCAGAAACATGATTTTTCCTTTAAAAATCTTTAACATCAGCCTTTTTTCCTCCCCACAGCTCTAAATGGCGCCTATTACCACAATTTTGGCACAAGATATGCCCGAGTTGCAGCAGACAATTTTATTTAGATGGCATTGAACAGATCCTTGCCTGGAAGCCACCAGCCAAACCATTCGTGTTTGGTTTGTTGTGGAATTGCACCATAACCGGTATGGAGCCACGTCAAGCTGTGACAAATGGGGACTTGTGTATCCCACTGGAGACAGTTCATTTCATCGTCAACTGCCAGAGACCAGACCTGGGTAAAGAGGGGCCTGGTACAGAATGAGGTACTTTGGCCAGCAAACTTCCTCTGTACCGGTAAGTTTGCAACCCACATTGTGGGTTATTTTCAACCGTAGAGGAGAATCTGCCCTACAGGTCTAAATCGGTGCAAATATTCTCTGTGTGAATGAAGTCACTTTATTGAAAGGTATTCATTTCTGTAATAGTGAATGTTCTTACCAGACACTGGTTGTAGTGAGGGTCAACAATGACTCCGGGTTGAATTGAAAGTAGTTTTCCACCAGTTGAAGTGACTTACTTCAAATGCTACACAAAGGTGGACCAGATCCCTTCACTTGGGTCTTTGTGTGGTTTCAGTTCCTCAAACCTTTGGTTCTTCCACTTAAGCATCATGAGTGCTGTGGTTTGTTGTGCAATGGCTGCATTCTTTATTTTTATTGGAGACCCTTTTTACATTTTCCAAGAGTTTGTGGATTAACTTCTACAGCTTGTCTCTAGCCATAAATGTCACCTCTTTCTGAACCCTTAAATATTATATGGTTTGTTGATCAGAGTGGTAAGTCTGTTCCAATTCTTGTACCTTACGGCCAGATTACCTTATTCCTGTCCTTTTAACCGAGGGCTAAAGATAGTTTGTTTACTTTTTCGTGGCTGTTCCTTAATTCACTTCACAGAAGAACTCCATTAATCTGAATTATACACTTGATGGCTTCCTTGATGAGACTCTGAAATTATCTTAATAGGGGTCGGCTAACTCTTCATTATTATCATGGAGAATACCCATCTTCTAAGGCCTGTGGAATTTGGCTGCATTCATCATAATTTATAAGCTAAAGAGTCTCCTAGTCAACAAGGCTAATGGGATTCCATGGCTTACTAGACCGCCAGTGCTGGGATTCTAGGCTTCTGTTGCAGAAACTCTGCCAGCACCTTTGATCGCACATACTTATTCTGTAGCTTCTCTGCCCAAGAGCCTTCGAATTGAGGGATAAGCTACCCACTGAAACAGATTGGGAAATAATTGATCCATATTTTCTATTCTTTTTATTTCAAATAAAATATAATAAAAGTAATCCATCCTTACTTTCTTAAATAAGAGTTGGTGAAATTGCATTCTCAGCTCTTCACCCATTCTGTGCAATTGTGACTTTTGTGTAATCTGAGCCAAGCCTAACCCTTCTCACCTTCCCCTTCTCACCTTCCCCATGATTTGATATGTCATTAAGGGTAAGGTCTTAGCAGGTGTCTTTTTAAGTTTTAAATCATTTTTCTTTCAACTTTAACAAAAATTCAAGTGCAATTTAAACAATTTCCTCCCATCCGCTCCTGACCTCACACCTGTCATTTGAGGTTCTTTCAACAGAAGTCTTTATTTCACATATGCTTAGTCCGCTCTCTCCCAGGATCTTCACTTCGTAAGTTTATTGCATACATTGATTGCATGTTTTAACATGTTTACTTCAAGATTAACAGCTGCCTTTTTAGTATGAAACAAATCCTTAACCTTCTTTGTCCAGGGTAAATGTTATAATGCGGGAAATCTCAGAATAGCTTGCTTTCCTTTTCGCTAATGTAGCAGATTTTTTGGTTGCTATAAAGACGAGGCATATCCGTTTATCCTGGAGATAGTGCAGTTTGCTTAAGGGAAGAACTTTTAGTGTGTGGTTACTTGCAAGGTCTTTGTTTATGCTGCAGGATAAGAATGTACATTTGGTGGTAGGATGAGCTATTCTCTTATTGAGGCTCTCTCTGATTTAATTTAATCTTGGAGAGACCAAGGAGGCCATAGGCAGCAGCTATTAAATGAGAAGTGGCCTCATCAACATGTTTGCGTGAGCCTTGCTTTCAATAGTGTTTATGAATCCCGGTGTGGCTGCTTTGCTCACGTCTAAAACAGGATGCTGAAGATGGACTTTTGTCTTTCTTTCTATATGGCAATCTCTTTTCTCCTGTGAACATTCAACCATGTAAAGTAGGTGTTGTTGACATCAATTTCCACATCTCCTGTGCAAGTGTCTGTTACTTTTTCATTTTGCCCAACCCTTGCCTGACTGCAAGACCAGCTAGGTTTTGAAGTCTGCCACCTTCTTCCTGCATATTTTTGCAAGTCCATTTGACTTGTGCTGGTATTCAAAGACAGTTGCCAAGCTTTGAGGGAGCACTGATAAGAACTTCCTAGTGGTCGAATATGCTTCATTTGGGTGAATCCAGGTGCTCACATTTTCTGGTTACTTTGAACAAAGGACACTTGGGTTGTGCAGTTTACCATTTGCTGATCTGTCTGTTTCATGCCCTAGCTGGCCTTTCACCTTACACAATGCAAACATAGCCAGAGAGAGCTGTACATTAATTGTGACCAGGAGAGGTTGTTTAGAGGTGGTTGAGTACATCAAGTGTACACTCTTAATAGAACTAAATTACTTTTTGCATACAGCTGCATTGATTTCCCTACAATTGCATGATTTTCTGTCAAGCTGTGAAGAATGGTTTGGAACCAAGATTTCAGGTTTAATTGTTGGCAGCTTGGTCACTAGACCACATCTCCTCTTTGATGACCTCCTTTGACTTAAGATTTTTTGCAAACCAACAAATGCTGAACTTGCCCAATATCTATGCTACTGCTTATCTGTATGCCCTGTTACTACTAAGGTCATTACCATAACAGCCCCTAATCGAATTACCCACTTTAAATCTCAAGCCTACACATACATGTACTTTGCACAATGTTTGATTCTTCGTTGCCTTCTCTCAGCTTGGTTTCATGGACTCAGGTGAAAATTTGTCAGTCTCTTATGTGCCTTGCGGTAATCGTAGACTCGAGAGATTTTGCATCCATCTGTGAAAGCTGCTGTTTTTTCGTGTGTGTGTGTGTGGCTCTTTATATCCCTCCTATCCCCATCCTGGCTGAAACTGGTACCAGTGCACAAACCAGAGAATTCTCTATAACCAGAAACGAAGCTGACCCCATTCTCTTGCCTTTAGGCTAATTATCTAAGAGCAGGAACAGTCCCAGCAATGATATCATTTGTATTGCCTGTGATTCGTTGCCAGCTTTAGTTCCTAGACCTGAGGATCTTGATTAAGACGAGCATGAATCTAACTATGGCGCTCCATCTATCTGGAGGAGGACAAAGATTTTCCAAATACTTTTTTTTTTTTTTAAGTGCGCATGGATGCATGTTTCCTGAAGGGCTTGTATTTTTGCTTGTTCCATATCAAGTTTGCACTTTGTTACTGACAAAACATTCTTTTGAGGCTGTGAATGAAGAAATGTGCACATATGGACGCCAGCGAGCTGTAGGTAAAACTGCTCTTGTTGCTGCAACACTAAATGGACAATTTCTTGAGCAAAAACATTTTTTATTTCTTAGTTGACCTCAAATACCACTGCAAGTGCTTTACCATGTCTTAGAGTAAATACGTGTCTGCTAACGAATGCGGATAAGCAAACAACATGGTTGAGAACAAATGCATTCCTATAGTGCTTTGAAAACTCATCCTCTTACACTAGGGTGTGGATGCAGAAGTACTCTAACTTGTATCTTACAGTTGTGTTGACTAAAGTGTGCCATATGGATGGATATGGGGAGCTTGGGTTTGAAGAAGCCACGATATGAGTTTCCTGATTCCATGCTTCCTTGGGATTTGCTATACATCTTCAAGTTTTGCACTCCAAACAATCAAGAAATGTTTGACTTTGAAGGCTTTTTTGGCCCTTGGAATTGTGGTACGATACGTGTTGTTTGAGAAGATGCCCTTCTCTTATATGCAGAAGCCATTGTAAATATGAGCATTGTCTGATGGGACTTGAACTAGTGCGGCTGTCAGAGGGGGGGATTATTCACAAATTACCTTTCCTGCACAGCAGGTTAGTATGGTGAGCGCTAATTCACATATAATTACATTTTTTCCCTATTTTTCATGCCAATTAGGGAAAGGGGCAGCCTTTCCAATCAATCTCCTGCTTGATGGGGAATGGTTCATCCTCCCACACATTTTGCTTTATGTTCTGAAGCGACGATGTATTTCTTTACCCGTTTCACTCTCTGCTTTATAGATGTAGCAGTTCTATTTTCATCTCCTCTTCACTGCCTCAGTCTACTATGTTTCTGGTAACTTTAGTCCTGCTTCAAATAGACAGCTTTTTTGCTGATGGAAAGTGCTCTGTAGTAGCCGGAAAGTATGGCTTTTTATCTGGTGATGAAAGTACTAGTAAGAAATAGTGTATGCTCTGCTTCAAATGCATTTTCAGCAGAGCCTCTTGGGACTAAGTTCTCAGCTTCAAAAGGAATTAATGAGGACTTCCTCTATAATGAATGAACCAACAATGGAATAGATGGACGCACTCCAAGTTATCAATATGATATCAATCTAGGACGGGTAAGTGGTGCAGATTGGTTGATCCGGCGTATGAGGATGAGACAAAATCTAAAAGCGCTGTCCTCACGTCCGTCTCCAACTTGCACTCAAAGGTAAGTTTGTAAATGAATTGATCACATTCCAGAATAACGCTGGAGACTATGATACAAATATTTGGATAAACTCAAAAGTTTTTTGAGAAGAATTTATCAAAAGTGATCAATTCATTCACAAACTTACCTTTGAGTGCAAGTTGGAGACGCCCCTCAGGACGTGAGGACAGCGCTTTTAGACTTCCTCTATAACCCACATCTCCATCCTCTTTCAGGGCCTTCTGTACTGAGAGCCCAACAGGGCAGAAGGCCCTTAAAGAGGATGGAGATGTGGGTTATAGAGGTAGTTCTCATTAATTCCTTTTGAAGCGGAGAACTTAGTCCGAAGAGGCTCTGCTGAAAATGCATCTGAAGCAGAGCATACACTATTTCTTACTAGTACTTTCATCACCAGATGAAAAGCCATACTTTTCTGCTTCTACAGAGCACTTTCCATCAGCAAAAAAAGCTGTTTATTTGAAGCAGGTCTAAAGTTACCAGAGACATAGTAGACTCAGACAGTAAAGATGAGATGAAAATAGAATTGCTACGTCTATAAAGCGGAGAGTGAAATGGTTAAGGAAATACATTGTCACTACAGAACATAAGGTAAAAAGTGCGACTGGATGAACCATTCCCCATCAAGCAGGAGAATGATTGGAAAGGCTGCACTTTTCCCTAACGGGCATGAGAAATAGGTAAAGCATGTAATTATTCTTTATGCATTAGTGCTCTCCATACTAACCTGCTGTGCAGGAAAGGTACTTAGTGAATAATCCCTCCTCTGCCAGCTGCACTAGTTCAAATCCCAGCAGACAATGCTCATATATATAATGTCTTATGTACATAACAGAAGGGTGTCTTATTGAACAACAGGTATCATACCACAATTCCAAGACCCAAAAAAGCTTTCAAAGTCAAACATTTCTGGATTGTTTGGAGTGCAGAACCAGAAGATGTATACCAAATCCCAAGGAAGCATAGAATCAGGAAACTCACATCATGACTTCTTCAAACCCAGGCTCCCCACATCCATCCATATGGTAAACTTTAAACAACATCCCAACTATAAGAGATATAAGTTCAGGTACGCCTGCATCCAAACCCTAGTGTAAGAGGCTGAGTTTTCAAAGCACTATAGGAATGCATGTGTCCTCAACCATGTTTGCTTATCCATATTCGTTTGCAACACTTATTTACTCGAAGACATGGTAAAGCACCTGCAGTGGTATTTGAGGTCAGCTAAGAAATGAAAAATGTTTTTGCTTAAGAAATTGTGCATTTTGTGTTGCTGCAACGAGAGCAGTTTTACCTACAGCTCGCTAGCGTCCATATTTGCAAATTTCTTCATTCACAGCTCAAAAGAAAGTTTTGTCAGTAACTGTTTTTCTCCTGTATGTGATGTTTGTTCTGAAGAGAAGTGTCTACCTAGAAGATCATGGTGGCACACACTCTTAACAAATAAATGGTATTATTTCGTGCACAACAGTTAAAAGACTAATCTGCTAGTTGTGCTGGGCTATGCATGAATAATTAAGAAAATTGAGCTAGCTATCCCGTCCACAATAATTCTTCCATGATTTGAGAAACACTGACCTGCATCCTATTTGTTAGTTTGCACTTATCACCCATCCGATTAGCAGGCATTACTGGTAACCGAATCCCTTTTAGAACATTGAATCCACTTTGAGCTTAAAATGAGAGCTCTTGTATTTCATACTGTACCTGCCTTGCTAACCGAAAATCTTTGCCTACCTTAAAAACGTCGCCTCTTCTCCCCTTTTCGTCTTTTTTAGAGTGCACCTCATCTCTCTCCTTCCATTAGACCTGAAGGAGCAGACTTCTGCTGTTACTCACATGTGAGCGAAAAACAAGTATTGTTTTCAGCACATTATTGGGGAGACCCCTGGTCAGTATGTCCACAGTAAAATAAGGGGCCTGTTTGGAGCTCTTTGGTTCAGTCTAAGCCCATGCCAGACATGTTGTGAGTGTAACTGCTCCTGAAGAACTGACATTTAAGAGTACATATTTATTAAATGACTGCTAAGAATCAAATAGTGAATTTTCAGATATGCTCCCTTACACTCTGAATTCTGATAATCATTTCTGGGTGTAGCCGAGTGTCCCTTCCATAACCAGACCACTTTTTAACTTCTAGCAAGTAAAGGCGTGAATTTGAATCTAGTTCAAGTAAACCTCGATGGAAAAACTGTCAACCCATTCTGTACAAAATAATTATCCATATTGAACAGCTGGATCCTTACCAGAAATGGCCAAGGGCCTCATTGTCTCTTTAACGCTGCCAGTTACTAAACTGCTTGAGTGCAGAAACCTACAAATATTGCTCAGAATTGGCAGCTCGCCCTCAAAAGCTCTCTATGTATCATTTCTTTCAACCGCACAATTCAGTTGCAACACAGAGAAAGTAGATTTAAAATCCCTTGTCTAGCTTGACTTGCTGCTCTTAAGTATCCAATCAAAAACAATATAACTTATTTAGTTATCTAGTTTACAGGATACTTTATAATTCATCGTGATATAATTCAAATGTGTGATGTGTATTGAGATGTGGATGTTGGGCCTGTGGGCAAGCATTGTCAATTTAATATTGACAGCCCCATGTGTCTTGGGAATTGTCTGACCCCTTAAAGGTGTAGCTCTTACATCATTAGCTAATTTGCTGAGTTGCTGGAATCATCGTGCCTGGTATTGCATTGACTTACCTATGCCCATTTACCCCTATTGATCAACAAACTCAAATGTGGACAAGCCATGCAAGTCTGTGGTCACTTTTGACATAAAGCAGAATTTTCCTGTCTATTTTCAGGGGATTTAGAGAGTCAATGCCCTCTGGCGGCCAGACTGTAACCAACTGCATGTTAATTATGACAGTTGTATTACCCATTTAATTAAAATTCCTCTCTTTTAGGTTTTTAATAGGCCCTCGAGTACTGATGTGAAAATGCCATTATATCAGGCTTGTGTAACCCGATTTGTGTGAGAATTTCAGGATTTCCACAGATGATGCATTTATATACAATAAAGTTAAATGGAAATTAGTTACTGGTTACTCTGAAACATTTGCTCAGATCTTACCTTCCTGCATCTGCTGTACATATCCCTGCCTTTAATTATACCCGGATAAGGCTAATGACTAGACGGGATTCAACTCCTGAAATAACATGCAAAGTGAACTGAACACGCAGGTGTACGAGACGGCGCTTGTCAGATAGCACATCTTGCATCCGACACTGATAAAAGTCTCAAAGTTTTACTTGTTCAGATGCCACTAACCCTGCCCCACAATTTTTGGTAATATTGTTAATATTCCAAGGTTGAATGTGTCTAGGTGCATGGTGGACTTGAGAGTGACCGGGTAATACGTTATTTTTCATGCCTAAAGCTAAGACGTAAGACTTTAAGGAAAGCGTGTTCTAATCCTCTAGAGACAACCCTGAAAGGCAATAGATTACACAGTGCATGCAAGTCTTCCTCAGAACAAGCTGCAAACAGACTGTTACAGGTAAGTAACATTTTCCTCTCTTTGATGCTGTATCACTTGTTAATGTGCACGCTAATTATGCTGTACTGTGAGTTTACTCGAATCTGGTTTGTACTGGTGCTTTCCCCGTCTTTGGGCCATGAAATTTCTTAATGCACACGAGAATGCAAGCGAGACAGACACCGGAAAAAGAGAACACTCTGTCTTAAGGGTTACTCTGAGGCTTCTGTGGTCTGTTTAACATCATGGAGCTCTGGGTCTATGTTCAGAGCGCTCATAAGCCATTTGGTCATAAAATATTACTGATCTTTATCTTCGAGGTCTTCAGGGAGGCAATATGATCTTTGTTTCTCTGATCTTACTGTTGCTGGTCCAGGTTTTACTTTCCTGTCCAGCAGTTCGATCTACCTATCTTAATATGCCTCATGCCCACTCAGCCATCCAACCTATTGTTCACCCTCGCGATTAACCTTTCATAATTTAACTTTTTCATTCCTGATTGTTGGACCTGGCCCTTTTTGCAGGGTAATCCCCAAACGTTTTTCCTTCCTCCGCCTGTTTTTCTGACCTTTTGTTGCTTTAGGACGACTCTGGGCACTTTGCAACTGCGATTCAGTGCTAAAGTGCATATGCTATCTTCTCTAAAACATGGTATGTTTAGATTCTCCATGATTGACATATTTGACGTACTAATAAGTCCCTAGTACAGTGCACTGTGCGCGCGCCCAGGGCCTGTAAAGCAAATGCTACTAGTGGGCCTGCAGGACTGGTTGTGCCACCCGCATGAGTAGCCCTTCGAACCTATCTCAGGGGTGCCACTGCGGAGCCTGTGTGTGCACTTTTAAACTGCCATGTCACTTACTTGCCAGGACCAAACCTTCCCTTTAATTACATGCAAGGCACCCCTAAGATAGGCCCTAGGTAGCCCCATGGGCAGGGTGCAGTGTATTTAAAAGGTAGGACATGTGCTTTTGAGTTTTACATGCCCTGGTAGTCAAAACTGCTGTTATGTGATGTATGTGACCTAATTCAAATTTGTGATGTATGTTGGGATATGGATCTTGGGACTGAGGGCAAGCATTGGAAATTTAATATTGACAGCCCCATGTATTTGTCTTGAATTTTCTGACCCCTTAAAGGTTTAGGGGACAAAGATTTTCCAAATACCTTTTTAAAGCAAGACAAATGCACCGAAGCACACCAAATCACTGTTACTTTTGTCCTCAGACAGTCATGAAAACAAAAAAGAACACATCCAGTTCATAGACTTCTATTTGCAACTTTCCAAGAAGTGATTCATAGATGTGGACGTATCAGATCAGTTTAGTTTATTCCATGGTAGACAAAACATAGGCAGCCGTCGCGCGTTTCGTCGTCCTGGACTTTCTCAAGGCTTATCTCAAGATTTGTAAGTAAGTAGTCCTATCTGGTCTAATATAAATCAAAACTCAAAACATGAAGGAAATATGAATTTTTTCCTTTTAAAATAGTTGTGTATCTGCCAACCTGAAGTTAGTGTAATCACGCCATTGGTAACATTCTTGGAGTCATGGCAAAGCAAATGTGGCAATTATTAAATCCCAGTTAGTCAGTTCCGAGCGGTTCCTTTATATGCCAAGAACGCAACGTTGTGATGTTATAGAGGCGCTTAAACCATATTACGTTTTGTGACTTTTTCTCCTTCAAATAAAGTTGGTGTTTGTGTATCTCCTCTTTTAAGATTACCAAGTTGCGTTCGGTGGCCTCTGGTAGATTTAAATCTTTAATCTCTCTCTCTAAAATGGCAATGTCCAATAGTAGTTTATTTCGTTTCAGTTCGGCATCCCAAATTAGTATGTCCATCATACCAACAGATGAATTGAATAATAACTTCTCCCATTCTTTTAGGTGCCCCTTGTCCAAATCCTCAAACGAAGGAAAAATTAATATGCGTAGTCCCCTTGGGACTTGTTCCTTGTCAATATATTTGCGTAGGACTGTTGCGTCCCACCACCTGGAGAGCTCTTGTTTTTTCATTCTTTCTAATCTCAAGAATTTCTGTTTTAGCCCCTCCTTGACCATTTCCCTTGGGTTATTTGAGACCCGTGTTGGATTAGAGCTGAAAAGGTCATCAATAAGGGCATCCCTATTATCATCAAAGGTAGTCATGGTAATGAATATTTGATCTGGTTCTCTATTACTTTTCTAATACCTCACAATAGTGCACACCTAGATAGTAAACACACAGTTGAACTGTAGAGTGCTAGATCAGCAAAATCAAAGTACATGTATACATTGGGTGGATATGCTCTCAGATCTGCACATCTTTGAGTCAGTTATATTGTATTTGAACATTCAATTTATAGCATGTCAAAGTACAAGGATGCTCTCATGGCGCCATATTACCCACCCACCTTGGGTAAAAATCTGCTAGATCTGCATCCGCAGTCTAGACCACAATACAAGACAAATGCACCGAAGCACACCAAATCACTGTTACTTTTGTCTTCAGACAGTCATGAAAACAAAAAAGAACACATCCAGTTCATAGACTTCTATTTGCAACTTTCCAAGAAGTGATTCATAGTTGTGGACGTATCTGATCAATTTAGTTTTTTCCATGGTAGACAAAACAGTCAGCCGACGCGCTTTTCGTCCTCCTGGACTTTCTCAAGGCTTATCTCAAGATTTGTAAGTAAGTAGACCTTATTTGAGACCCGTGTTGCGCCTCTACGACATCACAACGTCCCGTTCTTGGCATATAAAGGAACCGCTCGGAACTGACTAACTGGGATTTAATAATTGCCAAATTTGCTTTGCCATGACTCCAAGAATGTTACCAATGGCGTGATTACACTAACTTCAGGTTGGCAGATACACAACTATTTTAAAAGGAAAAAGAATTCATATTTCCTTCATGTTTGGAGTTTTGATTTATATTAGACCAGAAAGGACTACTTACTTAAAAATCTTGAGATAAGCCTTGAGAAAGTCCAGGAGGACGAAACGCGCGTCGGCTGCTTATGTTTTGTCTACCATGGAATAAACTAAATTGATCTAATACGTCCACAACTATGAATCACTTCTTGGAAAGTTGCAAATAGAAGTATATGAACTGGATGTGTTCTTTTTTTGTTTTCATGACTGTCTGAGGACAAAAGTAACAGTGATTTGGTGGGCTTCAGTGCATTTATCTTGTATTGTGGTCTAGACTGCGGATGCAGATCTAGCAGATTTTTACCCAAGGTGGGTGGGTAATATGGCGCCATGAGAGCACCCTTGTACTTTGACATGCTATAAATTGAATGTTCAAATACAATATAACTGACTCATAGATGTGCAGATCTGAGAGCATATCCACCCAATGTATACTTGTACTTTGATTTTGCTGATCTAGCACTCTACAGGTCAACTGTGTGTTTACTATCTAGGTGTGCACTATTGTGAGGTATTAGAAAAGTAATAGAGAACCAGATCAAATATTCATAACCATGACTACCTTTGATGATAATAGGGATGCCCTTATTGATGACCTTTTCAGCTCTAATCCAACACGGGTCTCAAATAACCCAAGGGAAATTGTCAAGGAGGGGTTAAAACAGAAATTCTTGAGATTAGAAAGAATGAAAAAACAAGAGCTCTCCAGGTGGTGGGACGCAACAGTCCTACGCAAATATATTGACAAGGAACAAGTCCCAAGGGGACTACGCATATTAATTTTTCCTTCGTTTGAGGATTTGGATAAGGGGCACCTAAAAGAATGGGAGAAGTTATTCAATTCATCTGTTGGTATGATGGACATACTAATTAGGGATGCCGGACTGAAACGAAATAAACTACTATTGGACATTGCCATTTTAGAGAGAGAGATTAAAGATTTAAATCTACCCGAGGCCACCGAACGCAACTTAGTAATCTTAAGAGGAGATGCACAAACACAATCTTTATTTGAAGGAGAAACCGACACAAAACTTAATATGGTTTAAGCGCCTCTACGACATCACAACGTCGCGTTCTTGGCATATAAAGGAACCGCTCGGAACTAACTAACTGGGATTTAATAATTGCCAAATTTGCTTTGCCATGACTCCAAGAATCATACCAATGGCGTGATTACACTAACTTCAGGTTGGCAGATACACAACTATTTTAAAAGGAAAAAGAATTTATATTTCCTTCATGTTTGTAGTTTTGATTTATATTAGACCAGAAAGGACTACTTACTTACAAATCTTGAGATAAGCCTTGAGAAAGTCCAGGAGGACGAAACGCGCGTCGGCTGCTTATGTTTTGTCTACCATGGAATAAACTAAATTGATCTGATACGTCCACAACTATGAATCACTTCTTGGAAATTGCAAATAGAAGTCTATGAACAGGATGTGTTCTTTTTTGTTTTCATGTCTGTCTGAGGACAAAAGTAACAGTGATTTGGTGTGCTTCGGTACATTTGTCTTGTATTGTGGTCCAGACTGCGGATGCAGATCTAGCAGATTTTTACCCTAGGTGGGTGGGTAATATGGCGCCATGAGAGCACCCTTGTACTTTGACATGCTATAAATTGAATGTTCAAATACAATATAACTGACTCATAGATGTGCAGATCTGAGAGCATATCCACCTAATGTAAACATGTACCTTTTTAAAGCACGCAAGAATACATGTTTCCTGAAGGTCATCCCACATTAGGTGAGCCTGGGCTTTTTCTTGTTTAACAGGAATCAATACTTGCATCCTAAACTTAAGTGATTTGTAAACTGCACCACATAGCTTTCAAGATGCACAATCATACTTGCCTCCATGGCTTACGCTATTTCTATTCTATGGACCACACATGTACACTATGCTATGTATGTATATGCTGTATATGACTACGGTGTTATCCATGATGTCTTCATTGATGTCGTGCGATTTCATCAGCGATGTCCTCAGTGATATTTAACATGTCATGAGTCATGAATATGTAAGGTCATCAGCAGTGCATGGTGGGGTGCAAGTTATAGTTGGCTGAGTAAATTATAGCTGGTGAATTTCAGTATTTCTGCATATGTATATTACCTACTGGCGATAGCCAGTAGGTAGTTATAACCAACTTTTTCCATAGGCAAAGTGTTATTGTTTTGTCAATAACTTTGGTGCCGTTTGATCTCCAAAACGCCCCCCCAATGCAATGTCTATGGGGATTTTGCAGTTTTTAGATGCAACTGCAGCCCGAACTGTTGAACGGAATTATACCAAATTTTGCAGCAAGGTAGATCTTGGTCTACAAAGAGCCCTTTTTGTAATTTTGTGTAAATCTGTCCAGTAGTTTAAAAGTTGTTTTAAAAAATGGTGTATCTAGGGTCACGGATCCGCTCGTGGGGAGATCTGCAGATCCAGAGCTAAAAACAAGGCCAAGAATGGCTGGCCGCAACCTGAAAGAAGTTGCGGCTGCCAGTTGGTGGGTTGGCCTGGGGGGGAAGGGGGTGGGGGTGTAAAATAAGGAGTCAGGATAGAGGTATCCTGACCCAGAAGACACATGGAGGAGTCTCTGAGGAACCCTTCATGGGAAAAATTGCCCAACTATATATATATATATATATATATATATATATATATATATATATATATATATATATATATATATATATATATATATATCACACATTCACAGTCTCCACTGGGTAGTTCTAGTTAGGACCATGTTTCCATAGAAAATTGAATTTTTGGCTTGGCAACTTTAGCACCATTTGACGAATCATGTTATGCAGATTTGTAGGGCGCATTATCACCCGGGAGGGTATCCTGGCACTAAGCAGGTGCGAGTCTACTCCCTCCTAGGTCCTAGTGCACAAAGCCATTTCTTTAGCTTCTCGTGGAAATTCCAGAAGTGAGGATGGAGGCTCGTATGTGTAGTGCCAGATTGTTCCACGATTTAGGAACGATGTAGGAGAAGGCTTGACTGCCGGATCTGGTTTTCTGTATATGTGGAATTTTTGCAAAGTAGTAATCCGGATGAGTGGAAGTGTCTGGACGTTTTGTGAAAGCAATGCGATTGTTGAGATATGATGTACCAGTGTTATGTAGTGCCCTAAAGTGTGGGTGAAAAGTTTGAATTGTGCTCGTTTGTGAATAGGGAGCCAGTGGAGCTTGTTCAGGTGTGGTGTGGTGTGGCTTGGTGTGATGGGAGTGCGGCGACGGAGGTTGAAAGTGATTCTGGCTGCCAAGTTCTGAATGGTTTGCAACTTTCTGGTGAGTTTTTGTTGATCCTGGCATAGAGGGTGTTCCCGTAGTCCAGCTTGCTTGTGACCAGGGCGCAAGTGATGGTTTTCGGTGTGCAGATTGGGAGCCATTTGAAAATCTTCCTCAACATCTTAAGGGTATGGAAGGCGGAGACAGCATAGACTTGGGCGGGCATGTCGAGTTTGCTGTTGATTAAGATCCTGAGGTTCTTGGCGTGGGTGGTGGGTGTCGGTCCTAGATCTTCACGAATCTTTCCAAAAACGCGTCTCATCCACCTCGGCTCCTTCCTGGAAAGTTGCAGATTGATCAGTCAAGCATGGGTTCAGAAAGAGGGAGGTGTCATAAAACGCGTTTTCCCAATTCATTTTCCCACAGTATATTTGGACACAGCTACAGCTCAAATGGCTGATCCAGCGATCAGGGATCAATAATTTTCACTAACATGCCACTTAGGCTAAAATAACATCATCCTAGGATCTTGGGTAACTCCGTACCCGTACTTCCAAACAACATAAAACAAAAACACGAACTTTTCATGTTAATAATCAATAAATCAATAATTATATTGCCAAACTAATCAATAATTGAGCATCCTCTGCGACCATAACTGATCCAGCGATCAGGGATCAATAACTTTCACTAACATAGGTCCATTTACACTACCCAACTAATCCCTTCACGCTGGGGTTCAGTGTGATGCAAGTTTATTCCTAACTCGCTAAATACACTTTAGAACCTGCATTTCTCCTTACAAATAAATGTGGCGACGAACCTTTTTGATGTTGAGAAGTTGATGACAATAGTTATGTACTTATCTATTCTACAAAATAATAACACTCTATGTGTAGTTTGTTGTTTATCGTAAAATGTGAAAATAAAATGCTCATCAAGTAAAATTACACAAACGCAAATCAGAGATTATTACAGAGAGAAAACATTGGCAATGTATAAAACAAACTCCTGTCAAATAAACAATGCTTTGAAGGAGAGGATAGGAGAAGAGAGAAAAGTTTCAGAGACAAAATACATTTGCAAATGAATATGCAAATTTAGGAGATTATCTATACTAACGCAAGTAAGGATCAGGGAAATCTACCCCTCTTGCCAGTCAGGGCAGCAAGGCCACTCAAGTAGAGTCGAGTGACCAAGATTAGGTAAAGAATCAGGAAACAGCTAGGTCTCTATCAGGAAACAGCAAACAGACGACAGCGACGATCTCCCGCTTGCTAAACACCAGCTAACCCTTCGCCACACCCACTGGGGACTTACAATTATACCCTAAAACCTAAATGTCCAGCCCACATATGTTACAACGTGAGCACGAAATCCATCTCCCATTGGCTAAAATAGGGGGTGTACTGTCACACCACTTTCATCATGACCATTTTATTAAACATTTCTTTGTCTTAAACATTAAGCATTACAACAGATTCATCCCAGGAAACAACTTTGAACACAATCATAGTAAATATTTCCTGCAGTTCCTTGAATGTTGCAAATCTCTACGCCTCTATTATTCGCCTCTGCCATCTCGTGAAGGAAACTTGTTCACTTCCATTTTGTAATCTTCTTTTTCTTTTCCGCAACTTGGCAGACATTCAGTACTCCATGAAGGTCGCATTTTTCATGTCTTTGTGCTCTCTTCTCATTCGAATCTTTCTTTAGGGACATTTAATAATTTTCAGTCAAATATTAACCCTCAAACTGACATGCAGAAGTGTAGGCCCATGCTTGCCTTTTCTAAAGAAAACAAACACAAACATTTATTATGTTCATGAAATGTACTTTCATTTTACACACCATCCCAGCATTGCACTAACCCATGCACAACCTAGCGAAATATTATTAACGTGCACAAAAGCAGCATTAGTTTTTTTTTATGAAAGCAGTTTGCGGCCTAGTTCCATGCATTAATACACGCATTAGTTTTACACATGTGCAAAAGCATTTCCCCTTATTTTAGCGTTTTTAATAATATTTTTCACAGCACACTGTTAATGTTACTGAGGGTTCAATCCGAGCAGGTTTTATTTTCTCAAAACCCTGCTCCATCAATCCCCCCTTTGATGGCGTTTTTGAGCCATCATCAAAATACCGTCACATACACGTTGCCACTTATTTAAAATACTGTACTTTCTCGTTTTATCATTCTTCCATCTGTCTTTCATGATCTCATAATAATTTCCTCTCATATCTTCTACTTCTCTCTTCTCTTTCTAGCTCTACGTTTTAGATCTGATGTCTTTCTTTCTACACTTACATTTGCAACATTTGTAAATCATAATAATCATTAATATTACTATAATTACTGAAGTAACGGGTATTAATATTTTCCCTAACAAACTACTCCCTAAGGTAGAAAACCAATTTCCCACTGAGGAAAAACTCTTACCAAGTTTCTCCCATGCACCGTCAACTTTCAGTTCAGTCAAATCTTCATGAAGTTCTGTAATATTTTTAATATACCCCTCAAGATTTTTACTTTGTTGTATTTTCAACATGCTACAGACTCCACCCTCTTTTGCCAATAATATATCAAGGGCAAGTCGATTTTGCAAAACCATTGATCTAATTGTAACCATTTCAGTATCCATCATCAAGAACCCACCAGCAGTATCTGTTGATATACGATCAACCACTGTGGACAATTTTCTAATTTTACGTGAATTCAGAATAACTCCAACTGAAGGTATCGGTGCTCCAAAAATATCCCCAATTATTTCAGTATAACTCGCTCCTCTGTTATTACGTGTTAGTCCTTGTTTCATTTAATTAACTCTATTATTCTTATCTACGTGGTAAACCTTTGGAAATACTATGCCTAAATAACATCTATACCAACCTGTAGGTAACCTATAATAGGCATTCTTACCACACACACAATAAATTCCCGGGAAAACAGGATCAGTTCCTCCTTTCAATCCCCAATTTCCTTTTATCAAGAATGTATGCTCACATTCACTAGAACCAATGAAGTAACTATTAAGTTCAGTCTTTTCTCTAAACACACAAAGCTTTCCTCTATGTTGAAAATCTAGAGTCATGGCAGCGTAAGTCTCACCCTTTTTGTAATCACCCTCTCTGAAAGCCCATGGAGGTACATGAGACTTTTGCTCAGCAGCTTTCTTTTTGAAGTCTCGTCTTCTATCTTCTACCATATTCATAAATTCTATTACTTCATGTCGTAATTTACAAGTTAAGTTATTTCTATGTGCATCTATTGTATCTATCGGTTTGTTACTAATGAAAAATTCTCCCATGTAAACTGCATAAACAGGACCATAAACTATTTTTAAATCTCTTCTAATAGGAATCTCTGAAAATATTAAATCAAAATTAGAGTAATAATACTCCCGTCCTTCCCTCTCATAAAACAAACTGGTAAAGACACTACAAGACACACCATAGGTTAAAGGTAGGTGATAAGTCACCCCCTCTGAGACAGATGATGGCAATTGCATGCACACACAACAATCTCTCGCATTCATTGTGTTAACATATTCATACAACAATTTAGTTAAAACATTTAACGAAAAATCATTAATTGATTTATCATGATGATGAACACTATCATCTATCTTTTCTATATTAGTATTTAAATCTTCTCTAGTATTAGAATCAATTCTCTCACTTCCCACATCACTAGTATTATTTTTGTGATTAGTCACCATTAGAACAGGGACAATAACAACCAGTGTTAACCACATCAACGTTAATAATAAAACACTACATAAGCAAGCATTAATACATCTACGTTTAAAACTATGATTTTGATATCCAGTCTGTTACCTTTGCCATTTTAGACACTATATAAAAAAAATTAAAAATCTAAGAAAAACCTAAAATTTTAAATTTTTTTTTTGAAAAACGTATCCAAATACCATCTAGAGTAGTGTATCCTTACACTTTATGCCTCTCTTCTTTACCCCCTCTTTTTCTTTTTTTTTATATCTTCTTTCAAATCTTTTGAAACTTTCATAACTCTTCATTGAAATTGTTGCACCTTTATTTTCACAGTTCTCTTTTAAGTTGGTTTCAGTTTGCTTTGGTCACTTTGATCAGTACCAGCTTCTTCTTCTTTTTTGATTTGTGTTCTCAATCTCTTCCAACACCACATATGTCCATTCTGGAGCTGTGTATTTCTTACTTGGAATTCTTCTTCTTATTATTTTCGTACCAATTCTTCTTCTGAATCACTTTGTCCAGTTTGACTTGATATTTCATTTATTTGATCTGGCCTTTAATTTTCTTGAGTGTATTTCAGTCTTTTCACTCCTTTTGGCCACACATCACCTTTTCTTGCTTTCTTAACTTGAACTGCTTCTTCACCTTCGTTGTCAAGTTCGCATGTTCTTTGATTCAGTTCTTTTCTTTGTTGTACTTGCTCTTGATTTTCATCAGTCACTTTCTCTTTTTCTTTCTCAACAGCAGTCTCTTGAGACCCAGTAGCTGGTGCCCACATCATTCGACTTGTACTTGGTTCTTCCTCTTCTTCCTCTTGTTCAGCCTTTTCAGAATCTGTAACACTAGATTCTATAGCTTCATGTTCTTCAGCTTCTGGTTCTTTTCTTTGCTTTACCAGTTGCTGTTCTTCTTGTCTTTCAAGTGGTCTTGGGACTCTTCTTGTATGACTTGCATGAATCCAATTTGGCAAGCCACCACACTTTACTGCTGTCGTTGTTACCAATATGATCTGGTATGGTCCATTCCACCTAGGTTCTAAACACGACTTCCTCACGTGTTTCTTGACCAGAACTCACTCTCCTGGACTCAAATCATGTGCTTGATCCGGTTGTGTTGTGGTTGCAATTTCTCCAACCTGATGAGACACACAACGCACCAGATCAGCCAATCCTTTGCAATAATCAAGCACTAGATCATCAGTAATATTCATCAGTTTGTTTGCTGGTACAATTGCTTGTCTCATGACTCTCCCCATCAAAATTTCGTGAGGACTCAATCCAGTCTTTTTATCAGGAATGCTTCTAAGACTCAATACCAGGGGTAAAGCTTCTGGCCATTTCAGTGTTGTAGACGCACACACCTTTGATAGTCTGGATTTAACAGTGCCATTAATTTGTTCGACCACTCCTGCTGCTTCTGGTCGATAGGCACAATGCAGCTTTTGCTCAATTTGTAATGCTGCGCAAATCATCCGAATTATTTCATTATTAAAATGAGTTCCTCTATCTCTTTCTAAAGAGACTGGAAATCCAAATCTTGAAATTATCTCTCTTAAAAGCAATTTAGCAACAGTTAGACTGTCATTTCTTCTTGTTGGATAAGCTTCTACCCAGTGAGAAAACAAACAACCACCAACACATATTTCAGTCCATTACAAGGGGGAAGTTCGATAAAATGTAACTGTAGTCTGGTAAATGGTCCTGCTGCTTTTCCAATTCGACCCCAACTAACAACTGTCTTTCTACCTGGATTTTGCTGCTGGCACACTATACACCTCTGGCTTAGACTCTCTGCAATGACCCTAAACTTTGGGTTGTACCATGACTGTTTGAAGAGCCTAATCATAGCATCTCTTCCAACATGTGCAATTCCATGGTACATCCTTGCCATCTGAGACAGTAAACGATCTGGCATTACTGGTCTTCCATCAACATACACCCATACTTCATCTTCTGCTCTTTTTTTACAACCTGATTTTATCCAAATTTCTTTCTCTTCCTCATTTGCTTCTTCCTGAAGCTGCCTAATTTCTTCCCATGTTTCCAAAGAAGAAAACATCAAGTGGCAATTTGTATGTTTTTTTCTCCATCCCTCTGTAGATTGAATTTGAATTTTGTGCACAGAAACGAGCCACTTTGTCTGCGTATCTGTTTCCATTTGTCAGTCATTTCCTGACTTGAGTGCTGAACATTTTATCACAGCAATCTTTTTGGGCATTTGTAATGCATTCAATAGATCCTTCACATTTTTACTGTTCCCGATCGGGGATCCTGAAGAGGTCAGAAATCCTCGTTGCATCCACAACTGACCAAAATCATGCACCACCCCAAAACCATATTGACTATCAGTGAATATGGTTACTCTCAGATTTTTGCCAATTATACATGCTCTAGTCAAAGCAATCAGTTAAGAAATTTGAGCAGAATTTATCCCCTTTAGACAGGATGCTTCAAGAACCATAGACACTGTACATACTGCATAAGCAGCACTTAATGCACCTTTTTCATCTCTCAAACAAGATCCATCCACGAACATCACACTATCTGACTCTTCTAGTGGTGCATCCTTTGTCAGTTCTTGGTTTCGTGCACAATTCTGTCACATCCAAACAATCATGATCTGCTTCATCCTTCACTTCTTCACAATTTGAACTTGGCAACAATGTTGCTGGGTTCAATATTGTACATCTTGTCACTGTCACATTTTCAGCACCCTAAATTACTCTTTCATACATAGTCAGCCGACTTAACGTCATATGCTGAGTCCTTGTTAATAGGATCTCAACAGAATGTGGCACATATACTTTCACTGGATGTCCCATAACAATTGTTTCGCTCTGCTCAAGACTCGCATAAGTAGCAGCCACTGCTTTTAAACAGCCTGGTAATGCGGTAGCCACTGAAACCAAAGTAGCAGAAAAATATGCCACTGGACGACGTGCCATTCCATGTTTTTGTGTTAAGACTGAAAGTGCACACCCATCTCTCTCTCAACAGAATAATGCAAAATCTTTTGTGTAATCCGGCATTCCCAATGCAGGTGCTCGACAAAGACTCTCGCAATTCAATAAAAGCTTTCATACACTCTTCATCCAAATCAATCGGATCAACCACATCTTTGAGTCAACCTCTGTATTGGTTTTGCAATCAGTGAAAACCCACTGATCCATTGTCTACAGTATCCAACCATTCCCAAAACCATTCGAACTTCTTTTTTATTTTTAGGAGGACCCATCTGCAAAATCACATTGATTCGGTCTTGCGTTACTTTTCTAATTCCTTTCTCAATTTTGTGTCCCAAATACTGAACCTCTTTTTGACAAAACTGTAATTTTGCTGGTGACACTTTATGCCCACCTTCTGCCAAATGATTCAGTAAGGCAATTGTATCTGTCACACAGGCTTCTCGTGTTTTTGATGCCACCAGTAGGTCATCAATATACTGCACTAACACTGAATTTTGTGGCATGATCAATAACTCCAGACATTTTTTCAAAATTTGATTAAAAATCGAAGGACTCTCTGTATACCCTTTAGGAACTCGGCACCATGCCAAAACACGGTTTCCGAACCGGAAAGCAAAAAGATATTGGCTATCCGGATGCAAAGGTATCGAGAAAAATGCTTGACACAGATCAATTACTGTGTACCATTCTGCATCACAGGAATTTGATAAATAATCACTGCTGGATTTGGCACTATTGGACAGCAAGGTACTACGATCTTATTAATTTTTCTCAAATCCTGAATTATTCTATATTTTCCACTTGGCTTCTTAATCCCCATAACAGGTGAGTTACAAGGACTACTTAGTATTTCTTTTAGAATACCCTGCTCAATCATTAGATCAATTACAGGAATTACTCCTGCTGTTATTTCAGGACTCATTTTGTACTGAGCAGTGTTTGGATATATTGCACCTGGTTTAACTGTAACTTGAATAGGATCCACACCCTTCATCAAACCAATGTCTTTTCCTGTAAAATCCCATACATCAGGTCTTACTGCAGGTAAATCTTCTGTAAGCAATGAATATAAATCATTCACTTCTGTCCCTTGCTTCGCTAACATCATTTTAAAAGCAACATCCTCATCTGGTGTTTGAAAAGCAATACCATCTGGCATACAATAGATGGTGCAATTCATCTTACCAAGCAAATCCCTACCTAAAAGGTTCACCGGACTTGTATCACATACCACAAACCGATGCATGTCTCTGAATCTTCCAATATGAACTTCTGTTGGTCTTGTTATTGGAGTCTTAATATGTTTATTTGAGACTTCCACAACTTGGATAGTTTCTCCCGAGAGGGGTAGGTTTGGAATTTCTGCTGCTCTCACAGTAGAACGGGTAGCACCAGTGTCCACTAGGAATGTAACATTATTACCTTCCACTTTTCCATCAACAAAAGGACCTAGCACGCACTCTTCCTCCCCCCTCAGGCACCCTCATTGAGATGAGTCTGAGTCACTCTCTGTACATTGCAATAAATACTGTGAAACCACTTGTACATTTTGATTCTTACCAACTTGTTCACCTGCGTGAAATCCAGAATTCGCACTGTATCTCTGTACTTGAGCATTCACATTATTTGGCATAGGAGCTTGAGGCACCTGTACTTGTTGTGTCTGTGGTGTAACTACCTGCTGCTGTTGTTGCTATTGTTGATTCACAACCACTTCATTCTGCATCTGCGGATTGAAATTTTGATTCATTCCATTATTTTTCAGTAAAGATCTACACTCATTCCTCCAATGTCCAAACTTTCCGCAAGCATGACAAGGAAATTTCTTTTTCAATTCTTCTCTACTCATCTTACCTCTACTTGGTACCTGACCATTTTGATTTTGTCCTTTCATCTGAAAATCTGTTTGAGAACCATTGTTTCCATCTTTCTGTTCTGCCACCTTCACCTGTGCCCACATCATTTTCTCTTTCAGCTTTTTATGCCTTGACTCAATATCATCACTGCGATATTTAGCATATCTCAGAATCTCATCAACTGTTTTACTCTGCCAACAAATCAAATGTTGCTGAATCATGTTACTAATTTCGGGTTTTAATCCCAAGACAAACCTATATACAAAGTGTTCCATATCTTTATCACCAATACTTTCAAAACCACTTAACTGTTTGAACACCTGTAACAACCTTTCATAATAAGCATGTACCGATTCTTTGGGTTCCTGTGTTGTCCTGTCAATTTTAACCCAATCTGTTTCTTTTGGAGAAATTTTACTTTTCAAGAAAGTAATTACTTGATTACATTTTTTCATTTTCTTCTGAAGGTGCTCCTGTTTTCAGATCTCTAGGATATTCTTCTTTTGGCCAGTCAACAGTAATTTTACACTCAGTCCAAAAGTCAGGTGGAACTACAATCTAGAACAAACCATCTAGATCTTTTAACAAAACTTTTTGAAACTTTTACAAACCTCTCTACCTGTTTGTACCACTCAACAGGTTTCTCTCTCAACCTAGGAAAATCATTTGTAAAGGATAATATATCCCGTCTTGACCAGGGAACGTGAACATATCCATCACCTGGAACTTCTCTCATTGGACATACCATTTCAGCCTGTCCTGTTTCTCTTAATGGAAATAAAGACACATTTTTACTTGCTAGTATTTCTTCCTACTTTTTTGCCCATCTACCTTTCCACTGGTCTAAATCACCCCATTTCTTCAAAATATTCATTAATTCTTTTATTTGCAATCGTTTACCGGACGTATTCAAACTCTCCAAATACTTATCAGTAAAATCCAATCTATACTTTTTTTGCAAAACGTTAGACTTTTCTATGTCTACTCCATATTCTTGTGCAGCTTCTGCCAACCTCTTATGTAGATTCCTTGCTTTCCATGTAATATTCTTACACAAAAATAACTCTTCATCTCTGTACTTACTCAATCTTTCTGGACTTATTGTACCAATAATCATTTCTTCCAGATCCACTCTCAATCTAGCTACATCTATACTCAATTGTGATTTATTCTTTTCCATTCTTCTTATCCAGTCATCTAACTCCTCTGACGAAGGACCCACCGAACTCCCTGATACTGGAGTTGTTCCACTGACATTCTGCACTATTTTTCTAGGATCCATCTGTACACTTCTCTTTGGTGTTTCAGTTACATTTTCACTCACTGGAAGATCAATCAATGAAGTACTCATCTCAACTTGTTCTGATCCACTAACATTCCTGGCATTATTCACGGGAATTGTCAATGCATGTACTCTCGATATATTCTGACTCTCACCATACAATGGAACTATAGGACCAATCGTTACTGGTACCGATAATGCTTCTGCATTCAGACTCATCTGACTAATTCTCTGGGTTAACTCCTCTCTTGCCTTATTCAACATGTCAATCTCCTTCTCCTGCAACACTCGAGTGTGTGAAGCTACCGGAACTTGTGTAACCTGTGAAACTTGTGGAACCTGAGGAACTTGTATTTCGATTAGTGGTGCATTTGGAATTGTTTCCCCTGAACTTTCCTGATATGGTGGAGGTCTCTTTAATAATTTTTCATCCAACAACTCATCAATCTCATCTGAATCATTATCTATTTCTGAAGTCTCTAAATTATTCTTTTTCTCTTTACTTTTGCCTCCAGTCTGATCCTCAGCAACTATTACTGGATATAATCCATCTGCAATTGCATTGCTCCTCCATCTTTTCTTCTGATCATCCCATCTAGCCTCAGAATATCTCGTTATTTTATTCCTGCATTTAATTCCATTCCTGTCTCTCTCCCTTTTATAATCCTCATGTTCCCATTCCTCATGCGCTTCATACTGCGTAGGTCTAGGATTTGGCTTTAAAGAATTCATTCGTCCTCTCAAGTTCTCCAAAATCCTTACATTAAATGTACCATGCTCTGGAAAAGCTAAAATTCCACCATCTTCCGTATAACTCATCCAGTTCTCTAACCATGTACATGTATGATGCCCACGTTCCAACATCATAAAAGAAGCAGGCGTTCTCGGAGGAGGTATAGGAAGTCCCTCTCTAGTAACTATCGGCTTGTCTTTTTTAAATAAATCTTTTATTCTTTTTACCAATTTCATTTTTGAAACCAAAACAAACAAGAGAAAACTTCCGTAAATCCTCTCACTCTATTCACTAATTCCCAACCAATACCAGCGCGACTCACAGCAACCAACCAATCACGGCTCACTACGTATCTGCTATCTCAACCAATGCTAGCGCGGCTTACAGCAACCAACCAATCACGGCTCACTACACGCCCGCTGCCTGGCCAATGCCAGCGCAGCTTTTTGTGACATCAGTATTACAAAATAATACGGCAATGTATTTTCTAGATTTTCTCAACTATTTCTTGTTAGAAACAACACAAAACAATGCTACTTTGTCTGCTCCACTAATAAAAGAGAGAGTTCGATTCACTCAGAGTTTTCTTTTACTTCTAGTAAAATAACGACCAGCGCTACTCTACTCTCAATCAAGTTAAAGGAGGTCTTGGTACTCCTCGGGATACTAGCCAAAGTTTCGGAAGAGGACTTTCCTTTCAGAAAGAGGTCTTGGTACTCCTTTGGGGATGTAAGGCCAGAGTTTCGGAAGCGGACCTTTCACTATTTCATCCAATCTTCTTTCAATGGAATATGTCCCTAAAATAACATCGTCAGCCTTTCGCTGTTCGATATTACAACAACAGACAAAGTACTTCTGCACTGTGATACCTTTCCACACTATTCTTCTGCCACTTAGGCTAAAATAACATCATCCTAGGATCTTAGGTAACTCCGTACCCGTACTTCCAAACAACATAAAACAAAAACACTAACTTTTCATGTTAATAATCAATTAATCAATAATTATTGCCAAACTAATCAATTAACCATCCTCTGTGACCAAAACTGATCCAGCGATCAGGGATCAATAATTTTCACTAACATAGGCCCATTTACTTTACCCAACTAATCCCTTCACGCTGGGGTTCAGTGTGCTGCAAGTTTATTCCTAACTCACTAAATATACTTTAGAACCTGCATTTCTCCTTACAAATAAATGTGGCGACGAACCTTTTTGATGTTGAGAAGTTTTTGACAATAATTATGTACTTATCTATGCTACAAAATAATAACACTCGGTGTGTAGTTTGTTGTTTATCGTAAAATAATGTGGAAATAAAATGCTCATCAAGTACAATTACACAAACGCAAATCATAGATTGTCACAGAGAGAAAACATTGGCAATGTATAAAACAAACTCATGTCAAATAAACAATGCTTTGAAGGAGTGGATAGGAGAAGAGAGAAAAGTTTCAGAGACAAAATACATTTACAAATGAATATGCAAATTTATGAGATTATCTATACTAACCCAAGTAAGGATCAGGGAAATCTACCCCTCTGCCCAGTCAGGGCAGCAAGGCCACTCAAGTAGAGTCGAGTGACAAAGATTCGGTCAAGAATCAGGAAACAGGTAGGCCCCTATCAGGAAACAGCAAACCAACGACAGCGACGATCTCCCGCTAGCTAAACACCAACCAACCCTTCGTCACACCCACTGGGGATTTACAATTCTACCCTAAAACCTAAATGTCCAACCCACATATGTTACAACATGAGCACGAAATCCATCTCCCATTGGCTAAGATAGGGGGTGTACTGTTACACCACTTTCATCATGACCATTTTATTAAACATTTCTTTGTCTTAAACATTAAGCATTATGACAAATTCATCCCAGGAAACAACTTTGAACACAATCATAGTAAATATTTCCTGCAGTTCCTTGAATGTTGCAAATCTCTACGCCTCTATTATTCGCCTCTGCCATCTCGTGAAGGAAACTTGTTCACTTCCATTTGTAATCTTATTTTTCTTTTCCGCAACTTGGCAGACATTCAGTACTCCATGAAGGTCGCATTTTTCATGCCTTTGTGCTCTCTTCACATTCGAATCTTTCTTTTGGGACATTTAATAATTTTCAGTCAAATATCAACCCTCAAACTGACATGCAGAAGTGTAGGCCCATGCTTGCCTTTTCTACAGAAAACAAACAAGAAAGCTAGATCTTGGTCCGGAAAGTGTGCATTTTGTGATTTGGTGTAAATTCGTAAAGTAGTTTACGTGAAATTAAGGCTCTCACTTGGTATGTTCCAAAACTTGGAGGATCCGCAGGTTCGACAGATCTAAAGGTGAGATCTGATCGTTTGCCACCACATCACCAAAGATGTAGCTGCAGCCATTTTAGGACTCAAGACTCCTTCTTTGTCATGAGAAAAAGTATTAAAAAGCCCACAAGGGGGAAGGGTAAAGATACCTTACTCCTACCCGCCCCCACCCTTATTTATGGCTGATGGCATAGTCCCAGAGGTGCCAATTTTTTTTTTTTTTTTTAAAATAATTGCAGTGTGATTCACATCTGCTGGGGGCTGCCCATATTCATAAATGAGGGTAAGGGGGCTGTGCGTCCCACTCCCTGAGCCTTGAATAGGCCTCGGGGACCCATTCCCTCAGGCCGCTTTATTGATATCAAGGATAGGGTGCGCGCAGTCCTCCTCCCAAGCCTTTTACAGGCCCTGGGGACCCCTCCAGTTCACATTTGATTTTTAAGGGGGGCGTAGCGCCTCTCCCTGAGCCTTAAACAGTCCTGGGAACCCCATCCCCTGGAGCAGGTAATTTTCAAAAGGGATGAGGCATGCGCCTCCCTCTCCCAGAGCCTTTCACAGGTCCTAAAGATCCCATCCTCCATGGCTGCATAGATTGTTAAAAGGGGGGGAGGGTACGCTGCCCCTCTATCCGAGCCTTAAACAGCCCCTGGAACCCCATTCCTTTGTACTACTTATGACCTCACATATTGCATCACTCATGACATGTCCTATGACATCATTGATAAAATCACTCCAAAATCTGAAAGGCCATCATTAATGACCTCATTGTGCATGGAGGGGCACGAGTTATAGTTACTTGAGATAACTATAACTTGTGAATTCCATTGGGTTTAGTTTAAACTGTATATTTTAAGTGACATTTTCCCTTAAATATAACCTTTTTAACCTTTGTGTTTTTCCAGTGACATTTTATATAAAGACTTATATAATTTTACAGACTACAGTTCACTAACATGCAGCTTTTTTGGGGGGAGGGGGTTCTTAATAATTTTGGCAATGTTTGAATTGGCATGAAACTTTACAAAAAAGTTTTGAGATTTGGGTTTGACATGCCAAGTTTCAAGCAGATCCGTTCAGGGGAGGGAATTGAAGGAGGTGTCAAAAAGTGACTTTACCAGTTTTAACTTGCGCAGGACTATTTGCTCTCCTGTACAGAATAAAACAGCTGAATCTAATTACACCAATCTTGGCCTTTGCGTGGTTTTTGTGTAAATCTGTTCAGTTTTCTAGAAATTAGTTCTACAAAAATATGGAGTGTACTTGAAAGAGTTAAAGAAAGAATTCTGATGAATACTAACAACTGCAGATTCCTCGCATTGTGAATATTCCGGATGCGTCAAACTGGATCCTGAGGCTTTTAAAGCAGCACTCCTATACACCTGTAGGTGACGTCCTGCAGCTCCGCGCCAGCATCATTCAGCTCTGTAAGTGACTAGCAGAACTGCATGTTAGCGACACCCGTGCCCTGTGACGCCAATTTGTTTCTTTCAGTGCCTTTAGATCTGGATCGTCTCCATGGTTTTCAAAACCTATTTTCATAATTTTTTTTTACCAGCGGTGTGCAAGGGAAAAATATTACCCCAACTGGGTAACCCCCCCCCCCCCCCCCCCGAACAAAACTGGCCCAAACTGTTATGTAAACAAATGACTGTGACACCCTCATTAAGCGCGTTTTGCTGCCTGGCGTCGAAGCATGACTCCACGACCTGGGATGACTACACCCAGAAGAATCTGAAGGCAGTAAGAGACCGCAAGCCTAAACTTTGTTGCCAAACATAAGAAGACTCTACAATGCAGCTGGTTGAAGACAAAGGCCCTGTATATGCTCCTTAAGTTTTCCTGCAGCAAATCGTCTTGGATAAGTCCAAGAAAAAGCATAAATCAAATATTTTCCAGAGAGGATGCAAGGGTGTCAATGTGCTTCCCGGTCTCTTTGTTATCTCTCAGAGCAGATAACATGTCTAGTCTCAATGTACCCAGGGTTCCTGGGTCCATTGGTGGTGATGCAGTAAGTAGAGGCCTTTAAAGATGCCATGCTCTGCAGTTTTGACACTTTGCCGGTTTCCTCTGGCGTGCTTTCAGGCCCTAACCATACGCAAGGGTCTCCTGTCGGGCTTCTGCCTGTGGGTCTGCTCTCTGCACTGTCCGTGACCCTTTAACCCACATAGGTTTCAGCATCTATTTTGGTGCAGACTGCGGTTCCAGCACCACCCCCTGCCAAGGTTTCCTTTGCATCGATGACCAAAATAAAACGACCCGGAAGGAAACTTTTTATACTGCCAGCACGTGCTACTTCTGCTTCGCTCAGGCTGTCACAGCACTGACGCCCTGCGGTTCTTTTTTTTTTTTTCCACAATATCGCATTTTCACAAGAGACAGTTGCACTCCCTATGTGGCCTCGGTAGTCAGTGAGTAAGACGTGCGCAGGGATTTAAACACGTGCCGTTGCTGGAAGCCACTGGAAAAACAGAGTACTTGAGGAGAATTACATCAATGCTTTTGGTTATAGCAAATCTGTAATCAACATTTGTGGTTATTTTGTGTGTTCTACTTCTGTGGTATCGTGCACTATCCTAGGGAAAATCTACGTGGTCAAGAATGGGCAGCATGTGTTTGGCTGGAGATACCAGGGAAATTTGGGTCTAGTCCTTGATCCTTCTGGTGATATTCCCATTTATTGCATGACGATCCAAGAACAAGGTATTGGAAATGTGGTTTTGCAGCGTGAATCTTTCTGGATTCACTATGCTGTGCATTATTCCGCGGTCTAGTGGTTGGGTCCGGAATCGTAGTCGTTTTTTTTTTTTTGGTGTATCCCAGGTGGGCGCCGACGCCCCACCATTTGGTGTCCTCCCGTGACGTCGGGGCGCTTCCTCCAGAAGCTCCCACCCTTGGGCGCTATCTTCAGATTCTTTTTTCCGCCGTTGGGTCTGGATCGTCGTGAGGAGCTCCAGAGTTGGAAAAGGAGAGAAGAAGTAAGAGAAAGCAGAAAGAACCGAGAAAAATTGGAGATCTTCATCACAAGACAAAGAACATACTACCGGGACGACGAAGTGGGTGAGAAGTAGAGAAAACTTCGACGTCCAACGGAGAATGCGGACACGGGGCTCCCTGAGCGCGGGAATGGACAAGACACCATTCAAATTCTGCCGTAACTGCCACCACAAGTTCGCGCAGAAGGACCAGCATCCAGCCTGCAACCTCTGCCTACCGATCGACCATCAAAGGGCCGACTGCAATGCCTGCTTGGCATTCGCCCCCAAGACCCTCAGGGTGAGGGACAGACAGAGGAGAGCAAACTACAGCATGCAGGGCCAAGGGCCACCTCCGTCGCTGCGGGACCTGGGCCTCTCCAGTGGGGAAGAGGACAACATCGCCGAGGGACCAGAGGACTGCACGGTCGTAGAGACCAATAACACTTCCAAGAAGGAGGTAAGAGACACGTCGACCCAAAAAACCCCGACAGACTCTCGAAAATCTGAGCCGAAGTCCTCGAAAGGAGCACCGGCGTCGAAGCACTCGACGACCGCAGCTGCGTCCACGGACAAACAGCCCAGCGGATCCTTCGAAAAGGACTCCCGGTCGGCGAAAGCTCTAGATGCACCCAGGTCGTCTAAGCACGGTTCCGAAAAGCCGCACCCGACGCCGAAGGGGAAAGAGCAAAAGGCAGCTTTGACCTCAACGTCCACGACCTCGAAGAGAACGGCTGAAACTCTCGACGCCGAACAATCGGCAGACATGGAGAGAAAGAAGAAAAGGCTCGAGGCCGAAATGGCCAGTATCATCCAAAGGAAGAAGGACTTCGACGAACGGATGAGTAGATACACCATCCCTTCGAAGCCCTCGACTGTCGTCGAAGCGGAAACACAAGAGGAGTTTGACACCACCGAGCCGCCGAAAACTCCCGAACCATCGGAACAACAGGACGAAGAGGGCCTGTACTATTATACGGAGGGTGATGACGACCAGCAAACGCACTTCAGCTCGACACCCTCGGAGGCTCAAGACCTGGAATGGCAGGATCTCGATGCCGAAAACCCGGAGGAGGCCGTGGAGACGTATCCGTCGAGGCCTTCGCCTCCGGACGACATAGGAGTTTACAACATGGTCGTCAGGAACGCTGCAGCCACCTATAGAGTGGAAATGGAGGAAAAGCCTAAAGCCTGTTTTCTCCTGGAAACACTGCTGCCAACACAAACTAGGAGCCAATTCCTTCCTATGCTCCCTAGTGTGCTAGACCAAGGCAGGGAAGTTTTCAAGGAGCCATCTACCTGCAGATCTGTCACCCCCAGAGCTGAGAAAAAATATAAACACTCTTCTAAGGATCCACCATATATCCAGGGATCTGTGCCGGCTGATTCAATCATAACAGCAACAGCCAGGAAGAGGGCCAACGTTCCTACAAACTCCGGACCGCCTCCAGACAAGGAGAGCAAGAGGATAGACCTCACAGGGAGGAAAATTGAAAGGAATGCGGCAATACATTGGCGCATTGCCAACTCCAATGCCCTTATAAATAGGCACGCCTACCAGCACTGGGAAGAAGTTGGGCAGTTGCTCAAACTGCTCCCCACCGAACACCAGCAAAGAGCGGCACACCTGGTGGAGGAGGGGAAGAATATGGCCAACACCTGCCTGAAGTCGGCCTTAGACGCAGCTGATACATCAAGCAGGCTGATGATGATCGGGGTGACAGAGAGGAGACATGCCTGGCTCAGGATCTCCGGGTTCAAGCCGGAAGTACAAAACAACATCCTGAAGTTGCCCTTCAACGGGGAAAAGCTGTTCGGCACGCCCATGGACGAGACGCTGACGCAGCTCAAAAAAGATAACGAAACTGCAAGGTCCATGGGAGCACTGCAGTTCTGAGGAATGAGAAGGGGCACCCCCTCACGAAGACCAAATGGCAGAGGTGGGAACCAGCCAGGAACATCGCACCAGGCCTTCCAGCAAACATTTCAGGGAAGCAGCCAGGCGCAACAGGGTCAGCAGCAACAAGGCTGGCAGAACCAACAGAGGGGCCAGTCCTTTCGAAGCCGACCAAACGGACGAGGCCAAACAAGAAGAGGCAGTCAGCAACCTGCCCCCAAGTGACTCCACACTACAAAACGTGCCCGCACTCCCAACATCACTAGTGGCGCGGCACAACAAAAGACACGGACAACATTTACAAATTTACCATCATACAACGCCCGTAGGAGGCAGACGAAAACACTTCTCCCAGGAGTGGGAGAAGATAACCGACAAGTGGATACTCGACATCATACAGTTCGGCTACTGCATAGAACTGGTAAAGAAGCCACCAAACGAGGCCAACAAACAAAAAACGTTCAACAGAAGAGCTGTCACTATTGTGGCAGGAAGCACAAGAACTCCTCCACAAACAGGCTATAGAAAGGGTGCCATACAGAGAAAAGGGCACAGGAGTGTACTCCAACTACTTCCTCGTACCAAAGGTAGACGAAACGTTAAGGCCCATACTGGACCTACGGTTCCTAAACAAATACATAAAAACTCAAAAGTTCAAGATGACGTCCTCATACCTCAAATAAGGCATGGGGATTTTATGTCCACAATAGACCTCAAGGATGCCTACCTACACATCCCCATGAACCAAAGACACAAGCATCTGCTCAGATTTACCATCAGCAAGATGCACTACCAGTTCACGGCCCTAGCCTTCGGCCTAAAATCCGCGCCAAGAGTATTCACCAAATGCCTAGCTGCCATAGCAGCACATCTGCGAAGACAGGGGATACACGTATACCCCTACCTAGACGACTGGTTGGTAAAGGCGAACTCCTACAACCAATGCAAACTACATGCTCAGCAGGTCACACAAACGCTGACAAAACTAGGCTTCTCCATACACAAAGAGAAGTCATCGCTGGAACCAGAACAAGTGAAGATCTTCCTGGGTGCGAAAATCGACACCATTCAGGGAAGAGTGTTCCCCAGCGAGAAAAGGACCCTCGCACTACTGAAGGAGACTCGCCGCTACCTGAAGGGGCAACGTCTGACAGTGAGGACAGTGAGCAAGCTCATGGGCATGATGGCATCCTGCATACATTTAGTCCCCAATATTCGGCTACACATGAGACCATTCCAGGAATGGCTGCAACAGCAGTGGTCACAGGCAACTGGGAGTTGGGAAGATCTAGTGGTTGTAACGCACGCAGTGCAGGAAGAGATAGCATGGTGGAACAGGGACAACATAACAAGGGGAAACCCATTCACACTACCAACTCCAACAGTGACCATCACAACAGACGCATCCCAAATGGGGTGGGGAGCGCACATGAAACTGCTCAAAGTGCCGTCAAACACATCAACTACCTAGAACTCAAGACCGTGTTCCTTGCCCTAAAAGCGTTCCAGAAACAGCTGTACGGCCAAAGGGTGTTAGTACAAACAGACAACACCACAACGATGTTCTACATCAACAAGCAGGGAGGAACACAGTCAGTAGCGCTGTCAGATCTAGCGCAACAAATATGGAAATGGGCCATTCCATTACAAATAGACCTTCTGGCAATTCATCTGCCAGGGAAGGACAATGTGGAAGCAGACAGACTGAGCAGACAAACGTCAACCTCACACGAGTGGGAGCTCAACACGCAGGAGACGCAAACACTATTCAAGAAGTGGGGGACCCCACAACTAGACCTGTTTGCAACACACCAGAATGCAAAATGCCAATACTTCGCATCCAGACAACCAGGACATCAATCCCAGGGAAATGCCGTATGGATGAGCTGGTCAAAGACATTTGCCTACGCTTTTCCACCGATACCGCTGATACACAAAGTGCTCCGCAAGTGCAGAACAAGCAACATGACGCTAATTCTGGTGGCACCACAGTGGGCCAGGCAGTCCTGGTTCTCACAGATCGTGGAAATGGCACAGGAACCGCCACACAAGTTCCCAAAAAGAAGAGACCTGCTCTCGATGCAAAACGGAAGAGTACTCCATCCAGAACCAGAGAGCCTCAGCCTAGCAGCATGGCTCCTGAAGACCTAGAGTTCGCCCACCTCAAGCTCCCGCAGAGCACGCTGGCGGTACTGCGAGAAGCGAGGAGGCCCGCCACACGGAAATGCTATGCAGCAAAATGGAAGAGATTCACTGCATGGTGCATCAAGGAAAGGCTCCACAGTAGAATCACCAGAGAATCTACAGTGCTAAAATACTTAACACACTTACTAAAAAGTAACCTGAGCTGCACATCACTAAGGGTGCACCTGGCAGCGATAGTAGCCTATACAAGAGGAGAAACAGGGAAAAGCTTCTTTACATCTCAAGTGGTGAAAAGATTCCTAGAGGGAGCCAAGAGAATAGCCCCGCCAAAGAGGATGCCGCCGCCATGGAACCTCAACGTGGTTTTAACTCAACTTATGAAAGCACCGTTCGAACCCATTCACAAGGCCTTGTTTCATATGCTCACCATAAAAACAGCCTTCCTGGTAGCAATTACCTCGCTACGAAGGGTGAGCGAGTTGCAGGCACTGACACTGCAAGAACCCTACATCCAGATTCACAATGACAGGGTGGTAATGAGGACGGACCCACACTTCATGCCAAAGGTGGTGTCCAAGTTCCATATAAGCCAAACAATACAAATTCCCAGTTTCTTCCAAAAACCATCCACCAGCGCAGAAAGGGCGCTGCACACTCTAGACGCCAGAAGAGCAGTAATGCACTACATTGAAAGGACTAAGGATTGTAGAAAGACAAAGCAATTCTTTGTGTCCTTCGCAAGCAGTTTCCTGGGCAGGCCAGTAACAAAGAATACCATTGCACGATGGATCGCACAGACAATTCAATATTGCCACAAACAAGCAGGCCAAGAGCTACAGGGAGCAGTTCAGGCTCACTCAACCAGGAAAAAGGGAGCAACAATCGCCTTCCTGGCAAACACACCTATCCAAGACATTTGCCTGGCGGCAACATGGGCTTCAGTGCACACATTCACTAAGCACTACTGCGTGGATATTCAGATGAACAAAGAAGCACAAGTAGGTCAAAAGGTGCTTCAACATATATTCAACAACCAACGCTCATCTTCCACCCAGCCGCCACAAACATAGCAAACCGCTACAAAGTCTATGCACAGCATAGTGAATCCAGAAAGATTCACGCTGCAAAACGAATAGTTTCTTACCTGTCGGTGTAGTTTTGCAGCTTGAAGACTTTCTGGATTCACTAGCGAACCCACCCGCCTCCGCCAGAAAGATGAGACAGGAGGAAGATGGGACTAACAAACTTCAAAACACCTTCAAAGGTAAAAGGATACACAAGACAAACACAAGACAAGAAAAAAAGAATCCGAAGATGACGCCCAAGGGTGGGAGCTTCCGGAGGAAGCACGCCGACGTCACGGGAGGACACCAAATGGTGGGGCGTCGACGCCCACCTGGGCTACACCAAAAAAAAGAAAAGACTACGATTCCGGACCCACCACTAGACCGCGGAATAATGCACAGCATAGTGAATCCAGAAAGTCTTCAAGCTGCAAAACTACACCGACAGGTAAGAAACTATTCGTTTCTGGTTTTAAAGCTATCTTTAGGAAGGAACTAGATAAAGTCAAAGGCTTTACCCATGAAATCAAATTGCGGGAGTGGGCACAACCAGTTTGACATGAACTTAGAAATGTACAGTCGCAGGCTGTTGATGTCATTGAACCTGTAGACTCTTCGGAGCGGGTTTCTCCGATTGCTGACTCTGGTGTTTAGGTTCGGGGCACGACTCCATGAGTGGCCCTCATGATTTCAAAGGTGTTCCCGCATGGTTAGTGAGATCTTGCCGGCAGTCCCTGAATTATTTCAGGCTTCCCTAGCTCAGACCATCCAGGATGGTCAGGATGCAGCCAAATGCATAATACAATCCAGACTGGACACTAATGACTGAGCAGAGCAAGTGGAGCTAGCATAGTGCTGCGGCGACACACGTGGTTCAGATCCAAAGGTTTCTCTTGAGACATCCAGATACTCATGAGCATGCCTTTCAACAGATTTCACCTGTTTGGTGAAAAGCCTGCCATTTCGTTCCGTTCCGACTTACCGCATTTCTGCTCACATTATAGCAACTTTCAGAGGTGCAGCTGTCTAAACTACTGCAAGTGATGCCAAAGGAGCCAGAGAGAGAGTTCCACCCCCGAAAATAGAGACTGAACGTTACGCCCGCTATTTCCTTGAACCTAAGTATGGCGGATGCCTTCATTCTATTTTAGATCTCTACCCTCTGATTGCCTTCTTGCTGAAGGACAAATTCAAGATGTTCATATTGGTCCCGGTTCTGTCTGACCTGGATCCAGGAGACTTGATCTGCAGGATGGCTACGTATAGGTCCCCGTTCTGCAGTTCCACAGACACTACTTGCAGTTCAATGTAGGCTGGGAGTATTTCCAATGTGCTTTTCTTCGCTTCGATCCCACCAGTGTCCCTCGGGTGTTCACAAAAGTGATGGCTGTGATTACAACACTGCAAAACCAAAGGGGATGATGGACGGAGTGTTGAACATTGCAAGCACTCACCCCCAGTCAACTGATCTGGGTTTAATCCATCATCATTCTTTAGCTCACTCCGCCACCCCAGTTCAGACATGGCCATATGCAAATCAGTCTGACCCTGTGCCTCATGGGAACAGTCCAGCCTGAACTGCCAAGCCATGTCTTCCCTGGACCGGAAACAAGCATCCTGGGACCGGTTTCGGGTTCATAACCCTCATCAGCCAGGCTATCTTGAATCCAGTAGCAAAGTGAGCAAGGGACCCACGTCTGGGCATACCCTGCCAACTCCGTCCATCATCTCCTTGTGTTTGCTTTGTTCGCCCTAAGTTGACAGTGGGTCCCTTGCTCACTTTGCCACTGGATTCAAGCTAGCCTGGCTGATGAGGGCTGTTAGCCCGAAACCGGTCCCAGGATGCTTGATTCCGGTCCAGGGAAGACATGGCTTGGCAGTTCGGTCTGGACTGTTCCCATGAGGCACAGGGTCAAGACTGATTTGCATATAGCTATGTCTGAACTGGGGTGGCAAAGTGAGCTAAAGAACGATGATGGATTCAACCCAGATCTGTGACTGGGGGTGAGTGTTTGAAAAGTTTCAGCACTCCGTCCATCATCTCCTTGTGTTTGCGGTGATTACAACACACCTTTGAAGATCGAGGATTTTAGTTTTTCCCTACCTCGACGATTGGTTGTTGAAGTAAGGTCTGCCACAGTCGGACGTTAAGCACCTCTAGATCATGGAGAACCTTCTGACATCACTGAGGTTCCCTATCTCAACTTGCAAAAGTCACACCTGACTTTTTCACAGAGTCTCCTTTTTGATTGGAACCAACCTGAATATGTTGCAGTCAGGGTCTTCCTCTCTCTGCACATCCGGGACACTGCCTATGATCCAGTGTTTAAACTTTGGTCTTGGATTTCAGTGAGAGTGGCTGTGAGACTTGGTATTCTCTCTACATCCTGATTCCTCTTTGTCGAATATGCCAGATGGCATATGTGAGCTCTGCAATGGAACCTGAAATCTCAGTGGGCCCAGCACCAGGGGTATGTGTCTGATTCCATCTAGGTTTCAGCAGAGACTGCTAAATATCCGCAATGGTGTCTACTCTGCTTCAACTGGACTGGTGTCAGACCCCACTACCTGCCCCACCTAGAGCTGGTAGTGGTGACTGGTGTGTCACTGCTGTGCTGGCGAGGTCATCAGAAGTGGAGATCAAAGTCCACAGGTCTCTGGCAGAGACTAGACTACACATCAACCTATTGTAGTGGCAGGCTATTCCTCCGGCACAGAAAGCCAAATCATTGTCCAGCAAGTGGATACTGGTTCAGGTTCTCGCAGACAACGCCATCCAGCAGGTCGGTGTACAGTTCTGGGTACTGTGCCAAGAAGCTCTCTTTCTGGAGCTGGTTGCATTGTCGGTGCATTTCCCTGGTTATGCACCACTTGGCGGATCTTTAAACTCCAGGTTAGTTGAAATCAGTCAGTGGCACCTGGTGGATCGGAAATAGCGACTGCATCCAGAAGTGGCACAGGATGTCTTCTAGCAATAGGGAGAACCCTGGCTTGATCTTCTTGCCATCATTCAATACGCAATGTCAAAACTATTTGTGTACTGGAGTTTCCAAGAGGTGGTCTTTCAGGGATGCACTCCAGCTAGATTGGAGCACAGACTCCTGTTTGCCTTTCCATCTCCTGCCCCAAGTTCTGAGTATGATCAGGAGTGACCGTGTACATGTCATCTTTCTGGCTCTGGATTGGGCCAGGAGAGAGTGGTACCCACAGCTTCTGGGGAGATCACCTGTCCTCTAATCAGGCCAACACTTTGAGAATGTTCTGTTAAGGCAGCAGGACGGGGTTCTGCACAGTCTACTCCTCCATGTATGGAGGTTGAGTGGCAGCAGTTGAGTGCCTTCGATCTCCCTTCTGCAGATGTATATGTCATCCTTGCTGCCAGGCGTCCATCTACAAAGTCTGTCTATGCCGGGTGCTCGGACAAGTTTATGCCTAGTGTGGCACTCACAATTCAGACCTGTTTCAAGCCAAACTGTTAGATGTCATGTTTGTTTTATCTCTGGCCCAGCAAGAACTTGCAGGGGGGCACTATTAAAGGTTATTTGTTTGACTTTTTGGGGTTGCCGGACCTTCTGCCCTTGGTTAAATTACCTGTTGTGGTGAGGTTTCTAAAAGTGTTATCACATATGATCCCACCCCCCTGAATCCCTTTGTGATGCCACAGTGGGACATTAATTTGGTCCTCATGGTCTCTAGCTTCAAGTTGATGCACAGCTGCATTCTATGTCTCCTGACTCTGAAGACTGTATTCCTTGTCACTATAACTTAAGCTCATCTCGTCAGTAAGCTTCAAGCTCCCTCAGTGCAGCTGCCCTATACCTCTTTTTTCCAGACAAACTTGTGTTGTGACCAGAATTGCCTTTTTGCCTAAAGTCATGACTCCTTTTCAGATCAGACAATCCATTACCATACTAACGTTCTTCACTTCACCTCCCCCCTCGAAAGAGCAGAGACTCCATCGACTGGACCCAAAGAGAACCTTGATCTTTTACACTGATCACAAGAAAGAGCATCAGTTTGCCAATTTGCTTTTTTTGGTTGCCGCTGGGACAAAGAAAGGCACAGCGGTGCAGAAAAGGACTTTGTCAAGATGGACAGTCCTGAATTAAGATTGGCTGTGCATTGGCTAAGAAGCAGCCCCCAGAAAGAGACAGTCTGCTCCACTAGTGCCAAGGCTGATATCGTTGCATTGACATGAGTACCTGTCCTCAACATATGTCAGGCCACAACTAGGACATGAGTGCAAACATTCTCGAGGCACTACTGGCTTGACAGCCAGGTCCAACAGAAAGGGCATTTCACCTGTACCGTCCTACAGGACGTTTTGAACAATTCCACAGAACCACCACGTTGGGAGCTGCGAAATCTGCAGTAAGAAGTATCCATCAGAAGAACAAGTAACTTAAATTTGGTAACCCTCTTTCTGGCAGATACTGTATCTAACCGCAGATTCTTTCTTTTTTTTTTTTTTTTTGATCAGTGGCTGAAAGCCCTGGGTGGGAGATATCCTGTAGGAGTTCCGAGGACTCCTCTTCAGTGTGTGGGCTCACCGCGCTGTATACTGTGTGAAAGTGTGTTGCAAACTGTTCGGCTATGTCTTGGGGGTCTGTTATGGGGAAGCCGTCCGAGCTCCTGATTTCTGGAACAAGCCGATTAGCATGTTCTCTTTTTTCTAACCAGGTGATTAGTTTTCCAGCCTTATCCCCCCATTCATAGATCTGGCCCAGCCTGTTTTGCCCCATTATTTTGGCGCGGTCAGTGACCAACGCTCGGTATTCAGCCTGTCGGAGGCGAAGTGTATGGAGGATTTCAGGGGACGGGTCAGTGTTCACTTCTTGTTCCAGCCGGTAAAGTTCGTGCTCTACATCTGATACGTCTTTTATGTTTTCTTTTTTTGTTCCCGCAATCAGAGAGAGGGCCTGGCCCCTGACCACCGTTTTGAAGGCTTCCCATAGTATTTGCGGGGAGTCTACCGAATTCTCGTTCTCCAGGAAGTAGTTATCTACGGCTTTAGTGAGGTCCTTGCGTATTTGGGGGTGTTTTAAGTACCATGGGTTGATGGGGGCAATGCGTCCTACTTGTGCGCGCTCCAGGGCCATGTGGATCCAGAGAGGGGAGTGGTCTGAAATACCCCTGGCCAGATGTCTGATCTCCTGGATTTCTATCACCTGAGTAGCCGGGATAATTATGTAGTCCAGGCGAGAGAAGCTACTGTGCCCCCCCGAGTGGAAGGTGTATTGGATCTTATCAGGATTATAGGTTCTCCACCCGTCCACCAGCCCCATTGCCTCTAGGAAACTGGAAAAAGAATGTGCTGTATGCGGGAGAGTGCGGGGTGGGTGTCTGTCAAGGGAGCCCGAAATTACTGAGTTAAAGTCACCCCCGAGCACTAGGTGTCCCTCTGGCAGTGCTAGTAGCACGGCGCTTAGGTCTGTAACAGGTTGCAGCTTGCAGCCCCGGGGGAGCATAAATGGACATGAAGGTGATAGTTCGGCCCTCCCAAGTGCCCGTGATCCCGACATATCTGCCACGGTCGTCTGTATAGGTGGACGTGAGAGTCGGGGGGGAATGATTTCTTTTGCAGGATGCCCACCCCTCTAGAGTTAGATGCGAAACCTGCGTGTGCTACCATTGTGTAACCCCATCTGTGCATGGCCTTGCATGTGTTACCCACCAGGTGTGTTTCCTGAAGCATTACCATGTCTGGCGACAATCTCCTGATATATTGCAATACTACACTTCTCTTGATTTTGTCCCCCAACCCGTTCACATTCCAGCTTAAGATTTTGACTTCCTTGTTCCACTGCTTACCCATTGATATCTTAGTGACGCATAATGACTGTTACTTGCACAAATCCGGACTGTACCATCGAAAAAACTCAAACAAATAAAAACAACAAAACACAATAATCCCTCCCAACAACCCCCCACCCTGCTCCCCTGCACTCTGGGCTCCAAACTACCCATATTAATCAAATGCAGAGTGCCTGTCGCCCAACGTTTACTAAGAGAAGAAAATGAGGGGAGGCCTCAGCGCCCCTCTGGTCCCCCCCTCCTACCATCACTAGACATAGGTACTTTGTTGTGGTGTTGAGCCCAGTGACAACTGGACCCATCTTTTTAGTACCATAGATTCTTAGTCAAGGTCTTCAGGCCTTTAAGAGACTGCGTATGGTGCCCAATATTTGGGAGGAACATACGGAACAGAGCATTCAAGCTTCAATTCAAGAAAGGCAGCTCTTAGTGTTCAGTGGTTGTTTGGGTTCCGTTCCGGTGAGGTCCTCCAGCCGTCCAGCCAGTCAGAAACCAACTCAGGTTGGTCGAAGAAATGCGCTTTCCCTTCCGCCTCAACTCGCAGACGCGCAGGGAAAAGCATAGCGTACTTAAGGCCCTTATCACGCAGTCTTCGTTTGACTTCTAGGAAAGAGCGTCGACGCATTTGTACTGCCTGGGTAAAGTCAGGGAAGAAGGCGAGTTCTAAGTTGTCCACTTTAATGGGCGGGGCGGCCTGTAGGATCGTGTCTCTGTAGTTTAACAGCCTGGCCAGTATGGGACGGGGGTGGGGGGGGCTCCCGGTTTCGGGCGTCCCCCAGGTACTCTGTGCGCCCTCTCCACCACAAACAGCTTGGACAGTCCCTTTGGTTGCAGCTTTGTCGTCACCAGGTGTTCAATGAACAGATCAGCAGCAGGCCCGTCCGACTTCTCCGGCACTCCAATAACGCGTATGTTATTGCGTCTCGAGCGCCCCTCGTAGTCGTCCAGCTTGTCTTCAGCGAATTTACGGAACGCTTGGAGTTCCACAATGTCCTTCCGCAGCTGTGAGGTGTCCTCTACTAAACCCGTGGTGGTGAGCTCCAGCTGCTTGACTTTCTCCCTGTATTTTGTAAGGTCAGCTCTAATCAGCGTCACTTCCGAGGATAGGTTGTCTATGGATGTGCGCACTCCAGTGATAGCCGCCATCAGGTCTTTCATTGTGGGTTCTGGGGGATCGTGCTCTGCCCCTCCTTGCTGTGTGTCGCCAGGTCCCTTTCGTTCGGGCAATTCCGCCCTTGGGCAGGTGTAGCGGTCCAGCTTACTTTGTTGAGACGTTTTCGTACTTCTCGGGTTAGCCATGACCAGGGCCGGGCCCGCGCCGCCAGCGCGTTGCGCAGTTTCTGGGGGCTCTGCTCGGGCCTTTCTCACCTCGCCGTAACTGTGGGCCTTCGAGTATAGTCCGCCGGTAACAGACGGTGTCGTCTAATGCTTGGGTCGCAATTCAGCGGTTGACCTCTTGCAGGCGCCGAGGAGCAGGCTCCGTGTGTGCACTCGGCTTAGGGCCCGTTCCGCACCGCCAGGGAGAGGGGGGGGCCCCAGATAATGTGGGCCACAAGTCCAATCCCAGGTGCACTCACCGGCGCTGGGCTTCCATGTCAGGCACCTCCTCCGCCCCTGCGCGCCGATGTACCTTTCATCCGCCGACCAGTCGAGACCTTCAGGTCAGAGCTCCGGGACTGGCTCCGATGCAGCCGGCCCCACAGGTAGCCTTCAGGCAGTGTTTCAGTCGGGCAGCGCCCCACCGTGTAGGCTATCGCTAGGTGTTAATGCCCCTCCGCCTCAGTTGCCTGCGTCCCTCCGTGGATGTGTGTGGGGGAGGTCCCGCCGTCGCTCCAGGCACCCAGTCAGGCGGACGTACCTACTCGAGGTCCCGGCTTCCCCAGGGCTGAAGGCCGCAAATTCCGGGCGGGATTTCTCCGCTTTCCGGGGTCCGCCAACACTCGGGATTACAGCAACATGCACCGCTACACCTCCGGCGCGCGAATCTAGCACCGGAGGTTCGGATAATTGGGCCGGATATATGGGGCAGGAGAGGGGGCCTCGGAGACGCTCTAGCAGGCGGCCATGTTCTTTCGCCGCGAAGCCACGCCCCTAACCGCAGATTCTTGACTGCTCTCCCACCTCCCTGTTCTGTGGAATGGTCTCTTTTCTCATTTAACTAGAGATCTGCATACTTGACCCTCTGATTGTTGTTGGACTCTGCATCCGAGGGCTTAGACAGAGTCCAGAAAGAAACTGACTGACCTCCACGTCACCAGACAAAGAAGGCAGGTGCTTGGACAACATAGGGAAGAGATTCTTCCTCATGTCTGCCATCACTGTTTGAGCAGCCAACTCACTAGCCATCCTGGGGCGCTATGGCCACTTGATGTTGTCAGATGTCAGCAGTCTGCTCGATTTGATCCCTGAAGACAGGAAGGTGGATTCGAAGAAGATCTTACAGGAAGGCGAACGCACTTTCTCGGAAATTGTAGACTGTACTCTCGACATCGCACATCGTTGTCCGGAGCAGCGGTCTTAAGACGCCAAGGATGGCACAAGGCTACCTCTTTTAGACCGGAGGTCCAATGAAGGATCCTGGACAGGGCCCAAGATGGCGAGACGTTGTTCGGGAACCATATCGATGATGCCTTATTGGCTATAAAGACTAACACTGACACTGCTAGGTCTCTTGGCACTCTCCAGTTCAAGAAGTTGCCCTTTTGGGGGCCTATAGGAAGAGTTTTCTCCACTTTCAGAGGAGGCTATCAACGACCTCTGCATTGCCAACTTCAATCTCCGTATAGGCCTGCCTACCAGCAGACCTACCGTCACCCACACACCGCAGCCAACATGCAAGGTGCGTGCACCAAACCACCCCACAGGGTCATGAAACAATGACCTGGACCACCTACCGGCTACGCCCGCCCCTTTCCCTCAAGTGGGCGCAAATGTCTCTAACTACCTTCCCCAATGGAAGGAGATCGCATCGGACAAATGGGTGTTGGACTTGGTAAGCTATGGACATACCTTAGAGTTTGTACAGAGTCCACCAAACAATCCTCCGAAGGGGGCGCACCCACCTCGTTTCACTTGTTCAGGAAAGAAGCTCTAACAATGCTGGCCAAGGGTACAATTGAAAGAGTTCCTTTTTCACAGAAAGGCATGGAGTTTTACTCCTGTTTTTTTCTTATACGAAAGAAATCCAGAGACTGGAGACCCATCTTAGACTCAGAACAAATTTCTGCGCAAACAGTCTTTCTGTATGATTACTCTTTTTGACATTCTCCACTTGCTGAACAGCGGAGATTACATGACCTTGGATTTACAGGATGTGTACTTCCACATTCCCATACATCCAAAGTATCATACATATCTCAGTTTCAGCGTAGCTAATACCCATTACCAGTTCAAGGGCCTTCCCTTTGGCCTCAAGTACGCCCCTCAAATTTTCATGAAATGTCTATCCCCGGTAGCAGCCAATTCCACAAGCAAGGTCATCAGGTATTCCCTTACCTAGATGCCTGGCTGTTCAAAGCCTCATCACCATAGCAAGCTTCCGAAGCTACCTTGGCCAGCTTCTCACTGTTTCACAGGCTGGGCCTCACAATACATTGGCCAAAATCCTCGACCATCCCAAGTCAAACAAGAATATTTTTGGGTACCAACCTCGATACAAATGGAAACAAAGCCTATCTGTCTCAAGACAGGCAACGAAGATCGTCAAGTCTGGCCCTAAAGATCTCAAAAAGAAAGTCTGTTTCAGTGCGGCTGTTCAGATTTGATCAACATTACCTCAAGGTTGCGAGAGACTCTAGCGTGGTGGTTGCAAGCATCTCATCTCTCACAAGGTCTCACATTCCTGACTTCAATACCAGCTTACATCATCACCACTGATGCCTCCTTGGAAGGCTGGGGTGGCCATTTGCAGGACTTGTAAATCCAGTGAAAATGGCTGCACTTCAGAAGTCGATGCACATCAATCGTCGAGAGCTGAAGGTCATTTTTCTCACTCTTGAAGCCTTCCACAAATAGCAGAAGCTTTCATGCTGGTCTGTACAGACAATACGACCAGCATGTACTATATCAACAAGCAAGGGGGGGGACAGCATCTCTAACGCTCTCTCAGGAGACTCAAGTCCTTTGGAATTGACTGGCAGACCATGGAATAGCTCTAAAACCTGAGCACGTGTCAGAAGTGAACACCACCTTAGCATTCACTCTCCGCAGAACCAAAGACAGTTGTCACAAGTGGGAATTGGATCCGCTGGTGTTGGACAGGATCCTCTCACGCTGGGGCAAACCAGCATTAGATCTTTTCGCGACGGACAAGAATGCCAAATTACACCTCTATGCCAGTCCATACCTTCTCCCAGGGCTGTGGGGGAATGCCCTTTCAATGAGATGGTCCGGGATTTATACATGCGCTTTCCCCCCTTCCCTCTCATACTGAGGATCGTCACCAAGAAGATGAGCACTGTCTCCTCATTCTAATACCTCCCAAATGGCCCAGGCAGCATTCGTTTACGGAGCCCCTGCTGCTCTCTGAGTCCAATTCCGTCTGCCTACCCAACATCCACAGCCTCTTGATGAGAAACAACGGCCAGATCTTACACCCAGAACCAGCCTTTCTCCAATTGCATGCATGGCTCCTAAATTCAATAAATTCCGAGATGTTAATCTCTTACAAGACTGTAGAGACATTTTGGCCAAAGCGAGGGCCGAATCAACAAACAAGACATAAAGATTGAAAAGGAAAATATTTTGCTTATGGTATCAGCAATCTAACCTGCATCCCTTGGAAGCATACTGAACAGATTCTGCCATAGCTAATCTCACTAGCTAGATCAGGATTGGTGCATGCATCTGTGAAAGGTCACCTAGCTGCAATTTCAAGATACAGGTGTTTCCCCCATTCTCCCTCTCTCTGTTCGACTAGGATAGTCAAACAATTCATGAATGGGTGGTTCAGAACTTTCCCTCAAGTAAGGGCTCCTCCCCCAGAATGACATATCAACGTGGTTCTCTTGCAGCTAATGAAGCCTCCATTCGAGCCCATTCACAGGGCAGATCTGAAATTTCTCATATGGAACGACGCTCTATTGTTGGCTCTCACGTCTACTAGAAGAGTTGGAGAAATTCAGGCTTTTAGAATTCAGGTACCTTTCTTGCGCTTCACTGACAATTATTTGCTTCCCAGAACGTACCAAAGGTACCTATCATACTTTGCACTTTCTTTCCAAATCTGGAATCTCCAGCTGAAAGGTCTCTCCACACCTTGGACATTAAGCGTTGTCTCAAATTTTATCTCCATCGTACCAAACAGTTCCGAAAATCTGATCAGCTGTTGGTCTCTTACGGAGACGATCATAAAGGTACAGCAGTCACGAAAGCTCCATCGCACGATGGATGTCTGCCACCATACAATTTTGATCTATAATAATAATCAAATGCACAATCGCAATCACAAAAACGGGTTAAGGTGATGTCAGAAAGAAAGGGGGCCTTGCAGACTTTATGTTCACATTAATTCTTTTTATCAGATTTGTAAAATTCAAATTGATATATACACAGACCAAGAAAAACAATAGTGCTTTTGTGTCCCCAAGTGAAATGGAACCATAAAACAAACAGTGAAAAACATGTAACGTGTACAGCTTGGTTTCCACAATTTTTTTAAAAGGCGACCAAAGATTAACTTAGTAATGATTCCAGCTTCTGTGTACAATAGTCAGAGCTGTTAAACTGGTTCGCTTTCAAATACAGTCGACGGCGTTTCGACCCTTTTACAGTGCAGGGTCTCTTCAGGACCAAGGGATATGGGGACAATCTAATGATCAGAAAAAGAAAAGAAGGCATACGCTTAGAATGCTATATGTCAGCAAGGATCCTTAAAAAGGAAGGACTTAGATGGAATAATGAGTACCTGATGGCGATTGTTCAGCCCCGTGAGACAGTGAAATAAGTGAGACACCGGTAAAGTGAGAGAGGAAAAGGGAATACTCACACGGGGACACGGTCGGGTGCTGCACATGTGAGAATACAAAAGTGTATTGATCAGTAAGCTGAAGATTGACGTTTGAGGTATTAATGAACTGTGGGTTATCGAGAAACTGGTCGTCTTACCCCCGTATGAGAGCCGAACTGGTGGGCTGACAAACGGTCTTAATCATAGGTTGCTCAATCGTGGTAGATGGCAGAAGTACATGACCCCCTGTAATAGTGAGCATGGTGTGTATGAGTATTGAGCAATACATCTTTGAATAATTGACCACAACAATGTTAAACAGGTGCAAGCAGGCTTACCACTTAGTGTAGTAGTGATGGAGCAGATTCTTCAATTTAATTGAACCGGCCGCGGGACCAATCGTGCCACGGAAATAGTATTACTCTGTGGGGTAATGCCAATAGGTTAGTGACAGCCCAACTCCCATCCAGCATTCTAAACGAGGGTCTCAGGGGCGGCGTGTTAGTGATGATAGCACTGGGGTCTCTCTGCGCTGTGGTTGATTAAGGTAGAGAAGGGCAGGGCATTAACTAACTTTTTCACCCGTAACCCCGTGACAAATGTAACAACCTTGATGACAGATGCCACTCGTCTCTAATGTGATCTTAATGTGTATTGTACTGCACGTGTGGACTGCAGGGCGCTGTAACCCATTAAGGTTTGCACAAAGCGTGGGTGCCGCCTTCCGTCTTCACTGTCGCATTAATATGCTAATCCAAGGGCGCACTGTTAGCTCGGCCCGCCACATGCGTAAGGCGCTTAATCTATGCAATAAGACGGCTAAATGCTAATAATGCGTGACGGCAACGGTGAGCTTTAAACAATAGTGTTGGCACAAGGCCGCCACTAGTCTCTAATGTTACATTGCTGTACTAAATATAAGGCGTGCTCTTGGCGGGCCTGCCATGCGTGCAAGGCGTCTGAATGCTGTTAATATTTTACAATGCGCGTGCTAAAGTACCGGGCGCTTTAACTAACAGTAGCACAGGTTATAGCTAGGAAATCAATATAAAAGAATGGCGAAAGAGATGTGCTGCCACCCACCTCTAATAGGCACTAATATATTAAAAACAGGGCGTGCTGTAGGCTGGGGACGCCATGTGAACAGGGCGCTCACCTTTGGAATGAATCTGTCAATTCGAACTGCTCCAGTCGTCTGCCTGGTTACAATGACAACCAGCTGGCAGAGCGTGTGTGCTTAAATACATGCAGTGGCAGACATCAGTACTGATCGCCATTTGCTGATGTGATCTGTGTTTCTGCAATCTCAGTTTGCACAGAAGAAAGACCGGTGTCTCAGAGGGGAGGAAGAAAGATACAAGAATAATGTAATGTGTGGAAACGCTATGGAGAGGCCTAATTTACATATATTAGTGTCCCGCGGCCGGTTCAATTAAATTGAAAAATCTGCTCCATCACTACTACACTAAGTGGTAAGCCTGCTTGCACTTGTTTAACGTTGTGGTCAATTTTTCAAAGATGTATTGCTCAATACTCATACACACCATGCTCACTATTACAGGGGGTCATGTACTTCTGCCATCTACCACGATTGAGCAACCTATGATTAAGACCTTTTGTCAGCCCACCAGTTCGGCTCTCATACGGGGGTAAGACAACCAGTTTCTCGATAACCCACAGTTCATTAATACCTCAAACGTCAATCTTCAGCTTACTGATCAATACACGTTTGTATTCTCACATGTGCAGCACCCGACCGGGTCCCCGTGTGAGTATTCCCTTTTCCTCTCTCACTTTACCGGTGTCTCACTTATTTCACTGTCTCACGAGGCTGAACAATCGCCATCAGGTACTCATTATTCCATCTAAGTCCTTCCTTTTTAAGGATCCTAGCTGACATATAGCATTCTAAGCGTATGCCTTCTTTTCTTTTTCTGATCATTAGATTGTCCCCATATCCCTTGGTCCTGAAGAGACCCTGCACTGTAAAAGGGTCGAAACGCCGTCGACTGTATTTGAAAGCGAACCAGTTTAACAGCTCTGACTATTGTACACAGAAGCTGGAATCATTACTAAGTTAATCTTTGGTCGCCTTTTAAAAAATTGTGGAAACCAAGCTGTACACGTTACATGTTTTTCACTGTTTGTTTTATGGTTCCATTTCACTTGGGGACACAAAAGCACTATTGTTTTTTCTTGGTCTGTGTATATATCAATTTGAATTTTACAAATCTGATAAAAAGAATTAATGTGAACATAAAGTCTGCAAGGCCCTCTTTCTTTCTGACATCACCTTAACCCGTTTTTGTGATTGCGATTGTGCATTTGATTATTATTATAGATTAGCCTAACTTTCCGCTGGAACCGTTGTTTCTGTTACACATGACATACCCTGGTTCCTAGTGAGTAGGGTGCCCCTTGTTCTTGTTTTCACCATACAATTTTGTCACAGCAAAGCTGGCAAACCACTCTCAACAAGAGTGAAGGTGTACTCCATAAGGGCAGTATCAACCTCAGCTGCTCCGTTTGCTGGCGTCCCGCTGCAGAAGATATGCCATGCTGCAACGTGGAAGAGCACCCTCATGTTTACGTAGCACTACTGCCTAGAGTCAGCGCAGAGAACTGATGTAGCCATAGGACAGGCGGTTTTGCGTCATCTGTTCCAGTGAGGTGAGCCTCTGTAAATATGGGTGATGTGAATGTCTGCTAATTTATATCACTGCATTGTATGCTGCATAATTGGCTCTTCCTAAATACATTACTTGGGTTTAGGTATGCATACTTGATTATATATGTATATAGATGTTGGACTATTACCCACCATCCTCAAGGGTACTTCTATTACTTATATATTTACGTATAAAAACTGCTTGCTGTTATGATTCAAGCATGTGAATCTATGAAAGATCCAATACTGGAGAGGAAAATGAGTTACCTGTGTCTGCAGTTCTCTAGTATTGGTATCTTTCATAGATTCACAGGCAACACACCCTCCTCCCCTTAGAGGCTCCCCTGATAGTTTGGGATTATTGATTCCCACTTGTGCTTGAAAATCTGAGGGACTCTGCCTCTGTTGGGAGCGTTCTAGAGGGTGCTGTCACCTGATTGGTTATAGTTCAAGTTTGGTCCTTTTAATAAAAAATAAAAAAAAGGACATAGGCTATTACACTGACTTTGCGTTGCCATTGTAGCCAACAATACAAACATGCTTTACTAGGGCACCGTGTGACTCCCACTTCACAACTGGGAATGATTCAAGCACGTGAATCTATGAAAGATACCAACACTGGAGAACTGCAGTTACAGGTAAGTAACACATTTTCTTCTTCAGAGTCCTTGCTTCTGTTCAGTGAGGCTGTCCTAGACACCCTAGCTGCTGGATGGGAGAAATCCATTTTGAGCATAGCTGTCCACAAACACCATATGCCTGTCCAGTTCACCTGCACCTTTGGTCTCTGCCGCTCCCCCCATCCCCTTAGCACCCTTCATTATCGGAGCATGTGGTTTTCCAGACGTTGTCTTCTGAGCAGAAACCAAACACCTTCGCAAAGATTTTTCTCTCTGGCAGCTTCACTCTCCACGTGGATAATGCTGTCCATGCCTTGCGGTAACTAACAAAACATGTGAATGTCTGCCTGCCAGAACATGTGAGCAAGCTGTTTTCTGACCCTGCGAGTAACAGCCTAGATACATCGAATTTGTTCCTAAAGTGTAGCTTTGACTCTCTGGACACTTGTGGTTGGTCACCCTGCATCAAACCGCTTGGATGCTTCCGCTGTATTTCATGAGCTGTCCAGGATATGCCCATGAACTTGCTAGTTGATGGGGAAAAGGGCAGACTTAACTTTGGAATGTCAAAAAAAAAAAAAAAAGGGCTATTGGCTCGTTCACAAGGCCTGGCTCGTTCACAAGGCCTGGCTCACACGCAGAGCGATTCCACCAACAGTGTTGGAAGTTCCTTGGTGATTCCATTGCTAAGCAGTTCCAATAGCAGCAACTGTCTCAGCCCCTCCAAACTCCACAGCAAATATTGCGCTCCTTTCAGGAGTGGGTCTAGAAGGGGTCACCAGCAGCGGTTTCTCATTTACCCATGGCCTATGGCTGCTCTGCTCACTCTAAACCTTTCAGACCCTCTTCAAGACTAATATTTTTTAAGCCTGTCTTTGGCCACTCTCCCTAGATCGTGGAGCCTCAACATTGAAAGTGGTCAAGAAGCTGGGGGTTTTAATAAACACCAACTTGGATGTTAATATCCGCTTTGCTTCGGTGACAAATTCTACTTCTTTCCAAGTTCTCTTGTATTCTAAAAAGAATTTCGCCTTTCCTGCTCTCTTCCTCAGTGAATTCAATTTAAAACTTCATGCATAGCCTTTATTCCTGAATAGTTTGTGAAGTATGATCATACCCACGTTTTTATAAATAATCCTAATCCTCCCCACCCAAATAACATCACCTCCCAGTTGGGGGTGTCTGGTCTCTCATTTTATCTCTCAATGGGAGGTGATCAAGGCAGGCCTCTGGGTGATCAAGATGATCCATTGGGGCTACGGTCTTCTCTTGATATCTTTTCCTCCAGACTTGAGCTGGCGAGCACTCTTTAGTTTCTTCCACAGAGTGCTTGCCTGTTTGTTATTCGTTCCTGAATAAAAGTCTTTACCTTGCTGTAAAAAGGATCCACAGAGGTGCTGTCTCCTGAAGAGCGGGGTATGAGATTTCTATCATCCTCTCTGTCTCCAAGGACAGGGGTCTGAAGCGTATCCTGGTTCTCTGCCTTCTGAACCTGTTCATCTAGCAGGACCAGTTCAAGATGCTGTCTCTAAGCTACGGTTTGGTGGTCTTGAACTCTGAAGATTAATTCTTGTTCATGGAGCTCTAGGACGTTTACTTTCACCTTCCAGTTCTCACCACCCAGAGATGCTATTTCGGGTTCACAGAGGGGGTCCCAGCTCTTTGTTTGGGGTCCTCCTGATTGGACTGACAACCCGCATGTTTTTACAAAGGAGCCAGTAGCAGCTTTGCTGCTATGGTTGGGAGTCCATGTATTTCTGTACTTGGACAACTGGCTGGTAAGGTGATTGTTCCTGGCACTGATCCAGGAACATCTCCAGATGATGATGATTCTTCCCCATGACCAAGACTTTGCCATAAAGGTCCAAAAGTCTCACCTCACTCCCACTCAGAGACTGACTTTAATTGTGGCGTTGCTTGATGCAATCCTTATGGAGGCCTTCTCTCCTCAGAGGATCACATATACTCGGGCAATTATTCTGATGCATCTGCTTAAACGTAAATCCTTGCCCTGCTGGTCTTGTGGCTATTGGGCTTCATAGCCTCATGCCTCCCATTGATGCCTTGCACTAGATGGTGTATGTGAGCACTCCATAGGTGTCTGTGGAGGCAGTGGCTGCAATACCTAGGAATTCGCTCAGCTCAGGTACAGATATTCCAGACTGTGTATTAGGATCTACACTGATAGATGGACCTAACCAACTTTCTGCAAGTTTGCCCTTTCAGCCCGTTTGCCCTTTCAGCCCCCCATAGGCTGAGGGTGCCATGGTCATGGATGCCTCTTTTCTACGATGCACATCTGGGCAACATGACTGCGTTGAACCCTTGGTACGTGTCAGGGCAGCACTTGTACATTAATGTGCTCAAGCTGCAGGTGGTCTTGCCCTGAAAACTTTTCTCCCTTTGCCCTCATGGAGCAAAATCCATATTCTGTTGGATGACTGCACAGTGGCAGCGTTGGATCATGGCCATATGTTAGGAGGCAATTCACCTATGGTACTGATGCAGCAACGTCCAATCTTCCTATTAGCGGCTCTTATAACATGCTCCTCGATTCTGAGAGCAAATGCGCCGAGTCTCCTTACTGGAGAACCATGAATGGGAAATATACCATGAGGTGACAAAGGCAGTCTTCTGCACATTGAAATTTCCATTTCTGGACCCTTTGTCAAGACCTAGAATAGAAAGTGTCCTCCGTTTTGGGCCTTATATGTTCCTTGGTATTGTGGGCAAAAAACAATGGATTGGAATGCAGCCCAAGCGGTTGCCAGTGGCTTAAATTCATTTAAGCATTCCATCCATCACTTTGTTGTTTTGGCATTTGATGCCCTAAGTGCAACAGGTATGCCCAGATGTGGGTCCCGTGCTCATTGTGCTACTGGAATCAAGCTATACGCAGCTGAAGAGCCCGTAGTTAGGGCTATACTGGTCCTCAGTTGCTTGTATTCAAGTTCACGGAGTACCTGGCTTGGTAGTTCGGGCTGGGCTGTTCCCATTGGAGGAGGGTCAAGACTGATTTGGCTGGGTCCAAACTGAGGTGGCATGGTGGGCAAAAAAAACAATGGATTGGGATCCAGCCAGAATGTTTACCAGTGGCTGAGAGTAATTCAAGCATTCCATCCATCACCTTGTTTTTTTGCATGAAGATTTAGGGCATTCAGAAGCTGGGAAGCCTGCAGCATAATAGAGAAGCATTGTCATTCACCATCAGTTTCCACACATGCAACCCATCTATGCTCAAAACCACCAATAAAACCTGTTTACTTTTCCATCATAAAAAAAGTTACTATGGAGTTATAATTAGCTTTAGTCATAAAATCATAATGTATTTTGGTTTTTTTTTAAACTCAAATTTGAAAGTGTTTTTCAAATGTAATGGTTATCTTAAAACCAAAACCCCTTGAAAGTCTTCAGTTATGGTCAACTTCACAAACTAAGGCACTGCATAACTCTGGCCCAGAATACCACAACAAGTGAATCTGTTTTCACAAGCCTTCCAGACACCTCCACTCGCCTGGACTCCTCCTTGCACAAATCCCACACATACGGAAAAGCAGATCTGGCAGTCTAGCTTTCTCCCCTGATTAGCGTGTATTGCACTCTGCAACTTTTCAGTAGTGTCAGACACCAATTCAGATGGAAGCAGTAGTCTAATTTCAAGCTTATGCATGCCAGATTATAAAGGTATGCTGATCAGAAGGTTTTGCTATACAGATTTGTAGATCGCACTATTACCTGGAAGGGTATCCTGGCGCTGGGCAAGTGAGTGTAGTCACACCTAGGGCATAGTGGGACTACTCGAAAAGCCAGGTTGTCAGCTTCTTGTGGAATTCAAGAAGTGAGGTGGAGGCTCTTATGTGTAGAGGCAGGTCGTTCCAAGCTGTAAGGGTGATGTAGGAGAAGGCTCGACCACCAGATCTGGTTTTCTGTATGCGTGGGATTTGTGCAAGTGCAGTCCGACAAGCTGGGGTGTCTGGAAGATGTTTGAAAGCAGTTGTGATTGTTGAGGTAAGCTGGGCCAATGTTATGTAGTGGCTTGAAAGTGTGGATGAGGAGTTTGAATTGTGCTAGTTTGTGAATGGGGAGCCAGTGGAGATCCTTCAGGTGTGGTGTGGTGAGTTCAGTGTGGGAGATTGAGAGTGATTCTGGCCTCAGAGTTCTGAAAGCCCTGCAGCTTTCTTGTGAGTTTTTTTTGTTGATCCCAGCATAGTGTTCCCATAGTCCAGCTTGCTTGTGACCAGGACATACATGACAGTTTTCTGGGTGATGATTGGGAGCCATTTGAACATTTTCTGACGCATCTTCAGGGTATAGAAGTATGAGTCGGTGACAACATTGACCTGGAGTGTCATGTGGAGTTTGCTGTTGATTATGATTCCGAGGTTCTTGCCGTGGGTGGTGGGTGTCAGTCCTAGCTCTGTTCACCACTAAGTGAAGTCCCACGGTGATGTGCTAAGCCTGAACATCAGGATTTTGGTCTTGTCGATGTTCAGCCTTAGACAGTCTTCATCCAGTGGGCAATTTCAGTCATGCAGGAATTTAACTTGATCCAGGTACTGGGTGTTTTGTCCATGAAGAAGAGAATGAGTTGTATGCCATCGGCGGAATTTGCTATTGTGGGAGGATGATGTTGGCTAGAGGGATCATGTATGTGTTGAAGAGGGTCAGGCTCTGGTAAGATTCTTGCGGATCTCTGCAGATGAAGTGGTGGGCGTCCGAGGTGTATGGTGCCAGACTGACTCACTGGGTCCTTCCAATCAGGAATTGGCAAATTCATCGGAGTGCTTGTCCTTGGATTCTTGTGTTGTATAGACGTTGGATGCAGATGGGGTGGGAGACTGTCAAATGCTACGGAGAGGTCCAGGAGGATGAGGGCCCCACCATGCCTCTTCTGCTCAGTCATGCGGATGTCATCTGGGGCAGTGATGAGGACAGTTTCCGTGCTTTGGTTGGGTCTGAAACCAGACTGAATTCTGTCAAGTAGTTGGTGGTCATTGAGGTATTCGTTGAGGTGTCTGTTGATGATGATTCTCTCCAAGTCCTCTGCCAGGATCGGCAGAAGAGGGGGAATCTGTCCCTAGTTGGCAAGCATTAAAGGTTACACAGAAGGTTTCTCAAGCAATGGGAGGACAGTTGTGTGTATCAAAGCATCTGGGAAGGTCGAGAAAGAGGTAGAGGCATTCAGAATGGGTGTGAGCATGGAGCTGATGTGTTGCACTCCTCTTGGGTAGGCTTAGTGGGGGCAGGGGTCTGACAGGGCACCCGAGTGGATGGTCTTTGTTGTGATGGTGGTTCCTTCTGGGTTGATGATGAGCCAAGTGGTTAGATTTTTTTCTTTGGGCAAGAATAGGAGGTGTTTGGCGAGGTCTGTTGAGTTCAATTGCGGGCTGAAGTTGCTGTAAATGTCGGTGATTTTGTTGCTGAAGAATTGAGAGAGATTGTTGCAGAGGTCCTGCGAGGGGGTGATCGAGTTGGAGGTGACTGATGGTGAGGTGAAATCTTTCACAATGGCAAAAATGTCTTTGCTTCTGTTGGTACTGGCACAAATGCTGTCTTGCAGAGCTGCACTTATGGTGGTCCAGACCATTTGGCGGTAGCGTCTTAGGGTGGACCTGAACGTGCTCCTGTCTGTATGGTCCTGGCTCATTCTTTGCGTTACAGTTGTTTGCAGTGGCGTTTCATCAGTCTGAGGTCCTCAGTGTGCCACCTGGCTTGTGGTCTGGATCTTGTTGTATTGGTGTGTTTGAGTTAGGGCCAGGAAGTAGGCGCAAAAGGTGATCCATTTGTTGAAATTCTTCGGGAAGTCTGCTGTGTTCGGGTTGGTGGTGTTGAGAGCCGTGTTCAAGTTCTTGTCAGTGATGCTGTTTCAGTTTTGGCAGGCTGGTCTGGCTGTGGTGCATGTGTGTTGGACGGGGATGCTGAACTTGGCATGGTCTTTTGAGAGGATTGGTGTGGGCTCATTGACTCGGATGTTGCTGAAATTGGTTACAAAAAAATGGGGTCCTGGGACATGGGTAGGTCCCTTTACTTTTGGGTGAGGCCCAGGCTTTTCAATGAGTGGTCTTGAGTTGGAGTCGGTGTTGTCTTCCAAGTGGAAGTTGAGATCTCTGAATAGGATGTAGTTGCTAGCATCAAGGGCAAGTTGTGCGACGAAGTCCGTGATGATGTAAGTTAAAGTAATGCTCGGTTCGGGTGGTCTGTATATGAGAGAGCGAGAAGTTGGCAGTGACATGGAGCTTGAATGACAGGTGTTCCATGTTGAAGTATGACTTTTCTGTGGATGTGGTGCAGCTGATGGTGTTCTCGTGGACGATAGAGAGTCCGCCTCTGGGTCTGTGAAGTCTGTCTTGCCTGGCAATCTTGTAGGCGGGGGGGGCGGTTGGCTGTGGCGATGGCGGGTGCCAATGCAGGGTTCAGCCAGGTTTTCATGAGGAAAAGCAAGTTAGGGGGCCTTGTCGTGCAGCAGGTCCTAGGTCTCTATGGTGTGTTTGGTGAGTGAGCTGGTGTCGAGGAGCATGCATGCGAGTGGGTTGTTGTAGGGCTGTGAGAGCATGGGGCATTGGGTGCTGTTGGTGCGGTGCATGCTGGGTGTGGGTAAAAGCATCAGAACTTGCAGGAAGTGCAGGAGAATGCTCCCTTGGTATTGTGTGGTGTGGCGAGGCAGCGTGTGGAGTGGCTGCCGCCGTTAAAGGTGCGGAGGGTTGCAGCATGGTAGCTTCGGGAGAGTGGAGGACCAGGGATTCTGGCACTGGGCAAGGCGTGGATGGGCACAGACAGTCTGGTCTTTGGCGCGCTTTCGTAGTACTAGCGCATCAGCTGGGCCTCCAGGCTTTGGCAGCAATTAAATAGGTTCTGGGAGGGAAGAGGAGTGCTTCCTGTGCAGATGGATAATGGAAGTGACTCCTCTTGCTTGACTTATTCTTTTTAAGGTAAATAGTTCAGTGCACTCTTTGAGCATTGCTTTGCTGCTGAAGCAATTGATTTTTATATAGAAAAAATCCTAATGACTTCCGTTTCCTGGAAAGGGAGGGAAAGGTGCAGTACTCATACCTTTAGGCCACAAGAAATCATTTCAGTTTTCTTGCTTTTCCCGCTTAATAGAAATTCTGTTGTGTTAGTGTTCTGCTTAAAAAAATATATATTAGGAAAAAAACCAACTTAAAAAAAAACATTATCCATTGTTGGGCTGCATGTCACGCTGACTAGTGAGGCTGATGTCCTATGGTTCTGACAAATAATCAGAGCAGATTTCATGGGCATTGGAAACGTTTGTGTGTGCAGCCAAAGTAGTTGATCACTTTGGATATAGGAGGATCTAAAGCAGCAGTGACTTAAAACTCTGTGGACCCCCAAAAGTACCTGTGATGTCCATACAACTGAACGAGAGCTTGGCTGCTTATGTGACTTTCAAGAAGGATTTAAACAAGAAATGCTAGTTTTTCTAATATAGTCGACATAGCGTAGAATGAATAAGCCGCAAAGCATGATTACTTGCTGTATTGCCCTCCTGAAATCATTTCATAAGTTCTTCCGTAGCTAAAGGTTTGGCAATGTCTGTACCTTTTCTTGGTGGGAATCCAATTCGGATGGATCTAAGATGTGGTTTTCTACCAAATAAATAAAGGTGGTTGGCAGCAACTCTTTATAACGATTAGATATAAGAGTAGGCATGAGTGTGAATAGATGGTAATAGGTAACATACTTGAGGTCCAAATTAGTTACTTTAGTAGGCTGGATACAATATCTCTTTTCAAAGCTGAGTGAAATATCTCACTAGGTAATCTTTTGCTGAAAACCATTTTTGAAAGGCTGCAGCAAAAGTGGTATTAAGTAGTCTTCAAATGTGACCTGATCATGGTTCCATAGGGGACAAAGCCAATTTATTTGCATAAAATTTCAGCTAGGTTTACATCTGGGATAATGAAGTCCAGATGGGCTCCTTAACAGCTACATCACTTTAAACCACTGTAGGGATACATATATTTTTTAGCAGTGTTTGTTTTGTAAACCTACGATTTTTGTGTAAGAAAAAAGAACATTTGTCACAGAGGGCTGGAGTGACAGAGATGGAGTTTATTTATCTTGGTTTTTTTAGATATTGAGCAATGGTTTTACAGATCAGTGGTTTGTAAATTTGACTCCGCGTCCTTGTTGGGTGTGCAGACTAATTGTGAAATTCCAAGCAGCTTTATATCAGCAATCGGATTGTATGTTTTCGAGTGCTGCTGCCTGTAGGATAAGTCCCCCAGGATTAACAATTGTTGCCATGCTATGGCTACGCGGGTGATAATTTCTAGGATTTTTCTGCTAATATTTGCAGTAGCTGCGGAAGAAGATGAACTGCTAGGATAGTAAAAGTGATAGCTGGCGAAGTGGAGATTAAGCATGCCAAAAAACAAATCAGGACTTAAATAGTCCCAGGGACTATTTTGTTTGTGCGTTGCAATGAATGACTCCTTATGATAACCAGCCACCCCCACCTCTTCCCGAGGAGTGATTATAATGGGCAGTTTTGAAATCTCCGGGAAGAGCATTAGCTAGATCATGTAAGAAAGCATCCATTAGCTGGGTTTTTGTTGGTACAAAGAAGTCCCAATTATTTGCAAGCAAGAGATTGTGAGTTTCACACAAGTGTTTTACCATGGATCTTAGTACAGCTGTAGAGGGCCTGAATTGATGGCTTTTCGTGTCCTATCCACATGTTTATTTTCCATAATTTTACAATGTATTGCTGGTTTGTCACTTGTGAGATCCCAGTGCCCAACAGCTAACCACCCAGCTAAATGTTTTAATATTTCCAAAATGTATTCTAAAAAAAAAAAACTAAAAAAAAACAATCCCTCATGGTTGCTTTTTTCGACCTTATTATCCACAACATACCCTTTGACCAGTAGCGTCTGCCTCGGGACGGGGGTGGTGGGGTGGGGAAGGGGGTTGGGGGAGGTGTTTTAAAAAACTAAAAATAAACTTACCTTCTTCGCCACTGCAGCCACCGCACGTCTCTCCTCTGTCCTCGCCAGCACCCAGGCTTCCGCACTCTTCCAGCCAATCACGACGCTGCAGGAGCAGCGTCGTGATTGGTCTGAGCGACCTGTTTGGCCGCTCAGGCAGTGCATGTGAGCCTGGGCATGTTCTCCACTGGGCTGTGCAACACAGCCCATTGGAGAACATGCCAAGTGCACATGACTGTTTGGCCGGCCCCAGAGAGCTGTCCGAGCCATCATGCGCACTTAGGGAGGGAATGCAAACCACTTCTGCTCCCTGTGACGTCGGGGAGCCTAGCCCCGCCCCACCCAACCTGGCTGGAGTCCCGCAAAGACAAATAAAATGATAACTTCTTGTTATTATGATTTTATTTTCCACTGCTCAAGGAGCAGTGGGGCGACGTTCCTCCACCTTAACGGAGGGACTGCTGCTGCCTTTGATGTGAATTGCAGAATCTTGCAGATCAGAAATATTTTTATGCTTGATTTAAAAAAAATAAAAAATAAAAAAAAAGGTAAACATGCTGGACAAGTAGGATTCCATGTAGGTAACTTTACCTGAAGCTTGGTTTTTGACAGATAAAAAATAATCACAGCATTGTTGATCAAGGCACAGTCGCTTTAAATAGGTACAAAGTTCAAATGTGAATCCACAAAGACTTGAAGCATAGGCTTATTGATTAGCTCCAAAGTGTGTGCTGCTTTCTAAATACCACCATAAGGAAGAGTCTTCTCTCGAAATGTGAGGGTTGTCTGAACAAGGAAGTGATCAAGCTGCACCTTAGGGTGTTACACCCTCTGGAAGGGTCTCTTCATGAGCTTGAGCTACAGTAATATGATGTTTGTGCTCTCTTTTACACCAGTGCTGTCTTAGTGTCCTTCCTCTTCAACATCTCCAGCCCAACTGATGCTTCCATCGCCCTTCTACAGTGCCTGTTGCTCTCTGTGGCATTGGTAGGTTGCAGTGCTGAGCTCACAAAAGTGAAACTGCTGCCTTCAGACACCTCTTCTTGTGTTCAGATCAGCATCGTGGTGACGATTCCACTGTGGGATCCTCTGGGGGCTCTGGCACAGAACTTCATATTCCTGTGAGATTAGGCATGTGTGGAAGAGTTAGAAGAATATTTGTTAACATACATGTGCTAAAATTTGGATCAGCTAGTCTTGGTTCCAAGTATGTCTTCCCTGGAGATGATCTTCCCACCAAGAGAGCAAAACTGTTCATAAGAACTGCAAAGTTATTTTGAGCCAGGTTTTAAAATTGACACTCTTCAACAAGTGAGGGAACATTTCCCAGTTTTGTTCACAGGAAAATGCTAGCTAATTTAATTCTTTATACTTTTAGTCAAAGAAATGGGGATATATGTAGTATTTGTATCAAGTAAGATGTTCTGCCATTTCCTCATTCGGGAACACACCACATTGGAAGCCTGAAACACACACACACACTTTGTTTTGTGTATCTTTGAATGGCAGTGGACTTGTTTTAAAAGTGATCTTAGTTCATTTGCTCATACTCCATATTTGAGCTGCTCATTGTTCTGCATGGTTCTGATTGCGCAAATCCCTGTTCCTTGCTCAACTAGATCCTGGCTGTTGTCAGATCCAGCTTCATGTTTTGATTCTTGTAATCTGTCCATTGTTCTCAGCAGGGCACTTGCCAGTCTTAGAGTGGCTCCTGACTCTGGGGCGACCTGCTCTCCCTTGTTACCGCATGGGTAGAGGGATCGCCTTAGTGTCCAGCAGTTCACATCAGCATCACCCTGGCCTACAGCCATTATCTACTCTCAGCCCTTGGTCACCAAGATGAAACCTCCTCGCGTCCACTGTCAAGGGAGGAAGACGTCAAAATTGTAAGTACACTTCCCCCCCCATCTGCTGAGTGTTTAGTTTCACTTATAGCTCTTGGCCACCACTGGAGCACAAGATTCCCAGCATATCATTCCATTGTTCCTGTTAACATAAGGGCCAAATCTATGCCTAACTGGCTGGTGGCTTTAAGTAACATTGCCTGCAGTATCCGGCTGACAGCACAGAACTATGATCCTGCCCCTAGATACCACCAGCTCCAGGTTAGCCCTGAAAAGGTTACCAAATTATTCTGCCACTCTAGTTCACATGTATAGTTGCAGTGACCTGGATAAAGTTTGGTTCTGAGCGATTTTATTACCCAATTTCAAACTTTTAGCTACCGTCCTGTGAAAAAGAGGCAGTCTTTGTAGTTATTTTGAATACACTATTGTCTCTTTGGGAAAGGTAGTCAAGTTTTCTTGCATGATATTAGTCATTTTAATTTATGAGTGACACACACACACACACACACACACCCTCTGAGTAATAAGTCATACTGCTCTACCTACAGATCCCAGGTGATTTAATAATTATGCTGATCTCATAGTGGTGATGTGGCCCCTGCTTTAATATATTGGGTTTTATTGTCCTGAACATGCATCAACACAAGTTTTCTATCTTCTAAAGAGTTAGAATGTCCTTCTGTGTGGAGTATACCTGCTTTGTGGTCGACCCTAGTCTGTGCACACTGCTTATGTCACCACAGGATAGCAGACATTTTCTTATATCCTCTAGAGCAATTCTCATGTGTGGCTAATGCTCTTCACTAATTACATGCTGTCATCTTCATTGAAGGGACGGTGTAAGCTCTCATCTAAGGCTTCTCATCTGTCCTCATTTAGTCTGCAACCAGCTCAGATTTCTTTTTCATGGGTGCATGCTGCAACCCAGTTTATTTTGATTGGGTCCTCATACCTCTGTTTTTGAAGAATGTCAAGCATCACTAAGAACATGGTACTTTTTGATGTCAATAAATATCCGATTAACTCACTTTCCTTTAGAAAGACCTTTTGGTCTGCTTTCAAGTTTTCTCATCTTGTTCTGCAATTTTAGTCTACACAACAACTGCTCAGTCAGTGCCCATTAGATTCCATTTATTTTAGACACGAACACCTCCCTATCCATTACTGCTATAGCCTACCAAAACCTTTTTCAAACTGCTGACAGTACCCTGGTTTCCCCTTATTTTAGGTACAGTATCTCAGATGGGGCTATGGAAACCCCATCTTTGAGCTGGCAGATCAGAGGCCTGGTAAATTTTACACCCTCTTAGTATACCCCTGCTAGGGAGAACCATCTTAGTTTGACTTAACCTATGTTATACTTTCATAAAATAACTTACCCAATTAGAACTGACGTATGTATGTAGTGAATTGTAGTTTACATGCCATGCACCAGGTAATAAAAGAAAAACCCTTTGAGACCCAGGTTGCGTCTTTCTGACATCTGCTGTTTCTTAGAGACTTCTACTGCAGATGCCTCCCCTTTTTAAGATTCCTCAGCATCAGACTGGATCAGGAAACCTTTAACCAGTACATCTGTAGGTGGAGCCTCGCGATTCCGCATAGATGCTGTTTCGGAAATTACATGTGGAGCCAATGTAGGCCCACTCCTGCCTGCTGTCAGTTTCGTTCTTTCTGTACGACTAGGCATGAATCCGGAGCTACCTCTCTTTCGAGATCCGTTTGCATCAAAATTTGACAGTGCAAGGGACATGTCCCCTCCCAAGGCGGCAGTTTAAACGTGGCAAGGACTGTCATAAACAACTGTCTTTGACAGATCCTCATCAGGTTTACCTGTGGTGCCTGAGGTTGAGTCACGTCTCTAAAGCCTGTAGTGACTGGGCGTTGATGAACCCGAAGGCTGTACGGGGCCATGAGGCAAAACTATATTTCGACAAACATCAGAAAATTCCATTCCGAGACCAGTCCAAGTGAAAGGGTCAGTCTCGGTCCAGAATTTTATCCAGAGTTCGATCACCTTCACACTCCAAATCTTCAGGTAAGTCGAAGAATAACATTTAAAAAATCCAAGCGGGACGTTGTCCCTTGCTGCCACTCTCATACACCTGCACAGGAGTCTCCATGCCCCTCGATCTTGCTCCCATAGTCTATCGGCATTGGAGCCCATCTCACAACTTGTTTGGGCACAACCTGAGGCAGATTTAAGAGTTCTACAAGCACAAGGTTCAGACTCTTCAGATCCCTTCCGATGCCCTCTGGTATGCATGCGGGCCTCACGGAGCAGAGAGGTTCTCCATCTGGGATACCGCCAGTGGATTTGCCCTCTGCAAATTGGACCCTCTGACACCATTGCATTGCGTCCGGTTCGGCGACGACTGCACTGACACCGGAAGACTAGGTGCAACCCATTGTGCTGTCCGACTTGGTCAGCGATGCGCCGACCTTGACTGAGGCAGTGTTTGGTACCTATTGAACCACAATTTTCTCCATCTGAGCTGCTTGGCATCCCACCTCTGCAGGGCAGATCCCATACTCTACATTCATTGTTTGGGACGTACTCTGATAATGACTAAGATGCAGTAGATGAAATTGGCCAACCCTACCATGAAAAAAACTGGTATGATGACCTCCAGGTTGTCTGAGGTCTTAACCCCACTCCTGATACTGGCCTAGTCTTACTCAAAGGTCCGGCCTCTGAAGAAAGCACCTCCTGTGCGGTGGTCATGTAGAGGTCAGCCATAATTCTTGACCTCCAACTCCCACATTAGAGGTCAAAACTAATGGCCTGACTCAAGTCCTCCAGGCGGGGCAAACCAATAATGAGCCCCTGCTGCCTTTCAATGAGGCACTCACTGATGCTCTCTTAGGGGTCTGGACCAACCCTTACTCTGGCCCTCCATAAAATTCCCTAATTGCGCCACTGACCTGTCCTGTAGACCCCACATTTTAGTCTTGGCACCCCTGTCTTGAGAAATTAGTGGTGCAGGCTTCCCAAACCTTTCCTAACTACTCTCCTGAATAGGGTGTCCAAGAGAGCGGAGACTTTCTTGAAGAGGGTATTTTCTTCAACTGTTCGGTCAATGCAAATTGCCTTTCTGAGCCGCTACTTCAACGCTCTCTGGGATTCTGTTTCTCAAGCCCTCCCAGATGTCTCAGAAGACCTTCGCCCTGTAGTGACCCAGGCCATACAGGATGGCTGTGACTCTAAGTTTATAAACTGTTGTGGCCTGAATACCAGAGATTCCACTGTGCGAGTCTTTGGCACTAGTGTCGCTATTCATCGCCACACCTAGTTATGGTCTGCAGTTTTTCAGGTGATGTCCAGTCATACCTTATGGACATGCCCTTTGATGGGACTCTCCTCTTTGGGGACAAAGCAGATTCCGCTCCGGATCGCTTAAAAGAAAGCAGGACCACAGTGTGCTCCTTGGGTCTGTTTGCTCCACCTAGCCAATAGCTTTGTTTCTTTTATTCTTTTTATGGCTTTGGCAGGGGTACCAGCTGTTTCATTGGCGGAGGCTGTGGGGCCCACTGACCCCAGTGGTCCGGGACAGTGCGCTAGTCAGTCTGCTGACCCCCAATTCCCTCCACGTGTCTCCACCTGCCAAACCCCTTTAGTGTGTCCTTAATAGAGCACACCTACCCAGTTTGAGACTGGATCTAGTGATTTTTTTGTTAGCTGGTCATAATATCGGACAGGTGAGCCCTGTAAATTGCCCAGAAGGCATACACCTTACCCTTTATGGTAGCTCTGCCACACCTTCTACCATCTGAGGAACGGCTGGAGGAGGACCATCCTTCTGTCTTTTGACAGGTACTGCAAGCCCCTTTGGCCAAAGGTGCTATAGAGACGGTACCTGTGCCAGAAGTGGGTCATGCTTTTTATTCTCGCTACATCCTATTTTTGACCTGCGTGCCCTCATAGCCTTCCTCTACAAGGACAAATTCAAAATTCTCACCCTGGCCCAGGTCTCGTCTGCCCTTGATCCTGGAGACTGGATGATGGCATTGGGACCTGCAGGACTCCCATTTCCATATACCAGTCGTGCGTGCCCATCAGCGCTGCCTGCAGTTTGTTTTAGGACAAGAGCATTTTTAGTACGCTGTGCTCCACTTTGGTTTCATCAGTACCCCTCGGATGTTCACGAAAGTGATGGCGGTGGTAGCAGCACAGCTTTGGAGGTCCGGGATCCCAGTTTTCTCCTTCCTCGACAACTGGCTGTTGAAGGTGGGCTCGCACAAGGCAGTCGTCAACCACTTCCAGACTACAACAAACCTATAATCTTTGGGAATTTATTATCAATGTGCCAAAGTCACACCCGACTCCTTCTCAAACACACTCCATCAGGAACAGGGGTGGGAGCACACCGCTTCACCTCCCAGCAAGGTTCGCCCCTGGCATTCTGGTTAATGCAGTCTCTTGTTGCTTGCTTTGCTCTAGTATTCAGAGTGTTTCGCCAGAGTTGGCGCAGATAGTGCTGATCTCTAGACACGTGTTTCTGGTTCTTTAACCGTCATCAGTAGAGATTAAGAATTCAGATTTGGGGTTTGCTGAGTAGGCTGCCAAACATTGCATCAGGTCAAGTACCTCTCAGTGGCGCGCGGGTGCTTCTTCCACGAGCTCGTCAGCTCAATGACTCACGGGAGTACTTTTAAACAGGAACAGGGGTGGGAGCACACTCCATCAGAGCCATTATGGACACGGTTTGGTTTCATCAGCCTATGATTCCGCTCTTTCAGCCTCGGTCTTGTATTTCATTGAGGTGGACTCTGAGGCTGTTGGGACTGATGGACTCTTGCATCTGCTGGTAAAGCACACAAGGTGGCATATGGAGGCTCTGCAGTGGGATCTGATGTCTCAGTGGCCTTAACATCAAGGGAACCTCTCTGATCTTGTACTGATCTGAAGTGGTGGTTACTGTCCTGCGATTGGGTCAGTGGCAGACCCCCTCCCTATCCAGAACTGACAGTGGTGACTAATGCGTAACTTCTGGGTTGTGGCGGCCATCAGGGAGAGATGGATATCAGAGGCCTCTGGTACCTGGCGGGGTGCCAGCTCCATATCAACCATCGGAAGTTGAGGGCCATTTGCTTGGCTTTGAAAGCCTTCTTTCCATCAAGAGGAGGCTAGTACTGGTGTTGCGTACAACACCACTGCCATGTGAAACTGCAACAAACAGCGCATCGTGGGGTTATGGACCCTGTGGCAGGAGGCACTCCACCTCTAGGAATTTGCATGGTGGTGACCTACCTGGATGGATTTTTGAGTGCAAGTGTGAACAAGCTCAGTCGTCAACACTTAGCGGATCACACGAGTATCAATTCACCCAGAGATGGGCAACGTCTCTTCCGTGAATGGGGAAATATTTGGCTGTATCTATTTGTCACCGCTGAGAACATTCAATGCTAGCTGATCTGCCGGTTGGAGTTTCCAAGGCACCTAGGAGATGCATTCCACCTCTGGTGTGACTCAGGACTCCTGTATACCATCCCATAAATACCACTTCTGTCCAGAGTTTTGAAGAAGGTCAGGACTGACCTGGCCCATGTCATTCTAGTGGCTCCAGTTGGGCACAGAGAATGAGGAATTCAGAACTCCTGGAAATGAGCATCGGTCCGCCGATCCGGCTTCCCCTCCGGGAGAATCTGCTGTCGCAGAAACTAGGCAGAGTGCTACACCAGAGCCTTCGCATTCTCCACCTTCATGGTCGGAGATTGAGCAGTGACATCTGAATACTTTCAGACTTCCTCCGAAGGTGGCTGATGTCACCTTGGCAGCGAAGCATCACTCGACAAAGACAGTATACGCCAGTTGGTGGGAGACATTTGTGGCTTGGTGCAGTGCATAACACATAACACTCTCTAGGCAGGCTAAGTTATCTGATGTTTTGTTTGTTGTCTTCTGCGCCTGGCAAGGCTGTGATCTAGGCACATTTAAAAGGTACCTATCAGCCTTCTCACAGTTACCGGACTATCCCTCATTTAAATCACTCATTGTGTTGCATTTTTGGAAAAGCCTACAATATGAGTTTCCTCCCTCTCCTTTTGCCGTGCCATAGTGGGACCTTAATTTGATTCTCACTTATTTGATGTGCTCTCTTTTTAAGTCTCTTCCAGCTGTCCCTTGTGGTTTCTCACCCTCAAGAGTGTTCCTTGTCGCCATAACATCGGGGCAGCGAGTGAGTGAGCTTCAAGCTCTGTGTTTACCCCTCCATACACCACCATCTCCACACACAAACTGGTGACATGAGCATCCTATTTGCCAAAAGTTGTGACGCTGTTTCACATCAGTTCAAAATATCACTTTACAAGCGTCTTTGCTCCGCCTCATCCCTCTAAAAGTAAATTCAAAAAGGTTCTCCTATAGCAACCCATCATTATCACCAAGTATTACAAATAGATGACGAGCTGGGATGTTGTAAAGCTCACAGAAAGGTCTTGTTGACAGAAGATTGATGAGAATGCCTTTGTATCGCGTCCACGTTCTTGAAACATAGGGCGATGATGTTAAAACTTGATATTTGGCTTCAGGTTATGCAAGGAAAGTCTACCCCAATTGTATCTGAAAACACCAAATTTTTCTGCGTTTGAAAGCAAAGCATCCAGACCTTGGCCCCTTCAAGTAAAAGCTTAAAATATCTTTAATTGGAATGTAGCTCACACGTAAACCTTTACATTCAACAGTATTAAAAAGTTTACAACTAGGAGACACATTATTTAAGCAAACAGTCTCAAGCTCATGAGCACAAGCTTCACCCAGAGGATGTACACGGTTTTTCACATTGAGAGTTCCATTCCCATAGATCTCACAGGTAGACTAATAATTCCGACTGCACTTCTCATCTCACATGAATCTTTTTTTTTGTCAATTAGTTTGACTCCATGTGCTTTTCCTATTGAGCTGCAAAAGCTAGTTAAATTTAAAAAGTCTTAATTTTACATGATTTTATTTCCTTGAAAATGATAGCGATGCATGAGTTTGCGAAAGTTTGCATCTTTTCATCTTGCAGCGAGTCAATTTTCACTTACACATGATGACCCCCTGAGGAGCAGTGCGCCATTCTACATCTCAACTAAGAATGCCTTAACTGAATATCTTGGCTAATTCAGTCCTTCAGTATGGTCCCTTAAATGTGATAGAAGATTACTTATGATACTATTCCCCCCCTCCTCCCGTTTATCACGTTAAGGATATACTCAAGAATGCTGCTTTTCTACAGTTGGAAAGTGGGGATAGCTCCTGTCAACAATTACTCCGTTAATAATCAAGCACGTATCACAGAGTGGGGATTTATCCCACAGAGCTCCCCTAATTGCCACTAGACTCATAAGGAAACCAATTACAACTAAAAAGGCAAAATCCTAATCTCTTCACTCTCAAAATACTAGCCTGCAGAAAGCCATTCTCAGTATCCCAGAGTCTCAAGATGGATCAGAGATCACTACACAGATATACTACCATAGCACTCTTGACAACCCCAGTAATCTACCTCAAACACTGGAGTGTGCAGCCCATACACTAGACCTAAGGACATACGTGAGCACTGATCTCATCTCTGAAACAAAAAGAAATACTAATACAAGTTCCCTGAGCACTTATTGACTCCATCTCCACTTCAACTTTCTTTGCCCCTGAAACCGCAAAAATGCTTTAATAAACTCAAGTTAAAAACACAAGCAAAACAAAAATCAGTAATCTACACTGAGAGCCCCCTCGTTACCAGTAGAAAATACCCTTCAAATCTGCCACCTACACCCTATCATACAGCAAAATATGCTCCAGTATAACAAAAGGTTAATTCAGTAAACCGGACACAGGTTTTTTGGAACTTTAATGTCCAACAAGCTGCCAACTGTAGCATCACCTGTCTCACCAACATATCACAACCATTCACTGAATTCCGTTCACTATTGCTTGTATTCCGAAAACACCTTGCCATACACTATACAGATCCAGAAAGCTCTATGTACTGTAATAAAAGATCTGCTCTACATCTACTCCACACTCAATAGCACCAATCTGAATGTTCCTGTCCATTCCTGCCCTACCAACACCATAATCTGCATCTCCGGTTGGTTATCTACAGCCCTTGATGTGATAATGCGAAAGGTCATGTCTGCTCTTTTAGGGCAGAGCCCTTGTTCACTCAATTAAAATACTCAAACCGGTTGCTCAAAAGAAAATGGTGTTTGCCCTGAAGATAACTAGATAAACTGATATTCAAGGCTCAAAACGACGCTACATAGCAATCGTCTACAAAGAAAACAAAAAGCCCATTACACTAACAGAGCGGCCTCTTTGACCATTTATCAAAAAGAGGTTCTGAAATTGGTCAGTGAACTACAACTCAACGGATCTACCTATCAGGCTTTTGTAAACTATGCAGTGTTCTGGCCACATGCTCAACAATCTCATAATTTCAACCAACACCTACAACAAAATATGGCAGCACTTGGCCCTTGTGAAGTCCATCCTCCCACACATTCAAATCCCCAATGTGAACCATACTCTAAGTAGTCTACAGTGCCTATCACATTCCACTCCTACTCGACATACCTCAGTCTAGGAGACTCTTCCCTACCCCCCACCACCTGCTACCTACTAGCTATAAGTGCATAATGAGGATAACCTCTCTCTCTAAAATCAACATTTCCAGTCCATGCATAAAGGTTTCACCACAAGAAGACCCATCTCCAAAATACCCTATCCAGTTAAAATCCAGAAACATTTTATGCTCGACCAAATTATTGCACATCAAATCTCACCCATGCCTTGTGGGGTGCGAGGGGCGAATACTGATGAGGGAGGCTAATAGAGGATTGCGAAACAGAGATGGCCAGAGCCTGGGAGACCCTCATGCATGACCTAGAGCACCCAGAGGTGGAGACCCAAGAAGAAGAAGGAGCAGACCCATAGGGAACACCCTCTGACACATGTACGAGGCCAGAACCAACGCTACCTAGATAGCTCCCGTGTTGGATAGACCCCACTGACTAATACACTACCTCTACACTACGACACCCCACAAATGCACTCGGATTGCTTGCCATCAATTCATCCCTTCACCCAAGACACAAATCATTATATTGACTTCTCGTGGGATGGGGGGGATAATTAAGGTTATAGATCCAATGCTGGCTGAGATTATGGTGCATTCAGATATGTATTTACCAGTTGATATGATAAATGAGCACATAACAAATGTAATGTTGTGCACTGCTAAACTACTATGCTGTTGAAAAAGGATCAATAAAATCTGTTTAAAAAAAAAAATCAAATCTCACTCATGCCTTGACCTAGCCCATTTACGGTACATATTAGTGAGAGGAACCAAATGCGCACTCATTAACATATGGATCTACCCTAAACCGATAGCTGATGACTATAACACTTGGTTTCTCCCTCTTAATATTTTATTAGACTTGGACAAAATGAACAATCGCATCATCCTCCCTATCCAGAATGGACTAGCAGTACAAGGGTCTGCATAAAAATAAATTTCCCTTTTAAACATAACTCAGTTGGTAAACTGGCTACCCTACTGATTCAAAAGAATTCTGTACTACTTAACACTTACAGGACACCTCTCAATGCCTATCCAGACCTTTGATATGTCATGCTACAGTTATGATGATGTGAGACCAATGTATTTTTTGATGGATACTTCTGTCTGCAGTTTTCTCACCTCTTAAATGCACTCTCAGGCACCAGATTTGTCTGGAAAAGTCCTCTCCGTAGCTCTTCCCCGATGGTAGGGGACGCCTAGCTCCCTTCGACCCTGGAAGTGACATTCCTTTGAATTTGCTGACTCCATAAAGTGCCCCAACCTTCGTGCCAACGTCAGTTCTCATCTTTTTTCACCTTTAATGAGGTTCCGGAGCTCTTTTTCTCCTTTGCAAATAATTTTCAAAGAATGTGCAACAACAATGTCCACTCCTAAATGTTCGGGGTTTAAACTATCACGACTGTGAAGGACAAATGTCATGGACCGATTCCCATGATCTGTCTGTTTGGATTCTAATCAGGACTCCAACTTTTGTGAGTTGTCTCATAGCAAGCACCACAAGGCAAAGTCAAAGAGCAAGAGGCCAAGCTTTTATGGCCAGGGCCAAGGACAGTAGAGGTAGGAATTGAGTTAGTTCTTGTTCTAGATCTCCAGCATTGTCGGTGTAGAGGTCCTCCTACAAGAAACATAAAAAGAGGAAGCAAGCGTAAGCAAAGTAAGTGATCAAGGCTGCTCACGGACTCCTCTTCAAAGCCAGAGTTGGTCAGGGCCACTTCGCTTCAAAAGCCAATGCCTCCGGAGGTGCTGGTACCCGCCCCACAGTCGTGCCCGGAGCAGATCTGGTGCCATATCTTGATGTCATGTATGAGGAATTTTGGCATGCAGTGGCCCCCTCTGGAGTGCCATCGTGCCACATGGTACCTCTGGAGCTGTTGTATGGGTTCATACCAGCAGGTCTTCCCTTGGCTCCCTTTGCCCCCACCCCTTTTGTCCTAAAAATGGTGCTGCCAACATTACTTCAGACGCCGTTTCACACAAGACCTTCCCCACCACTGGAGCCATACTCTGCAGCCTCCCAAACTCCAGTTTACAGGTCAAGGAGGTTAACACAACATTTATCGGAAGAGCAACAGTATTTGATGTATGACCTTGTTGGTACTGAGTGTCCGAGATGATCCTCAAGAGCCTATGCAGGGATTCCAGGGCCTAGCAAAGGAGATATTGACTATTGCCTGCACCGGGATTCGTGGACTCATCTGCATTTTCCTACCATTCAATTATTTTCAAGGCAGTGGATATTCTGGAACTCCTCTTGCACTCTAAGACTAAGTCTAACATCCATTCACACCTCTGAGTTAACGCTCCCATTTAAAATGGTTCGGTTGATCCTGTGCTATCAACATGGATCATACCATCTTCAGCTTCTGCGGTCAACGTGCTATTGCCAGAAGATATCATCCTCGCTCTGGTAACCCCTTGTTCTAATTGAAACAACCATCTTGTTTCACCCAACAACCAACAAATTTAATTCTCATCCAGACTAATGCCTGCAAATATCCTGAACGCTCCTTAGGTAGTTGAAAAAGATTGAAGCCTGGGCCAAGAAGATCTTCGTGGCTGGGAGTCTAGCCCTCAAATCCTTAAATGCTACATGCTTATTGTGACATTCTGGTCACACCCTCTGGGATAAGTTGGGTCGCTGATCCCTTATCTCCCAAACTTGAGGTCCACTTTCAAGACCTCTTCAGAGATGGGCAGGAAACTTGAGGCCATGTCTTCCAGTCAGGCCTGAATATGGCAGATTTGGTTGCCAGATCCATGGAGGACGTCAGTCTACGTTAGATGACGTGCCTGGCTAAGAGCCTCTGAATTCTCTTCAGGCATCCATTCCATGCTATGGACCTCCCCTTCAAAGGCACCAAATTGTTTGGGGAATAGACGGATTTAGCCTTTGAATGTTTCGGCTACAGCATTTTCCTTTGGACTGCAACTCCAAAGGAAGGTGTTTTAAGGATTTTAGAAGTTCCCCAAAGCATCTTTCACATAGCAACAATCTCAAAACCCCATCTTCTGGCACTACAGAGGTCTTGCAAAGGGTTGATGCCACCCAACTCTCCAGGCTACTACTCCCTCATCCTCCCCCCCACAGGAAAGCCAGTCCATTTGAGACCAGTGGGAGGGCAGGGTTTCCCTTTTTCCACAAACCTGGAAAGCCATAATATTTGACCAGTGCATTCTTCAAATTGTAGAAGAAGGGTATACAGTACCATTCAAACAGCCCCCTTCCCCATCAGACCTTTCTGAGAAACACCTCCTAATACAAGTGTCGGCCTTGCTTTTGAAGGGTGCTGTGCAGTTGGTGCCAGAGCAGTAGACTGGTCAAAGACGCTATTCCTGGTGCTTTCTTGTTCCAAAGGACAGCGGATGTCTTTTCCCGATCCTGGACCTCAGGGTCTTGAATCGCTCCCTTTGCAAAGGGAAGTTCAAGATGCTGTCTGTTGCACAGGTTCTTCTGGAGCTCGAACTTGGAGACTGGATGGTGTCACTTGACTTACAGGATGTGTATTTCCACATACCGATCCTGGAGTCCCACAGGTAGCACCTGCAGTTTGTAGTGGCCCAACTCACTACCAATTGCGGTCCTTTCTTTTGTTCTAACTTAGGCAGCACGTGCTTTCACAAAGGTGATGCCGGTTCTGGCAGCCCATTTCAAAGTTGGAGTTATAAGCCTTCCCTACTTGTACGACTGGCTTCCGAAAGACAGGGATGGCCTCGACTGCAATGTGCCCAAATCTCACCTGGAGCCCTCTCAGCGCTATCTGTTCATAGGTGCAGGTTTGGATACCACCTCAGACCAAGCTTATCCACCTAAGCAGAGTGCAGGACATTCATGCTCACCACAATTCCCGGAAGGGGCTTGGATAAGAGTCCTGTGTGTCCTTTAGCTGTTGCGTCTACCAGCTTCTTGCATTCTCCTGGTCACGCACGCTTGCTGGCAAGAGGGACCTCCAGCAGTGTCTTCTTATGCAGTGGTTCCAGCAAGTGGAAAACCTCAGGGGTTCCTCTGTAGTTTTCAGGGACACTGCAGCAGAGCTTGTCTGGTGGGGTTTGGAGGAGAATGTTTCCAGATAGATGCCCACTCAGGACATGGCACGGTAGTGACTGATGCTTCCACTCTAGGTTGAGGTGCTCACCTGGAGGAGCTGGAGATCAGAGGCTTCTGGTCTCCGAAAGAATAAAGATTACTCATAAATCTGCTTAAAATTAGGGCAGTTTGCCTACAGCTCAGGGCATTTCTCCCTTTCTTTCGCAGTCTGTCAGTCCAGGTCTTGACAGACGATACGATCAAGTTGTATATTAACAAGCAAGGGGGAGTAGAGTCTCACTTTGTGTTGACAAGCTCTGAGACTCTGGTCGTGGGCACACAAACACAGAATGTCATTATTGGCGAATAATCTGTGGGCTCGCTGAATACCAGAGCCGATGACATGAGTCTGTGTCATTTACCTATCCGGAGTGGCTTTTCCACCTAGAGGTGGTACAGAGTATCTACGATCCATGAGGCGCGCCTCACGTGGATCTTTTTTGTTATTCCAATTCACATTCCCCAAAATTCTGTGCCTGCCTGTATCTGAGGCAAGTTGTATTAAGGGATGCGTTTCCGTTGAGCTCACTGGCTGAGAGGGTGTGGTATGCAGACGCTGTGCACCTCTCCCTGTGCCCCCTACTCTATCTTCTTTTCATGGTGTATTTCTTCTTCCAGTCAGAGGGGCAAGTGCGCTATCCGCACCTCCAGAGCCTACTCCTTCATGCTTGGAGATTGAGTGGGGACGATTGGATGCCTTTCTACTACCTGATGATTTGGTGGATGTGCTCCTGTCCCCCTGTCGTTCTTCCACCAAGTCTGTTTATTGTGGGAGGTGGTACAGGACTACATGATGATGTGGTGGGTGTGCTCCTGTCGTTCTTCCACCAAGTCTGTTTATTGTGGGAGGTGGTACAGGCTTGTTGCTTGGTTCACAGGCCACCAAGTTGACCCATTGAATGCAGGTCTGTCTGACATCCTCAAGTAGGCACTTTCTCTGGTAAAGGGAGACAGTGCCGTGGGTATAGTGAAAGTATACCTGGTGCTTTGTTAGCTTTCCTCTGCTTCCCAGATCAGCCTTCCCTGTTCAAGTCTCCCATTGTTCTCCACTTCCTGAATGGTCTAACCAAGTGGTTCTTAACCTTTTGACTTCTGTGGACCCCCACTTAACCATTACTGGAATCCAAAATGTTTTACTTATGTTGCCTCACATGGTGATCCGATGTCATTCTCATCTGGCTGCTTCAGCAGTGTGCAAAAAATGGATGCGAAACGAACACTGGCACGACAGCAGGGGTGCTTTACGGGGTTGTGGACTTCACATGAACGTCACGTCCAGCTTTGAATGGAGCTTGCCATCTCCTACAGTCAGGGAAGAGCTATGGAAGAGTTTTACTGACAGTCTGGCACCTGGGGTAGTATTTGAGAGGAGAGGAATCTGCAGGTAGATAGAGTAGCATTGTTAACAAAAGTAAGTAGCTTTTCCTTCACAGTATGCAAACCCCCAACATATAATGACCATCTACTTGACAAACGTCTCCACAAGACCATCATCTGAATGATCTAAAACAACTTTAATCTCATCCCCAAATAAAATACATCCTCATCTGTGATGACCTAAGCAATGTCGCCCCAGTACTACCCTGTACCATCCAAAACAGTTGCTCAGCCGTGACAAGGGCTCAGACCTCACACTGGAAGCACTTCAAAAAGCTACCTTAGCTTGGCCTAGTCGCTGAAAGTTCATGTTATGAATTTGCTAATCCATTCATGACCAGACTGGACAAATACATAGTATATTTGGTATAAAAATATACCTTACCAGGAAACTGAAAGGGGTACAAATTGATGCAGCCAGAGTCATTCTCTTACGCCAGCACCTGAAAATAACCCAGGCACTAAACTGGTCCTGAATCTATCACAATGTGAAGTTCTTAGCCCTACATCACACACAGAACTTTTCATGGCATGGGGCCAAAGTTCCTCCAATGCAGACTCCAAACATTAGCCTGTATGACCCTTGAGATCCAGGAGCACCCTTCTAACCATAAAAATACCTTTCAAAAAGAAACAAGTAGAAGACACATAATTATTTGTCCTGGCAATAGACCAAGAGAACACGTTGATCCCTGGCCTACGCACAACCTGACTTGCAGAAATGGTCTGTAGTCCTAGCTCGTCACCTCTGCAGCCTAGCATGATCAAAATAATCACACCTGATTCTATTCACGCCTGCGAGAAACTATAACTATATCCCAATATTACACTTTTCTGTGGAGCTGCCCCTCTAATATTTAATGATTTCTCTCTCACCATACACACTTCAACCCTCAATTCCAATCATCCACACTTCACTTCTATCAGCACAATGCTCTTTTCTCAAATACTATCATGCAACCAGACACTCATATACTTATTTCACAGATTCCATCCCCTCCTCACTGTCTTTGACTCATCATTCTCCCTCCCACTGCTTACGACAGGCAAAGCAAGTTTGCTTGGCACATCACTTCCTCCCACTCTCTTCTGCTCCCTACTACTACCCACTCCAGCATGATCACCCACACCATACTACTTTCCCCTCCCTGTAACCACTTCCCACCATATCTTACTCCCCTAGTACCTTAACTCACCACATCCCTTCAAGCCCAAACTTTATTCTAGCACCATGACATGTCCTGCACCCTACTTCCCCTCTGACTCCATGTGCCAGCACCTCACTGTCCACTGCACTTCCCTTCACTCTAAACGTTCATCCTCCTTTATCCTGCTCAAGTAGGCTACTTAAAACATTTGTGTGGTGGTGGTAATGCTGCTTGGTGAGGATTGTAGACATTTGCATGAGAGAATGTTATAACTGATCACAAGAGGGTTCAACATCACATTATACCATATCTGCTTCTTCCTCCCATGCTTATAACCCTTCTACTTGCTACACATCACATTACCGCCACACTCATTTTACACTACTCTGAAAGATGAAAAGCATCAGAGCAATCTTCTACCACTTATGACCACTTCATCATAAACACCTATTACACACACCCTCAAATATCTCCAGATCATCAAAAACCATATTGCACTGCACTACTCCATTAGTCATAACTCCAGTAAGACCCCTCTAAATCAAACATAGCATCACTAATATGCCCATCATTGACCCCCGACTCTCTCATCCCACCATGTTGATCAAACTAGCACACGTCCTACAGTATTCTGATCCAAGTACAGCAACCAAAGAAAAATCCAATATAGAAGCACTCAAACTGCATCTCATCACTGAAAAGTCACTCATGGCTCCACAAACACAAAGCCATTGCAACACATCTCCGCTAAGAAAGAACACTGCACTTTACAAACACAACAAGCTCCATTCACAACATAAACCTCGACAGTGGGAATCCTTAAAACACCCCACTGGCACAGATACAATACATTCCAGCGCAAACAGCTGTTGCCACCATGGTCCTGTAAAAATTAACAAACATCCGAGATTATTTACCATACTACGCCTTTTGCTTCTTTTAACAGTGAAAATGCCTTTTTCCAGTCTTCACAAAGCCATACTGGAAAGGTGCAGCCTGTGAACAATATTGCAAGTAAGTGTTGTAGGGCCATTGTATAACACGAAAAGTAGCAGAACAATTTTCACTGTCATGTACACAGTCATGTGTTGCAGAATGGGAAGCAGCGAGGCATGCTTCCTTTCACAACAGAATAGATACAATATTAGTAGCAACATGTCACGTTTCTCTTATAGAGCCTAAACCTGCACCTACATCAAAGATGGTTTCATTTACTCTTGTATTGCAGACCGATATTCCAGTGGCAAAAGCACTTTCTAAAACTGCATCCTAACCTCCTGTCATAGGGGTATAACCAGTCTGCATGTTATTCATGGAACAAAGAACTTGCTAAAGTCAAAATGATGAATGCACCTTTAACACAGCATCCAAACCAAACGTCGCCTCCCTCCTCATCACATTCAGTCAACTTCCCAAGCACCAACATAACACCATACTCCATTCAAATCCCTCAAATGCTCACTTCTACCCTTGACATACAGCCGCAGGTCCAGTCCCCACTTCTCAAACCACAGATCTCCCATCCCTTACTCAGTTACCGTCCTTGTCAAAGGTCTAAATTACCCAGGACCACAACTACCACAGACAAAAGTGACTTCCCTATTGCTACTGAGAAGACTGACCCAGCAAGATGCACACCAAATATTCTACAACCCAACCATCCTAGACACCTTGAGACCTTAACTCTGTCTGGCAAAAGCAGTTATTGCACCAGCTCTTGAAGACCCAAATTTGAAATTAAGACCAACTACCGTCATCCCTAACCCATCCTTACTTGACCCCTATCACCAAAGGAACGCCACCATCTTCCCACCATTACCTGCTATGCTCGTACCGCCGTGAAACATACAACCCTGCAGCACATTTGTTTAGTCCCTCCCAATTAATAATCCAACACTCATGGCAAAGGGGAAATTCCTCTCGCAGAGCACCCCTCATTGCCACTAGACAGAAAAAACCCATTCCAACTAAAAATGCCAAGACTTAACTCACAGGTTAACACAAACCCATAGCCTGCAGAACTGCATTTTCAAAATCCCAGTCCAGTGACTTCCAAAGGTTACTACACAGATTCATAACCACAGTCAATTACCTTACAAACCTGGTACAGTAACCCATAAACTAGACCTATGGAAACTCTTGAACTGATCTTACTTATGACACCCAAAGAAATACTAAAAGATGTTCTCTGTACACCAGAAAGGGTGTCTAGTAAACTTGTTTTAGTATTTCTTTGGGAGCAGGAGTATACACCAATCCAAGTCCTCCTTTCCCTCAAATCCACATTAATGCCTTCTGAGACTCATTAAGGTCAAACACAAACCAAAATCAAATGACGACCTCTACATTTAGAATGCACTTCATTGCCAGTCGAAAAGACTTCTGAAACCTGACACCTTCACCTTGTTATAGCAAAATGTTTTTTATGCCACTCTGCCCCCTCTGTGCCACACCCACAATCCTCAACAAGCATCTACCTCCTACGTCACCCTCCCTGTAAAAAAAACTGAAATGGAGATTGACTCATTGAACAGATGAATCTTTCAGCCATCACTCAGACTTCCACTCAAGGACTTCAGTCTAGTAAGACCGTACTCTAAGCTTGATGCACTTAAAAAGATAACTCATCGCTCGTCTGCTGTGCATGAACCGCAAGTGCATAAATCCCACACACAGCAAATGCATTCTACTCCACAAACTGTGAACCTGTGCTCTCAACTCCTGCATCAAAACCACAAACTTGCAAAAGTGTAAAAACCAGAACCTCTAGCCTTGCCTTATCCCCTAATGCCTAGTCCTCTCCGACATTTCCTCTAACCACTCGTTTTTGGCAGCTAACACAGGCCAACACACATTGATGCATACTGACACATTTACTTACAAAATCAGCTCATCAATTAGCCCCTTTGTAATCACCACACTTAAAAGACCTCCTGTCTAAAATGCCCATGTGAACAGACTAGCACACCAGCATAGAGCAGCTGACTAAACTCCACTCGCACACCTACAGACATTGCATCAAACCACATATCCCGGCACACAGGAACAAATGAACAATTGCCACATTCTGTATACTCCACATATGCTCACAACCAAACCTTTGCACTTATGTCTCCCCCAAACCCCCCCCCCCTCAGGAATCCTCACTCTTCTGTCCCTCACCAAAACATGGTTTTCATGGATGAGGCTAATCCATACCGTTAAAAAAAAAAAAAAAAACCTGAAAAATCGCTTAAGTAAAAACAAGAATGGCCGGTACAACTCAAACACAAAAAACTTCCTCACCAAACAACCCAAACTGCATATCTCTATCGCTTCATTTCTAACCATAAACGTGACTGTCCTTGCTCTCTATCAAGCACCGTCTTACAACTTGGATCTCCCTATGTGCAACTCATTCCTCTGAATACATAATCCTCAAACACACAAACATTACTTCAACAAACTTCAACATTTCTTTCAACCATCCTAACAATCACTCTCCCTAACAACAAACCTAGAAAGTCTTCATCTGAAACAAATGTTCATAAAGATTGTTCACTCAGCAGGATACAAGGTTTATGGAACTTTCATTTCCAACAAGCTGCTAACTATAGTCCCATCGATCTCACTACAAGCTGCTAACTGTAGTCCCAGCCATCTCACTACCATGCAGCAACCCTTCACATATTACCGTTCACAATTGTTTTCTTAGAACACCTCCCTATATACTAACACAGATCCAATGAGCTCTATGGATTTAATAAAATATCTGCTCTCCCTTTACTCCATACTTAATGGCGCCAAACCTGAAATTTCTGTATATACCTCCTCTACCAACACCTTACTGTCCATCTGCAGTTGGCTGTCTTCATCCCTTGACATGATTGCAGCCCAAAAGATCATGTTGCACCCTTTAGAACAAACACCTCACTCGAGTTAAAAGGACAAAGAGGTTTCTCAAAAGAAAATGTTGTTCATACTGGGAAAACGAGATAAACTGATCTTCCACCAGTATATAGCACAGTATATAGCATCCATTTACAATACAATAAAGGCCCATTACATTAGCAGAGGGCAACCTTGACTTTTCAAATGGAGTTTCTCAAATTGATCAATGAGTTCCACACCTCAATAGACCGTACACATATACACCGTCCTTTTAGAAACTCTACAATGCGCCCCTACAACCTCATGACCTCCAGAAACACATACAATAACAGATGACTGTAGGGGGCTTTCATTTGCTTAACCATCTAAATCCTTGTGTACAGATGTGATCTCCCGACCCTTCCAAACTCCCTACTATGAACCATACCCTGAGCAACCCAGGGCATCTATTCCAGTTCACACCAACTTAACATATTTGAAACCCCCAGTTTCTATGCCTACCAGTTATAATTACATGAAGAGTTTACCTCCTCTTTCTAAAATCGATCTTTCTGATCCCTGCATAAAGGCATCGCCACCTGAAGACCCATTTTCAACATACATGAAACATCATGTTATACCAACTTCTTTCACCTTAAATCTCACTTTTGCCTTGACCCAGTCTAAGCGGATTTCATGCCAAATGTGCAGTCATTTAAATATGGAATAACCCTCAAACCAGCTGATGACCATAACAATGGGTTCCACGTCACTCACAAGATTTCGTAGGCTGAAGTAAGTGAATCATCACATCCACCTTGCATTACAGAAAGGGCTAAGAATACAGGAGTTTGCATTAAATAAGTCTCCTTTTTTTTTTTTTTTAAATAACTCCGTATACTTGCCACCCCCTCCTACTAAAGCATCCTCTACTATATGACACTTGCATGACACCACTAGTCTCTTATCCACATCATTGGTATGTAGTGTTGCAACTATAATGACTTAAGACAACTTTTTTTCAGGGTGTGCAAATACCCACCATTTAACAACCATGTACTTCATAAAAATCCAGAAGCTGGAATTTTGGAAATTATCTGCAACTACCCGCAACTCTTCCCCAACAAAAAGACAGCTTCATCTGTGGTGACATAAGCAATGCCCCAACATCACTGCCCTGACCTGAAATCATGGACCCATATCCATCAGCATCTAAACTAGTCACTCAGGATTGACTAGAGCTCAGACCTCACTCTGGGGCCAATGTTTAACAAACCTCCATAACCTGGCCTGCTCACTGAAAGTTCAGGCTGTGATTTCACTAATCGTCTCATGACCAAACTATAAAAGTGCCTTAAATTTAGGTTTACCAGCAAACTTTACCAGGAGACTGAAAATGGTACCAATTAATGCAGCCAGATTCCTTCATTTACATCCCCCCCAGAAAATAACCCCAGTATTAAACTAGTATTAAATCTATCAAAATGTGAAGTTCAATCTACTGCATCACACACACAAATGATCATGCCATGTTGCACTTCACTACAGTGAACATACTTATCTGAAAGAGACACGTTAGTGACGGATTCCTTACCTTAGAATATCCCCAGGCGTCGGGCTGGATCCGGAAAGTTTTGCGTAGCAGTACCCTTGCGCGTCGGTAGGCGGCGTCGTACGGCTCCGCGTCCCTCGTCGGCGTCGGGATCGCCGGAATGACGTCGCGGGCAGTACTTAGACGCCGCCCCTGCGCGCTGATGTCAGTTCTTTCTTTTTCCGCGCCAGTAAGCGCAGATCCGGGAAGAGCAGTGCCCTAGTCATTTTTTGACTAAGTTTTTTGTGATTTTTATCACTGTTTTTTCTCGAGTCGTTCGACTTCGACGGTGTCAGTAGGGATGCCCGGCTTCAAGCCATGCGACGCCTGTGGTCGGATGATGTCGATCACGGACCCGCATCAAGACTGTCTCTACTGCCTCGGACGCGACCACGACTCCAAGTGGTGCCCCGACTGCCGGGCCTTGCATCCGAAGGCTTTGCGAGAGCGGTCTCGAAAGCTCCTCGAGGTCCGGCAGTCGGCTCCGCGCCAATCCAAGCCCCGGTCACGTGAGAGGTCGAGGGGCAGGTCGCGGAGTCCTCATCGGTCGTCGGGGTCCAAGTCTTCGCACTCCTCCGGTAAGTTGAAGCACAAGAAGTCGAAGAAGCGTCATCGCTCGACGACTTCCCCTCGCCGGTCTCGCGACTCGGCTGAGGGTCCTGTCGGCACCATCCCCGCGGCTCCGGGAGTGCCTGTGGAGCCGCCGCCGCATTACCCGCCTTATCCGGGTTCGGCGGCGACTCCGGCCGAAATACAGGAGTTCCTGTCGGCCATGGCCCGCCTCTTCGGGCCTCAAGGTCCCCCCGGTGCGCCTTCGGGCTCCGCGGGCCCTTCTGGGGTGCCTACAGCGCTGCCGGCGACTCCGGTCCCAGCGCCGCCAGCCCCGGCCTCGACCCCGGCTCCGGCGTTGCCGCAACCCCCATCGACGCCGGTTGACCTGACGACACCTCCACCGGCGCCGATTTCACTGGTGCCGTTCCCGGCGCCGCCCGGGGCTCCGGGTGGCATTGTACCCCGGTTCTCTCCGGACCTGGCGCCGGTCGACGCCGGCCCCGGCGACGATGAGGCCTTGGGTCCCGCATGTCCCTCCTCCTTACTTTGAACCTGCTTTGGAGGACGAAGAGGACTGGGAGGGGTCTGAGGACCCTCTCACTGCCCAATGTGAGTTCGATCAGGACTGGGCTGAGGAACTTGGGGAGGCCAGTGGTCTGGACACCTCTCCTGACTCTGGCATGCTGTCTCCTCCTTCCGTGGCAACGGAGGAGGGAGCAAACTTTGCAACGGTGTTGCGTAGGGCAGCTGAGGCTTTACACCTCCAGTTACCTACAGTGGCTGTCAGGACTAACATCCTGACGGAAGTGCTTCAGCTGGCGGCTACCTCCTCGGAGCCACTGCTGCCTTTCAACGAGGCACTTTCTGACGTTCTTTTGGGCACCTGTGGATAGGAACGTAGCCCGACGCCATCGCCCTGCTCCGGGTGACCCCCTGTTTCTCTCCCAACACCCCACCCCTGAGAGCTTGGTTGTCCAAGCCTCTGCTTCCCAGAACGCCTTCCCTACCGCTCCCCCGGATAGGGAATCCAAAAAACTGGATCAATTTGGGAAGAAGGTTTTTACTTCCTCCAGTGCTGGCTTGCGGTCTGTTAACACCACTTGCCTCTTGGGCCGATATTCCCACTCTTTGTGGGATTCGGTGGCGCAGGCTCTGCCCCAGTGTTCTGAGGAGGTCCAGACACTGCTTTCCCGCGCCATTGCGGAAGGAAGAGATGCGGCAAAGTATACCATCAGATGTGGCCTAGATACCGCCGACTCGCTAGGCAGATCGCTTGCGACGACAGTGGCGCTGTGCCGTCACGCCTGGCTGAGAACCACTGGTTTCTCGGGTGATGTCCAAAACACTCTTATGGACATGCCCTTTGATGGTGTCGGCCTTTTCGGCAACAAGGCAGACCATGCGCTGGAGCGCTTTAAGGACTCACGGGCTACAGCCAAGTCCCTGGGCCTTTCTGCTGTGCGCCCTCCGCAACAGTCTGCTTTTCGCCCCTTTCGTGGCCACGGAAGGGGCACCAAGTCACGTCCACTGCCCAGCCACCGGCACGCGCAGCAGGCGTCTTCGCGTAGCCGAGGACGTGGCTCCCGCAGAGGCGGGTCGGGTAACCAGCGTGCGGGTCAGGCCACCACCCCCACCCCGTCCGCGGCCTCCAAGCCCTCCTAGTCCTTCCTTTCAGGTCCACAGCACGCCAGTAGGGGGCAGGGTCCGCCATCACCTTCCCCACTGGCGTGCCATCACCTCGGACAAGTGGGTCTTGGACATTGTCCGAAGGGGCTACTCCCTCCCCTTCGTGACCACTCCCCCAGCCATGCCGCCTCAATGCCACCGCATGTCAGGGGATCACTTGGTGCTTCTTCAGAAGGAAGTTGCGGCCCTCTTGGCCAAGGGGGCCATCGAACGCGTTTCGACCCCAGAAGTTGGGCGTGGTTGTTACTCACACTACTTTCTGGTGCCCAAAAAGGACAAGGAGGACATGCGTCCTATCTTGGACCTCCGGAACGTCAATCGCTTCCTCCGGAAGGAGAAGTTCAAGATGCTCACCCTAGCTCAGGTCTTGACTGCCCTTGACCCTGGGGACTGGATGGTAGCGTTGGACTTGCAGGACGCTTATTTCCACATTCCCGTCCTGCCGGCCCACCGGCGTTACCTGCGGTTCATGGTAGGCCACGAGCATTTTCAGTTTTCCGTGCTCCCCTTTGGCCTTACCAGCGCCCCTCGGGTGTTCAACAAAGTGATGGCGGTGGTCGCAGCTCATCTGCGCCGGGCAGGGGTTCCAGTCTTCCCCTACCTCGACGACTGGCTGCTGAAGGCGGGCTCGTCCCAGGCAGTCGTCTCCCACCTCCAGACTACGGCCGAGCTCCTGCACTCGCTGGGGTTCTCCATCAATGTGCCGAAGTCGCACCTGATTCCTTCTCCACAGCTCCTTTTCATCGGAGCAGTTCTGGACACGACGCAGTTTCGGGTCCATCCTCCCGAACGGCGAGTCCGGGATATTCAGGCTATGATTCCGATCTTTCGGCCTCTATCCTGGGTTTCGGTACGGATGACCCTGAGGCTGCTGGGCCTCCTGCATCCTGCTGGTCGATCATGCCAGATGGCATATGCGGGCTCTGCAGTGGGACCTGAAGTTCCAGTGGGCGCAGCATCAGGGCAACCTGTCCGATCACGTCCAGATCTCGGAGGGGACTGCAAAACAGTTGCAGTGGTGGCTCTCGAACCGGCAATGGGTCTTGGGCAGATCCCGCTCCCTTCCCCAGCCAGAGCACACAGTTGTGACGGACGCGTCCCTTCTGGGATGGGGCGGTCACATGGGAGAGGCGGAGATCAGAGGCCTCTGGTGTCCGGCGGAGTCCCGGCTCCATATCAACCTGGCGATCCGACTTGCACTCAAGTCATTCCTTCCCTCTCTCAAAGGGAAGGTAGTGCAAGTGTTCACAGACAACACCACCGCCATGTGGTACTGCAACAAACAGGGCGGGGTGGGGTCGTGGACCCTATGTCAGGAGGCTCTGCGCCTCTGGATATGGCTGGAACATCAGGGCATATTCCTGATGGTTCAACACTTGGCAGGTTCCCTGAACGCCAGGGCGGACAAACTCAGCCGCAGGTGCATGATGGATCACGAATGGCGTCTTCACTCGGAAGTGGCGCAAGGACTCTTTCTACAGTGGGGAGAGCCTTGGTTAGATCTATTCGCCACCGAAGAGAACGCGCAATGTCATCAGTTCTGCGCGTTGGAATTTCCAAGGCGGCACTCGCTCGGTGACGCTTTTCGTCGCGAGTGGAGTTGCGGTCTGTTGTACGCCTTTCCGCCTATACCACTTCTACCCAGAGTGTTGAAGATTCGGCGCGACCGGGCCCAAGTCATTCTTGTGGCTCCGGACTGGGCTCGAAGAGTTTGGTATCCCGAGCTGCTCAGTATGAGCGTCGATCCCCGATCCGTCTGCCTCTTCGGGAGGATCTTCTGTCGCAGCAGCAGGGGACGGTCCTCCACCCGAACCTGTCCAGTCTCCACCTCCTTGCGTGGAGATTGAGCGGCGGCAGTTGATTCCTTTCGACTTGCCTCCCGAAGTTTGTGATGTGATTCTGGCAGCCAGGCGTCCCTCCACTAAGGTGGTATACGCCTGCAGGTGGAACAAATTTGTGGCATGGTGCACAGCAAAGGCTGTGAATCCCTTTCTGCCCCTCTTTCTGAGGTTCTTCTGTTCCTTCTTTCTCTGGCCCAACAGGGTTCTGCCCTGGGTACCATCAAGGGCTATCTTTGTGCAATCTCGGCCTTCCTTAGGCTTCCTGATCAGCCCTCCCTTTTCAAGTCCCCTGTTGTTAACAGGTTTCTTAAAGGCATCACACACCTCTTCCCTCCTGTTCCGTTTGTGATTCCTCAGTGGGACTTAAACTCGGTTCTTACCTTTTTAATGTGCGCTCCCTTTGAGCCTCTACATAACTGTCCTCTTCGTCTTCTCACTCTGAAGACAGCCTTTCTGGTGGCCATCACCTCCGCTCGGCGGGTGAGTGAGCTCCAGGCTCTTTCTTGCAAGCCTCCCTTTGTCTGTCCATCCAGACAAGGTTGTTCTCAGGACGCGTCCGTCCTTCTTGCCAAAGGTGGTTACTGCTTTCCACATTGGGCAGACCATCACTTTGCCCACCTTCTTTCCTCCTCCGCATCCTTCTAGAGAGGAAGAGAGGCTCCACCGTCTGGACCCAAAACGTGCGCTTTCCTTTTATCTAAATCGCACACAACAGTTCCGGGTGGACGACCAGCTCTTTGTTGGCTACGTGGGCGCCAAAAAAGGTCGGGCGGTACACAAGCGGACCATCTCCCGCTGGGTCGTCTTGTGTATCAAGGCCTGTTAATCTTTGGTTAAAAAGGAGCCCCCTGTTGGGTTGCGTGCCCATTCCACCAGGGCCACAGCCGCCACCACGGCTTTAGGACGTGGTGTCCCTTTGCAGGACATTTGTCAGGCAGCTACGTGGGCCTCGTTGCACACGTTTACCAAGCATTACTGCCTTGACAGCCAAGTCCGGAGAGACGGCTTCTTTGGCCGTTCTGTCCTCCGAGACTTCCTTGTCTGATCTTTGTTCGCAGACCCACCACCGGGGTTGGTTTTGCTGGGGTATCTATTCTAAGGTAAGGAATCTGTCACTAACGTGTCTCTTTCAGATGCACAAGTTACTAACTTGTGTAACGATATAGCTGTAAGAGACAGTAGTTAGTGACAGATTCCTTACCGCCCCACCCATCCTCCCCGTTCTGCGAACTGATTTCTAGGGTTAAGGACATCCCTTTCAGGGCCCTAGTATTTTTCAGACACCAATGTCAGCTTCTTGCATGGCTCTGCGTTCCTGGCGCGGAAAGTCGTGTACAGAACTGACGTCAGCGCGCAGGGGCGGCGTCTAAGTACTGCCCGCGACGTCATTCCGGCGATCCCGACGACGGACGCGGAGCCGCACAACGCCGCCTACCGACGCGCAAGGGTACTGCTACGCAAAACTTTCCGGATCCAGCCTGACGCCTGGGGATATTCTAAGGTAAGGTCACTAACTACTGTCTCTTACAGATATATCGTTACACAAGTTAGTAACTTGTGCGACAGTGGAGCACCCCTCTAAAATTTACTCCACTAAACCTACATTGCTCTTTCACACAATTTCTACCACTTGATCTCCACCACACACCTTTTCACCACAATCTCAACTATTCTCATACAAGCACACTCCGAAGCACCATAATGTGATTGAAACTGAACACTATACACCCAAACCAGTGTCCAGCGACCTCTCATCTGAAGTTCTCATACAAATAACAATTCCAAAACACTTATGTGCTACACACACCTTTTAAACCGTACAATTCACCACCACTACTATACAATATGCTGACACACCTGCATTGCAGCTCAACTTAATGCACCATAACGCAGCCAACAGAAGCACACAGCCACAGTACATCTCACAACCTTCCTCCAGCTGCCACTCACCCCCCCCCTCCCCCCCCCTACCCCACCGGCATCCTCCCACAATACCTCTTTTTATCATATTACGCTACTTGTTATGTTAATTTGATATCTCGCACAAATCACACCGGGAGGGGTATCTCTGCGCTAATACAGATCGCAGGCAGGAGACACGCAGAGTTACAACACTGTCTTGAGCGTTTTTCTTAATTTGTTGTGATCTGTGCATGTGTGGATGATGTAGTAAGGCAGTTTATTCCAGTATGAGAGGGCCAGATAGGAAAAAGACCTACCACCTGATCTAAACTTTGTGATGTGCGGAACAGTGAGCAAGGATTTGTTGCTGGATCTCAAAAGTCTAACTGGATGATAGTGTTTAGGCTCCAGGTTGAGGTAGCTGGGGCCTTTCTCCATTAGCGAGTTGAGTGAAGCAGCAGATTTAAAAAAAAAAAAAAAAAAAATCCTTATGGGCAACCAATGTAATGATCTCAGTAGAGGTATTGAAGCGGCACCAGAAGGAAGATTGCATAAGACCGGCTGCTGTGTTTAGCACAACTTGAAGTATAGAAAGTAGTCTCATTAGCAGAAGCGGGTAGAGCGTTGCCATAATCTAATCTGCTGATAATGAGCTGAAAGAGGTAGAAAAGGGAGAGCTTTCCTCAACAGGCGCATCATGTGAAAACGTGCCGACGGTAGAAAGAACCTGCTCTTTCCTAGTTAAGGTGTGGTCCTGTCGGACACCTGGGTTATTGACTACCTGTTTAGGTGGTGGTGCAGCGCCACGTTCTGCAGGTCACCAGTTGGCCAACCAAAGCTGTTGGGCCTTACCGAATAGCATGATCTCGTTTTTTTCTGCATTCAGTTGTAGGTAGTTGGTGGACATCCAGGCTGCAATTACTTTCATCCAGAGAGGTGGTTTGGGTTCTGTTATTTAAAAAGTCACAGAACCATTGTAGGGCTGTCCTGTAGATTCCAATTTCGTACAACCTTTGAATAATCCTGGAATGAGACACTGTGCCTCCATCTTCTCCCCTCTTTTGTCCAGTATGTAATTCCATAACATTTGTGCTGCATCCTCCTCTCTATACAATATACAAACACATGAAACTCATTCAGACAGCCCCACCACACACTTCCTCTCCTACCCTCTTTGTCTCTATAGCTTCTGCAGCTCACCCCGTCTTTCCCCCAAAAGTGACATTGGCTTCCCAACAAACTCTTCTCTACCACCTTTCCTCATCCACTTCTCCCCATGCTGTCCCTCCCTTCCATTCCCCTCCCACGTATTCCAATCACAAAATCTCTCCACAGCACACATCTCTTCCCACCATCCAGTCACTAAGTGTTTTTTCATCCCTGCAAGTCCACCTGCTAACTCTCCTTTTTCTGTCTGTAATTTCATTCCCTTCTCCTCAAGATCCCCACACCACACTCCCTATTTCCCAGACAGCCAACAACCTCATGTCTTTCATCCTCACTATCCAGCCCTTCATTTTTCCCACATTATAACACTCATTTCATTCATACCCTACATTCCCACAGTTCCCTCACTTTACCGCCATATCCCTGCCACATTACTCGGCCATTTAATCTCCCTGTGACTTCACCCTCGCCTCATCTTAGTCCTGACCACCTATACATCACGTCCAGTAACATAGTACTCTTTTATCAAATACTGCTGTGCAACCCCCCCTTGCCTACATATTTCCCAGATTACAACCTACCTTCACTATCATTAACCCATCACACTACCTCCCACTGCTTACCACAGGGCAAGACTAGTCTTGCCGCATCACTTCCACTCATTCACTAGGTAGAATTCCCTCCCCTTTTTCTTCTGCCCTCTACCATATCTCACTCCACCATGTTACATCACACACCCAACTAATTTCCTTTCCCTGTGCCCACTTCCCCTCGTAACCTACTGCCCCAGTACTTCTTCCACACTACCTCCCGTCAAACCCAACCTTCATTCTTACGCCATGGCATGTCCGCACCATATTTCCCCTCCCAACCCACATATCAACACCTCACTTTCCAACACAATTTACTCCCAATTTTCACTCTCACACTCGTTTATGGTAGTTATCAGTGATGTGGACATCTGCATGAGAGAATATAGTAACTGATCACAAGAGGGTTCAACCTCACACCAGATCTCGCCACTTCCTGCCCATGTTTATAACTCTCCGAGGTTCTATACATCGCATGCCTGCCACGCAAATTTCACACAGCTCACTGGAAGACCGGTATCAGAACAAACCTCTATCACTCTTGATAGGCTTCATTATAAGCACCTATTAAACACACCCTCTTTCAAAACATTCCCAAAACACCACACACCAAATCGCACTGTACTACTTCTTTAAAGTCATGACCCATCTACATCCAACGTAACATCACTCATATGCCCAGTATTGCCCCCCACTCAACCCACCACATCCTACAGCTCTTATCCAAGTCTAGCAACCACATACAAGTCCAACATAGCACCACAAATGCAAAGCTATTGAAACACATGTCCACCAAAAGAACCGCACATCATATCATGCCACCGAGCTCCCATACAACATAAACAAGACCAGTGGGAATCTTCAAAGTCTCCCATTAATACAAATACAATACATTCCTCACTACCCCATCCAGAACGGCTGCAGTCAGCTGTAGCCACTAGAGTCCAATTCGATATTGGGACCGATACATGTGAAATCCCCATCACACACATGAACGATTACCCATATACACACATCCCTCATTTATCATCTCCCAACCACCCAGTTCTTGGAAGGTAGCGCTCTCCTTCCATTCATTGTGGCTCACCCTCTTGCTGCTCATCAGACTACTGCACAGAACCCATCAGTCAACAACACCACACTCCCTTTCCTTTTGATTCTGTACAATCCCTTTACTATGATAGCCGCTCTGCGACATGCCGTAAGCCCACACCTGGATCTCAGTAAACAAAGCACAGCTTAAATCATTTGAAGATGAGTAAGCAATCAAATGTCAACCGTCTTAAGGGAATACCCTGTATTCTTGGGTAGGTGGGCCCTGTGGAACCAAAGAAGAAACAAGTGACGCAGGTTATCATTATAGTTCCTCCATTATTAGTCCTCTGACTGCGACCACCCATTTAGTAGCTTTTATAACTGTGCTGCTGGAAGAGGACCGACCACCAGTACTACAGCACTGATTGAGAATTATCTAAAACACGTCCACCAAGACAGCCATCTACTTGCACTCTGTTATCACTCTCTCAAGCACCCTAAATATAACTAGGAATGTGCAGCCGTTTCCCAGACATTACAGTGTCCTTCAGAAACACCAAGCCTATGTATTTCACCACTTAGCATACAAATAAAGTAGAGCCTCAAATACCCACTTTTTCACTGTCAATCCCCCACCCACAGAGGCAACACTCCTCATTCACACCGGTTTGAGTGGTAAGTTGTGACCCCTTTCCTCTCAAAACCAGAGAATTCAATACAGCATTAAACACGTTACACAGGGTACGGTATGTCCTCAGACACCTACATGAGCATAGACCATGGGCAAATCCAACCGCAGAAATACTCTTCTGTATTCAAAAGTGCAAAGGAGCCAAGTAATTGACAGACTTGTGCAAAATGAAACAAACCAAAAACGTGTAGAAGCTGCAGCAGTGAAAGGTTCTTTCACATGGAAACTCATTCAGCACAGGAAACAGCAGCGTAAGCTTCAGTTGCATACACCAGGTACAGGCAGATAGTTCTACTTTCCCTCACTTATCCAACATATTTACAGCATACCCAACTGACCGGGACCGCATCAAACAAAACTGTGATCATCATCAAACTAGACAATAGCCTCTAAAATTAAAAAAAAACTATTCTCTGTCAATAGGCATTGGTGGCTCACATAGAAGCACACCACAGAATCTTTGTTGATGTCTGTATATCAGTGTGCTGAAATGTGAATCAGCAAGTGGTGATATCTCAGATAGATGAAAGTGATTGGATTATTAATGTGGGAAGAGGGTTCAGCAAAGTTAGTAGTCTAGTGCTTTTATGGTTAAAAGCAGACCTTGAGGAACCCTGAGTTCATTGTGTATGTTTTCTATGAGGTAGGACTGACACATGAGCCATAAACTAGTATTCAGGCAGCACCAAAATAGCATTGAAGTCAAGGAAGTAAACAGCAACTTTCCCAAACCAATTAAGCAACAACAAGAAAAATGTAGTATCAATCAATCAATAAAATCTTTATTCGGAAGCCTAAAAAAGCTCACATAAAAGCAGAAACACAATACAAATGAAGTTAAATTGACAGTTCATAGAGTTAGATAGGAGAATATGCATACAGTACGTAATAATATAATGCAAAAACAGGCAAACAATACAAATCAGGGAGATTATAGCAGCATGGACTTGCGTGCTTGCACAGAAAGTTTTAAAAATGCCCCTGTATACAAAATAACATCCATTGCAGATAAATATAATACAAATCTGAACGCTGGTCTACATTGGCCAATATTGCGGCATTACTTTTTTAACAGGGGTATTGTACACAATTGTGTGTAATGTGCATAAAATTTACAAAAGAACATAAAATGAAGCATGCTTTGTCCTGCTGAATTATCACACTGGCAGAGCTTAGCATCAAGAAACAAGGGAAACAAAGCAAATCCTTTACGGTATCAGACCTAAATCAAAACAAGAGTGCTCCCACCGACTTTGAACATGCCATATATAGTCGGTGGTGCTGACAGTTATCTGTTCCGCCAAAAGCTTTAACTGCCAAGTTTCCTCAAGAGTCTAAAAAGCACTGGCCACACTCTTGCTGTTAGTTTTGTGACAGGTTGATGGGTCCATAAAAAAAAGTTCCATCTCCATTTTACTATATACAGCTTTAACATATGCACTCCAATGGATCTCTAACCCTTTGTCTAAGGAAAGGCAATCAGCTAATATGTCTCTCGTTTATACAGCATCATTTTTCCAGGTTGAGAGCCATAATAAGGCAGGCCGGACCTTAATCTGGTCTTCTATAAAAGAGAGCCCAAGTTCCTTGTGACAAATAAAATTTGAGGCAGAGAGGGGAGCAGATATAATTTCCTAAAGAAATAGTTTTCTTCTCTTTGAATGGCTACACAGTTTGAGATCCTCCCCCCACACCTCGGCCCCATATATAGCAATTGGTATGCAGTGAGACCTATAAATTTGCAATAGAGGAGCAGTCTCCCCCAGGGGTTGGGGGAGACTGCAAAGAGACTCATTGTCCATTGAAAATTTCGTAGAACGATATGCAAGATTGGACGACCAAAAACCCTGAGCAGAGAAATAAATATCAAATATTTGAAGGTATTGATCCTGCTTAAGGAATGATTACCGATTACCAAAGTAGAGAAGTATCTACACTTGGGCCCACACAACATGATGTGAGATTTTGAAAAGTTAGTGTGTAGATCTATTGAGTTCATAACATCAACATACACATGTACAAGGAGACGCAGCGCCCGTGGAGTGCGCGCCATGAGCACGGAGTCATCCGCATACAATAGCAAGGGTAATATATTTCCTTTGTTATTGGGAACATCTGAGGTGACTTTTGTAATAAAAAAAGGGATTAAATCATTAATATACAATATGAATAAAAGGAGGGCCAAAACGCAGCCCTGTATCCCTCCGCGATGGATGTCTATATCGCTAGATACCTCCCCCTGTGTGTTAATGCGTACCCCCGCCTTCATATTCTCATGTAGATGCGCCACAAAATGAACCAGCACTGGATCTAAACCTCGTTTAAGAAGCATGTGCCATAATTTGACTCGGTTCACACAGTCAAAAGTAGAGGAAAATCCATAAAGGCTAGTTACAAAGGTACTTGTTTTGCCACTGTGTATTTTCCAAGGTTGAGGTTGAGAGACTGTTCAATTGCCCCTACCTTGTGCCTAAAACATACTGGCAATGATGTAATACCGACTCATAGGCCACCCAGTCCATTAATTTGTTGCAAATAATTCTCCCCAGTATTTTAACAGATGTATCAATAATTGATATCGGACGATAACAGCCTGGTAGTGCTCGATCTCCTTTTTTGACGATGAGCACAATTATTGAGGCGCTCCAGGTGCTACGTAAGGAGGAGCAGGCAAGGCTTTTAAAAACATTAGTAAGGAGGGGAGCCCAAAAAGCAACAGGGGAGAGGATGTGGTCTAACGGCTAGGGCGGTCGACCTCTAAGCTGGGGAACCGGGTTTGAGTCTCGGCAACGACGCTCAGCATCCTGTGATTCTGGGCAAATCACTTTATCTCCCCGTGCCTAAAAAAAATGAATGTGTCCATCTGTAACGAAACCGGTGCTCATGGAAAGCGCTCTGATACCTGATATCTCCGGGTCAAGTTTGCGCTATGTAAAACTCCAGAGAAAAAAATAAAAAACGTTACCCTTAACAAATCTATGGGGAACCCATCCGGGCCTGGTGCCTTTCCACAGCAACTAAGATTAATGGCTGCCTCGGCCTCTGTTAGGTTTACCTGAAAGCATGACGCTAAATGGAGATCTATGGCAAATGTATTGGGGGGGCTAAAGGCACTCCATAAATCATACCAAAGTGCTCCTCCAAAACGTTACTAGAAATATGGCATGAAACAGAGCTAGGGGGCCTATTAAGTTTTAGTTTGGACACAGTTGACAAAAAAAACTTGCTATTACCAAGTTTGGATGACTGAATTAATGCTTCCCACTGAGCTATAACTAGCTCCTGATGCCGCTTGGCAGTGTTTTTTTTTTTATATCTCTTACGCAGTGCGGCAGTCAACACAGAACAAAGTGCCCTGTTTGCTGCTGAGCAGTCTGAGTTAAACCACCTCGGGGTGGCCGGTGTCAGTTGGGTGGGTTTCAGAAGGACCATCCGTACACCCAAACAATGATTCGCAAAAACCCCCACCACCAATGAGCCATCTACTTCTTCTGATAAGCATAGTAGCGCCAGATCCTGATCAGTCCAAATCAGGATTTTTTTAAACTGGGTAGGATCTGGCATCCTCCACACCAGTCTCAGATTATCAGTGGTAGGATGAGCATTACAGGCCCCTATGTCCCTCCTAAACCTACTCTTATGATGACCCATTAGCACGATTTCAATAGGATTGTGATCACTATAGGTAGACGGTATCACCATACCTTGTAACAATAAATCCTCTAAATTACATGTGATGAAAACATAATCTATAATAGAAGGGTCCCTCTCTCCCTGAATGTGGGTATCTTGCCAAAAGAGGAATCCTTGATGTCCAGGGCATTCACTACGTCGAAGGGGGCGGAAAGAGCAATTAGTTTGCTGCTGCTTAGGTCACTGTCAGCTCTATTAATGGGGCAGGACATTAAACCAGTAGCCCCTAGATTTTTTGGGATATGAACATTAAAATTTCCAGCAAGGTACAAATAAAACATTTGACTGGTGGATCCTAAATCATCCGTTAGATTGGAAATAAGTTTAAACGACAGGGGAAATCTGGTGTTGGGTATTCCGACGAAGTCATTGTTATAGAAATCCACATGTAGTAAACAGAAATACTGAAAAATGGTTAAGATCAGCTAAAGTGATCAAGACACAGGATTTTTCAAGTTTGTAAGCCAAAAAAAGTGGCGAGAAATGTCAAGGATTCAGTGGAAATCTGATTGCCCATCCTAAGTGGACTGTGAAAGACAATAAGCTCTATTTAGCAGTTTCTAGCAGTTCCTCTAACTCCTACATCAGAAGGGTAGGGCACTGATGTAGGAGACTGTTCTATGAAGCTGGATATAATAAGTTGAGGTGTTATTTAATTTTTATTTTTTTATTGGTACTGGCAAAGTCTCCTCACCGTTGAGATCTTGCCACCTTTTCCTGCTGTCTGATGTTTGCACTTAGTCTCTTTTCTGGAGCTTGGATTTCAACATTGTGACACTGCATAATGTTAAGGCAGGCGCGCGCTTCACGTGAGGCCTGTCGTGCTGGATATGAGTTCCTGCTGAGGCTTTCAGTTTTGCTTCAAAAATCTCCAAGCAGGACAGGCTTTGAATCATAGGTAAGGATGTCTTGTAATTCTCAGGTTTCCACATTCAAACTCTATCTGTTTCCGTGGTCCCTCTGAAGCTACAAACTTTGCCCCAAAACCTCTAAGCGAGACAAACAAGGTAAACTTGCCAACTGAGTTTCTTTCTAGAAAACCTTAACCCAGTCTCCTAGAACTTAAATATTCTTTGACATATCTCCTTTCATGGTTGCTGATCCTGCCAATTTCTAAATCTGAAAATACTGTAAGGGACAGCTTTTAGGATTCCAGCCGGAGAGCTGTGGGAGTCAAGCTCAATGATTTTCTGCAGCCTGGGAAAAGCCACAGTCTAGTCTGTAGCGTAGCTGATTTTCTGCCATCCTAGCCCATAAAGTAGGCCTTTCCAATGGGGAATGTCATGCTGTTTGTACATTGAAATACCACTTGGAATCTTGTAACGGTAAAGACATGCTAGCTCCATATGTAGCGTGTCCCTCTTTACACATTATTCATCCAGGCCCTTTGTGCTCCATTTTGTATTTTATGTCACTGGTGTACTTGTTTCAAATTACTGTAACCTTGCATATAATTTGCTATCCCAGTTGGGTTTGCCAATTCACAACATTTATGGCTCGGAGCATGTGCTCAAGGAGGGCTCTGTAGGAGTCCACCATTGTCCACAGTTAAATATGCCAACTCAATCCAGTCAAAAATACGGGGTAAACCATACAAAATTCACTTTCCTACAGTGAGCAGTGGTCATAAATTGAGCACTCCCTGTTCCCTCAACCCTCAGTTGTTGCTCTCTCTAGGTTTCAAACTTCTGAACTCTAACACAAACAGCCGTATAACCCACCAGATTGGCAAGTGATGTTCCTGGTTGTGCTTATAATCCGACTGCGGTTGCAGCAGAGTATGTTGTCACTTGTAGGCCTACTCCAGGGGTGCTATTTGTTGACTGGCACACGTCATTATTTTCAGCCACAGCAGCAGATGGCCTCTGACATATTGATCTCCTGTGACTTCAATCTTGAGACCATGCCATGCCTAGCATAACAGGCCCCCACTGTGCCAAGCCTGAAGTTACGCTCAATGGAACTTCATGCCCATGCTCTAAGCATCAAGACAATAAGAGCACGTAAGAGCCTACATTGCACTCAAGGAAATGAGACTAATAAAAGTGAAAATAGGTTAGAGTCACCTTTTTTACTTTCAAGTAATTGAGACTAGTAAAACTGGTAATGTCATCCCCATACAAACTATACTAATCAAATTTTGACAAACTTGAACATGCATGCTTTGTGCTGTCCTATAATTCTCTATCCTATGTGACATGCATGGAGGAACCCTATTCATGTGGTGCTTCCGGACAGTAGAATGCTCACTCTGTACTAGAGTCCTCGTTATTAGAGCTCTAGCTCTGGACCTGGTACGTCTGCCCGCCTGCAGTTGACATTGCCAGGGGTCCTGTGAACTCCCGGAGTGAACAGCTGAAAGCACTATGGGATCAAGACAGATTTGCAGTGTGCTATAGCGACCCTCATAATTTCAAGAGATAAGAGCCATCATCTGTCCATCCTACCATCTGTACTTTTTAATGCAGAAAATAATTGTTTAGAACCTTCAAGGGTACTTAATTCCTCTAATGTGGACCTTCAGACAGTGCAACCATCTTCTGCTGCCACTTAGCCCTTCCAACAGGATGCACATGTAATTTTTTGGCTGAATTATTTTTCATAGTAAGACTTATGTAACATTTATCTAAATCCTCTATCTCATCATGGAAATTGTATGAATACTGCATATGCTAATGTACTGGAAGACACCAGGACATGTTTTTGTCTTCTACACATGTCATGGCTCTTGGGGATTGTGAATTAGATTAGCATTCATTTGTCCAGTGGACAAAATATTATTGAATTAGAATTGGCCTTGAGTAGCTTTTGCCTCCCCACCAGGCCATGGCACTAACCAGCGCAGGTCTTATTGTCGTGTAGTTCCTATATATACCCTATACAGAATCTGCGCGTTCGGATAACATAAACTGTGGGTCTGGTGGCAGACTGATTCTGAGCACCCCCACCGGAAATGTTAGCCTGTTTGCATAAGCTAGCTCACAGTGCCACTAGTGTCTCCTCTTATCGGGGAGAGAATAGTTTCTGGCAACCTTAGAACATGACAACCCTGATCCCTCAGGATTTTGGAAGAAATGTACTACTTTTCGCTCAGTCACTCGTGCTTACTTATTCGGTCTCGGAGAGTTACACAGAAGAAACAGTCGGGCGTGTTACAATAAGTATTTATTGCACAGTTGTCCTTCTAGTGTAAAATAGATGTGCTGCAACAACCGTTTGACAGTAGCAGAGATATATGATCAGCAGTACAGTGAATATAAAAGGATAGTACAGTTCTACCATTTTGCAATAATCATAAATGCATACATGAATATAAAATGTATGATAAAAGAAAGCGCGTACTCCTACGATGCCTATCTAGATGTACCTAAGTGTACCTAGCATGTGAGTAGGTGTGAAGCCAAGAATCCCTCTAGGATTTAGTCGAACCCCATTACCTGAAGTGTGAGAATGTAGAAGCCCTTCTTGGTCTAGAGTAGGACACCCCGCGAGGGATGTTCAGACCACTGTCAGCTGGAGCGTCTGCATGCAGGAGCCTCAGCGTCTCTGGTCAGTGTGTCGGCCTGGAAGTCTCTGTTCCCTCTAACTAACACTAACAAGAGGTGCTGTATTTATACAGAAAGTATCTAGGGTTCCTTTGACCCTTGTTGCTTGTATTAGCCATTGTTGGATTTGAGGATGACGTATGGGATGAACCGTGTACGTAGATATGGGGAGGAAGGTGGTGTAGCCTCAGCCTGGTTTCTAAGAACCCTTATGAATATTCATTCATACTGTGTGAGTCTATTGATGGAGTTATAGGACTCTATTGTTTAGGAAAAACCCTTCTTCTGCACCCAGGACTAGAACTAGGTAAAGGTTCAATCCTAAAAGGCTCGTTACAGTGTGGTGTGGTGTAGTGTAGGGGAGGTAATGTAGGTGAAGGGGTATGATGTTACCCCGACCTATATTAGGGAACCTATATGGAGTATAACATTATTGGATGAGCAGGCAATTCTTTTCACAAATAACCCACTAGCTTTGCGATCACATTCTACTCTTTATTCCAAACAGTTGTTGCTAAGACCAAAGACAACACTGCTTAGTTCTTCCTAAGTGGCAGCACACAGTAAAGCTAGCAATCAAATTAAACTCATTTCACTTGAAGTTTTAGTGGTCTCGAAAACCAGATTTGAGGACCAGCTAAAGTAGCTAATCTGGTGAAAGATTTCTTTTAGACTTTACTGAATGTAAAGTCGAATGGATCTCCGCACCTAATATGCCATCCACTACAGTGGCAATGCAAACATGGCTTCGAGCCTACCATTTTTGCCTGAGTGTAGCAGTGTAAAAACTTCAATTCAGCGTGTCAAAAGAAATCATTTTGACAGGACAAAACCTTTCTTTTAAATATTTTTATGCCACTTATAGCCTACAAGGCAGGGTGCATAGTTTTCAAAACTAGGACATGTAGAAATGTAATATTAACATGTCCTTACACTGTCTAACCACCCAAAAGCTATTTTTTACAGTAGGAAGACTGGCTGGCCCATAGAGAAGCACTAGGAAGCAATATTAAATACTAATACTGTATCTCAGGAATAAGCCAAGTTAGAAAAATAATGAAACAGCTATTTTTAATAATTATTAAAAATCCAATTCAGTGGTGAATTTGGATTTTGAAAAAAATATTAAGTAAAAGTAACCATTAAAAAGTTACTTTTTCCCTGCCTGTAGTTCCTGGAGGCTAATTTGCATGAGCTTTTCCCAGCCATTGATTAGCCTTGAATAGGAGTAAAAATCGGTGTGAAATCACTCCCAGGAGCAAAAGATATGCTAACCTGAATGCACAGGCCGACTCCTGGTCTTCATAGGATATAGGGAAGGTGGGGGCTGTTGGTTCACATATAACACTTGGGCCATATTTGAAAGGGATAGAATAGGATGGCAAGCCAATTTGTATTCACGGTCTGGTTGCTTGAAGGACCTTGCTTGTTCCCTGCCAGACTTCTGTCTCTGGCTTTACTGTGGGTACAGTGTCTGCTCCAAATTCAATTTTAGTGTTAGATGTGGGAGGACACTGCGATTACCATAGTACACCACACACACACCCGTCATAGCCCAAGTTTAGTGTTTCCGATTACTTTCATCATCTTGATAATGCCTTGGCACGGGGCACGGGGCACTTTGGGCCCATTTGCAGTAAGGCAAACAGGAGCTGTTGTAAAAGTGGATAGGTCAGGGCCTGGGAACTTTTACCTCATTAAAGAGGTGCTAAGGGCCACCCCAACCAGTTAGCCTGTGCCAGGTATAAATGTGGCACCTCCGGCACCCACTGCAGAACACTTTGTGGACCTGCTCTCTGTGACCTAAGATGAGCCCTACGGGATTGGGCCTGCACCCACGTGTGCCCAGGACAAAGAAGTGGACTTCAGGGGTCAATTGACTGACCTGTGTGGCTTTAATAAAGGAAAAGGCCTCTTACAGCTTATTGTCCTAAGTACCCAACTGGCCAGTGGGAACTCGACCTGGACTGGACCCTGCTGTTGGCCTCTGCCTCTTCCTCCTATGAGTCTCTAAGCGCCTCCCCTGAGTTCCTGGCGGCCTTTAGATGTGTACTCCTGTGGTAGAGTAGGACTTAAAGGGCCAAGTCAGTAGGTAAAATCTTTGACTAGTACGAACCTGGTTGGTGTATCCGACCCACGCTCCATTGCAGTCAGCCTCAAATTGCGCCCAGTCTAGTGCTACTATTGACTGCCATTGGCAGTTTGTGCTTCTTGGTGCTCTTCCACTTTAAAACTTCATGTCTCTGGTGCCCCTTATTGGATTTTTGTCATTTTGGTGTTATTTTGTTTATTAGATTTTACTCAGTTTTTCTAATTCCTTTTGGGATTTTCATTGTTTTGCATTTGTTCTTTATTACGGTTTTGGTTCTGCATAAATTCCTCACAAATTGCCCTAACTTAAGCCTGTTTGTTCTGTGCTATATCTACCAGGGTTTTCAGCTCAAGTTTATTTAGTGACTTTGAGGGTTGCGATTATTCCTTGAGGTGGGTAGTCGCCCCCTCCATTAAAAATAAGATTTCTTGCAGTATGTTTCTCTAATGTATGAGAATAGTTATTATTGATTTACCACATTTATTCTGAGAGATCCCTGGAGCTTTGCAGCTACCAAAAGCGTAATCGCTCTTTAAATGTTATGAAGCGTATTTTAATTTGAAACAGTCTGGTGCTTGAGCTCTGGCTTGTAACAGCTCAGTCCTTTAATTTCTGTTATGAGGAGATAAATCCTCATTGTTCTTTAGGAAAGAAGCAGAAGCTTTTCTAGTAGCCAAATTGACCAGTTTTTAGTGTGATCTATCGTACCCTTCTATCTTTAAGATGTGTCATTGAAGGAAGGAAGATCTTTTTTCTGATTGGCAACTTGACAAAATGTAATGCATACTGAAAAGGCAGTTTAGGAGTGTCTCTTTGCTGAGATGGGAATGGAGTCATTGCCTTCTCTATCTAACACAGCTTAAATTATGATTATGAAAGATTCATCTCTTGGACTTTTTTAATGGCATACCGTTGCAGGATTAAGAGTATTCTTGCTTATGAGATTACCCTGACTGGCTGTTTGGATGTTCTGAAAGACTTCTTTTTTGGAGTGTATTCCTTCTTTTGTGGGCATTTTCACTACGAAAACCAAGGCGCTGTTACATTTATGTATTGGAGTTCCCAATTAACCAATGTCTAGGGGATGTTCCATTAATTGGTTGAAGATGCTGGTTTGCTTTTCCTCCTCTTCTGCTATTATTTTTTTGTGTTGAAATTGTTTATTAGCATTTATTAAATATAAGACAATAAAAGCAATAAAATACAGAAATGTGCAATATGATAACATAAATTACATTGGAAGTAATGCATAAAGTTAAATATATATGAATTCATAAGGATGAAGACTGTATCTTATTTAAATACAAGTAATACAATAAGATGAAAGGAGGATAAAATAATTCAGTTGTGAATAAAACAATAAGCTATTTGATTGAGAAACTCCAATAACTTACGGTGAGATAAAAAGTAATTTTAAAGCAAAAAAGATCAAGAACTTGATATAAGGTGAAGCATAAAATTGCAAACGAATAAGTGAGAGAGACAGGAAATGTGGGTAGAAAGAAAGTGAAGAATAATAAAGGAGAGGTATCAATGCAGTAAAATATAAAAGAATAGAACGTATAGTATAGAAAATTATATAGGGAAATTAACCAAAGATAAAAAGGAAGAAATTGGAGGAAATAAGATGAGAGCGGATTTAGAACAGGTTTTCAGTGTTGGTATGTAAATGCATGACAGTAAAGGTGAGAAAAGAAGAAAATTAGAAGCGAGAGTAAAATAGAAAGAGAGAACAAGTTATGATACAGTGGAATCCACTATAGAGCGACCGGAATAGTCTATCACAGAAGGATTATTCAATTGTAGAAATGGGGCCCAAATTTGATTAAATGATTGTGTCTGATCTTGCAAATTGTAGATAACTCTTTCATAAGAGGCAGTTTGAACCATAGCCACCAGCCAAGATTCTGAAGAGGGTGGAGTCGAAGATTTCCATTGCCGTAGTATGCATATTTTAGCTGTGGTTAGGGCGATATATAAAAGACGGCATTGTGGTTTGGAAAGGTGTGGTAAAGTTCGTAAATCATGCAGAAGAATGATGGCTGGTGTTAACGGTAAATCCAAAGGCAGAGTGTGTTGTAAAACCTGACCTATGTAGGACCAATAGGATTGGATGATAGGGCAAGAACAGAGGATGTGGTCTATGTCACAACCAGAAATAGCACATCTCCAACAATTAGTATGAGGAAGAAGTCCAGCTTTATGCAGTTTTGAGGAGACCAATGCCAGTCATGTAAAATCTTGAATAAGCAAAATTTCTGTCGTGCTTCTCTGACTCCTCTGGTTAAAGTTTCCAAAAGAGTAAGCCAGTCTTCATCGTTATATGTAAGTGAAAGGCGTGTTTGCCATTTGAGACGAAGAGCACATGATAAGGGTTGGGAGAATAAATGAGATGTGAATATTTTATATAAACCAGAAATGACCCCTTTATGAGTCCCCCAAGTATATAGATAGGATAGGATTGGTGAAGTTTGGAGAGACCATGGGCATGCCCCCAAGGCTTTGATAAGACCGAGATGAAGTTGAGTATAATTCATGAATTGATGCGACGGAAGACCAAATTCTTCAGCTAATTGGGTAAAGGGTTTAAGCTCACCAGTATGTATAAGTTGATCTAGAGTAGAAATACCCGCCTGTTTCCATTGGGGCCAGGAAATGGTTTTGCCCTTGACACGTATGGCAGTATTGTTCCATATTGGAGCTTTAATATGAATACGTGGGTTAGAACCTAAGAGGCGATGAGGTCTCTGTCACGTTTTACGCATTGAAGCCAATAGTGGATTGCGAGGGTCTTGGCGACTAGTACCTGTGGTATAAAGAACTGAGAGACCAGGTTCAGCGGATAGTAAATGACGCTCTACGTGCACCCATTGTGGTGTATGAGAATTATCTTGCAGCATGTATATGATTTGGGATAATTGTAAAGCCAAATGGTAGTGTTCTATGGATGGGAGACTTAGACCTCCATGAGAATGATGTGCTTTCAGTTTTTGTATAGCTAGACGGGGTTTAAAAGAGCCCCAGATAAAGGATTTAATTTTAGAATCTATAAGGCGTTGGGAAGATAAAGGTATGTGAAGGGGAAGCATACCAAGAGTATAGAGGAAACGCGGAAGTGTGACCATCTTTACAGCTTGAACCCGTCCCCACATAGATAATCCTAATATTTTCCATTTGTCAAAATCCTGCTGCATCTGCGTGATCAGAGGACCGAGATTATCTGCAACCATTCCAATTGTTCCCTTGTTTACCAGGATACCAAGGTATTTTAGTCGTGAGGATTTCCAGTGGAAGGGAAAGTCCTGAATGGCTGATTTAGTAGTACCATCGGATATTGGAAGTGCTTCACTCTTATCCCAGTTAATTTTATAACCAGAGAAAGAGGAGAATTCTTCTATGATATGAAGCAGTGAGGGCAGAGACTGCGGTAAATCAGTAATAGTGAGTAATATGTCATCAGCATACAGGTACATTTTTGAGTTCCCCACCGGAAGAGAGATGCCTACAATATCAATTGATTGACGAATTGCTGCTGCTAAAGGTTCTAAAGCAAGAAGGAATAAAAGAGGGGATAGGGGACAACCTTGACATGTTCCTCTAGAAATTGGAAAGGGGTCTGAAAGGAAACCTCCACAATTCACTTGAGCGGTAGGATGTTGGTATAATAACTGTACTTTTCGTATAAATTGGGACCCTAAACCAAATTTTTCCAATATATGAAAAAGATAAGGCCATTCCACTCGATCAAATGCCTTTTCGGCATCAAGAGACAGAGCCAATGCATCATTCTGAAGAGATTTTGCGGAGTGGAGCGTATGTGCCAAGGTACGCAAATGGTTTCTAGAGGAACGTCCAGGTACAAATCCCACTTGGGTATGATGAATTAAAGAAGGCAAGACTTTACGCAAGCGAGATGCGAGGGTACTAGCTAGTATTTTGATATCGCAATTAAGAAGAGATATGGGTCTATAGCTACTACATATTAATGGATCTTTGCCCGGTTTAGGTAGGACTGCAATGATCACTTTATTAGATATACAGCCTAGGGAGGTTGTGTTGTTTGCTTCCTGAAAAGCAGTATAGAGACTGTCAATTATTTGTTCACCTGACCAGCGATAGAATTCTGCAGGGAAACCATCTTCCCCTGGGGCTTTGTGATATGGGAGCTTAGTTATTGCTTGTGAAATTTCTTCTTTAGTTATGTCCCCTTCAAGAAGTGCTCTGTCTTCGTCAGACAGAGAAGGGAGATTTACTTGGGAAAGAAAAGAAAGCATTTTGTTGTGGTCTATTTGTGCGTCCGGGGTATATAATGATTGATAGTAAGAAGCAAATTCATTGACAATATCCTGTGGACGAGTTAATATATTTCCCCCAGATGTTTTAATGGCTGGAATAGCCATTGCAACCTCTCTTTGTCGCAATTGGGCCGCTAGGAGTCGCCCTGCCTTTTCCCCTTGTTCATAATGACGTCCTTTCATCCTTTGTAAAGCATACTCAGATTTGGATGTAAAAAGGCTGTTCAATGCCATACGTGCCTGCTCTAGGGACTTGCGATGTTGTAAGAGAGGTATTTTAATATATAATTGAGTGAACGTTTCAATATCCTGTTCTAACTCTTTCTGTCGAGTAGCATTTTGTCTATTGGCCTGTGCCGCATCTTTCATAAGTTGACCCCTGATGGTAGCTTTGGCTGCAGCCCATAGGGTTCTGCTTGAATGCACAGATCCGTGATTAAGGGAAAGATATGTTTGAAGATGGGTCTGAAGCTGTGTTTTACCGAGAGGTGTTTTATAGCGCTGAATATTCATTCTCCAAGGTTTGCGTCCCGGTGTTGTCAGGCCTGTCTGAAGGGATAACAAAACTGGAGAATGATCAGAGATTGATGCTTCTAAGATTTGAGATTCATGGACTAACTGAACAACCCTTTGTGAGATTAAGAAATAATCCAGTCTGGAGAAGGTACAATGAGTGGGAGAAAGAAAGGAATATTCAGTAGCAGTTGGATGTGAAAGGCGCCAATGATCAATCAGACCATGATCTTCAATAATATCGCCCATTAGAGCTCTGTCCGCTGCATTATTCTTGTCAAGAGGACCTGTTTTGTCGAGCACTGGATCTCTGACTAGGTTCCAGTCCCCGCCTATCAGGTATTGGGAAGCACCAATCTCGGACAAAATGCGATTTAATTGAAGAAGAAATGATTTTTTTGTACCCGATGGGGCATAAACGGAACCTATGCAAAGATGTGTATCGCCGATGAGCAATTTGACAAACACATATCTGCCATCTGGATCTTCCCAAGTTTTTGAGATTGTAACTGGTAAAGATTTACGGATCAAAATTGCCACTCCACATTTACGAACGGGGGTAGTGTCTGAGGATCTGTCTGTATGAATGCTGCTGTGATAGACTTTACCCACCCATTCTCTGCGTAATTTTTCAGATTCTGATGCTTCAAGATGAGTTTCTTGAAGGAGAGCCACATCTACTCCTTTTAAATTCAGATAGGAAAGAACTTTTTTCCTTTTTATATAGTGTGTTAAACCATTTACATTCCATGTTATAACCCGCAGAGAATGAGTAGTAGTCATACTTCAAGTGGAAACCAGAACGCTTGAAAAAGTTAAGAAAGTAATGAACTAAGATAAAGGTAGAAATGAAGTAGAGAGCAAGCGCAAGATTTATTAAGTGAGTAATCCAAGATGTAGTGTAAAAGAAAAAAAGGGGGAGGGAAGGAAAAGGGAAAGAGAGAGAGTATTAATAGGATAACGTGTAGTATAAGGAAATCTAGTAGGAGAAAGGAATCTAAAGAAAAAAGATGTCAGAAAAAGAGGAGAAAAAAAAATGTGAAAGATAAAAGTATGAAAAACAAAAAGGAAGGAAAAAGAAGAACTTTAGCCGCGGGTCTAGGCTCACTAGAGCACCGCCGCGGGTAGGGCCCCCGCCAGGAGGGTTGAAACATGGTGAGGACTATGTAAGAGAAACAAAAGAATCTGAGCAGCCAAGTGTGTGTAAAGAAGAGGGAAAGAGCCAAGTATTTAGAAGAGTGAGCGCTGAAAGGGAAGAGACATAGATTGATAGAGTACAGAAAAAGATATAAAAATATATACATGAATTCAATATCGCCTAAATACAAACCAAAATACAGAATAAGCTATTGATTATTAATAACTGTGTAATATTTATTAAAGAATAAATATGCGCATATGAAATAGAGTAAAGTAAAACTGATATAAATATATATATAAAAAGACGTATCATAATAGGAAAAATCAGTAGCATAAACTTGTATATGAATAGAAGTATAGATATTATAAAAGTGGAATATCTATAATTTAAGAATATAGAAAAGATTGAGGAAGAACTAATAAAATGCAAATATATATATTAAAATATGTATTAATCCATGAATGTAGAAGTATATAAAAAGATGCAGTAATCCATGGATGTTTAAGTAAAGGCATAAAATGTGCAACCATTAATTGATAAGTAACAATATATGCGTAAATAGATATGTATATCATTAAATAGGTAACATTTAAGAACAAAATGTAGTTCTAAACATAGTTGTTATCTAATATATAATAATAACATAGGTAGTAATAAATAGTAAAAGGAAAAAGTGAAGCTAAGAAGATGTGAAGGGACATAGTAAAATACCTATAATTCTAACTTATAGAGAAAAGTACGTAAACTACTTATTGAAAGTGAAATAGTAAACCTTAAATACTTAGTATCAAATATAATAGATGCAAGTAAAATCTAGTAATGCATTGCAATAAGAAATATATAATAAATAATTCTATAACTGTTCTAGGTTGAGAAACAATTGTGCAGAGAAGGCAGATAGCCCCCGTTATAGAAGGTAGACTCTTTTTTGTGTAAAGAAGATATGAGTTATCAATCACATCATTCTAAGCCAAAGTATGCAATATCAGAGAAAATAAATGTTATACAAGGTAAAATCTGAACTATCGATTACATAGACCGTAAATATAAATATTAGCAAGGTTATTCTTCAAACGAGGCAGATTTTAAGGGAGATCTAGATTTGTCTCTATGGAGATCTTGCGTAAAAGTAGATACTATTTGAAGGGCAGAGGTTTTGTCTTCATGAATACGAATTGATCTTTCAATATCTCTACCACGAGGACGAATTTCACTAATGGTGCGTCGTCGAGTATTGACTAGTGGTGGAGGATGATGAGAATCGTGAGGTAACTGTTCAATAGATGTATGTTGTATGTCCATGTCCTGAATATGCAATTCATCTATAAAGTGTTGTAGATCTGCAGGATTGTAGAAGTCTCTGGATTCACCATTTTTGGTAATGCGGAAACGAGCAGGATGAAATAAACCATACTTGATGTCCATTTTCCGTAATTGGGGCCTCATAGAGAGGAAAGCCTTTCTCCGTTCATTGGTTTCTCGGGAAAAGTCAGCTGCAATACGGATTTCATGGCCAGCATAGATGTAGGAGCCTTGCGTGCGTGCTGCCAGTAGTATTTGACGTACTTGTTCATGCCGTAAAAAGCAAGCAATGAGGGGTCGTGGTCGAGAATCTGAGGCAGCACGCGGAGGACCGATACGATGCGCACGCTGGATTTCAAGCAGTGGAGTGAAGGAGATATCTAGCAATTTGGGAAGGACATTGCATAAGAAGGTTCTAGCATTTTGACCTTCAATCTTTTCAGGAAAGCTGAAAAAACGGATGTTATCTCGTCGACTGCGATCTTCCAGATCAACGAGCTTACTACGGAGAAGTAAGAGTTCTTGATCTCTGCTTTGCATAGAATCCATCTTGGTTTCCACTGCTGTTAGTCGTTGGTCTAATCCATCTGTTTTAGCATTGAATTGTACGAACTCATCTTTGATTGATTTGGTCTCTGTGGTGAGAGAGGAGATATTAATGTCTAAATCTGTCAAACGGCAGCTGATAGTTGAGAGTTCTTGTAAAATGCGATCCATAGTTGCCCCTGACATTGTAGAGGAGGTAGCCGAAGATGGATTAGATACTGGTGAGGTTGAGCCTTTCGCAGACATACCTTGGGGTTGTTTGAGAACTTGTGTGAAAAGAGGCTGCTTAGAGTTCTTACTCTCGTTCTTGAAATTAGGCATTTGGATATTGTCTGTGATATAGTAAAAGAGTACAAATAACAGTAGCACGAGACCACTTATCTAAATGGTAGTGGGGAGGAAGTTTAGCAGATGAAATAGTTGTAATGAGGAAAAATCAATAGCAAAACAGTAATGAAACTGAGGATTGTGGCGGAATCGGAGAACCATGAGAATGATAGACAAGGGTATCTGCCCTATATTTTTGGTAGACACTGCACCTCCGTAGCGACGAGACCACTTATTGTTGCAGTAACGTAGTTGGTGCAAAAGGTACATGCCAGAAGGAGCTGAGTGTGGAGATTGGCTCTGGCTTGTGTATATGATAGACAGTGCACTGCCCCTTTGATAAAATTGTCGCAGTAGCAATGGAGTGAATGTAAAATGACAGTCAGAAGGAGCTTAATTTGTAGGGCTGAGATGGCCTGAATTGAACGATGAATGGCAGCACTAAGATAATAGGTTTTGAAGCGGAGTTATAGGAGTCTGAGGATTCTATTATGAAAAATGCTGAATGAAACGCTCCATGTTTTAATTGCCTCTTTTGTATGTAAGTAAAAGGATTGCTCGTGAGTAAGTTAGTTTATGTAGTGAAAATAGAAAGGCTCCAAAACAGCATGTACTCTAACGAAAGTGTTCTGCGTTAACAGCTGCAAGCAAAAGGTGAGTCAGTAAGGCATTGTTAAAATAGAATAAAGAATTGGTATTAAACACCTTACTAATTTGCCAAAAAGGAGCGGAAAGCAAGGAGAATGTTCTTATTACCACTCCATTCTGCACGTGTTAAGGTAAACTGTACATGTGGGAGAAGTGGCAAGTGGCAGTTATGCAAGAGCCTGGAATTTGCTCTGCAGCGAAATGCCCGATGCACCTTCACTGAGGGAAAGACTGTTGCGCCAGGTACATTCACAGAGCAAAGGTAGAGGTATCTGAAAGAACCCCAGCTGACCGCTGCTGTCACACTTAGTTGACAGAAAACGTTTGCGCCAGGGTCCTAGACGTGCTAGTGAGAGTGATTCTTTCCCGTTGGAATTGCCATAAAAAATAAAAAAAAAAATTAAAAAAAATGCTGAGCAAAATATTAAACAAAATGCTTCGTTGTTACTATCTCCCTTTGGTACAAAAGGGCACTCACAAGCAATTCAATCTAGGCATGAAAGACATTTAGGCTCTAGCAAGGCAGGCACTCTAACTGAGGTGTTCCCTCGTGACAGCTGTTGGCAAATGAAAGGGTAATGAGTCACCATTAGAATAGAACAAATAGTGGATAATGAAGGTCACACTAGCTGCCAAGGAAGACAGGAGGCAGAAAGTGTTATATTTTCAGCTCCACAGCTGTGCTTGTCAGCGTAAATATGAGGCGAGAATCCAAGATGCTAATAAATAATTGACAAGCAAGAGCTGTGCTTGTCAGCGGTAATTTGTTTTGAAACCAGAAGGTGGCAGTAGAATTCCTTGGAATCTTCTTGGTAAAGCTGCTCGTGTAACAAAAGGTTGGCTTTGTTTTTGTTTGTGGCAAGGAATGCTCCCTCTTCCCTGCCAGCTCCGTCCACAAAAGTTAAATCAGCTGAGAGGTAGATAGAGAGGCGGTGCAGCTTGGCTCTGGGCAGATGACAGCACATAGCACATAATTCCCCTCACAGCCTCTCGATTGAGCAAGGCTGTCTGGCACTTCACAAACGGACAACGGGAAGGCAAAATGGTGACAGATATCACGTCAGCTGATTCCTTCTAATGACAGGTGCACATAAGCCATTATTTATGGATGCGAGAAGCTGCTCCCCTAATAGCCTTTCAGTAGGACGACGCTCCTCCTCTGGATAGTTTGTATGTCGTGAGGCAGGTCGTTTGAGATAAGCCTCAGATGTGAAGGGAGCAGGGTGCACCTGGTACACGAGAGTCGCGGGGATTGGTGCTGCGGCGAAAGGCCCGACGCGCGTCTTCTGAGGAGAAGACGACTGCGTCAAAAAAGAGCACAAAGGAAAGGCAGAGGTTTCTAATAAATTGCCCAGCCGCTGCCGCTTCACTTAGCTTGCGAAAAACGTTGGCGCCGAAGTCCTAGGCGCGTTTGGAAGAGAAGTTCCTCCTGTCGGAGCCCCCCCCCCGAAGCGGAGCTCGGTGTTCAGGCGGCCATCCTCCTGCGTGGCCAGACCACGCCCCCCTCTTCTGCTATTATTGAAAGACTGTATGTTTGTTGTCTGTTGGGATGTTTGTTGTCATTCGGATGTATGCTGTGAGTAGCAGCACAACCCATCTCTTCATATGTAATGTGAAGAGCAGGAACTCCAGCTGGACTCTTGAGAGCATAGCCCTTTTGCTATAGAACTCTGCAAAAGTGTTTCTTTCAACTATCTTCAGACCACAAATGCTCGTGAAGCCAGTAGGCCTCCAGCTTACACATGCAAATCTTTTAAACAAAATCTTGTTTGTGTTTTCTTGACCCTTTGCACTTGTTGTGTATTTATTTATTTCCAACTGGTACCTTGTGATTAATGCCTTCCCTTTTTGAGTTCATTAGCCTGGTGAACTAATGTTGAGCGGCTCCACCAGGAATGGGCAGTTGTGTCTGCACTCCTGGTGCTCCTTCCCGACTGTCCTTTTGTCCCTCGTATTATGTTCACCCATTTGACTTAGCAGCAACCTGCATTCTCTGATCATTTCTTCCAGATACCATAAATCCTAAAGATAGCGTCACAACCTAACACCCTGACCTCTTCTCCCCACCCCCTTTCCCATTCCTTAAAGGGCCATGCACCCGGAAGAAGTCCCCGCAATGACTTGTTTAGATATAGCTTTGCATGCCGCATTTCGGCTGTACTGTATTTTCAAAGCGTACACAGTGCGGATCCTGCACCTTGTGTGGGCAGTCTGTCGCCTTTCTACATCTAAATACGGCTCTGAATTGAGAAATATTTGAGAAGTGAGGTTTTAAACATGAACTGAGAAACATTCCTGACACCGCCCTGATGATAATGCTGTTAATGAACTATGAGTCTGACAAAGTTTGGCGAATGGGATATTCCGTCGAAATGTTACGAATATTCCATCCTGTCCATCATATTGCAAGTGCATTATACTCAGTGGCACTTGTAATACGGAGGACAGGATATCTATCACATTTGGGATAGAGTAACCCAGCGCCCAAACTCTAAATTATGCCCTTAGTCTAAAAGGGCAGTCAGTTGTCATGTGTACCCTATATGTGGTCTATAGTCTTATTATAGATGGCGCAACATTATAGGTTATTACATCAAACACGAGCGTTTTTTGTACTGAACATCCTGAACTTAAGTATTTGAAGGTGCTCTCATATGTGATGAACAGAAAGGAGGCACGGTGAAATGAAGTATTTGCCGTGGATCACACAATTTTTTCAAGCAGGGATCGTTCCCAGACTTTCCAATTTCACACTGTACAATTCAGCCACTAGATTGGTATCTCTTGCTGATATCAAAGACTAATGCTTTGTCCTTAATTCTTAGAGGATGAGTTTAGAGCATCGATGACATTCAAAATTCACATTTTATTTTCAGTAGTTTTATATGGGAGAACCTTGCCTAAAGAAAGGACTGTTTTATAACAGGCACAAACTACCATGCATTTTATTTTATTTTTAATGCTTAGGTAAATTTGCAAGATTTATAGGATGCTGAGCCTTGCCAAATAATCCAACATCTGCTGCATATTCTGCACATTTTAACAAAAAACAATTTTGTTTCTAGCTCAAACGGTTCACAGGTTATTAAAAAAGCAGTGCCATGTGTTGCCGTGCAGTGGAAGGCCCTGTGCAAAAGTTGACTGGTCACCTTTCTGTTGCTTATTGCTATAATTGGGTGTTAAACTGGTACTAATGAGGTGCAACCCACGCCCAGACAGTGTTAACAAGTTTGAAAATCACAAAATAATAAAGTAATACTGTCACAAAATGTGTTGCAATACGTCACATAATTTGGCTTTTTTGCTGCATAACTTACTCAACCCTGCCGCATAATTCCAGTGGCCCTGACTATAGCCACTAGGCCACATCACCTCCCATGAAAGGTCAGCATGTTTTGGACTTGAGGTTCCAAGAAGACCTCAAGCTAAACTAGAGCCAGCCGCCTGGCTCGAACTTTCAGTGGCTCACCAACCTCTACTATTCATTTACAGTTTGTGAGTCCATGCGTGGCGCTTTATTGTATAGGTGTGTGCAGTATACTAAATCCACGTTGCGGTTGCTTCGTATATATTTTATTCACGCAGCCGGCCCCCTCAAGTTTCGTTACGCCAGTGTGTTAAGTGTATTGTGTACTCATGCCATCTTTGCACATTATATGCAGCGAGTATTCTGTATATATGGATAGCAGAGAGCGTACTTAAGCTACTTTTGAAATATAATTTGTGTGCATGCCCCGTTCCCTATTCTGTACAATAAGTATAGTTGCCCGCTGTTTCTGCAGTTTGTGTACAATATGTTGTGTTTGCACGTGAGTACTTTTCATCGAGTGTGTCAAATCAATATGTGCAGCAAATATGTAAAACTATGCCACGTAAATATATTGTGTGTGAATGTTGGACGTGTATAGTTTATGTGCATTTTGTGTGCCTAGTTTATAGTGTACATTGTATTGCGAATTCCGTGAGCTTTCCTACTAGTCTACTATGTACGCAATATCGTGAATTCTTTCTTGCCGGTTGGTGGGCCGTATGTTGTGGTGTTTGTGCATTCTTTACATTTACAGTATGTTGCTTGTGGTATAGAATGGATGCATTGTGTTTACTGGTTACATTGCGCGTGCCTGCTGTGTTAGAATGTATCCCGCGTGCACCGTCGTGTTTGCTGATGCATGCTCTTTCTGTGTGGGGTGCGCATGCTGGTGGCTGCACAGTAAAGCTTTTGTGCAATCTGTGTGCACGCTGTGTTTACGGTATAGTGTGTGCGTTTTTTTTTTTTACATCAAGCCGTGCAAGGGGGGGTGTGTGTGTGTGTGTGTGTGTGTGTGTGTGTGTGTGTGTGTGTGTGTGTGTAAATAAATACAGCTTTTGCCTACTCATGGACAAGTATATTGCGTTAACATATACCGTGTTAACAGTATATTGTCAGCCTGTCTTTCTGTATCCTATACTATCTTTGCATGCCTCGGGTACATTTAATTTATTTTTTCTTTACGGCATCTGTCCCCACTCTCACCATCTGAAAGGGCTCTTAAACCTCTCCTGGCTCAAGGATGCAATTCGTGTTACATTTGCATATTTAAATCTGTAATTACCCGTCACTACAGACCTTTTGCTTTGCCACTGATGCATAATGGACTATTTGACATGGCGCAAAAAGAAAAGTATTTTTCAATCCACTGTTAAATTCTTAAAATCAAATTCTGAATCTACAGTTCTCTGCATGTCCTGCTCCCAGTGGAGCAGGAACGATTTTCAGAGTGTTGGTGTGTCTGTGTGGGGGTGTTTTTCAGTGGTGCTACTTTACTAATGTTATTCGAGTTTTAAACAGTTCAGATGTTACCAAGATACTATCTCTACAGAGAGACCCAATCCCTTTCCTCAAGGCGCTGGTAATACTGTTATCACCTACCTCCCTTGACGTTAAAAACAAAAAAAACTTATGGTGGCCTTTTAAGCACATTTTCTCCAAAACACGACTACAATGTAATATGATACCGCTCATTTATACAGAGCGCATTCTCCATCAAACTGTTGCTGTGAAATTAGCAGAAACGACGGCAAGAAAGCCAACTCAGTCTTACTGATTTAAGAATACATTTGAACCACTTATTACAGGTCACAGTTTGTCACACACGTTTGATAGAATTGAAAGTTGCTAACTGAAAACAATATGCCTGGACAAACTGAACCACCAGACTAACTACAGATATTAACTCGGAGCTCTGCACTTCATACCAAGAGGTATTGGGCTTAGAAGTATGAAAGGCTGAGTTGACCTTACCTTAAGTGCATCGAGCCAATGTCTAGCAAAGTCTTTGCAATGGTTTGTTTCTTACAAGGCACACCTATGTACCATTGTTCTCATAGACCTCACTAAATGTCTTTGGGGCTGATATACTACAAAATTGGTTGCAAAAATGAGTCTCAAACTGCACACTTTGGTGACCAGTCTTTCATTTTGTGATGCAACCTATGTACTATTAGATTCCACCACAAAATCTCCAATCGCCTGGGGTCACTGAACGATCTTCATAGTGAGCATTAATCTAATTGCGACCCCCTGTGATTGGCTGCTAACACAGGGATGGTGACCTGCAAGGAACAGTTGACCAGCATCCCTGTGTTTGCATTCCTAAATGGGATTTTTTTAGAAAGCAGCCCATATTCCTTGAAGAAAGCTGCACTGGTGGGGGTGAAGCAGGGACCACTGCCGCCTCCAATGCATGTCACCTGACGTGATAGTCAAAGCAGCTTCCTCTTTGGATATGTTGCTGCCTCCTTTGGAATTCGGAGGAGACTCCTCATTCACAACCCTCCTTAATAGTGACACGGTATGGATTGAAAAACCCATTTTATCAATCGAAAATGCGTTTCCAACATGTCAAATTGGCAATATGGATAGAATACATACCAAAAACAACATTGCAGTCGGAAACCCTGTGATTTTATGAATTACGCGGCTTGCAACAGCAACATTTCTTGGTACATCATGCTCTTTGTTCCCTTGAAACTCAAATATACTTGAGGAAATGCCTTATTTGCACTTCCAAAAAGGGTCTTTTATTTTAAAATCTCTATGCTTTGTAAAGGAAGAAGAAGCGCGTGTTTAGATCTGTGTTTTTGGAAACCTTTAATCTTTTCCAATGCTCAAGACAGTTTTATCCGTTTCAACTCGCAGTTTGCTGGATAAACATAAATAGATTTACTTAATAAAACAATGGTATTTTGTTCAAAAATGTTGTTCCGTGGTTATGGTTTAATTTCATCCGACAGTTTGCTTTCCAAACAAAACATCTGAACAGATATGTTGCGAACAAATACCAACAACAAAAAAAACCAGTCGTCTGTGTCATATTCCTGCTGGTTTTCTTCCAGGATATCAGGGGTGCTGCAGTATCCCCTACTTGCAGCGCCACTGCCTGCTCCCCTGATTTGTCTCCTATTCCAAATTTCATGTCCTTATCCGATTCCATAACAATACTGCATGCCCTGTGGCTCACGATTGCTAAATGCACTTATTGAATTGTCCCTGTCTAGATCCTTTCGTTCTCACAAACTGATAATCACCTGCTTGCAGCCAAAATATATTCCATGCTTCCTTTATCATATCTATTCACCCGACCAGTCAGTCTAACAAACTAACATATGCCAAACCGCCACCAGCGTTGACATCTATCTCCCCAGTGGGAGCTTCCTTTACACTATTTCGTCCCTCTACCAGTAATTTGCAAGAACTAACAAACCTACAGGCCCTGTCAGGAGTGACATCTAACTCTTTGAGTCCACCACAATCTGGGGTAATGTATGTATGTATGGGTTTCTTCTGAGAACATAAGACTAAAATCACTAACCAAAATAAATGCTACTACCTTTGTGTTCTGAAGTAGTGTGCTACTCGCCCAAAGGGCTTCAAAACCTCTTCAATGGTAGTAAGCTCTATATAAATACATTTACAATATACTATTAATCATCCTATTAAAAATGATTCCGTTTTCTTACATTGGACAAACGGCATAAAGTTCATGTTGAGGTAACATAAAATAGCCAACACGTGTTTCTTGGTATAAGGCCCATCGCTTCTTCAGGACAATTTCTCCTAAATTCTTATTAAATTAATAATTCATACAAAACAAAGTCTTGTAATGGGAGAAGCCTTTCTGACGAGATTTATTCACTGCTCCATGATTCACCAAAGGTAACTGAAATGTAAATGACTTGTTGATGTAAACTTTTGCAGTGCCTTCATGGTGTTGAGCTCATAGGCTGCTGCCATTATTTGTGTAGAGGGACGATGAGTGTTTCAGTATGCAATATAAAACTCGGGTAAGAGCGAAACAGGCTCTGAATAGGATTCAAGTTTGTTACCTCTGGCAATCCATTGCATACGGACTAAATCTCATGGGAAAGTTTACTTCTATTATAAGATGTGTTCTATATGGATTATAAGTTTAATCAACATATAGGAGAAATTGCCTTGAAGAAGCAGTGAGGCTTATACCGTGAAACAAGTGTTGGCTGTTCTGTGTTACCTCTGCATGAACTTATGCTGTTCGCCCAATGGAAGAAAACTGGATCTTTCTGTGGATCCTTTGTGAGACACGTCATCCTTTCATGACCAATGATGTGAGAAATGACCGCAAAGCCATAATTGTGATTGGTATCTTTTGATAGTAATGATGCTATTTGTGTGCTTTATTATTTTTTGTATAGTATAATCCTCTGCGCTTTGAACTGTAGTTGGTTCTGTATTAGACTACCCACGAATTGTAATACATGAAAGTATTAAAGTGAGATAAAAGCAATACAATAGTTTTTTTTTTTTTTTTTTAAGGATATCCATCTAGGTGGGTTAGTAAATAGTCTCGGCATGGCCACTTTAGTATATATCTGATGGTAGTACTTTGTAGTTTTTCTACAAAAACGCTTTTGTGTAAGCATATCCAAGAAGTTGATGTTTGCTTTCAGTTTTTCAAATACTGTTTTTTGTTGCCCCTGAAGATAGTCCATATAGCGGGGGATTTGCCTACCTGGCCCTTGAAAGGTACAGGACTGTCAATCCCATATTGCTGCACCATCTAGTCCATACTTTTATCTGCTTTTAACCACTGTCTAGGTTGGTGAGTATGTATGAGAGATACTGTGAGGCAATGTGGGTCTTGGTTTTTTCGCTTCCCAATATTAACTCATTCACCTTGACAATCCACACTTGCAACACTGTTGTGGTTTCAAATTGAAATGGTATGTAAGGTTCGCTCTCATAGCTTAGAAGCACTGCTTCCTCTTACCTGTTCATACTTAGCTCAAGTGTGCTAATGTTTGCCCTATGTTTTGAGTCTCACCAGATCAGTCTGAAATGTAGTTGGACCAATGATTTGAAGACTTTCAATGGAACCTAAACCTGGATTTCCTATTGAAAAAAACACAAAAAGCATAGAAGGGTCACATAGTCTAATTTGGTTAGTTGAAAGTGGGTGCGGATGCAAAACTACTGACTTTTTCGACACATTGAACTTCGCCTCAATGTTGTTCACCTCTAAGGAGAGCTCTGGTTGATAACGGCACAAGTGGAATAGTTAAGACCTAGTGTATATGCACATTTGTTTCTACATTAGGTTGGAAATTAGGCATGGAATCCTGGAGGCATCATATTCGGTTGTGTTTTTTAATGTAATATACCGAGACAATATCCTATAAAAGAAGAGATTTGAGGTTGTGAGGAATGTCCTTACCTTTAGTTACCTATTTGCCCAATATTTAATCACTATTTCCTTCCAGTGTTTGTGACACCTATTTATAGAATCCAGTGTTATAAAGGATGTGATGTTTTATTCATGATAATTGTGCTGTTTAGTTTTCTGACGCCCTGTGAAAACAATTAAAACTCTAAGTAGCGTACAGTGAGCTGCTTTAGCCTTTGTTTTGGAAATCCTTCATAAAAGAATAAATTAGGCATTACAGGGTTGAAACTCACCAAGTCTAATCTGATTGAAGAGGAGACTGGTAGGCTGCTTCTAATCTTGTATAACAAAAACTATTAAAAGATGGCCGCCCGTGTGGTTTGCATGACCACCACTGAATTTTTTTTTTTTTTTTAAATAAAGTGTAGCTAAAACCATTAGAAGATGATGGGTGCGTCCGCATACATGCAGCCTTCTTGTAATGGTTTTTGTTATACCTGAATAAAAAAACATTCAAAGGGCATTTGGAAGGCCTGTTGCTCGGTGGCTAAAGCCAGATATAGGACTTTGTCATTAGCGTTTTTGTTTTGTGTGTATCTCCTTTCTACCCACCTCTTATTGTTTTCGTTGCTTGCTTGGGATGAAAGCAGCAAGAAATATCTGTGGATGTTTTTCTATACTACATCACGCATGTATTTAGTTTGAATGGAAGAAAAGTGGTAAGGTGACGTTTTGTGATGAAGTTGCTGCTCCTGTTGGCTGAAGAAATACACTTTCCTATCTCGGGGAGCCCTGAAACTAAAAGCCACATTGACCCAAGATGTGTCTGGCAAACTGGCACAACCAATTTTTTGGCCATCATAACGTATTCCACCTAAAAGTATCAATACCTTCAGCCTTCTCATTACCATTAACCTCCATATAATCAGTCAAACTTCAGTTAGATGGGGCTAATAAAGGTGAGATCTGTTTTTTGATGTAATTGTTTAATTCCCACCCCCATGCTTACAAAATGCACATTTTTTTTGTAATAGTAAAAATACAATTAAATGTAAAACAATCTGTCGCCAAATGCATTTCCTATATTGGTTTTGTCTCCTCTGCAAGTGTCATCAGTTTTGTAACAAAGTTTGAATACGAGGAAGTGGAATTCCATGGTGCAAAGATAGACTTGTTAAATATATATTCTTGTATATATCTAAATTTTGTAGCAGAAGGTAAGAAAAATTGTCCCTTTTTTAATCCTGTAAAGAAAATAAAAGTATTCCTTCTCTGCTGTTTCAGTCGAAGTGTGTCACCTGTGCACGTCAGAAAAAGAGCCCGGTTGGAACAGGATGACGCGTCAGATAGACAGAGCTCGACGAAAGAAATTAGCTTGCCAGCCAAGGACACAGTGGTTCAGACCAGCGGGGAAAAAATGGATGTGGATGAGGAAGAGAGCGAGGATCATCTGCGGCCTGTGTGGGTTCGGTGCACGGATTCAGAGAATTACTATTCTAGTGACCCCATGGATCAAGTGGTATGTACTGAAGGAAGGCATACGCTCTATTTTCTTAAGAAATCAACTTAAATACTGTAACTCCATTTGAAGAGATTTTTTTTCTCTTAAACCAAAACAATGTGTCATTAATCTAGTGGCTGTACCAACATCCTAAGTTGTTTATAAAAAAAATGCAAACACCTCGCCTCGAGTAAGTAGCATGCTTCATAGGGTTTCACGCCTCACTAGCAACTTAAGTTGAAAGGTGGCTCTCCGCAAGCTGTTTTCCTTGAGCTTGTAAGTTTTGCCTGCAGTGTGTGCACCTCTCTGCTGTCGAAGACCTGTTGCAAACTATACAAGCATTTACAGGGGGCTTTGCACCTTCCCACTGCTTTCCATTGCTTTGCTTTCTTGCAAATCTGATTTTCTTGCTTCTTATCCAGTGGCTTTCCTTCCACTTCTTGTATTTGTCCCTGCTTTGGAACATTGCTTCTATATCGTTCTTTTGATTGTATCACTTGTATCCTTCCACAGTTCCACATTGGAGAGCTATGGTTTTTTTTTCTTTTTCTTTCAGCACTCCATGGGGGTGCACATGCTTTCTTCCCTGTGTGCTGCTTCCTCTCCTCTCCTCACCACACCGCCATCTACGTTGCTCCCCCTGCTCCTCTTTTGCTCACTTACCCCTCCCTGCTCACCATTGCATTTTTTTCTCATAAGGGCCCCTTGCAGGCTTGCTTTTACCTCTTCTAGCTCGTCCGTTGCCCCCGGGTGCTCCTTTTATTGTATTTTTGATGACTGTTTTGGGCCTCTTGCAACGCCGAGTTTGCGTGTTTTGATTAATTCACACATCTCCTTGCACAGACCTGCATTCTTTGTCTTGGTGGAGTCCTCTTTTCTGACTTGAGCCCCTCAGAGATCTAGCCAAATTCCCTCATGATCCCAAACATTGTAAATATAGCACTCACGCTGACAAGAACCCATGATTCTAGCTAGCTCTTTGTGCTCCATTTTCGTTTCTCGGTCAAAAGAAATAAACGTACAAATGTTACCAGGTAAAAAAGACGTTCAGCTGTTCCCTTATCTGTTGAGAAAACAGCAGATGCATTAAAAACAATCCCTTGTTCTCCCCATAGAGTAGGCAAGCTGACATGAGGTATATATCTGGGTATAATTTCACTGGGTCTGACGTCAAGGAACCCACTGAAGATGAGCTTCAGCTTTTCTGTGGCTTCACGCGCCTGCAGGGCCTTCTGATTGTCACATAATTTGGTTGTATATGGATGCTAGTGCAACACTCATATGTGTTGTTGATGTTCATATTTAATTAACCGAAAATATCGCTGTGTATTCATCGTGAAACTGTACTAACTCTAGTCCCTGTGAACTGTTATGGCCGTGTGTTTCTATTGCATCTGTGCCATGATACTCTTACTTTATCGCTGCTGCACTTTTCTTAAAGCACCCAAAGATTGAGGCGCTTTCAGAGTTTGTTCATTATATATGTTACCAGCAAACGACTGCTTCTGAAGGTGTTATTCCCTTGTCTACTATACTGCTTAAGACTTTCTAGATCTAGAATGATTTTGAAACGCAAATAACTTTACTCTCTGCATTGAGAGGAGAGGTTGGGGCGTAAGGGGCAGAGGTGCTGACTTTGGAGCTGGGGAACAAAGCTCATGTCTCGGCGTCAGCTCAACATCCTGTGATTCTGGGCAAATCACTTTACTCCCCCGCGCCTATAAGCAAACTATGAATGAATCCTAGTGTAATTAAACTTTGCTCACGTAAAGTGCTCCAATACCTTCGGGTCGAGTGTGCGCTATATAAAACTGCTCACATGTTTTTCCGTATGAGTTATGACTATTGATATTTTGCATCTAGGCTTTAGTATGACAGCACTTCATTGAAGTCTCTCCTGTTGTAAAGCCACCAAAGCATAGAAAGGAGGACGGTATTGAGGAACGCGGAGGCCAGAGGAGAAGCATAGTAGTGTAAGATTATAATTAATAAGCAAGGAAAGCTCCTCCCCCACGCGCTCTTATAACTAACTTCTCCATATATAATCTTTCCCCTGTTTTGTTCCGCATTTTCCCAAGTAAAGGTTTGTGATATTGTCAATCGTAATAAAAATGGAGTGCCTCTTTAAATATGATCTTTCCATTAACAGACCGACCGTGAGGGCACTCTAACTTTAATATCTTGTGAATGTTATGATTAATAATGTGCACTGCCCCCCATGAAAAATACAATTGGCATGATTATGTAACAGTTATTGCAACAGAAATAAACATTTTCAGATTGGGGCTTACAGTATAATTTTGAGAAACGGATATTAATTGACATAAGATTAATCAGAATTACAAAGCACTTGAGAAACGAGACGTCTAGAAAGGTTCAATTATAAAATCAAATCAAAACCACAACTTGCAAAGTAGTACCTTGGTTGGGTTTATAAATGGGCGTCTTCCCTGATGTGAAGCGTGGCCACATTGAAACAAAGCAAAAAGTTGGCAATCCCAATACGTTTCGCCTAAGCGAGACCTTTTGGCGTTGTCAATGTTTTTTTAGGCATGTTGCAGAGCAGCCCGGGCTGCTGTGCAACATGGCTTTAGGTAAATAAAAAACAAAGCACTATGGCGCGGCCGGCGTTGACCGCGTCGTAGCGCTTTTTTGTTTACATCCTGCGCTGCTCTGCAGCATGCCGAAACAAGCATTTGCAATGTACTAGGTCTTGCATTACTGAAAGATTGAGCTATTGGCGTTGCTAATAATGCAATAGTTCAAACTTTCAGTAATGGGAGAGCTATTGCATTGTAAATCAATCACAGCACTCGCGATTTGGGGAGCATCCAGTGCAACTGCCTCAAAAAACACGCATGACCTTTAAAACACCAGGTTTACGAAGGTGCCTTCCTATATTTAGTCAATAGTAATAAAGGTTATAGTGTTCACTAGGCAACCTTATACCCAAACATACAAACACACTGAAAGACTCAAGCAGCAGAACAACTATACCAGTAGCGGCTGTTACTGAACGGGCGTGGGGGGATGAGTGGGGGGATTAAATATAAATAAAAAACGTGGATCCGGCCGGCCGCCACCTTTCCTTGCCGTCCTCTTCCTGGCTTCTGTGGAAGTAGGAAGCACCCATGCTCCCCTGAGACAATCACAATGATGCAGTGCAAGGTTGTGATTGGTCTGAGTGTAGTGTTTCGGCTCTCAGACAGGGAATGGGACCCTGGGCATGTTCTCCACCCAGGCTGTAATGCAGCCTGGGTGGAGAACATGCAAAGTGCGCATGACATTTTGGCTAGCCTGAGACGGCCGGTCAAAATGTCATGCGCACTAAGAAGTGCCTACCACTCCTATCCCAGGCTCTAAACAGCCCAGCCCCCAAACAACTGAGCCAGTACGTTTAAATAAAATGATAATATATCATTTTCTTTTTTCGTTTTTAATTGCTCACTCAGTGAGGAGTGAGGCGGCGCTCCTCCGCCTTAGCGGAGGAGCTACCACTGAACTATACAGCTGAAAGTATGGCTTTTTATGGAACAGTGTGCAAGAGTACCTCAGGGGCATGAGTGCGATAAATTAGGGTCACATTTAGTTGCTAGTGCAAGAGAGAAAGAAGCAAAGTAGTAATCAACAAAATAGAAAACTAACCATGCAAGTACTGTATAAAACCCAACAATTTTAGAAAATTGTATATTATTGTACTATATATATATATATATATATATATATATATATATATACTGTATATTAAGTATTTCTTTGAGACTCTCATTTGCTCCTAACACACTTGTTCATTGGTTGTATGTGGACCATCAAACCACTTATCCCTGATACTGTGAAGCAGGTTCCCATTATGGACCAATGCGCCCACGAACACAGAATGGGTTCAATATTAACATAACATGTTGATTTGTAAAGCGCACGTTCACCCAAGTTTATCTTGGCGCTGAATAACAGATGTGTATTGTTACCCAACTCAGTGGTACTGATATTAGAAACGACAAACAGTCCAAATTAAGGAAAAAAAAAATATTTTTTTAAAGTGCAACAAAAGTTCACAAATGACCTAATAGGAAGAAAGGAGGGTGTAAAATAATTAGTAAGCCCTTAATAAACGTATACATCAAAAGGATGGTTGTTTGTGCATCAGCTTGCACATCGACGAGGCAACACTCGGAATAGCATATACTGTGTATCCATTAAATATACACAAAAAGGCACCTACCGCCTTTCCACATAGCACATGACAGTATCACATCATTCAAATTCATAACACCCACAACATAACACGAATCCAGTCCATTTAGAATTAAAGCAACTGTCTCTTACAGACAAATTAAATCATGGCTTAGAAACAAAAAGAGATGGGGTGGGGCCCACACACAGGTAGTTCACAAGAATCAAGCTACTCAAATTCAGACATTGAGGGTTGAGGAAGGAGCGGGGGTGTGGACCGAATTTGCTTTGACACAAATAAAAATACACTAGAAAAAAATAAACACATCAGAAAACCCACAATTTTAGGCACATGCCAGGCGTTTATAGCACCAAAAGTTCAAGCAACTGGCGAATGCTGAACTAAGCAAACTGAAACATGACATAACAGAATGCATACAGCAATATTTCTCAGATTGGGGGAGTGGCTACGGCGCAAAGCGGAATGGCTGCCTCTTGAGGGAGCTCCGCACACCGGACTTGAAGACTTGGCAAATACCATCCGTCATGACCGCCTGTGCTGCCGGAACACTGCATGCAACAGTGCCGCTATCCCCGTGACGGGCTCGGGGGTGCTCCTGGCCACATCGGTGAAGTGGCACCGTCAGAGTCGGAGAGGCCCGCTCGCATCCGATCACGCGGAAAATGGCGCCTGCTCGAGTCCCTGGGGCCGGGAGGCTCCACTGCTAGCTGGGACGGGGCTCCGCGCGTGCCCATCACGGTGACCAATACACTGTGCCCCGGGAAAAGACGCCTGGCAGGCAGAGTGGACCGTTGCTCCGGAGCGGTGGCTGAAGCTTCGAGGGCCGTGGATGCGGCACATTGACTCCTGGAGCCCTGAGACGACCGGGACGGGCCCGGCTGGGTGCTGCTGAGGGTCGAGCCTCGATTACGGTGAGTGGGGCGGGAGCTGCGCTCTGACCTGGTTGTGGCTCGGTCTGCGGTGTGTGTTCCCGACGCCCCTGCTTCCTTGTGCGGTGGCGTTCGGGGAGGCCTAGGCGGGCTGCCTGCATCGGGTGTGGAGGTGCGGAGCTGCTCCTACTCGCTTGAGGAGGGGGTCGCGCGGGTCTGCCTCCTGTAGCGCGGAAGTGCCGTTGGCGTTGCCCTGGTACCAGCTCAAGGTTGCCAGTGCGAGCTGAGGTGCCCGGGGCGTCACGGGTGCTTTTCGGGATGCGGGGAGGGGGGCCGGGTGTGATCCTTGGCGCCAATGTGGAGCTTGGAGCGGCCTTGAGAGGTCGGAGGTGCTGCTGTGGCGGTCCCTAGCCGTGCCCCGGTGTGTCTGCGGAGGATAGCCGTCCCTCAATAGTGCTGCTCTTGCCAGCCCACCGGGACACATTGCATTCCTGGAGTGTGCGAGCACAGACCCGGTGGATTTGAGGGCCTTGTCAGTGTGGAGAGGCCGGCGTAGCGCATAGAGCTCAGCTCAAGGGTAGCTACCATTATGGGAAGGACTGATCCTAAGCAGCCGAAACTCCAGTTTGACAACAAACGTAATACACGCGCGAGCGAAGCCATGGGGGACCACCCTGGTTCGCAGGGGGCTTCGGGGCCGGTGGATGACTCGGCGGATGACACTCGGACAATCCTGCTCGAATTGCGATCCGGGATGAAATCTATTGACAGTAAAATAGATGCGCTGGCAGCTGGTCTCGATGTTGTTAAGAAGAAAGTGGAGACACATGAGCACTGACTAGATGTCCTTGAAAACCGAGTATCAGATACGCAGGACACGCAGGCGGAATCCCAGACTCAAATGTTGCATATGGAAAAGATCCTGGAGGTTATCAAAGCCAAAAATGAGGATTTAGAGGCGCGCTCGAGGCGCAATAACCTCCGCATACTGGGCCTATCGGAATCCACCCCCATTACCAGAATGGAGCCATTCATCGATGGCCTGCTGAGGGAACTGTTCGGGCCAGTGTTATCCACAGTTATGATTGTGGAAAGAGCACATCGCTCGCTCGGCCCTCGGCCTAAACCAGGGGCGCCGCCGCGCCCGATCATAGCCCGCCTTTTGAACTATGCAGACAGAGACGCTATCCTGAAAGAGGCCAGGGTCAAGGCCCCTACTAATTACAAAGGGGACAATTTGTCCTTTTTTCCGGACTATACACCACTGGTGCAAGCGGCGCGAAGGGAATTTGTGCCGGTGAAGAAGTTGCTGCAGACGGCTTCGGTGCCATACGCTATGTTGTACCCGGCCAAATTAAAAATCACCCATGAGGGCCAAACGCATTTCTTCACGGACTCGCGCTCTGCCCTAAAGTTTTCAAAACACATCTGTAAGACTGAACGCCGGCAGCGCGAGACGGAGGACCCTTCCGCCCCTTCGACTCTGGACGACACGGATTAGCGGTTCCTCTTGGTTGCTGATTGCATGTACCACAGCAGCTCAGGAGTATGGGAGCTGGAGGCACTTGTCGACCTACCTCTGCATGGATGAGGTGCAGCCTCTAATGACTGGTTCCAGCCTATTGTTCTTATATGATTACATGTAGTTGTATGTTATTGTTCAGGCTCAACGCCGTGGTTGCTGACCACATTCCCAGTTCATGGCACACAGGTGTGTCACACAGTTGAAGTCCGGCGCATCTCACTCCGGTGGGAATGTTCGCTGCCGTCTCCTTTTCCCCAGCGGGTGATCCCCATCTGTTGAGCAATATGTGTGAAGGGGTAAATGTGCGGGAGGGGGGGTGGTACTGTTCTCGACCTAATTGGGAGGTTGGAGTGGGTGGGGGGTGGGGGGAGACTAGTCGGGGGTTTGTGTCTTATTATGTTTGTCTATTTCTCGCACTGATGTTGGTTAGAGAGAGAGCTGTTCGTTGCGATGTGCTGACTGTGTCTGATACGGGCCCTGCCCTCCTATTGTTGGCTGAGCTGTGTGCTTGGTTGACCGAGGATTTACGGTTCGATTATGGGTGAGCGTTATCGGCTGTTGACGTGGAATGTAAGGGGACTCAATTCTCCCAAGAAAACGCGGCAGGTGTTGGCCTATTTGACCCGCCATGATGTTCATATTGCCTTATTACAGGAAACGCACCTCACTAAACATTCAGCACAGAGTGTAGCAGGACGATGAGCAGGGTTTAAGTTGGCGTCGTCCTTCTCTTCTTATGCCAGAGGTAAGTTAATACTGATTAAACGGGGAGTCCCATTCGTGCCTGCCCGGACCCATGTTGATGAAGGGGGACGATGCGCGATGGTGCAGGGGACACTGGGGGGATCTCTAGTCACTATCATTAATATGTATGGACCTATTGCAGACGACCCGGAGTGCTTTTTACAGATGTATACTAAATTGAGGACCTGGCCAGAGGCAAATACCCTGTGGGGGGGGGGATCTGAACACTTAACTGAATCCTGAGCTGGATAAGTCCAATCCACTGTCACACCGAACTCCCAGAGTGGCCCGCTGTGTGCAGAGTGCTGTGGCAGAATTTGGTCTGAGTGATATCTGGAGGGTGCGCAATGCTATGGTGAGGGAAGGGACACATGCGACGCCTTTGCACAACACCTGGTCGCGCCTCGATTATTGGTTACTGGGGCGACGCGACGGGCTGGGTACTGGGGGTTGAGCATTTGCCCCGGACCCTATCGGACCACAATCCGGTTCAGTTAGACTTACAGGTCCCGACAGCCATGCGTCGCCCCTTTACTTGGCGGTTCCGCTCGGAGGCATTGCTTGATCCGGTGTACGAAGCCACGGTGCGAGACGCGATTGAACAATATTTTGTACTGAACAAGGGCTCTGTGGATACCGTTTCCACTCTGTGGGAGGCCTTTAAGGCCACAATCAGGGGGGTGTGCATCAGCACTACGGCAGGCATATTGAAGGATATCCGTGAGCGGTTGCGCAAGACGGAAGCTGCTCTTCGGGCGCTGGAACATGGGTACGTGGCGGCCCCATCAGCCGATACCTTGGCCCGCATACATGAGTTGATTCTCGAGTACGATACCCTCGCTGATACTGAAGTGCGGTACCTCACGCGCAGACATACGGCGCGCAGATATGGAGAGGGCGGGAGGCCTGGCCATGTACTTGCAAACAAAATCAAGAGCCGCATGGAGCAGCCTCCAATAGACAAGATCACGGATTCCAATGGGGGGGAGCACTATCACCCCCTTGCCATTACCAAGCAATTCCGCGACTTTTATGCTGACCTGTACGAGTCCAAAGGGGAGGCGTCCGCAGCTGAACTCGAAGACTACTTGGCGGATGTAGCATGCGCCTGGCTCTCGGACGCGCATAGGGAATATCTTAATTTACCCGTCACTGTCGAGGAGGTCAAGACTGCTATACTGGCCCTTACTAATGGCAAGGCACCGGGGCCCGACGGCCTTGCGACCGAATTTTATAAAGCCTACGTTGATTTATTAGCTCCATATCTATTGGAGGTGTATGCTGAGGCCCATGAGTCGGGGACATTGCCTCCCACGTTGCGGCAGGCAATGATTATTACATTGCTTAAAAAGGACAAGCCTCCTGATCAATGTGACTCTTATCGCCCGCTGTCACTGATAAATATAGATGCCAAGGTACTGGCCAAGATTTTGGCGGTCCGACTACAGCCCCTGATGCAGTGCCTGGTACTACCCGACCAATCGGGTTTTATACCCGATAGATCTACCTCACACAATCTCCGGACAATTTTCTCAATGTTTCACATCCTTGAGCCTAGCAGGCCTGCTGCGGCAGTCATGCTGGACGCGGCCAAGGCCTTTGATTCTGTCGAGTGGAGCATGATGTTTTTTGTTCTTCGGTGCATCATGGGTTTCCCGCCTCTATTTTTACGATGGATAACAGTGTTATATGCGGATCCCTCGGCCAGGGTGCGTGTTGGAGGGTTAACATCCGACCCATTTACTATACGGCGGGGCACTCGTCAGGGCTGCCCGTTGTCCCCGTTGCTTTTTGCCCTTATACTCGAACCCCTGGCGTGTGTTATGAGGCAGCGACATAGGAAAACTGCACTAAATTTTAACTACCGCCCGGTCGCCATCTCGCTATATGCGGATGATATGGTGCTTTTTGTACGTGAGCCATCTAGGTACCTAGCACAGCTGCTGAGGGAATATGTGCGCTTTGGTCGCCTGTCGGGCCTAGTAGTGAACTGGGATAAGTCTGTCATCATTCCACTGACGGAGTCCACGACGCAACCTGATATGGAGTTTCCCTTGGTATGGTCAGCGGACCCTACAAAATATCTAGGGATCTGGATTCACCGGGACCCGGATAGGGTGTGTGCGCGAGAACTATGGGAGGGCGCACATCAAGTTGGAACAACAAGTGGATGTGTGGGTAGGCCTGCCGCTCTCCTTGGCGGATCGCATAGCACTTATTAAGATGGTGGTCCTGCCGCAGTATTTGTACTTATTTACTAACATCCCTATTCTATTGTCGAAGGTTTTTTTTAATACACTTCGAGGTACACTGCTCCGGCTGGTCTGGGGGGGCAAAAGTGCTCGTGTGCGATGGTCGGTGCTCACCAGTGATTATGGTAAAGGCGGCTTTGGGGCGCCGGATTTCTATGTTTATTATCTCTGTGCACAAGCCCAATATGCATTTTATTGGGTGAGGCCGCACGCTTACACACCACATGTTGCTGTGGAAGACGGGGATGTATCTCCAATACCGTTGCATAGCGTGTTCACACATGGGACGCGTGGGATTCCGAGGACGGAGATAAATACAGTGAATGCGACGGTTGCTGCTTGGCAGGAAGTGGGAAGACTTGCGCTCAGGCTGCCGCTGTATGCTCCAGGCCTGCGTATAACAAATCATGCTGCGCTGTCGGTTACCCACGAAGCCCCATCGATGCGGCTGATTGAGGAGGCGGGCTTCCAGCGGATGCAGGATCTCTACCCTGAGGGGTCCTTTATCACACCAGACGCCTTGCAATATATTAGTAATCAAACACTGTTTAGATTTGCTATGCACAGAATTAGGCATGCGGTCAGGGCTCACTATGATGCCTACCCCCTGGAGCCTCCCACGCTGCTGTCCCTGCAGTTCGTGCTCACCACTCCCACCAATAAAAAACTGCTCTCCCGCTTATATAAGATAGTCCGGGATGAATGCCCAGGTCTGCCTGACAGAAGTTGGGAGCGATGGAATACCTGTCTGCCTGAGCCCATATCTGAGAAAGATTGGAAGTATGTGTGCGACTTGACGGGTACCCTTGTCATGAATGGCAACTTACGCATTATACATTTTAAATATTTGCATCAAGTGTACCATACACCTGCCCGCCTGCTGCGATTTGGCTTGCGGGAGTCCGATACATGTGTGCGATGTGGTCAGGGAAACGCTGACTTCTTACATCTCGCTTGGGGATGTGGGAGGGTGGCTGAATTCTGGGAGGCTGTGGTGAGTGATGTAAAGAATATGGCTGCGGTTGAATTGCAGTGTACCACGTTGGTTTGTCTACTGTGCTGTGTACCCCATGTCCGGGGCGTGACAGGTAGATTCGTGAGACTGGCTCTACTCATGGCCGCACGGCGGGTGGCAGTTACATGGGGAGGGCGACGAGCGCCAAAAGTGGACCAATGGATAAAGGACTTGGTCTATTGCAAAGACAACCTAGAGACATACGCGGAGGGTCTGCCTACGATCTCAAGACCTAAGGATATTTGGGAACCCCTGAGGCTCTATCTATTGTCTAAAGCAGCTGAGGCCGAGTAGCCTGTTTCGCACTGGGAGGTTTTGGGTGGGCGAGATGTGGTCAGAATGGGTGATACGATTGCATAAGCGAGAAGCCGCTCGGTAGCTCTGATACGACTCAAGATGGTCATTGAGGGAGAAAATGGGCTTTTAGTTGTCCTGTTTTTATAATTTGATGTGATTTGGTTTTGTTGATGATAACGAGGAAAATGTATGATTATTTTATGCATCTGATGTACTTTTGTGTATCGTAACTTTTTGGTTATTATGGATGTATTGTGGTGTCCTTTTTAGGTCGAGCCTCGAGTAGCGCGCAAGCGCTGCTCTGGCGAGACTTTATGTAAGGGGGTTTCAGAAGCTGACCACACGCTCGTGCGTCGTGGCCTTTTCGGGCGGTTACGCGCGAGCAAAAGGCCATGGTGCACGAGCGTGTGGTCACGCCTGCTCTCGCAAGCGCACAAGCGCGCGGCGATGCACAGCTGCCTGAATACCCTCCCCTACCCCCTCCTCCCCCTCCCTCCTGGTTAGCTTCATTTTCCTTTCACTTTCGCGCCGCGCGGCCGTGTCACTTTCACGGCCGCGAGGCTATCAGCTTCATTTTTTTTATTTTTTTTTATTAACTTTCAGCGCGAGGCGCGCGCTGGTCTTTTCTTTGTGCCGACTCTGAAAGACAACTTACTGGCTTCTCCGAATTCCAAGTGTGTTCATATTTCGACGCGCTGGGTATTTTTCATATCCATATTTATACATTTACTCGCACCACATACGAGGGGGCCACAATAGACACACTCCTCAAAGGGGGTTTGAAGTAATCTCCGCTGCTGCCTTTCTCTTTGCTTGCGAGATAAAGCAGTATCCTGATTGGACACCTCTCAGCAGACGTTTTCTTCACACTTCGTAATAATAATGAGCCTCGTGGCGCATTTATTCTTGATCCGCGGTCATGCAGCTGCTTCAGCTTGTGAAATAAAAGCACAGAAGGCAGCACGAAATCACGCGTTTTATTTAGAACTAGACCTCTATCCCTTTGTCAGAGTACGCCACCGGCGATGGCGACCCTGCCACACATTTCCTGTTTCTCTGGTGCCTGAGCCCGCCTGACAGTAGCTAGACCATAGTGAGGTGAGCGAGGAAATAAATTAACAGTGGTTGAAGCCAGCCAAAATTGTGGCTTGGTTCTAAAGCTCGTGCACGAGCTGAATCATGAAAATATGTGGCATGGAAATTGTGCAACAAGCATTATATAAACATATGCTAAAGTCTCTTCAAAATTCAAAAAAGTGTATTTTTTTAATAAGCAGAAGCATTTCATTTCGGCACATAAGATTACATCAGAGCATTAAGAAGCATTTATTAAAAGTGATAGTTTTAAACATGAACACAAGCATTCATGCCCACCAGCCCTGACGATACCATTAATAAACTGAGAGAAGTCCGTTATCATGTGCACCCTATAAGAATATTCTGATTGATGACTTTACTAAGCGGTTGAGATACAAGGATCTCTGCTCCATCACAAGTATCTAACAGGATTCTCCACTGGTCGTATGGACATTTGATTGATGACTAGAAGCGTAAGAAAGGACCTAACATCAGTAATACATTTAAAATACAGTGAAACCAATGTGGCTGCAAAGAAAAACCAGCAATGGCATAGCCAATAGGTCTCGCCTTTGGGACCTTATAAGTGTTTAGTTATCCAGCGCAATATCCTTGGTGCAACAACATCAACTGTTGCATGGCTAAACACTTGTAAGGTCCCAAAGGCGAGACCTATTGGCTATGCCAATGCTTGTTTTTTTTGGGGAAAAAAAAAAATATTTCTCAGATTACTATGCTCAAGCTGTTAAATAATGTCAGCTATCAGCGCTGCTAGAGATTGCAGTGAAACAAAAAGCAGCTTTCGTTTGTGTTGCTATTGCTAGAATCTGTTTCCATTGCTGACCTCAGGAAGGTTTAATTTACGTTTGAAGTTCAAGGCTGTGGCATATAGCCAACCACAAGCAAAACACATCATTTTAAGTGGACACACTCCATCAATCTGCCTTTCGCTCCCAAAATTTGTATCAGAATAGTTGACAATGCTGAAAGAGCATCAGTTTTTGGTTACAAACAGCAGTAAGTAACAAATTAACACCAAGCTACCACAGTGGCTGGTGAAGGAAAAAAAATACAGCAAGGAAAATGGGCAAAGAGCCAAGCTGCATTCACAAGCAAATACACAGCACAATAGCGCGATTCATTATCTGCGACTTGCACGCGTCCATGGGTTTGCGAGCATGAAAAATATATCCAGTGGTTGGGATCTGGTAAAATAAATAGAGGGCGGGCAGCCCTGGCAGAGCACAGGTGCAAAGTAAACCCACACATGGATACAAACGAGAAAATAAATCTGTGTCTTCCTTACCTTCTGTCAACCAAGTCTCCTGGAAACTGGCTTAAATCATGAGAGATCTGGGGAAAGGAGAAAGGTGCACTCAACATAAAGGCATTACAAGCATTTGCAATGTAATAGCTCTCGCATTACTGAAAGTTTGAGCTATTGGCGTTGCTAATAATAATGCAACGCCAATAACTCAAACTTTAAGTAATGCGAGAGCTATTGCATTGTAAATCACTCGCGCTTTAGCTTTAAATGTCTTAAGCTAAAGCACGTGTGCCTCAATTGCTTCAAAACTAAAGAAATAGACAAAACAAAAATTCCTATTTCTTTACTTTTGAAGAAATCTCGGCACCCGTGCTTTAGCTTGAGATGTTTAAAGCTAGTGCTCGGGTGCCACGATTGTTTCAAAAGTAAACAAATAGAATAAAATGCCGACTGGATGCTTTTTTTCCTGTTTATTTACTTTCGTTACAATAGCGGCACAGCGCTTTAGCTTTAAACATCTTAAGCTAAAGCGCGGTGCTGCGATAGCTTCAAAAGTAAATAGAAAAAAAAGGCTTGAGGACACGTTTTTTTTAATAAATTTCTTTACTTTTGAAGCAATAGCGGCAAGCATGCTTTAGCTGAAGATGTTTAAAGCTAAAGCAGTGTGCACCACCATTGTAACAAAATTGAAGAAGCTGGGGGAAAAAAGGCATGCGGCCACGTTCAGCGATTGCAACCATCAAAAGAAAGGCGCGGCCACCATTATTCCAGCTGAGACCTGCCCAATGGTTTATATATATATATATATATATATATATATATATATATATATATATATATATATATATATATATATATATATTATATATTATATATATATATAATATATATAAATATTTTTTTCTTCTAAAAAGCTTTGCGGGAGAGCGTGTCCGGCCTGCAGCAGCAGAAAGCCCTTTAAGAAAACAGTGCTCTGAGGCTGTAATTCAAACATACCGAGTAAGACATGTAGCAGGGGGTGTCCTCATGGGAGGTTACAAGAAGAGAAAAGGGGGTACTACGGAGGGACTACTAAGCCTATTGACCAATGAAAAGCCACCATTTACAAAGAACAGGGATAGGAGACAAAAAGATGGGGGAAAAGTGGGTGGAGCTTCATGCCCATATCCTGACTACAGCATGTCTCGAAGCGTAAGTGCTGCCTTGGCGAGACCTAAAAAAAAAATTGACAGCGCCACTAGGTCTCGCATAGATGAAACCTATTGGCTATGCCAGTGTTAGTCAATGGCTTTCCTTTCTCTTGAGTATTTTTGCATCATCAATTGTGTTCTAGATTTACATGTTTTGCACAATTCTGCCATCTAGTGATTGGGTTGGAAACTGCTTATATATAAAACTTTTTTCTCTCCAAGTGGTTGTCGCATTAGCGTAGCCAGTATATGATGTTGAAGTTCAGCTCCGAATGCCACCTCTGTGTCCACCATTGGGTATGGAGGTGCCTGGCGAGAGCTCCCGAAGAAATTATTCTAAGTGTGTCATGAAGACCCCAAGAGAATCTTCGAAGCAGTTGAAAGAGTAGCAAGTATTGATGCTAGATAGAGATTTTCAGAGATATTCTCGGGTAGATTTGAGGTAGCACAAGAATGGTAGTTGGACAACGCGGAGTGCCTAAGATTCATAAACGTCATTTTGGATATGAGTAAGATCTTTAAATTTTATCCAAATTGCCATACGAAGTACGTTCTGACCATAATTTGACGGATTGCTTTGCCTGCTTGTTACTTGAACCCAAAATCTTGGTTCATAGGGACCAGTGATTGAGAACTCATTGGGTAGCGGTGCATATGGCTGGGCTCTCTGAACTGGAGAAACAGAAAAGAGTTGCTCCGTAAACAGAGGAGATGGGTTTCTCAGATGATGACATTGAAGCAGTGGAGGTTCATGGAGACCCCCTAGACTCAGACCTCAATGAACTTAGCCCGAAGGTCAGGGCCCTTAATGAAAATGTGGAACGAGCTACGCAAAGAGCAAACTTTGCTTAGTTGTTCCACCTCATATCGCAGCTCTGACATTGGTGTCCAACATCTTTTACTACCTTCAGGGAGGAAAGTGGCAGAATTAAAATCTCCAGAAGAGGTCATCTCTGTGCTGGAAGCTTCAGTATCCAGTTCATCAAGCAAGCGTGACTCTTTTAGGGTCCCTTCCTCCAGCATTTTTTAAATCTCTATAAGGGATATTCGGTTTCCTTCGTGACAGACGGAATAAGTACAGACGAGAGAGTGCTAAACACCATTTGCACTGGACTTAGAATTCAGCAAACGCCCCCACTAGAGCCGCAAGAGTAGAGCAATGCAAAAGAGGGAGACATGTTATGAAGAATCTTAAATAGCTCCCACTCAAATTGGCATTGTAGAAGTACCAAAGGGATAATGGAACTAGAGCATTAAAAAGCCAAGGAAATATCTTTCTATTCTCCTCCCTTTGTTGCAAGTGTACCTCTCCCAAATGTCCATATGTATCCTCTGTAGTGTCGTGCGAGTTTGCAATGGCTGAATCGTTGTGGCTTCTGAAGGACTCCGTAGAAGTGTGGCGTTAGCGTTGGAGCGTAGTGAAGTGAAAGCAGCGTTAGAATGTTGAGTTTGCGGTAACACGCAGAAAAATAAAGACTTGTTATACTAAGCTCCGTGCGTGGAGTTGTCATTGGCAAGTACCTGGGCTGGGGAGGATGCTACAACTGACAACGAGATAGGGGATGAGTAGCCCGAAGATCGACAGTGCTCTCCCAGAGAGTTTGCCCTGGTCCAGCAAACTGCTCTTGTGTGCCATGTGTGCCTCTGTCGATGTGCAGAATCGACGTTTGGCGTATATGGAGTCAAAGCGCAACTCCAGTCAGTGGGAAGCATTTGGCGATAATAAAAGCTTTGCTGAGAAGTCTACTTATCGTTGGCTGAAAACCTGCTGGGAAGGCCACAAAGAGAGGTACTGCGCTACTTTGCAACCTAAAGCCATACATCATATGAAGTGATAACACTGCGAGCAGAAGCGCTGCCAGGCATTCGATACCACCAAAAAGCTGAATATTGGTGACCGATGGACTGCCTGGATAGAGCCATTTGATGATTTCATTGATGCGATACAAGAAGCAAATAAAAGAAGGTTATCAAGTACTTTAAGAATCTTACTGGTGAAGATGTAAAAGAAGTCCTAAAGAAAATGACTCAAGCTGACGAAATTACAGTCAAATCAAAGCAGCCTTAAATCTTAAATTCAATGCAATGCTGAATGTAGACTACGAAAGGTACATCTTCAGTCAAGAACGACAGAAAGCTGGTGATACCATTGACGAATTTGTTGAGAGACTAGATACGCTCATCAAACACAGTAAGTTCAATTAATTTAATGATGAGGAAGCTATATGCCTCAGATTGATTGATGGATGCTTGTCAGATTCATTGAGACAACTTAGTCTGGAACGAGTTCTCTTGGCTTCCAGATCTGAAGAGCATGCCGATCGACTGGCTGCTGACATGAAGGCCAAAGGTGCCCAGGCCGAGGGACACAGAGTGATTTTCGCAGAAAAATAAGTTGTGCTTCAGGTGTAGTTTTTCATTTCCACACAAAAGTAAATGTCCCACCATTGGGCAGATCTACAAAGGCTGTGGAAAGGAGAACCATTTTGTAACTGTCTGCAAGGCGAAGGAAGAAGTAAGTGTGTCATGACGTGAAGACAAAATGTCCGCCTGAATGTTCCAGAAGCGATGTTTGACACGCCCATAAGGCCAAGTGACCACATCAGCTGAGGCAAATCGACACCAAATGAGGTCGATTGGCATCTAAATCTTCTTCAAACAGTTATTCAGTATCAACGGCAAATGAAAGTGAAGCAGATGGTTTCTGCCATGTCGATATTTACCTCAGAGAGCCATGCGCGTGTTGGACTCGCGCATGTGAGGAAAAATACCAGTCCAAGAAAAGTGGTCACGACAAAGCCCCAAAGTCATTCAAACATTGTCCGAAAATCACACTAAAAGTAAACGGTTGTTCAACACCCTTCATTTATCGATAGTGGTATGTCAATAAATATTATGCCTTACGAGAAAAATAATGAACTGTCTCCATTGCCCCGACTTACGCCATCAAACTAAAGTCGACGCCACTAAAGTCCAGATTCATTTGTAGCAACAATAAACCACAAGAAAACAAAAGTACAAGCACCCATTCATGTACTTCAAGGTATGGCGTTCAGCGCCTGTTTACTCCCCTTCAGCACAGATGCTGAAATGGGACTGTTGTCCGTGAACTATAACATGAATGCTCATCACGAAATAGTAAGTTAATTCATTTAATTGTTTCATGGGTTGGGAAAACTCAAGACTATGAAAGTCCAATTACACATTATTGCCCAAAGACACAAACAAATTGCCTTTGTTGAAGCTGTTGAAAAAGAACTTTAATCCTTACTCGAACATAGTATCATCGCGCGTTCCACTGGTCCAACTCCATGGGTTTTTCCCATAGTGCTAGTACCAAAAAATGACAGTGAAGGAGCTGTAAGCATCTGCGTGGATATGTGTCAAGTGAACAAGGCAATCGAAAGAGAATGACTTCCAGTTCCGCACATTGCCAACATAAAACAATTAAATGGTGCAAAGATATTTTCTCACCCTGATTTGAATAAATACTATCAGTTGGAGCTTGAGGAGAATTGCAGGTACGTTACAGCCTTTTCCACACATATTGGTCTGTTCCGCTACAAAAGACAAAGTTTTGGTGTGTCATCAGCAGCGGAGCTGTTTCAAGATGTCATTTGATGTACCATAAAGACTGTTATGAATGCTTACAATTATAGTGATACAAAAGGGGATGATGGACGGAACGTTCGAGCCAATCAAACACTCACCCCCAGTCAACTGATCTGGGTTTAATCCATCATCATTCTTTAGCTCACTCCACCACCCCAGTTCAGACATGGCCATATGCAAATCAGTCTGACCCTGTGCCTCATGGGAACAGTCCAGCCCGAACTGCCAAGCCATGTCTTCCCTGGACCGGAAACAAGCATCCTAGGACCGGTTTCTGGCATTCCAGCCGTCATCAGCCAGGCTTGCTTGAATCCAGTGGCAAAGTGAGCAAGGGACCCACGTCTGGGCATACCCCCGCCAACTTAGGGCGAACAAAGCGATACAAAAGGGGATGATGGACGGAACGTTCGAGCCAATCAAACACTCACCCCCAGTCAACTGATCTGGGTTTAATCCATCATTCTTTAGCTCACTCCTCCACCCCAGTTCAGACATGGCCATATGCAAATCAGTCTGACCCTGTGCCTCATGGGAACAGTCCAGCCCGAACTGCCAAGCCATGTCTTCCCTGGACCGGAAACAAGCATCCTAGGACCGGTTTCTGGCATTCCAGCCGTCATCAGCCAGGCTTGCTTGAATCCAGTGGCAAAGTGAGCAAGGGACCCACGTCTGGGCATACCCCCGCCAACTCAGGGCGAACAAAGCGATACAAAAGGGGATGATGGACGGAGCGTTCGAGCCAATCAAACACTCACCCCCAGTCAACTGATCTGGGTTTAATCCATCATCATTCTTTAGCTCACTCCACCACCCCAGTTCAGACATGGCCATATGCAAATCAGTCTGACCCTGTGCCTCATGGGGGCAGTTCGGGCTGGACTGTTCCCATGAGGCACAGGGTCAGACTGATTTGCATATGGCCATGTCTGAACTGGGGTGGTGGAGTGAGCTAAAGAATGATGATGGATTAAACCCAGATCAGTTGACTGGGGGTGAGTGTTTGATTGGCTCAAACGTTCCGTCCATCATCCCCTTTTGTACAATTATAGTGATGACATTGGTTTTCTGAGCTACACAGAAAGAGCACGATAAAGCTCCCATGCAAGTGTCATTTACTTGCTGGTGCAGGTTTAACTTTGAATGCTGAGAAATGTGAGTTCCATAAGACGAGGTTAAAATTCTTTGGCCATATATTTTCTGATGGGGGCATGACCATTGATCCAGCTAAAGTGGAAACGTTGTCAACTTCCAGTCCCCCACAAGATGTCTCCATGTTACGTTCATTCCTTAGCATGGCCAGCCATTGTTCAAGATATATACAATACTTTGCCACTGTCATTGCACCATTAAGAGACTTGACGATAAAGAATGTTTCTTTTCATTGGTAACATGAATGTGAGCAAAGCTTCCAGAAAGTCAAACAAGCTATTGAGAACACAACTGAAATGGCATACTTTAATCCAAAGCTTCATACTGAAGATGTTGTTGGGGTAAGCACCATCCTTGCACAGCACAGTGGACAGCCAAATGCTCGAAGACGTATTGTGGCATATGCAAGCCGAAGTTTGTCCCAAACTAAAAGTACTTATTCACAACCTGAGAAAGAAGGCTTAGCCGTGGTGTGGGCTTGTGAACATTTCCATGTATTCTTGTATGGGAAACCCTTCACGCTTGTGCAGATCATCAAACATTCATCATCAGCTTTAGCAATCCAAAGGCAAAAATGCCTCCTCGCATTAAACGTTGGGGTCTGCGATTGCAAGAATGCAGCTACACCATTGTCGAGGGAAAGATCAAACCCCTGCTGACTTCTTCTCACAAGTGCCTCTACAGCGCCCTGGCACCTCTTCTAAGATGGCTGAAGCATACATAAATTTCATTGTGAAATCGAGCACCCCAACTGCCATTTCGTTGGAACAAATTGTCACTGCCATGAGTCAAGATAGTGACCTGCTTAAACTGAAAGACATTATTACACATCAGCCTTGGTACAAGCACCCTCCACCTCTTACCAGTGACAGTGAATACCAAAAGTTTAAAAATGTCAAAGATGAACAGTCCATTACTCAGGAAGGCATTATTCTAAGATGTTCGAGAATTGTCATTCCGCAGAGTCTGCGACAACAGATAAATGAACTGGCCCATGAAGGACATTGTGGAATTGTTGCCACCAAATGAACTCCCCGAGACCGGGTCTGGTTCCCACATCTCGACGAGAGAGCTGACCGAGAATTGATTCCTGTGGACTATGTGTGTAATATTATAGTAATTGTAACGCTCAATGGCATATAGTCGTGGGAATGGAATGTCTGAGGAAGAGTCAAAATCATATACACGTTGAGTTTCCAAAAGTACTTTTACTAAGCCTTTACATCAATAAATCAAACAGACAGTGTGCTCAGTGTCCCAAGTGAACCTAGAACCTAAAAAGGGAAGTGACAGTTGGTGACGTATACAAAGGAAGGTTTCAATTTATACACAACGACCACAGGTAAGTATGCTTGATGAGTTAACAGTCCTCTAGTACAATCAAAAAGGCTGAAAGAGTGGTTCGTTTGTAATACGTGTTGATGGCGTTTCGACCCCAAGGGCAATAAGGGGGTCTCATCAGGACCAAACAATGCGGAACACCTGAAATACAGTAACAAGGATAGTAACTTGTTTTTTTTTCTTTGTCGGATAAAATGCCAGACAGGCGGATTACCTGGAATGAGAATAATGGACTGCCAGTGTGAGAGGTGCACACCAAAAAATTGTGTAGCTCAAGCCAAGTGTAGGAAAGACAAGGGTTACTCACATAAGGGCACAGCCAGGCACTGTCAGTGAAGGGGAGAAAAGAGATTAAACTTTTGAGTATACTGCCCTATAGATGAATGACGGATACAACTGTAATGATAGCCTATATGGTAACTCACCCCAATGTGAGGGAGACAGGTAGACAGACAGTCCTATCATGTACGGGTACGGAGTGCGATACAATTGTTCATACACAATGAATGTGTCAATAGTCCATCTAAAAGCGGGAGGAAAAGAGTCATTACAGGCTATAGTGGAGGCTCAAGTGATGTGCTGCTGTTAATGCATTGTAGGAAATGCCATTACTCACCCTTTGGGGAGATGTTATTCCATGCAAACGGAATTGCAACTGCTTGATAGAATGTTATATGGATTCTTGAATTATCCAATGATTATCAGTATAAAAGGACACCTTGACATTGTCTGGTGTGTAGAAACCCCAATTATAAAGAGAAGCAGTATGTTGGTGGTAATTCACTAGTGGGACATTTATCGGCCTATATTTATTGGAAGAGGTGAAAATAGTGAAACTTAGTGGACAAACACTCCACTGGGGAGGTGGCTAGAATTCTCTGGTGTTTGTCACAGCGTAGCTGCATTGCAACTCATAATGTAGGACAGTGTGTGCCCTTCTGCCGTGTGTAAAGGCAGTATGATATATATATAGACGGATTACTTGATGGAGTAACCACTGGGCAGTGGTGAAAACCGCTGTGGTTGTGAGCTACGAGTATGATTATATTCCAAGTTTGACAGCAAGTAGTACCTGCTATGGCTGCGGTGATCGTCGGCCTTATTAATGGAAATTCGTTGCAGTAACCACTGCACAATAGATTGAGTTGCAGTGAATTCTAAGCGCGATGGTGATAAATGCCCGTTTAAAAAAATATATATCTCTCACAGAGTAGTTTTTAAAAAAAGCCGCGGTATATATATACACCGCGAGCGTGTCTACAGACAAAGCCTCCGCTCGGAGGCTTAACAAATCTTACAATCTTACCAGTAGTGGAGGGGCATCCTGGATCCACTGGATGCAGCTGCTGAAGCCGGCCGGAGCAAGGGAGAGCAAGACAATATTACTCTATTTCAGGTGTTCCGCATTGTTTGGTCCTGATGAGACCCCGTTATTGGCCTTGGGGTTGAAACGCCGTCGACACGTATTACAAACGAACCACTCTTTCAGCCTTTTTCATTGTACTAGAGGACTGTAACTCATCAAGCATACTTACCTGTGGTCGTTGTGTATAACTTGAAACCTTCCTTTGTATACATCACCAACTGTCACTTCCCTTTTTAGGTTCTAGGTTCACTTGGGACACTGAGCACACTATCTGTTTGTTTGATTGATTGATGTAAAGAGTGAAGGCTTAGTAAAAGTACTTTTGGAAACTAATGGTGTATATGATTTTGACTCTTTCTCTGATATTCCATTCCCATGACTATATGCCATTGAGCGTTACAATTACTATAATATTACACATATAGTCCACAGGAACCGCTGTTCCCTGTTACATAGCAATTACCCTGGTTCCGTGTGAGTAGTGTCTCCCTTGTCCTTGATACAGACAGAGAATTGATGGCCTGTCATTTATTCAACTGCCTGTCATCGAAACAAACTCAGCACACCTTAAACATGTCAGAGTTGCCAATGCATGCACGGTAAAGAATTGCTGTCGACTTCTTCAGTCCTCTTGACAACGGACATCACCTGACGGTGATTGTTGATGAATGCTCTAGTTTTCCGTTGATAGATCTCTCTAGAAAGTCATTGAGAGATTAGATGGCATCTTCGCGACATGTAGTGTTCCTACAATCTTAAAGTCTGACAACGGGCCCACCTTTCAAGAGTCGAGAATCAGAGTCTTTCTCAGCCACCTTAATGTGAAGCATCAGAAGAGCACACCTCTTTGGCCACAGGCCAATGTCCTTGTCGAACGTTTCATGAGTACTGTTAAGGAAGCTGTCCAGCGTGCTGTACTAGAAAAAGCTCGACCTTAAAACCATTTTAAATTCGACTCTTCGAGCTTAGCGTACAACCCCTCACTTGACCACAGGTGAAAGCCGTGCAACTTGATGTCTTGATGTTCAGGAAAGCCATGACGACCAAGTTACCTCAATGGACCAACAGAAGATACAATACTGAGGAAGAAACCCGCACGAAAGACTTGGCTTTGTAAAAGGGAAATGAAGGCCTATGCAGAGAAGCGTAGACATGCAAAAGAGGTTACGTTCACTAGAGGAGATCGGGTGCTTGTTTGTCAGCAAAGAAAACGAAAGTCTGATGCTCCTTTTGATGCTGAACCATTTCATGTTGTGACCAGAGAAGGTCACATGGTGTCTGCCCAATGTCCCGGGAAGTCCGTTACGCGAGATTCCTCGCATTTCTCACATGTGGCTCATCGCTCGTCAGGCACTGATGTCAATGTAGAGACTGGGTCTGAAAGGACAAGTGAAGACCACCTGACTGCTGCTGTTCCTACATCACCAGCGCCGGTCATGGACATTACTACTGCCTGTCTCCAGTTTCCGAAGACACGGTCGTGATGTGTGATCAAAGCGTCACAAAGACTCATTGAAGAGCTATGCTTGTGTGTACATATATTTGTAAAAAAAGGAATTTTTTAACAGAGGGGGAGATGTAGTGTTGTGTGAGTTTGTAATGACGGAACCCTTGTAGATCAGAGTGTAGTGAAGTGAATGCAGGTTTAGAGTGTTGAGTTTGTGGTTACACGCAGAAAAATAAAGACGTGTTATACTAAGCTCCATGTGTGGCATAGTCTTTGGCAAGTACTCGGACTGGGAAAGATGCTACAAGTACCATGCAGGTTTGGTGCTATAGTAAGACCACAATGCACAGCTGCCTTGCAGCACCAGTTCATATAGCCACAAGTGGGCAACATGCAATAGGGCTTTGTTGCTGTTCGAAAAGGAGCGTCTGAATGGCAAAATGTCTCAGGGCTATGCAAATGCATGCACTGAAGCTGCCGTTTCACAAGCCTCCTTCTCAGACATGCCTTGTTTATTTTGTGATAAATTCTGTTAAAATGCATTTTGTAAGAAACCGTTTACTGTTGCATTATTGAATTAACATAAAGCGGTCTAATCGCAGGACTTTGCATTGATGTACAAGCAGTAAATCAAATTACTAAAATAAAATATAAAATGTTGTAGGTAAATCATTCTGTAGCATAGTCCTAGGAACTGAGTCCTAGACCCTGTGGGGCTGTTGCACAAACATTTGCTTTCACTCTATCCACAGCTCGAGTCCACGGTTGTTGGAACAAGTAAGCTGAGAGATTTATATGAACGGTTTGACAAAGAATTATTACAGAGGCAAGAACAGGCCAAAGCAGGCATGCCAAAATGGGAACCACCAAAGCCAGTTGATGAAGTAATAGGTGAGTATCACTATTGTCTTGTTTTAAAGATGTTTGTTTATGCTCTAAAAAGAGGGCTTTCACTGTAGGGGTTGTGGTAACAAAATGGCTTCCCCTTTCAGCTTTAGTGATGCCTAGATGCCCTTGAAATTGTCTCTTACAATGAAAGATGTGAAACTTCTATATCCAGATTTCCAAGTGATTATTCTATTAGGAAGTTGAATAGTAAGGCAAGTCCCTCCTGGTCTTGAAGGCTCCCACCCCGTTTACTCAAGAATGGTCAGTTGGGTCCATCCCTATGCCTCTTAACTGCCAGAGTGCCTCTGGGTTGAAAATTGTATGTTGAATATAAATTGGCCACTAATTAATAGGACTTTTGGCCTGTTAACCAGTTTGCGTTATGATCTAGTGCGATTGTTGGATGGGAGAGAAGGAAATGGTCATGTTGTGGAGAAACCTGTAGCCTTCCACCACTTGATCCACACAGTCTTTCCCTAAAAATCTTTTTGTTGATGAAAAAGAATCGAGTTTTACAATCCTCTCAATTCAATCGGGTGAACTGCAGTTTGCAAATTAGTGAACTTTCCATTTTTCAAAAGTTTTTCAGGCCTACAGCCTTGTTTTACAGTTGTCCACGAGTTAACTATTGAGGGTGACTTTTTGTGGGGGTGTGAATATAGAAAATGATGGACACCTATAGTAGGGATGCATCATACCAGGAAACATACAGGCTTGGATAATGAGGGATCAGCAACTAATATGGATGCTGATTTGTGTGTAAATAATTGAATAGTTAGCTGTGCTAGTGTCCGGAATTGGAAAGTAAGACCAATCTTGTGGCAAGTTCTTCCAAGCCTGATTTCATATTTTTTTTTTGTTTCGTTAGAGAGTAGCAGTGATTCAGACGATTTAATGTCTACTACCTCTTCCGATTCTGAGTCTCTTGACGTGGTCGGAGAAATTAAACGGAAAAAAGCACATCCTGATCGGCTTCATGATGAACTGTGGTACAATGACCCTGGTCAGGTTAGTTTGTCTCCTAGTGCCTTTTCTGAATACTTAGCTATATGTCAATGTATGTTTTTTAGTGCGTGTGTACATATGCGTGCAAATCTTGCCAGGGCTCTGTTCTCTAACTATGCAACAAGGAATGGCCAATCTGCCATAACAACCCTGTTTGAGACTAGAAACCTAACTCCAATAGGTTTTGGGTCATCCTTTAACCACTTAAATTCGAGCAGCAGTCTTTCCATATACCAGTGTTCCAAGAAATATAACTACTTTTACATAGGAAGATTTGTGTCTAGTGGAAAAGGTGTTTTCAGTTATATTTTAGAGCATACTATTTTGGTGCATAACAATAACCGTCTCAACAACAAAATGAGAGTGAGGAGTCAGGAGACGGGCCTGTTCCTCTTTCCAAGTTATAGTATCAAAACAAAGAAAAAGGGTTAGTTTTGAGGCACACGCCTGTCCATAAATTTTAGGTGGATGTACCAGGAGTGTGTACTGCCTGGGAAACCCTAAGGTTTTGTAAAAGAACCCTCACTCACCTACCTTGTAGGTGACATGCTTCATCATAGGGTTCCCACTCTGGTCACAGAATCTTTCCAGGGTGTGCTACGACGCCCGATTACAGCGGAGCTGGTTGGTTTTTTTTTTAGGGTGAAGTAGTGGTGGTGGTGAGTGAAAAGTGCTAAAGTGCGGTGTATTTTAAAATTGCCTCAAATACTCTGTCTTTTTTATGACCTAAATGTTATTATTGAGAGTATTGGTCAATGTTAAAAAAGGTGACGGATATGTGAAGGATATAATTTTGATCCTTCTTATTCTGTGAAAGGTCTACATGTTTCAGCCATGTCCTGATGTGCCCCGCAGGGTCAAATGGCTTTCGTCAGGACCATTTAAAGCCAGCATGCACAGTAAGGCATGCAGCTATTGTGTGGATTGTACTTGCAACCCACCGGGAAATCACCTTGTCACTTTTAATTTTAAGCGCCTGTAGCTATGTGCCACCTGGGATCGGTCGAACAGGCGTGTGCCTCAGAACTAACCCATTCTCTTTGTTTTGTTAGCATAACAATAACACACAGCTACATATGAACAAAGAATGACTCCGGTGTGCTTAGATTAGTATCCGTACATGTAGAGCGCTAGAAAGGGTGAGGTGTTTTACTCTTGGGATATATGCTCTCTAACAACGTATATAGTGAACAATTTCATAGCGAACAGTTTTAAATATACACTTCACGAACAAGCACATTGAGGCAGTAAATTATGCAAGACTGATTATGTGTATTTAATCGCAATCTTTCTGCAGAAGAGATAAAATCATACAAAACAGAATACATTCGGTCAGTGGTCTTCAAACCTTTTGTTATCGAGCCCCCCTTGAGTTAAAATCGTTTTGGTTGGGGCCCCCATGATTTTCTGAGTAAGTTAAAAGTTTCATGTTTTTTTGTAAGGCTAATAGGATATGGAAAAAGAGAATGTGCTCCCAATACATCTTAATGCCATTCAGTTGTCCTTTCTGTACATTAAATAGAAATTTAAAAAATGGAAGGAAATAAAATAGCCTACAATAAGGTTTAGGGCAGTTGTTCTGAGTTTGAGGGAATCTGACGCTTCTGTTAACATTTCTTTACCTCTTGTTTATTTATTTTTTGTAGGGGGAACGGAAGTGTGTGTGTGTCTTAGTCTGTCTTTGTCCGTGTGTGTCTTTGTCTGTGTGTGTCTTTGTCTGTGTGTCCGTGTCTCTGTACCAGAGGCCTGGAGAGGGACACATCTTTCTGTAGTGCCCTATTGATATGGTGCTCCCTCTATTTTACAGAACAGAAACACGGACTATTTCAGCCTTTTACTAATCAGCCCACCCACCTCTCTTCAACTTTAGCCACAGCAATTTGCTCCAGTTGAACAAGCCCAATAGCCATAAGAAAGAAGACCAAAACAACTTAACCCAGACAGTAAGAGTGGCGTATGTATCATCGTCACTGTGTGGGTTCAGATTGTTTTGGACTTTTTTAGTGGTAGGTGGGCATGCTTAGACAATCTACCCTGGGCAGAAAAAACAAAGCCTATGTGTTTGTAGCGGGGCTGCCACCGCCCCCACAGTGAGGCTGCACCCACCTAAGGGTTTGTGCCCACACTTTGAAGAGCATTGGATTAGATCAACTATAGCAATCGACCAAATGAAATATCGGTCATAATACAACCTACACTTGTTTTTACCAGTGACTGGATAGTTAGCATTTTTCTCAGTTGACACAGCCTGTACTACAAAATGCTGGAATTCGATTGTACTCTTTGGTAATTTACTAGCAGCAGATAAAAAGGGCAGGTCTACATTGCATTCAACCAGTTGTATGTTGGATGAGAGTGCTGCATTCTTAACCTGTTCTTAAACAGACATGACATAACAAGAAAACCACTGTATTTGGAATTACTATATCAGACATGTTATGTGAAAGCTCTACTCTATCCTCTTGGAGGTTCTGGAATCTTAGCTACTTGTGTTTTTTAACATGATAGGTAGGGCGGAATGTCTTCCACGTGATGGCAGGTGTATATTTCTTTGTTCCTGAAGTTTGTGTATGGGTCATAATGAAGGATGGGTGTGTTCTTTTTTTGTTCTGGGAGAGTCAGTTGCGGTTATCTGCGAGAGGGCTGTTCATCTTGGTGGCAGAATGTGTTCTTAATTACTTTCTCACAAGAGTAAAATGTTGTGATGCTAGTGGATGTACAATTGTTTCCAGGTTTATTACTGTCACTTTGAATGCACCACTTAATGCACATGGCATGGTGCACGCCGTAGTGGACCGCAATCTGTTGTAGGATCCGTTGGTGAGAATAAATTTGTAGTGAGCCTGCAGGTTTTGCAGGGATGAGCATTTTGGCACCGTTACTCCTGGTGTAGTATAGTAAGGGCTTTCTTAAAGATATAATTGACTTCTAACGTGATTTAAATTTTGCTGGATTAAACCCAAATTTAAGTGGAGCCGCTGAGCTTCAGTTCTTTTGGTAAGGCGGAAACTCTCCAAGATTTGTTTGCCCCCTAAATCTATGATTCTGCATACTGTGTTTATACACATTTTGGCATTAACCATTTTATTTTTACTCCATTCATCAATATTTTCAGGGGATGCATGCCTGACCTATTTGTAATTGCTCATGTGTGATGTATGTCATCCAGTGAGGATGAGTGAAGGAACAGCTTGAATTCTTTGCAAATTTAATTGAACTTTTGAGTAATTTAAAACCGCTCATAAACTTACACAGTGGATTTACCTGAATTATTTTTAGTTTGTAAGGTTGGTCAGTCAATAAAGATATCAAAACTTGTGAGTGCACACTATAAAAAAAAAAGTGATATTTGTGATCAGTGCTGGACTTTTTTCTTTATATAGCTTCCTACATACACATTGAATATAATTTTGAACTAAACAACTGAATGGAAGGAAGAAGCGGAGTCAGGCTTCCTTCAAACACCTATACATGAATTATCAGTGGAAGTAGAGCTATAATTTCCTTTTATACTGAGTGGTACTGCATTACTTACATAATGAACTACATCCCTTAGAGAAATATCCAAGCAATTACTGTTTATTGAAACACAGCACGTGTACATTCTGTTTATATGTGGTCACAGAGCCAAGCATTGCTTTAGGGCCCACTTGCACTGTTACAGAGGAAGTGATGCAAAGTGTTGGGGGCATTCGAGATGCACACATACTTGGGTTTAACTTTGACTAGGATCCTTGATTTAACTGGTTTTAGAATCTGCTCTAAGTAAGAACAGAGCTTTCAGAACGTTTACTAATACTAAATCTTACATTTAGGCATAAGTCAAGACATATGCTTGACAGAGTTTGCCATATCGCGGAGCAGCATCATGGCCACTATGCCTAGTAAACGTAGTAAAAACAGCTATAAGATACCTGTAGCTCCTAGAAACTGTTTTCCAGCACTCAACTCAATCAAACTTTCCCATCGATCCGTGAGGTACGCATGAATCTTTGTCACACCGCAAAGGGTGTAATTCCAGTAGCGGAATAAGGAGGCAAACTACACTGACTTCATGTGCAGCATCTAATGCACCTACATTTTAGTCTTGCTCACCACTGACATTGAGGCGCTATCTTCTTCTAATCACCAACTGTCATTAGAAACTGTAACTTTACCAATGTAAATTGCGAAGCCATGGTTTGTCACAGGACATCATAAATGCAAGTGGCACATTTATAGACACAGTGCTTGGTGGCAGTGGTTATCACTCACGTCAGCAAATCCAAACATTTGTGGTTTTACGAGTTAAGATGGGGCTCACAGATATGCATTGCTGCTTAAAAAACTTTCAGATATTTTATACTCTTTTCGGCTTCAGGACAGGTGTGGATGGAATATTTATCACATTGGTGTTAATCTCTACATTGAGTAGTCCCATGTCGTTTACAAGGATTAATTGGATTACATACCCATGTAGGTTTGTCATTTACCAAGGCGTTACTTGTTCGGATATTGCAGTACATAAACTAATACCATAAAAAGACAAGGGAACCAAGGTCACTCCAGGAGAAAACGCGCCGAGAATGAATTCGTGGAATAATAATGAAAATAAATATATTGATTGTTTATTTGGATTCCATTTATATACACCGAGACAGAGCTTTTTGTCAGAAAAAATTAACAGGTGGGACAAGCTGTGCTCAATATTCAATAAATGTTCAACTTCCATCTTCATTCCTTGTAAAGCAAGGGCAATGTTTTTAAAGCAATGGCCAACATATGAATCTATGCTTTCTGTAGTTCCATGTCGTTTTATAGTCCTGTTACTTTTACAGCAAACCCCTAGCTACTCAAGCAGGTTGAGGAGGTTTAAATGAATACATTATTGCACCATAAGCTTAGTGTAGAATCGCATGCTGTGGTGTAGTCTGCCATCTAGTGGTATTTTCCAGAATTGTTATTTGAATAAAAACAACTTTTGGGCGACACCACCTGATATTACTGAAAATGAAACCCATCGTGCCCTGGTGTGTGGCCGACATCTTAAGAAAACAAAAAGTTTAATGTCACCAGACTTTTAAGGACTTAAGACAACTATCACAGTATTGAACGGAGGCCGGGATCTATTTTCGAGAGTTTTTGAGCGGTTGAGTTCGGCTTTATCGTGAAATAATGTTTAGAGATGCAGTGTTCTCCGTGATTTCTGCAGCATTTTTTTAAAATTATTTTGTCTTTAAAGGAAGTCTGTTTAAGGGCTACTATCAGGCCTTTAAGTGGGATGAAAAAACTGGGTGGGGGGGGTCTCTCAAAGGGGAGTTGCCGATGTAATTAAGGGCGTGGCTTAAAAACACGTATGCTAAAAATCTGTGCTTCGCATAGTGTGTCGCCCGACTGGTATTTTGCTATTTTTGTCACTGCATCCAGATATGATACAACAAGTAACTTTATACCTAAAATAAACCAGGACTATTGGCTTTGTCAATGGTTGTTAGCTGCATAAAATAAATAAGCTACAACCATGGCTTCGTTGTATAGAATATTGAAAATGCTTCAGTTCTGAAATGATGAGCGTGAAAGAACTAAAACGAGTCTCTTTGAAGTTGCATCAAAGACTTTATTTAAGCAGTGCTACTGCCGCAGAGTTGAGATTTTTTTTTCCACCCTGAGGGTTAGGACAAAAATGGAGAGCCCGATAGGGACCCATCTCAGCACCTGCTTTTAAGAACTGCCGGTGCTCATCGGCAGGACCCGGCCCACTTAAAGCCCTGGCTACCATGATTGCCATAGAAAATGTGAATTGAATGATGAGCATGATGGGTGCTACATAAGTCTTTTGCGTGCGCACATGGCCAATTAATGTTCGAAATTCAAGCGAAAAGCACTTACATTTCTTGAATCATAATGCTGGGCTCAGTACAGTCGTGGCACCGAAATCCGACTGGCACATTTCAAATGCCAATTAATACATTTGTGGCCGTATTTCGATATAAAGTGGATTTATTACAACAAAATCAGATCAGCATCAACAAGGTAGTCTTGTTGTAGCACCAGTTGGAACACATTGTCAATTAGGAAAACAGTCTTTTATACCAATAAAAGGAAATGAATAGCTGAAAGCAAAAATAAACACAGACAAAGCTCTAGCAGTTTAATCCCACAGAAGGGATCTGGCTTTTCAGGATTAAATTCCTCCTTACCAGGTGGTGAGAACTGTGATGAAATTAGATGGGGTGATGACATCATACAGTATTTATATGGCGCAGCTTATCACCCGTGAGGGTATCCAGGCGCTGGGCTGCAGGATTCAGTTGAAAAGCCAGGTCTAGAGTTTTTTCCTGAAGTCTGTCCGTGAGGGTGATGTTCGGAGGGGGAGGGCGTTCCAGGACTTGGCGGCGAGGTGGGGGAAGGAGCGTCCTCCTGAGCAGCAGATGCGCAGGGTCTGTGCAAGGGTGAGGTGGGCAGAGCGGAGGTTTCTGGATGGTTGGCGGAAGTTCAGGTGGTGGTTCATGTATGCAGGTCCATGGTCATGGAGGGCTTTGTAGGTGTGGTTCAGTAGATTGAACTGGCATGTCTTCTGGATGAGGAGCCATTGGAGGTCTCTCGAGTGCTGGATAATGTGGGTCCTTTTGGGCAGGTTGAGGATCAGTCCGGCTGCTGTATTCTGTATCGTCTGAAGTCTTCTCATGAGTTCGATGGTGGTCATACATTCATATGCTACCAAATGCTTGCCTGCACACAAGACCAATACAAGAATGGTTACATAGCCAGTGGTCATGTTGTGGTGCTGAGAGTTTCTTGTGGTTGTCATCTGCAAGCTAATGAAGTCACTTGTGTAGTGGATTCAGGACAACATGGTCAAGAAGATAATTCCCGTCTGATTTAGATTGGTGCCAAAGAGCGTAAAAGGTGGTTTATCAGAACAGGGGCTGCCCCAAGAAATGGGGAAAAGGTGTGGGGGGGGGGAGGTGGCTAGAGAGAGTACTGACAGGCGGGGAGCAGACGAGACAATGCTGGATTGGGGAGAGGAACCTGCCGCAGAAAGTCTGATGGGCCGTAAAAAAAGCCACTATTGATTATGATCCATGTCCTGTTCGGCTGCCATCACTTCCTAACTGCCAATTATGCAAGAAGCTATTTGACATGTCTTGACTGTATAAGCTGTATGATGAGCATGGTTTCAATAAAGAATTTAAAAAAGAAGAGAATTCCCAAAAATAGCAATAATAGACCCCATCCGATAGGTCAATTGATAGGTGCACTCCTCTATTTCACTGTGTGCATTTACCTTCATGCTGTTTTCTAGTAAGGGGCTTTAGAGAATGTTTCTTAGTATCTTTTATGAGTGCAGCAACAAGGTGGCCTGTCACTTGGCACCTCATACTTCCAAGTTGGTGTTTCTGGTTAGCTCTTCCAGACTCTATTGTGCAGTTCCTTGCTTCAGGCTCAGAAACTGTAAAAGAACAATATACGCCTGTGAGTATTAATTATTAGGACAGGACTTTATAATGGTGTCATACGATTCCAGAATTCTCAGGCTCTTTGCTGTTACTTAAAGGTTTCTACTCTTTCTATTATTTCCATATATGAACATTGTATACATTAATTTTCAGTTAGTCCAAATTCTTTTACTTGTGTACATCCGGTGTTACTCAACGCATTTCGCGCCTCATCTGGAGTAGGAGTATATACAACAGGAGTAAACCCATAGACCAGGGTGAGATCTGGGTGAGGAAGTATAAACAAGCAACAATATCTCAACCGGTATTATTGAGAAGACTAGTTATCAAGCATGCACAAAACATTGCAAGAAAGGAAAGTCGGGAGACTCAAAGGAGATTTTAAGTGTGCCAAAGGCATCATATATTTAAAGGAGTACAGGGCCTTGGAAAAACAATAAAGACAAGGGTTGTGAAAATTGGTAACAGTTGTATCAGCACTGTAAGCAATTGTTGCGTAAGTAACTCGAAAACTTTGTGCACGCAAGTGCTCTTGACACTCAAGGGTGGACGGCGCAGGTGACAAGTGAAAAACACAGCGGTGGCGCAGAGTGGATAAGTGACGAAAAATAAATACAAAGGAACTTGTGGTTCGCAGTTAATTATTTACATTAATTTGACAGATTTATAAAATTTTTAGTGAACCACAGAGAAAAGGCGTCTGAAGTTGCGCTGGTATGTCAACGGCGTTTCGATCCTAGCGATTGAGGATCATCATCAGGACCGGGTTACTGAATGAAGGTGCAAAGGAAGTGCAGCGAGGGAAGAGAGGTCAGTGCAGAGGATCTTCATGAATGAGATGAGTCCTCAATGGATGTGCCGTTGCGAAAGATGAAAAAGCACCCGATACCAGAAACGGCCGATTTTCGGTGTGCTGAACCTGGGTCGGGAACCGGATCCACAGGCAGCCGTCACGCTGTGATTGGCTGAAATGACTGTCATTTCAGCCGATCACTGCTGGCCGTCCCTTACTTCCCGTTCCCAGAGACCGCTACTTGCGAATCGGGGATCCGATCCAGGGCCCCGGCCTGCTTCTAGGCCTCCATGACTCATATCGGCACTGCCGCCCTTGGATTCTTACTGAACCGGGTTGCCTCCTCCTTCTTCATATCCATTGATGACAGATCTCATTCATGAAGATCCTCTGCACTGACCTCTCTTCCCTCGCTGCACTTTACCTTTGCACCTTCATTCAGTAACCCGGTCCTAATGATGATCCTCAATCGCTAGGATCGAAACGCCGTCGACATACCAGCGCAACTTCCGGCGCCTTTTCTCTGTGGTTCACTAAAAATGTTATAAATCTGTCAAATTGATGTAAATAATTAACTGCGAACCACAAGTTCCTTTGTATTTATTTTTTGTCACTTATCCACTCTGCGCCACCGCTGTGTTTTTCACTTGTCACCTGCGCCGTCCACCCTTGAGTGTCAAGAGCACTTGCGTGCACAAAGTTTTCGGGTTACTTACGCAACAATTGCTTACAGTGCTGATACAACTGTTTCCAATTTTCACAACCCTTGTCTTTGTTTTTCCAAGGCCCTGTACTCCTTTAAATATTTGATGCCTTTGGCACACTAATAATCTCCTTTGAGTCTCCCGACTTTCCTTTCTTGCAATGTTTTGTGCATGCTTGATAACTAGTCTTCTCATCTGGAGTAGGAGCACAATAATATGGTAATGACCTTAGAAAGGAACATCACAAATGCACTCTTGTGAACACATTCATACTTTAAAATAATAACTATTTATTATCTTAAGGGACGTGTGTGTTCATCTTTGTGCATTTGCTGTTTCTTTCTTTTCAGACTAGTGCAATGCATGGTAAACTGACATGCCCCCAAGTGTACTCTCTAGCGGACGCAAGACTACCATCAGTGTAAGTTTGGGCATGTACTGCAAGAGGCAATGGCAGCATGCATTTTTGTAATCTTTAGTATTACTGTCTTTGTTGTTCTGAGTGAGAACTTGATGCCTACAGTCCCTCTCGTGTAAAGTTCCACTTGCAACGTATCCCTAGGCCCTGTGCTGACATACTCAAGTATTTGGTGTGTACTTGTGTCTGTATGATGAACGGTAGCAGGACGGTTTGAGAGTGAAGCCGGGGGGTCTATTTTGCATTCCTCCTTGTTTTATATGGCACAAGTTTGAGGTTGTGATACAGCCTCTCCAGTCTGTGTATTGTCTGCTTTCATGAGCTGGCAGTTGTACCCGAGACACTGGTGTGTGGCGCGACGGAGACATAGATGCATTTAAAAATTATATGGTAACATTTTAATAGGGGATTTCTGATTATTTCTTCCTGAGCTACGACATTCGGCGGATGGTGTGAATCAGAAGATTCAGTTGTTAGGGAGCTGTTTCAGGGCAGGATGCCTTTCCCTTGAGTGGCTCATCCCAGAAAGCTGATGACTTTAGGTGCCGAGCTTCACAATTATGCTCGTCCTATTGGTACTGATAGTTGGAGACAGTCTTATTATTGCTGGCTAAGAGAACCATCACCTTATCCAAGGGCTATTTGCGCTGCAGCCAGAAAAGTAAATGTGAAAATGAACTTAACTAAACTGCTTCCTGAGCAGTATATCCACATCCCCTATCTGCGGACAGTGTATAAAAGTGGGACCTAAACTTTCACACTTGGAGCCAATTCCAGGCTTCACTGACCAAGTGTGGGGGAACTCTTCAAATTACTTGGAAAGCTGCTGTAATCCAGGGCTGGACTCCCCCACCCCCCAACTCACTCAAACTACCTCCTTGAGTTGCCTTGAACTGTTTGCCTTTGCAACCATGAGAGTCATATGCAGGTGGGCTGATTTGTGGCCAGCTTCAAGTCCAAAGTAGGACTTACCTACGGCACCAGTGGCAAGACTCGAACCTCCACGGTTGTGACCCTGGTAGCCCCTGTCCGCCCTTTTCACCCCTCAACCCCCCGAACTAGGTGTGACTGGAGTATTGTGAAAATAAATAATAAAAAGGGGATCCGTCCCTAGCTGTACACTACTACTAAAAATGAATCTTAAGATGGAAGTCCTATTTTGGGTAATTGTGGACTTGGGCTCGACTGCTGACCTTGTCAGCGGAATTCTGGCTCCGCTTATGGTCAGCTTTTAAAGTAATTTTATTTCAGCAAATTTCCAGAACGAACCACTAGATGGCAGAATAATGAGCAGCATTTCAATCTCACCAGTTTACAGTATCAAGATTACAGGTAAGTAACTAGTGTTCTAAATGGTACCCACTGCACAAATTCAAAAAAGTATAGAAGAAAGAATAGCCTGAGAAATTTCCACAAGCCATGGGACATTGTTGGTTGCCAGATGTCACAAGGGTGTTTTGTTTCATATACACTAAAGGTCAACATTCACAGTTTTGAATTCTGATTTTAAGAATCTCGGTCCAGCCACTAAAAAACAGTAGATACACCACTGGGAAATCTATGACCAATACAAGCAGCAGAATTCTAGTATGTAACGTACTATGTATACACACCTATATATCTGTACCTATTCCTATAGTATGTAACACATTTAATTGTCTAAGTTGTGCCTTTTGCCGCTTCTAAGCTAGTTCTTGCACATTGGAAAGCTTGAGATGGTGGCTTAAATGTTCACAGTCTCTTATAAATTATGACCTCTCTTCTGTTCAGTACAAAGCTGTGTCTGGGCAGCACTTGGTGCCTTTAGGGTGTGTTTTGCTTAAGTTATCATTATGAAGACTGCCTTCTGAGACAACAGAATCTAGGAATATTTGTTTGTGCCATTCATAGTCAGTGTAACACAGGCTAAAGCCAACAGAAAACCGACAAAACATTTTTTTTCTATTTTTCAAGGATTCTGTCATTTGGGAATTCATTCTAGTGACAGTATGTTAAGCTAAATATAGAGGTGCTTGCTGCTCAAGGATTTAAGTCACTTCATTTCATTGTAGTGAGATCAGTAAACTCAACTTCCATTCTTTATTTTCCGAAGTTTGTATGTCTTCTGACCGGGATTGCAGAAGCATGCGTTATCAAACGCAAAACTGTGGAAATCTGCCTTTTGAATCTGAATAAAGAAAAACTTACGGTTGTATTCTGTTTTTTTGGCAGATGAATGATGGACCACTCTGCAAGTGCAGCGCAAAGTCCAGACGCACAGGAATAAGGCATAGCATTTATCCCGGAGAGGAGGTAAATATTGGCAACTGATATGCTTTAAAACCAGAACATTGGGCTCTTGAAAGTCTCCAGCTGCTTTGTCGTTGCTATGAAAACTTAAGAGCTTTTGTCAAAGCGTTTCTGCTTGGGCTTTAGTGTTTGAGTTGGTGATGGTGTTCAACACATTGGTTGTCCACCACAACTATAATTGGCTGCTCTTTGCTAATTAATCTGTTATGGAAGTAATGCATTACAAATTTACTTTACTTGATGCTCACGCCTGTATTTGAAGGTAGCGCGTTATTCTGGGTTTTGATGCTATTTTATACATTTTAAGATTATATGTTCAAAAAAAGACAATTTTGTGACTCTCTGGCTTTGACTTTCACTGCAGATGATTATACAGCTTTGCCAAACAACGTCACACTCATTTGTCCTCTTAGCATAACAAATTCTCCTTGACCTATTGACGGTTTGATCATCACACTATTTAGCAGTGCTACCTGCAAACCTGCTCTGGATAAGCGCCTTCTCCAGACTCTCTGGGCTCCATTCTTCACATTTCATATCCACCAAATTAAAACCCTACCATCTGCTGATCAAACCGCTTTGCACAGGTATCCTCACTTGACCGGTATCCTTACGTGACAGTCAAGCTCACAAGATGTGGTTTTTGTCACTTGTCAGGCTCATCTGTATCCTTTTGCTGGTTCTCCAAATTCCTAAGCGCAAAGTCCAGTAGACTGAGATGCTGCAGCATTGCATTGTGGGCTCTGGAGCATAAGACAAAGCAAAGAATAGTCAATATGCTGCCACTGTAATAGTTTTCCAACCGTGGAGCAGGCTCTTGTGTTGTGGTGATGCAGAAACTAGATTACCACACTTCTAGAAGTATATCTATCTTACAAGTGCAACTTTATCTGAATTCTGTATTACTGTTCGCCATAGACACTTTGTAGGTTTACGCGCCATGTCGCAGGACTGAAACATTACAAGCCACCGGTGGGGTGATCACCAGAGTTCAGCGTAATGCTGATTTTTTTTTTTTTTTATTTATTTTTAGTGTTTTGTATAGCGCCAACAATACCCTGACAAGGTTATCAGAGCGCTTCACAGTACAAAGTAAGGAATTCTAAACAGTTTAGTAGAGTCCTATAGATAGATACCAAGCATATATGACGGGTAGGTAAAACGTAGATACGATAAAAACATTTTTTTTAAAATAGGTTGTTAAGCTCAAGTGCAATAGAACGTGTTCTAAGTAAAAACAGATCAAATTTAAAGAGGCTGTCCTCACAGGGTATCACAAAAACGAGTTTAGTATAGAAGATAGGTACATATCAAGCAAAAAAATGTTATCGAAAGTAGAGTTCCCTCCAGGAGTCGGATCTCGTGATAGCCAAAATAGGGAGAATCACTCCACGAAGAGAGCAAGTCGAGGGATTATCTGTTGGTACTTATGGAGTAAAGGTGAGTACGGACTGCTGAGGGGGAGTTTAAGGGAGCACTACAGATACGAACGTATGAGACCCCAATACATGTGCACTGCCATTTGAGCGCCATCGCCCTGGTTAGATCACCATTTAGATATTAATTGGTCATGAGTGTTGTTTTGTTATGCTGCCTCTGGTAATGTAGCTGATCTTGGAGGTATACCACATTTTTAATTAAAAGGAATATACAAAGACCTTTATTAACTCCAAAGGCTTTAATGGTTTGTTTACCTGCTTATAAGGTCCCCTGCCTGGTGGCCAACTACATTGGGCTCCCTTCCTACACCGGTAGAAAAGGTTAACAATCTGGGAATCATAATAGATGAGAAGCTTAATTTCAAATCCCAGGTTTCAAAGGTGCTGTCTTCCGCGTTTCTGACAATTAAAACTGTGCGGAAAATTCTTCCTTTTATTCCAAACAATACTAGGAAAATTGTTTTATCCACCTTGGTTTTATCTAAGTTGGATTACTGCAATTCTTTATATATAAACTTACAGGTGAACCAACTTAGAAGATTACAGGCAGTGCAAAATGCTGCGGCCAGATTGGTGCTTGATGTCCCCAAACATCAATCTATTAGGGATGGAATCCGAGAATTGCACTGGCTGCCAGTCGCCCAGCGTGTGAAATTTAAGGCTCTTTGTATAGCACACAAGGCACTTTATAGACAAGGTCCTCGATTTCTATGGCACTGTTTTAGCTGGTATTCCCCCACCAGATTTTTACGTTCGACTAATGGATTTCTGATGTCTGCATCCAGAGTTAGGGGCGATGAACTGGGGAGGGAGGAGTTTTAGACATAGCACTATTAGGCTGTGGAATTCACTTGCGTTCGCTCTCAGGAGGATTCCCTCCTACTTGAGTTCAGAAAAATCTTAAAACATGGCTTTTTAAATATTAGTCCCCCTTTTTACAGTATGCAGTCCGTAGCGCCTAGACACCCAAGGGTATTAGAGCGCTATAGAAATTGTTATAACATAACATTATATGATGACCGGTTACATGGGGTTCACTGTGCCGAGGGAATGCCTAGTTCTAATCTAATTGGAAGTATTAACATGCGAATACATTGTTCCAAAGTATGTGTCATGACCTCACTTCGCCTGAATGAAATATTGATTTTGCGGCTGAAAGGTATAAGGGCAAATACACTCAAACCTTCAGTAAAATGTAACTGTGACAGAAACTGTTAGAGAAGGTTAAACTTGTCGAGACTGCTGCATTTAAGTCCTTTGGCCTGCAGAGTCAGCTGTGAGCATGTTCTCCCCCAATCCAAGAAAGGGAATAAGAAAGAACTTGTTAAGCATACCTCGAAGACAAAAACAAATTCATAATTTAAAGATAATTTAAAGAAACATATTTTCTTCATTACTCCGCCGAGCTTCAAGTACAAAATATAAATTCTTTGGTTTTGTATTCTGCCTGTACATTTAACTCAAGGAAGGGTCTGAGCCACTGTCCCGTCTTCATCTGACTAGAGTGATATGCACCCTGGTTTGGAGCATGCATATAATTCCTCACATCCCTAGTTTTCTGTGTGAAAATTGGGTAATGTGCTAGGGAATATTTTGTAACTAGATTTTAGTTTGTGTGATCAAAGTAGATACTAAACTTCAGCTGTGTTATTTGAGCAGGCACGTCTTTTGTGGAGCTGCTGCCATCTGGCGGAGAGCGGGGGAAAGTGATTTTCATTAATCGAAGTGTTTGGTGGATTATCAAAAGGGTGCTAGAGCAAAACGTTTATAGGATGAGATATTCATTCCTTTTTAGGTCTCGCAGACCTAGCGTTGCAGCGCGCATGCGCTGCTCGCTCTGCGAGGCATATTGTAGTAGGGTATGTTTTAGAAGTGGGGTGGAAGCCCCGCCCCTATTTTTCATTGGCTGGCGTCATCGTCTATGTTAAACGCTGGCCTCTGATTGAAAATGAGGCTTCTTGGTCCCTCCTTGTTACCGCCCTGACTCCTTTTGGGACGGCCCATCAGGACTGGATGTTTTACTTGCGGCGTTACACTGTCTCCTTCAATTAGTGTGTAAGCACTTTTTTTTTTCATTCCCGCAGTGGCGACAGCTTGTTATTTACTGAGCTTCTCCTGCTGCACGCAGGTCGACGACGTGCTTTGCTTACATTTAGCGCTCCACGCCCACTTTCACTTTCAAAGCAGTTGGGACAATGGTTTTAGGGTCACAGGCCCCGGCCGGCTGTCGGGCGATGCTGGGTTTAGGGTCACAGGCCCCGGCTGGGTGTCACAGGCAAAGCTGGGCTTATGGTGACAACCCTGTGTGTTTGTGAGGGTCATTAGCAGTCGTGCGCTTAGGGCGACACCCACGGGTTTGCGAGAAGGGGGTCAAAGGCGGTGGTGAGCTTGGGGCGACACTCAGTGTTTCTTGTAGGGGCCCCAGGCAGCGCGGAGTCTCGGGTGACAGTAGGCCCGAGCTGTAGGCGGGCGGGGTGGTGGCGGTGACAGCTCCGTGCGGAAACACACACAGTCATCCGTTAGCCCCACTGACACCAGCTGCGAAGGGGCCAGGAAACCGTGAGCCCAGGAATAATGACCCGCACTCGGAGAAAATTGATATTGCTTTTTGTAAAAGCGGGAAGTGGATATTGAGGCTGAATAAAGAGACAGGTGAATCGATACAGAGGCGGAGAGAGCTCAATTCATAGGGGTGAAGAATATAAAATAAAAGCCAAAAGCCATAAGTGATAAGTTCATGAAATGGAATGCTGCTGTTAGTTCATATTTTTCCTATGGACTAAGGGGCGCCGTGCGCGCGTGTTAAATATACACGGACACGGTTATATTGTTTTTATTGTTTTAGCTACTTCATACTTCACAATAGGTAGCACCTAAATTATAAACAAAAAACATATATAAAAACACGATTGAAGAGCTTCCAGCGTTACCACTCAAACGGTTATTTTCGGATCTCACACACTGGTCTGCCTTTAGGTCGGGCTAGAATACTCTTCTTCGGTCACGGAAGCACTTCAGGTTGCTTTATGGTGCGACAACTAAAAAATAACCCAGCTCGTGCCCTATGGCCTAGGGTCACTCAGCACCCCCCAGCCCAGACTGCTCCCCTTTTAAATAGTGTGTTTGGAAATGACACGGGATCAGTGATTATTTTTATCAAGGATGTACATATATCGTGCCAATGAGTTTGCAGTAAATGTAAATGTCTCTAGAAGTAACGAAGCGCTTTAAGAAAAGAGGTGTGTGATCCAGGGCTTAAACAGAGTCTTTGGTTCAAATCCTGGCTTTTACTGTGACCAACATAATTGTGTAGTTTTGGTCAAATCGCTGTATTTCATAGTGCCTCGGGATGTGTGTGTATTTCAGTTGTTCCAAGTTGTAATTCGCCGATTTGAAGAAAATATGTACAAAATATTTCTGAACATAATGGTCTAATGGTCGTGAAATAACATTTCAGGGTTATCTTTGTGAATTCCCTAAAAAAACAACTCGAGACCCACATGCACTACAAAATGGAGTGTAGAGATGAGGGAACACAAAGGGAGTTTGAAATTGTTTATAAGGCCCGTGTTAGGTGACCATCCGATCCCAGGCACCTCAATGAGCATTAATTAGCAGCTAATTAGGAGCAAGACCACTGACTCATTGTCAGTGAAATTGCTCTCCCACCCTCGCAGCTCCACCATTAAGTGAGGCCTGCCCCTGCACTCTCGAGTGTTGATCGAGGCCCTCCACCCGCAGGTTTCCCTGCGCCTCATCCCTGGTGGTCCAGTGGACCTCTGTTTCCTTCCTCTCTCTCTGCTCTTTCACTCGTTTTCACTCGTTTTTCTTCCCTTTTTTATCTTTCACCTTTCTGCACTTTTCTTCATCTCTGCTCTTTTGTGCCTTATTTCTGCTCATTTTCCCTTCCTCTCGCCCTGCTCTTTCACTCGTTTTCACTCGTTTTTCTACCCTCTTTTAGCTTTCACCTTTCTGCACTTTTCTGCATCCCTGCTCTTTTGTGCCTTATTTCTGCTTATTTTCCCTTTTTCTTTATCCCTTATTTCCTCCCTTTACCTTTCCCCGCCTCTGCTGCCCCCGCGGCCCCTCCCCCCCCCCCCCCCAGCGCGACCAGCCCAATCCAGCTCCCCTCTCCGCTCCCGCCTCCCAGCTGTCAAGCCCTCCCCGACCCCTACTTTAAAGGCGGCCATGCAGCGGGCGCGCCGCTGGCGTGCCGAAGGCACGTCAAAGGCAAGCCTGTCTGCGCCCGTCCGTGACCAGCGCCAGGAACCCTGGACCTCCGCCCCGCCAACGCTACAACCCAGCAGCACTCCACGCACTCAACCCAGGCCGCAACAACAACTGCAAGCTAGCATCACCAGCCGACACCCATGGACCCTTCAGCTGTCACCGCTGCCGGCACACCTGCAGCACCGCCAAGAACACGGATCCAGCACAACCTGCCCACAAGAACACAACCGAACCGAAGACCCTGCAATGCATCCTCCTCAACGTCCGATCCCTCCACAAACACGCCACCGAAATCTGGGACCTCCTCGACAGCACCACCCCGGACGTAGCGTTCTTCACCGAAACCTGGACCCAACACCACCTCGGGACCGGACATCGCCATCCCCCAAGGATACAAGATCTCCAGGAAGGACCGCCGCACCCGCCCAGGAGGAGGAATCGCCATCGTCCACAAATCCAGCCTCCGCCTGAGCACACTCCCCGACGAGCCCACAGAACTGATGGAACACCTTCACTACAAGATACTGGCCAGCCCCACCGCCACCCTCCGAGGAACCCTCATCTACCGACCCCCCTGGACCCCGCGGACCCTTCGCCAACTCCATCACGGACATTATCTCCCCGCAGGCCATCGCATCCACCAACTACACCCTGCTGGGAGACCTCAACTCCCACCTCGACAACCAACTGGACCCCAACACCACATCCCTCCTGGACAACCTCCACAACATTGGACTCCGCCAGATCGTGACCGAGCCCACGCACTCAGCAGGACACACCCTCGACCCCCTCTTCACTACAGGAAACTCCATCACCTTCAGCCACACCACCGAACTCCCATGGACCGACCATCGTTGCGTCCACTTCACCTTAAGAACACCCACCATCCACAGACACCAGCACCTGCTCCCACGAAGAAACTGGACCAAAATCACCGACGACCAGCTCACCTCCTCACTCAACAACTCCACCCCAACCATTGCGGAAAACGACGACCCCAACACCGCAGCCCGAACCCTGCATAGATGGATCTCGGACAGCACCAACACCATAGCCCCCCTCAAGAAAAACAACAATACCCGCGCCAAGAAAGCCAGATGGTTTACCACCGAACTTCGAGAGTCCAGACGCACATGCCGCCGCCTCGAAAAGGCCTGGAGGAACACCAAATCCACAGAAGCCCACAACAACTTCAGAGCCGCCACCAACGCCCACCATCTACTCATCAGAGAAACGAGGAAAAAAGCGATTGAAGACAGAATCTCCACCCACGCGCACAACAGCAAGGAACTCTTCAGCATCATCAAGGAGTTCGCCCAACCCACCAGCGAGTCTACCGACATCCCTCCCTCCCACAAGACCTCTGCGACAAACTCAGCACCTTTTTCCACCACAAAATCAAGAGCATCTACGACAACTTCGACGAAGACAACCAACACACTGAACCCTCACCAACCACCCCCGACAACCAGCGATTGACGACTGGACAGCCCTCACCACCGAAGACACACTGAAGACAATGAAGTCAATCCACTCAGGGGCCCCCACGGACCCCTGCCCCCACCACATCTTCAACAGAGCCGCCGACACCATCGCACCCATGCTCCGCCACACCATCAACCGCTCCCTGGCGACCGCCTGGTTCCCCGACGACTGGAAACACGCTGAGGTCAACCCCTTCTAAAGAAACCCTCAGCGGACCCCACCAACCTCAAAAACTACAGACCCATCTCCCTGCTCCCGTTCCCAGCGAAAGTCATCGAGAAAGCCATCAACCGCCAACTCGCCACATTCATTGAAGAACACAACATCCTCGACTCCTCCCAATCCGGCTTCAGAAAAACCACAGTACGGAAACCGCCCTCCTCGCCGCAACAGACGACATCCGCACCCTATTGGACAAAGGAGAAACAGTAGCCCTCATCCTCCTCGACTTATCAGCGGCGTTCGGCACAGTCTCCCACCGCACCCTAATACGCAGACTCTACGACGCAGGAATCCAGGACAAGGCCCTCGACTGGATCCGCTCCTTCCTCTCCGGCAGGACGCAGCGGGTCAGACTCCCCCCTTTCCTCTCGGACCCCACACCTACCACCTGCGGAGTCCCCCAGGGCTCCTCCCTCAGCCCGACGCTCTTCAACGTCTACATGGCTCCACTCGCCCCCATCGTCAGAACCTACGGACTCAACATCGTGTCATACACAGACGACACCCAACTCCTCCTCTCCCTATCCAACAAGCCCAACACCGCCAGACGCAACTTTCGAGAAGGCATGGAAGCTGTCGCCAAATGGATGAAAAACAGCTGCCTACAACTAAACACCAACAAAACAGAAGTACTCATCATGGGCCCAAACCCAGACGCCTGGAGCGACACCTGGTGGCCCCCCGCCTCGGAAACCCGCCAACCCCCACGGACCACGCACGCAACCTGGGAATCATCCTGGACTCCGAGCTCAAAATGGACCGCCAGATCAACTCCGTCTCATCTTCCTGCTTCCACACCCTCCGCCTCCTTCGTAAGACCTTCAAATGGATCCCCCTCGAACACCGAAAGACCGTCACTCACGCCCTGGTCACCAGCAGACTCGACTACGACAACGCACTCTACGCCGGAATAAACAAAAACCTCACCCGCAAGCTACAAAACATCCAGAACGCCGCCGCAAGACTGGTCCTCAACCTGCCAAAACACTGCCACATCTCCCTGCACCTGCGCACACTCCACTGGCTCCCCGTCGAGGCGAGAATCACCTTCAAGATGCTCACCCACGCACACAAGGCCCTCCACGGCACCAGACCAGCATACCTGAACAGCCGACTCAAATTCCACGCACCCCAAAGGACCCTACGATCAGCCCAGCTCTCCTACGCCGTGGTCCCCCGCACCAGAAAGACCAGATCGGGAGGCCGCTCCTTCTCCTTCCTCGCGGCCAAAGCATGGAACGTCCTTCCGCTCCACCTCAGACAGACAACATCGCTCCCCATCTTCGCAAGAAACCTCAAAACCTGGCTCTTTGACAGACCCCCTCCTTGATGGAATGGAACCTGCACCCACCCCTAGCGCCTTGAGACCCTTACGGGTGAGTAGTCGCGCTTTAACAAACCCCAGATTGATTGAATTGAGGCGTCCTCTGAACGGCGCAGATGAGTGTCTGCCCGGCCCCTGGCGCTTTCATTGCAGCGCTGACGGATGGGCGATCGTCCCTCTGACTGGCAGCTTTTCATGCCACTTTGGAGGAATTTATTTCGCCTCTGTCACATGAAACAGATTTTTTATCTGCTCATAAATCAGGGGCTTCTCTTCCTTGGGAGGGGGTTAATTAATTGTCAGATGTCAGCCACAACATTTGTGTTTAAAGAACGTTTTTACGAGCTCAGATAGTGAGAGGATAAGAGCTGGGAGTTAATTAAACGCATTTTGGACAGGGGGCAAATGGAGGGGGGGAGCAGGGAAGGATGGTATGTGGGAAAGTCCGCGGAAGAGCTGGTGTGTGGGTGTAAAAAAAAAAAAGAAAAAACATGGAGAGGCGCGTGATGCGGCAGGGTGTCCCTTAAAGCACAGGTGAGTCCAGGGGTGCATGTCTGGAACTGGGAGCATGTCCAGAAGTGAGCAATATGTCCTCAATTCGGGGCCCATGTTCACAACAGAGGATAATGTCCAGAATTAGGGAGCATGTCCACTGACCCCTGCATGAAACTCGGAAACATGTTCAGAACTGGGGAGCATGTCCCACAACCCGCGAAAGGGAACTTGGAACAATGACAAAACAGGGGAGCAAGTCCGGAACTGGGACCGCAACACGTTGTTCCTGCCATGGAGGTTTCCCACAGCCGGGTGCAGTTAATCAGTACAGGGACCCAAAGGCATGCTGCATCGCAGAAAACGAACGGACGTGGTACAGGTAGGCTTTTTTTTTTTTATTTATTTGTTTGCACTTTTATATAGCGCAAATTTTACACGAAGGTATCAGAGCGCTTTAAATCAGCACCAATTGCATTACAGTCAGACACAAGCCTAGCATTAAAGAGAGCAGGCATGCACTGCGGGGGGAGGGGGAGGGGGAAGCGCCGGCGTTTGTAAAGTATGTGCTAAACCACAGTGCGTGTTTGGTGAATTACGTGAAACTGCGCAGCCTAAAGGTGGAATGCCGGGGTGGGCTTGTACTTGTACTTGGTTCCGTGGTTCTACAGTGCACCACTTGCAGTGCACGGGTGTAACGCAGTTAAATCCCACCATGGAGGATTGACAAGGTTCTCAGGAATTTATTTATAAAGGGCTGCGTGGATGGTTGTAAAAATGCTCCCATATATTAACAACCATTTACAATGCAATAGATCTCGCATTTACAAGAGTTTAAGCTATTGGCATTGTAAATGACAATGCCTTTTATTTATCAGTTTTAAAAAACAACACATAAATAAAAGGCATTGTCATTTACAAATGCCAATAGCTCAAACTTTCCCAAATGCGAGACCTATTGCATTGTAAATGCTTGTTGAAAATGTGCTGTCGTGAATTCAACCCCGCCCTGCTGGAACAGCGCTACGGCTCATGCATCTGCACAAGACAAGAGTGAGGAGTTTTTGAGACTCTGCTTCTCATGCGTTTATGATTAGTATGCGAACTGGGGCCAGCAACCTTATTTTACAAGCCACATATCTCCATCAATACAGTACCTCCTCCTCCTCATCCACCTGGGATACTTTACATCAAAAGACAAGGTTCCTCCATGTAAACCAACGTGGCCGAACCCCCACTGTCGGCTATGTAGCTGCTCTGAAGAGACAGTATTACACTTTCTGTGCATCTGCCCTGCTGTCAGCCAGTGGAGACGACAATTACTACTACCAGCCCTCCGGTCTCTCCTGACAGGATCTTGTCGACCCGCTGTGATGACACTGTTGAACAGTCAGTCACTTAAGCTCTCTTGTAGGGAAACAAAGTTCCTTCAATAAGTTAACAAACGCAGCGGGGGCGACTGTGAGGACCAAGAGATGCAGCTTGGTGTATGGCATGAAACCTTAAGCCACTACCACACAGCCTAGCAGCCAAGAAACAACAGCACTTTACTAATAATCGGGAGGCACTTTCTCTTTTCTTGTCTCTTTAATTGCACCACCCAAATACCTTAAAGTGCCCACTGCAGAAATCGATTAAGTGCCATATCCTTTGTAGAACTATTAGGGAGCCTCGCCCAGCCCCAGGGAAACATTCCAGTCTGAGCTTGGCTCAACAGTGAGGACATCACGGCAAGCCAAGCCATCACGCACCCCATCTTACGTGTATCCCCCCAAACTCTGCGAGATCCACACCCCAGTCATTAACGGCGGCTATTAAGAGTGGTCGGTGTGTCTTCTAACAGGGGCCGAGGTTTATTAACCGACCATGAATAATACCTTTCTGCTCAATTAAATACCAGTTTTATTATTAATCGTTACGCACAAGCACTTGGTTGGTAATTTAATTAATGGCACTATATTCTTAATCAGGACTTGTTCCACGTTACGCCGAAATGTACTCCCTACCCAGCAAAATCTCCTGTTACAACAAATGGACTTCCCAAAGCACCTTGATGGCGACTTCAACAGGCCTCCTTTGTCAGTTCAGCCGAAAATACATGCATTTGTCAATTTTTTTATTCTATTATTGTTCAAATTTTTAATTATTTGCAATCTGTGCACAAACTTTCGACTAGAAACACGATCTGTAAAGCTTGCCATCATGCACATGTTCTTTTTTTTATACACGTAATTGTAATGGTTTTAACTAACCGAACAATAAAGATATTAATTGCGTTCATGATTACACTAACAAAAGTGTTGCTGTAAACACATATCCTGCTAAGGTTACCGACTTGAGGGTCATTTTCCCTATATTATTTTGACAGATTGTTAATCCAGATTTTGGATGTTTGGCTAACGATTGCATGAACATAGCTGCCAAGGTTTCAGACTGCTTATGTGTGACATTTTCATTATTTCAGTGTAATTATGAGTGACGTTCAAAGACTACGAGCGACACTTTTTCGTGAGCAAAATCAAGCAATGAAGACAAGGGAAACACATAAATACCAAAAATTACACCCATTTGAGCAATGAGAAACTCTAAGATCTTCAGATATGCAAGGGCACTGAGGGACCAAACAGGATGTGAGAGGCTCCAGTCAGGGCTGCCAAGTTTTCAGTTTGCATATGTGTGACATCTACATTTGGGATGTGCTTATGTGACATTTTCATGACGTGTGACATATCGAGTGACATTTTGCCGCTGGCAGTTAAATGGCCCTAATTGTTTTTCCATACAACTCACATGTATCTAAGAACGATTAATACATGACAGCACCTCACACTCTTCATACTCCTCAACATCCCTCATAGCGACCTCTTTAATGGTCTATGCTCCAACAACTTTAGGGACTCGAGTGCAGAGACCCCCCCACTGCCAGTAGCCCCCAAGACTCAGAGCTTTTACAGTAGAGCCCTCATTACTCCCAGTACCATATTGCAGAGTTCCCCACTGACCCCTGCACCCAATCAAGTTACTGGAGTGCTCATTATAACACCAGCACCCAGAGACTAGCATCTTGCTGCAGGGACCTATGTGGGGTTCCTGGCTCTTTAAACAAAGGACATGCTGGCTTCCTGTCCTCTGCTAAGTACCCTGTAAGCAATTCACCTCACCTCTCTTAGCCCAAGTTTTCAGGCATAGTTAGGATTGCCACCTAGCCGGTTTTCTACCAGCACCACTGGTATTTTACTGTCCTGGCCAGTACAAAAATAAGCGAAATCACTTAAAACTGCTATTTTTTAGCCCTTATCTGTGCATAACTTTAAACAGTAAATAGAAAACACTTTACAAAGTTTTCTGGAGCTGTGTTAATGTCCCCTGCCTCATAATTGAAGTAAACATAGGCAGGAAAGTTATGTTACAAATGAATACATGAATGATATAGATTGACTTGCAGAGGGGGGTTGCATGGTAAGACTGGAGGGCACTCAGATAAAACATATTCAGGCCCATGGGGGGAGCGAGACGGCCAACGTTGTGGGAATAAACGATATCTGTTGTGAACACGCGGAACCAGGGGTAAATAGGTCAGTTAGCCTAGAGGGTGACATTATTAAGGTCCCAGGCTCGCTGGTGAAATGTAATCTGGATGATCTAAAACTCATCTCTTGGAACGTGGCAGGTTTGTCGAGTAAGTTCCAGGATGAGCAGTGGCTCCGCTATATTAAAAAATTTGATATAATAGCCATCCAGGAAACATGGGAGCCAGCTAATATATTTTTCTTGAAGGGTATAAAAATTTTTCTGCCCAGCAAGAAGATCAAGTGCAGGAAGAGCGAGTGGGGGCCTAATTATATTTGTCAACCTAAAGATACAGGGGAGGTGGAAGTTGATCCCTTGGGAGTCGGAAATATTACAGGGCCTAACATTTGTTAGTAAGAGCTACCGTTTGGTACTTATTAATTTTTATAATGCTCAGCCGAATTTGCTGGGATCAAAATCCTTCGAGGAACTAAGCATTTGCTTAGGAAATTACAATCTGAAGGACGTGTCCATGCGCACTTAATAGTAATGGGAGATTTTAACTGCCATCTGTGTCCTAATTTGAGGGTGACTGAGTGTGACTGGCAGGCATGCACACTAAATAAAGGGCCACACATGGAGCACACGAAGTCAGGAAGGGAGCTGGCTGTGCTCTTAAATACTTTTGGGCTGACCCACACAATGGATTTGATTACTGGCCACTCGTTCATATCTGTGCCCCCGACATATAAGGGCAGGGGCTGTGCGTCATACATTGATTTTATCTTCGTTTCTCAATCTGTGAGGAGATTTATTACCAGTTTTAATATCAGGCACAGTGCATTTAGTGATCACAACCCGGTAACCTTATCACTTGTTGCTCCTCAGCCGCACTCTGTTTCGCACACCCTGTCGGGGGAATTGATTTCTGCAACGGATCATGGAAGACGGTTACGTTGGGCACAAGTGGACACAGTTGCTTTTAATAAGTCTCTTTTTATGAGAGGTCAGCAGGATATTCAGAACTGTCTAGATTTAGATATGCAGGGCCAGCATTTAATCCAGACGTTCTCATCCATTGCGCAACTAGTGGATAGCCTTCTAAAAGTCCCTGCATCTACACGCCTGAGTGACACGCCCAGATGGTTTGATGGGCATTGTTCAAAGGCCCTTAGAGCCCTAAAGGTGGCACTTAAACAATCACCCAGAGACAGGGGGCGGATTACGGTCTGCCGTAAGCGTATAAACAGGCAGTCAAGACTAGGAAATGCCGACTCCAATCGAAGGCTTGGGAGGACCTAGAAGAAGCTGCGGAGCTTAAGGATTCCGCCCGATTTTGGAAGGTTATAAACAGTCCATGCTTTAAAGAGTCAAACAGTCCATCCCTATCCCATAACATCTTACCGGAGCAAAAGTTGGCTCACTACGAGGGCTTGTACAATCAGCCCCTGAGAGGAGTTGAGCCATTGAGACTGGGAGAACTGGCCCTATCTCTTTTTCTTTAGACGAGGTGAGACTAGGAATAGACTGTCTCACGAGTAGCAAAGCCCCAGGACCAGACGGGATTTCACCTGATTTATTCCGTAGTAACCCAGAGGTATGGGCAACTATTCTGGCAAGAGTAATAAATGCGTCAGTCGCAACAGAAATGCCTCCCTCGTGGTCCTTGGCAACCATCGTCCCGATATTTAAAAAAGGAGATAGGGACAGCCCACATTGTTATCGTCCAATATCGCTCATTGACGTAACTGTGAAGGTCCTGGGTAGAGTGGTGCTAAATAGGTTATCTGACTGGGCAGAGACCCACGGTATTATAACAGATGTCCAATATGGGTTTCGCTCGGGTAAATCCACAGTTGCACAATGCTTAAACCTTTACTTAATTAGCGCAAGTACACCTTAGCGAAAGGCGGGGCGCTTTACCTCGCCTTTATGGACCTCAGTGCAGCATTTGACTGTGTGAATCGAACTAAATTATGGAAGCTCATGGGAACACTGGGGGCGGATCAGGCACTAATCAACATACTTATGGTTTTACACTCCAACACTTCTGCCACAGTTAGATACACGCAAGAGGGAAGACCACAGATTACTTTAGATGCTCAAGTGGGGTTAGGCAGGGATGCATTTTAGCTCCTTTTTATTCACACTTTATATTAACGGTCTTGAAGCGGCATTAACTGCATTACAAGCTGACTCCCCTAAAGTAGGTTTAAGATCAGTCCCTCTCCTACTTTACGCAGACGATGCGGTTCTCCTTGCTCGCATGCCCAAGGCCTTGCAGATCCTATTAGAAGGGTTTGTGGTATTTATGAAGGACTTGGATTTGACACCCAACTTCTCAAAATCCTACATAATGGAACTAGGGAAAAGGAGCAGGAAGGTGAACCATTATGTAGCTAGTACACACACATTGGGGAAAGTACCGGCCTTTTCATACCTTGGTATCTTGTTCGATGAAAAACTGAACTTTAAACAGTTAGTAGAGAGTAAGCGTTTAGCCCTAGTAAAATCCACGGGAGCAATTACATCTTTTGCCCATAGACTAGGCAAGTGGTCACCGGCGACAATCTTAAAACTGTATAATTCATTCTGTAGCTCAAAAATGCTATACGGAAGTGAAGTGTGGGGTTTCACTGGGATAAGTGAACTACAAAGTGAGGAAAATAGGTACTTTAGGCGTTTGTTGAGAGTCTCCCAAAGCACCCCCTCTTTTATTGCATACGAGGAGTTGGGAATTAAGTACATTTCGGACCTGGTGAAGGTGAAACCCCTTTTGTGCTGGGTGAATACGTGGACCAATGAGGAGACCGGCTTTAGCAGACAAGTAACTCAAGACTGCCTGTCCCTGGATCACGTGTTAAAAATCCCGTGGCTAAAATACATAAAAGACTCCCTGACCATGCTGGGCAGGGCAGACTTATTTTCGTGCCCGACCAAGGTGAGCCCACTGGACAAAGCTCTTATTAAAGATCAGTTTCTTAAACTAATTGGGGCTCAAAGGGAGGAAACTGAATTAAAAAGCCCTCGGTCAGGAAATATATTTTGGTTACGTCAACACAAAGCATAGAACCATACCTAGCTATTATAGCCAGTGCTCACGATAGATTCTTAATCACACGGTTCAGATTGGACTTGTTACATCACTTACTGGCTGTCCCGGCAGGGTACACAGCATCTTTAGATCAAAGGGGCCCTGTGGCTGCGACAACAAGTCTCCACAGGACACCCTCCACTTTGTTTTATTGTGCCCGTATTATTCATTTCCGAGAAGAGTGTATCTCAAGGGGCTTTTAAGGAAACACAAGTTCAAGCAGGCCCGGGTGGCCTTATTGTTCTTAAAATTGTGCTCTGATGTTTTTACATTATCATGTGTTACGAATTTTTTAAGATCTGTTCTAAAGCTAAGAAATACGAGGGGCTTATAAAAGGAGGAGACTCTTGATTATTTAGCCGATAAATGGGGACACCAGTTGGTGCTCGTCTTTTTAGTGTTTTTATTGTTCTTATAAATATCTTAATATGTTTATAGTAGTGTTTTTATAATTTTGCGGTGTCCCGACTGGCCTGTAATATATATGATGACCAAAGTACTGTAACGTTGTATTGTTGAGTGTGTATCTTTTATGGTCATAATTTTTTTATGCCGAATAAAGATCATCTATCTATCTAAATGAATACATTCAGTGGGGTTTATAGACCCATTAGGTATCATGTCCAGGCCTTTGTACACTCTTAAAAATAAAACAAATGGCCTTTATTTTTCTTTAAAAAAGGAGGCAACCCTAAGCATAGTAAGGCCAGGCTTTCTAGCCCTAGCACAATGTCGCCTAGTGAACCTTTGGTGTTTGTGAAACTTGAAGCCAGCCCTGGCTATTCTCTTACATTGTCTACTTCTAGGGCTTGCTTGCAAGAAGAGGACAGGCAGGGCTGCTGGACAAACAAATCTCTTTTTTTAGCAAGGATTCTGAATTGGGAACACTCCCTTGCAGTCAATTCTAATTTATGTTAGAATTTGACACTTCACTGTGATGCGGTAAATGCGTTCATCTCACCTGTGATTACTGACGGGCCCCATCTGGGTCCCATTGGCTCAAGCTTCACAGGCACATGAACCACTCGGAGAAAAACTCAAACTGTCTCTTTATCTTCTCAGCAAATGATAGCTCGGTACTAACCCCAGGGTCACAGTAGCTGCTGATGTTTAAACGCTGACGTCCCAGTGTTCATTTTGGGATCTCAGCTGTACGAATGATATTAACATGTATCATGTTGCATTGTGGTTTAATAGCGGGCACGGCCAGTATCACAACGTAAAGAGGAACTCAAATGCATGTATGCCGTGCTTAGAAAATTATGCCACAACTAGGGGTTGCAAAATGTTCACATTACGCATAATATTTGTGAAATTAAGTATATTACGTGGAATACATCTCGATATGTATCTCGGTTTGTGTCTCGAGTCACCTTTACCGAAATGGTGTTCTTTTTATCGTAAAGTCACACAAGGTGCTGGATGGTTACTGGTATAAGGAGAAAATATCTCTGGAATAGACATTTTCTACTCAAACCAGTTTCCATCAGGCAAAAATGTTGCAAAATTTAGCTTTATGCAAAATGCCAAAAAAGTGCACATTTCACGAAATACATGATAGTTGCTCAAGATTACGCTGACACGAACCAAAATTTCACAGAAAGCCTAGTCAAGACCTGAATGACTCAAGCCTGTGGCTTTAATCAAATGAAAAATGCTTTGTTTATGTTGTGTGCCCCCACATTTGTGCAGGTGCTGCTGAGGCCAGGGGCAGGAGGACTTGGGCAGGGAAAACATCCTGCCAGCATGAACTCTCCATAGAACTGCACTGTGAGAGTTCAAAGCACGAGGGGGACGAGGCGCCATTTATCTGTGCATCTCAGGTGAAAACTCAAAGCTGCCACCTTGGTCAAGCAGAGATTGCTTCTCACTGCTGCGTGGTCGCCACGGGTGGGTGGTGCCTGGTGCCTTGCCGGAAAAACAACAGGCAAGGCACTGCTCTGACGCACAGAGAGCAGATAGTGCCGCCAGATTAGATTGTTGTCTTTGAAGTTGAATTCAGACAGCGCTGCGAGAGACTACATGATCCACTTAGAGGCCGGTTGCTCAGCTTGATTGATGCCCGAGGGACCCGCTTTAAGTTTGTCACATTTACATGTAACGCCACCACTGCTTGACAATCTAATTGTATATATATATATATTGCTCAACAATATAATGTTCGAGGCATATGAGCTGCAGATCGTATACTTTTGCATAGATCGCCATCTGGTGTTGGGCTCGGATGTTTGCACTTTGTTTTTGTCTTGGAAGAAGTCTTTTTTAGTCACGAGGTAGATGACTCCTCCCTAGGACGATAGTGCGCATGGGCATCGGCTCCATCCTTAGATTGTTTTTTTCCGCCATCGGGTTCGGATGTACATTGCTGCGCTCCAAGTCGATATCGGTTTCCAATCCCCCTTCGACGCGCAATCCACTCCACTCGACGGTATTGTCTCGATCGTGTTTCCCTTTCGACGCGCATCTTTAAAAACAAACCTCTCGACCTCCATCTTCGACCCGGGCCGTGCCTGCAGTCAATGGAAAGGACTCCTTTCAAAAAATGCCCCGGGTGTGGTGCTAAATTCCCACACACAGACTTGCACCAGGTTTGCAATCTCTGCCTCTCCCCGGAGCACGAAGAGAAGAACTGCCAGGCCTGTGCATAGTTAAGGTCGAAGAAAACCATCCGTGATCGTCGGGCTCGACGTCACGAAATGTCTCGCGGAAGCAGCTCGATTCCGGACATCTTCGGAGCAGACCCCAATCTCCAACCGGAACAGTCGGGTGATGACTCTTCCTCGACGCCTAAAACACCCTCGACGCCGAAGCCCTCGGTATCGAAGCATAGCGAGGGCAAACATTCGGAACCGAAAAAATCTTCGGAGCCGAAAAAGGCTTCGGACTCCAAAAAATCTTCAGAGCCCAAAAAATCTTCGGAACCGCAAAAAACTAAAGAGTCTAAAACCCCACGGAAAGCCTCACAAACTCCATCCAAAGAAGGTTCGGACCCAAAGACTCAGTCAAAATCTTCGGCACCGAACAAAGATACTTTGCCCATGCAACCTACACCTGAACTTCCAGATCCCAAACAAAAAACTTTGTTTATTGATCCAAACACGGGCAACCTAGTCACCGAGCCTCCAAAAAAGAGGAAACTGGACACTACAGAGGAACCTGCAATACCTCTAAAAAAACAGGACATGGGCACGAACACCTCCCCACCTCCTTCTCCTCCTCCAGTTAATCCACATCTGTTAATTTCTCCACCACATTCCCCACAACCTATTGTTTCACCTCAAGCATCAGATACTGATGACGACACTGGTGGGGATATAGATCCACAGGGTGATGATGATGACTCGCATACCATCCCACAGGACATAGACCCCTGGGGTGACTACAATACAGATCCCGACCCACATAATGACACGGATCTCTATCCATCTAAACCGTCACCACCAGATGACAACACTGGGTTTGCGCAACTAATCAACAGGGCTGCTCAATACCACGGAGTCCCCTTGCACTCCAACCCCTTAGATGAGGATTTTTTGCTAGAAACCTTCGCACCCTCGCAAAAATCAACATCCACCCTACCAATGTTAAAAGGCTTGCTGAAACATGCCCCAGAAGTTTTTAAGGACCCAGTCAGAGCCAGGGTTCTCAACCCCAGGGTGGATAAAAAATACAAAGCAGCTCCTAATGACCCAATATATATTAAAGGTCAGATTCCATTGGATTCACTGGTAGTAACTAACGCACGCAAGAGGGCAAACTCACAGGGTACAGGAGACACCCCCCCCTTCCTGATAAGGAATCCAAATTAATCGACGCATCCGGAAAACGTATTGCGTCGCAGGCTGCAAACCATTGGCGCATCGCCAATGCCCAAGCTTTATTGGCCAGGTACGATAGGGCTCACTACGACGTGCTTGAAAAGCTCATGGAACACCTCCCTGACCAATATAAACAAAAAGCCAACGACCTTATCCAAGAAGGCAAGTTGATTACAAACACCTCAATAAAATGAGGCCGATACCGCATCTCGTGCAATTAACACTAGCGTGTTGTTGCGCATACACGCTTGGCTCCGAATTTCCGGTTTCAAGAAGGAGGTTCAAACGGCTATTTTAAATCAACCATTTGATCAGGAACATCTTTTTGGACCCGCAGTCGACACATCCTTAGAAAAGATGAAAAAGGATACAGAGACTGCCAAGTCTATGGGGGCTTTACAGTTCCCTTCCCCTAGAGGCTCCTTTCGCCGCTCCTTCTATAGAGCCGGCTCCAAAACCATCGGTTGAGAACATCCCACTTCTTCCTACAAAAGCCCCACTCAAACATCCTCCAAAGGATACTTTCGTGGAGGCTACAGAGGCAACAACAATAAGGGAAGAGGTCGTGGCAACAATAGCCGCACCTCCCCTACCACTAAACAGTGACTTTCCTGCACTTCCCCCCCGATCATCCCACTCCTGTCGGGGGACGTCTCTTACGGTTCCTACCTGCCTGGAATTCCATCACAACAGACAAGTGGGTAAGACAAATTATCCAGTATGGTTATTGCCTGGAACTCACTTCTACCCCCCCAAACATTCCTACCAGACAGCGTCCTATGTCTTCGGAACATCTAACACTTCTCAAACAAGAGGTTCTCTCTCTTTTAACAAAACATGCAATAGAACCAGCCCCCGTACCTCATCAAGGCACAGGGGTTTACTCCCTCTATTTCCTAATTCCCAAGAAGGACGACTCTCTGAGGCCCATACTGGACCTCAGACCGCTAAACCTATACATTCAGTCAGACCACTTCCACATGGTCACTCTCCAACAGGTGCTCCCACTACTTCAGCAGGGCGACTTTCTCTCCACTCTGGATCTAAAGGACGCCTACTTCCATATTCCCATTCATCCCGCTCACAGGAAATACCTCAGGTTTGTGGTAGATGGCCAATACTACCAATTCAAAGTCCTCCCGTTCAGGGTGACTACAGCACCCAGAGTCTTCACCAAGTGCCTTGCAGTAGTTCCAGCCCGCTTAAGGACACAGCACATTCATGTCTTCCCTTACCTGGATGACTGGCTCATAAAAGCCAAATCATACAGCAGTTGTGTGCAACACACCCACAAGACGATTCAACTGCTTCACAACTTGGGATTCACAGTAAATCTCGCCAAATCCCATCTCCAACCGTCCAGCATACAACAATACCTAGGGGCTACAATAGACACTTCAATAGCTCTAGCATATCCCAATCCAGTCAGGATAAGCGCCATACAGACTCTAATCCAAAAATTTCAGCCTCAACACTCACTACCAGCTCGAGTGTTCATGCAGCTGATCGGGATGATGGCCTCTTGCATTCTTCTCGTCCCTTATGCAAGACTCCAGATGCGTCCCTTACAAGAATGTTTGGCACGTCAGTGGAACCAGGCTCAAGGTCAGCTGACAGATCTGGTGTTGGTGGACGACCGCACCCATCGCTCTCTGCAGTGGTGGAATACACAAAACCTTTCCAAAGGGCGGCCGTTTCTCGACCCGGTTCCACAGACAGTGCTAACAGCAGACGCATCGCTCATCGGCTGGGGAGCTCATCTTCAAACCCATACCATTCAGGGTATATGGACCCCCCAACAAAGACAATTCCACATAAACTACCTGGAATTGTTAGCAATCTTCCAAGCGTTAAAATCCTTTCAACTCCATCTTGCAGGCAAAGCTGTCCTGGTCCGTACAGACAACATGACAGTAATGTATTACATACAGAAGCAAGGGGGAACACACTCGCTGCAGCTTTCACACCTAGCTCAAACAATATGGAGATGGGCCATTCCACAAAGAATATATCTCCTTGTAGAACACCTCCCAGGGGTACACAATCACATCGCGGATCTGCTCAGTCGTCAAACTCAGCAGATCCACGAATGGGAACTTCATCCTCAAGTTCTGATTCCATTCTTTCAGATGTGGGGCCACCCAGAAATAGATCTGTTCGCCACACACCAAAACGCAAAATGCCCAACCTTCGCGTCCAGGTATCCACACCCATTGTCCAAAGGCAATGCGATATGGATGAACTGGTCAGGCAAATTTGCTTACGCTTTTCCGCCTCTCCCACTCATTCCGTTAGTGGTTCGGAAACTCAAACAGCATTCCCTCACAATAATACTGGTTGCTCCAACATGGGCCCGACAACCATGGTTCTCAACCCTATTGGAACTATCAGTAGTTCCTCATCAAAAGCTACGCCTCTCACCAAAGCTTCTCACTCAGAACCATGGAGAGATAAGACATCCAGATCCCAATCAACTCAACCTTGCGATCTGGCACCTGAGGTCTTAGAGTTTGGCTACCTTAATCTCCCGCCTGACTGTATGAACGTCATTAAAGAAGCTAGACGTCCTACCACCAGGGCATGCTATGCAGCAAAGTGGAAACAATTTGTCATTTATTGCACAAACAACAAAATTAATCCACTGGATGCTTCTATTCAAAACATTGTCTGCTACCTCTTACATCTACAACAATGTAACCTAGCATACACATCTATTATGCTACATCTAGCTGCAATAGCAGCCTACCTCCAAAACAGACAACACTTGTCTTTGTTTCGAGTGCCCGCTATCAAAGCCTTTATGGAGGGATTTAAGAGAATAATTCCACCCAGAGTTCCACCCTCTCCAGTGTGGAACCTAAATGTGGTCCTTACCAGACTCATGGGTCCCCCTTTTGAACCTCTCCACAAATGCGAACTACAGTTCCTCACTTGGAAAGTAGCTTTTCTAGTCGCTTTTACATCTCTCAGAAGAGTTAGTGAACTCCAGGCATTAACCATACAAGAACCATTTTTACAAATCCATCATAACAAAGTGGTTCTTAGGACTAACCCTAAATTTTTACCCAAAGTCGTATCTGCCTTCCATCTCAACCAGTCGGTTGAACTCCCAGTGTTTTTCCCTCAACCAGACTCAGTGGCAGAACGAGATCTTCACAAGTTAGACGTTAAAAGAGCAATACTTTGCTACATTGAAAGGACAAAATCCTTTAGAAAGACCAAACAACTCTTTGTGGCTTTCTCCCCACCTCATAAAGGCAATCCCATATCAAAAACAGGAATTGCAAGGTGGATTGTTAAATGCATCCAAATATGTTATATCAAAGCCAAACGCACATTGACCATTCCCCCTAGAACTCATTCCACACGCAAACTAGGGGCTTCTATGGCATTCTTAGGGAACATTCCCCTAGATGACATCTGCAAAGCAGCAACTTGTGCAACACCACACACCTTCACAAAACACTATTGTGTAGATGTGCAGGCAAAACAACAAGCTAGTGTGGGCCAGGCTATATTAAGAACACTTTTTCAGACCACTGCAACAGATACAGGTAGCCACCGCTGAGGAGGTAACTGCTGTATAGTCTATGCAAAAGTATACGATCTGCAGCTCATATGCCTCGAACGGAATATGCTACTTACCAGTATGCATCTGTTCTTGGCATGTAGAGCTGCAGATTCGTATATTACCATTTCAAAGATATAAAACATGACACAGCTCCTCCTTTCTAATCGGGAATTTCAGCTTAAAAGTGTATTAAGGAATTCCCAATGTTAATCTATGAGAGGAGTAGGCCTCACAGTAATGAAAAATGAATTTAGGTGTTTTTCACTACCAGGATATGCAAACTTAAAAGTACATGTTTGACCTTCTACTTACACAGCACCATGTCTTATGGGCTACCTAGGGCCTACCTTAGGGGTGATGTGTAATAAGAGTGGGGTTACAGGCTTAGCAAAGAGTTTTAAATGCCAAATCGAAATGCAGTAAAATTGCACACCCATGCTCTGCAGTGGCAAGCCTGAGACATGTTTAGAGGTGTGGGTGGCACAATCAGTGCTGCAGGCCCACTAGTAGCATTTAATTTACAGGCCCTGGGTATATGGTATACCACTTTATAAGGGACTTACAAGAAAATTAAATATGTTAGACAGGTGCAAACGCTTAAACTCTCCCTCATGGGGAAGATCGCCTTAATAAAGATGGTGGTCCTACCTCGATGTCTCTATACAATGCAAGGCTCCTTCTTTGAACTTCCGCACCGGGTATTCAGGGAACTGGATTCACTGCTGGTCCAATTATTATGGAATGGAAAGCGATGCAGGATTAGTCTAGAAGTCATGAAACGTAGCTGGGGCAAAGGGGTTTAGAGATCCCAGATCTGGAACTTTATTATTTTGCATCACAATTGCAACACGCCATGGCCTGGTTGGACATGGATCCCTCTTGGGAGAGGTCCCTGCTGGCGGGGACGTATGGGGATCGACAGCTAGGGGCGCTTCTGTGGAAGGCTGGGGGACACGGAGAGCACGGTTCTCCATTGGTGCGGCTTATGGCTGCAATTTGGAATCGGGTGCGGTGTAGACTAATCCGGGAACAGCCGTTTGCCCCGGAGGCGGACTTCTGGCTGATGCCACCCTTTGCTCAAATAGACAAGGTGATGTCAGTGGAGGCATGGAAGACGGGGGGCTGCCTGATGTTGGCCGACCTTTACCCAGATAGCAAATTCGTCACTTACCAGGAGGCGGTGACCACCTTCGAGCTGGGAGCAGGGCAGTTTCTGCAATATGCTAAAATAGCGGCAACGGCACGGCAATTATGGCCCACATTCCCGGAGGCTCCGCGGCACACCCAAACCTTGGTCACTATGATTGCCATGGCCGGAGGGCGGAAGTGTGTTACTCACCTCTACAGGGCGCTCAGGGACGATAAAAAGTATGGCCCCCTAAAAATAGAAGAAACATGGCAGCAGGTGTGTCCGCAGGAGGTCACTACTCGAGACTGGGAAAAAATACACGAGAGTGTACGGAAGGTGTCGGTGAGCAACCGCTTTAAACAAATCCAGTACAATATAATACATATGACTTACCTCTCACCCCGGAGGCTACAAGCCATTGATGGCTCCAGGGACCCACATTGCCCTAGGTGTCGCCATGACCAGGCGGATTTCCTGCATATGGTGTGGACGTGCCCAATGATCCAGAAGTACTGGGGGGCGATCCTTGAGGATCTAACCAGGATAACGGGGTGGATGATAGACTTGGATCCCCGCGTCTGTCTTCTGGGCTTGATCCCTCGAGATCCGAAGCGTACGATTAGTAGGCAGTTCCTGGTTTTGGGCCTAGTTATTGCCAAGAGGCGTATTGCGATCCATTGGTTAACCCAGCAAGGACCGCAACTGACGAAATGGAGGACAGATCTAAGGGAGTGGGCCTTGGCAGAAGAGGGGCACATACGGAACACCAGGAGGGATGCCAAACTGCCGGAGGTGCTATTGGCATGGGGAACGATGATGCAGGAGATTGCTGGACAGGCCTCACAACTTACACTAGACAGCGCAGGCGAGACGTCTTCCATAGGGGGGGTGGCCCCGGGACAGGGGAGGGAGACGCAGGGTGACCCCACATGAATACTACAATGCATAGACCTTGAGTTACATAGACCCGGCAGGGGGGAGGGCATCGGGAGGGGGGGTTGGGAGGGGGTGGGAAGGGAGGCGGGGGGGGTTTAATACAGTTGAGTTTGATTAAACACATATAAACCCAAAGATGAAGAAACTGACGACAAATGGGGACTCTCCACACTTGCGTATTCTAGTATAATCCTTGATAGGTAGGCTTGGTGTAATGTACATCACCTCGGCCGAGGTGGATGATTTGTATACTTGTTGTTTATATGTATGCTGCGGATTTGGAAAAAATTATTAAAAAAAAAAAAAAAAAAAATGTTAGACAGGTGCAAACGAATTATACCATGTTTAGAGGAGAAAGCACATGCACTTTAGCACTGGTCAAGTGCTCAGAGTCCTAAAGCCAACAAAACGAATTCAGCAAAAAGAGTAGGAGGAAGGCAAAAAGTTCAGGTGACCCTTCAGAGAGGGCCATTTTCCAACACTATTTTTCCAACACTATTTTTACATCAATATTTACAACCCAGTGTGGGCAGTTAGACATTGTTAGAGACCATGTCATATGCAAACATTTTTTAAAACCAGAATGTGCAAGCCTGTTTTTTGCTGGAAAATCACAGGGACAAGTGTTCTTTAGATTTGTTGTCACTATTTCGTGTACGTATGTTACCTCATGAAAACGAGTTACAAATCGCTTTGCGCAGTTCGAATGAACTCTAAAGAGAGTACAGTTGTTTACTTACAGCTCGCCCTTTTGGTTGGTTATAAGCAAGCAAGCATTCTTCCAAAACTGATAACACGGAGGAAGTTAGTCAATTACTAGTAACCTGCAGACATTCTTTGATGTGTGCTCATGTATGTAGTTTAGCCGGTGAGATTCAGGGGGGTGTGAATCTCAGATTTCACAGCTGAATAAAGCAGTGGGCTGTAGGGTGGGGAAGTGAGATGACCAAGCTTCAAGATGGACTGTTTCCATGAGGATTAGGGCTAGTACTGTTTTGCATTAGGTGGGCCTCTTTCTAGAGTGGCACGGTAGATGAAACAGTGGTGTGGAATGCTACTCCAAGCGACTGCCACTGGTTAGATCATTTGCAAGCATTTATCCATCACATTTTTGATCCTTGATTGTCAGTTGTGTGGATGGAAACTTGAGACTGGTGCAGCTTTCCAAGCCTAATACTGCCAATACTTGTGAATTCCTAAAAGTAGTAAATTTGCACCCATTCAAAGAGTATTTTTATGAGTGCAGATTTACTACTTTTTTAGTGAACCTGTCACTATATATAGGTTTAAGATCCTGCTTAAAAAAATGAACACTTTAAAACTTGTTAGTGAAATGAGAACTGGGGAAACACTGAAACAGCCATAGCAGATCCAACTGACAGCCCCCAGGCCCAACTACCAAACGAAGAATGCCTTTGAGGGGTGTCGCAACTCAAACACTGCTGCTGAAGTTAAAACCCTGCCTGTCCCAAGTGGTGCCGGTAGTTCTCCCTGGAAACTCACACCTACGGTTACATACAACACAACTGCCTAGATTTCCTGCCCTAGGAGCACTCATTTTAAATGCATTTTCACTGCATGCAATTCTTTGTCTATGAACAATTGCCTTGATGGTAGAGTTGTCAAATTGATGCATGTGTGTAGGACTTCATGTTTCTAGTACTCGCCTTTTGCAAATCATTTTATTAACTGACAGGTGCAGGTACTAATGTAGTGTAGTTCCTATTTCCCTAATAGGCTCTGCGCATTGGAATAATATACCCTATAGATTTTGACATAGGACTAAGGTCAGTATGTCCCTATCGAGTATATTAAACTTAATTACTTTGTGCCAGCTAACTCAGAGGCCACTAGAAACTCCTTGTAAACAAGAAGGGAGTAGTTTCTGGCAACCGCATAAACATGACAACTTTGTTTCCCTTTAGAATCGGAACACTCTCAGAATCGTGGAAACAATAGATAACAGTTTCACTCAGCTAATCGTGCATGCTTAGTTTCTTCAGAGTTACACAGAAATAATAGACGGGCGTTTCAATAAAAGGATTTATTGAACAGTCTTGTTTCTCGTGTAAGAGATATGAGCTGTTATGATCACAAGACAGTATGCGAGATATATAATGTACAGCGTAAGCAGTAGAAAGAAATAATACTGCACTAGCATTATCTTTTAGCTATGACACATATATTCATATACATAAATAACATAAGCTAAAAATGCGAGTACTCGTACGATGCGTCTCTAAGCTAGTTCTACCCCAGTGTACCTAACCTAACCTAGGTGTAGGACAAGGTAAGAAGTAGGTGAAGTATTCTATAGTATGGTATACTAAGAGTCTGGTATGCCAAGAGTCCCTCTAGGTTCTAGTCAGCTCCATACCTTGAGAATGAGAGAGGTGGGAATCTCTTTCCGGATCTTCGAACTCTACTCCCCGCGAAGGGAGTCAGAACACTGGAAGCTGGATTCTCTGCGAGCAGGGATGACAGCGTCTCTTCTCAGTGCGTCAGGCCGGGACACGGGCTCCTCTAAAGTCGAGGTCTCCTCCTAACTTGCTTGGGCAAGGGAAGGTATATTTATACCTGGTAGGTGCCTAGGAATGTTAGCATTGACGTGAAGTCGGACAGAGGAAGACGTCGGGAATGAATGAACCCTTAAGGAATAGCAGTTCATGCATAATAGATGAGTTCTTGGAGAAATCAATAATCCTGTGCTAGGGGAACTCCCAAGAGCTTAAAGGTCTGGTTTCTAAGAACTCGTTGTGACGTTAGGGTGGACGGATGTCGGTGACCATGCCTGTATTTGGAGTGCATGGCTAATGCCTAAATAAGGACTGGGATTTTATGCCTATATAAGGGCAATGCGAATTGTGCCTATATAAGGACATGTTTCAGAAAAGCCTATATACGGACACCTAAAGCGGAATACAACACCCACTCCACTTTCGAATGAACGATAATACTAAATGCTAAACATTAAATGCTAAACATTAAACTGAGTACCACATGTTGCTAAAAACATTTCTAAAAGCATATAAAAAGAAGTTTAAAATAAACTGTTGAATGCAATAGGTACTGTACATTTTAAAGCATTTTTTCATTCTAAGCATATGTTATAAATAAAATGCAACATGAATGAATAAACAGAAATATACGAAATGGTTGACAAGTTTTCAAAAAAATCAAGGCCATTTCATAACATGATGCTAAAAATGAAATTATAGTAAAATAAGGTGGCAATGTGTCCCTGGAAGTATTCAAAGAAGTCTATTTTATATGAATAGTTCTACTGTAAGCAGATTGAGTTGCCATGTATTTTCAAAAAATAGAGAAAAAGAAAAAGTTCAATTTTAGGAAGAGTTCCAAGTTTTGTTCTGTTTTGAAAATATGGAGGCCAAATTTCATTGCGTCCCTGGTACACTGTGAGCCGAATCAAAGTCAGTGTATGGGTGTGGTGTAAACATGAAATCATCTATTTCCGTAGACAAAAGATCGTCTACCGATGTCGGTGACAGTTGGAATACCTCATTTAGAAGGTTAACTGCACAGAGATGTGAAGCATCGCCTTCAGCATAGGATGCCGTAGCAATGTCTGTGTCCGTTGTTACCTGTGTGCCTGTTGATCCATCTCGTACCTCAGCAGCAGCAGTAAGCGTCTGTGAGATCTCAATGAATGCCGTCATCAGGATTGGTAGCCTTTGGGGACAACACTGAGCATGGGCCGTTATCGGGTCCAGCAGAGTATCGATATCCGTTGGCATGACTGATGGGAGTGTTAGACAGGTGTCTAGCACGCATTCTTTACTGCAAAGCAGGCAGCGTAGGACAGGTAAGATGCAATCTTGCCAGATTGGTCTGAATGACAAAAACCATGTTGTATTAAGTTCCCGTAGACGAGGTATGCCCAAAAGTTGCACTATGCGCTCACGGCACTTCCGTTCGAGGAGAGCTTTCTCCACATCGCTCGGAGTGATGCCTGTGAATAGGCTTGCCATAGCGTAGTAGTAGGAATAGAAACAGGATTCCTGCAACAAGTGCTAGAATTAATGGCACACCACCAAACACTGAATGTGCGAAGTTTGGGATGATTCCGAGGACTGCCTGGAAGGGTGCCAACAGTCCTGAACAGATGGTCTTAAATACATGTACAATCCCGCTCGTATCAGACATGTTTAAGATGCGTCCCATCATTTCTATGAAATGTATAGGGCAGTTTGTACGAATTAAAGCCTGTATCTCAGCCGAAGTCCTTGCAATTTGTAAATCATAGGTTTCTTTGGCCAAGGTCAAAGGCACGGTCTGTTGCAAAAGCATGGCTTTCATTCTGCTTAAAGTATCAAAACGTTTAAAAGAAACATTCAATGAAGGCCATAGAGGCGACTCCCTGACTGTCTCTGTTTGGGGGAACAATACTTGCATACAGCAAGTAACCCTGGAGTCGACCGTTACCAGATATGGGATTCCTGGCAACATGCCACAGCAACTCTGATCATTCAACATGAGGTAACTCCCATTAGAAAGTTAGCCAAACGTTGGATTAATCACAGCAGCCAGTGTACCATGCAGGTGGCAGGACAAGTTTGCCACAGAACCATTACAAGCCCCATGTAAAGAAATGTCCTGACATATGAGAGAACCGCTTAATGCCTTTTCACAGTTTGTACCGCTTAGAAACACTTCACGATCCCCACTCCAACATCTGTATTCGTAAGGTAAATCCCAGGATGTCTTAATGTATTCTTTACCCAACCTTTCATATTTGCCTGCTTGCATTTGTTTGAGGCAATACTGAAAATGAAAAGTAGTGACAGGCAGAGTTATTTTGCCATGAATAAGCCATTCTGTAGCTGGTTTTTCTGCCACTGTGAATGGTAATTTTTCCAGTTTTTCAATGCTCAGCACTGTATACTTTGGTCCCCTTTGTGCCAGTTCGATCTGTTTATCCGTTAGATTGTATTCTGAAAACAGAGACTACGTGTTGATAAAACGCCAAGGCACATAGCCCGCACGCAAAGATTGCAGCGTCCAGCTTAATAACATAATAGAATGTAACTGAGATTGGCCTTGTTGTAACATGGCTAAATCTTGTTCCAGTATGTCAATAGCAGAGGATACAATGTTGTCCAATGAATAAATTCTGGATGACAAAGTTGTTAACCCATTGTCGACCACAGTGAGAGATTTCTCTAAGTTAATACAATCAAGTTCACGTATTCTTTCTGCAGCCTCTGCCTGTGAAACCTTCCATATTTCATTATAAACAGCATAAATGCCGGCATATATGAAACGTTTTTGACGCGGTTTTCTTGGTCCTAGCAAGAATTCCCTAAGGTCTGCGTCTTCTTTAAGTAAAGATAAGTGTTGTTTCACATCCTCGAGTGTAGATTTTTGTAACCAGTCAAGGCACAATTTTCCTACACTGTATGTTGTTACTACCCCTGGATGTTGTCGTTGAACATATCGTGGGTCTGGCCTATGGATTGTAAAGCCCTGTGTTTTATTCGGGAATCTTTCTTGACAGAGGTTTGCGTCTGTGGGCCAGAGTAACCATTTTTTCCAATCAGGATCTGATCTGTTGTTTTGTAGTATTGTGTCTACTGTGACCGCTCCCTGTGTAGTGCTATTACTTGCAGGTGTTGGTACAGAAGGTGTGTTCATGTCTTTGATCTTGGCTAAACCAAGGCAAGACGTTTGTTGCACAGTGTCATTCAAAAACATTATTTGACGTGGGATGATACATGCTCTAAACAAAGCTTCAATCCCCTGCACTTGCCAATCTTTAGAACCCCAGACAGATTTTGTGTTGATTGTGTCTTTCCAAAAGTCGAATCCTTGTCTAGACAGTTGGGTAATAAAGGCTGCAGAATAAATCTGTTTTGTATTAGTTAACATAATTTTCTGACCTGTTTTGTTTACATTCTTATAGAAAAATGTTTCTGGATCAGATGTATTGTACCCTTAAAAATCGGAAACGTTTTAGCAAACGTTTTGAACTACCTTTTGGCGGTGTAGGACAATGTTCCCATTGGTTAAACATAAACACATTTCTAGGTGTTGCAGATTTATGCAAGAAATGATGACCATAGTGATTGTAACAATAAAGCTGTTCATAGTCTGATGAACCCTCTAAATATTCATTGTTAGAGAACGCAGCAGACCTTTCTAGATCAGACATCATATCATTTATAGTCTCAAAGTCCCAATCATCAGAATAGGTACTGGAGGTAATAAAGTCACTTAATGAAATTTTAAATAAATGTGGAATGTTCAAAAGTTCCGTGGGGCCGAATATATCGAAATCGGTTTTGTACCAAACTATACCATCCTGTATAGGAACGGCTGTGATGTTCACTGCTGACAAGTCTCTTGTTTCACGATGGGAAGATTTGTGTGGTTTTAAAAGTAAGTTCACATTTTTACTTTCAGTGTCCATACGGATGTATCTGCCATTTATAAGCACGCTGATAGTCATAACCAAAGCAGAAAGAAAAATATTCCAGAAATAATCCGATAGTTCAATCCATGGTGAAACCAGATAAGTCTCTTTCAGGAAATGAAAAAGGTCTTGTACTTGTTGCTTGAAAGTTTTGATGCTGGCGTCGTTTCTGGTTCACTCGGATCCTCAGAAAACGTATCAAAGTTAATGAAATAGCCAGAAGCAGTTCGGTCAATTGTTGGAATTGCATCAGGATTTGTTGAAATCGCTGGAACCAGTTGATCACTTGTTACGTTGGTGTAGACCGGTGTATTTGGACAAACTGTTACTTGAGTTTCAAGAGGGATGAGTTCCATAGCATTGTTGCTTGGTCCTTCATCGGTTACTGCTGAATTCTCGATGGTTATGAGTCTTTCAGTCTGAACCTCTTGGATAGTAGCGAGAGGAGTGCGTCTGCTACTAGGTCGGAGTCCACGAGGCCTACTATTTAGTATTGGCCACATACTGTGGTTTGATGAGGTCGATTGACACAAATCTTTTCTCCTTTTTACCAGCAAGGGGCGGCAGAAGTACTGTTCTTGTTCCGTGAACGGCTAGGACAGGTACTGGTTGTCTGTAAGAAGGTCCAAATTCCTTCTTGTCCGCAATCTTCTCTCTGACTAGATCCCCAACTTTTGGGATCCAGACAGGCCTTGCTGGGACTGCCGGTGTTTCCCCAGTGGTGGTTGGCTTCAGGAACACGTTGCTTTGTTTCGATCTTAGTTCATTTAGATCCTGTAAAACAGCAAAACGATCTTTGATATCAAAGGGTTTATTTTCCACCACTGTGCCTTTACAGTCGAGATCAGGAACCCACATTCTTGTCCCAAATAGGACCTCATATGGAGTGACCCCCCCTAGAGAACTTCTTGGCAAATTATTTAATGAGCGTTGGACCCCATAAAGATGTTTGACCCACCCATCACCCGAACCTAATACTCTAGCTGTTATAGACTGCTTTATGTCCCAGTTTTTCCTTTCCACAACAGAATTTCCCTCAGGATGAAACGGAGAGGAGTACCGCAATGCAACGCCCAAACTGGCCATGGCTTCTTTGTAAGCCCGAGAGCTAAACGCAGGGCCCTGGTCAGAATGTAGTGTGCCTATTGCGTATGTGCCGATAAAGACTCGCAAATCTTTTACAACAGTTCGAGCGTCAGCTGAGCGCTGAGGCCATATCCATAGGAACCTTGAGCACGAATCCACTGTGACCATTATATATTTATAATTACTGTCCCTTTGCAAGGGACCGCAGTGGTCCAGGTAAACACAAGCTAATGGTTTGTCTGAAATCAACAGGGGTGTCTGCGCAGGACGTTTCACTGTGGAGACTTTCATCTGTTGGCATATTTCACATTCCAAAACATAGTTTTTGGTCTGTTTCCTAATGCCACCAATATCTTTATTTAAGTAAAGATACTGTTGCAGAAACACCTGCATGGGCAGAGGCTATCCCTTCATGTGCTGCTAGGATTAGTCCTAATCTACGTTCCATGTTTGGAATTACCCTATCCCCCACTCCAGGGATTCGAGCAAAAGGAACGTTGTTCGCATCAATTACATAAGAGTACTTGAGTGGAAATTTCTTTGGTAACGCTGCACCACTGCCTTTGCTTGAAGCATTGACAGCCAACAAGATCTCACTGTCTATTCTCGTTTTTGAACGAGTGATCTCAGCTACGGAAGCCGTCTGAACAGCCCCCTTTGCGGCTTCGTCAGCCAATGAATTCCCTGCAACGTGAACGCCATCACGTTGATGACTCAGCGTGTGTATCATGTGAGCTTTTGGTAGTTCGTTTTTCAACTGAACTACTTGTTCCCAAAGCGTTTTATGCTTTATTGTGCCACCTTTTGCATCTTTGAACCAATTTTCAAGCCAATTTTGTATATATTCATTATACGACTGAACACAGTAAAAAGAATCGCACACTATGAGTGTGGGGAATTCGTGATCTGTATTTTCAAGTGCCAGTTTGAATGCTTGTAGTTCAGCTCGCTGAGCTGTACAATCTCCTAGAGATTGAGTTTTAGTGACCATTGGTCTGAAGTTACCATCTTGCATGCGACCTTTAATGATTGCGCCTGCTGCACTGTAAGCTTGCTTACTCCCTGTAGCGGGTTGTGCTGATCCGTCAGTGTAAATTATAAATTCGTACTGATCGAGAGGCAGAATCTCAGTGGGCAGAGGACATTCATGTTCATATTGCAGGAACGCTTGTGTTTTTAAATCAGGATCAAAAACATATTCAACATCTGTTGCAGCAAGAGAATTAACCCATTGTATCCATCTAGGATGTAAAGCTTTTGCATTTGGAATGCTCGCTTTTGTAACCGCCTCCAAGGCTGGTACTGGGGTTACGACAATAATGCGTTTTCCTTGAGCTAGAACTCTTTCTTTTGTAACAGCGGTTTGAACTGCTGTCAGTATTTTTTCTGTTGAAGTGAAGCGCATTTCTGCTTGTGTATACAAATGTGATTTGTATGCTATTGGTACTTTTTCACCCTCATTAAATGTTAAGTAGGTGAATCCGCAGTGACCCAAAATTATTCGGATCACTAAATTGCGTGTATTTACGCGTGTTTGTAAGTGATTTGTTGCTAACATGTTAGCTTGGAGTGAACGCAGGATTTCTGTGTGTCCTGTGTCCAATGTTTTGTTGAAAAATCAGGTTTGATTAATTCGTAGAGAGGTTTAACCCTTTCTGCGTAATTTAGAATGTAAGTTCTTCCAAAATTTAGGAAACCCAAGATGGATTGTAAATTTTTCAGCGTTTTTGGAGGTTGGAGCAGTGCGCACTTTTCTAAAAAGTTAGCTGCCAGGCTCTTGCCTTCACTTGAAAGCTCATATCCTAGGAAAAGGACATTGAGATGGGCAATTCTGGATTTTTTAAAGTTGAATTTATAGCCCTCAGAGGCAAAGCCCAATATAATGGTACTCACCCTGTTCAAGTGCCTATCCAGGTCATCGTCTGTCAGATAGATGTCATCGACATATGACAATGCCTCATTATCATAAATTTGTATTAACTCTGTTACCCTCGCTGAGAATAACCCAAGGCTATTCTTGAACCCTTGTGGGAGTCTACAAAATTGACGCTGGGTCCCCATTATTGAGAAAGCTGTTAAGTACCTGCTTTCAGGTGCTATGTTTTGACAAAAGAAACCATTTGAAATATCCAATGTGGTTTTATAATTTTTTACGCACAATGTTATTCATTAATGCTGTACTATGTGCATTTTGCACTGCAAATGTTTTAGAACAAGTGTAGCTGTAATCCAAAACTAGACGATATGTATTGTCTGGTTTGGATACAGGAAACAAAGGATTGTTCATTGAGGAGGTGCATGTTTCAATCACCCCTTGGTATTCAAGTTGATCTAAGATCTCCCTGACCTGTTTTTTAGCTTCTTGCTTTATTGGATACTGCCTTTGTGCAGTAGGTTCATTTTTTAACTGTATTTTATGGTGAGGTGAATCCTCATCCCATCCTGCATAATTTTTGTATAATGCTGGGGCCTGGGCAACTGCCCATTTCCTGGCATAAGTATATTTTAGGTGAATTGGAATATGGTTGGAGAAGGCTGGCATAATGATGTCCTCGCCATGTGGGCACTCCCTGACAAATTGTGGTGGCCAGTCTTTTTCTGCTAGAAGTATATCATAACCCCTTGAAAGTTTTTCCCAAAAGAGTATTTTCACCTTTCTTGGTATGTCTCCCTCCATTCGGAGTGTTATTTCATATAACTTTTGTGGAGTACTAACCCTGGTGTCTACAGTTTCTACTGTGATGTACTCATTCAAGTCCACTATCTCCAGAAGTTCCTTCAGGTTCTGGCGAGCTATTGTGACTTCTGCTGCACTGTCCAGCATTGTCTGAGCCCATTCTCCGTTCTTGAGCTGTGTTCTCAGTATTCTCGGCATGTCTGACCTTCAGACCTGCTACCTTCTTTTTTGAGAATTGAGGTTTTGATTTATTTTTCTGAACGGGTTTGTCGTCTTTGGATTTCACGCGTTCTTCTCTATGTTCTGACCGTCCTCTTCTTTCCGATGTCTGTGACGATATCTGAAAGGTATGAGTGGAACGTGTATCAGTATCTTGATACCTGTCAGGTTTTCTTAAATTATCCCTATTCCTGAGGTTATACCTCCTTTCAGAGGGCTCCTTTTGAGGAGACCTACCTCGAGATTGAGAACGTGTCTCGTTTGAATTTTGTTTATTAGTTTCCCACTTCTTTTTAGAAGATGTAGGAGTTTGTTTAATAGAGTCCTTCTCAGGACTTTCAGATAGTTTTGGCTTCAAAGGTTTTCCACCCAAACTATCTCTGCCTAATTCTGCATAAGATTGTTCTATTATTCTGGGTAGTTCATGTTGATGTTCTGTTACATCAAATTCTCTTAAGCGTTGGCGGATCGCCACTGAGGCTGCCTCCCCTTTAATATTAGATAATATTATTGTTGAGACCTGGTCGAAGTTTTTCAGTAATTTCATACCTAAATTCAGAGCAGGCTCTGCCCCGTATTCGTTTTGAATTTGTTTCAGGACATCTGGTATTACTGCAATTGACGGAACACCATGTGTTTTAGTATAGATGGCAGCAAAGACTGCGCCCCAAGTGGTGCAATCTTCCAGTTGTGGTGTGATCCCCATTGGTAAACAGATTGTTAGGATACTGTGTTTCTCATAAGGGCTAGTATTAGGAAATACTGCTTCGATTTGAGTAATTTTTTGAGCTATCCAGAATGGAATTTGCTCATGTTTTGTGGGCATTTACCCATGACTGCGTATAAAGTCTGTGGAGTAATTTTTAGTGTATTCCCTGTTGAGGGGTTTGATTTGGAATGGTCAATGGTGGTTGGACTGTGAAAGTCCGCATGACATATTGGACTAATTGTCTGTACATTTTTATTAACTCTTGTAGTTGAGTAAGTAATTCCTCGTCTGACATTACATCGATGTCAGGATGAGGTGTGTAGCTGGCTAGAATCGGCCATGTTGCTCCTGGTCTACCTAGTGGACCGAGCCTAGTAATGTTTTTGTGATGTTTTAGGGCGCCTTTAAACCAGAGATGATGCTCCTGGTATGCGAGTTAAATTTCAATATCCTCGAAAGGAATATATTCCTCTGGTGGTTCATCTTCTTTGTAAAAGTGAAACACTCTTGTGACTGGATTTGATTCTGGGAATACTATCCATGAATAGAATACCTCTGTCTGAAAGGATTCGTGTGCCTCTATCACGAAAACTGCTCTACCCCCTCTTGGTGGTAGGCCGTGTTTTATAAGTTTTAGAGTGATGGCTCTCCTTAAATTTGGAGCGATGTCTATAACACCCTCCTCGGTTTCATTTAAACCTGTAAAATTAAAAGCTGTTACGACTGGGTCAGCCGCAGCTACACCGTTCTCTGTGTCATTGTCCCCGTGTATGGACATTTGTTTTTTGAAAAATGTAGAACAAGTTTCAAGGAAACAAAAGATAAGGTGCACAATATTTTGGAACCCTGTATCCTTCAACGTTGAACAAACCAAACAGCTAATATATAGGGTTTTTGTCCTATTTAGCTTTGGCGGATATTTAACCCTACCCACTCCAGACGTCTTATGGAGTATGTGAGTAGGGGTCTCTGAGAGAAAAGCACGACTGAGTTACTCAGTATCTAGCGTTAAATTAGTGCCTTACCAAACGGTTGGGCGCCATGTAGTGTAGTTCCTATTTCCCTAATAGGCTCTGCGCATTGGAATAATATCCCCTATAGATTTTGACATAGGACTAAGGTCAGTATGTCCCTATCGAGTATATTAAACTTAATTACTTTGTGCCAGCTAACTCAGAGGCCACTAGAAACTCTTTGTAAACAAGAAGGGAGTAGTTTCTGGCAACCGCATAAACATGACAACTTTGTTTCCCTTTAGAATCGGAACACTCTCAGAATCGTGGAAACAATAGATAACAGTTTCACTCAGCTAATCGTGCATGCTTAGTTTCTTCAGAGTTACACAGAAAGAATAGACGGGCGTTTCAATAAAAGGATTTATTGAACAGTCTCGTTTCTCGTGTAAGAGATATGAGCTGTTATGATCACAAGACAGTATGCGAGATATATAATGTACAGCGTAAGCAGTAGAAAGAAATAATACTGCGCTAGCATTATCTTTTAGCTATGACACATATATTCATATACATAAATAACATAAGCTAAAAATGCGAGTACTCGTACAATGCGTCTCTAAGCTAGTTCTACCCCAGTGTACCTAACCTAACCTAGGTGTAGGACAAGGTAAGAAGTAGGTGAAGTATTTTATAGTATGGTATACTAAGAGTCTGGTATGCCAAGAGTCCCTCTAGGTTCTAGTCAGCTCCATACCTTGAGAATGAGAGAGGTGGGAATCTCTTTCCGGATCTTCGAACTCTACACCCCGCGAAGGGAGTCAGAACACTGGAAGCTGGATTCTCTGCGAGCAGGGATGACAGCGTCTCTTCTCAGTGCGTCAGGCCGGGACACGGGCTCCTCTAAAGTCGAGGTCTCCTCCTAACTTGCTTGGGCAAGGGAAGGTATATTTATACCTGGTAGGTTCCTTTCAATGTTAGCATTGACGTGAAGTCGGACAGAGGAAGACGTCAGGAATGAACCCTTAAGGAATAGCGGTTCATTCATAATAGATGAGTTCTTGGAGAAATCAATAATCCTGTGCTAGGGGAACTCCCAAGAGCTTAAGGGTCTGGTTTCTAAGAACTCGTTGTGACGTTAGGGTGGACGGATGTCGGTGACCATGCCTGTATTTGGAGTGCATGGCTAATGCCTAAATAAGGACTGGGATTTTATGCCTATATAAGGGCAATGCAAATTGTGCCTATATAAGGACATGTTTCAGAAAAGCCTATATACGGACACCTAAAGCGGAATACAACACTAAGGCAGAATCACAAATAGAAGAGAGTGCATAGACAAGTTATTAGGGCGAGCTGAGCCAGAGTCGAGCCATGGGTCTGGCCCGGCTCTTATGAGTCCATGCACAGGCCGAGCCACGTAAACATTTGGCATGTACATCATGCAATAAATATAATGTAAAAATATAATACACTTTTTTTAATTTTGAAAAGATTATATTTCTTTAACATGTGGGGAGGCATTTCAACTTAGTAAATCAGATTAGATCCTTGCATAGAGACAGTTTTTAGAAATGTTCACGGCTCGCCCCCCCAATGACAATGCCATTAGTGAACTAAAATGCAAGTCAGTAGTCCTGTAAACCCTAAACGTGGCCTAGATTCGTAGTATAGATGGAGCAACATTACAGTCTACCAAATCAAATGTAAAAGGTGCTTGTACAGCGCACATCCTGAACTCAAGTATTTAAAGTGCGCTCATATGTGATAATAACGAAAAAGGAGGCTTTGTGAAATAAAATGTTTTCCTAGGATCATACAATTTGGATAAGAAGGGAAGCTGGTATTGATACCAGGGTATCTGGTCACATTTTGAAATTCAGCCACCAGATGGGTTTCTTTCTCCCCCGTTGACATCAAAGGACACGGTTTTGTTTTTAGGTCTCGCCTGAGCCAGCGAATGCGCTGCCTGGCGAGAGTTTTAGTAAGCGGGTTTTGGAAGTGCAAACAGTGGCTTTTGCTGGCGACCAGCTTGCGTTCACGCGAGCGTGCATGCGCGATCAGGCGCCATATGGCTTCCTCGCCATCTGGACGCTCGCGTGAACGCAAGCTGGTCGCCAGCAAAAGCCACTGTTTGCACTTCCAAAACCCGCTTACTCACGATTACTTTCACTTTCACGGCCGCGCGGCCGTGTCAGTTTCGCGGCCGCGCGGCCAATGCTTTCTTTAAGTTATGGGTTATTACTTTATTTAAAAGGATCAACATGCAGCTTAAGCTGTGACTTAAATACGGAAGCCACGTCCTTTGGGTCTGAATTGTTCAGTTTTCAAGCATTCCATATGAGTGCTTGTGTTTTCAAGCACTCCCATATCCCTGTTCATGTGGTCTAATTTTCCTCCCAACCCCTTACCCCCAACCCCTCCGTTACTTCTCTCCCCTTATCTCTCATCCGCCCCCGTCCCATTTCCCTTCACCCCGCCCTCATGTCGGTTTCTTCTCCCCATCTGTTCCTTCTTGTTTTGTTTTCACTTTTTGGTTGCCTTTCCCTGCCGTTTGTTTTTCCTGTGTTTTCTTGCCCCAGGCTGTCTGACTGAAGCCTTTGATGTGGCCAGGTCGGATCTAGCTCCACAGGCAGCCCTTTTGTGCACCTCTGTTTTCTGATCTCTTCCCAGCAGTACTGCCCACAGGACGGGAGCAGTGCTCCCTGGCACAGGAGAGAGAAAGTTTACCCACATCGCATGGACACTTTCTTTGCTTCCACATTCAGGCGGTTAAAGTTTGTCCTCCTTTACCGCCGCCATGATACATTCCCCGTTTGTTGCATGTCCACGCCCACTCTAGCCGCGCTCACCATCTTATGATCTGTTTCCTTCATTCTCTTGACCAGAAAAAACTTGTCTTTAACCAGACACGCCGCTCCTTCTCACAGCCCCTTTCCTTGGACAAAATTCAAATTGAGCAGTTACATGCAATATAGCTGTTGGTTAGTGGACACAGCTGCTTATGGGTGTCTAATGGTATTTAATGGTCAATTGGCACATGCCCAGGACTGTTTTTTTTTTTTTTTTGCATTCCATATCATGCAATGATTTTAGATCCCCAGGAAAAAGTATATATCGTCTTGAGGGCGCTCCCTTTCCCCTTGTAATAAAGTCTTTTTGGTGTTCTTTTTTGGGCATTTGTGGTTTCTCCAGAAACCAGTCGCCTTTAATGGCTTTACACTATCTGGGCAAAGATTTCACCTCATTAGTGCCAGATTAACAGCCAAGGACGGTAGTAAGCAACTGGCAAATTACCAGTCAATCTTTGCGGAGGGCCACACAGGAACACATGATCCTACTCTAACTGCGCTCACCATTTCATGGTCCGTCTCTCCTTCATTCTGTTGACAAAAAAAGTGTCTTTAACCAGACACGCCGCTCCTTCTCACAGCCCCTTTCATTGGACTAAATTCAAATTGAGCAGTTACATGCAATATAGCTGTTGGTTAGTGGACACAGCAGCTGTTCTATGTATTTATGGGGTCTAATGGTACCTAAGTGGTCAATTGGAAGGCTGACCAGGGCTCTCTATTGATTATTTCATTATTTCATTTTTTTGTTTCTTGCATTCCATATCATGCAATGATTTCAGAACCCCAGGAAAAATTATTTTTTTCTTTCGGGCACTCCCTTTCCCCTTTTAATAGTCTTTCTGGTGTTCTCGTTTGGCGATTTGTGGTTCCTTAGAAGCCAGTCGCCTCCAATGGCTTTGAACTCATGAAGTGAAATCTTTGCCCAGACAGTGTAAAGATTAACAGCCAGGTACAGTAACAAGCAACTGGCAGATGACCAGTCAAACTTTGCGAAGGGCCACACGGAAACACATGACCCCACGTCACGGTCTGTGTCTCCTTCATTCTCTTGACCAGAAAAACATTTCTTTAACCAGACGCTCCCTCTCACAGCCCCCATTCCTTAGACAAAATTCAAATTGAATTGGAACGAAGTTTTCCGCCATGCACAAGAAAGGCCTCATTTTCTCGGAGCTTGTTTCTTTTTGTTGAGCCACTCTACAGAGTGCATCTTTTGTAGATGGCTCTGTCGTCTGCACCCTCTCTTTGTTTGTGTTCTCTTGTTTATTTGGCTTTCTCCACTGTTTTTAATTGCATCTTGGCCACATCCTTACTGCCTGAGTTTGTGTTTAATAAGTGACTGCCAAGGGGACCTTGCACTTGAGTGTTTGTTTATTCTTAGCTCAAGAACACATGTTATCACGTTTGGGAAACTGGTTGCCTGTTATATACACACACTCTGTCGCTTTCCGTTTCCTTTGACATAAGAAAATGTGCTTCCAGCACTAAATCTGGACTTCTATGGGTTCCCCAGCATCAAAGGCCACTCATCTGCAGTTAAGGAGACCTGCTTTGCTATGTGTTTCGTTATGTGCAGAGCTGTGGCCTCTGAAGCTGGGGAAAAACATTCAAGCCCCAGCTGTGCCACAACTTTTTGTGATTGTGGTACAAATTAGTTAATGTGGACATGTAAAAAAAATATTAATTCAGGCCTGCCCTTAACATTGCAAGTGAAAGCAGTATGGAAGCACATTTTCTTATCTAAAACAAAATGTACCTTTCATGTGAGGGCTTGTTCATTTACCTTTATTCCACCTCGAACAATGCTGCCTTTCAATTCTTATAATAGACCGCTTTAAACAATAGTTGGGACTGCAAAAGCAGAGGATGTGTGCAAGGTACACTGGAAAATGTTACCCTTCACTTATTTTAGCTTATGGATGTCCAAAAAGCGACAAAGAGGGCAACATTTAACTTTAAATTTCCCTTTATTCCACCTCGGACAATGCTGCCTTTTATTTGTTATGTTGGACAGCTTTAAACAATATTTGTGACTGCACCTCAACCACAACCCAAGTTTTCGTCCCCTCGAACAATGCTGCCTTACAATTCTTTGGTTAGATAGCTTTAAACAATAGCACAGGCTGTGTGCAAGGTACACGTTAAAATGTTACCGTTCCATGAGGGCAGCATTTACATTTAGCTTTAAATGTACCTTTATTCCATCTTGAGCAATGCTGCCTTTCATTTGTTAAATCAGCAGCTTTAAACAATATTTGCGACTGCACCTCACCCACAACCTACGTTTTATTTTCAACGTTACTGTGCCAAAAACGAGCTTCCAGGACACACTTTTAATGTGTTTTTAAAAATAAACAGTATTCATTCCTAGCTCAGCACACGTTATCAAATTTGGGGAACTGCTGGCCTGTTATACACATACACACTCTGTCCATTCTATTTCCCTTGAGAAAAGAAAATTTGCTTCCTACCTCTCTTTACTTTTTTTTTTTTTAAATTCGTTTATTGAAGCTTGCAAGTAACAATCCACGTGCCCCAATACGGAGCCACCAGTAGCCTTGTAGCATAGAGTAACACAAGCATTTTAAGACATTGATGCAATAAGGAACTAATACAACAGCTCAGAGAGCCAACTACCCCCACCCCACCCTCCCCCCGACACTTAAATAGATGCAATATCATAGAAACAAAGGTACATGTACATTAGTGACAGGCAATATGATAACACGTCTCATGAGCCAAATTACAATAGTTCTCAGCAGTGCACTGACCCAAGGGTAGGGAGAAATACCAAATATGCCAGGCGCAGAACACCTTACAAATCGGGATGGCTCAGAAGGTACATGGTAAGTGGGGCCCAGAAGTCTTTAGGACGAGATGACTCGGGAAGGTCCTCCGCGTAGGTCTCCAATTGTTCCCGGCAATAGGTCAGATCTCGAACCCATTTTCGGACTGTAGGGAGGCTCCTACCACCCCAGCATTGTGCCACAGCTCGCTTCGCTAGTAAGGTCGCCACTGCAACCAACCGCCTGTTACAGGGCTTCAGGGATTTCACATCTCCCAGCAGGCACACCTCAGGCACACAGCACACTTGCTCCATCACCACCTCCGACAGCACAGCCGCAACCTTAACCCAATAGGCAGCCACCCCCGGACACCGCCACGATAGATGCAAAAAATCAGCCTCAGTATGACCACACTGGGCGCAGCAAGCGTCTTCCCGCAGTCCATATTTCCTTAATTGCAACGGTGTGTAATACCACTGATGTAAAAACTTGAAATGAATAATGCGTAGGTTACAGTTAGAGGTGAGGCGCCCCGTCAGGCCACAGCAGTACTGCCAATGATCGAGTGGCAAGGTGTGCCCCAAGGTTGTATTCCATTTAAGGTATGAAGGGTGTTCGTCTAGGTCAATCTCACGTTGGGACGCCGCATACAATCTGGTTATCAACCCCTTACGTCCCTCCCCCGACAGCACCGCCTGTAATGCACGCAATGGCCTTGGTTCTGCTGGATAGTTGGGGTAGACTGCCCTAATCGCCTGCCGCACCCTGACATATGTAAAACACAGCATCGGGCTGGATGCCCGGCCAGCCTGAATGTCCTGTAAGGATCGGAATTGGCCCAGCTTATATAGGTCGCCCATCTGTATAACCCCAACCGCCTGCAACGTGCGCAGGGCCAGACGCTCCTGCGCCGCGGAGATATCCGGGTGGGCCGCAACAGGTAATTTTGGAGCATAGAGGTAACCAAGCTGCGCTCTCTGGGCAAGGGCACGCCAGGCCCAGGCGGTACACTGCACTGGATTAATCTCTGTCCGAGGCCCCCCCGTCGCCTCCTGAAAGAGCAGCCGCTACAAGCGGAAGTGGCAGCACAGCATCTGCCTCTATCGCCGTGTGTGGTAAAAACCGCTGTGGATAGAACCAATAATGTGCGAATTGCGCTTGAGCGCACAAATAGTATAGACGCATATCGGGTGCCTCAAAGCCACCACGATCAAATGGTTGCACAAGTGTACGCCAGCTACATCGAGGCTTTTTCCCCCCCCAGACGAATGACAGCAGGGCAGCTTGCAGTGTATTGAAGAGGGAGAGATTCAAGCGAATAGGAATGTTTACGAATAAGTACAGTAGTTTAGGTAAAATAGACATTTTGATCACAGCAATGCGGTCTGCAAGTGAGCGAGGCAGCCTAGCCCAGCGCACAGCCCTGTCCGTGAGGTGGGAGATGGTACGACCATAGTTCATGGATATTACCTGCTGAGGGTCCCTATGCAGCCAGATACCCAAGTATTTCACCGGATCCTGGGTCCAGGAAAGCGGGAAATCCAATGGGATCTCGTGAGTACCAGCCGTCAGAGGGAAAACAGTTGATCTAGCCCAATTGATCCCTAAACCTGAGAAGCGCTTGAATTTCACATATTCTCTAAGCATTCCGGGGAGGTAGGTTGCGGGGTCTCGAACGTATAAAAGCATATCGTCCGCGTAAAGTGAAACTATGAGTGGGCGCTGCCGGAACCGCAGTGCCGCCGACGCATGCAACTGGCGGAGCTTACAAGCAAGGGGCTCCAGAGCTGGAGCAAAGAGCATCGGCGACAAGGGGCAACCCTGCCGCGTGCCCCTACCGATGGAAAAGGCCGATGACACCCAACCATTAACACGGACCCTGGCGGCAGGTTCGGAGTACAGCACTCTAATCCACTTGAGGAAGAATGGAGGGAAACCCATTCTCAGAAGGACAAACATGTAATCCCATTCGAGGGAGTCAAACGCTTTTGCTGCATCAAGCAGCACAGCAACGGCCTGAAAGTCGGACTCAAAATAGTGCAGCGTAGCGAATAGTGTACGTAGATTGTGTGTGGTAGACCTGGCTGGCACAAACCCCGATTGGTCGGGAAGTACCAAGAGAGGAATCGGGCTGTATACGCATGGCAATCATTTTGGCTAGGATTTTAGCGTCAATATTAATAATGGAGAAGGGCCTATAGGAATCGCAGTGGTTAGGTGCTTTGTCGGGTTTCAACAACATAACCAAGAGGGCTTCCCTTAGGGATGCCGGGAGGCAACCCGCATCGTATGCTACCGCAAGCAGACTAGGGGCCAGTGCGTCAGCGTACAACTTATAATATTCACTCGGGAGCCCATCCAGTCCCGCAGCTTTGCAGGTGGGGAGGGACAGAATAGCAAGTTTGACGTCCTCTTCATCAAAGGGCTGCGTAAGATATTCCCTATGACCCGAGGACAGCCACCCAAGAGCAATATCATCAAGATATTCATGGATCTCGTCCTGCGGCGCCTCAGTTCTGGTTGCATATAAGGTGGCGTAGAAGTCTAATATGGTCCCGCTAATGTCTGCCGTGGTGTAATGAGCCTCCCCTGCCTCGTCGAGTATCTCTTTGATGTAGTCCTGGCCACGAGGCTCGGCCAGCCTCTGAGCCAGAGAGCGACTGGGTCTGCCCCCCTCGCCATAATAACGAGCCTTGCTGCGGCGAGATCTATGGGCCATCTCCCGATCGACTGTCTCGTTATGCTCGGTAACCAAATCCCGTATTGCCGAGAGTGTTGTGGGCGAAGGGTCCAAATCGTAGGACCGTTCTAGAGCGGATATTTCTGCAGCCAATTTATGAATCCTACGCCTCAAATCCCTCAAGACGCCAGCCTGCGCACCCATGCACACCCCCCCGAATGGTCACTTTAAAAGCCTCCCAGAGGACGCCCGCACTATCGACGGAACCCTAATTTTCCCTAAAAAAGTTATGAATCGCCTCCCCAATGTCACGTTTAAAAACAGGGTCTGATAGCGAGGATGTCTGCAGGCGCCAGGCGAACGGAGGCATCCGGCACGCAGGAATCTGCAGCTCCAGGAGCACAGGAGAATGGTCCGAGAGCGTCCGAGCCATATGACAGACATCCGTCACCCAAGTACACGCAACCTCAGAGACCAACCAGAAATCAAGACGAGACCAAGTCCCATGAGCAGAGGAAACAAAAGTACTCTCACGCGCCACAGAGTGCCGCAATCGCCACACATCACACAACCGACCAGCATCCATCAGTCCCAGCAGTACTTCCGACGCCTGTTTGGGCCGCGCAGTCTCGCTACCCAAGCGGTCCACAGTCATATCCAAGCACACATTAAAATCGCCACCCCAGAGTATCTCGGCTTCCGGGAAGCTAGTAATGCGGCGCCACACATCAGAGAAGAAGGTTGGATCGTCTATATTCGGGCCATACACGTTCACCAGCAACACATTCGCTCCACCCAGTTGCCCATATAGAGGCACAATGCGGCCAGAGTCATCCGAGTCCGTGCGGATAACCGAAAAGGGGACCCCACGTTTGATCAGTATCATTACCCCTCTGGCATAACTGGAATACGAGGACATCACGCGCACCCCCGCCCACCGATTCCCAACCTTGCTTTCGGACAGTTTTGTGAGGCGAGTTTCCTGTAATAGAGCTATCTGGACATCCATTCTGTCCAGAGCAGCAAACACAGAGCGAATCTTTCTGGGGGTGTTGAGGCCACGAACATTCCAGGTTATCAGTCGCACTTTACCACTCATGACATGAGAAGAAACTTTTTAAGCCTGTCAATTAGAGAATGAAAAAGGGGCATGCCTGCTCCTGCAAGACAAAAAGTGAGTACACCAAACAACGAAACTGAAAGTGCCGGTCCCTCCCTCATATCCCACCCCCCCATCCTCCAGAATCCCCCAACTCCCACCATCCCCCAACCCCCCACTTCAGCGTCCCCAACTCGCCAAACCCATCCCAACTATCCCCCCCCCCCCAACTCAAGCCCAAAAGAAACTCCGAAGAGTGTTCAAGGGGTATTCCCATGGGGGCGTCAGAGTGCCACTAACCTCCTAACTAGTAGGGGGTGGCGGAGCAACACACCATATTTGCCTGATCAAGATATATCATAGAGTCCAGGATTAGGAGGCACCATAGCGCAACAGCAAAAAGTCATTAAAGTGTCCACCTGCACTAGAAGGGAAAACATGAGATGCATAGAAGGCAAGCCTATATCAATGTGAAGGCAAAGCTACCAAATGAGTCAAGCAGTAAGCCAAAATATCAATATGCGTCCAGTATCCCTACTGTTCTTCAGATTCTGATAGGGTCCGGGAGTCACGCCGCCGCCTCTGAAGATGTTTCGCATGCTCCATCGCCGCCTTGGGGTTGGTGAAGATCTTGGAGTCCCCATCTGGACCTATCTTCAAGCGAGCTGGGTATAACATGGCATAAGGTACACCTTCAGTTTGCAAAAACTTTTTCACCACCCCAAATTCCCTGCGTGCGGCCTGTACAGTTACAGTGAAATCCGGGAAGAAAGAGCGGGTACTGCCTTGATGTTGGATTGTTCCTTTATCCCTGGCCATGCGCAGGATGGCGTCTCGGTCCCTGTAGTTCAGAACCCTCGCTATAACAGGGCGTGGGGGAGCCCCCGGGACCGGACGAGCCGCAAGGGAGCGGTGGGCCCGCTCGACAATAAACATGGCGGAGAGTAATTCAGTACCAAAAATGTCCTTAATCAAGTTCTCAATGAAGATCTCCATTCTGCCCACATTTGTCGATTATGGCAGCCCCGTAATTCGAATATTATTGCGGCGGGAGCGGGCCTCTAAATCTTCATTCTTTGCCTGGATAAGGGAGAGGACTTTTTCCATATTTAGTGTTTTCCCGGCCACCTCACTCAGTCCCTCCTCCGCTGCAGAGACCCGCTGTTCCACCTCTCCGACGCGGGCGCCCTGCTTTTCGAGTTGCGATGACATATGGTCGAGGCGTTGGTTAACTGCAGTCATGGTGCCCTCTATAGACTGTAGGCTGCGCTGCATGGCCAACAACGTTGTCTCAATTGTGGATGGACCCGCATCCTGAGCATCCGCCTCGGAGTCAGAGGCAGCTGTGTGTGGGGTCTTAGTTGACTTTCGCGCCTCAAACGTGAGGCGAGGTTGTGTCTTATCGGTCCTCCCCATCTTGGCAACAATTGAGTCACACTACTGGGAAAGCACTGGAATGGGTGCCCCCAATTTAAAATAGGATGCGGATCTACAGGCCAACCAGGTACCGCAGGGAGCCCCCACGCAGGCCACACACGCTGATATCAAGCTTCACACCCGCCCTGCTTCGTGCGCCCCACAGGGTATCCGCCACAATGAAGCAGCGCAGCGAGACGTCGGGGTCCCGGGCCAACAGGATGATGTAGAGCAGTACCACAGGGATTTGCAGCTCAGGCACCCCAGCAAGGGAAGGGGTGTCACAGTGCAGGAGAGGTCTACCCCCGCGCGAAGAAGCAAGGCCGCCGCTACCCTAAGCCTGGTAGGTCGCAGCGCAAGGTCAGCAGGCACAGGGCGGACGCCGACGACCCAGGATCCAGCCGCAGTGAGTCTGAGGGCGCAAGCCAGGTAGGTATCACCTAGAGGTGGCCACAACAATCCCAAGCATCATAGGGATGGATACACTCCAGCGTGTGTGCCAGCCAGGGACCGCGACCCCAAGATGGCGGACCCAGAGATCTGGAGCACTCCCACCGGGATCGGCACCCGGACCCAGACAGGCAAGACACCGGGAGAAGAAGCAGGGCAGCTGCACCTCAGAGCCCTCCACACGGCAGCTTCCAGCACCAACAGTCTAGCCGCAGCAGTACAGCAGGCATCCACAAGGCCGTCCACCGAGCGCCCGCCCGCCCCAGTCACAGCTCGCAGGCCGCGGCTCTCTCCCCGGCCCGTACCCGCCTCCGCAGCCACCGGCCAGGGACAAACCGCCCCCCACTCACCGCAACCAGCGCAGGCAGCACTCCGCACACCAGGACTGTCCCGTGGTCCACCTCTGCGCCGCAGGTTCCGACAGTCTCAGCACTCCGTAGCAGGGCCGGAGCGCAGCACACCGTTCCACACCTGTCCGCTCTTCTGTCCCCTCCCGGAGCCACCAGGCAGCGCCGCACCTCTCCTGGACTCCGCAGCAATGACTCCCGGGCCCAAGTGCCTCCGTGACAGCAGGGATGGCCTGCACTTAGGGTCCAGCGGCAGCCGCCATTTTGTGAAGGCGCCGCCGGGACTTTTCAGCGCGGTGTGTTTGGAGCGATCGGCGCCCCCCAGCAGCTCACAACCGGTTCAGCGAGCTCCAGGTGTCCTCCCAAGCAGGGCAGCAACGTTTGGGACTTAGGTACAGCTAATTACAGGCGGATATTAGGCGGATTGGCGCCCAGCCGGGCAGAGCCTCACTGAAGTGCGGCCATCTTGCCAGGCGCCCTCTAGTGCCCCCCCTACCTCTCTTTACTTGCAATGTTACGGGGGAAATTTCATTCATCTTTTTCCATGTGTACCATAATCCCAATCATTACCATCGATTTCAATTAAATTATTTCATAAATTTAAATTAAACAGTCCTTTCCACTAAACATGATGCGTATTTACAATAGCACTACCCATTATCCACCTTATTACCTATCACTACCCATCCCATTCTCTACATTAAGCACCCCCAAACCCCCATATAAAAAAGTACAGTATTCACAATATCCTAATACTTTCAGGAAGTACTTCGTGTTGCTACCTCCCTACCATTTCACATTTTAATTCAAAGCGCATACCATCTCTCACACATTAATAAATAACAAAAGAATAATGGCTGTCTCATAGCAATTTTGGAAAAAGACCTTTGAACATACTATACAACCACAGTGCTATTCTACACAGCTAAAATTAATTAAATTAAAAGCTCTCGCAGAGGCGAGACCTATTAGCTTTGCCCCCCCATAACAAAAAAAGCTATAACAAACAATCATCGGAACAGGCAGAAAGAAGTTGTCAGCATTGCAAGGACAAAAAATTTGAAGAAATGATTTTTATGTTAATTCTTTTTTATTAGTCATTCAGCTGTACATAATGTCTTCTTGGTTATATAAAAGGTAACAAAAATGCTTATAATACTTTTTTGTTATAACTTTTCAACATGCTGCACAGCAGCCACGCTGCTCTATGAAAGCTTAAAGACATTGGAAAAGCCAATAGCTCTGGCTAAACAGTTATAAGGTCCCAAAGGCGAGACCTATTGGCTATGCCAATGCTTGTTTATTCTTGGCACACAGCAAGAAAAAACAAAGATAAGAACGCCGACTCAGGGCCCCAGTCTCAATCACCATGCCAAGAATGTATTTAATTGGGGCATGTCGAACCCAAAACACCCCTCCCACCCCTAAAGCTAAGCCCAGTGTGTTGTCATGGGGCAATAAAATGTATTTATTCCAATCTGTGTGAATATTTTCATTATTGGCTTGTGAAGTCCCCGTCCTTTTGGGATCCCGGTAAATGTAGTGTTTCGTAACCTCTCCCTGGCTACATCACACACACACTTTTTTCAATGTTGCACGGCCCTGCTAAACTGGTCCTTGTTTTCTACACCCTGCAAAAAAATATTTTTTTGTGAATAGGAAGTTACTATGACTTTTTAAGGCTGATAATGTTGTTTTTTCCACAAAACCTAGGCTTCTTTTGGTGCCCCCTAAAGGTAGATTTTTAAAATGTAATCTGACTTCATTTAAATTTGATTCTTAAAAAAAATTGGAGTATGTGTAATTTTTAAAAGCGAGCTTCTGAAAACTCCATAAGTCTGGTACCCCTCATTCATTGTGACACGTCTGAATATTGAACCAAACAGAGCAGGCTCATGGTGCAGCCGGAAAAGGGTAACCGTTTATTGGCATGACCATGTGACCCAGCCCTTTTGACAACTTTAACAAAAATCATTTTTGGCAGCATGCTAAATCTATAATTTGCTTAATTATTCGAAAGCACTTGTTCCGAACATGAACATCTGAATTCAGTGCTTAAAGTTAGACAAGCAAAAACGTGCTTAATAGCTTTCATGCTGCAGGCATTTGAAATTGTGTTTTTTATCTATGATGTCAGTAGGGTTTAGGTGCACATGTCAGCACATTTCCCCATACCAGTTTCTCAGGAGGCCAGTCTTCATTGTGCATTAAATGTCATGAGACCTAAAAAATCCCTAACCCGATTCAGATGTTAGTACTCTTGCCATCTACCGAGGCCTGCCTTTCCCCAGCTGTTTGTTTTCCTAAGCTCACTTATCGAATGAGGACATCATATTTTAAAAAATACTTGGTCTGTTCCTGTACTCTTAACTTGAAAATTAACAAATGTGAAGTTAGTCTAAAATAATTTCGCTTGCAGGATCCTTGCAAGAACCATCCATTTGCTACTATACAATTTCATATTTTACCCAGCCCTGCTTACCCCTCCTGTCAGTCGCTGTCTAACATGCAAATAAAGTATATGGTTACTACGATACAGATAAAAATCAAAGTGCACTTTGTGAATAGCATAGTTTTGGTTATTTATAAAGGTACCCAGGTCTTTTGGCATTGTTTTCTTAACCAGATACTTTATCCTTACCATTAGTTAAATTTTCAAGAACCACATTTTGATTGTGTGTGTGTGGTTTTTAGGTCGAGCCTAGAGCCAGCACACATGTGCTGCTCTGCGAGGCTTATTGTTGAGGAGTAGGTGAATAGAAGCTTCGCCCACTCTCCGCCCATATTTGCTATTGGCTTGCGTCATTGTCCTAAATGCTGGCTTCTAATTCGTCGATAGGCTTGTTAATCCCTCCTTAGTACCGCCTCCTCTTCATTTGTCACCTGCCATGGCGACTGGCCCCTTTACTTCGGTTGTTACATGGTACTGTTATTTAGACTATGAGCACTATTTTCTTTAATGAGGTTCTCGTACTGCAGGCACGACATGCTTTGGTGCCTTGTTTACTCCCCCCCCCCTCCCACCCCCATTCCCTGTTGTTGTGCCTTCTCCCCCCCCTCCGGTTGTCCGTGCCTTCTCCCCTCCCGCCCTACCGTTGTCCGTTCCTTCCCCCCCGTTGTCCGTGCCTTCTCCCCCCGCCCTTCCTCCTGTTGTCCGTGCCTTCTCAGCCTCCCCCCCATGCCCTCCCTCCCATTGTCATGATGCCTACCATTTGCAATGCAATAGGTCTCGCGTAAATGCGAGACCTATTGCATTGCAAATGCTTGTTATGGTGAAGCCACAAAAGGCCTAAATTAATTCAAATTTAGTTCAGCTTGATCTAACTTCATTATTTATCTTACGGCAAATGAATAGCAGGTTAATGCTTGATTCTCAAATATGGCTGTTCAAAGAAAAATTAGCATCAAGTTCACTAACATATTTGAGTAAAGCAGAGAACATTTGTTAACATAAATCAATTTCCATGCATAATGGATTGCATGTTTAGAAGACCTAAGCCCCAATGTAACATAAGTGTTGGTTTGTCTTTCCTCAGACTCATGCGGTCAGCCCCACAAAAAGCTGCGAGCTAACCTGCATTATTGTCTCCAGCTTACAACTTCTTTGACTTCTGCAGAGGCTTCCGATATGTTGCAGTCTGTGCTTTTAACTTTATCAGCTTTACTACTTGCCTTATTGGCATCGCTTCTTTTCAGGATCCATTTGTGTCGTCTTTAAGAAGAGCTTTCTGATTTAAGCATTTCAAGGGTCAGTTTATGACCTCATCAACATGTTGCTCCTAAGTTTCTTCCCTAGCGATACTTATCCAGCCCCGGCTCAAGCAAATAGGATGAAGCCTGGAGTGAGACTATATTTTTTACAAAAGGCTTCCGTGATAGAAGAGCAATTATCCTACTAAACTCTGTCTGTCCATTTACATGGAAACACTTAATTTTCTCCTTTGTACTAGTCGAAATGTAGTCATTTATGACAAGGTAACAGATAGGACTGGTCTGCCTCAGTGCAATACCAGAGATTGAAATTGTGTCTTAAAATCTCCCTTATTTCATATATCATCACCTGTACTCTTGTTCGGATGGGAATGTTCCCTGCATGGCGATCTAGTGTATACCCATGTCTAGAGTGCCTGACTGCATGTATATCAAGTATTCTGACTTTTAATTTGTCCATGGCATCATCCTAACCTAGTGTGTGCATAGAGGCCTAGGCCTGCCCTGACAAAGGTGAGGTCCCGGACTTGTCCTGCGACCTGGAGGGGAACACCAAGTATGCTCTCATAGTGAACAGATGACTACTGTTCCTGTCCTGGATTTAGCCCATAAAGTGGTGCTGTCAGTGTACAGTGGCTTGTGAATCCCTAGAATAACCAGACCATGTCTGTCAATTAGAGTGAAACCTACTAACTCATCCCGTGTAAAGTTCTGTTTTGTAAAACCAAGAACCTTGAGCTGACATCCTGTCTGTATGCATGTTAAGTATGTGTATGATTCATGTTTTGGTAATAGGACAATGTGTGTGAATGAGTGCTGAAGCTAGTGAGATCCACTGTAGATGCTCCTCCTGGTTTCTCATGGTAAGCGACAGAGGATGAGCCCTGCTTTCCCAGACAGTGGAAGTGTATTGCTGGCATTCCTGTGGCTGGATGGTGGAGATTCAGACACATAACAAAATTGAGGACTGCCTTTAGAAATTCCATTACAACTTTGTTAGCAAAGAGCTGCTAATTAGTTCTTCCCGAGTATGCTGCCATTTGGTTGATGGTAGGAGTGTGGAGTGGGACACACTTTCTATTGTGCATGGCGAAGAAGTTTCTAAGTCAGGCTGGCCATTTTATTTGTCCCTGATTACTGTTCATGAAGGCTGATGACATTCAGCTTCAGAATCCCATTCTGTGGATGCTCCAGTTTAGATACAGCCCCAGTGCTACCAGCTGTGAGAAGCATCACCTTACACAAAGGCTGTGTCCAGAGAGCACCCCGAGGAGGGCACTTGAAAGAGAACCAACCCCAACCGTATCTGAAGATTGATACAGTGAATTCACACCACTGTGTAGAAAGTGTATAAATGTGGGACCCAAACCACCCCATTTTGTTCAGGTCCAAGTTCTTTTTGACCAAGGAAGATAGTTCTCAGAGTATTAGAAAGACTTCTGTGCAACCTGGGCTGGTGTCTGCCTGACTACTAGTCTGCCAGAGGTGAGGAGACATAATCTCCAGTATACACTTTCTGCTGGAAAGTCTGAGGATCTGCCTAGAAGCCTGCCTGTTGAAAGATGGAAGGAGTCTGCCTGGTCCAGCAGGAGGACAGATTGTCTAGGGGAAAGTGTCAACATGTCTTAGCCAGAAGGGACCCCTACTATAAAGGTCTCCTATTCTCTCTTCACAGAGCCTATCACTGCACCACACTGGGGTTAGTGCAAGGACTTCAGTCTAGGTCCATACCCACTACAACATCAGGGGTAAGGAAAAGACTGAACTGGTTGCACATTTGAACTGTGAGAAAATACATCTTCACCTGTCTCGTTCTTTCCCCTGTACCACTTTACTGGGGCACTATCCAGATAGGGTTGCCTCGGTGGGGCAGAGCACAGAGTGAATGGGGGAGTTTGTGGTTGCCACTGAGGAATCATGACGAGGGGCATTACCCTGTGTGCTTCATTTGAATAGTGTTGTTTTTAGAACTGCTGTGGGACTGAAAGTACTTTCTTTAATTTCAAAAGACATACACTGGGCTCAGCAGTGATTGATAGTGTCTGTTGATTGATTTTTGAGTTCTGAGCTCATGCCCCCCACGGTACATCCCTTATCAGTCTATAACTGCTACTTTGAGAGGCAAGTGAGGAAAGGGGGCGAACTTGGCTCAATTTTCACAGCCATAGTAGAACAGACACTATAACACCAGTGGCAAATTTCCTCAGCCAACACGCTTGGGGCCCAGGAGCTGCTATCTGCACAGTGGCCCACACACAGGGTCTGACATCCTGCTTCAGTTGAGTGAGTAATTGATAGTTGTGAGGAAATGGGGTGCATTATATGGTGTGGTTGTGCGACCTCACCAGGTAATACTTTCCAACCCCTTTAGGACGAGTAGGTTCGTTTGTTAAACCCTTAGCTCAACCCTGGGTACCTGTGGCTCTGAGCAGTCCGGCTTACACAACGGAACAAATGTAAAGCATTTGAACGTCACCAAAATAATTGATGAAGAAATACACCAGACATTGCAGGAATCCAACACCAGTTTATAAAATAGACTATATTTTTATGTAATTTTAGCATCAAAATTGAAAAGATCTGCCGGAGATACAGCATTTACAAGGTACAGTGAATATGTATTTTTTACTCAACTGCGAACAAGCATTGGCAAATTCAACAAATTTGACACTTAGAAACTTTTTCAAGAAAACCCTTTAGACAAGTATCAATGTGGTTACTTTCAGTTACTTTAGGTGACCAACTCCGACAGGGAGCCAGTCAGGGGGACCAGCAATGTCATCAGAAACTGTTACCTCGGAGGAAGAAGCAGTCTTTACTGAGTTCTAGGTACTTTTATCTCCTTGCCATACACTCCTATGGAAGTGGTCCTGATGCAAGAAATACAGGATGTTGAAGATGCTCAAGGATGCTGTGGATGAAATGCAGTTGATGGGGGTCTTCCTGCAGCTTCTACTCGATCCAGGGCTTGGTGAGGCGATCCTGGCCACAGGGGTCAACATCCTCAAAGTCCTCTCGATCCTGGCAGAAGTCCAGTCACCATTGGGCTACCAGTCGCCAGGTATCGCGGTCACAGTGGGATCTTTCCTGGGATGCAACTTGCCTTCTGGGTAACCAAACTGCACTCCGACTACTCTCCCGGGTTCAGCAAACTTGGGAGCAACTTTGAGTGTCAGGTCCTAGTTCCTGGTCCTGCACAGCAACGAGAACGTCGGTCAAAAGATTTGGGCTACCAGCATGCCCCAGCAAGCTTCTTCAAATGACACTGTGCTCCCAAATTGACTTCTCCACAAGCAGGACACAGCAGACACAGTCCCTTCTCCTTTACTAGCCAACAGATCCAGCTGGTGCAGTCCACGTCGGTGCAGCCTCTCTTTGCTGGGTTCTTGGTGCAGCAGGGCAGTCCTCCTTTGGTCCTCTTCTCCAGTCCTTCATGATCTGAGTTCTGGTTGCCATGGGTGCCCTTTTAGGTCGAGCCTCGAGTAGCGCGCAAGCGCTGCTTAGAGGCGAAGACTTAATGTAGCGAGTTTTCAAAGCAGTCCAAGAAACGCTCGTGCGTCGTGGCTGGCCTTTTGAGATGGAGTAGCGCGGCAAACATGTGTTTCCAATTATCGTGCCCAGACGCGGGCGCGATAAGTGGAAACACATGTCTGCCGCGCGTACTCATCCAAGGCCAGCCACGACGCCTGAGCGTTCTTGGGACTGCTTGCAGGCTGCCGCGCTCGCTCGCCCCCGCTCCATGTCCCCCGATGCGCCCCGTAGTTTTCGGCTTCGCTCACCTTCTGCGGCTCACCGCTCGCGGCCCCGCTCCCCACATGATTTCCGTCGCTCGCCGCCTCGTTCCCATGTCTCCCCACATGATTTCCGTCGCTCGTTGTTTTTTTCACAGGTGAGTGATCTAGAGTTATTTGACCTCGAACACTGCAACCCCAGTACTTTCTTGGCAATGATTTATTCAAATCTCCTAGGTTCCATTACGATGGGTTGGGTAATACTGTGGTGGTTGCCTGAAATTGCACATTCAGCTAGTTGTTTCCATGAGCATGTTTTTTTGGCTTGTTTTTGGAAATTGCTGCCAGGGGAGACGAGGCACTCGAACTGTTCTGTGCTGTTTTTGTTTGATAAAATCATTCCTTCCTGTAAACGCTCTGGTCTCTAGGAGCAGAGGGCTCTGTGAGACCGTTCTAGAGCCTCCGGCGAGAGAAGCCCTCTAAAACCCTCTAAAATATTTGTTTTCTGGGTGACTGATCAGTTGTCAGACGTGAACCTGTAGGCTCTGTGTAACAGGAAGATTAGCTCTATTGATGCCTGAGCCTGTGAGATCTGTGTAACCCGAGAGACGGCTATAATGACGGAGCCTGTGAAATCTATGTAACTTGAGAGATAGCACCGATGGCTGAGGCGGCAGCCTGTGATATCTATGTAACCTGAAAGACAGCACTAGTGACTAAGCCCTGAGCCTGTGAGGTCTGTGTAATATGAGAGACCGGACTAGTGAGCCCTGAGCTTGTGATGTCTGTGTAACCTGAGAGACAGCACTGGTGGCTGAGGTGGGAGTCTGTGACATCTGTGTACCCTGAGATACAGCACTAGTGACTGAACACGGAGCCTGTGAGATCTGTGTAACCTGAGATACAGCACTAGTGACTGAACACTGAGCCTGTGAGATCTGTGTAACCTGAGCTACAGCACTAGAGACTGAACACTGAGCCTGTGATATCTGTGTAACCTGAGAGATAGCACTGGTGGCTGAGGTGGGAGCCTGTGAGATCTGTGTAAGCCAAGAGACAGGACTAGTAACTGCACCCTGAGCCTGTGAGGTCTATGTAACTTGAGAGATAGCACTGATGGATGAGGCGGGAGTTTATGAGATCTATGTAAACTGAGATACAACGCTAGTGACTGAGCCCTGAGCCTGGGAGATCTGTGTAAACTGTAAGATGCTCTACTGGCTGTTGCTGTCATCTGTAACATGTATGTAACCTGGGAGGCATCTCTGCTGGCTAACGCCTCAACCTGTAAGAAATGTATAAATCTAAAGACCGCTCTGCTTGTATAAACTTGCATGGTAGGTTCAGAGTAAGCTTTCGGCTATCTCTGCCGGTGAAGGCCTGGACCTGTATAACCGTGTCATCGGAGTAAGCTTTGTTGGCATTGGCCTGATCTGGGGCCACTGGAATTATGCAATTCTGTGGCTGTGGCTTTTTTGCATAATTATGGATTTGCCACATAATCCAGATCTGCAGATTTTAACCCCAAAATTTTCTCTAGCTCAAACCGATCAAAAGTTACTAAAAATGTTGCAGCATGTTTTCGCACACAGTGGAAAGCCCTTAGTGAAGGTTAACTGGTCATCTTACAGGTCCCTATTTCTGTATTTTTCTGTTAAACTGGTACTAATGAGGAGAAATCTTCCCCAGACAGTATTACCATTCCGTATAATACATGCGGCCCTGGCCTGGGCCTGGGCCTGGGCCTGGGCCTATTCTATCTTTGTAACTGAGGGCTAACTCGAATCACTGAGCCCTGAGTTGCTATGATTTGTGTACAGGGTGAGCTTACTGCTAGGATACACCTGAGTTGTAATACGTGGTTAATCTGTGGGTAGTTCTATTGTCTGAGATTTAAGCCTGTATGATCGGTGTAATCTAGGGGTTGCTCCACTGCCTGAGGTCTGAGGCTGTGCATTCTTTGGGACCTGCGGGATAGCTCCACTGTATAAGGACTAAGCGGTCTGTCGTGTCTGTGCCTACAGAGAACAAGCGAAACCCATGAATATTTAGGGACCAGGGGTGCATAGTGCTTTAAAGGAACAGAGGTCCCTAAAGAGAACTTATCTAGGCGTTTAACTGGGAAAACAATTATGACCAGACATGCGGTCAATTTGAAAAAATACAATCACATTTATTAGACAGTTTAGTCAAATCGGTGGGAGAAAACACAAATGACACAAAATTAAATGAGCAGAACAAAAACAGAAAAACTCAGGCAATAGTGTGTGACATAAGTCAAAACATTTAATTTATTTAATTAAATTTAAAGCAACACTTCTGCCCCTATGTGCCTTACTCTGTACATTATAATATGGGTCAGTGTGCGAGAGTCGACGTTTCGATCCTTACAAAATAACAGGATCGTCATCTGTGTCTGTGCCCTCAGATTTAAAACAGTGGGTTCTAACCTGTTGCCTGCTTCAGATTACCTTGGACAGGTTGTCAAATAGCCTCCTGAGACTGTGTGCGTCCCCATCAAAGGGTGCATTACACACCTGATTGGATGTCCTTGGATCACCACAGTGCTTAGAGACGCTGCAACTCGTCTGGAGCTAGGCCCTTCACATCAGCACTGCTTCCCTACTCTCGTCAGTGAAAATGTATTGGGGTACCAACATTATGTGTATTTGTAGGTCGAGCTTATCACTCAGGAGGATATCCTGCACCTGAAGAAGGACGGTGCGATCCTGGCTGGGACCTATTGTAAGAACCAGGTTTTCAGCCTTTTTTGCGGAATTCAGGGACTGAGCTGGTGGCTCTAATGTGCCGGGAAGGTCGTTCCAGGCTTTGGTAGCCAGGTGGAAGAATCCATTCTCGCCGGCTTTGGCTCTTCGGATTCGGGGTACATGGGCGAGCAAGAGGTTGGCAAAGTGGAGGTTGCTGCTAGGGGAGAGGATGTGGTCTTATGTCTAGAGCGGTCGACCTCGGTGCTGGGGAACTGGGTTCGAGTCTCGGCAAGGATGCTCAACATCATTTATTCTGGGCAAATCACTTAATCTCCCGTGCCTAACAAAAACAAGCATTGGCATAGCCAATAGGTCTCAAGTCTTTGGGACCTTATAAGTTTTTAGCCATGCAACAGTTGATGTTATTGCACCAAGGATATTGTGCTGCATAACTAAATACTTATAAGGTCCCAAAAGCGAGACCTATTGGCTATGCCAATGCTTGTTATGCCTAGAAAATGAACTTGGGTGAATTACGGTCAGTAGCCAATGGGGTACTAGGTTCCTTCCCTCCTTATGACCACTTCCTTTGAAATGTCATCTGACTATCCCAGAATTCTCCATTGTGCCCACTCTCAAGATGGCAGAAACCCTCTGTCGGCATGTTGAGGTTCCTAGCCCAACCCAGAGGTTTGGCTGCCATGGGGGCTACATGCCCCTGAAAAACTGATTTGGCAGCTGGTTTCCCTTCTCCTTCCCGAGTGTCAGCCTTTCTTTCTAAACAGTAGAGCAGCCCCTCTCCCGAGTATTCCCCATTTGCCCTTCAAAGGCGGCATCTCCTTTGAAGCGCGCCTTTTGGGCCAACACCTGCATGGCTTTCTGCCAGGGAGAGCTTCTCTTACCTCCTTTCCTGGGAATCGTTTGCAAGTCTCTCCAGGAGGTCAGAAAGCTGTCTCAGAGACAGATCCTGTGTTCAACCGCGGACAGACATGGGGAATTTAGGGCAACAAAGTGGCAACTTTGTGAAAGTTGCACACTGCAACAAGTTACATTAATTGTGACTTGTGTTTCAAGTTGGGATTAATGTAACAAGCTGTTTGATACCTTACAGTACCAACTTTGCTAGTCACAGTCAGAAGTTAACAGGGCTGCTGTGGCAGACTGCAACTCTGCACTCGCCAATAAGGCTAGTAGCCTTTTTCACAGTAAAAGCAATAGTTGCATGTTTTTACTATTGGAATTTGTAAAACACGTGTTCACTTATTAATATACAGCACCCTGACTTAAAGCACACTAGGCCTAACTTATGGGTAACTTACATATTTTAAAAAGGGAGGACTTGGCTTTGCCATTACTTTAAATGGCAAACCCGAGTTAGCAGTTTAAAACCGCACTTCCAGTCTGCAGTGGCAGACTAGGGGCCATGTTTTACCTTTGTCACACCCAGGGTGGCAGAACCAGTGCTGTATTCCCTGTGGTGACCCACTAACTTACAGGCCGTGGGTGCCATATACTAGGGGCCTATAGGTAAGTTAGCTTATGCCAATCAAACATACACACTTTAAGGTCAGGGCACACGCACTGAGGTCTGGTTTACAGGCCCCAGTGACTCTCAGACTCGTAAAACCAGCAACATCAGTCCAAAACTTTGGGGGTGACCATACAAAAAGAGGCATTTCTTTACAATAGTAAATTAATACAATTAATCAGGTAGCCATACGTACTGGATTGTACCTATTGGAAACCCCATCTAAAGGAATCTCAGTAAACCAGTTATTGTAAAAACAATTAAATGCCGGGTAGAATCCATCAGCAGGTGAGGCAGGTTTTGTGATGAGAATTCATATGGTGCAATGGTTTGTGATACATTTAGGCTTCCAAGTGAGCAGCCTTCGGTTTAAAAATATACAACTTTGTTGAATTACTGTAAATATTCTACCCACAAATATTCTATACTGCTGCATTATGTAGGTGACTGTCTCTCATCATTTAGCCACTTGGCGGATGTACATGCAAGTAATACTATCTCAGGCTATTACAAGGAATGTATAGGTGCCAATGTCAGTAGATTCACAGATGAAAGTGAGTTTCTTCTGACCATTTTTTGATCTCCCTCCAATGGTCCCCCAGGTATGCTCCCCCGACCGCTCGGCCGGTTCAAAAATTAAGCCGTTGCTGGTCAAAACTCCCTATGGAACAGTGGGCCCTTGTATTGGATAATACGAGACCATCCCTTGATCCCGACCCTATACTAGCCAACGATCAATTCAACAATTGGATCGAAGGCACCTTAGATTTGACTCTTCCGAAGAAGATCATTCACATTAAAACTGGGCCCAATAGTACAGCCTGGTATACACCTAAACTGCGTGAGCTAAAACAGACTTGCAAAAGAGCTGAGAGATCATGGAGGAAAGACTTCTCCTCTCCCAAGAAAAAGGAGTATAGAGAAACCATCAAGGTATATAAGACCGAGATTAGAAAGGCTCAAGCCCATTACTTTGAAGAGAAAATTTCCCTGGCGGCAAATTCCCCCGCGAAACGTTTCGCATTGCCCAAAAACTTTTAAAAGCCCCCGCACCCCCCTGCTACTCCCGAAGCAACACTCCATCGTTGCAATGAGCTTGCAGAGTTTTTTTTCAATAAAATTCAAACCATTTGCAGCACATTTCCCATGATTGATTCTGACACAGATCTGTCTCGTGAGGATTTTATTGTTCAGAGCCATGATTATGTGTTAGAAGTATTTCCTCCTTTAAACGAGGAAAATTTCCGGACCATCTCTGCACTTGTCAGGAGTGGTTCACCCACTGACCCGGCCCCCCTAAAATTTTGAAGTCAGCGGTGGATTCAGTTGGCCCTGTCATGCTGGACCTGATCAACTCCTCGCTCTCTTTTTGGGTGGTGCCCCCCTCGTGGAAGAACGCAATGGTTAAAACTCTATTGAAAAAGCCTAGTTTAGATCCCAGTTGTCTCAGCAACTTTCGGCCCATCTCTCTTCTTCCATGGGTCAGTAAAGTTGCAGAAAAATACGTTAACTCTGTGCTCTCTAGGCATTTGGAGGATGGCAACCTCCTCCACTCGTCTCAAACGGGCTTTCGCCCACGCCAAGGAACTGAGACTGCGTTGTTAGCTGTCGTCGAAGAAACTAGAAAGATCCTCGACGCAGGAGGATCGGTGGCCGTGATTCTTCTAGATCTCAGCGCGGCCTTTGATACGGTGAACCACCGCATCTTGGTCCAACGACTCCACAAACTGGGTGTGTCCGGAGCTGCCCTGAAATGGTTAAGCTCCTTTTTAGAGGATAGATCCTTTCAAATCTTTGAGGGCGAAGCCATCTCAAACCCCGGCCCCTCCATTGTGGAGTACCGCAGGGCTCGTCCTTGAGCCCCTCCTTTTTAATGCTTATATGACCCCTTAGCCGACAGTGTCCTCCCCTTCGGAGTGCAAATCGTCTCTTATGCTGACGATACTCAACTGGTGATCTCACTGAACCATGCAGATAGAGCCTCTTCCCGTCTGTTGCCCTGCCTCGAAGAAGTCACCAGTTGGATGACACTGTCTCATCTTAAATTGAAAGGCGACAAAACGGAGCTCATGCTCCTGGGCAATAATTCCCCCACTGAAATAGATTCCATCTGGCCAGCATGTATGGGCCCAAAGCCCATCCCAAAAAAGGAAATAAAGAGCCTAGGCTTCTGGCTAGATGATGAGCTCAGTTTTAAAACACAAGCCAGAACAGTTGTTGCCACCTGCTTTGGCATGTTAAGATTACTTCGCAAGGTGCTACCGTTACTCCCTCTTCAAGCAAACAAATTGATGGTTCAGGCCCTTATACTGTCTCGACTGGACTATGGAAATGCCCTATACCTGGCCGCTCCTAGCTCGGTTCTGGCGAAACTCCAAGTTGTACAGAATCGTGCCGCCAGGATCCTTGTAGGGCTCTCAGGCCGTCAATCGGCCAGACCCGCCTTAAAGGCCTTCCATTGGCTCCCGATCAGGGAAAGGGTCCATTTTAAAGCCCTGTGCATTTCCCACAAGGTGCTGAGAGGGAAGGGACCAGCCATTATTTCTTCTCTGGTCCATCCTTACCGAGCTAACAGGCGGCTTCGTTCGGATGACCTCCATTTAGTCTCAGTTCCTAGAATCCGGAGGGCCAGAAGTGGTGGCCGACTGTTTTCATATAATGCGGCTAAACTCTGGAACGCCCTCCCATTGCAGCTTCGTAGGGAACCCAGTCATAATATTTTTAGGAAGGGTCTGAAGACCTGGCTTTTTCCCATCTAACCCTGTTGCAGTTCAATTAGTGCCTGCCAGCGCTGGGATGCCTCCGGGTAACCACGCGCTTTAGAAATGCTACCTCATTCATTCATTCGCCTATGGTAGAGTTTCCTTTGCGGTCAGAAAAATCATATCTTTCATTCTGCTCTTGCAGCCCACCTCTAGAACTCACCAACAGAAACCAACTCATATTTTTGGAATAATGCACTTGTTGTGCTTCAAATTCTTAAGTCACGCATTATGAATATCTTGTGTAAATCTCAATGATATCAGGAAGGTGATGGTGAGTTAACTTTGCCCCGTTAAAGGTCTCTCCTGAAGTTTGAACTAACCCTAAAGTAAATGTGTGTTCCCTTTTTTTAATTTTATTAATTAATTTTTCTGTGATTTTTATGCTGAGTGTAGTGTACTGTTCACAATGTAAGCTGGTAACGTCGATGGTTCAGCATTTACATTGACTCCATCAATGGAACAAAATCAATTAAATTTGATATTTAATACGTTGTGATTAGGATTATGATGTGCATTGCTTCCAGGTATTAATAATACAGATAAAAAATTCTTGGTAGTGCTTGGGAGCTTATAATGACAATGGTGGAAACCTTGATGATGTAGTCCTAGTTTTACAGAGAACCGATTATTTTTTTTTTTAATTGGCTTTCCTTCTTGCCATATCAAGTGTACAGACTAGTCACTAGAGAGAAAAACAGCATCATGATGTGTGCCTTTTTGTCAACTGTTTTCTAAATGTTTACTGACTGATGTAAATAAACCTAGCCGGTATTTCTTGTTGAGCTGTTGTGAACAAAGTTTGATTGCATTGTCTCCATAAGTATCAGTAGAAAGCAAGCCAAGATAAAAAAAAAAGCTGTCAAACCATATAGGAGAAAATGTTCTTGTTTCTTCTGGTTTAGTTTTCTTTTTTCTTTTAAGCCGATACCACGATGTCGACTGATGAGCAACAATGCTGGTAGACTTTATCACTACCGAATTACTGTTTCCCCACCTACAAACTTCTTAGTAAGTATCTTCAAACGAAGCCACTTCTGTATGTTTCAGTGCATTTCAATTTTTTTTTTTTAAATATACTGTATTGCTTGTTTTAGACCGACAGACCGACTGTTATAGACTACGATGACCACGAATATATATTTGAAGGGTTTTCGATGTTTTCTCATGAGCCACTTGGCAATGTAAGTATGCTCTTACAATTCTAAAAACAGTATTTATCTGGTAGATTTTAAAACCTCAATGCTTAATATGTTGATTTAATCTAGTTTCTCCATTATATTTGTGACAGTTCTTTCCTGCAATTTAAAAAAATAAGTTTCACAAAGTAGTTATTAACATTGATATTGAATAAAAACACCCTAGGTTAATGCTAGGATCTTGTAATTTTCCTGAAAATAATTTTTAGGTTGCTTTATAATGTGAAGTGCCTGGTTCTATCTTTTGAGAACAGTTTCCAGGATGTCTGGCAGTATGCACTGCTGCCTAGATATTGTTGTTGCACTTAGGTTTCCTGTTGCTCGCTCTTCTGGAATCTTCAATTTTTAATGTATTAATCAACATCTCTTCTGCTGCAGTGTGCACTCAATCCTGAACAGTTGCTGTAGTAGAACAGTGGACTGTATGCTTTGACCATGTCCACAGAGTGACTGATTCCAATTGTGTAGACCAGGGTCTTTGAGTCTACTTAGTGGGTGCCCTTAGTTGTTCCTGTTCTGGATGACTCGTTCTCGCCACACAGCTGGAGTATGTATTTGAGCAATGTTTATATCCAAGTGCCTCTTTTGACGCGTTCTTCATAGGCTCTTCTCTAGCCTTATAGACAAATATGTAGTAGCGTAGTATTTTATGTTCTACACTTTCTTCAGAACCATTTCTTCCAGGAGAGGTTCCTGGCACCTTGATTACGATTTGTGACTAATTTCTAGTTGTAAATTTAGTACTGTTAATTCATGGAATCATTGACTCTTTACTATGGTAATTCTCCAACAAGAGACCCGAAAAGGTCAAACACAAGTGGACTATATTCCACCATTCGAGAGTTGCACCCGGAACTATGACTATTTATCAATAAAAGAAGAACCTGCCACACAGCATTTGTTGTCATACTCTACAGATACTGCAGTCCTGCGCTATCAAAAGATATCTTTATTCTATGCGCATTGAGGACCTCTAAGGTTCATACTGCCTAGCAGAACTTTATTTGCTTCTTTTTGCGCCTGTGAGTGAGCAATGGTGACATACAGTTTATTTGTATGGCATATGTAGCTGGAAGCCAAGTGTTTTTACCATTAATCCGTTGTAAAGAACTCTAGAAATATCTGCGAAGTCCATTGAAACCTTGATGTCAGAAAAATGTGCATTGGTGTGTGCTTCCATCTGCTCACATATGAAGATTAGAATGAGTTTTGCTGACATACATTTAAGTTTTTATTTTTAACACACCATGGTTGAGAGAAGGCATAGTCCATTATGTTCAGATGAGCTTTCCACTGTGTGCATTTTTCATACATTTGGCAGTACCAAATGTTTACAAACTCAGTGTAGTTTGTTAAAAATGTATCATACACTTTGAGAGTCAACCTGCTACATCTGAGAGGAGTTTAGGAGGGTTGCAAACAAAAGGTGTGGTGTTAGAAATATTCAGCCAGGAGTTTTGGCAGGCAAGCAGGCAGTGTTCCTTAAAACCTACCAGAGTCCCTTTAATGTTCAAATATTGCGCTGATTGACTGGGCAGAGCTTACCTCCTAAGTTGTCAGCAAACCACTTGTTACTGTAATAGAAGTTGTGTTTTATACAGGTGGTGCCTCAATAGCCAGTGGGCATGCTTGTGTCATATAGGTATGCCTGGTCCTTCGAGCATTATGAGAAATGTATTCAAGAATTCATTCAGATGTCATCGTTGGGCATTTGTCAGCTGTGCCACTTTCTATTATGTGCTGCAGGTGCATACATTGGTAGTTCTAGAAGTCGTTTTGTAGTACTGTTCCGCCAAGGGAACTCTCAAGTAGCAGCTTATGGCAGCATCACTGCAACAACAGTTGAACACTTCGGTAGTGGATGGTCATTTGGCAACCAGGTGAAAAATGTGTAAATTGGCAGCATGGTTACCTTGAGAACTTACATAGCTGGTCACAAAATAACCAGCTCAGGTGGTCAACAAGGCGCAAGCATCCATAACATCATAAGATAAGGCTTGAAATTCAGACACACAAATGGAGAAAACGGAAGATGTGCCAGTATGCATCAAGGATCTGGAACACCATACCTTCAACAGGCTTTCAGCATTTCTCTTTTCAGTGCAGAAAGGAAGACCAACCTCTTCTAGAAACAACTCCTCAATCCCCGCAATGGGATCCCTACTTTCTTTAGCCACCTTTCCATGTCTTTACAGTTTATCATCATGTCTCATTCTTCCCTCCAAGTACTCCACCTGGGCCAGAACTGCATATCTGCTCTGTTTAGCACTCTTTTGCTTGGAGTCAGCATCCTAAATTAACAAAGTCATTGCCCAGTCTAAAGAGGCACACATTGCAGAGAGATGAGTTATGTAGAATGGAGAAATCTCCAATCAAACCTTCTGTACTTGGCTGTTTTTTTAATTTATTTTTTAATGTTATATTCCGTTTGGGTTTATTAACATTTTGATATCATGCCTAAAAAGGCATTACAAACAGTTCATATATACACGTAATACAGAAAGAACAAATTGTACTTAAAAACGCACTTGACTGGTGGAAAGCCAGCGTGCTGTGGTGCACCAACCTTGGGCACTGGATTTCTTGAAAGGTAAGATAATCTCGCTCAGGTTGCTTGGAATTTGATGGCTGGCATTTTGTGAATTACATAGTGCATTTTGAACTACTTATTCTGAAGCAAAGGGAAGAAGTGTGGAGACTTAAATGCGTGGGTGGTGTGATCGGTCTGCTGATCACTGAAACGGAATTGTTCATCGACTTGCCTTGAAAGTCTACATACCTGCAAGGCCCTGCCGAGTCCATTGGTCAGTATTCTTACCATCTTGCAGTCAGTCGCCTTTTTTTCAAGCATTCTTTGCACTCATCCCTCTACCTTGCTTACATCTATTGAAGCGGTGATGACAAATTCTCAAGTCAGATGATATTCATTCAAGCCGGGAAGGGCCAAGATGTCAAAGCTTACAGCCAATCTACATCACGTAGAATGATCTCCACATATTAAAAATACAAAGGACAAGTGTTGGCTAGAAATTGGGGAATAGGCCCCACTTGCCTTATCCTACTATTGAAACATACAGTTTATACTAAGATAAAAATGATCTTCCCACCCACACTTCCTAGCAGTAGTAGTACCTTGAATGAGCTCTTCAATATCTGCAGGGAACTGATGATTCTCCCTTCATCCCACTGTCCCCACAATTCCTTTATTCCTTAGCTGATTAGTCTTTCCCACCCCAGTGCTACGCCATATTTGATGATCATGTCTGGGACACGTTTTTCTAACAATGGCATCAACAAAAGGTTTGCTGTGCTCAGATCACCATCTTTCAGGAACAAGCACAGTTGTAAAAATAAAAGCTAATTTTTACCACCGTCTTTGCATTTTTCTAAGTTGTAGTCCGTTGTTTGTTTGTTTTTTTCTTTTCAGCCTCCTTGCAGTTTGTGATCGAAACAGGTGTGATATTTATGGGTTAACCCGAAAAGCTGTAAATTTCTGAAAACGAGACAAAATTTCGGATTGAGCAAGGGGTCATTTGTTTAGATTGATCATGTTTTTCCTAAATAAACTAATTTTTGAAATCTAAAGTATAAAGGTAAAACAAAATGAAAAAAAAGAAACATCTGACAAAGTCTTAATCCTTTTTTGCCCTAGTAGCCAATTTGCTAAAGTAATATACCCATCCCAAGACGGTATACAAACATTTCTGCATGCCAGCCGCGTTACTGAGGTACAGCAAATATATAGCGTGTGCAAAGAAAACGCAGTATCTATTGCACCTTGGAGCCAGGTCTGTATCTGGCAGTGTTACGCATGTTATTGTGTGGCAGACACCAAGCAGTAAATTCAGCGTTTCAGGTAAGTAATTGTTTCTTTGAGGATAATGGAGGCAGTCGTAGACAGATATGTTAGTAGTGTTAGTGTTTCTCCCTTTTAAGATAACTAATGTAAGAGAAAATTGGCTTCTGGGCTCTAGACTGAGGCTATTCTGCTGGTTGAGGAGTAGACGCAAGTCAGTACGGAAGCAATGCATAGCTGCTAAGGGTTCAGATTGCTTATATATGACATTTTCATGATATCAGTGTAATTATGAGTAACATTCAATGACTGAGTGACACTTTCTCGCGAGCAAAATCAAGCAATGAAGACGAGGCAAACATATAAATATTAGAAATTGTACCCATTTGAGCAACAAAAAATTCTAAGATCTTAAAACTGCTGTAAAGCACCAAAATGTATAAAAACTTTAAACAAGATAATGCCCCATCGCCGGTTTAGTATTTACAGATGGAAGTCTACCATTTAAATATGCTGCAGTAACCAGGCCTTCAGGCTTTCTCGTTGTGCTGAATGGAGGATCGGTCCTTCCCTTAGTCTTCACATCTTCCGTGCATGGAACTCTTACCCCTGATCTGCAAACTTGTCCAGCGCGTTTGTCCTTCCTCAAAGGCTTAACAACCTTCTTTTCTACAGGTTCCTAAGACTTCTTACTTCCATCCACATTAAATTCACTTCTCAGGTCACACTCACTCTCCCTCCAGTCCCCCTTTAGCCCTTCTGGGTGAGAAGCCGTTGCACAGCTGGCCGATTGGTGCAAATAGTCGGGTGCAAGCTCGCGGCCTCCGCTCTCGTCCAATTATCCTCTTCTATTTAAAGCGCTCTCGTGCTATGCGAGGCAGAACAGACCTGTGGGTAATTTTGGAAGGCAGCCTATGAGTGGAATATCTAGATTTCAAGTCTTTTTATCGTAGTCTCTTTATTCCTTAATGTCTTTAGAAATAAAATTGCCTTGAATGTAGGCGGAAATGCTTTCACTGTGCTTGCAACATACACGTTCTGAAAATGCTATGAAGAATCAAGCAAGCATGTGCAGCAGGGCAGTAATGGGGGAATGGTAAAATCAATTATTGTCTTTAATGTTCTGTACTTTTACGTTTTCTCCACAAGACGGCAGTATTAAATTATAAATCCCTTCTATTTATGCGAGCTCAACTAACAGGGTTGGAATTCTTTTAGCGTAGAAAAAAAACATATAAATGTCCTCCATCTTTTTTTTATCACTGGCAAAAACTTGTAAACAAAAATGCTTCCTCGAGTCAATACGTGTTTATACCGAAAATGAGTCGTTTTTCCTTTCAATTGCAGATGCCTCTGTGTAACGTGATCAGATTTAATATTGCTTACACCATTCATTTCATCGAAGAAAAGATGCCTGAGGTAAGCAACAGATTTTTATTGAATATTTGTCTAATAAAAAACTTTCAGTGAACCTGCGATAATGGTTTGTGTATCCATCTACCCGTAGCCCCAGGGTATTTTGTACTTTTATGGTGAAAATCTGTTCCCTTTCTCGCTGTGCTAAGGGAGTTCTCTGACAAGAGACGACAGCTTCAATGCTTTACTGACGAACTTCAGAGCGAATCCTTAGGACCGGGGCTCGGAGCCCTTGAGTTTTCATTTATTTTTAGCATGACACAGACTGAAATGAACGTGTTCCAATTTCTGTGTTTATAACATTGGAAAAAAAACAAATTGGGTGTTATTTTATGAGTCTGCCCGTGCTGTTAGTCTTGTCTGGCAGCGGCAACTGCTGTTCAGAATACCTGGGGAGTTAAAAAGGGATAATATTTCCCAAAGAACCTTAAATCGCATTAGATAAGTACGTTTGTTAATATTACAGTGGTAATATTCTCAGGTAATTTTCTTCCTTTTTATATGGCTGTGTAATCCCCTTAAACTCTACAGACAAAGAATAGGCGGGTACACTTAACGTTTAAATAACTGCGGACATATAACAGATGCAACGTCATTTTCTCACTGACTAAAAAGAACAAGCATTGGCATAGTCAATAGGTCTCGCCTTTGGGAGGTGTTATTAGTTTTGCTGAATATGAGGGCTCCATAAGTAATACGTTGCAAAGTGTCTTGTAAATGTAAATTAACTACCCAATTGTAGCAATTTACTGTTTTAGTGTAGTTGAAGGCCTATTCAAGGGAGTTTGTGTCGGCTAGTACTGAGCATCCACTATTATGCATTAATAACTGTAAAAAAGTTAGTCAGTTAGTATTTTTTATTCAAAAAGTACATACCTTTAGGCAGAAAAAAAAAAAATTAGGTTATGGGCAGGCAATCTAGGACATCAACTTACTCAGCTAAGTAAAATGATGAACTGATTATAAATCAAAGAAGGATGGGTTTTTCATCTGGCGTCTACGCACTGAAGAGTGAAAGAACAGAATAACAAAATAGATTATAAATATTTTATTATTGGCAAAGACTTAATAGTTAAAAGGAGTGTGGGCTTGAGAGGCCTTCCCTCAGTTGAATGACTACGAGGAGTTAGAGGGCAGTGTAAAGATATAGAGCAAATTGGCTTGTCCAGTTCTCTCTTTGCCAAACTCCCACTTAGGTGAAATATGAGTTTTCCTTAGGTGCAATCAAGGGTGCAGCGTACGAAGTGCAGAAATAGTAACCATTTGGAGAAGAAACAAATCTTTATTTCCTCTTTATACACTTTGTTAACGATTCCATATTTCAAAAACACTTTCTCTACTAGGGTAGAATTGAGTTTATTTCAAAAGAGCAGACATATTTAAAAATACTCAAATGTCTGAAAATAATTCGTTTGGGTAGCCACATATATTTATCATCCATTTATGTTCACAAAAAATATTTATCTGCAGAGTTGCAAGGCGAAAGAAAACATTTGCCTTTTGCTGGTTCCACAAGTTTTATCATTCCCCTCACATTAACTACAGTTCACAAATTTCACCAAAGAGCATTCAACATAAATTACGGTGCAGCGGGTGCAGGCAGGAGAAACGCAGCAGAAAACCTGTAGCCAAGTAGGCATTCCGTGCCACCTCTGTCAATCCCTGTATTCACAGACTGAGCACTGGTATTAAAGCATACATTTAATCTGAAATATAATGCGCTTTTACAATGAAAAAAAGGAAAAGTATTTTCAGAGAAAATGTAAGCAGCATAACAATAACACTACTATTGTGTTAAAATGTCAATTTTGCACAAGTGTGCCTGCAATCAATAACATACCAGTATCTCGTCGTCTGATTGGCTGCGGGTCGAAAGGGTAAAGGTTCAGAATTCGCTGAAAAATAACAAACATATTTTATCCAGACCACCATTGGTATAAATGAAGCAGTTCCAAGGCGGTTTGAGGCTGCGTCAGTGTGATGAGAGGCAAACGCAGCAGCGTGCTGGTTTGCAAACGCAACTAGAGCCAAATTTAGGGGGGGGGGGGGGGCGGCTAATTCTTCCAGCAATAGGCAGAGTGGAGATGCAAGGGTTCTAAGAAGGGGTGAAAACACAACAAAGCCTCGTTAACAAGTAAATGGTCTTTTAAAGACCTGTGAAGTACTCGGGTGCGACTGCAATAAGACGGTCACCAGCCCGGGAAGCTGTCTCAGCCCGGGCTGACACACACGACTTTGGGCGGGGGGAGGGGAGCTGAAGCCCTTTGAGCCCAATGGGCGTTGCGCGCCTGCTGGTTTGTGCGTCTGGTAAAGACTTTAAAGCACTTGAAGGTACAAGTGCTGAGACCTACCACATTTCTCCAAGGGAGATTCCCAAGGCATCTGTGCAAGCAAAATATGCGTAGTTGACACAAAATCACTTCAGCTTCATTCCAAAATATTACAGGTTTACATGTAAGTGGCTGTACATGAAGCAGACCTGGGCCCAGCAGATGTTTGTCAGGCTCTTTTCAAACACAGCAGATAGTCGAGATTAAATTAAATGTAACACGTGCACCATTGCCCATCTTTGGTGAAGTAAAAAGACATTTTGATGTGGAGTTAAAAGCAGTTCAAAATCTCTAAAGATGCTAAGCATTCACTTTATGACTCAGACATGCCAGATGAGTAATTATATTCTATTTGTAAATCTGTGCACTTGTCACAACTGCTGTGAAGGCTCTGACTTTTTTTTTCTCTGCAGATTTGTATAGCGCGAACTCGTCCCGAAGGTATTGGAGCGCTTTACACGATTTATGGATTTTAATATTTTCCTTTCGCAGAAAAGAAAGGAGATTAGTGTAGCATCAGAGCGAGCGGGCATTTCCGGATTAAAAGCAGTCTCAACAAATAAAAGAATTCCAGACAAACACTTTCAATGCCGCAAAAGAATCTGTAAGTAAACGTGCACTCCGGTCTCGGGGAATCCCTCAGCACACAGGGGAATTCGCACCACAGAGGCACACAGATGTGGACGCCTGCTTTGGCCCCGGGGTCCCCGGACAGTGCACAAACAACACAGGAGCCCGCAAAGAGGTCCCTGCTTGTGCCCCGGGGAAAAGATGCAGTGCTCGCTCGATCGATCTGAGCATGAAAGTGACCGTCACACCCGATCGGAGCTGCAATTGAGCTCTTCGGTAACTGCAGCATACGAACCCAGAGCAAAATAAACAAATTACGCAAGCGACCCAAGTGAAACATTTACCCGCCATTTCCAGCTTATCTTACCCCATTTAAAGAGACTACCCTCACTGCTTGAATTAAGTCCCCTTCGCTCAATGCAGTTGGAACCCTCCTGTAATGTTCTCAGCTTAAAGTCGGAAAACAGCGGACTCCATCTGTAGATGACGAGGAGGTTCACGCCCGCGAGCTCACCGGCCTGCCCAGCTCTACGAGACAGAATTGGCCGGCGCACGCTCGTGAGGGAGCGCGCAGAGCTATCAATCAATCAATCACGGCATTTATAGAGCGCGCTACTCACCCGGGAGGGTCTCAAGGCGCTGGGGGAGGGGGTAAGTTACTGCTCGAACAGCCAGGTCTTGAGCTGCTTCCTGAAGGAGAGATGGTCCTGGGTTCGCCGAAGGTGAGTGGGGAGGGAGTTCCAGGTCTTGGCTGCCAGGTAGGAGAAGGATCTTCCTCCGGCGGTGGTTCTGCGGATGCGTGGTACGGTGGCGAGGCGTGGCTGGTTGATCGTAGCTGGCGTGTGGGCGTGTAGAAGGTCACGCGGTCGTTGAGGTACTTTGGGCCCAGGTCGTGGAGGGCCTTGTGTGCGTGGGTGAGGAGTCTGAACGTGATTCTCTTGCTGACGGGGAGCCAGTGCAGGTCTTTCAGGTGTCCGGTGATGTGGCTGTGTCGGGGATGTCCAGGATGAGTCGTGCGGAGGCGTTCTGGATGCGCTGGAGTCTTTTTGAAGTTTGGCTGTGGTTCCGGCGTAGAGGGTGTTCCCATAGTCCAGTCGGCTGGTGACGAGTGCCTGGGTGACGGTCTTCCTGGTTTCAGTGGGGGTCCATCTGAAGATCTTGCGGAGCATGCGCAGGAGTGTTGAAGCATGAAGATGAGACGGCGTTGACTTGTCTGGTCATCGACAGGGAGGAGTCCAGGATGAAGCCCAGGTTGCGTGCGTGGTCCGTTGGCTTGGGCGCGGTGCCCAGGGCCGGGGGCCACCAGGAGTCGTCCCAGGCGGAGGGTGATGAGCCCAGGATGAGGACTTCCGTCTTGTCTGAGTTCAGTTTAAGGCGGCTGTTCCTCATCCAGTCGGCGACGTCTCTCATCCCGTCGTGTAGGTTGGCTCTGGCGGTGGTGGGGTCGTTGGTGAGGGAGAGGATCAGCTGGGTGTCGTCGGCGTAGGAGATGATGTTGAGGTTGTGTTGGCGTGCGATGGCTGCGAGGGGGCTCATGTAGACGTTGAAGAGGGTTGGGCTGAGTGAAGATCCTTGTGGAACGCCGCAGATGACTTCGGTGGCTTCGGATCTGAACGGGGGAGGCGGACTCTCTGGGTTCTTCCGGCGAGGAACGAGATGATCCATTCCAGTTCTTTCTCTCGGATTACGATGTTGCTGAGGCGCTTCACTAGGGTGCGGTGGCAGACGGTGTCGAACGCCGCGGAGAGGTCCAAGAGGATGAGGGCAGCTGTTTCCCCGTTGTCGGTTAGGGTTCTGATGTCGTCGGTGGCTGCGATAAGGGCGGTCTCGGTGCTGTGGTTGGCCCGAAACCCGGACTGCGAGGGGTCGAGGGATCCATTCGTCTCGAGGAAGGCGGCAAGCTGTCTGTTGACGGTCTTCTCGATGACTTTGGCCGGAAACGGAAGGAGCGAGATGGGACGGTAGTTCTTGAGGTCGGTGGGGTCCGCCGTTGGTTTCTTCAGGAGGGCGGTAAGCTCGGCGTGCTTCCAGCTCTCCGGGAAGGTGGCGGTGTGGAAGGAGGAGTTGATGATGTCCCGGAGATGGGGTGCGATGGTGGCGTCGGCTTTGTTGAAGACGTGGTGTGGGCAGGGGTCGGTTGGTGATCCGGAGTGGATGGAGTTCATCGTGCGGGTGGTGTCTTCGGTGCTGATCGGGGTCCAGTTGCAGAGGGTGGTGGTGGCGGGCGTTGGTTCGGCGGTAGGGTGCGTGGTTTGTGCGTCGAAGCTGTTATGTATGTCGGTGATCTTGCGGTGGAAGAACGCGGAGAGTGAGTTGCAGAGGTCTTGCGAGGGGGTGATGTCGTTGTTTCCGGCGCTGGGGTTGGAGAACTCTTTGACGATGCTGAAAAGTTCCTTGCTGTCATGGGCGTTGTTGTCCAGTCGTTCTTTGAGTGCCGACTTCTTGGTGGCACGGATCAGCTGGTGGTGTTTGCGGGTGGCGTGCTTGAGGGCGGTCCTGTTGTCTGTGGTCTGGTCGAGTCGCCAGGTTTTCTCGAGAGTGCGGCAGTTCTTCTTGGATTCCTTGAGTTCGTTGGTGAACCAAGGGGTTTTCTTGCTTCCGGGTCTGCTGGGAGGGTTTTTAGTGGTGCGAGGTCGTCGGCGCAGGCGGTCAGCCACTTGGCGAGGTTGCTGGCTGCTTCGTTTGGGTCCGTTGTGTTGGTGGGTGTGTTCTGGCTGAGGGAGGCGGTGAGCTGCTCGGCGGTGATCTTGCTCCAGCTCCGGCGGGGAGCCTGTTGCGGGTGGTGGTGGGTCGCAGTCTTTCTGAAGCTGAAGTGGACGCAGCTGTGGTCGGTCCAGTGGAGTCCGGTGGCGTGGCTGAAGGAGATGTGCTTGCTGGACGAGAATACGGGGTCAAGCGTGTGGCCGGCGTAGTGGGTGGGCGTGTTCACCAGTTGCTTGAGTCCGAGGTTGGCGAGGTTGTCCAGCAGGGCGGTGGTGTTTCTGTCGTTGTTGTTCTCCAGGTGGAAGTTGAGGTCCCCTAGGAGGATGTAGTCGGCGGAGGGCATGGCGTGCGGGCTGATGAAGTCTGCGATGTCTTCGCTGAATAGTGTGCGTGGTCCCGGGGGTCTGTAGATGAGGGTGCCTCGGAGGGTGGTCTTGGGGTCGGTGTGTATCTGGAAGTGTAGGTGTTCGGCGGCGGTGAAGGTCTCGTCGGAGTTAGTCGAGATGCGGATGGTGTTCTTGTGTACGATGGTGATGCCTCCTCCCGTCTGGTTGACGCGGTCCCTCCGGGTGATCTTGTATCCGTCCGGGATGGCTATGGCGATGTCGGGCGCTGAGGACGCGTTCATCCAGGTTTCGGTGAGGAAGGCGATGTCCGGTGCTGTTGCGTCGAGCAGGTCCCAGAGTTCCACGGCGTGCCTGTGGACGGAGCGGGTGTTCAGCAGGATGCATTTCAGGTGGTTGCTGCTGGTGCTCGACTTGGCGGAGGTGGTGCACGTCCGGGGGCAGGTGAATCGGCAGGTTTGGCAGGTGAAGGGTCCGTGGGTGCGTCTCGGTGAGGCTCGGTAGCAGGCAGGGTTCCGGCCGGCATTGAGTGCGGTGAGTGTGGCGGCGTCGTAGGTCCGTCGAGTGGTGTTGCATCGGTGGGATCCAGGGGTTCTGGCGCTGGGCGCGGTCCAGTCGCGGACGGGCGCAGACGGGCTTGCCTTAGGCGCGCCTTCGGCGCGCCAGCGGCGCGGCCGCGCAGCGGCCGCCATTTATGGGGGGGGGGGGGGGAGGAGCAGCTGGGAGGCGGGAGGCAGGTGCAGCGAATGGGCAGTCAGGGGGGCGGGGCCGCAGGGGACGCAGCGGCGGGAATGGCGAGAGGCAGCGGGGGCACAGAAAGGAAAATGGGGAGAAAGGCAGACAAAATCACGTGCGCAACGACAATGGGGCAGCGAGGGGCACAGAAGGAAAAAGGGGAGAAAGGCAGACAAAATCACGGGCACAACGACAATGGGGCAGCGAGGGGCACAGAAGGAAAAAGGGGAGAAAGGCAGACAAAATCACGGGCACAACGACAATGGGGCAGCGAGGGGCACAGAAGGAAAATGGGGAGACAAGCAGACAAAATCACGGGCACAACGACAATGGGGCAGCGAGGGCACAGAAGGAAAAAGGGGAGAAAGGCAGACAAAATCACGGGCACAACGACAATGGGGCAGCGAGGGGCACAGAAGGAAAAAGGGGAGAAAGGCAGACAAAATCACGGGCACAACGACAATGGGGCAGCGAGGGGCACAGAAGGAAAAAGGGGAGAAAGGCAGACAAAATCACGGGCACAACGACAATGGGGCAGCGAGGGGCACAGAAGGAAAATGGGGAGACAAGCAGACAAAATCACGGGCACAACGACAATGGGGCAGCGAGGGGCACAGAAGGAAAAAGGGGAGAAAGGCAGACAAAATCACGGGCACAACGACAATGGGGCAGCGAGGGGCACAGAAGGAAAAAGGGGAGAAAGGCAGACAAAATCACGTGCGCAACGACAATGGGGCAGCGAGGGGCACAGAAAGGAAAATGGGGAGACAAGCAGACAAAATCACGGGCACAACGACAATGGGGCAGCGAGGGGCACAGAAGGAAAAAGGGGAGAAAGGCAGACAAAATCACGGGCACGACAATGGGGCAGCGAGGGGCACAGAAGGAAAAAGGGGAGAAAGGCAGACAAAATCACGTGCGCAACGACAATGGGGCAGCGAGGGGCACAGAAAGGAAAATGGGGAGACAAGCAGAAAATACGGGCACCAGGGCCACAAGCGGAGGGCGATCTTACCTGCAGAAGCAGCGGGCGGACAACACAGGCGGAGCTGTGTGGTGGGGGAGCGACCTACCTGGCAAGGTAAGATCGCCCTCCGCTTGTGGCCCCGGTGCCCGTATTTTCGGCTACAAATCAAGCTCAGCACTCTGCGCTCCGGGCACAGGCATCAGGCAACTCCAGAACAGGTTACTTATTTTTACCAGGGCAGCATGAGCAAAAGAGATGTGTTGTAAATATGGTGCATCTTTGTTCAATGAGCTTTCTTGCAAATGAGGGGGTTGAGTGCAATGGCAATGTATTTAGAATGTTCATTGAGGCGGCACAGCGCCTCCTCCTCTGCAGCCGCGAAATGCGTCTGGGGCTGAGAGGGGTTCCTGTTGTGCTGCCTGTACACAAGCGTGAGCCCTGCAGTGGCGTAGAGGTCGCCATGTTGCCGTCGGAAGGCAAAAGGCTGCAGCATATCTGAGGGGGAGGGGCCCGGGAAATAAACCGCCCAGCAATCAGGCGCTCTAAATCTCCTCATGTGATACTCGCCTCGGGGAGGGAGCAAGAAGCGCCGAAGCAGCATTAATTAACAGGAGAAGGAAAGTAAAACAAAACAAGCCCGGGAGTGGTCCGCGCCCACGCGCGCGCTGCAAGGAATTTAAGGAATGCAGCTGCCACTCTGCGCGCCGATGCTCGCTCCCGTAAGCAAAAGGCTGTGGGAGTGAACATTTGGAAAAGAGGTGGGACATGCGCCCGCCTTTACCCATTTGCAGCCTCCCATTTGAAATTGACACAGCCAACAGCCAACCAAATGCGTGGGGGGAGTCAGACCCACACAGAAAAGTTTATAGTGATTACATGAAGCCTAGGTGCGACCTAAACAAGCATTGGCATAGCCAATAGGTCTCGCCTTTGGGACCTTATAAGTTTTTAGCAAGTCAGTTCCAGGGTGAAGAGGAGGCAGGGGTGAGAACAGAGAAAAGGAAGTCAGCCCTGAGGTGAAGATGGGGATGGGGTAAGAACAGCGGAACAGCTGGTCAGTGTGTGGGTGAAGAGGATGGTTGTCAATAGAGGAGAATGTGAAGAAAAAAAACGAAGAAAGGGTGGTAGCGCTGGAGTGAACCCAGGGCAGTATGTGTGGAGACTAGTGAACAGAAATGTAGTAGTATGTCAGAGTAAAAGGGGGGGGGGGCGACACAGAAATGGAAGGGCACTTGTGAAAGTGAAGAGGAGGCAGCGGGACATTATTACATCGAAAATAATCACAGGGATTAGAGGTTAAAAATACTCAATATGACGACACCTCCAACTTTAGTCCGCGGACGTTTAAAGAAATGCGTGTTCAAGTATGAAATAAAAAGGCCGGCAATTTGTTCACAAGAAAGCGCTAAGGCTGCAATTTGCTCCCCCAGCGGGCAGAAGGCATGGTTTCTCGACCAAGCGGTGTCTGTGACTTGCAGATCTGCAGACACAGACAACATAGCTGCCCAGGTTTCAGATTGCTATGTGTGACATTTTCATAATGTAAGCTGAATTATGAGTGACATTTTAGCAACTAAGAGTGACACTTTCCCGTGAGAAAAATCAAGCAATTGGGACAAGTGAAACATATTAATGAAACCAATTAGAGCAATGAGAAACTTTAAGAAGATTTTTTAAACTGCTACAAAGCACCAGAAATGGAAGGGAACTAAGGAAGCAAAGAGGTGGTAAGGGTCTTGCTGAGTGTGAAAGAAGCATTCGACCTCCCTGGTGGAAAGACTGAGCAACATGGATAATGCACGACCGAGAGTGCCTGCTTCTAAGCACTAACATCGGACACAAAAAAACAGACCAAAGACTGGGAAGTATAAAGCGACCGGAAATAACTGTTTTTAAAGATATATTTCTTTCAAATATATTTATCCAATTGGTGGGACTCTGAGAGGGGCGCAAATGGGGCACTCCTCGTCATAAAACATGATATAAATCAAGGATTAGTGGTAAATCTGCTGCACTCGTGTATGAGAATAACAGCATACTTTTAAAATACATTTTATAAAACATGCCTCGGGTGCGAATACCCAATTGGGACACTTCTTGTTAAAAACATGTTCGCTGTAACAGATTAGGTTTGGCAAATATGTTGCGCTCCGGATTGGAAATCACAAGGAAATAAACAGCACTGTAAAATGCAGACGTAACCTTCAATACGGTATAAAGTCAGTTATTTTAAGTTTTCCGTTTAAAATGCAGCAATCCTACATCAAGAACACTTGCTGCATAACAGCCATCTGCTGGTTAGGAAGGAGCCTGAAATCTAATTAGTTGTTTGAATTCTGAATCTGCATGCTTTTGCTCTTGGTAGCCACAGCAAACAACAAAACACAGACCCTAGAAGCAGCAGAGCCCGCGAAATGTCCCAAGAACCCGCCCGCCTACATGTCCTTCTTAACAACAACTCACTTCGCTGTATAAGACGAAAAGCTAAGCCTCCTCCGGCCATCCTGCACACATTCAACGACCCTGGCTTGAACACACAAAATATCATTCACAGCTACGTATGCTGACACTGTGCACCGCACTAAAGCGTCCCCCCTCAGAAACGCCGCCCGAGAGAAAGCTTCCGCCTATCTGGGGACCTCTGTACACATGGTGGCAAAATGATACTCGGCAACCTAGTTCAGAAGAGCTAAAAAAAGCAGTAGGTGATTGTAAACATTCCTCAGATGCATATGTTGTTATTCTAGTTATGTGACGCAAACGTACAACTCAACATTATTAGGCAATCTTGATTAATGTTTTAGTTAAAGAGGTTATTATTGTAAAATAAAATTTCGACTTCGTCTCAATTTACAAATCATACGGATTAAGCATTTGTCATTTACAGCAGGGGATGGGGCCTGCGACTTCTTGGAAACACTGAGCATATCCCATGTAAATCAGAGAGACACAAAGGAGGCGGGGGGCGGGGAGAGGCGGGAGGTAGGCCGAAGGAGCGGGAGGTGGGCTGAGGGGAGCTGGGAGGAAGACACTCAAGGAGGGAGAGTGGAGAGAGATCAGGAGAGAGAAGCCAGGTGGAAAGGAGACAGAACTGAGGGTTGGGAAGGCGCCAAGCACTGGGGAGAGAGCACAGCAGAGGGAGAAAGAAATCAGAGGAAAAGAGGGAGGGGAGGGTAAACAGCATGAGAAAGTCTGATCATGAAGCTGCGAGTGAGAGGGCCAGCTTTGAGCATCCTCCAAGGCATGTTACTCTCATGGATTACAAAAGTTAAAGGTCATATTTGTTGAGGCCCATATACAGGAAATTCCATCTGATCTATGGTAGACTCAATCCCCACCACCCGTTCCACAAATTGTATTTCAACGCATCCCACCACCCCCTCTTATACTCGCCATCACTTACAAAGCGCTCTGAGGCCCCGTAGGGAAGTTTTCTGCACTCCACAAAAGCCCAAATTAAAAGAACAAGGAAGTCAGTAAAAAGGCAAAAGAAACCAGCGCCTGGGCGTTTATCGGCTCCAGTGAGGGGACGAGCGAGCACATGACATCCTAAAAGTATAAAGAGATGCAGCAACATTGTGGTCTTGGAAGACAGGAGAAAAGGACTAAAATAAGTTTGAGAGGACCAGCATACGGCAAGCCAAACGCTTAAAGAAGAGGCAACATTAACCAGCATGTGATATTCAAGGGACAAGAAAGTAAGAAGCAACAGCTTTCGAGGGAAAAAAACACATACACCAAAAAGAAACAATACCTCCAAAGCAGCCAGGAACCCTTGCATTGCAGTCCATCAGACCAAATAACAGAAAATCAAGGGAAGCCGTAGGAATACATGGCTGTAAAATAAACCCCAGCAATGACTAACAAGCGCGCGCGCGCTGAAAGTTTTCAACAAAAAAAAAGGGCGTGCAGGCTGCAGCAGTAGGGACGTCAGAGAGGGAGAGAGAGGCGGAGGGGTGCACCCGCGAGTGGTGCGCGCGCGCTTGGAAGAGCAGTCTGCTCATTTTCAAGCACTGCACTCGTGCTTGTGGCGCGCCCCTGCTCGCTCCCGCAAGGTGGATGCCGCCACAAGCACGAGTGCAGTGCTTGAAAATGACCAGAGCGACGGCTAAAGGTCCTCCTATGCAACGCATGCACGCTGCGTAGGCGAGACCTAAAAATGGATAACTAACAATACAATGAGAAAAAAAATGAAAATTTGGTACCTATAGGTGCATATGTCAATAAAAATTAATACCATTATAAAAGATGCCCGAATTCTAATTAATCAACCTTAATCAGAGTTGTCTGATTTGAAAGATGTGAATGCATAAAGTGAATTTTATGCAACCATATATTGTGTATGTTGTATCTCATAGAACGAGCAGACAGACGCACAGAGAGTGAGGTACAGGAGATTTTAGGACCACATGTATAGAAAGAGAACCTACAAGATGGAGACCTATTTCTTGGACTGGCACAACAGCCATTTTGGCAGCCTATGTACTTGCGTAACTGCGCTGAGCAGTCCAGGCCTCCTGGACCACAGGTGTGGAAAAAGGGGCTCTTGACATACAAGAAGATCCCTGGAAAGCCGTTCATCAGGGGGCTGTTTTGCGTTCTTGCCCCGCAAGGCCCTCAAGCATTGGCTGTAAGTGAACCTCACAGAATTTTCTCTCTTGTTCCCTAGATAAGGAGAGCCCTTCCTTAAAGGAGCCATGGTCAGCTCCTTTGGTGATTTGTAGACTTGCGTAAAAGTTCAGTAGTGTGAAATGTTGCATTTTGTTGTAAATTCGCATGACTTGTAATGCACAATATCATGTGAGTGGCAGTTTAATGCATCAGAAGTAGCGTCTGCATTAAATCAACTTGCAGAGCTGCAAATAACTGCTAGGTCCAAGAGAAACCTTAGTGCTCACAGTTCATTGTTCAGGAGAACAGCTTAGAAATGCCAAGAGATTTTTCTGTTCGGGCAGAAACTTTAGTTTATTTACTTGTAGCCTGTCTTGCAAGGCCTTCCAGTGCTCTAACCCCATTTGGTGCAATAAGCAACCATTAGATGTTTCTCTACATAAAACAAATGCGCTGGAAATGGTGAAGGGGTAACCGGTGATAGCATATATCCAAGGAAAGCTAAACTTACTTGCCCTTCACCCTGACCTATCCACAGGAACTAGCATTATAATATTAGTGACACGATGGAATCATGTTTTATTACACAACTTTGTAACGCTGAAGACATTAAAGAAAGTGCTGTTGTCAAAACACCTCAAAATTCTAGAGTTGAATTAATTGGGAAAACCACACATTCTCACACAGGTTAGCGGAAGCGTACGTGCCACCATAGTTAAAGATGACACAGTGCTCCATATCGGTACCCATTTGGTGGCGGTTGGTCAAAGCGGAGGATCCCAACACAAATGGAGTTTGATTTCACACGGAAACTGCTCCATGAGCAACTTTAGCCACTAAAACAAAACCGTGTCTGAAAAACAGTTCACTGCATTTGGCCGGTGTATGTTGTGCTCACCTCAATTTGGTGCCTCTCATTGTGTTTTTCATTAAGCTATTTTGGGCACATAAATGGAAAATAAGCTTGCACTGAATCTGCATCAATTCTGCGTTCTTGCACTAATTATTTTAAACAAAAACAATCTTTTTTTTTTTTTTTCGTTTTCGTTTTTTGAAGCATCATCCCCGTTGTCTGCTATTTATTTACCCATTGGCTGCTATTTATTTACCCATATGAAGTGCCTCTGCAACCTCCTATCCCCACCAGCCTTCGCTCTTTCTTGGTCCCCACAACCACCAGTATAAAGCCCTTCCCCAGCCCTGCCTCCCAGGACTCTCTTCCGTGTTTTTCCATATATTTCACAGGAGCAAAGCTTCCCCTGCTGTTCTTGGCCCCTCCAGCCCTTTGCCAAAGGCAGAAGCGTGCCTTGCTTTGCCATTTGTTTACCTGCAGGCTAGTTCACCCCCTATCCGTGTGAAAGGGCCAGGAGTGGTTTTATTCCCTAATCCCATGCTTTGCCAAAGGTTGGGGCTGCAGTCAATGTACTGAAAGGGTTCTTCCTGCTTACACACTGTCTTATGATTGCTTGGTGCCATTGACGTCCATTACTGCCTGTGGGTGTTGATGCTCATTACTGCTTTGGCCCAGTAAGGCTCCCTAAACGTGGAGCCATTGAAGCTCATTTCCTCTCGTCATTGTGTTGTTACTGCTTGGTGCTGTCGATGCTTATTAACTGGGGCTATTGAGAGTTGGTGCCGCCTACATCTATTAACCTTTAGCGCTGCATGTCAGCATTGATTTTCATTATTGCCTTGTGGCCAGTATCGATGCTTCTTGATAGCTTCAAACACGTGCAGTCCAGTCTTATTGCTTATGACACTGACCCTCTCTTAGGCTCGTTATTGCCACAAGGGGTGAATGCTCATTACTTTCCATGAACACTTCCTGAGGCCATTGATGTTCATTACTCTAAGGCGCCATACCTGCCTATGAATTTATTGGGCCAGACTTTAAAGTTTAGGGCTACTAATGCTTAATAATGCTAGTTCCAGTCAGGATAACTATTGACTGGGTCCATTAGTACTTGGAGCGAAATGGTGTTAATGGCCATTAATGCTTTTTAATTCAGAGGTCATGTGCGGGCCGTCCTTAAAGGGGAATATTTGATCCTCGTTTAGGCCTGAATGCATTCACGCTCAGGCATTGTGTTTTGAACTACAAAAACATGTCATTCACAAAGAATTTTTACTTCACATTTAAACAGGTGACTCATGTCAACAACAAAACAATACTAAATAAAGCAGGTATTGAATGGTAGTGGTAACAATTTTACCTAACCGAATTTTAAATAGGGAGCTACCATCATGTTCGTTTAGGTCTTCCATCATATGTGAGGGTGCCACTTAGTGTGTTCAAGTGCTGCCAGGGTGTGCTTCCAGTCTATTTATTTGATTGGGGTGTCGTCTTAATTCTTGTTGTGCTGCCATTCTGTTCTTTGGGTGTGTTGTCATTGTTTACCTTGAATAGTCTACCATTATATACTCTGAATGGCCGATCACTGCATACCTTTGGTGTGCTGCCGTTTTATGTCTCGCGGTGTTCTGCCATTGTATGTTTCGTGTGTACTACTGTTGTATATCTCGCCTGCACTGGCATTGTATGTTTCGCGCGTGCTGCGCTGGCACGTCTCGCGCGTGCTGCGCTGGCACGTCTCGCGCGTGCTGCGCTGGCACGTCTCGCGCCTGCCGCCGTGGCACGTCTCGCGCCTGCCGCCGTGGCACGTCTCGCGCCTGCCACTATAGTATGCCTCAGTCTACCGCTGCATACCTTTGGTGTGCTGCTGTTTTATGTCTTGCATGTTCTGCCATTGTATGTCTCATGTTTGCTACAGTTTTATATCTCAAGTGAGCTGGCATTGTATGTCTCGCCTGTGCTGGCGTTGTATGTCTCGCCTGTGCTGGCGTTGTATGTCTCGCCTGTGCTGGCGTTGTATGTCTTGCCTGTGCTGGCGTTGTATGTCTCGCCTGTTCTGCCGCTGTACGTCTGGGGGTGTGCCGCCGCTGTACGTCTGGGGTACACTGTCATGGTATACCTTTGATGGGCTGTCATGGTATGCCTCACGTGCCCTGCTATAGTATGCCTCTGGTGCACTGCCATGGTACACCTCATAGTTTTCGTGTCCTCTAGTGAAGCTACCTTCGGATTAGGCAAGGATGCAAAGAGGTACACTCAAAAAGAGAAAAAATACCTTGAACAGTGGCTCTCCAGTCAAAAGCAAAGATTTTATGAAAATCTGCAACTGTCTTTCCCGCTCGTATCATACCAGTGCATACAAGTACTTTAGAGAGGGTGCCTTGCTGTTAGTGAGTATACTCGCATTGCTTTAGGATGACAAAGAACTCGCCTGTCTTAAATGTTCTCATACTGCAAACTATCATTCCAGTACCTGTAAGAAGAGATTTTCTACTATCTTTAGACGGGTGTTGGCCCACTCTCCATCAAACCGGGTGTTTGGAGAGCGTGCGTTGTCCTATGATAAAGCATGACACCTGGTGGTGTGTGAGGACAACCAGTTACATTTTTGTGTATGTCCAACACTCCTGAGTAGTGTTGGGAGAGAGCAAAAGACACACAATTGATGGACGGAATGCAGAACAAATCAAAACATTCACCCCCAGTCAAGAGATCTGGGTTAAATCCATCATTCTTTTGCTCACCATGCCACCCCAGTTTAGACCTGGCCATATGCAAATCAGTCTTGACCCTGTGCCTCATGGGAACAGTCCAGCCCGAACTGCCAAGCCAGGTCCTCCCTGGACTGGAAACAAGCATCCTAGGACCGGTTTCGGGGTTTCACCCCTCTTCAGCCAGGATAGCTTGAATCCAGTGGCACAGTGAGCCCAGGACCCACGTCTGGGCATACCTGGCGCACTTAGGGCGAGAAAGCAAAAGACACACAATTGATGGACGGAATGCTGGACAAATCAAAACATTCACCCCCAGTCAAGAGATCTGGGTTAAATCCATCATTCTTTTGCTCACCATGCCACCCAAGTTTAGACCTGGCCATATGCAAATCAGTCTTGACCCTGTGCCTCATGGGAACAGTCCAGCCCGAGCTGCCAAGCCAGGTCCTCCCTGGACCGGAAACAAGCATCCTAGGACCGGTTTCGGGGTTTCACCCCTCTTCAGCCAGGATAGCTTGATTCCAGTGGCACAGTTCTTTTTGCATTTGTCACCCCGAGTGGGACGGGTATGCCCAGACGTGGGTCCCGTGCTCTCCATGCCACTGGAGTCAAGCTATCCTGGCTGATGAGGGCTGAAAACCCGAAACCGGTCCTAGGATGCTTGTTTCCAGTCCAGGGAGGACCTGGCCTGGCAGTTCGGGCTGGACTGTTCCCATTGGGCGCAGGGTCAAGACTGATTTGCATATGGCTGGGTCCAAACTGGAATGGCATGGTGAGCAAAAAAACGGATGGATTTAGGCCCAGATCTCAGTACTGGGGTGAATGTATGACATTGTTCTGCATTCTGTCCATCAATTGTTCTTTTTGCATTTGTCACCCCGAGTGGGACGGGTATGCCCAGACGTGGGTCCCGTGCTCTCCATGCCACTGGAGTCAAGCTATCCTGGCTGATGAGGGTCCCGTGCTCTCCATGCCACTGGAGTCAAGCTATCCTGGTTGATGAGGATCCCTTGCTCTCCATGCCACTGGAGTCCAGCTATCCTGGCTGATGAGGAGCATATGGCTGAGTTCAAACTGGAATGGCATGGTGAGCAAAAAAACGATGGATTTAGGACCAGATCTCTGTACTGGGGTGAATGTATGACATTGTTCTGCATTCTGTCCATCAACTGTTGTTTTTGCATTTGTCACCCCGAGTGGGACGGGTATGCCCAGACGTGGGTCCCGTGCTCTCCATGCCACTGGAGTCAAGCTAGCCTGGCTGATGAGGGGTGAAACCCCGAAACCAGTCCTAGGATGCTTGTGTCCAGTCCAGGGAGGACCTGGCTTGGCAGTTCGGGCTGGACTGTTCCCATGAGGCACAGGGTCAAGACTGATTTGCATATGGCTGGGTTCAAACTGGAATGGCATGGTGAGCAAAAAAACGATGGATTTAGGCCCAGATCTCTGTACTGGGGTGAATGTATGACATTGTTCTGCATTCTGTCCATCAACTGTTGTTTTTGTAGTGTTGGGAGAGATACATTAACGTATTTGGAAATAATTCTCGGGTAACTTATCTTGTGTACTTATGTTTTTATAAAGTGCCACGTACCAACTTTAGATCACTTCAAAATACATGACTACATATACTCAATGTTATCAGCTTATTGACATATTTATTGCAGAGCTCAATGAAGTTGTCTAAATAGTTAGCATAGTTGATACAAGACCGATAGTTAACCTATTGAGCACCTAAGAGTCTGGGGAAATGTTATGAATGTAAATTGCTCTTACGGTAGAAAATTCTCTATATGCAATAAGAAATGTGCCTTTTAAGTCCCCCTGCAATAACTTAGCCATACAAAGGATATCGAAATTGGCCACTATGTCATTTAAATAACAATTTTTTTATCGAAAAACTTAGTTTCCACAAAAAATGCATTTCATTTCATCTTATTAATCCCCTGTTGAGCCACATTGATTCATAAAAAAAATAGCCTGTTAGTGCTGGAGCATGGGGTTCAGTTCGTCACTTACTCATCCACAAGAACCCTATGTACTTCTCAGGTCTATAGATCTATGTTGTCAGCTGAGACGTCAAATTAAATCTCAACATAAATCATTACCAATCATCATTACTTTAGTTTAATCAATAAAAAGAGTTTAGTTGAGGTAAAGGGTTTTATTTCATCTCTTTTTGTAATTCATTTGTTTATTAAAGTATTTTCCCCAGTAATCATTAGTTAAGGTTAACAATCAACAAATCGAGAATTAGTGGTAAGATGAATCAGTTCGGCAAAAATAAGCGTTTACAAAATTAATATAACAATCGTGTTCCATTAAAAAATGTCCCTATTCTAAACTAAGGTTGAGGTAAATATGGAAGGGATGACAGGATGTAGGTGCCATTCCAGAACCCAAAAGGAGTTCCGGTGATAGAAATGGAGCATAAGAATAATTTTGCTGAATAATCTGGAAAGTATTCTCATCTCAACTAACAGCAGATCAAGGAATGACTAAGACTTCCCATAAAGAGATGTCCGCAAAACTCAGTACAGTCTCCTCTCAGAGAGTCGGGGGGGAAAAAAGATGTCAGTCTGCTCTGGATGAAAGCTGCTTCTGAAATAAATCTGCCTCAGCTTCTCTCTGGATCGAATCTGCCTAACTAACTAGGAACACATACTGATATATAAAACATGTTTTTTCTATTGTAACATTTATATTCTTTTTCTTCTTCACGTTGACCGTTAAGATTTCAGCACGGTCCTGGGAACAGGTCTACTCCCCATCTTCTCACAAGAGTACAATTGTCTTTTAACCATGTGTCCTTCAATGTTGCGGGCATATCTTTTCTTGTTTGTAATATAGTCTTCCCATGAATCATCCCCCCTGCCTTCTCCACGTTCTGTGGTGTGAACCTCACTATGAGTCATCTAGTACAGCAAATGTCTGTTCATTGACTAATAAAAAGTAGCTTTCAAAGTTACAACATCTGCAGCCAAGAGAAGAAAGACATCTTGCACAGTTGTTGGTTAAAGTGAAAAATAAGCATTTCAGTATTAATGGGCTTCCGCATTAAACCATTGGGTCAATACATATGTCAACTTAAAATAAAATCCAGGCCTCCTTCCTCCGTTACAGGCTTATAGGTTCTAAGTATAGTTGTCTACTACTATTTCCGCATTAAACATGCTTTATTTTAAACATGAATTCGGCACAACGTATTTTTAATAAGGCATTTTGTAATTAAATTCCCTCTAGCATTAGCAACAGAAGATGGGGCACTTATCAGCCAGCCCAACCAAGTTTACATTGTTTCAGGATCGGATGAATACCCTATTTTTGTCCGTTCCATCCAGTTCCCCCTTATACCATAGCATACTTTTGGGGACATCCTTTAGCCCTTTATATGGGACGTTCAAGAGTCCTACAACGTTCCATTCTCCTGGCCCATTCCTCAACATTCCTGTCTCACTAGTGTTTGGATATGTCTCGCTTAGCAGTAACCAGTCCCAGGTGTATTAATGCTAATTTATATCTATGCATGTCAGTTCCTACATAACGAAGTGCAAATTTAGGCATTTCTTTCTATTATTCAGCTGTCAACTTCTCCAAAAGTAGCACAAATTCCACTCCAATATATTTAAATTCATGGGCAGGTTCAGACAGTCTGCCACCTGTCCTCCACATTTAAGTAAGAAGGAATGGCTACTATAGCAAAGAGCCATAGCTTATGTAATGTATACTCTGTGTAAATATTTAAGTTGAATGATTCGCAATTGGGTAGCGACTGCAAGCTCCCTTTGGGCCATCCTGGCATTCTGCCATTACTCATCTTGAAGATTTCCAGAGTCCCTTTTCCCCCACGTCACTCGTAAAGTACTAAAACTGTAAGGGGAGTGAATCATGATTGACCTAAATAAGGCAGAAATCTGCAACTTACCCATGTCCCATCAGAAATGTTCCTTTAAACAGACGAATGTCGGGGAGATCCACCATATTCTTTGCATGGGGAAAGAGGGTGTGCCTAATCAACAGGAACCCCAAAAATTGGCTTTTCTGCATGTCAAAGTTTACTCTCAGCTCTTCAAAGTAAAGTTAGTGCATACTCGCCATAGCATCTCCCAACTTAGATATTCCCATGGCATCCCAGCCATTAAAGCTCTGCAACACATGCACCTTTCTGCGCCCCAGCAATGATGGAGGTTTTCGTTAATCTTCGGGACAACTCATTGTCTTGCAGGATGCTATATTTTCAGCACTGTAACCAAGGATGAGGGCATGTCTGGACCTCATCTTTCGTCATATATATAGTGCAGGGGGTGTCACACTTCCCCCCCCCAAATGATCTGTCATTCTGTATCATAGGCGATAGTGTCATTTAACCATTCAGTAATTACGATAGCGGTAGTAGGTGTGTATGTTTCTCCTATATCACCATTATACTGAGATTTATAACATTTTACTATGGGAGTATGTGGATTCCTGCCCTCCCACAAAAAATCCTGCACCAAGACCTCAAGCGGGAGAAGTTGTTGCATGGACTCTCGAATAGGTAGTTCTGATATAGGTACAGGGTACGTGGCATGGCTATCATCTTGAAAATGGACGCTTTGCCCATGAAGGACAGTGACCAGGGAGACTAATATGCAAGATCTGCGCTTTCCCTGTCCAACTGGGTCCGTATTGTTTGTTTTTCTTGGCAGAGGTCTCTCCTTTGCTGTATTGACACCTAAGTATCTGAAAACCTCTCTTGTTAACATCAGACGTAAAAGGCCATTGCAGTTCCGACTCCGATGCCCTCAGTGCATATACATTAGTCTTACTGAAGTTGATCTTCAGGAAATATACAAAGAACTTGTATTGATTTGGCACAAGACCATGTTGTTCCTGGAGGTAAACGAGCAATTCATCTGCATAAATAGCTACTCTGTATGACAGCATTGGCGACCACGCAAATCCTTTCACTAGTCTGCCTGATCCACTCCACTAGTGGTTCAAATGCTATAGTATATTCCCCTCTGGCATGAGTAGTATACCAGTTGTCTCCATCTCTGGTGTTCCGTCCCAGCGCCAAGATGCTCCTTGGAGTGATAGTTGCGCTACACAAGTTTCCATTTACATTACATTTACATAAACAGTAGTGGCAACATGGGGCAGCTCTGGTGGGTGTCCCTTAGAACAGGACATGTTTGAGATACCTTACCCCCAACACTCACTGTGGTTTTCATGTTTGTGTACAGTAGGCAGGTATATTTAACAAAATGGGAATCAAAATTAATCTTTTCAAGAAGTTCAAATATATAGTCCCATTCTTTTGAGTCAAAGACCTTCCCAAAATCATCTACCAATAAGAGTGCTAATGGGCTGTCCAAATGAGGGGATAGCATGAAGGCATTATGAAGGCTTTTAATGTTATGACAGGTAGCACATAGAGGCCTCATTCTGTTTTGATTAGGGTGTATGACTAATTTGATCACTTTAGTGTGACATGTGGCCATGGCTTTAGAAATCATTTTGGCTTTAATATTTATTAAAGAGATCTGGTAATAAGAGAGAAGGTGTGCGTGCAATTTGGGCTTGGGTATTATAACAGTTTCAGCCATGTGCAGGTCAGCAGGCAACTCTCTGCATTACAGCACTTTGTCGAACATAACTTTAAAGGAGGGACGGGCATAATTCCCTTTACCACCAATTTGAATAGTTTGGCAGGGAATCCATTTGGCTTGGTGTCTTTCCCTCCTGAACCGACTAAAGGGCAGAGGACAATTTGTCTCCACCTATCTCCTTTTCCAAAAACCCCTTTTCATCAGTTGTGACAGAAGGCGAATAAGAGCTCCTGCCATGATATGGGGTCAAAGTTCATAGTTCAACTTGTTGTACAGAAAGTAGCAAAGGCCTATCTGATATGGCCTGCATGGTGTCTTTCTCTGCATTGTGTCCTCCAGGGACCCTCTTATGACAAAGTCTGTGCAGGGCAGCCCAACATGGCCTCACCAAGCACAATTTGGGGATAATCTAGATCTATTAGAGGTCATGTTTGTGAGATGTTTAAGCAGTTAGTATTAGTTATATTTTGCACCTCCATTTTCAGCAAGATTGCTCTAAGACAGGACGCTTCCCCTTCCTCTGTCTTGTCATATAGTTTATAATTCGTCCTCTAATCATCACCTTGAAGGCCTCCCAGTGTGTACCCGGAGAACTCCGAGTCAGTATTTTTTTAAATTTATTTAACAGAGTTTTATATAGCGCGAACTTGACCCGAATCGGGTATCAGAGCGCTTTACATAGCACCAGTTGCATTACATGAGGACACATTCATATTTTTTTTTTGTTAGGCACGGGGAGATTAAGTGATTTGCCCAGAATCACAGGATGTTCAGCGTCATTGCCGAGACTCGAACCCAGTTCCCCAGATTTGAGGTCGACCGCCCTAGCCGTTAGGCCAACTCCTCTCCCCCAAGTTATTTAAGTTAGAAATAATCACTAACTTTCTAGTTGATTAATTTTTTTAGATTAATGTCAAACAGATGCCAGGCACTCGGTCACCATTACCCCCTTCTAAAGTCTGCACCCGATTAAGTTCCTTTTGCCTGGGGAAGTGGTCCAAGACACCATAAGCGAGCATCTAAACTTGTCTAACAGCAATGTTGGTGTTGAGAATTAGAAAAGAATCTACCATAGAAAATGATATGTGAGCGCCAAACTAGAATGTAATTTATGTTTTCTTCAGATTGAAAGTGGTGCCAGGCATGCTGGTCCTCTCTGAAGGACTGTACCTGTGCCAGACCAGGCTATTTTACAAATTTTACAGACCGTTCACATCACCCCTAAGATTAGATCTGCATTTGGGAGCTGCAAGATAATTGGGCCTAGATATTTCAGGAACAAGGGAGAGAGCGGTAGAGGGGCATATACATTCATAAATGAAACTGGTGTACCCCCACAGCAGGGCCGTAATGGCGACATATTTTCCCAGAAGGTTTATCTGTGTCTTATTTATGGTGATCAGGAATGTAATTCTAAAAAGAAGTGCCACCTTCCGTGATCCCCATTAAAACCCTGCATGTTGCTCCCCCAAACAAACGTGGGCTGCCAGAAAAGGAAGTCTATTAACCAGAAAGTTGGTCTCCTGGAGGAGCACCATGTCAGAATGAGATCTCTTGATAGTCTTCAAATCTGCCCCCTCATGATTTTATGTAACAGGACATTTGCATTCCATGTCAGAATTTTAGTAGATCCAGACTGATTTAGTCGTGTCAGCTGTCATATTGTTTTGGGTTCCCTTCTGCTATGCCAATGCCCTAGCATGTCATTCTGTGTCTTTCCAGTGTGCTAAGGTACAACCATGGATGTACTGCAGTGACATGTATAGCTAATTCTAACATCTGATAGAGACTACTAGCCGCAGATTCCTTAACGTAGAATATCCCCAGGCGTGAGACTGGACCCGGAAAACTTTCTTTGTCCCAGCATCTCTGCGCGCCGGGGGGGCGGCACCACGCGACTCCGCCCTGACGTACTCCGCGGGCGTGACGTCAGCGAGGTCACATAAGCCCCACCCCGGCGCGCTGACATCAGTTTCCTTCTTTTCCGCATGCCACGCGGATCCGGATCGTGTCCCTGGCCTGTTTTCAGGCCTCCTTCTTTTCTTCAACGCTTTGCGTTTTCCTTGAGAACAGTGTGCGAATGCCTTCGGGCTTCAAGACATGCTCGTCTTGCGCGCGCCAGATGTCGGCGACATACCCCCACCCCATTTGTATGTGGTGTTTGGGGGAGCACCATGACTCCACAGACTGCGAGGCTTGTCAGCAGATGAAACCGAAGTCCCGGCGGGAGCGCCGGATGAAACTCCTTTCGGCCCGCATGTCCAGGTCAGCGTCCTCATCGCGTCCGTCCCCCGCGGAAGGGGCCAAGAACCGCCGCTTCCGCCTCCGACATCGTCCTTCCCCGAGGCCGCAGGGGCGTCGCTCGCCTGTTGGTAAGTGTCACAGCTTGTCACCGAGGCCCGGTCCCCGCCCTGTGGGGGGCGCGGGTACTCCGCAGGTCGTGCGGCCTCGTACGTCGTCGCCTTACCCGCCGTTTCCCGGCGCGGGGGCGTCCAGAGTCCGAATGGAGGCCTATGCTGCGGCCCTGCAGGCCTCCTTGGCTCCTCCTCCTCTTCCTGGGACGTCCGCTGATCCCCTGCCTCGTGCGGGGCCTTCTGCGGAGTCGCCGGTGGCTCCGGCGCCGACAAGTTCGGCTTCAGGTCTTGGAGGTGTGGTGTCGGGGTGCGGCCCTACGGGGTTCCCTCCTTCGGCCCACGGCGCCTCTGCCTCGCCGCAAACCCCCGTGGGGGTCCCTGTGGTGTCGCGGGAGGTTGCCGGGACTCGTGGCTTGTCCCCGAGTCTTACTCGGTCCTCTGGGCAGGCTGCGGCCTTGGCCGAGCTGACGCCGCTCAGGCGCCGGCGGCTGTCGGCCCTCGCGGCGCCGCAGGGGCTGGCTAAGGGCCGGGGCGTGTCCCCGGGCCCTCCTCGTCTCTCCACGCAGGCGGCTGCCTCGTCGGCGGTCGAGTCGGCGCCTTTTCGGCGCCGTTCTTAGGCCGCCCCGGCTCCGTCCCCGCCCCGTTCTCCCGCGGCGCGGGTGGTGGTAGAGGTCGTCGCCACGTCCCCTTCGGCGCCGGTCGACGTCGCGCTGGCGCCAGTGGTGGACTCCACGGCGCCGTGCCGACGTCGGGTCGTCGACTCCTCTTCGGAGGCCCCCTCTTCTCCGGAGGTCAGGCAACTTTGTCTCTTCTTCCCCGGAGACGGGACGCCGCGTAGTGGCTTTCTCCCCGGCGACTTCCAAGGAGGGCTCTTCGCCATCCCCGCGCCCACAGTCTTCCCCTGAGGCGCCTCAGGTTCCCCACTCCTCTGTCAGCCCTCCCCTTTCCGGGCTTGGCCGTTTCTTCCTCCGCTTGGGCTGGGGGACGGCCGGCTTAGTGTGCAGCCGTCACCCACGGAGGAGTTGCTCTCCCCACCGCGTTGCCCTACGGAGGCGAGTGCTGCCTTCGCCCGGGCTGTTTCCACGGCCGCTGGGATTTTGCGCATGGGCGACCCAGCTGCATATTTCCCCGCGGACCACTTGCTTGAGGTTCTCCACCAGAGTTCTGGTGGACGGGAGCTGCTTCTTCCCTTCGAAGCTCCGCTCCACAATTCTCTCTTGGGGGGGCCTGGGGGCGTCCTGCCACGGGGGACCCGGTGCCCCAGTCGCTCCTGCACCGCCACCGTCCTGCTCCGCATGATCCTGTCTGTCTTTCCTTCCATCCTTCTACTCGGGGCCCTCTTCTGCAGACGGCCTTTCCTTCCTTGCCTTCCCTTTTGGCCCCTCCATCACGGGAGGCCAGGTGGCTGGATTCCTGGGGGCGTAACATCTTCACTTCCTCCAGTGCTGCCTTGCGGGCGCTCAACACGCTTTGTGTGTTAGCTAGAGACACTTCCAGTTTGTGGGATTCCGTGGAGTCCCTTCTGTCTTGTGCCTCTCAGGAGGGTGCCTCGGTTGATCTGCGGCACCATGTGTTGGATGGCCGAGAGCTGGCCGCGTTTATTCTTCGCTCGGCTCTTGATGTCTCTGAGGCTCTTGGTCGTACTATGTCTTGTTCCGTGGCCCTCCGTCGCCATGCATGGTTAAGGGATAGTGTTTTCCCTGAGAATGTTAGGGAGCGTATGGTGGACCTCCCTTTTGATGGCACTCTTTTGTTTCACGCCCCTGCCGATTCTGCCATTCGGCAGTTCCTTGCGGGGCTTCGTCCTCCTCCTCCTCCTCCTCCTCCTCCTCCCCCTCAGTGAACCTGGACGTCGGACCTCTGGTGTGTTCGGGGAGGTGTTCTCCTGTTGTTTCTTCTGGAGCTTAGTGCTCGGTAGCCCGGTTGTGTGCTCTATGTGGTTGGTGCCCCTTCAGGGTCCTTCGTTTGGCCCTTCGGTGCTGTTGGCTGCTGGTCCGGCCCTCTGTTTTGACTTGTGATTTTGGCTGTTGGTAAAGCCGTGTTGGTCCTCAGATTGGGCCTTCTTGGTATTCTTTGTTGGCTGCTGCTAAGCTGTCTGCGGTTTTGTCCGCAGGTCTTTCTGTTTGCCCTCTGCTGCGGAAATGTTTCCTAAGAGGTGTTCCCATGTCTTTTGGGAAGTAACATGCCCTATGTGGGGTACTTGTAGCTATTGTATAGCTCTGTCATGGGCTGGGACGGTGCGGTTTCGGGTTCCGTGCCCTCCACGGCATCACGGTATACCGCAGGTGCGGTCTCTTTACCTATTCTCTTGGCGGAGTTTGCACGGCGCCCCGCTTGCCCTTCTCCGGGTTCGCTTCATCGCTGCACCAGCCTGGCGTGCTGTCTTCGGCGTTGTGTTGTGGCGCTTCCGCCCTTCTGTCCGGCATTTTGGCCTTGTCCTCTGTCTGGTGTTCCAGGGGGGACTAGCTTTTCTTGGCTTTCTGTGTTCTGGTTGCCGGCTTGGACCGTCCTCCCGGTCTCTCTCTCTCTCTCTTTCTCTTCTGCCTCGTCCCACTTCTTGGTGGGTCGGTGCGTCTCTCTGGCCCGGCTCCTGGCCTTCTCTGGCCTCTTCCTTCGGCTGGCGCCTGTCTTGTTCTGGGTGCACGGCTCCTTGGTGCGGTCTCCTGCTGGCTGCGCATGCCTGCTTGTTCTGGTCCGCCGATGTGGCCCTTGGTGTGTTTCCTTGTGCCCCTGTCTCTTGTTCTGCTGGGGCTTTGCGCACCTGTGCCTTTCCCCTTACGCCTGCGGTTCTTGGCTGTGGAGCCGTTTCTGCCTTCTCCGCTGCCCTGAGGCTGGTGGCTGTCCAGCTGTCCCCCGTCGCTGGGTGTCTGTGTGTTTTCCTCCGGCGGGCTCTGCCTCTGGTTCTACCTCTTCTCCTTGGCGTTGGGATGGTTCTTTTCATCCTGGGTGCTCCTCTGCGGCTGTCCGTCCCTCGGAGGTTTTCTAAGCAGTTGTTCCTTGGATGGGTTTGGGGTCTCCTGGTCTTCCCTTCGCCTTGTCCTTGCTTTCCTCTGCTTGGTGGGGGCTGGGCCGCCCTTCTTGTCCCTGTGACGCATCCCCTGCTGGGGCTCTGTGTTTCTTTCTACTGGGGACGTTCTCTCGCAGGCCCTCCTCCCCTCTGGGTATGGCTAGGGTATCTATTCTACGTTAAGGAATCTGCGGCTAGTAGTCTCTATCAGATGTACAAGTTACCTTCGGTAACGATGTATCTTGTAGAGACGATTCTAGCCGCAGATTCCTTCACGACCCGCCCTTCCTCCCCGTTCTGCGAGGACCTTCAGCTTGGTTTTCTGCACTCGCCTCCCTTCGGGTGGCTTGTTTTCTGTGGTGTCCTCTCGCTTCCTCCCGGACAGGATGCCTCGTTTTGCTTGATTATTCCACCCCCCTTTCTTTCTCATGCAGGGTAGTTTGGTATCTGTGTGCCTCTGCCTCCCTCCGCCTGGTTTCTCTCCAGCGTAGGGGCCTACTTTCATTCTTCTCCTTTTACTTGCTTGGGGTTTCTGCTCCCTTCGCAGTCCTCTAAGTTGGGGGTTCTTTTGCCTGTCCCTCGGCCTTTCGCTCCTTTCAGGGGTTCCGGCCCTCCTTGATGGTGTAGTCTGGGGGTGGATTGCTGTTACTCCTCTGTTCCGGGCTTGTGCCCTTCTCTGTTATGGCTTGTGCTTGCAGGCTCTCTCTTCTACTATGGCGTTGTCCACATGCTTTCTGCCTCCAGGGTGGATGTGGCCTTGGCTTGCACGGTTGTTCCTCAGCGCGGTGTTCTGCTCTCTCCCTGCTATGGCTTCACTGCTATGGTTTCTTGGTACCATAGTGCTTGGCACTTTTCCAACTGGTGCTGTTCCTCACCTTTGGTTTCTCTCTTTTGTATTTGCTGCTTTTTCGCACACTGTTCCCATACTCTACACAGTTTTGTTTGTGATGGCTCCGCGTTGTGGCGCGGAAAAGTTCTCCAAAGAAAACTGATGTCAGTGCGCCGGGGTGGGGCTTCTGTGACCTCGCAGACGTCACGCCCGCGGATTACGTCAGGGCGGAGTCGCGTGGTGCCGCCCCCCGGCGCGCAGAGATGCTGGGACAAAGAAAGTTTTCTGGGTCCAGACTCACGCCTGGGGATATTCTATGTTAAGGAATCTGCGGCTAGAATCGTCTCTACAAGATACATCGTTACCGAAGGTAAGTAACTTGTACACTATTACTGTGAATCCCTATCTCTTCCCCCCTCCCTGTACTTCCAAAACTTGAAGTATCTGGCATTTGAGCCATCACTGTTTTGTCTCAGGTACCAGAAGAACCCTAGATGTCCCCTAATGGAAAATACCCCCACCATTTAAAAAACAAGTGATCCTACCACCAATTTAATATCAACTGGATGATTCACCAATGTACGTGCACATTTTCCCTCCACAAGGAATGCACCAAATTTCAGTTATTAACCACCTCTCTCCACTCTGTGTGGGAAGAGTCATTAAATATAATTTGCAGGGCAAGCACAGAAGCAATCTTGACTTCGTGTATCTAATATATTCACTCCCTCTCATTTTGAGCCAGTAATCCGACCACACTCACCTCCCACACCAACACACATCTCTTCAAACTCGTTTACACAATGGGTACACATGAAAAAGGTGAGAAAGTGGATGTGTCTGGTGACATTCTAGTCTCCTCCGTTGATGGGTCTCTGTTAGCCACAGGATCACTCACCAAATCCGTCTTCATGTGTTCTTCATTGCTGCCGTGCAGATTTCCATTTCCATCATAGTTTCTGTCAATCAAGAGATGTTGGTCACTCATGGCCTTCGGGATCCTTCCTTTATGAGTTTTAAGTTCTCTAGTTCTGACAGCACTTCGTTTTCTGCTATTTCGACTGTGCAAGTCTCTGGAAGATATTGCAACCCCCTTTTTAGGTCTCGCCTAGCGTTGCAGCGCATGCGCTGCTCGCTCGGCGAGAGATATTGTGGATGAGGGGTTTTCAGAAGGGGACTCAAAGCCCCGCCCCTCATTTTCATTGGCTTGTGTCACCGTTTATGCTAAACGGTGGCCTGCCATTGGAAATGGGGTATTTTTGTTGCCGCCCTTTCGCCTTTTCGTCCGGCCCATCCGGACTGGCTCGTCTGCTTTGCGGCTGTCGCAAAGCAATTTCTTATCTTTATTAGGGGGCCATATGTTTTCACTCAGCCGCGTGTTTATTTTTGCATCGCGCTTTCACTTAAAGTGAAAGTGAAAGCGCGATGCAAATATAAACACGCGGCTGCCTTCCCGCAATGCTTGTTCTTTTTAATGTGAGCGGGTGTGCTCTGAGACATACATAAATCACTGCCACCTTCTCCTGTGTGCGGAGTCAGGCGTTTTGATGCACAAACACGCGGATTGCTCCGTGACCTTTAATGAATAATACAGCAACTCATTTGCATGCAGAGGCGCTCTCCCTTCCGGATCAGCACTGTCATTGTAAGCGCCCAGATCCCACCTCCCCTGCGTGCACCATTATGCTTGGGAGCTCACCAGATGCCAAGCACGACCCTCAGCAACGCCCCAGAGAGAGGGTCCTGTTACCCGGCTGGGGCTCCCACGGTGTCCAGAGGTTACACTGCGCCTCTCTGAGTCGAGTGGTATGCTGGGGTGTTGCTAAAGTGTAGGATTTGATTATCGTCTTGTACACTTCAGAACCTCTGTAGGGCAGTGGCGTGGTAAGCAAGACATGCTCTCCAATGCAAAGAAGGACTATGGAGTCCCTGTGCCCCTGTTGGGAAGTAAACCACAGTCATGATTTGGGTGAAGTGGGGGCACACTTACCTCGGCCCGATGCCTCCACTACCACCCCACCCTGTGCCCACCCTGTGCCCACCCTGCCTTACTGATAGCTACGCCCTGGGTGACGAAACCTGTGGGACCCACCCCGAAAGCATTGCTGGTTTTGTTCTGCTCTTTTATTACATTACTGGTTGTATATAACATTTGCTGTGCCGGTGTAATATTGCATCTTTACTTGCACAGTGTCTCTACAGCAGATGCTTTAACCCACTGAGCTATCGTACTGGCGCCATCTTACTGCAGCTGCATGAGGCTGGTCTACTAAAAGCGATCACAGCCTAGAAAATATGCCAACGAGGGGAATAATGTGGTAAATGTTATTAAATGCGCGATCAGGAAAAGAATTTCCAATTATAGTCTATCAGCCGCCCCTCCTCACCCGAAATCCGGCCCAAATTATGTACATATTTATGTTGCGCTTTTGATACATCAGGGCCCCTGATGACAGGCTCTGATAGATATAGGATTTGAGAGTGGAGCGTGCATAATTTTCACGCTTGCCTGGCCGCTGCTCCTGGCCGTCATTAGGCCGCCAGCAGCGGCGCGGCCTTCGTGCCGCGAGCGCATAACTTATTGTGTAATGGTGGCATTAGCAAAATAAAGTAGCCGGCCAGAGGCTCATTACTACCTGGCTGCTGCAGTAGTGTGGGAACTTGCTGATTAGGCCCAAACAACCATGGCATTCTGCTGAGTGCAGAGTTACTGGAATGTGCGTGCTGTATTTTTTCTTGTTATGTTTTTTTTTTATCACAGTTGAGTGGAAATGCGATGCAGACGGCGGCGGGTATGATTCCTCGTGGAGTCACAGTGACCCAGTTTCGGCTGATAATCCCTTTCGGTGATTCAGGTTTTGACGGCGTATCTCTGCGCGCCTTTCACCTCGCCTTGTTTCTTTTGGTTTTGAAATGCGCAGTTATTTATGTAATATATGGCAGCAAACAGCCGAGCGCTCTCATCTGCGAGACATGAGTGATCGCCCCGGCTTTCGCCATGATAGGAAAACCACCATATTTTGTCTTCTATCCGGATGTTAGCATCGCTGTGGCGCGCTTCCAGGCCCACTGTAGGCTCCAGCGGTTCAGCCTCTGTGACCCACACAAAAATGTACCCGTATCCAGACACAGCACATGGTGCAGCGTGACAACCGTTCCAACTCCAGCTTAGGGAACAGATATTTTTTATTTACTTTATTTTGGGGTGTTCGATGTGTGTGGCCTACTCCTTACGTAGTGTGGCACACTCTACATGCTCTACAGGGGAAACAGCATTGTCATCGGGTGTACAGTATGAGGACAATTCAGCCATTCTGTATGAATGCATGTGTTGAGGAGGGGTGATTAAGAGGGTGAGTAAAGGTCGTAAGGATGGATAATCAATTATTTCTCATGACCTCATCACTTCCGCCACCCAGCTCTTACAAAATGAGATGTTTTCACAGGCACCCAGTTGCCTATCTAAAAGAAAAAATATCAATTCTTACCCCTCCGTATAAAGGACAATTTCTACTCACAAACCTCTTGTATTGTCTTGTCGCCTTTAGGAGGCAGCTGCCCTATTCCTCATTTCTCCCAAAGGAAGTTCTTGCTTACCTTTTGGGCACTGTTTGAACTTTTTTCTGCTCTGTGGATCGTGTTCTTGACTTTTGCTGGGATTGTGCCCTGGTTTGTGTACATCCACATATCTGTGCTGGGTGGTACTTCTCCTGTGCTTGGCCTACCCTTCACTAGCTCATGCTGAGCCTGGGGCTTGGGTTGTTGTTTCTTTTCTGCATGTTGGTGTCAGGCTCCCTTTATTCACGTGGACTCCCTCTCCCCCTCCCAGGCTATTGGGGTTGGGTAACTAACCTACCCCTTTGCCTACTCCCTACCGAGCTTACACGAGGTGGTAACAAGACATGCAGTCATGGTATTCGGCTATGGACTCCAGCTTGTCTTTATTTATTGACAACATTACAACATTTTAGCTATTGCCATTTTAAATCGCAATGCATTTTATTTGTTTTACAAAAGAAAAACAAAACCAAAAAACAATGTCATTTACAATGTCAATAGCTCAAAATAATGTCATTGCGAGACCTATTGCATTGTAAATGCTTGTTGTTATTTCCATGAGTTTTCAGTTTCAGAGCTACTTTCCTTTACCCATGTCCAAGACTGTTACGGGGGCTCCAAGAAGATCATTTTGTCTTGGAACATGACTTTTAATTTTGTGGGAAACACTAACCTATATCTCACCACCTGGATATTTAGTTTGACTTGTTCGAAGGATTTCTGCTGAGTTTGAACAGCTCTTGTATAATACGAGAACACTGTGATCTTATGTGCATCAAAGCAATTTCCCCCTTTTCCTCTGGTTGTTTTCAGAATTAAGTCTTGGTTCTGTAATTTGGGAATGTGGGGATTAGTGATATAGGAGAGGACCACTGGGGTGTCCTCAAACTCATTGAGCTGTGTGTCTAATTTGTAAGGAAGCAGGGGAAAATCCTGCCTTCAGGAAGGGAATCCCTCTGCCATTTCTCCAGAAGAGCCTCCGGGCATACCCCCACTGTGCCCTTAGGGAATCCTATGGACCTTAAGTTGCGATTGGAGCATCTCTCTGCATCCTCCGCTCGCAATGTTAGATCCTGCGATAAGGCTTCCAGCTGGGGGGGCGCTAGAGGGCGCCAAGCAAGATGGCCGCACTTCCGTGAGGCTCTTGCAGCTCGGGCCGATATCCCCTCAATATCCTTGTCATCTCCTGCATTACTTGCTCAAAAACCGGCAGCACCAGAGAGCCGATCCATCAGGGAATAGACTGCACTGCTCAGAGGCAGATATATCGGCTCGGAAGAGCACTTAAACGGCCTTACCATCGGTCCGACGGAGCGGACAAAATGGCGGACTGACGCTCCCGGGGACAGGACTGAGCCCCGCCGAACCCATGCGCAGGTAGACGCCGACTGCACAAACGGAGTGGTCGCTGACCTCCGACGGCCATACGGACACTGTCGCTGCCCTAGCAGACCCCGCGATACCGCCGGATAGGGAGGCTGCCGCTGCCCCTGGTGAGAGAAAAGATCGGCGGCCTCCACTGCGGGCTGCTGCCCTGCTGCGCTTGCCTGGAGCGCCACGACGGACGGCCAGAAAATTACCTACGGGGCCAGAACGATGCCGATACGGGGACGGAGGGACAGAAGGCTGCCTGCCCCCCGGCCTGCCGTTGCGGGATCACCGGAAGGATTGAGAGACCCGTGACGCCTGCTCCGGCCCGGCGGCGAAGGCGGAGAGTGGCTGCCCCCCTGGAGAACGCCACCAGAGGCCCATCTGCAGCGCTGGAGAGACCGGGAGCGACGACTGCGGCGCCTCTGCCGCCGCCCTCGAGGTAGGAGTGGGCCGGGCCTTCTGTACACGGGCCATCAAAACAACCGCCGGGGAGGGGGCCGCTGCACGAGACTTCCCCTAAGTGCCGCTACAAAAGACGGCTTGCCCTACTAATAAGCCCCCAGGCGGACGCTGCACTCCAGGGCCGTGGGCCGCGCTCCTACCTTCTTACCCCACACCCATAAGCGCCAGCCTCGGAGGTCCCGGACCAAGTATTGGCCCCCCTCCTGGGCGCCCTGACCGGATAGGAGGAAAGAGGCGGGATCCACCGAAGACGACCTAACCAGAGCGCCTTCCATAGCGGCCAGCGGATATATGCGGGAGTAAGCCCCCCTGGGGCTTGGTATCTGACACGCCAGGGAGCACCTGGCATTGGGGACTTGAGCTGACCTGGAGGTCCACACTGTGCGCGCTGCGACATCCCTGAAAGGCCCCTGACTCGGATGCCTCGCTCCTTCGCCTAATACCTACCGCTGCCTCCGCCTTGGACTGGGGGGGTCGAGGGCGGTAAAGTGGCCCCAGAAAGGCGCGACTGGCCTCAGACACTGGCCCCCTGCCTCTATTTACTCTGCCCACACACGGAAGAGGCTTGTCCTGCACGCTGCTCACCTTAACTGCCGCCGGCATCAAACACACCCAGAAGGCATCCTGCGCCACAGGTTGGGGTCAGCACCCCATACCGCTAACCGAGAAACAACCGACCCCTGATCCTCTATTCTGCAGTCATGGGGAAGCCGGACGGACGGCAGCCGAAGCTAAATTTTGATACCCGCAAATCGGCCCGGTCCCAGACGGAACCCGAGGAAGACCAACAAGACACGCCGTCCCCCTCGACCGCGGATCTCAAGGAACTGTTGCTGGCGGTGCAATCGAGCCTAACCTCCATCGAATCCAAAATGGACTCCATGAATACCAGGCTGGAGGGGCTCACGCATAGAGTGGAAAAACACGATGACCGCCTCGTAGAAGCGGAACGGCGAATATCGGATTTGGAAGATACAACCAACGCTACCACCAGCCGCACCCTTGAGATGGAGAGAGTCCTGAAGGTGATAGCCGCCAAAAACGAAGATTTGGAATCTCGCTCGAGAAGAAACAACCTAAGAATCCTTGGAATATCGGAATCAACAGCCACCGGAAAGATGGAGGAATACGTTGAAAAGCTCCTCATTGCACTCTTCGGAAGAGACGCTTTTTCACAAATACTAGTCGTAGAACGCGCACACCGTTCATTAGCAAACCGACCAGCCCCTGGAACTCCTCCTAGGCCCATCATCGCCAGGATGCTCAATTATCGTGACAGAGATGCTGCCCTCCGCCTCTCTAGAGAAAAAGGACAACTGCAATATGAAGGCATGGGGATATCAATATATCCTGACTTCACCATGGCTGTTCAGGACCAAAGGCGTAAATTCCTACAGGTGAAGAAAAAATTGCAACAGCTCAATATGCCCTATGCCATGTTGTTCCCGGCCCGCCTCAAGGTAACGCATCAGGGAAAACAGCATTTTTTTCACGAACACCCAGCACGCCCAGGACTTTCTCAAAACTCTGCCCAAAGCACCTGCGGGACACCTGTCCCCGACGCGCCGACCTGCCGACAGTGAAAACACGTCGGATATCGAATGAAACACAAGGTGAACAATCTCCAACCACTCACGAAGAACTCTCTGATCTGAAAGAGACACGTTAGTGACAGATTCCCTACCTTAGAATATCCCCAGGCGTCAGGCTGGATCCGGAAAGTTTTGCGTAGCAGTACCCTTGCGCGTCGGTAGGCGGCGTCGTGCGGGTCGGCGTCGGGTCGCCGGGATGACGTCGCGGGCAGTACTTAGACGCCGCCCCTGCGCGCTGACGTCAGTTCTTTCTTTTTCCGCGCCAGTAAGCGCAGATCCGGGAAGAGCAGTGCCCTAGTCATTTTTTGACTAACTTTTTTGGTGATTTTTTCACTGTTTTTTCTCGAGTCGTTTGACTCCGATGGTGTCGGTAGGGATGCCCGGCTTCAAGCCATGCGACGCCTGTGGACGGATGATGTCGATCACGGACCCGCATCGAGACTGTCTCTACTGCCTCGGCCGCGACCACGACTCCAATTCGTGCCCCGACTGCCAGGCCTTGCATCCGAAGGCTTTGCGAGAGCGGTCTCGAAAGCTTCTCGAGGTCCGGCAGTCGGCTCCGCGCCAAGCCAAGCCCCGGTCACGTGAGAGGTCGAGGGGCCGGTCGCGGAGTCCTCATCGGTCGTCTGGGTCCAAGTCTTTGCACTCCTCCGGTAAGTCGAAGCACAAGAAGTCGAAGAAGCGTCATCGCTCGACGACTTCCCCTCGCCGGTCTGGCGACTCGGCTGAGGGTCCTGTCGGCACCGCCCCCGCGGCGCCGGGAGTGCCTGTGGAGCCGCCGCCGCATTACCCGCACTTCCCAAGTTCGGGGGCGACTCCGGCCGAAATACAGGAGTTCCTGCCGGCCATGGCCCGCCTCTTCGGGCCTTAAGGTCCCCCCGGTGCGCCTTCGGGCCCCGCGGGCCCTTCTGGGGTGCCTACGGCGCCGCCGGCGACTCCGGTCCCAGCGACGCCAGCCTCGGTCCCAGCTCCGGCCTCGACCCCGGCTCCGCCGTTGCCGCAACCCCCATCGACGCCGGTTGACCTGACGACACCTCCACCAGCGCCAATATCACCGGTGCCATTCCCGACGCCGTCCGGGGCTCCGGGCGGCGTCGTTCCCCGGTTCTCTCCGGACACGGCGCCGGACCGGCGTCGTTCGGCTCCGGCGCCTATGCGGCCTTGGGTTCCGCATGTCCCTCCTCCTTATTTTGAACCTGCTTTGGAGGACGAGGAGGACTGGGAGGGGTCTGAGGACCCTCTCACTGCCCAATGTGAGTTCGACCAGGACTGGGCTGAGGAACTTGGGGATGCCAGTGGTCTGGACACCTCCCCTGACTCTGGCATGCTGTCTCCTCCTTCCGTGGCAACGGAGGAGGGAGCAAACTTTGCAACGGTGTTGCGTAGCGCAGCTGAGGCCTTACACCTCCAGTTGCCTACAGTGGCTGTCAGGACTAACATCCTGACGGAAGTGCTTCAGCCGGCGGCTACCTCTTCGGAGCCACTGCTGCCTTTCAACGAGGCACTTTCTGACGTTCTTTTGGGCACCTGGTCCAAGCCCACCACAGGGGCTCCTGTGGATAGGAACGTAGCCCGACGCCATCGCCCTGCTCCGGGCGACCCCCTGTTTCTCTCCACACATCCCACCCCTGAGAGCTTGGTTGTCCAAGCCTCTGCTTCCCAGAGCGCCTTCCCTACCGCTCCCCCGGATAGGGAATCCAAGAGACTGGATCAGTTTGGGAAGAAGGTTTTGTCTTCCTCCAGTGCTGGCTTGCGGTCTGTCAAAACCACTTGCCTCTTGGGCCGATATTCCCACTCTCTGTGGGATTCGGTGGCGCAGGTTCTGCCCCAGTGTCCTGAGGAGGTCCAGGCACTGCTTTCCCGCGCCATTGCGGAAGGAAGGGATGCGGCTAAGTATACCATCAGATGTGGCCTAGATACCGCCGACTCGCTAGGCAGATCGCTTGCGACGACAGTGGCGCTGCGCCGTCACGCCTGGCTGAGAACCACTGGTTTTTCGGGTGATGTCCAAAACACTCTTATGGACATGCCCTTTGATGGTGTCGGCCTTTTTGGCAATAAGGGAGACCATGCGTTGGAGCGTTTTAAGGACTCACGGGCTACAGCCAAGTCCCTGGGCCTTTCTGCTGTGCGCCCTCCGCAACAGTCTGCTTTTAGCCCCTTTCGTGGCAACGGAAGGGGCGCCCAGTCACGTCCACTGCCCAGCCACCGGCCCGCGCAGCAGGCGTCTTCGTGTGGCCCAGGACGTGGCTCCCGCCGAGGCGGGTCGGGTAACCAGCGTGCGGGTCAGGCCACCACCCCCACCCCGTCCGCGGCCTCCAAGCCCTCCTAGTCCTACCTTTCAGGTGCACAGCACGCCAGTAGGGGGCAGGGTCCGCCATCACCTTCACCACTGGCGTGCCATCACCTCGGACAAGTGGGTCTTGGACATTGTCTGAAGGGGCTACTCCCTCCCCTTCGTGACCACCCCCCCAGCCATGCCACCTCAATACCACCGCATGTCAGGGGATCACTTGGTGCTTCTTCAGAAGGAAGTTGCGGCCCTCTTGGCCAAGGGGGCCATCGAACGCGTTTCGACCCCAGAAGTAGGGCATGGTTGTTACTCCCACTACTTTCTGGTGCCCAAAAAGGACAAGGAGGACATGCGTCCTATCTTGGACCTCCGGAACGTAAATCGCTTCCTCCGGAAGGAGAAGTTCAAGATGCTCACCCTAGCTCATGTCTTGACTGCTCTCGACCCTGTAGACTGGATGGTAGCGTTGGACTTTCAGGACGCATATTTCCACATCCCCGTCCTGCCGGCCCACCGGCGTTACCTTCGGTTCACGGTAGGCCACGAGCACTTTCAGTTCTCCGTGCTCCCCTTTGGCCTTACCAGCGCCCCTCAGGTGTTCACGAAAGTGATGGCGGTGGTCGCAGCTCATCTGCGCCGGGCAGGGGTTCCAGTCTTCCCCTACCTCGACGACTGGCTGCTGAAGGCGGGCTCGTCCCAGGCAGTCGTCTCCCACCTCCAGACTACGGCCGAACTCCTGCACTCGCTGGGGTTCTCCATCAACGTGCCGAAGTCGCACCTGATTCCTTCTCCACAGCTCCTTTTCATCGGAGCAGTTCTGGACACGACGCAGTTTCGGGTCTATCCTCCCGAGCGGCGAGTCCGGGATATTCAGGCTATGATTCCGATCTTTCGGCCTCTATCCTGGGTTTCGGTACGGATGACCCTGAGGCTGCTGGGCCTCATGGCCTCCTGCATCCTGCTGGTCGATCATGCCAGATGGCATATGCGGGCTCTGCAGTGGGACCTGAAGTTCCAGTGGGCGCAGCATCAGGGCAACCTGTCCGATCACGTCCAGATCTTGGAGGGGACTGCAAGGCAGTTGCAGTGGTGGCTCTCGAACCGGCAATGGGTCATGGGCAGATCCCTCTCCCTTCCCCAGCCAGAGCACACAGTTGTGACGGACGCGTCCCTTCTGGGATGGGGCGGTCACATGGGAGAGGCGGAGATCAGAGGCCTCTGGTCTCCGGCGGAGTCCCGGCTCCATATCAACCTTCTGGAGCTCCGGGCGATCCGACTTGCACTCAAGGCATTCCTTCCCTCTGTCAAAGGGAAGGCAGTGCAGGTGTTCACGGACAACACCACCGCCATGTGGTACTGCAACAAACAGGGCGGGCTGGGGTCGTGGACCCTGTGTCAGGAGGCTCTGCGCCTCTGGACATGGCTGGAACATCAGGGCATATTCCTGATGGTTCAACACCTGGCAGGTTCCCTGAACGCCAGGGCGGACAAACTCAGCCGCAGGTGCATGATGGATCACGAATGGCGTCTTCACTCGGAGGTGGCGCAAGGACTCTTTCTACAGTGGGGAGAGCCTTGGTTAGATCTATTCGCCACCGAAGAGAACGCGCAATGTCATCAGTTCTGCGCGTTGGAATTTCCAAGGCGGCACTCGCTCGGCGACGCTTTTCGTCGCGAGTGGAGTTGCGGTCTGTTGTATGCCTTTCCGCCTATACCACTTCTACCCAGAGTGTTGAAGATTCGGCGCGACCGGGCCCAAGTCATTCTTGTGGCTCCGGACTGGGCTTGAAGAGTTTGGTATCCTGAGCTACTCAGTATGAACGTCGATCCCCCGATCCGTCTGCCTCTTTGGGAGGATCTTCTGTCGCAGCAGCAGACGGTCCTCCACCCGAACCTGTCCAGCCTTCACCTGCTTGCGTGGAGATTGAGCGGCGGCAGTTGATTCATTTCGACTTGCCTCCCGAAGTTTGTGATGTGATTCTGGCAGCCAGGCGTCCCTCCACTAAGGTGGTATACGCCTGCAGGTGGAACAAATTTGTGGCATGGTGCACAGCAAAGGCTGTGAATCCCCTTTCTGCCCCTCTTTCTGAGGTTCTTCTGTTCCTTCTTTCTCTGGCCCAACAGGGTTCTGCCCTGGGTACCATCAAGGGCAGTCTCCGTCCTGTATCATTCCAGCGCTGAGATGCCCATGGGTAGTCATGCGCTTTACAAAGCTCATAAACATAAACATCTTTGTGCAATCTCGGCCTTCCTCAGGCATCCTGATCAGCCCTCCCTTTTCAAGTCCCCTGTTGTTAACAGATTCCTAAAAGGCATTACACACCTCTTCCCTCCTGTTCCGTTTGTAATGCCTCAGTGGGACTTGAACCTGGTTCTTACCTTTCTCATGTGCGCTCCCTTTGAGCCTCTGCATAACTGTCCTCTTCGTCTTCTGACTCTGAAGACAGCCTTTCTGGTGGCTATCACCTCCGCTCGGCGGGTGAGTGAGCTCCAGGCTCTTTCTTGCAAGCCTCCCTTTCTGTCTGTACATCCAGACAAGGTTGTTCTCAGGACGCGTCCGTCCTTCTTGCCAAAGGTGGTTACTGCTTTCCACATTGGGCAGACCATCACTTTGCCCACCTTTTTTCCGCCTCCGCATCCTTCTAGAGAGGAAGAGAGGCTCCACCGTCTGGACCCAAAACGCGCGATTTCTTTTTATCTAAATCGCACACAACAGTTCCGGGTGGACGACCAGCTCTTTGTTGGCTACGTGGGCGCCAAAAAAGGTCGGGCGGTACACAAGCGGACCATCTCCCGCTGGGTCGTCTTGTGTATCAAGGCCTGTTATTCTTTGGCTAAAAAGGAGCCCCCTGTTGGGTTGCGTGCCCATTCCACCAGGGCCACAGCCGCCACCACGGCTTTAGGACGTGGTGTCCCTTTGCAGGACATTTGTCAGGCAGCTACGTGGGCCTCGTTGCACACGTTTACCAAGCATTACTGCCTTGACAGCCAAGTCCTCCGAGACGGCTTCTTTGGCCGTTCTGTCCTCCGAGACTTCCTTGTCTGATCTTTGTTCGCAGACCCACCACCGGGGTTGGTATTGCTGGGGTATCTATTCTAAGGTAAGGAATCTGTCACTAACGTGTCTCTTTCAGATGCACAAGTTACTAACTTGTGTAACGATATATCTGTAAGAGACAGTAGTTAGTGACAGATTCCTTACTGCCCCACCCATCCTCCCCGTTCTGCGAACTGATTTCTAGGGTTAAGGACATCCCTTTCAGGGCCCTAGTATTTTTCAGACACCAATGTCACCTTCTTGCATGGCTCTGCGTTCCTGGCGCGGAAAGTCGTGTACAGAACTGACGTCAGCGCGCAGGGGCGGCGTCTAAGTACTGCCCGCGACGTCATCCCGGCGATCTCGACGCCGACGACGGACGCGGAGCCGCACGACGCCGCCTACCGACGCAAAACTTTCCGGATCCAGCCTGACGCCTGGGGATATTCTAAGGTAAGGAATCTGTCACTAACTACTGTCTCTTACAGATATATCGTTACACAAGTTAGTAACTTGTGCATCACATCACACAGATACACCCCCCCCCCCCCTCTGGCGTGAGGGGAGGTGGCACTTATCCAGGCTATTTCTATACCTACGGACCCGCTCTTCCACCAACGGCGGGATGACACTACACATTGACACCCGAGCACCCTCGCTTCGACGAGGAGGACTTGTCCGCCCTCTGGCGACCACCCTACAGGTGAACCCTAAACACTTCACACAGTAAATGGTTGAACCCCACCCCCTCTGTTGGGGAGATGGCAATGGATCTTCTAATGTGGGAGGGGGGAGGGATGGGGCACGGCGAGATTGGGTCGCTGATGTGGGAGGGGGGAGGGAATGGGAAACGTTTTTATGCAAAGTTCCACTGTTCCGCCTCACACGGTTCTGCTTACACTGTAAACCAAAGGTGTACACTAGACGATCCTCCTCCATGTAGTAAGCATGAAATAAATGGGGACACATTCCGGACCTCTACACTATAACTTCTTGACCTGCAATATCAGAGGGCTGGGGGACCCTAGAAAACGCCGACACATACTTTCTTATTTGGAGCGACACAATATCCACTGTGCCATGCTTCAAGAAACTCACCTGGCTCCCACCCCACCCCCTACATTCGCGGCCAGGTGGGCCACCAGTAAATGCTTTTCATCCTACTCATCATATGCCCGAGGCACCCTCATCTTGGTGAAACGCTCGCTCCCCTACACCCCTATTGGCTCCTACGGGGATCCACAAGGCAGATACAGCATCCTATGGGGGAGACTGTCCGCGCAATCCATTACGCTTGTCTCATGCTATGGGCCCAACACTGATGACCCGGAATTTTTCCGCATCCTATGGGGCAAAATCATGGACATTGGCTCCACACACCTGCTATGGGGCGGGGACTTCAACGTGACTGTCAATCCAGCCCTAGACAGATCACACCCACAGACCCGACACTACACTACTGCGCAGGCGACCCTCCGAAGCATCATGGAAGAAAATGGTCTTACAGACGCCTGGAGAATGCTTCACCCACAAACCCGGGAAGGGACATGCTACTCCACCGCCCACTCCTCCTGGTCCCGTATAGATACCTGGCTCCTGGATAGGGGGTTAGCAACTTGGTTGACACATGCATCTCACCTCCCCCGAACATATTCAGACCACTCGCCCGTCCTCCTTTCTCTTACATCACCTCAGGCTGATCTCTTGGCGGCTCAACCCACAGTCATTGCTAGACCCTGTGTTCAAAAGTGAAATTGAGCAAGAAATAACGGATTTTTCCCCTCGAAATGACAACTCAGTTACGCAATACTCGACGGTGTGGGAAGCCTTTAAGGTCACCATAAGGGGCATCTGCATAGCCAAAAGTGGTGGGATATTGAAAGACATTCGAAACACACTGCAAAAACTAGAACAAAACCTCAAGCAAGCTAACCCTAGAAACCACACCCATTCCTGAACAGAAGGCGCGTCTCCGCGAACTTCTCACTGACTACCAAGAAACAGCGGAAAGGGAGTGTAGATTTAGGGGGAAGTATCATCAAGCGCGCCGATACGGAGAGGGAGAGAGGCCGGGAAAGGCGCTGGCCTCGATGGTCCGCCCCCCCCAATTCGCCAATACTGTGCTAGAGATAGAGGACGAGGATGGTCAGACTCACAGAGAAAACTCGGAGATAGTGGACACTTTTCATAAATTTTACAAACACCTGTATAAAACGCACAGAAAACAACCAGTAGACTTCGCCCCATTCTTTGAGGACACCGCCATAGCCTGGCTGGGGGATGGACAGAGAGAGTCCCTCCTTGCGCACCACGAAGATGAGGAGATGACTTCGGCAATAATGCAATTGCAATCAGGCAAGGCCCCGGGGCCGGATGGCCTCCCGGCCGAATTCTATAAAATGTTCCGACATATCCTTATTCCTGTCCTGCGTCATGTGCTTGAAGAAGCGCATGAGACGGGCATTCTCCCTCAATCAATGCGAGAAGTGCTCATTATATCCCTGCCCAAGCCAGGAAAACCGACATCGCAAGTAGATTCGTATAGGCCCTTGTCTCTCATCAATGTGGACGCCAAGATTTTAGCCAAGTTAATAGCCAACCGCATCAGTCCCCTCATACCTGCCCTGGTTCTTCCAGATCAGTCGGGGTTTGTGCCGACCAGGAGCACTTCCCACAATTTGCGCACTCTCTTCGCTATCCTCCACGATATAGACCCTGATACCAACGCTGCTGCTATTTTTTTTAGACGCCACTAAGGCGTTTGATTCCTTGGAGTGGGACTATCTCGCCTTTGTTTTACAGCGCATGGGTTTCCCTCTCCCATTTCTTGCCTGGATAAACTTACTATACACAGATTTACACGCCACAGTATTGATTAATGGCAAGCGCTCAACTGCTTTCACTATAGCTAGAGGCACCAGACAGGGGTGCCCTCTGTCTCCCCTCTTATTCGCCTTGGCGGTCGAACCACTGGCCGCCAAAATGCGTCAACACTTCCGGGACTATGCTATCATTTACCCGCAGCGTCAAATTCTAATCTCTTTATACGCAGATGATATCACCCTCTACTTGCGAAACCCAGCAGAAAGCCTAAATCCCATCCTCAGATTGTTCATCTTCTTTGGACGTCTATCCAGTGTTAATATTAACTGGGGAAAGTCTCAAATCTACCCCCTCACTGACTCCACCCCTAGATTTATACCAGACTACCCCCTCAAATGGTGCGACGACACACTCACTTACCTAGGCATAGTAATCTCCCGCAACCGGGACGAATTAATAAAAGCCAACTATGGTCGTGCACTGAGTTCACTGACGGATAAAATCACACAATGGATTGCGATGCCACTGTCTATGGCAGGCAGAGTTGCCCTTATCAAAATGGTAATACTGCCCAAGCTATTATACTTGTTCGTAAATATTCCCTATGCCCCTGGCCGCCACTTCTTTTCGACCATCAAGCGCCAACTCATTAGGCTCACCTGGGGAGGTAGGCAGGCTCGACTACGCTGGGATGTTCTCACGCGGCCCTTCAGCGAAGGTGGGTTTGAAATACCAGATCTAGAGCTGTACTTTAACTGCGCCCAAGCCCACTTTGCCACATACTGGATACACCCACCCCCCTATATGCCACATCTGGCAATTGAAGATGGATATATGAACCCCATCCCTTGCACTGCGTACCTGAGCACCCCCGCGGTCCCGCGGCGTCTTGCCTCCACCACCGTCCAATGCACCACCAGCGTATGGCGCGACATAGCGAACCTTACATGCACCACATTGCTCTATTCCCTCCTTCTGCCCCTCGCCAGCAGGTATGACATTCCAGTCACGCAAGAGGGAGGATGCCGCAAACTCCTTCGTAAGCTGTCCATACGAACCTGGGGACAACTAAACGAAAAGAACAAATTCCGCACAAGCGAGGAATTTTTTGGCTCCACATCCCCCTCCCTTCTGGAGAGATTTTATTATGTCAGACTGCGTCAAGATGTGAGGGCCCTCACACCTGATTTCCCTCTGGAGCCTCCCATTCTGTCCCCCCTGCACGCCCTACTGCAGCAAACCGTCCCTTCTCATGTCATATCACTATTATACCGCACTGTGCAGAAAGATAGACTATGAACCCCCTCTGGCCAAGGCCAGATGGGAAACAGAACTGGGACGTCCACTGGCTGAAGACCAGTGGACCTTCTGTTGCAGACAAACAGGAGAAATCTCGGCTAATAGCAAATTCCGTATCCTCCATTATAAATTTGTCCATCGACTCTACTACACACCAGCGCGCTTATACCGCCTAGGCCTCCGAGATAACGACAAATGTGATAGATGTGGCGGCGTGGCAGCCGATTTTCAACACTTAGCCTGGGACTGCCCCCCTATACGTCAGTTCTGGAAAGAGGTCTTCATAGCATTAGACCAAATGACGGGCCTACATATTCCAGACGACCCCCTGACTGCACTTCTGGGCTACACTGCACCTCTAGCTACGAAAATACACATCCCTTGCACTCCTCCTCGCTAAGAGACGGGTGGCCTGCAGCAGGGGTAGAGGGAGGGCGCCGAAATTTAAGGTCTGGCTCCGAGACCTCATCTACTGCCAAGAACAACTACACCTCTATGCGGAACTTCTACCCACCTCCTCCCGGCCACGGGAGATCTGGGCACCTCTGCAGACATACTTGTTAGAACACACCGATGACGCAGACACCACTGACCCTCCCCCTCCCACCCCTGCGACATGAGAGAAGCGGTGGAGAGGCGATCCTCCGTGTAGGATGACACACGCTTTACATGACAGACACTGGGCCACCCAGGCGCACAACCCCTATGTCCCCAGTAAAAGATACGACACACTCACCACACTTTGGTTCCTATACATGTAACACGAGAGCGGAATGGATCTTTCTATTTGTTCTTTCTTGTATCATAAAGTTGTTGATTTGAATCAAATGCGCACAGTGAAGTGTCTGATCCTTTGTAACTCCTCATTCCTTCTAACGCGGCCGGCCCGATGCGGTTGTAGGCGACATGCTGTGTTACCCTTCGAACATCAGTGGTGAATCTATGCACGCTGCCTCGTTATGCCGGCCCGCTTGGGGATGTAGGCATTTTACTGTGTAAGACATCTTCAGCTACCAATAAAGGTTTTCAAAACTTTAAAAAAAAAAAAAAGGCTTCCAGCTTGTGTATTTTGGATCTAATCTCATTCACTGAATCCTCAAACTCTGAAATGTGTCCATCTGCCTCCGCTGCCCGGTCTACTACATTGTGCAGGTCCTGGCATAGGAGTATCACGTAAAGTCCTACCACACTGATTTTGGCCTTGTCTTGTCCGAATGGCTTGCAGGATCAATTCTGTGGAGGCAGAAGTTTCAGCCGATGATGTTGGCATTCCACTCGGGGGCGGTGGGAAGATCAATGATGTCCGAGGTGTGTGTGCTAGTGCTCTTAAGTGTATCCATCTTCCTCTGTTTAGGCATTGTGCTAGGTTTATCTCTTGCCATCGAAGGGCAAGGACAAATGCAATTTCTCTAACGTGTCACACTGGCACCCTAATCATGTTCTAGTTAAAAGACAATGATCACAAAGTGTGGAACAGTTCCTCAAGTGTCTCGTGTCCCGCAATAATATAATTTCCCAGCACTGACCTGCCAGCCCTGCAGTCCAGGGTGACACATGCAGTCAGGCCACTCAGGCGGTGTGCGTACGGATCAGTTGTAAGCAGTATCTAAGAAGCAGGAATGGTCCCGTCTACCCCGGGAAGCAAGGGCCACACCAATCACGGTGCCACCACTCCACTCCAAAGAACCCGCCCCAACAATCGCACAAGTTGCTTTAAAGTCCACAGCGGGGCATTATCATTGACACCATTGTTATATTACTGTTGTCTATGCATCCACTCTAAATGCCTTGGTGTCTGTTGGTCTGGGATAAGGGGGAAGGTCCCATCCCCTGCCACTTCATCCATAAACTGTGCACTCCTGGGTATGGTATGTCTGAGGCCCACTGACAGAGAGCATTGTCATAACTAAGTCCACCCCTGCCCAACACCCCCGCACTCCTTCCAAAGCCCCCGCACTCCTTCCAAAGCCCCATCGTCGTCAAGAAATGGGGATGCTGGGTCTTCCTCCACCAGCGTCTGTGAGATGACTGAAGACTGTCTTGTATTTGGAGGCCCACAAGCTCAGACGAGTTGTCAGCCAAGCAGTCGAAGGAAGCAAGAGGATCACAAACCATCCACCCCCGGTGTGTCCCGCAGTGTTTCCTAGTAGACCCTCACAGGCCACCACCCACTGTTCTTCAGTATCGAAGTGGTCCCCACTTCCTCTGGCTTCTGCCAAACATGAGTGGCACTATCTTCGATCCCCAATGGCATGTCGTGGCCCCGGCCATCAAGCAGGCCACAGGTCCAGTCCCAAAAGTCCACAGGTCACCACTCCATTCTTCCCTGAACACGGCCCACCTCTGTCACCTTCATCCTGACAAGAAAGGAGGGATTTGGGAGGAGGGTGCTTTGCGCTGACACTGTAGTGTGCAGCAATAGCCTCAGCTCCTCCGGGTCCTTCCAGGAAGTACACTGTTTTCAGGAACCCAGTCCACACTGCACTCCATAGGGTCCTAAAGGGACAGCCCCCATCCTAGGCACCTCTGTGGCACCACTGTCACGCAGGTCAAATGTTCCCAGGTCTTCAACACACCCCCATCCTAGCCACTCTGGCCTAACTTCTGTGTCAGATCAGATTCTCTCCGCAGCAAAACTCTGCAGCCCACTGTTGCTCACCTGGGGACCCTGCAGTAGGGTAGTGCACTTGTTCTACCCCCCCAGGAGTGCAGAAAGGGGCAGGATGAATCAGGAGAACTGGTGCAGGCATGGGAGCACTAAGCAACTGTGTCCACCATGTTGCACTGCTAATCACACTTGTGACTATGGTGTGATTGACACATGTTTCTAATTACTTTGAAGAATGACTGTAGAAGAACAGCTGTTAAAATGAATGAAGCTTCCCTAATGTTATTCCTAATGGGGAATGACTGACGAAACGTTTCACAGTTCTTTAACATTAAAAAGGATCCCGCTATTCGTTGTAAATGGCCATGTTGTTTTTACAGATGCAGAATATTCTATAATTATCTGCAGTATGTGTGATTCTCTATTCCCATTTGTAATGAATATGAAATTATAAGTTATTTCAGAAAAGCTTACAAGGTGGCAGCCACGTATATTCTACTGCTCACACATCTCTTTCTAACTTGTATCTTTGTTAACGAAAACAGCAAAGATATCAATAGATATACTGCAGAGTAATGGATTAAAGTTGCCACAACAGCAGTAAAGGCAGGGAAAGAAAACTAATTCAAAATAAACTAGACAGGCAAACAGTGTTCTCTAGGTATCAGCCTGTTTTTCATGTCATGCATGTACATTAACATCATAAAATTAAAGCAGAGTTTTAAATACGATGACATTTTCACTCTTCATTTTGAGAACACATGAAGTTTCTAGAAATCTTGTTTTGATTTAAATTGTGTTTTAGAATGAGTATTCCCCAATGTACTGGAAATATTTTCATATTGTTTGTTTTCTCTTTCTACAGAATTTTTGTTTAAAAGGGCTAGACTTATTTTCTTCATACTTATTTAAGGATATTTTAGAACTTCACGACTGGAATCTGATGGGTAAGAAGTTTTTTTTTTTTTTTTTAATAAATGGCGCATGTAGAAATGTAATTGGTCAAATCATGCACCACTGACTGAGCTGAAGGGTAGCGTCTACCACTAATTCAGTGTTAGCTATTTTTAGAATGGGACCTGCGTGTTGGTGGTGTTGACAGAAATACACATTGTTGATAAATATTTGAAGTTTCCTACTTGGGAGTGAGAATTGTGTAACTTTTGTTGGGCTCAAAGTTGTAACACCTATCATTTTTCAATGTGTCAATTTTTCTAACACTTCTAAATCCTTTGCATATTATGAAAATATGACCTTTTTGAAAAAGGTACTATTAAGTCATTCAGCGGTTTTGTAATAGTTTCTATTGTTTTACTTCAAAATATTGTTTTCGCAGCTTTGTTGAAGTTGGACTCTTTGGTCATGTTTGTAACTGTTTATCACTTGAGAACAATTTGGGCTTTTTCAATCAAATACCAAGTTATTTATAACTTTAAGTAAACAGACTCTATTTAATTGTTGTTTTTATGAAAATGTACATAGGATTTGTAGAACTTCTAAATAACTCAGCCCATCGAGCCGGACGTTTGAAGAGAAACCTTTTCCAGTGTAGTGGAATTTTTTGTCTTATTTTCCTGGTACAGAATCCTGCTTCTGGTGATAGTTTAGAGTACATAAATAAATTCCAAACCAAAATTTTAGAGTAATTTCAAATACAAAACACCAAAATTGGCGTTTTGCTTGTGAACTGATACAATATCATGAGCTAACTTACAACCTATCAAACTTTCTTAGCTCTGACATTTATAAAGACTAAACAAAGAACTAGAGGTAGACAAAGATGAAATTATTAAGGAGGCCGATTCTGCAAAGGGGGGAAGACAGCGAAGGTGAGTGGATTTTGACACCACATAGTGCTTGACACCATCAGACCATATGACACATTTTAAGGAATCTTTCAATGTTAGTTTGAAGATCTTTACATTGTTCGTCTGTTTTTTTCAAGAACATGCCTTTTTAAACAAATATATAAAAAGATGAGAAAAAAATTACCCACAAATTCACATGTTTAAAACAATTTAAAAAAATTAATTCCTATGCAGTGTAAGAAAACAATGACATGCTGAATACGTATAGGCAATACTTTCATTAAAACAAACTAATTTTGCTTTTTAGAGCTATACAGATAGGCAATAAGGAGTTGGTAGTGTCAGAGTTTTAATGCCATGAATTGGTTGATCGTGTGAAATTATCACCGTCCATGCATGGGACTTATTGGCATATTCATCCTTCTCTTGCGAATGCATTCTTACAGTCTGATTTACTTGTTTTTAAAACACTGTTGGAGTAGCTGGTGAATCACACATTTTAAGTTTCAACTTGTCCAAAGCTGAGCACAGTAATGATTGTCGTTAAGTACTCAAACTTTCAGCTCTGATTTGGTTACTTACGGTGGTTTTTGAAGCCTCACACAGTTTCTTGCAGATTTTAATAAATACCCGCGTCTAACTAGTTGTTGTCAGACCAAACTCTAAATGAATCTAGGCTTGTGACTTGTTTTTCGAAGCATAAATAGCCATCAGTATAATTGTTCTTGTAGAGTACTAGCGTCTCTTACCCACAGTCTTATTTTCTTTGGCATACTGTGAACTGCATGTGAGCCCCAGACGTGGAACTGGACTTTTGGTGAAGACACCCCTTATCAAGGGGGATATATGTACACAGGTGATAGACTGTTTGCATCTGTAATACGTACTGCCTTGGACTTTTGAAACTTTACGCCATATCAATGACTTTGCTTATTGTTGATGAACATTACTGAGCTGTATACATTCTACATGCTTCAATACCAATTGACATATACAAAAACATGTTAGTAGCCTTATGGTGCTACACCACAGCTGCCCTGAGGAAGTCTTTCAGATGAAACATGTGTTGGCTTTGCTGGTTTTATCTGAATCAATTGTATTTTGTGGATGGATTATAATATAGGAGGGCCACAAAAATGTTTTCTGTTTGATGTTAAAGTTCCAACAACCATTGCATTGTAAAAAAATAAATGAATTGTACCATGGTTATGAATAAATAGGTGCGTGAAGGCAAACACTGCATGTTTCCTTAGTGTTGTGGTCACCACATCGACAGGACGATTACTGGTAAATTGTAAAATCAAAGTAAATTTTAAGGAAAATATAATTAAAAGAAAGACAGACTTGACAGACTACATACATGACTTGTTTTCTCAACAGACATCATAGGGGTGCCGGGGGGAGGGGGGAAGGTCTCCGTAGTCAAACACTAAAAGGAAAGATCGATTTTTATTTTTTATTGTCATTTTGTTGTGCGCGCTCAAAATGCTTCAAAAATAAGCGTGCGATAAAAGAAGAGGAAAAACCTTACTTCATCAAGAGTACGCATCTGCTCTCGCTCGAAGTGTCTCTCTGTGTCCCTGAATCTTAGCGCGGTCTGATCGTTTTCCTGTTTGAGCGGAGAATGGCTGTCCTCGTCATGTGATTATCACGTGACCAGGACGGTTGTACTGCCTAATAGAGCGCCTCCCCTCTTTATTTTTATTGAATATTAAAATTGGGAAGCAGAGGGCATACCCATTCAAATACTTCACTCCTCTTCAGTTTCTAAAGTGTTGTATGCATCTCCATGACTCTAGTCTATGACCTTCCTTATAATTCTGGATAGGACATGGCGTGTTTGATTATTACTGCCTCTTAGTTTCCTTCAACTCTAGTACATATCTTTAATTGCATTTCCTGCACTCCGGACTATTGTTCTACTTACTTCGGATATGGAAGTCTGGGCTGTAAGGCTTCAATGGCACAGGAGGTTTTGACCATGAGGGAGCAAGACCTGTTGTCCCTGGACTTGCCAGTTAGTGCCTCCTCGAGGGTGGAAAACCGAGACACCAAGGTTAATTCATAGTGTTGTTTAATTGTTAGATGGATAGCCCCTTTTACAAATTATTTGCCACATGAGTGAATGATTCACTACTCCAACATGCTACTGTTTTGTATGAGATGTATGCATGCATTTGTTACTTATAGTTATTTGTCTGCATGTCTCCCGTTCCAGTGAGTCACTGTATCCATAGCTGATGTGTTGGTCAGTCACCCTGGTATACACACCTCCTGGTCCTTTGACTGTTAAGTCAATTTGCAATATTCTGTAGGTGTTGGTGGGGAGGGCTCGCACCTTGCGCATGCGCCCCACTGCCTTGTCTATACCTTTTCGTCCCTTTGAGGTGTTTCTCCTTGTTGGAACCGGGTTTACCGAGTCCGCCACGGTAGCATGGCGCGAGGCGGGAAAGCACGCGAAGGCAATGTGTAAGGCAGTTGTGCAGCACACTCTTACTTTGACTCAGGAATGCGAACGCAATAACATGACACCACACCAGGCTTGTGTATTTAAAATCAAGATCTTTTATATATAAATCAAGGTAGCATCAGATGAGGCAGATTAATTCAGATCTACATTCAAATTCATTGCATTACTCAACTGGTGCACATTCTTAATAAAGCATCATAGCTCATCAACATTGTAGGCCACTAAGAGGCCGCAGGAATTATCTCCTAAACGTAGCACCAATAATGATCACAAGATGCATTAATAAAACATGGGCCTAAACATGCAGTTCACTTCAAGCATATTCAATTACTTAAAAGAAGGCTTTTCACGTTACATTTCAATAGGTCTGCATTAATCTAGGCGCACCCACATTCAGTACAGTGGGTGTCGCAACTCCAGTACACCTGTAACATAAAACACTTCAACTCTTGGCGGTGTACACTTCAGCTCAATTCAATTAATCACTTTCCCCCTTAGGTAAAGACTTTGCAGTTATCAGCATAGGCCTAGGCAGTAATTACAATAGGCATCAGCATTAAATTAATAAACACTGTGGGGAACCCCTCAACATGTCCTGTATTCTGGGGCTTCTATGTCCCTTAGGGGTTAATTCCAGGCTAGGCCCACTCCTCTCCGGGGCCTCGCCTCATGGGGAAAGTTACACGGGTAATTTAAGGGTTAATGGTGGCCCCCGGCCCCCAGTGGCGTTTTTGTGGGCCCTAGGGGCCTCCTGGGCTCACCTGGTGCGTGGTCGTTGGTCGCGCTTCCTAGCGACTGGCGATCTCCAGGCCCGGCCCGTGTTCTGGAGGGCGGGGCCCGGTCGGGGTACCTCGGCCTTCTGGCCGGAATTACAGGTCGTTGCGGGGGCCGGTGTCACCCTCCTCCGGCCCCCGGGATCAGGGAAGTGACTTTGCGGCACGTTGCGGGGGCCGGTATCACCCTCCTCCGGCCCCCGGGATCAGGTGAGTGACTTGGCGGGCTTCAGGGACTTCGGGAAGGGGAGCGGGAGCCGGCAGTCCTCTCCGGCCGGCTCCCCGTCTCCCTCGCTGGGGGGCGTGGCGGGAGCCGGCGCCCAATCGCTGCGCGGCCTTCCCGGGGGCGCGGCCGGCGTCCTCGGTTGCCCAGCAACGGCGTCGGCGGGGCCTGGAGGCCTCGCGGATCGCGCTAGGCCGCAGCTGCTTCACGCGGCCCCCTTGGGCTGCGGCGGTGATTTCTTCGGCGGCGGCGGTGGGGCCCCGGGCCCGGCGGCGATGTATGGGGCAATTTGAAGGCTTCGGTGAGGGCGCGGACGGCGCACCTCACCACATCCACTCGAGGGGCCTCCCTCAACACAGCGCTTCCTTCGGTGAGGGCGCGGACGGCGCACCTCACCACACGGCCTCGAGGAGGGCTTTTCCTCACAGCAGCACTTCTCCTCACGCGGCGGCGGCCGTGGCGGTGATTCCCTCACGAGGTCAGTGACCTGAGGGGGGGGCAGTTTCTCCCTCGTGGAGGACAGAGCGCGGGGTGCACCAGCAGCCTGTGGGCAGGGCTGACTGGAAAAGTACTTGGGGGGGGGGGGGGCAGCCCAGCAGCAGGCAGGAATAGATAGGGGGTGAAGGTCTAGCGCTTCAGGGTACGGCGCTTTACCTGGTGATCCCCAGTTTGGCAGTTAAGTTTCAGGCCTTGCTGGACGGTCAGGCCTCCTCAAATTAAGGTTTCTTGCGGTTGTTTCAGATTGGTTGCTTCTTAGGAGTTTCTTGTCAGGAGTTTCTTGTCAGACGTTTCTTCTTATGAGGGGGGGGAATGAGTTGGTGGTTCTGGGAGTGCTTGATGTTCTTCCCAGCACGCTGAAGGTGGTTCCCTGGGTCCCCTCACACTGGGCAAGGTCAGTGGGTGGTGGGCGTTCCTCAGCTAACTTACTACAGCAGGGCCTAAGCCTTGTCAGCAGCAGTAGTGTAGGTCTCCCCCCTAGGCCCTAAAGCCTGTACTCAGGCAGAGGTTCTCCCAGGATCAGTGGTGCCCCAACTCAACTGACTAAAAGTTTTCCCTCCAAGCCTTTTATACCCCTAGGTCAGGTGACCCTCCTAAAGGCGGCAAAACATAACTCCTCCCACAGCCCGGAAGGTTCTGGAACTGTCTTGTGGCTCATGGCCTCCTGGCCTGCCTGGATACGTTGGCAGGCCTGGCTGCCATGATGGCTTTTGCGCACGTTACTCTTAGCTGTTGTTCTGTCGCCCTCTGCTACTGCCAAGTTATTTTACAACTATCTGCATTTTCTGTTTCTCACCTTTTCTCCTATTCCCTTTGGGCTCAGTCTGAACAACAGTTACAAGGTCGAATAACACGTCCCTGGTTCTTACTGATTTGGCCCGTCCCTCGCACCTAGACATAACACCATGTACAGCTGCCATGGAGAAATTAGTGTGCTTTTAATAATGCGGTCGCCCGCTCTAGACGACACTTGGAGACGAACTTTCCAGAGAGAAGAGCTGTGATTGTCTGCTGATGTAGTTTTGCATCTAGAGACTGAGGTATGGGGGTTCGCTAGTCAAAGCCCAAAGGTCTTCTATTCTCATAATAAACTGGCTTCCAGCACGGGGAGGGTGGTAATGTTAGTTAGACATATATCCACTTCTTTATGAGATGCTTTCCCCGTTCGTATTCTATGGAGTAGTAACTATGCTGATTATATTATTCATATGTATTATGCTATTAGTACTGACACGTGTACTGTATCTTAGAGCACGTAAGTTGAAATAAATATTTTGAACTATACGGTGTCTCTTCTTACGCATGTTGTGGACAGGTACGAGTGTGACGAAAGAGTGTTCTTGCCTCTGCGAGTCCTGAGTGAGAGAGAGATACCGTGTTCTGGGTTGTCTAATCATTGGTACATTAGTGCTAATGGGACGCTAAGGCTAGTTGGGTTGGGGTTTTGGGTGCTAAGGTCTATGGTTGGCTCACCACTATATTCCAAGGTCCTATTATCCTGTGCATAGCTCTGTATGTGCGGAAACCCTATGACATGGCGCGACCAACGAGTGGGGTGGCTTACTTGCGAGATGCTTGAGTAGTACTTGTGCTTGTCCACAAACCCCTCACGTACGCTTCCGGAAGCGTGTGTGACGGCGATACCTCCTATATTGTAGATTTTGTAGGTTCTTTCAAGCTTGATGTTATTAAAAAAGTTTTTTTTAAATATAACCCTTTTTGTGCTGCCTAGTGTAAGATTGTTGAATAGACACGTTAGTAATGGCGGGTATAGACATAGCGGCGCATAGCCGCACAGCACTCCGGGATCACTTACGGGTGTATGGAGTGCCAGACGCGGGAGTTGAACTAGTCTTTGTGGTTCAAGCCGATCCGGCTTTCCACTTTGAAGTGTTCTACTCTTGGATCACTTTTCCAGCGGTGAACGCGAACGATAATCTGTTCCATGAATATGAACCCACCGTTGTTCCTGCTGTCTATAGACCTTATACTAATCTTGAAGTACCGCTCACGGCTTGGCAACACCGTGTTTGGTTTAATGGCGCCCTCCCACAACCGACTACCACGGTTCGTTTAGGCCCCTTATCAATTGAGGGGGCCACTTGGCCTGTTTTGGCCGGGTACACCCCACATCCGCGTTATATGACAATACCAGTCGCGGAACTGCGCACTATGTATGCGGCCTTGGTGCAGGTGCATCGAGCTTTAGTGCGATATGTTACAGGCAGCCTCCATGGAGCCGCTCCTGGAGTTGCCGGCCAACCAGCTGCTGCAGGCGGAGTGACCATAAGTCCTGTCATGGTGAATTCGGTGATGGGCAAACGTCCACAAAATAAGGATGATTTTCCTTATTGGCTTGCAGAAAAGTTTGATCAGTTGGAGGCAGTTTTTCCACATACAACTCCAGTGGATAAACATCGTATTTTAACGATTAGTTTGCCAAAAGACTTAATTCCCGAGTTGACAGCATGTGACAACTGGGGTAAGGTATTCGCAGCAGTATATTCTAAATGTTTTGGTACTCCTTCCATGACGGTTCTCCCCTCTGTAATTAAAAAAGTACAGGATGAACATGGCCCTGAAGCGGCTGTGGAATTAGGGATGAGACTGGTGGGAGTGTTTGAAGTAGTAGCTGAGCTGATCCTTGCGAATGTCAAGGGCGATGCAGTGAACTTTCAAGTAGCTAACGCTTTGGCTTTAGTCCCAGAATTGGACAAGCCTCGCGAATTACCGAAAATTATTACCCAGGCTTACAAAACTATTGGTAGAAATAGCCTGGGTAACAAGCCTTTTGCAAAACAGCAAACACAATCGCAACCACAACAGCAACAAACCAAATCTCAATCTGAGAAAGATGAGAAACCAGTCTTCACTAAAAAGAGCTGGAGGCTGAAAAAACAGGGAAAGCAACAAAAGAAGCCGGGGTCGCGAGGCGCATCCCCGGTTTCAGTTTCTTCTGAACGCACTTATAATTTACGCGATAGAGCGAGAATTAAGTCACCGGATAGGTTTCAGATCCCGGATACGCGTTCTCCTCGTTCTTCACAGGCACAGACTGCGACACAGGCCGGTGGAGGAGACCGCCAGGATAGAGGAAGGGACCGTGAGGCCCCACAGGGACGAGACCAGCCTCGACAACAAGTCAGAGGAAAAGAGGAAGACGCTCAACGTTTTCGACCACAATTTCAGAAGAAGAAAGTTGCCGCTGTAACAGCGAAATATGCCACAGACGGTGAGAACGAGGCTCCTGAATTGGACGTGGGCAGTAACCCTCCTAGACAGCGCCGCAGAAGTTACCATAGTGCGGGAGGCGCTACGTCCTCATATGGAGGCGACAGCAACTGAAACATTCATTACTGTTGAAACAGCAGACACCAGAGTGGCACCCCCTGACAGACTATTTAATATTGTCATTCAAATTGAAGGTGATATACAGCGTGTAATTAAAGGGATTTTTGGGAAAATCTGACCTCTTCATATGACATTTTGTTAGCAGAGGCGGATTGGCCACCCCATTCGTTCTTGCTGCGCGTAAAGGGGAGGAGGTAATCCTTCCGAGCTTTTCTCGACATGTCCCAAAGGACAAAGCGGAGGCTCTTGCAGCAGAGTGGGCTGTGTCCCTGGCTCCAGCGTTATTCCGCAATCACGTGGGTTGGGACGAGGATTCTCCCCCATGAAATACCTTTGCGGTCATTACCGCAGCCACAACCCCAATATCCCATAAAACGTGAAGCCAAAGGCCCCGTTTCCGAAATTCTTACTCAGTTGGAATATCAGGGAGTAATTGAACCCTGTGTATCACCTATGAACAATCCCCTTTTCGCGGTTTCTAAACCCGATGGATCGTACCGCTTAGTATTGGATTACCGGCATTTGAACTCGCATTGTCGGACCTTTGCGGTGCAAAATACCCATAGTTCTGCGTTAGTAGACAGTCTTGTTCGTAAAAGATATAAAACGACCCTTGACCTTTCAAATGGATTCTACACGCACAACTTAGCCCCGGAGAGTGGCCAATGGTGCGCTTTTACATCCGGTGGTAAAATGTTCAAATTCAGGCGTCTTCCTATGGGCTACAAGAATAGTCCAGGTGTATTCGCCGCTCGTGTTGTCTCTTTGTTAGACGGCATCGATCCAGACGCCTGTTCGTACGTGGATGACATTTATCTGACGGACGACGAATTGTTTCCGCATCTGACCCGAGTAGACCGCATTATTCTTGAATTCGCGGTTCAGGGATACAAAATTAACTTTGCCAAATCTCATATTGCTGAATTTACCGTTTTGTTCTTGGGCTATGAGCTCAACAATGAAGGTAAGGGTTTAGCCCCCCATTTTCTGGAGAAATGTGCACTTCTGTGCCCTCCTACTAATCTGAAGAAACTTCAGTCTTTGCTGGGTTTTCTGAACTTCGGACGTACATATATTCCCGAATACGCCCAGCGTATCAAGCCACTGTATGCCTTGATACAACCTACTTTTTCGAAGACTTGCTGGCTTCCGGAGCATACCTCCATTCTGCAGTCTTTGCAGACAGACCTTCTTGAGTCCAGATACCTTTTGACGCGTGATAACCACACAAACTTTGTGATTAGAATCATTCCAGGGGCAGTGGGTTTCACGTACTTAACCTTTAATGAAGGTGATACAGTACCCATCGCATACAAGTCACATCTATACACCTCCGCAGAAATGCGGTTTTCATCTGTGGAGAAAGTGCTAACAGCAGTGCAAATGGCGATCCTGAAGGCGCGCGCACTGGCACAAGGAAAACGCATTTTGGTGGTAACACCATATCCTGCTCTAGAGGCAGTGACCAAAGCAAGTGTTCCGAACTCTAAAGCATTGCACCCCCGTTGGATTCAATGGGCAACATCTTTGACGTCTCCGGATGTCACTTTCATATTCGATAGACTCAGGAGTTCTTACAGTAAGAATTCGTTCATCCTCCTCCTCTGTCCTTATTGCCGCTTGAGGATTACGACTGTGTGATCTATACCGATGGTTCGGCACAACCGGCCACGGGTTCCAAACATGCTTATTCAGCCGCATGTGCTATTGTTGCAGGTACGTTTGTGAACGGAAAGTTCAAATCCACTGTGGTGCATACACAGACACTCTGGGACAGTACCGCACAATTGGCCGAGTTGCGTGCATTGGTGCTTGCGCTTGAGTTTGTAAATCCTGATGTGACCACTTTAATAGTGTGCGATTCTTACTACTGTGTTCAATCATATAATGACAATCTGTTCTTTTGGTCGCAAAATGACTAGAGAGACGCTAAAGGCAACACAATCAAGCATAAAATGCTTTGGGTTAGAGTGGCAGAATTACAAAGACGTCTGCCACGTTATATATCTTAGTGGCAGTGGACTCGTGCACACGGTTCATCTGGGTCTGGCCACAAAGGAGTGCTGACGCTCGAAATGTCATTAGGGATTTGCGTGTCTTTGTGGGAATTTTTGCATGCGGCACCTTCCATTCTGACCAAGGTCCGGCGTTTGCCTCTAAGGCTTACAAGGACGCAATGGGCTCCTTGGGGGTGCGGGTGAAATTTTCGTCTCCGTATAGGCCTGAGGGCAACTCTATCGTTGAACGAATGAACCGTGACTTAAAGCAATCCTTGACAGCTAGAGTTATAGGTACTGGCAGGAACTGGCTGGCCCACTTGTATACCGTTCAGCGTGCACTTAATAATCTCCCTAGAAGGCCTCTGGGTGGGCGGACCCCTTACGAAATGCTCTTTGGCATACGAATGTTTGTGCCTGACCTTGATGGTCTAGACATGGCGGCGCAATCCGCCAAGTTTGATGTAGATAATCATTCTACTATGTTACAGGACTTACAAGAAGCCCGAGACAAACTTGCAATTGCACATTTGCCTTCAGCCACAGACCCTGCTCTGCAGATTCCGGTTGCCGGCTGGCTTCCGAAGATTGGCGACCTGGTACGAGAGAAGGTGGAGAACAAAAAGAATTCGGCCCCTCTTTTCGTGCACCGGTTCCAGTCCTGGGCTTGAAGGGGACACGTACAGTCATCTTACCACCGCTTCCCGGTCACAAGGAAAACAGATACATCTCAGTGGAAAATGTCAAGCTACAACATCTGGCCGATCCTGAATAGTGTCACACCAGCGGTCTCTTGTCCTGCCATTTATCGGACATGTGTTCGCGGCACGCCTGCACGAACAGTCACTGATGTTACCATGGAGATGGTTGATTTGCCTGAAAATATATTTGAACCCCCTGCATCACCCTGCATTGATGAGGACGAATATACTTATCCCGCCACAGAGTCGGTGGCACACCAACCAACAACGCCACTGAGCCCGACACGTTATTCCTTTGACTCGGATTCCAACTCATCAAAGGTCCCGTCCAAGTTTAGTCTTTTTGTATCCTGGTTTAGAGACAATTTTTGATCCCACCTTGGACATATATTTGGATGGTACTTTTTTGGTTTTTTTGTTCATGTCCATTGGCTTTGTCACAGTGTTTTTTCTACTCATCAATGGTCACTATTTACCTGAACGCTCTGCTGTGAACAGTGTGGCTGGAACTTTGGCTCCACATTCCTCTTCACACATCATGAAGCGTGACCACACATTAGTGAACATTTCAGCATTTCCAGTTGCTGATGGCATCGTATGGGATGCAGTAAACTTTCAAATCCATGGCCCGACGGAAATTATTAATGTACCAAATGTCCTTCGAGTCTCGATGGGTGATGTAGTAAAAAGTCATATTCATTCTGATGATTGGGATGTGCATGCCGTTGAAGCATTGTTTGCTGATTTAAAATATTATGCTTCCTTTAATGCTGAGGACTTGTATATGAATTCTGCGAATTATGCCGATTTGTATTGCTATCAGCATTGGGGCAATCATTTCCTCCACAAACCAAGTGCACTACGTAGCCCTGTTACTCACACCCAATGGGAACACTGCCCAAACCCCATACCAGGTAGCTCCCAGACTCTTCGAAATAAATTCACCTATTTTACTGATTTCAATCGATCGAACCCTGGGTCCTATTATTTTAAATTAAAAACCCCATTGACTCAAAAAATAATGTTGACCCACACTAAATTACTTTATTCGGGTCCCTTTTTAAGCGCCTTGGCGGTGGGTGGTTATGAGTATTGGAAAGACACAGTGGATTTGAAATCAATCTGGGGTTCAAAGCCATGGCAGGTGCAGGGCACCGAGGCTTTGCACCGCGCTTGCCTTATCCCAGCCCAAATTATGTTTTTAAATGCTTCCATTTATCAGACCACGTGTTGGGGGTTGGCTTCCGTTAAACAACTAAATGCGCCAGCCATCCCATCCTTGTCGAGTTCGCCAAATGATAGTTTACGATTTAATATATCCCTTTTGAAGTTACAGGCTCGGTTCCAAAACAATTCCTTTAACGTTTCTGCACTGATACAGTCACCCTGGTTGGCATGGCCCATATCATCGAATGCATGCCAGCTGCGTTTCCATGGCACAGTTCCTGGCTACATACAGGACAAGCCTGATCCAAGATTTACTGCAACTCGTACTGTCACCACGTATTCGGTTGGTAAATTATGTAAACAATGGTTACAACATTCGTCCTTAGACTCTGTTAAGAAACATTTGTCTCTCCTATCAGGCACTATTGATTTATCTGACTTTATCTTGGGACCTCGTGGTCCCCGACCGAAGAGATTCATTTATGAAGCGTATAATGAACTCTGGAAGCTGTCTCAAATGGAAGCTGCTTCCCGCCTTCGGGAAATAGACCAAGCAAATTTGGAAAAGGTGCTTGCTGTTGTTGACAATAGTATAAATACCCTGTCTTCCCGCATTTACACATTAGAGAATATTGTATCCTCTGTTGTTGATATTGTACAAGATGATGTCTCTATGTTGTATCATGGTCAGAATCAGTTGCGCTCAGTGATGGTTTGCCTGGACTTTGCAAACCCTTAAGTTAGGTAAAGTTCCTTGGAATCTCTTGAACACCACTGCCCTTTTTCTGCCTTTTAATTTGACGGAAAAACAGCAGTTCATGTCCATGAAAGATGCATCTTACAACTTGTTACATATCGAGAAAGTTGATCCTTTACCATTCTCTGTAGCGGAACTAGATTCTGCAGTGTGGCTAGTTCATGGGGTTATCGCTTTACCTTTTTCCCTGTTTGAATTTAGCTTGTGCATGAAACATTATCCTGTGGGCCGTTTCCAGCCTTTGGGTAGTGCTTTCCTGCATGAACTCTGGTCCTTGCCTTTCATGTATAAATGCCTTAGAGAAGGCAAGGAAGTGTTTCTCACGGGGAGTCTTGTGATTCAACTGTGGGTCATTCGCTTATTTGTAAACATATTAAATTGCACGGGGCTTGTAGCGTTTCAGTTCCGAATCTGGCATGTGTGCTAAAGGGTATTCCTGCTCCTGCTATTTCTCCTACTTTTACTTTGCTTACTAACGGTAGCTATTTGCTTTTAAATAACGAAGACTGTTGTGGCCTACAGGCTGGCATTCCGTATATTGTTACGGTCTCACACAGAGTTGTCTGCTGCAAGAATGTGCTTTTTCCTCCCCCTCACGACATCGTTGATAACTCTATTTGGCCTTCCATTCCTACCATGGAGGCAGATTTCAATAAGTTGAGCAGAATAAAGGCCCTATTATTGAATGAGGAGGTTATGCTCACATCCGCCCGGGAGACATTCATTCTCCAGGTGGCGAGTACCCACAGTGAAATACAGGCCCTTTTGAACACTGACCTCCCCAACATTTTGGGGAGTTGATTCATCGTATTTTTAACGCATCAAACACTGAGGGTCTGGTGCACTTTTTTAAGATTGTGGGGTCTGGCCTGGTGTCCACCTTTCAAACTATTTTCGGTGTGATACCGGCGTTCATACATTCTATTTTTTCTAGCGTCTTTGGTGGTTTCCCATTAATCCTCGCTTTGGTGGCTGGTGTCTTGCTGTTGGTCTGTTTTCTGCGCAATGGCTGCACACCACTGGGCCCTTCTCGATCCCGAACGCCTCCAGCTGCTCCGTGAGCGACTTCTGGTTGGCTTCGATGTTCTGCCCTTGGCAACTATCAGTGTGTCATACACCCTTTCCTTTCGCTTTGCGTATTTCACTTGCGTGCAACCTGTGATGTCTTGCATCCGCTGTCCGTTCACATGGACCATGGATTATTGCCTCTCCAATTCGTCATTGTCTGTTCCGGATTTTGTTCAGTTGGTGGGTCCCTTAGAGGCCCATGAACGGGACTGTTCCGCTGCTGGCTTTATGATGCGTGCGGCTGCACTGGGGATTTTGGCACAATGGGATATCTGGGCGGCTGCTCAGAATCTCCTACAACAAAGTTATATTGAATATCACGCAAGCTGTCCCGCATTGCTTTTGGATGCTCCATCCTCTGAGGATCATTCCTGCAGCTTTGACCTGTTGGACTGGATGGCGTCTACGTTTTTTGACGATTCCAATGATGTTCTCTTGGACGGTATAGCTTTTTCTGCTCTTCCACGTTTTTGGATTGATTAACTTGCCGTTCACTGTCGATGGACTGCCTCATTTCTGCTCAGGTGTTTGGAACTCTGTCTTCATTTCCGTCTTGGCCGATGGACTGTCCAGGGGAGGGTGTCTTGTGGCTCATGGCCTCCTGGCCTGCCTTGATACGTTGGCAGGCCTGGCTGCCATGATGGCTTTTGCGCACGTTACTCTTAGCTGTTGTTCTGTCGCCCTCTGCTACTGCCAAGTTATTTTACAACTGTCTGCATTTTCTGTTTCTCACCTTTTCTCCTATTCCCTTTGGGCTCAGTCTGAACAACAGTTACAAGGTCGAATAACACGTCCCTGGTTCTTACTGATTTGGCCCGTCCCTCGCACCTAGACATAACACCATGTACAGCTGACATGGAGAAATTAGTGTGCTTTTAATAATGCGGTCGCCCGCTCTAGAGGACATTTGGAGACGAACTTTCCAGAGAGAAGAGCTGTGATTGTCTGCTGATGTAGTTTTGCATCTAGAGACTGAGGTATGGGGGTTCGCTAGTCAAAGCCCAAAGGTCTTCTATTCTCATAATAAACTGGCTTCCAGCACGGGGAGGGTGGTAATGTTAGTTAGACATATATCCACTTCTTTATGAGATGCTTTCCCGTTCGTATTCTATGGAGTAGTAACTATGCTGATTATATTATTCATATGTATTATGCTATTAGTACTGACACGTGTACTGTATCTTAGAGCACGTAAGTTGAAATAAATATTTTGAACTATACGGTGTCTCTTAAGCATGTTGTGGACAGGTACGAGTGTGACGAAAGAGTGTTCTTGCCTCTGCGAGTCCTGAGAGAGAGAGAGATACCGTGTTCTGGGTTGTCTAATCATTGGTACATTAGTGCTAATGGGACGCTAAGGCTAGTTGGGTTGGGGTTTTGGGTGCTAAGGTCTATGGTTGGCTCACCACTATATTCCAAGGTCCTATTATCCTGTGCATAGCTCTGTATGTGCGGAAACCCTATGACAGAACCTTCTACATGTCTGGCTATGTGGCCCAGAGGCGGGGACGGAATGGATACTGTATCCCTATGTCCCAGCCTGACCCTGGCTACTAGTGTGTATGTGTGTAAGGCCCCTCTGCAGTAGCAGGGACCTGTGGCAGCCATCTTGAGTGAGTTTCACACATGGTAAAACGGCTAGGGGGAAAAACAAAAAATTTCTGGGAAAAAGGGCCAAGTCCAACACTCCTATTTTTCAGGGAGAGTTCCTGTTTTCTGGTTTATTCCTGTCCTTCATTCCCCTTTCCTTATGATCTTTTACCCTTTCAAAGCCATACTGTCCTCTGTTTTTCACTCAAGCCACAGGTCGCTAAAAACCCCACGATTGCCCCTTATACCAAATAGTTAATTATGGGCATATTTGTCTGACCTATGTCGACACTGAAAGTAGTCTTGCTTAGCACGAAATGGCTTAACCATCCAATAAAATGCAGGTATGTCTCTGACTATTACCGTTCTTTGAAGGGGGATATAGTGTTTCTTCGGGGAACAAAGATCAAGCACAAAGAAGCACTCTCTATGCGCAATGGTTGGATACATGACCTTTCCTGCTCCCGGCTATGTCTAAGTTAAATGGGGTACTCACCCTAATATCTAGGAATTCTGGCCTCTCAATCACTACCTCGCAACAGGATGACAGTGACAGATGGCTAATTACCCTCAAGCTGGCAACACAGAAGTGTTTGCAATAAACATATACACCTCGATCATTGACGACCCCAGATTTTGGTCCAAATTAGCAGCCAAAATGGCGCTGCTTCCCACGAGGGCATGGATCATTCTGGGTGGGGACTTCAGTCTACACATGGACACTATTCGGGATAGGAATTCGGCATTTATATATACCACCCCTAAAGCCCATAAAGAAATGCATGCACTTTGCAGACTTGTGGAGGATACATAATCCTACTGGCAATGACTTTATCTTCTTCTCCCCCTACAGAATATTTTTTCTATAATTGATTACATATTAGTAGACAACTCATTGTTATAAGACACTGTATCCTCTTCCATTGTACCCATCACCATCTCTGATGACACAGCATTCTCCATCTCTTAGTACACCTCCCCCTCAACCTAGAACCCTGGTGGCAAATGAATGTCAAAATCCTGGAGAACAAAGCTGATGTACGGGAATTGAGCCAAGAGTTGACATTATTCCTGAAGGATAACACATCCTCTGTCTCCTCCCCAGTTCCACTTTGTAAAACTCAGAAATGTTTTTTTTGTGGCCAGGTTTACAAGTCGTATGGCTAGGAAAAACAGCGAAATAAAATCTTCCTTGGAGAAATTGGTGGCAGATATTAAAGCCCATGAAATGTTATTCAGAAGCTTGAAAGACCCTGCTGTCCTGACACAATTAAAGAAACTGAAATATGAATGCAACAACATAGTGAGTAAACACACTCATTTTGGGACCAGGCCCCGAACAGTAAAAAGCTATTCTACTTAAATAAAGCTGGGGAAACATTAGCTGCCTACTTAAAGTTTAAGTGGAATTCCACATTGATTTCTAATATTAAAGACCCTTTAGGATCCATCAAATCAAAAACTAGTGATTATTCTTAAAATCTTCCAGAAATGGTATACCGCCGTATATTTCCCTTCAGTTTGTACAGATACCTTCAGTTTACACAGATACCTGCCTAAAGTTTCTTCAGTCCCTACTGGTAAAAAAGTCTTTCTAATATGGGGCTGAATGAATCGATAAAACAGTGTGAGATCCGGAAGGCGATTAAGCTTCTTCCGTCCGGGAAGGCTCCGGGACCAGATGACTTCCCTATAAGTTTTTACAAAACGTTTGAATCTATAATCATGGCCCCTTTGGAGAACTTTGCGTCTGTGGAGGAAGTGTTTGGTACCGCCGCAGAGGCCACAGTTGTAGTGATACCAAGAGAGTGGAAGGATCCCTCCAATCCCAAAACTTCTAGACCGATTTCTTTAATAAATCTGGAAAGCAAAATTTATGCTAAAATCTTAACGTCCCGTCTTTCCCCTATCATAATGAAACTAATCCACCCCTCTCAGACGCGATTTGTCAAAGGCAGGTTAGCGAGTGATAGCTTTTTCAATGACATGGCAGAACAGACTAAAGTTACCACCACAGCACCCATAGTGCTGGACGCAGAGAAGGCTATCAATAAGGTTTCTTGGCCCTTTCTCGCGACTACTAACTAGATGTAACCTCGGGGAAAAATATATCAAAATGGTTATGGCCCTATATGCCAAGCCTACCGCACGAATCCGTGCCCATGGTGAACTTTCCTCGCTGGTCCCACTCCAACAAGGCATTAGTCAAGGTTACCCACTGTCACCACGGCTTTTTTTTGCTAGCCATCGACCTCTTGGTTCTGATGCTGAACATGTCTAAAGACATTGAAGGGATGGGTTTTGGAGACATGGTCTTTAAAACTGCCGCTTATGCGGACATCTTAATCATCTCCGAAAAACCGGATATGGCTATTCCTGTCAATACTAGAGATAATCAATAAATTCTCTCTCTTCTCGGGCTATTCTCTAAATAGAGACCAAACAGAAGTTATGCCTCTCAATGCTCACTGTAATCCCTCTTGTCTTGGTACTTCCCAATTCCTGTGGCAACCTAAATTCATTAAATATATAGGTATATGCTTTTGCAACAATCAGGCTGAGTTTATATCCCAGAACGAACATAAACCAATAAAATCAAAGACCTCCTGTCGTCTTGGTCCCCCAAATTTATATCATGGTGGGGCAGGTTGGAAACATTGAAAATTATGTTTACGCCTTTAATTAACTTCCTATCTATGTCTCCTATTCGTCTGTCCGCTTTTTTCTTTTCCACGATTGATAACATTTGTTCAAAGTTCCTGTGGAGTAACAAGAGCCAGAATGAGTTTCAAGAAACTCAGGGCTCTCGTCCATCCAGGCAGCTGCAATCTTCCAGGTTGGGTCAACTTCCAGATGGCGTTCTTAGCAGCCCTGGGTATACGTTTGGTTGGACCTGAACCCTGTCAATGTCCTGCCTTGGTTCAGAATCAAAAAATACATAAACTATCCATTCCCATTATCGGCAAACTTGACCATGTCCCACCACAGTTTTGCCCACTCTCAACGTCAATCTAAAAGACCCGGTTAAAGCCTTCTTACTTTGAGACAAACTTCTGGCCTCCAACATAAACAAATCCCTTTTCATTTCCTTATGGAATAATAAGAAGGTTCTGACGTCTAATCCCTCAGCTTCGGGCTTGGCTAGGAATGGGCCAAACAAGTCATTGCCCTCATTTCAGACTTGTATATAGAAAAGGAGCCCCTGTCATTTGCGGCCCTTCAGGGGAGGTACTCTTTACCTAATTTAGATTTGTATAATTTCCTAAAGCTCAAGGCAAGAATATCTAAACCAGGCCCTTTCCAGCCCACTCCCTTTTTCTCTGCCCTCAAACGTATCCAGTCAGGTGGTCATGTAGCCTCCCAAGACTTATAAATTACTATGTGAAGGCTCTACCCTGCCCACATTTCACCTGTGTACTAAATGGTCCAGTCACTTTTTTGATAAGGGTTTAACTCTGCTATCGGAAGACACTTGAGATAAGATTGGATCCTCCCTGCTCCAAGGTAGACTTGTTCCATAGCTACTAAAAACGAAATTCTTTCTCGTGCACTTGCTATATTGGATCCCAAGTAAGCTTTATAAACTAAAACTGAAGGATACTGATACCTGCTGGTCCTGCAAATCAGCACGTGGCGATGTGGAATACATGTTTTCTTTCATGCCCTTATCTTACCCCGTATTGGAAGGATATTGCAGACCAATTAAGTAAAATATTCAATACCACTATTTTGTTGGATTTTCAAACTATTGCACTTGGTCTGCATCCGACTGGGAAGCCCCTCATGCTTACAGATAAGGATCTCACTCTCTTTGACTTGTTGATCACCGTTGCTCTCAAAGTTATTTTGCTTGATTGGAAAATTGTTAAACGTCTCTTACCACACTTGGTGGGCATGGGTCATATACCTCAGGAGTATACACTCTGACATATCACATCAGCAACCCAGTCTCATCCATACATATCTGGGAAACCTTAGATTTTTTTTATAAATAGCCTAGAGTAACAGTCCCCTGTCTTCATTTGCGCACAATTTCAGCTACCCTGCTCAGATGATGTTAGAATTATAGCCTTAGTGACCTATTACTTGGCTGTCTTTCTTCTTTACTTTTTTCTTTCAATATTCCCCTTCCCTTCAACCCTATCTTATTTTACTTGCTTTGTATATCTCACACCCCTTTTCTCTCCAAGTCCAGTTTAGTGTTTAGAATTACTCACCTGATTTTCGACATATATATATATATTATCTACTGGCGGTCGCCAGTAGATTGTTATAGTTACAACCTATTATCCATAGGAAATCCGCGACATTCTATTTGAAATAACTCTCTTGCCGGTTGACGTATCTTCGCAAAATTTTCAAACTTTGTGGCCCGCTCCGGTCCGCTCCTACCCTGAAAGTCTCGGGGGATTCGTCAAGCGGGGGCCGAGAAAAAGGGGGGTCCCAAAACGCGTTTTCCCCATGCAATTTTCCATAGGAAACTTTAGACACGGCTACAGCCCGAACTGCTGAACGGAATTACACCAAATTTGGCAAAGAGGTAGTTCTTGGTTCAGAAAGAACCCTTTTTGTTAAATGGTGTAAATCCGTTCAGTAGTTGCTGAGAAAATCAAAAGTAAAAAGATAGTGATATCTATGGCCGAGTAGGGTCCGCGTACCCTCCCGATCACGAGCTGCATGTTAATTGGCTGTCAACACTCAAAATCAGGAAGTGTTGGCAGCCATTTTGTCCCTCGGTAGAACCGAGGGACAGAAACAAGTGCGCAAAGCGCACAAAGGGGGCAGGGTAGAAACACCCTGACCCCTAGGTTTGCTCAGGGGGTCCCACAAGGACCCCTGGGCAAAAATAAATAATTTTTTTAAAAATCGGCAGGATGCGCTCAGGGTGCGCGAATCCTGCCGGAAAAAAATCGAAGCGCGGTCTCCGCGCTTCGATTGTATTTTGCCCCGGGTGGCCCAAGTCCCGGGGGCATGGTGGGGGTTAATTTTATGTGTGGGGGCCTCAAGGGCCCCCAACCCCGGGGACCGCCACCCCCGGGGCTTTATTGCAAAAATAGTGCGGGAGGGCTCTTCTGCCCTCCCGCAGCCCCGGGGACCGCCACCCCCGGGGCTTCTTTTTAAATTTGAATAAGGTGTGGGGGGCTCCAGCCCCCACACGCCCCGGGACCACCACCTCCCGGGGCACTTATAAAATAAATGTGGGGGTCCATTATGGACCCCAGAGCCCAGGGACCACCACCTCCCGGGGCTGTGCAATTTAAGGGAGGGGGGCCGCGCGGCCCCCTCCTGGAGCCCTTGATGGCCCTGGGGACCGCCACCCCCAGGGCCGGCTCCTGCAGTGTCCCGGGGTGCCTACCCCGGGACACTGTAGTTTGCTATGGCAGGACGGGAGCCTCGCGGCTCCCGTCCTGCCATAGCAAACTGCTTTGGATATTGGAAGAGAGAGCAGGAAACCTGCTCTCTCTTCCAATATCCAAGCACATTGCTTTCCACATGGGGAGCAGCATGTTAGCTGCTCCCCATGTGTAAAGCAATGCCGGCTCCCGTAGGACACGGGGAGCCGGCGGGACTGTGGGGGTTTGGGGACCCCCACAGTCCCCAACGAGAGGCCAGCCCGGGGGATGGGGTCCCCGGGGCAAGTAGTGGCCCGGGAGGGGGGCCACGCGGCCCCCTCCCCAAAATTTTTTTTTTAAAAAACGGAAAGGCCGGCCCCGGGGATGGGGTCCCGGGGCCATAAATGGCCTGAGGAGGGGGCCACGCAGCCCCCTCCAAAGAAAAAAAAGAAAACGAGGCCATGCCCCGGGGGATGGGGTCCCCGGGGCCAATACAGGCCCAGGGAAGGGGGCCACGCGGCCCCCTTCCCGTTTCTTTTAAAAATATTTAATTAAAAAAGGAGGTAAGGCCCTGGGGGATGGGGTCCCCAGGGCATAAAAACTGGAAAAAGGAAGGGGGCCACAGAGCCCCCTTCAGAGGACAAAAAAATAAATAAAAAAAACGATCAGGCCCGCAGGCCCCGCCCCCTTCCTTCACCACTCTGCAAACGCGCCCCCTGGCTCGTTTGCAGATGGGGAAGTAATTCCCGTTCAATACTGGGGGTCCCTGGGGGCCAACTAGCCCACCAGGAACCTCCAGTATGCGCCAGGGGGCTGCCTTGCATAGAGGTGTACAGAGGCCACGCCCCTTTTTACACCTCTCTGCAACGCAGCTCTGTGGCGCTTAATGGAGGTAGCTGGTGGGCTAGTTGCACCCCAGGTACCCTCAGGATTTAAGGGGACTTAATCCCCCAACTTAAAACGCGCCACGGGGCGCGTTTGCACAGTGGTGAAGGGAGGGGGCGGGGCTTCAGGTGACATGTGTGCAAACAGGCCCCGTGCCGCGTTTTAAGATGGGGAATTAAATCCCCTTCAATCCTGAGGGTCTCTGGGGGCCAACTAGCCCAACAGGTACATCCAGAAAGCGCCACAGAGCTGCGTTGCAGAGAGGTGTAAAAGGGGTGTGGCCTCTCTACACGTCTCTGCAACGCAGCCCCTGGCGCATACTGGAGGTTCCTGGTGGGCTAGTTGGCCCGTAGGGACCCACATGATTCAAGGGGACTTAATCCCCAACTTAAAACGCGCCACGGAGCGCGTTTGCACAGATGTCACCTCAGGCCCCGCCCCTCCCTTCACCATTGTGCAAATATTCTTCTAAAATCATCCGAAATACGAATTCCGATTTACTCACCTGTTATCAGGAGAGACCTCAGTGCTGCATCTTTCAGCCCAGTACTAATCCTGAAAAGTAATTTTAACCGTACTTACCAGTAACTTGAATTTCCTTCCAAAGGATATCATTGCCTGCTTTTTGCTGAAAAAGTTTCTAAGTGTTGATTTTTGAAACATACAAATATTCCTCTAAAATCAGCCGAAATCCGAATTCTGATTTACTCACCTGTTATCAGGAGAGACCTCAGTGCTGCATCTTTCAGCCCAGTACTAATCCTGAAAAGTAATTTTAACCGTACTTACCAGTAACTTGAATTTCCTTCCATAGGATATCATTGCCTGCTTTTTGCTGAAAAAGTTTCTAAGTGTTGATTTTTGAAACATACAAATATTCCTCTAAAATCAGCCGAAATACAAATTCCGATTTACTCACCTGTTATCAGGAGAGACCTCAGTGCTGCATCTTTCAGCCCAGTACTAATCCTGAAAAGTAATTTTAACCGTACTTACCAGTAACTTGAATTTCCTTCCATAGGATATCATTGCCTGCTTTTTGCTGAAAAAGTTTCTAAGTGTTGATTTTTGAAACATACAAATATTCCTCTAAAATCAGCCGAAATCCGAATTCTGATTTACTCACCTGTTATCAGGAGAGACCTCAGTGCTGCATCTTTCAGCCCAGTACTGGTCCTGAAAAGTAATTTTAACCGTACTTACCAGTAACTTGAATTTCCTTCCATAGGCTAACATTGACTGGTTTCACTTGGAAATTCTTCAAAGTGTGGAGTTTTGGAACTTTAAATTATTCTTCTAAAATCAGCCGAAATACGAATTCCGATTTACTCACCTGTTATCAGGAGAGAACCCAGTGCTGCATCTTTTAGCCCAGCACTGACCCTGAAAAGTAATTTTAACCGTACTTACCAGTAACTTATCTTTTCTTCCATAGGAATCCATTGTCTGGTTTTCAGCAGAAAAGTTTCAAATTGTCGATTTTCACAAACTACAAATATTCCTTAAAAATCGCCTGTATGACTTAAACGCATTTTTTCAACTGTTTACAGGAGATGCACCAGTGCTGGATCCAGGATCCAACACTGAGTAAGAAAAAGTAACAATAACAGTTTTTACCTGCTAAGTGAATTTCCTTCCATAGGATAACATTGGTGATTCTATGAGGAAAAGTTTCTAAGTGTCAACTTTTAAAATACAATAATATTCCTTAAAAATCACGACTGTAACCAAAACGCTTTTACTCAACTGTTTACAGGAGATGTCCCAGGACTGAATCTAGGATCCAGTCCTGTGGTTAGAAAAGTAATCCATAAAGTAACTAATTGCATTTAACTAGAAATTCACATTGAGCTGAATGTTGCATTGTGTTTGAAAATGTGTTGCCCATTGCAACAACTGTAACTACTGTACTTAAAAGTCTATTGCCTATGTGCTAAGTATTTAAACTAAAGTAATTCATTCTGAGAAAGTATTTTTTGTAATGTAATGTATAATGTAATTACAATGTAATTTAAAAAATAAAATATGTAAAAGAAATTGTTTCTAAAAATGTAGTAAATCAGTATGAAAAAAATTAATATAAAAATTAATACATTTAAAAAATGTCATTTAAAAAACCTTTGAAATTCACTGAAAAAACCGTAGGTTTCAGGCACGTTGTAGTTACAAATTAGCATTTAAAAAACCTTTGAAATTCACTGACAAAACCATAGGTTTCAGATATGTTATAGTTACAAATTAGCATTTAAAAAACCTTTGAAATTCACTGAAAAAACCATAGGTTTTAGGGACAGTTATAGTTAGTTGGACATTTCACTCGTACAAAACCCGTGAAATTCCCCCGTTATAGTTAGTTCAGCTAACTATAACTCGCGCCCGCAATGCACTGCTGATGACGTCACATATTACATCACTCATGACATGGTCAGTGACATCACTGATGACATCACTGATGACATCTCAAATGACATCACTGATGACATCATCCACGTGAAAATCTGATGCAGCTCCTCACACCCTAATATAACCTTTGATACACCCAATCTAAATTACAGACTGCCATTCGCAAAACTATAGACACTCCAACACCAATAACTACATACCCACTCACTGATTCTTAGGTCTACACACACACATCCACTCACTCACCCGTACAGTCACTCATACTTATGGTCACTCAGTACAGGACTATCATATGCACTCTTACTCCTATATAGACACTCAAACACCGCCACTCATCCATAGAGGTACTCACACACCTAGTCAGTCATGCAAATAATTAAACACACTGCCATTTACTCACCTATACAGTTATACACACACACACCAGCTCACTTACTCATACAAATACTAGCACATTGTTACGCTCTTATACAATCACTGATACAAGCACACACTCATCCATACAGCCACTATCACAATCACTCACTCTCGCTTATAGCTATTTATATACTCCAACACACATATATACTGCCTTTCACATATGTAGTTACTCACACATGTACCACTGGGACATACATTCACTCACTAACACACTCTTACACACACTTACCCACCCATACAGTCTATCACAGATGCACTCTTGAAACCATCCACCCAGTGAATCACCCACTCACACATCTATGCACAGAGTCGCACACACCCCACCCACACAAACACTCAGGCACCCATACAGATACTCAGACAACCAATCAATAACTCATATAGACACTCATGTAGCTATTCACAAACCCATGCAGCCACTTACACAGCAACAGACAGACGGATACAGACATTCACCCAGTTTAGTCACTAACCCATGCATTCAGTAAGATACGTTAAATCACTCACTTATAGAGTCAGTCACGCACCTACTAAATCATCCATACAGACACTTACACACCCACTCATTCTTCAATACGTCTTTTCCTATATATATTAAAAATATTTAAACTTTACAGAAACACACAGTCACTGGATGATGTCATCAGTGATGTCACTGACCATGTCATGAGTGATGTAATATGTGACGTCATCAGCAGTGCATTGCGGGCGCGAGTTATAGTTAGCTGAACTAACTATAACGGGGGAATTTCACGGGTTTTGTACGAGTGAAATGTCCAACTAACTATAACTGTCCCTAAAACCTATAGTTTTTTCAGTGAATTTCAAAGGTTTTTTAAATGCTAATTTGTAACTATAACATATCTGAAACCTATGGTTTTTTCAGTGAATATATATATATATATATATATATATATATATATATATATATATATATATATATATATGAAACTTTCGCGAAGATTCGTCAACCGGCGCCAAAGATATTGAGAAAACAAAAAACGAGTTTCCTATGGAAACTAGGTCCTAACTATAACTATCTACTGGCGACCGCCAGTAGATAATATATATATATATATATACACACACACACACACACCCTTATTTTGATTCAACCAATTCATTGGAAGTTCTTTACACACTTTCGTAAGACGTGCAATAAGGGCTCACTATTTCAATGCTTCTCGATAATAATGTTGTCGCAATTGTATTTATGTACCTGAACATTAGTCCATTTATGTCTTGTTATATTTTGCTTGGAGAGATCTCCTCTTTTTGTATTGCAATAAAAATCAATAAAACGTTTTGGGAAAAAATAAACTGATGATGGCATGCATGCCATAATTCACGTGCTCTGAGATTTTGAACATATTTCAACAAATGCTTATTTCAGGTCCTGTTTTTGAAAATGGAGATCCCATTTGCCCACGATTTCATTTTATGCCACGTTTTGTGAGATCTCTTCCAGGTAAGCGATTGCATCTGTAGTCTAAGTCTGGCACATGATTCAAATAGAAGCTTGTTCGTTGGTTAAAATCATAATTTACAACTAAATGAACAATATTAATTGTGCAATTGCTTGTTAAGCTGACTACCAATGATAATACTTTTCTCGCTCCATCTGATGACGTCCAGTAAGAAAACTCGAGTCATGTTTCTAACCAAGGGACCTGACTTGGGAAGCTGTGTTAACAAAAACATTTTTCACGAAGTCTGTCAGTGGTTACAATGAATATTTTAATGACAAAAGTATCCGATCCAGTGAAAAACAAATGCCCCAACAGGACAGGCTGACCCGTTAGGCAAAATAGACACCTAATCTGGGACAGCTAGTAGGTTGTGCGAAATTATATCACAAGAAATGTTTAGTGATATGTATCTTTTTTGGGGTTGAAATATTTAGTGGTGAATGCTCTGGAAGTTGGGATAACTCCCAAAGTCGCTGTTGAGATTTTCGTTTTTTTGTTTCATTGTAACATCTATTTAGTTTTCATAAATCTGAGAGAACTTTAACAAAGCTCCAGTAGGCTATTTTTTTTTTAAGACAATGTTTTGAGGAACAACTCTTGCCCATTGTCCAGTTACACTGTCTTACCTAATTAATGATTCTTTTGCATCAGAAACTAGCCTAGGTGAATGGGTGTTGGTAGTTTGTAGAGCCTGGAATCTGCCAGTTCGGTCCCTAACTTAATAGAATTGAATCATTGGCATTTGAGACTTTTTAAAAAATATAAATAAAGCATGATGCTTTTACTGTGAACTACTGTACACAGTTTGCACAAGCTTCTAAACTTGAAAGAGGTAGAGGTTAAACTTTTTTTCTATATTCAGACATCTACCCTTTGCCGTGTCTTGAATAAATATTTGTAATTTTTCAAAATTGTGTGATAGCTAGTTATAATAATGCATTAACGTGAAAAGCGCAGGTCCCTCAACTTGTATTCTTTTCACTTCATTACTAGTTCTTGCCAATGTGCCACAGTCATTCTAGAAGTACTCCCAGTGATCTGGCTTTGGCACAGTATGTGCCTACTATAAAAAACAGAATCGCCATGTCCAACGTGAATATACAAATACGCCTCCATTCAGAGACACTGTACAAATAGAAGTATTCAGCACTCGAAGGTCGAAATGGATATCCATCACCTAATACATAAACAGTGTAAGTGGAGATGTCAGGAGAGAAAGGGTTTGAGCCCTTGCCTTTGGGTAGATAATCATGTTACAGTATAACCACTGTCTATGCAAATAATTATTCATTGCATCACATTTTTTTAATGAATATTAATATTTTGTAACTTTTTTATTATTTAGCCACATAAACAATACATTACATAGTTGTAATGTATTGTTTTAGTATTACCTCAGAGTCCGGCCTAATGTGAGAAATGGTCCGAGTTATAGTTACTCAGGTGGAGGGGGGCTGTAGGGAATCGAACATCAAGTTACCACTTGAAAGCCTAGTGTTGATCACTTCTTGCTAAATGTACATTATATCTCACTTGATTTGTACCCATTAGTGGGTAAGGCAAGTATCATCCACAGTTTCAGTGGCTGTAATAAACGTTTGTGGAAGCTTGTCTTCGGAGGGCAGACAAAAAGATTTTCTGTTTATCTCTTATATGGCACCAACATGCCATCTAAAGGAAGCATTTTGGTACTTGAAGAGGGGCCGTCATGGAAGAGAAGTTAGTAGGGTTTATTATAGAAGTGAGTCTTCAACTACCTTCAGAAGAGCATTGTTCAGGAGTATGGTGGAGAAGCTATTAGAATGTTAGAGGTGTATGCATCTGTTGGAGGGGGAAATGAGCTGTACGTTTTCTAGGCTTGATGGTATGAGGTTTTGTGATAACAAACGTTAGCTGGTTTGATAGGCCATTTGTTGTTCACATGGGTTTGGCCATGGATGTAGATTGGTTTATGGGAAGAATTCTCTGCTGGGATTTCTCTGAACTAATTTGAGGCCTGGCAGAATGTGGGCTTCATTGAAACTTCAGAGGATTCTATATGCTCTGTTTTTTTTTTAAGCTGTAGTTTGGTGATGGTAGATTTTGGCAATGCTTTGTACAGGCTATTGCAGTAGTCAAATGCACCTGGGACAGTAAAGATGATGATGGTTTTGCAAGGCATGGTGAGGATGTGGAGAACTATTTTAGCACAATTTTAAGACTGCGGATAAGAGGATCATGAGGATTTGTGTATTTAGGGAGGAAGAAGAGTCAACAGTGACTCCCTTTTCTGACTTTCTTGGCTTGTAAAGGAGCTGACCCCAAACAATTGATGCTAACGGTCGACGTGAGGTTACTGGAAAATAGAGCAGTCTCTCATTTTGAAACATTGAAACCGAACTACTTGTTTTACTTCTGTTGAATTTAGGCAGTATGGGTCCACATGGGTGGTCTTCTTGGTAGAACTAAGTGCCAACTGCATACATTTATTAGTTGATCTGGAGTCTCATGACCAACTGTGCAATGGTTCTCAGTTACACACTGAAGAGAATGGGAATTAAGCTGTGATTTGGGAGATGACGTAGGAACTAGATGAAGTGCCTGAGAAGAACCAGTCCGGTTTTGTAATGCACTTGCACTTTAAAATAAATAATTTAAATCAACAAGCATTGTCCTGATCACCTTCAATTGTTTAGGGTTTGTTCAGTGAAATCTGGTTGTTTTTGTTAAAAAAATGCTTTTCAATAGCATTGAGGCAGCCTATCCTCCTCTGTGTCATATTTTTAACAGGTCATTGCAAGCTCATATTAGAATGGATTTGGTGCTTGTTATGGGACAAAAGCTAGACTGGTGGTTATTAAGAGTGAAGTGATTTTTTTTTTTTTTTAACAATTCCATTCATTTTGTTTTTCCCTCAATGCAACAATTCAGCCTTAAGCATAGGGTATCATGTTGTTTAATTAAACTTGAACTGTTCCAAATGTTAACCATCTGGATCATTTAATTGGAAAACCTTCCCAATGTCGGACTTCTGTGTGTTATTTAAGGTCTTTGCCTCACAATGGCTTACTTCCTGGTGCCTTCCAGTTTTGGGGCTTTCACCACGCCATAAGTCACCCTCCTATTCAGTGTAGTAAAAGCATTCAGGGACAGTTCATCATTACTATAGGCGCACTGCTATGTGTGTTGCTTGAGGTGGCCTTGATATTTCCTCCAAAAACACCAAACCTTGACAAACCCTGTGGGGCAGCTAAGCCCAGCGTACACCACACGTTCAGCCACCATATACCAATCAAGGTTTCGACCTCGTGCATCAATGGCGCACAGCACGTGGGTACCTCACAGCTGCACAATATCCCTCATGCCCATGTCACAGAACAGCTGACTATACTTTGTGGTGGTGATGTCCCCCCAGATGCCCAGCATAGCCAAGTGAGCTGGTATGTCATACCTCGATCTCACCCTCTTAGAGATGCAGTATTTTAATTGCTTCCAAAAGTGTTACATACATGGCGACCTATGGTTCGATTTTGAAGATATTTTTGGAGATTGGGTCATCTTAGATGTCAGAGGAATGTTTGCTAAGGGCCTGTAATTGGCGTGGGAAAGTGTGTCTGGGATGTATTTTTAACTAAGTGGTGTGGTAAAGAGAATCTTGGATATAGGTTTTCTTAATCAGCTATGTTATAAGGGGTGGGATCACCCTCTGAGGTTAGGGAGGCATTGATCATGTCCTGGATTCAGGGTTAAGAATCTCAGCTTGAGCATTTAAGAAAATAATTGGGGCTTACATCATGGGTTAGAGTAGAATTCTCTACTAGTCAGTAATTTCTCATTTGAAAGGTCTTTAATGCAATTTTGAAGTTGGATGTGAGGTGTTGGTCTACTGTCATGGTTGCTGGGTGTACTTTGAAGTCTGTTTTCTCTGATCTGGTCAGTCCATAATCTATTTAGCCAGATTGATTAGGAGAAGCGTGAAGCTTTACAGCCAGAGAAAGGGCATATATAGCAATTCGAACTACATGAAATTGCAAATCTTCTAAAGCGAGCTGTTCTTATAAACCTTATCCAGTTCCTCCTGGCAGTCAGTCATATACAGCCCAGGCCTTACCGAACCTCACAAACATTGCAGGAGCTTTTCATTTCACTGAAAGCTATAGATCCTGAGTTCTTAAGCACAGACATCGGGATTATCTAACAGAGTAATTATTTCTGTATCAACAGGAAGGTGGGGATTTAGTGTAACAAGAAACTAGAAGGATCACATACTCCATGACCTACAATGCTTCAGTGTCATCAGAATAATTATGGGACCTACGTGGCATTGGGTCAAGATTTCTTTGCACAGAGGTTGTCACCCTATGACTTTTGACTAAAGCAAAAGAATGGGACTGCCAACAGCTTATCTAGGGGATCTTGAGAACATGCGAGGAGACTTTCTAAGCAGATTACGTATGGAGGAGCAGGAGTCTGAGCTCGAAAGTTAAGCTCCCGCCAGCATAGCTACTGTTTTGGCAAGTATGCTGGAGGTTGAGATCTGTCGAGATCTTGATTAATCTTCATTAATATTCATAAGAACTGAATAGGTCCGCCCACTTGCAGGATGCAAAAGTGCAGCGAAAAACCTCCAAATAAAGCAACACAGAAAAATGTCTGTGTACAGAAGACATTTGCATTACATTTTTGATCTTTTACAACCAAATACAGAAAATAACAAAACCCCTTTATAAAATTAAGATTTGATTTAAAAAATCATTTAAAATTCGCAAAAAAAATGAAATAAAATGTCATAGGCATACAGTCAAGTATAGAGTGTATAAACACTGCCATTGGATCTTCACACTCCTAGCATGCAGCACAGTGACAGTTGCTCAGTTATCTTTTTCTGGTTCTGTAAGAATCCCAGAGCAAGGGTTATGTCCTTTGATATCCATTAAATAAAATATTGTGAGTGGTATAGTTTGTTTAACTGGCGTCTTTTTGCTCTTCATACAGTTCTGAAACCTTTTCCCTCTGAACTGTGGTTTTAAACTAATTTTTTTCTTGATTTTTCTCAGTCAGTGGAGCCTCACTTTTTCTTTCAGGAATTTGCTTGTTAGAGCTTTCATTTGTGAATTCATGTATACTTCATTGATTTCCTTCTCCGAGAGGTTTCATTGAGGGGAAAACATGTTTTTTCTTTAGAGACTTTGAGGGAGGAAATGTAACACCTTGCTGGACTGGGGTCTGTGGCCTTGTAAAGTTGCTTGCCTCTTTAACCAGCATAAGTGTCAGTGCAGCAAAAAAGGACTTGGAGGAGCTATGTTCCTGCAGCTCTCTGACCCTTCCTCTTAAATCTCAGAACATGTCCCTCAGAGGTGTGTCTTGTACTTACCTGAGTGTCCTTGAGACATTTCACATCATGGAGAGGCGCTAAATGACATTGGTGAGTGAGTCCCTCAGTGTCATGGACCTAATGGAGGTTTCCTTGCTGTCAGGGGGACACCCTCAATGTCGTAGGAAGGTCCCTTAAAGTCCTAGATTGGTCCCTGAACATCATAGAAGGTTCCTTTGACCTTGTGGAGGATTCTTCACCTTCATGGAGGGTTGCTTCAGCTCAAGGAGAGTCCCTTCAAATCATGGATATCCCCTTGCCATCCTGGATGGTCTATTGATGTCAGGGGGAGGCCTTGATGTCCTAAAGGGCTCTCAAAGATTTAGACCCTCAAAATTGTGGGTGTGGGGGTACCCCAGAATTGTATCTCAACCAAAATGTACATATTCATTTGAGCGGAGACTGTGTTAAACCTCAATTTTATGAGGCAATATGTCCCCGTCTTGAGGCACCTCCCAATGCATCAAAGATCAGAAATACAATGTATTAAGTAAATCAGCCCACTTAATAACTGAGTTGAAGATTAATAAAAAGTTAAAGGGTTTTATTGCAAAATTCAAAATGAAAGCAGTACAGAGTCAGTGCAACGAGGGCTCTAAATGACTGGGCAATACATAGAACTGCAAAACCAGAAATTATTCTAGTGGTAAGCAAAATAGGGAGAATGATGGACAGCATAGCATCCCTTGTAGAAGAGAAAACTCTTCTGGCTCTCCTCCAAAATCAAGGGCTTTTATATATTATTTTTGCATATGAAACTACAGAAACTGAAGAAATACTGTGGTGTGACCAAATGTACCATTTCATTAGCAAATATGAGCACGTGAAAAATAAACGTCATATTGCCCTAACACTTAAGCACTAGCCCAATATACGAATAATTATTCATCACCCTCTATGCTAATGTTGTCTAGAGGTGCTAGAACAAACTAGATACATTAACAATAATGTGTTATATGAATGAATAGGGCTCAGTGAACCAGTGGAAGGGCCTTGGAGGTAAAGTTGAAGGTTATGATTGACCTGGGGAAAGTTAATTTATAACAGCGTAAACGACAGTGGAAATAAACCAGTACCTCCTAGCTTAACTGTGTGCTGCAGAATTTGCAAGGGGAGACATGGGCAGCAGGAAAGCAAAAGTGACAGGGTGATTTCTATTTTGGAAAGCATAACCTAAATTGAGGCCTAGTTAACATATAATTGAAAACAGTATTTCTACACATCATAGAGAATTTATTTCATAAGTAATAGTAATATATCAGTGTATACATCTATAATCAAGAGAGAAAAGACATTCTGCTAGTTGTTAATGATGCAGAAAAATATAAATCCATAAAAACGTTTTCAACATCATGAACAGTATATCAACATAACAAAAAGATGCATCAGCGTTATAAGGTAGACCTCATCTGTTGTGTGTGTGTATATATTATTTATATGTAATTTTTAAAGTAGTAAGCTTGAACCTTGAGTGTTTATGTGCAACATTTTTATCAGCTTTTGAATTAAAAAATATCTTTCTGTTTCTTGTTTCTAAGATGGAGGTAAAGAAGTGTTGTCCATGCACCAGGTTTTACTTTACTTGTTAAACAGTACTAAAGCTCTCGTTCCTGAGGAAGAACTAGCTGTCATGCTCCAGTGGAATCAGCTTGATTGGCAAAAGTATGCTGAGGAGTACAAAGGAATGATTGTTATTAATCCGGGCATGGTATGTATGTCAGTATTCTCAAATGAATTCATAAAGCACTATTTCTCGGTCTCCAGCATGCTCCATTAGCCTGTCAGAATCCATATGTCAACATGGAATGCTGAATTTTCCTTTTCTGCTAATTTTAATTGTAAAATCCATCGTACTTATCTTGCTAATGGAGCACCAAGCAAATGGCATTTTTTTTATAAATGTATTTGAATATTTATTGCAGGCTTGCATGTTGTCCTGTTTACTTAGTAGTAGCAAAACTGTGCTGAGAATAATATGGTAGACAGCTATTGTCCATTCAGAAAATTTCGTTTCAAGAAGTGTATATGGTGCAGCAGTTTCTTTTTGGTGGCTTTACCTCACAATTCCTGTGTTCTTTGAGGAATTTTCATTTGATGATTGCCGCCTCCATTATGCACAGGGGTCCATCTGAGGTTGCAGATTACCATTAACAGTGATGGTACGCTATCCATTGCATCTGAGTAAGAGAAATGTGGGTCCTAGTGTGGAATCCACTTTCTCATGTCTCTCGGTACTGTGTGGTTTGCCTCCCCCTTTTTAAGCCTCTGAAACACCTGTTCTTTAAGGATAAACCCTTCACACGCACCACCTGCTGGAACCCCAATTGAGCAAGTTTCCAGTCACAAGGTTTCTGGTTCTGCTTTGCAGTAATATCTACCTAATAAGCACATTGCAGCAGTGGGACTGGGTGCTCCTTCAAATCCCCACTGAACAGCTTCAGCACTCTGAGGTCTACTTCAAGCCAAATCTTCTAGGACTGCCAATAATCCCAGTGACAAATGTCTTTCTTTGAAGATTTTGTCCAACTTTTTAAATGGGTCTCATTACATATATAGAAGTTTGTCATCTGGGGTGGCTGCACCTGGTTGCCAGAAGAATCAACACCTCTGACCAGTATGCAGAAATATCAACATTCTCTGAGAGACTTCTTCTAATTCCTGTTACAGTATCCCTTTCCATGCCATTCTTTTGATGGTGTTTTTGTAATCTTGATAGCATGAGATTAAGGTCTTAAATTGAGGAAAAGGAGAGAGTGCAAAGGACCAGTACCCTTTTGCAGTGACATTGCTCCTCAGGGTCCTTTACTGAACTTGTGCCAGAGGCTGAATTCAGCCTACTTAACAAAATGCCATCCTTAAATCTTAAGCCTCCCTATGAGGAGAACGTGAGCTGTCATAACATTTCTTGGTTGCCCCTGAAACGTCATCTTAAGTTCTTATAGGAACCGCTCACCTCAGTTTCCTCACTAGATGACCTGCACTATCATTTTCACACATCCTCTCAATTTTTTGACTAATTTGAATTCAGATGTCTAGTTCTGTAGTGGTTAGATACAGAACTCTTGTAGTTGTTTAGCTCCATTTCTTGCCTCTCCTGTTGTCACCACAAAGGATTCAATAGTAGCTCTGATATCAATTGAAAGGTTTATATTTCCAGGCCCAACGAAACCAGGATTTAATCCAACAAAGGAAATAAGTGATACCATCATAAATTCCACACGGTCTGAATCCTTTGTAGGCTTCTTATGGACACCATAACGTAATATCTGTGCTCCGGATCACAATCAGCCAGTTGAAAAACCCTCCATTCCAGGGAAAGCTCCTAAGATCTAGATCAGCCTCACACAACAAAGCAGTCTTATGCATTCATGCTAAAGGCAGTGTTAGTACTGAATTTATTCCACCTTCGGAACCTGCTACCTATGTTTTCTAGGTTAGCTCCTTTAGAATTGCATAGACAGTTTTAACCCAAGAGAGCAGCATGTTATGGCTCAGTCAGATTCAGCATGGACTCAACCACACTCCACAGTGTTCAATGTTCTGGACACCAAGTATTGCATGCCAAAAGAGAAATAGTTTGTACTGATGGGAAACATTCTTGTGCTGTCTCTTCTACCTACAACAGCTCTAGGAAAACGTACATGGCTAACAACTATGCAATGTATATCAAAGCAAAGGCTTGCAAGCCCCAATACAAAAGTTTATCAGAATGCAACTCTGTCCCTGAAAAACTTGAATTCTCCAGCATTGCACATGTTATCACTTCACATGCTTGAATCATTCCCTTTCATCCAGTTCAGAGACCCGCTGTGGTTTACAATAGCAGTACACCACAAAACGGACATGCCTGAAATGCAGCAGAACAGAATGAATTCAGTCGCAGAATCGCCAGACTGAAAAGCATCCAAACTCCAGCCAAGGAGATGGATGTGATCTGCACTCCTCTGCCTCTAGAGGCCGCAGATTTCTTCTGCGCATCGTGTACTCAGTGATTTCTACATAGCTTATTTCTTCCTAGAAGTCTGATTTGCCTTGCTTTTTTTGGTTTCTTTTTCTGTGGACTTATCCAACCCCTCTAACAGTTTCCCTCCTGCACTGTGTTGTTTTGGTACATTTTGATTAGGGATATTATATACTACATCATGATTAAATCTCTTAAAAAGGCACTCTCTAGACCACGTGCCCTCTCTGGTTTAAAAGAAAATATTCTCTGATGGCCCGATAAAGAGAGTATTGACTGTAGCACAAGGTTCCGAACTGAAAAATCTCCTGTACATGTTATGCTGAAACTTAGAAAGATTGTGAGAGCCTAATTCTATTTTTTCAGCAAAAATATTTATAATGGATTTTATTTATTTATTTTATTTATTTGTCGAGTTTTATATAGCGCTGGCTAGACCCGTAGGTATCAGAGCGCTTTACATAAGGATCGTTGCGTTACAAGTTACAAATTACATCCGTTATCAGAGCATAGTAAAACATAGGCAAAAGAAAAAGAAAAAAATATATAACAATAATGTTACAGTAATTAGTCGGGGGGAGGAAGGAGATACAGCGGGGAGACGGGGAGAAATGTGCCCAATGTCCGGCTGGGTAGGTGACGGCCGAGGGGGTGAACCCGGGCCGGTCTCCTCTATAGCTGTCTGGCAGCTCCACCGTGCATCAGCCATGTTGCTCAGGTCTCAGCGGTTCCGAATAACAAGAAAAACATTTTTTTTTCATGCTTACATTAGATTACAGTAGCATAGTCAGACACAGAAGAAACAAGTCCCCAAAAGAGGAATAGAGGAATGGGCGGGGTGTGGAAACAGGGGGCTGGGAAGCGGATCAGTTCTGGCAAATCGGCAGTGGTAGGGAAGCACCACGTGGGGGCCCAAGAAGTTAGAGTAAGGGGGCACATAGCCCAGATGTGGTAAAATAGTCATTACGTCCAGTGCCAAATTCAGTCACCGCATTACCTCATCTCGGTAATGTGGGGGTACCGTGCAGCATCGCGTTCCATGCCTCCCTCAGTAGTTCCTGTACTCTAGAGCGAACCATCAAAGCGGTGGAGAGATGTTTGGCAGGCTTCTGCATTATCTGGTATGAAGTGCGTGGCTGCGGTGTGTAAAATCACAATTGATGTGGAATGTCAGGCTTCCACTATGCAAGCGCCATCTTATTTGCAGGGAGAAGAGAGTCAATAATGATGAGGTCAGTTGCGATCATTATAGAACCCAAACAACAAATGGGCAGCTGGCAAGCGATGAGTTATGGATTTGGCACGAGTGAGTCACAGCGTTAACTCACCTAGACGTGCGCACAATTAAAATGAGAACTGGTAGTGTGCGAGCGCTGCTAGCGCGGCCGCCATTTTAGGGTCAGGCAGCGTTTGAGGGATTGATCGCACCGCAGATCATATTGGGCTATTAAGGTAGGAAATAAATGGGTACCTGGAATAGAAAATGGCCTGAGCGTCGTTGAGGGGCCCTCCTTTAGGGGAGCCATCGCTCAGGAAACAAACAATTGCGGTGAGATGAGTGAGGACGGGCATCGAGGGACACTGCGGCCGCCATTACAAAGTCAGACAGGTACAGGCAGTATCACGGGAGCTATCGCCATGAAAGGCGAATACACCGCTGATACAGCTAGGACCTGAGGGTACCTTGAGCTGAGGGGCACAATCGGCCGCTCGGCGCAGAAAGCAGATGAACCTCCAGATGCTGCGATCGGGAGCGTGGGCCATTTTGGAGCCGATGCCATGGTTCCAACACTGTAAAATCTTCGGCACGAAACTCCTCCGCAGTTAGTGTGAGCCGTTGGCTTGAGCGTCTCCTCCCCCGGGCATCCACGGAGTCGGAGCTCCAGCCCTGAGAGCCGTGCAGCCCACTCACAGCAGGGTCCGGGCAGTTCAGCCTCCGCCCCCATCGTTGCCCCGGGGAGCAGCCGGAAGATGCTCCGCCGAGGAGAGGGTCCAGAGCTCAGCCGATTACCTATTACCCCTGCCTATGCAGCAGACTGGATCTTAAAATATTTTGTCAGCCATTCTTAATCACTGGCTCCAGGTGGTGCTGCTTGGAGTCCGCAACGGTGACATGTCAACCACTGTATACAGTACCACATGAGCCAATACTTTTATTGCTTTTCCTTCCACTTTTTTGGTAATTTTACCATCAAAGTACAAAGGCTTTAAGCCCTGCAAGATGTCATATGTCAGTTACTGACTGTCATACCACTAGTCCCAGGGGAAGGATCATCCTGCGTTGACACCTCTATCAAAGAACGCGCCATAAGGCGTTAAGTGAGAGGGAAGCCAAGCATTCTGACTTAACTATAAAGGAAATGTCTAAAGCACCTTGCAGTTCTTCAAGCAGGTCTCAATTGAAATTCTAATCTCTTTCTAAAATGTTGCTTATAAACATGGGAGAAACACTGTTTCGCACAGTGCAGCTAGAAGTGAAAGAGGGAAGGAACACTTATCTTCCTCATTTTCTGACCATATCTTCACACCCTCACCCTCTTTGTTGGCTGTTTCCAGTAGTCCGCAAATGCTCAAAATTATCTACAAATTGTGGAGGAGCGAGTTTTTACTATACCTATGGGAGACGACATATCCATCGGTGCTACTGACTGTAACTTTTTCATCTAAAGGTGCCTTTGTTAGAGGAGAATCCTTGTGCAGAGCTCCTCCAGCCTCACTGAGGCGCCACAAAAGGGAGACCATGCAGACTTTTCTGTATATAAAATGGCAAAAGAAGTATTGTCCGAGGATTTACTCTCTAACTTAAATGAGCACATTCCCGCGGCCTCTGAAAGCGCAGAAATTCCAGTTCATTCATTCTCTCAGCTTCCTTGCAAATCTGCGTGAATTGCCAGTCAACTAGGTTTACGCAACATTCTTGAAATTTACTTTTGCGTGATTACACAAAATGTTAGGAAAATTGTCAAAAATGATACCTAATTACACAAAATGCATATGTCATTTAAAGCTTTATTTTGTTGCAAAATGCATCTTTCCATCAATTTTTAATATAAGGTTGCATTTTACGGTAAAATAATACCATGAAAAACATTGACGGTCTGGTTGTTCGCGGCGTTCCTGTGCTATAATTTTGCCACAAATTGCAGCGTAATTGTGTCACGTCATATTTCAAGATTTTCACTTAACGCAGATTTCCCCAAATTATGCTAATTACTCTGTCATAATTTGCATTTCGCCTGGACTTTTTATCAACTATAGTGTTGACTACACAATTGCCAATGAGGTGCATTCTTCAGTGGCCAAGAACACTCCCTTTTGTCATATAGGGCCTCATCCTTGACATTGGATCCTTCAGTGCCTGCATGGTCCTCATCTGTAGCCACTTCTCTGCTGACCCCAGCCTAGCATTTCTAGGTGACTCCTCAGAATTTGCCTCTTCTTTCAGCACCTTGGTTTAAAATTTGGTAGTCTGAACATTGCAAGCATCGCAAATCAACGAAGGCAGAAGGATAGACATTTTTTTAAGTACATTTCTTCCATGGCAAACACATACATATTCTAAAGAATTGGGCCAGTCATCAAAGGTACAACCGTTAGATTTGGGCAGATATCACTTCCTGCCTGAACATAATGCCAAACGATAATTGAGAGGAAGGAAAGGCCATCAAACGGTAGAGTATGGGAATTTCTCAGAAGTTACTGTCTAGGTGATACATTTTGCTTCTACCCCAGCAAGAGCAGCTGCCCTACATTGGCAAGGCTTGCTTTTCTTAACTTCTTTTGGGTCAGAGTCCCATACAGCATACTTGATTTGTATTCCAGCAGCGAGGATCTCTTTGTAAGTTATGTGGACAACCCTCTCCGGCACATCAAGGCAGACAATAAGCTGGCTAAATCTCAAAGTGTTTCAGTTTCGTAAGTAGCAGCCCTTTCTGATTAATACATCAAAAAGTAGATTCCTCACCTTTAAAATACTCCCCCAGGTGCCAGACTGTATGTGAAAAGTTTTAAATAGCAGTGCTCCATCGTTCCGCTAGGTGTCGCCGTGCATAGAACCGCGGAAGACGTTGGTGGGGAGCTGTCAGCGTCTTCTACCAGTGTGCAGAGGTACTGCTCAAGAATCTTCTCGATCCAGTCTGACGGCTGGGGAATACTCTAAGTTAAGGGATCTGTGGTTAAATAGTCTCTACCAAAGAAGGTGTTACTCAAGGTAGCTTGTTTGTTTCTTTTTTCCATCTCTTGTGGATTTGAATCCCTTACTTGTATATGTGTGTACTAAGCCTTTCCGAGAGGGAATGTTTCCAAGTGAGTATTTAAAAAATGTACCCAAGTTAGTAGAACGGTTTTTCTTAAGTTTAAACTTTGGTCAATCTTTGAGTTACCTGACAGATCAATTATTCTTCTGTACACATTTTATGTTTACATGTGTGTTTTTGAATTATTACTTTTCTAAGTGGTGAAGGTTGGTGGGTGGCTACAGCTATTCAATTGGGGCATCTTCCTTTAAATCCCTGCTTAATTAGATGGACATTGTATAATGCTGTATAACTCTGTACATATTTTGGTTCTTTATTTTGTTACTGTTAAGTTAAAAAACAAGATCAATCCATGTAAAGCCCCAAAGAAGCATACCGTTTTCTGTGATTAGGTGCTACCTGACTGAAGTTGAATTAGGCTGCAGCTGGACTATACCTTTAGTTTTGATCAAAGCCAAATGAGCCTTTGACTCAGATTTACTTATATTGTATGTTTTAGACCCTTATATGTAGTGTTTCTTTTCGGGGGTTATATTTTGACATGGGATGTCCTCTTTCTTTGTGAATTTTGTGTGCTCTGTCACTCTGTGTAACAGTCTGTGTTTATTCAGAGGCTGCAGTGTGGCTGTAACGCTTGAGACTCTAACCACAGATTCCTTACCAACCCTCCCTTCTTCCCCGCTCTGCAAACTGCACTTCCTCATATGGAAGGTCCTCTTAGATCCAGAACACTGGTCACAATCTTTCTGACGCACCTGTGTGCGCATAATGTGTCATGAAAGAAACTGATGAATGTTGTAGTTAGCCTAACTGGGAACGGATTGTGAAATAGTTTTCTGACTGGACTAGATGAGCAGTCACCAAGTTTTCATGGGAAACTTTCATTGAAGTTGTCCCAAGGTTGTCTCGAATTAGAAACCTAACTGGGATTTGTCCTTATTAGATGATTAAAGAAGTTGTAAGGTTTGTGAATTTTGACCGATATTCAGGGGACTGATCCTTAAATCACTCTAGCACTCTAGAGATGAGGTGGACTGGATAATCAACAGTATTGTTAGTGAGCCACCAGAATCCTGCTTTGTTTGCCATTAATGGCACAGTGAAGATGAACGTTACACTGTGGGTGTTATACTTAGAAAAACAAATATTTATGGGTGGAATGTTTTCAGTTTATATTTGCCACTAGCAGTAACTTAGGCCTGAATGCAAGTTATTATTTGCTAAGATTGATTTAAGCATCACACCTTTCACTTTTTGTGTGACGGTATGCCTAGACATGGGGCCGTTGATCACTGTGCCATTAATGTTTTAGTCTTGTAAACATCATTCCAGAGTTGAGGCTGACTTCAGGAAAGACTACTTGATTCCCAATTTACAATTTGTTTTCTCACTTATGTGAATTTTTTTGTTTATTTTATACTGTTTGGGCCCAACGTCCTCTCAAGACCACTTACTACTGAAAATTGTTTTGGGCAAGGTTGTGTATTGGCCCTGACTCTGGTTGACCATTTTTTAAATCATTTTGCCCCCCCCCCCTCCCCTTCATGTGCGTGGAGGCAGAAATGTCTCATTGATCAGACAGCAAGAGAGGCCTCCAAAAATCATTAATCTACATAAGTATGCCACTATAAATTATTTATATATCAATGTACCTAAAATAAAAGTAATAGCATTTGGTTAATAAAGGAACCTCCAGGCAACTTTGGTATCTGGCACCTGGATGTAACAGTTATTGAGGGGGTGTAATGATGAATCGTCCAGATGAATTTAAGAAAAAGCCTTTATTTGTAAAAATAAGGAGCACCAAGGCTGAACAAATTGATCTCCTTCCTCTCACTCCAACTGCTCCAGCTGCAATGCTCAGGAATCTAGAACATCCAGTTGAACAGATGGAATGAAAGAAAGATGACCTACAACAACATGCCACGAGGTAGCACGTGTACATAAAATGCAAGAAAACATTAGAACATAAACATAACACATCTTCCCTCTGATGAAATGTGAACAAAAGAACAAAAGTAAATATTCATTGTCACTTATTCATTGTCACAAATAGTCATTTAACCACAAAGGTTTGTTTCTTATTCTGAAACGTCTATCTAAGTTTCCTAAGTTCTCAAGATTAATTTCATCTTCATTGAACCCAGAAATATCCTCATTTACCTGAATAGAAGTTTTGTTAACATCATTATGAGTTACAGTTGTGGAGAACTCTGAATTGTCATCATCAATTGAATTACTTACACCCTCTGAGTCAATCAATACAAATTCTGATTTTACCATTGCTACGTCTTGCTATAACCACTGGAGAAATCCATTCTGAGGACTCTATTGGCTCAATCACATCTGTCTCCACCAACTTTAATTCCTTTTCTACTTCGTCTCTCAATAAAATAGGATCATTTCTTACCTTATGAGTTTTGGGAGTAAATTCTTTTTTTTTTTTAAACAATTTCATGTTTGAAATTTTTTAACACTCCAATCTTCCCATTAAAAAGTTCAGGAAATCTTTTAAGTATAGCGGAACTAGTATAATTTCCTTCATCAATAACTAAAACAGATTCAGGACTGTTTGGATTAAGAATGATATTTAAATTACGTTGGTCTAGCCAACCAAGCACAGAGGGACCTTTTTTGCTACATATAGTTTTCCCATAGATTCTCTGTTTTTAAACTTAAATACTAAGGTTCTAAAACCCATAAGATCAATTTTTCCCCCAGAATACCCTTCTGGAGCGATATCTGGTTCGCATAATCTACTACCAATTTTTTCCACAAATTTAGAATTCCATACATTTTCATCATCAATTGAATTACTTACACCCTCTGAGTGACTTACAAGATTTCCAGATCCTTCATCTGTATAAGCAGGATCTGGAAAACAATCTTCTGAAAGTGGAGTACAAGAAACAGAAGATTCAGAATATACGCCCTGTTCTCCCCTTAAAATGGCAATTCTTTTTAAATTCCAAACCTTTCCGTCATTCAATCGAACAGCATTCCTTAACATTTCTACAACTTGAAAAGGACCAGAGAATTGACTTTCACCTTTCCTCAGCTTCCAGGGAAGTTTAACCTTTACCCAAGAACCTACACGGATTTTCTTTTCTACAGATTCTTTACCTTTGTTAAAATCATCCCTATATTTCATATGTTTACCAACAATTCTATTTCTTGTTTCTTCTGCACACAATTTTGAACAATTGTTCTCAACTAACCACTCAGGATTACATTTAGTCCTGGCATCCCTTCCACGCATCACTTCAAAAGGAGTAACTCCCAAAGCATCATGAATGGTGGTTCTGTAAACCCAAACAGTTTTAAACAATTGATACTTCCAGTCTAAATTATTTTTCATTGCCATTTGAATGCTTCCCTTGAGCACTCTATTAAACCTTTCGATCATTCCATTTCCACTTGGATTATAAAGTGAGGTAGTTCTGTGTTTAATACCTAACTTTTCAAAATAATCCTTAGCTAAATTGGATTTAAATTGTACACCATTGTCACTTATAATTTGTGCCGGTAATCCCTCATTAATGAATACACTGTCCATAAATTTTAATACTTCTGTGGAATTGACCTTGTCCACTATTTTAATAACAGGCCATCTTGAAAAAGTGTCAATCATAGCAATGACATATTTAGAAGAAAATCCTACCGGTCCCATGATGTCTATGGCTATGGTATGCCATGGTTTTATAGGAACAATGGGATCGCACATTGTAGGTTTTAAAGTTTTTAGAGATGTATCTGAATTGGCGCACATGAAACAATTCCTTACTGACCTTTCTACATCAACATCAATCCCAGGCCACCAATACCACATTTTAACTCTTTGTTTGGTCTTAACCACACCAAAATGACCATGACAAAGATCCAAAACTTTGTTTCTAAGGGATAACGGAGGCACAGCCCTATCACCTCTAAAAATTGTCCCATTATTTACAGAAAGTTCTTCTTTGATTTCCCAAAAGGCTCTCTCATGGCTATTAAGAATGGATTTGTTTGGCCAACCACATCTGTCCCATGTGATAATATTTTGAATTCCTTTATCTTGAGAATTTTCTTTTATCCATGTTTCTTCTGATACTCTAGGTACACCTTGGTCATGAACCAAAGCTATACTAAATCATCCTATCCTCGTCGCCAAATTTGTAATGATGAATCGTCCAGATGAATTTAAGAAAAAGCCTTTATTTGTAAAAATAAGGAGCACCAAGGCTGAACAAAATGATCTCCTTCCTCTCACTCCAACTGCTCCAGCTGCAATGCTCAGGAATCTAGAACATCCAGTTGAACAGATGGAATGAAAGAAAAATGACCTACAACAACATGCCACGAGGTAGCACGTATACATAAAATGCAAGAAAACATTAGAACATAAACATAACAGGGGGTATCTCCATATTTATTGAAATACCTCAGTTAACATCTGACTTTGTATTTAACATGGGTCTTGCATGTTAATTCCAGTACTTCAGAAGTAATTCCTATACTGAAACCAATATGCAAACTTGTTCAAGCTTTTGCGGGTCTCATTATGAAACCATGCTAAAATTGTTTTGTTACCCATCTGATCTCTGAATCAGATAACTGGGGAAGATTTGAATAAAAAATAAATGTTGAAAGTCAAGAGGGGCAAATCTAACTGGTCATCGGGTTTGCCTTCGATGACGCTATCTTGGGCAGTATTCATGAGTATGATTTACTTTCAATATCATTAGTTGTCTCCAAGTCTTTTTTATTGTTTTCCAAGTCTTTGGCAGAAAAGGTAATTTGATCTTAGCAGGGAGAATTGTCTTAGAAGAATGGTATATCCAGGCAAAATAACCTGCTATTGTTCCATTAGGACATGAAAATTGATTGCTGTGCAAGAATCCTGGTGCCACCTTTTTACTCCAACTTAAATATCACCTTTTTACAAAACCTGGAAAATGTAGTTTGGAGTCCTTTGCTTCACTCCTAGTACAATAAAACGTAGGGCCCCGCTTTTGATGGCTCACTATATAATTGTGAGAAAAGTAAAGGGGTAGTAACCTAGGTTCAGTTACAAAGCATCTTTTGCAACAATCCCTTTAGAAAAATCATCTTTTATAAGAGCATTGTTTTTGTATGTAGTGTATTATTTTGACCAACATATCTTTGCATAGATTTTGGCCTTGATTTAACATCTTTTTTTAAATACATATGTACATACATATGTATTTGGGGTCAAAACAAGTGTGTTTCCCGTGTTAATTCCCATGGAGTCTTCAGACATGTTGCAGCCTGAACCACTGTATGAATTGCACCAAATTTTGCAGAAAGGTAGATTTTGTTCCGCAGACCACACTTTTTGTCATTTGGTGTAAATCCGTTTAGTAGTTTTCGAGATATTAAAGGAATTCGAAATGTGTATATCTGAGCACAGATCTCATGGCGAGATCCTATTTGCTGTCAGCACTTCAACTAAAAAGTGATGGCAGCCATCTTGGGACCAATATACATGATAGTACCCCACTGAAATGCATTGTAGGGAATGGCAGGTTTTGAGGGTAACAAAAAGGAGAACATATAAATGGTGATAACAAATTTTAGTTACAATATAAATCATTTGTTGCTAAGGTGATTTTACCCTGGATAAAAAAAACATCAAGATAGCAAATAATTTATAAAGTGCTTTGTCAGTATTTGAGAACTCCTAAAAAATTAAAATGAGGACCTATTCTGTAACACTAACTATAATTTCTATGAGAATAAGATCCTCTCATTTTTATAATTTCTAAAGGAAATGCTTTAGGTATTACAGTTTTGAATCAAGATGTCAGGCGTGCCACGCTTTTGTAATAAATTTAGAATGTTGGCAATCTAGTTTTTCATTAGAATACTGTGGGGAGGCAGGTGTCAGGAGCATGGACTCGGATAATTGAGGGCAGGGAGGGGGGTGCATAGGCAACAAGTTGACCACGCTGGGCTGGTGGGAGGGGCAGTGTGTAGCACAATGGACCATAGAGGGCAGGGGCAACAAACCAACCATGCAGGACAGGCAAGAGAGGCTGTGGCAATATAACAGACCATTGAGGGCAGAAGTAAGAGGCAGTAGCAGTACAACCATACATGCAAACAGACCTGATTCAGGCAGGAGACTCCCTGCATAAAACCTCCTTTTTTCAATGCAAGTCAATGGGGAGAATCAATTCCCTAGGTTTATTTTTCAAAATCTCCCTCTTATCAAGTTCAAAATGTTGGCAAGCATGGTACATTGGATCACTGAGGGCAAGAGGAATGGGGTAGGGATATGGACAGGAGGGAGATGAGCAGGAGCACCAAACTGGCCTTAAAGGGCAGGCGTCAGGGGTTCTGGCAGAAGAATACACCACACAGGGCAAGCGGCATGGCAGTGCAGCACAACAGACCATGGAAAGCAATAGGGAGGGGACAGGGCCCTGCACAAGGACAACAGAGAGCAGAGGGGAAAGAGGCAAGGGCAGCAAGCTGACCATACAGGACAGACAGTTGCAGCATAACGGACTATGAAGGTCAGGAGGGAGGAGACCGAAGCACAACAACGGACGAGATAAGGCAGGAGGGAGGGGATAGGGGCCTGCACATGGAAAACGGAGGGCAGGGGGTAGGGCTGGAGCAGCAAGCTGACCATGGAGGGCAGGCGGGTTGTCCACTGGAAGCACAGCACACCATGGAGGGCAACAGTGAGACTATAATGGCATACACACAGACAACGGAGGGAGGGTGGGAGGGGGGGTCAGGGGCAGCAAGCTGACCATACAAGGCAGGTGGGAGGGGCTCTGGCAGCACAGAAGACCATGCATGGCAAGCAGGAGGGTTAGTGGCAGCACAGCGGCCATGGTGGACAAGCACAAAGGGGCATGCACAAAGGACCATGGAGGACAGAAGAGGTGGGTAGGAGCTGGACACTTCTAAGAGAGGGCAGGAGAAGGAGCTTCACAACAGACCACGTGGGGTTGGCAGGATGAACAGTTGCACCACAACAGAGAATGGAGGGCAGAAGGGAGTGGCAGCCAAATGAACCATGGACAGGAGGGAGGGGACAGGGGCGTGGAACTCGGACAGGCAGTGTGGGTGGCAGGGACAGGCGGCAGTCATCTGACCATGCTATGGAGGTGGGAGGGGCAGCTCATCAGAACACTCAGAGTAGACAGGAGGGACAGTGGCAGGTCCATGGAACAAGGACAGCAAAAAGGAGGACGCAGGGGCAAGCACACATACTTCGGAGGGTGGGGTTAGGATGGTAGGGGCAGCAAGCTAAGCACAGAGACTGAGCAGGAGGGCAATGATGGGGCATAGATTTGGGCAACGGAGAGCAGGAGGCGTTAGCAGGGACATTAAGCTAAATGAAGGGCAGTGGCATCACTTCGGACCATGCAGGGCAGGAGGGAGGGGGCTGGTGCATGGACTCGGACAACAGACCGTACGGAGAAGGTGGGTGGGGCAGCAAGCAAACTTCATGGCAGACGGGAAGGGCAGTGGCAGAACAATGGCCACACAGGGCTGTAATGAGGGAGCAGGGGCATGGACTTGGACAATGGATGGCAAGAACAAGGGGGTGCAGGAGCAGCAAGTTTGGATCGGGCAGCACAATGCCAGGTCCTGCGTCCAACTCTCCCATCCCCCCGCCACAGTACATTGTGATGTGCATTTTACTTAACGTTAAAAAAATAATTAGAAATTGACTGAAAAAAAACAAAAGTTACGGAGACGTTCTAGTTAGGAAATAGAATTTTTTTAAACTTTAGAAATTCACTAAAAACCAAAGGTTACAGGAATGTTATAGTTAGGTTCAGATTTTACACGTGCAAAACCATAGAAATTGAGCTGTCATAGTTAGGGGCGGCTCCTCCATGTGGGTGGAGGAGCGTCGCGCTACTGCTTTCTCGCACTGCGAGAAGGCAGAAGTGTTTGGTTGGAGGTGGGCGGGTAGGCGGTCCTGCTCCAGGGCAGGGGAGGAGTGTCTTGCCCACTGTCATGTGCGCCGACTGTGTGGTCGGCCCCAGGGCCGACCAAGCCAGTCATATGCACTCTCCGTTTTGCCTACATGGAGAAAGTGGCCTCCCCATAGACGCCTGTGTGGTCGGCGACCCAGCAAATCGGCTGCCTGCTTCCTGGGACTCGGAGCAGAGACAACGCGACGCGGGACCAGAGGCGAAGGTAAGTTTTTTTTTAGTTTTTTTTTAAATTTATTTTTATTTATTAAATCCCCCCATTCCCCCCTTGCGAGTCATGCCGGCCGTGACTGCCTAAGGTAACTATAACTCGAGCCCTTGCCATGCACTGCTAATTACCCCAAATGTTACATCACTCGTCACATTTTCTATGACATCATTGATATCACTGTAACATTTGCAGTAAAATTATTGATGAGAAAACTGTGCATGGTTTGGGCGCGAGTTATAGTTACTTGAAGTAACTCTCTAACTATAACAGCTGAATTTCTATGGTTTTGTACGTGTAAAATCTGCACCTAACTAGAACGCCCCTGTAAACTTTTGTTTTTTAGTGAATATATATATATTAACTGCTAATTTACCCCTTTTATTGTATCTATCCTTAAATGTCGCCTTACCATTCCAAAACATTCACAATGTTTAAAGTTAGCTAGAAAATGTTATTCAGTGAAAGTTAATACATTTAAAATTTTGAAAATGTGTGTAAACTTGCAAAAATATATTTTGAAGGTGAATTTTGTTTATTTTTGTGCCAGACAGTTACAATGATCAATTTGGTCTAAACTGTAATGGGAAAACGATCTAATTGTAAAAGATGTTTTTGAAAAGTTATTTTTGTAAACATGCTACTTTAATACTTTGTCATGGAGAAACATTGGACATTCCCTTTAGAAAGCACTATGTTAAATTAAGGGTATGAGTGCACAAAAATACCCATAATGCTTAAATAAAATATATTAGAGATCTAAAAGTCTGAAAGATGTTGCATCTGGGAGAGGCAGCTCTTGAGAACATTGACCCAGCTAACTTTCCCCCTTTTTAGATTTAAGGAGAAATTGGGAACTTTGTGTGATGATGATAATGTTTATTATTTACTGTTATTTTTTTCTTTGACACACTTTAATTATTCAGTTGCGATTGTGGTTTTGATGTCTAAATGCATGGTATACTGGTGGTATATTTTACTGATATGCATTCTATAGATTGTTTTTAAACTATGTAATAACTTTCTTAAAATTTGAAAAAATACATTTCTTAAGAGTTCTGCTGTGGCACACCCATTTATCATAGTATTTAGGTCTTCCGATTGAGTTGGTCCACTAAGATGCTATATTTGGTGCACTTAACGCGTATACATAGCGGTGTGATGTGTGTAGCATGGTCAATTGAAGCACCAGGTTTTCTCTGCTGTCCATGTCTTTTACGACCTACTCTTTGGTCTGTGCGAACAATTCACAAGTTTCAGGCAGGGCTGGCTTACAGTAGTATTGTTTCTTGTTAGTAACCTGCCACAGGAGTTACACCTCATATCACGCAGCTCATTGGCAGTCAACAGACCTGGAAGCACCTTGAAAGCCCATGGATTACTGCTCTAGTGAATCAATCCAGCCGGTCTCATTGATTGAGTAGTTGAGCAGGCTCTGGCTTGCTATGGTCAGGTAATGGGAGGTTAGGGACCTGTCCATAGCATGCTCTCAAAGGCAGAAGGAAGGGGCTCTAAAAGCAGTGAATTCCTCAAGGGGAGGAAGCGGGCAGTTGTCCACGTATTGATGTTCCACGCTCCTTGACAGTAAGTGATTTTGCAACCAGATAAGTGTTCCCCAACGTCTGTAGGTGTATTATAATTTTGTTCTCCACACATCCCCACGGGACGGGAATTGATTTTTGTGTTAATTGTTTAAACTGTGTTGATTTTCTCTTCCAGAAGCCCAGCTCCGTCCGCATCGACCAGCTCGACCGAGAGCAGTTCAAACCTGATGTGATTACCTTTCCCGTCATTGTGCACTTCGGAATCCGGCCCGCCCAGCTGAGCTATGCGGGAGACCCACAGTGAGAAACTTTACCATAGCTCCTCGAAGCCATGTTAAGGATTAATTGTTATTCCATGTCATATCAGATTAAAAGCTCATCGAATTTAAGAAACAGAAAAGTTATTTTCACTGAGTATTACATCCTGCAGTTTGGAATAAGTTTGCTTGGCTTTGTCCATTTCTAAAGGAAAACCTGAAGACTTGCACGTTTTTTTTATTTATTTGTTAATGTTGGCAGGTTAATGTGCACTGAAAGCAAATGGTTTGGCTTCCAGATATGAACGGAAAATGGTCTATTTATGATTGTGTTTGTGACGTACACAACTTGAGTGCACTGCCCTTGACTTGGATGCCGATTGAGGAATGCTTTTACATTTCAAAGGTGTTTGCACGCTGCCTTGAAGAATGCTGGGCTGAAGAGCGGCAGCAACATAAAGATGTCATTGCCACTTATCCAGGCACATTGTACTGCAATTGAATACGAAATAGAATTCGTTTTCAATGTTTTGGGTGTCTTCGCAATGTTTTACATTTTTTTCTTCTTTTCCACCTGAGGTAGTCAAAAAATAAAGCATTGGCAAAACCAGAAGACCTCCCACCCAGCAGTTTTGGCATCCTTAATTTGAGACCTAAATGTTTTGTTGGTCTCACTTGAGATGCTGGTACAAGGTACAATTGTGTTCAGAGAGCACCATAAGTGGTGTGCAAATTGTTGAATCATTGTGAAATTTTCCGCGTATTAAACTGATAACGACAAACACATTTCCATTTAACTTTTAGCCTTTTAAGCTCTTACATAGTAAACGCTTGCAGATTTTCACATTTCTTTTTTAACATATCTTCAAAAAGTTTCCTTTGAATATAATACATGTATTATATAGGAAATGTGCATTGCTACGTCACCTGGTTATAATACTCCAGTTTTTACCAGCAGCATAAGGGTGTGTTCTCTCACACGAACATCTAGTCCTTTCGGTCTACAAGGGGTTAAAGATACATTTGTTTAGAGGGCGGTTGTAATTCATGGAAAGTGTAGTCCCCCTGAACTGAATGAAGGTTGTGCAGGCCAACAAACATTGGCATTACGTTTTGACTATGTATAGTTCCTGTGCATAAAAAAGCATACGTACTGCCATAGAAACACCTCCAGTATACTAGGATACTCAAGCCCCTAGCAAGAAAATGAAATCATTCTCTTCGGGTGGGGTTGGACAGTAGCAGCTGCAACATATGGACGGTGGCAATTGGTTACATTTGAATGCGTGCTGCTTGCTCTCTGAATTAGAGACAGATTAGGAAACTAGCCGCAGCAAAAATGTGCATATCAGTCTCGCATTTCAACAGTCAGTTGAGCAAATCCTACCCCTTCCTGCAGGTTTCCGTAGATTCTCCCTGTAGACGTTTTTAGAAAAATAAATTGCATTCCTTTTACCATGCAGTTTTGCAACACACATTAGCTAAAAAGTTATAGTTTGCAGGGGACGATCTGAAACGGAATTAATGGCCTGTTCAAATACTTCAGAGTCTGACCAGAAACATTGTTCCTCACTTGTAAAGAATCCTCGTGTTTACAATAAAAAAATGATGGTCCCGATAGAACATTCTGGATTGCAGGCAGGATTGGCGCCGCAGAACACCGAAAAAGGTGTTTCTTTGCTAGGCTATCTTCTTGTTGAAAGCACAGTGTACTTGGAGTGCACCTCTGTAAACTCCCAGAACTGATATTGCAGTGCTGAGACATTCGTATGGCTTCCAGAATGCATCGCTCTATAGACTGACTCGTGCACTGCGAGCTCACTCCTGAGACAACCACTGAGCTCTAACAGTATTCCTCTACTTTGTCGCGTACTAGTCACTGACATCTACGTATTGAGACATTTGCAGAGCTCTCACGGTGCACTTCTAATATGGCGTCCAAAAGTAACATGTAAAAAGTCTCAACAAGTCTGACACTGCTGTTTGGTATTTAAAGCAGCGCCGGACTAGGACAGAGCTCTTCAAGGGGTTCTGAGGCTGCCATTGGTTACCGTGCGTGCAGTAACCTCTGTCCGTGGTACTGTTTCTCCACGGTGTCCCAAAATACTGGTGTTCTCAGGTGCTTAGCCGAGTGACTCACTTTTAGCATTTAATTTACTCATGCGTTCAGAGCAGCAGTAAGAGTGTCATGTTTTAGTACCGTTATCGTAACAGGTTTTACTCTCCGTTGTGACGACCGGGTTTGCCCTTTTAGATTCAAAGTTTGCTGTAAACAACCGACTTTACACATAATTTGATGTTTTTCATTACGTTTTTACTGCTGATTTTTGTGGTGATATTAATTGCTATAAACCATAATATTTGTATTTGTAGAATTTTATTAACTTGTGGGAGCGAGGTTTAGCTGTCGTGGCTTACTTCATGGAGGATGTGGTACAAGTTCCCATTCACTGTGGCACAGTACATAACTCTCAATAACATTTGTGCCCAGTCAGTATTTTAGAACAAGCATTTGCAATGCAATAGGTCTCGCATTTGCGAGACTTTGAGCTATTGGCATTTAAAATGACAATGCCTTTTATTTATGTGTTGGTTTTCAAAACAAATAAATAAAAGGCATTGTCATTTACAATGCCAATAGCTTAAACTCTAGCTAATGCGAGACCTATTGCATTGCAAATGCTTGTTTTCTTTTTTTGGAGTCGTCATCCGCTGACTCACTGACTCAATTTTTCGCCCTCGGAAACGGTTTCAGCTCCCCATGGACCACGGAAAAACTGTGCCGTCCACTTGAGTCCGTTCCTGATAGCAGGGAGGGTTGAGAAGCGGGCAAGTACTAGTAGCTTGATGAGGAAGTGCTGTCATTTCCAGCAGGAAGCGTGACTCAACGCGCAGGGCATTCTGGCTGGGACTAACTCAGACCTCTGCAAGATGACGGTTCTTTGAGAGGAGTAAACGCCAAACCTCACATGCTTTCACTTAAAAGGTGACTGCTCCGTGCCTGCTGTGCCCTTCTGACTGAGAAATACAGGGGCTCGGATTACGAGAGTGGGCGCATGGGGGAGCGCGAGGGTGAAGGGAGGGATTCTAATATTTAAAGCAGGGGTGGGGGGTGATTCATTCGGAAACGAGGAAACTATACCACCTAGTAATGAAACCGCATGCACACGGAACCAATAGTCTGCAAAACTTACTCCACCTTTCATTTACTCTACATTGAGACGTTCATCCCAGTAGATCCTATAACAAGAGGCAAGGCTGGCACCGGCCTGGGGATCCTCCGGTCTTCGGGACACTCTCCTGGTGAAGCTGCACGGAGAAGGAGCGAGGCAGCCTCATGTTTTGCGGCTGGCGAGGACGGAAGGGGGACAGGAGATGTGCACATCGCGTATCTGTACGTGCGTGTTCACGTTCACGGGCACGTTCACAATTGCAGTCCGTCCTGCGCGTTCACATCTCCTGTCTCCCTTCCGAAGCAAGTCGACGACAATAAGTCTCGCTAGCGACAGCGCTTCGCGCTGCGTCGCTAGGCGAGACCTAAAAAGGAAAATTCTTAACTGGCATGTAAAACGATCAGTGAGTGGGTGGCAAGATAGACTTTCAAACTCCTGCAAAACCATACAATGTCTCGCTCCCGCGTTCCATTCAGAATCTGGGGACGGTGTGACAGGCCAACAAGCCGCTTTGAACCAACTACTGCTGTGCCGAATATGCGAAAGGCTCAGTATTCTGATATAAACACTTTATTTTCTTCAGGTACCAGAAGTTGTGGAAAAGCTATGTCAAGCTGCGCCATCTGCTGGCTAACAGTCCTAAAGTCAAGCAATCCGACAAATTGAAGTTGGCTCAGCGGGAGGTAAGCGCATCCGCAGATGGTTTCTAATGATACATTGTTTTTAAATTGTGCGTCTAAACGTGCATTATAAACGCCCAGAAAATGCTCTTACTGCAGATGCCATCATATTCGTCAGTGAGAGGGTTATTTTTTCCAGTCTTAAATTAGTTGTTTGGAATTAATTTTTTTGTCCCTGAGCCCAAGCATTAAACCCAGGGCTGCTAAGCCTTTTCCATCTAGAATGCTAAGCCCTTTTTTTTGGCTGTTTGTCGTAGTTCGCGTTTAGGCCTCGATAACTTTTTTCCACATACGGTATCCAAGCCAAATTTGGGTCCTTTTTTTCAACATCCTGTGGATTCTAAAGGTACCCAGGGTTTGTGGATTTCCCTGGAGGAGACTGAGGAAATAGGCACAATATACGTATATTTTTATTTTTTATTTTTTTTAAAATAGAAAAAAAGTGCACTGCAAAAGTCTTTTTTTCACAACAAATGGCATCAACAAAAAGGTTTGCTGTGCTAAAGTCATCATCTTCCTGGCTTTCAGGAACATGCAGAGCAAAATAATTTTTTTGTTTTTTGTTACCACAGTTTTGACATTTTGCAAAGAAGTACTCCATTTCCCCAAATTCTTTGTGCTTTCAACTTCCGGTTTGTGTTGGAAACTAGGGTGAAACCCCTGGGTGATCCCAGAAAACTATAGATTTCTGAAAAGTAAACAAAATTCTGAGTGCAGCAAGGGGTCATTTGTGTAGATCCCTCAAGGTTTTCCCAAAGAAACTAACAGTTGAAATAAAAAAAAAAATTAAAATGAGTAGGAAAAAACTGCCATTTGTGACCATGTTTTAATTTGTAACTTCTTGTCATAGTGGGCGATTTACAAAAGCAATATACCAATGTGTCCACTAGACCCTTCTGGTTGCGTGGATATATAGAGTTTGTACATTTTCTCAGAACTCTAGGTACTCAGAGCCAACAACTGAACTGCAGCTTACTTTGGGTTTTCATTGTGCTCTGGGTATATAGCAATTTGCATGGTAAAATATAAAGAGTGAAAATGAGTATGCAGGAAACCTCTGTATTTCTGAAATAGACACCAGATGCAGAGTTTAGAAGCACTGGCTATTTGTACATCTCTAAATTTGTGGGTACCCATACTAGCATGTGATTCAGAGGACATTACTTAAAACGTCTTCTTTCTTACACACTGGCTTACATTTGGAAGGCTCAAATGTAGAGAAATACAATTGATAATAAATGTTCTACCATTCTGTATTGCCACGTCTCCTGATAAAAATGGTGTCTCACTTGTGTGGTTAGGGCTAGTGACCGCTATAGGAAAGGCTCTCCCAATCTGTGGTCCTCACGGCAGCACTTTAAGGAGCAGAGACTGAGTCAGGGAGAAGATTTAAGATAAGTTCTCAGCGTGTAGGGCAGTCTACCACCATCTTTAGATTACAGAACCAGCTAGAATTTTTATCCCTCTATCGAGTCTTCTTCAGACTCTTATGAGGGTAGCCTCAATTCCTGTCCCTAGCCCAAGCCTTCCTCTTGTTGGTGTGCAGACCTTCTGATTGATTTCAAAGATGGGCGTCTGGGGCAAGGGGATTACATTCACAAACAGTGGCAGCTGGGTGAGCCTAAGCAGGCACTAAGGACGGGCAGAGCACTGTTTTTGGGGGCCGGGCAGAGAAACCAATCTAGTTCAAGAACATCTTTCACATTACTTTCTATGGGGAAAGTGAGGGGACCCATTTGTGACATTACACAGATTTTCCGTGGAGGGCCGGTGAGCCGCTTTCCCAAGCTGGGACATATGTACACATTTCTTGCCCCAGACTAACAATAAGCTGCCTCCCGCTATTAGTCATGCAAGGGCGCAGACATGCAGACTGTGTTTAAAAAAAAAAAAAAAAAGTGCAACTTTGTGTGGGTCCTATCTCTTGTAGAGTCACGTAATCATTTAGTACACATGCCGGAGGACTCCAAATGTGAGTCTGCTCTGTAGGAAACATTGAGTATGGCAGAATTGGTGACGTCACAGTCTTAGGATGCAGGGGCCTACATGGCATAAGCTCAACTTACTGTGTGCGATTGTTCTACTCCAGGTCAGTAGTCCTTTTTCATTGTAAACCACCCACCAAGCCTACTAAGTCTATACTTATGGTAGCAATGCAGAGCAAGGATCAGAGCTCTACACACATTGTCATGTGGCAGGAGATATGAAGGGACTGGGTATGGATTGTCTGATTTTTTTTTATTTTTTTTTGAAAAAGTTTTTTTCTGCGCAGACATGCTCCAGTTCCTTCTTAATCGAGAGGAAAATCAGAATATGCATAAAGGAGTATAACAGTCACTGTGTGCTATTTTTCTGTACTCTGGCCAATGGAAGTTCTTCTACAAGCATAAAATACAGGAAGTCATTTCTTATTTTCCAGGAAATAAGCAAAACATCTTTGAATACTGGAAAAAACGAAAGCTATTTGAGTCTGATTCAGCCTCCAACCACTTGGCGCCCTCAGTGAGCCCTTGTGCCAGTAAGGAAAATTGCAGTCAATAAAATAGAATAATAATCAGGGTTCAGTGAGCCCCTCATGCCTCTGGTCCTGCTGCATCATTATCTGTGCCTTGTTTCATAGACACCTGACCACGGCAGATATTTGCCTGGAATGTTGATGCCACAGGGCCATCACCAAGATGTAGTGCATATTAGAATGTCTAGGAAAACTGATGGTCCAGCAGCACAAAGTTACAGACAGACAGTTGTCATTTGAACATATCGGTATTTCCTGCCGCAGCTACCTTCTCAAAGGCATAAAATATCGAGCAATTTGCACATGGCGTCAGATTTTGGAAAACGATTAGAAGTTTTATCTGGACAAAGGAAACAACCAAGTTTATTAGTAATATAATGAAGGTATTCCTTAGCCCTTCCGGAGTTTCAAAGTTATTAAAAGTTTAGTACTCTATTTGCGACCCTGGTTCATAAAGTATGACTGAAGAGATGTATAATGTATTGATCATTCCTTATGCATCTTATGTCTATCGGTGCGAGGTTCTTTATAAATATAAAATAATGTAGGGAATGATCTGTCTTATTGGACCTCGTATACCATACATTAAAATATGAAAACTGTATGTATGTTGTTTATGCTTCATATATGTGACCCTCTAGCTTTACCATGTCTCTCCTCACTACAATATTACCTGTCTAGGTGGAATATACAGCATCCCACTCTTATTGGAAGATGGCAATATTGTTGATGTGCAAGAAACCACTAATAAATCTATTTCATTTTAATATGTACAACTAAATAGCTATGCAATGGAAACTCTAAGACTGGCCAAGAAGAGCCAGGTCAAATACGAATGCTTATATAGTAGCCTAATGCCCTTGAGACAGTTCATAAAGTCCCATCCACAGCAGACTAGGTCACTTGGCTGATGGCATGGCAGTATGATCATCTTTACCCCGCATGAATGGGAATGCTGGTAAGCAACAGACGCCAGTGTAAGTCACAGTTTGTGCCAGAGAGCCATATGGTGATTAAGTCCCTGTATCACAACCATGCCATTTCTGCTTATGGCCTAGACCCAAAGTGCCTGAACTTTTCATCCTACAAAAACGGAGTACCTCTTGTTGCCTGGATGAACTTGGAAGGCTAGGGTGCAAAGGGCTAATGCACTCCCTGTTTGGGGGTTAGATGTCCTGTGTCTATGCTGCTTCTGGATGTATTTTGACTTCTGCAGGGATATTGCATATTAGAGAGGAGCCCAACGAGAATTTCTGTGATGTATCTGAAACTGGGCGCCACCTGTGCCACAGAAATACCTTTCATGGACCGCCTGGTCCCTGATCAACCCTCCAGTGGGTTGTGTCACAAAATTGAGGTCAGTAATATCGATCAGCACTTATCTGTCTACTCTTGAATATCGAACCAACATTTTATCTATGTAAGCATATGTAGGGATGTGTAGATTTACTAATCTGAAATCCACATCTACTTAGCTTGACAATATCTTTGCAGTCGATTTTGTCGAACCTATAGAATTGCAGGTCGATATTTAAATTTCGTTATTGTGATATAACACCTTCCAAGGGGGCAGAGAGGAGGAGTCTGGGACTTATAACCTGAAAAAGAAGCATGCTCAGTGGGGAGGCTGAAGAATCTGGGGGGGGGGGGGGACTATCCCTCATGGCTCACTACAGACACAATGGTGGAGGTTTGCATCACACCCATAGTCAATACTGAAGTTAAACCATCTATCAATATTTGGGAATATGCTATTTTCCTTTGTGGTCATTGCACGTACTGCAATAGTTTTGTATGTTCATTAGAATGTATGCCATGAACCAAACATGTTATTATTGCTAGCATAAAAATCACAAAACTTTTACTTTTGTGAACAGATTAGCATGGAAGTTTTGTTTGTGAACTCAAGGTGGAGGAAATCGTGACTGTGCTGCTGCCTTTAAGTGATTTTTGCCATTAAAATGTGCATTTTAACAAGCAGGTTGTTGGTTACAATTGGCTTCCTGCTGTCTGAGTGCGTTTTGTTGTGCAGTTAGAGAATGGGATGTGACTAGCACTCTTGGGTCACGAAGGGCACATTTTCCTGGCACTTGGACCACTTACTTAGAATGCACCGCAGAATTACTCAGAATTTAAAAATGTCACACTTTATCTTTATCGTTTGAATAGAAACTGGAGCATTAAGTACCTTGTTTTTTTTTTAGGTTTTTTTCCATACCTGGACTCCTTTAATTACGTGGCCTTGGTTCTTTCTTGATATGACTGAATAACAATGTCCTCCTTTCACTGCAGGAAGCACTGCAGAAAATACGACAGAAGAACTCAATGAGACGTGAAGTGACCGTGGAGTTGGAAAGCCAAGGGTTCTTCACGACTGGCCTTCGTGCTGATGTCTGCCAGGTACTTACAAGTAGCATGAGCCCACTCAGCCCTTAGATGCTTGCTTACTTTTAAATAAATTCTAACAGCTCTGACATTGCTGGGTTTCTCCACATACCAGGTGCATTTGTGGAAATGCTGTTCACTTGCTCTGTCAGTTTTTCTCCAGGGTAGCCTCGCCAAGTCCTCGTTGCTGTCCCCCCCTTGTTTTGATGCCGCTTTGCTCCGGCTGATGGCCAGTGACGCGCCTGTCCTGCGGTTCCACTGAAAAGCCTCATCTATCCCCTCAGCAGTAGATCAGTTATTGCACAGAAGCTCCATACACAAGTTTGTTGGAAGCAACACATTGGTTTGCCTTTGCCCAGGAGACATTGGCAGTTGTGTGGAGGTGTTCCAAGAAAGGAGGGGTTGCATAGAATAGTGCTGTATGTTCTTGTGCTAATATGTTTCCATATGTTGAATTGGACTGTGTTATAGCTCCAAGTCGTTGGTCAAGGCTGTTAAGCTGCAACAGCATATTCATGGTTCACCATTTTAATCTGATTTGTTTTAAGATTATTTTTTGACATTATACTATGCAGCTCAGACAGAAAACGCGCCGGTCCCTGAAGTAGTGTTCCACAAAATAAATATTTAAAAAATTTCTTTAAAACTTCTGATGCAAGTAATTATTAGTAACTGCTTGTGGAGGCTCATTATGTGCAATTCTTTTCTCTCCTTTCAAAGAAAGTTCACCAGTAGTCTCGGTTTAAATCTCCCCTCTTCGGCATAGCTACCTGCAGCCTTGTACACATATAAATCGTATTGTGGTTCCTGGCCTTGTTTAAACAAGAATTGGGCAAAGCAAATGAGTCTGACCTTTGACAGTCTTTAGGTGACCATCTTGCGTTACCAATGCAATATGCTAACATTGAACAAGCTGGGGAAAAAAAAAAAAACTTCTTGCTAATGCTGCTCAGCATTTCAAGATGATGGACGTCAGTCTTGGAGTGATAAATTAAAAAACAAAACACAAGAAAAGGAGGACTAAAGCACACTCTAAAGTGAGGAGTGGCGGGTAGCAGATTGCAGCTGCCGGGCCCTTCCAAATAAGGGAAAAATATTTAAAAAACGAGATGGGCGGGAGGAACACAGAAAAGCTGTTGATTGAGGGTTTAAAGCAGGTTGGGCAACTGAATGCCAGCAATCAACAGGCAGGAACTTGATCAGTGAGTGGTGGTGGTGTGGGGGAGGGGCAATGGAGGAGCAGAGGTGGAGGTGAAAAAAAAGCAATAAATATCTGACCCAGGATGTGGAATGTGAGAGAGGCAGTGGACAAAACTTGGGGTAGGGAGGGAAAGATGAACAACAGAGAGCATGCAGTGGGAGGTTAGGAGAAAAGCAGGAGAGACAGAGGAACAAAAAACATGAACTCCAGTGGATTGCAAAAATAAAAAGACCAGGATACTTCCTTGAATGTAAGCACAAGGACACATCCAATCAAAAGGATGGGAAAGAAGCTACACTCCAGGGTATGCACAAACACAAGAAGAGGTACGAAGGCCATTGATAAAGAAGCCAGCTAACGAGATAAGAAAGCCAACCAATCTTGAGCAGTGGGCTGACCCAAAACCACACTCTAAGTATTGGTATTGTACACAATAAGTCTATTGCCAACAGGCAGCTAAGTGCAGTCTGTAGGTGATACCTACATGCTGTACCTACATGCTGTAAATAGTTTAAAATGTTTTTATTAAATTGTACTGTACACAGGTACTTGTTAATGCATGTACCAGCTTAGCACTGCTTCATCCTAAGAGAAAATGTATTTCACAAAAAATGCCAGCCCGAAAGGACTAGAAATACTGTGTTCGAGGCATGCGTGCTGTAGATACACATGCTTTGCATACTCCTGCCATCTAGTGTTGGGTCCGGATGTTTGCAAGTTGTTTTTCTTCGAAGAAGTCTTTCCTAGTCACAAGGTAAGGTGACTCCTCCTTTCGGTGATAGTTCGCAGGGGCATCGACTCCATTGTTAGATTGTTTTTTTCGGCCATCTGGTTCGGACGTGTATTGCTGCGCTCCAGTTCGAAACCGTTCTTCGTGTTCCCCTCAATGCGCAATCCTCTCTACCCTCGACGGTATTGTTTTCGTATGCGTTTCACACTTCTCCGTGTATCGTTTCGACAATGGAATCGACTTTGCGATCACAAAGCTTCGTGGACGGCCCTCAGGCCTAACCGCGCCGAGTCAGCTCTCTGTCGATGGATCGGACTTCGTTTAAATTCTGTTCTCGGTGCCACGCGAAGTATCCGCGCACCGACTCACACGAAGTGTGCAACTTGTGCTTGCGTCTCCGGAGCACAAAGAAGAAACCTGTGACGCTTGCAGATCTTTCCGATCAAAGAAAACTCTTCGCAATCGTTGGGCTCGATGTCAAGAGATGCAGCGTCAAAGCATCGAAGACACGCCGGACATCTTCGGTCAAGATTCTGGGCAAGAAGACATCGATGCATCAGCAGCAGAGGAGGAGGAGGCCTTCTCCGAACAATACTCAGACTCGGCGCTCGAGATAGACCTCGACGCCAAAGAACTGCCGCAGCGAGGAGGTGACGTGAGAACAGAAGACCCCTTGCCCCCACAAACTCCGAAAAAAAACAAGGCTTCGGCACCACCTCTGCCTCCTGGCCAAGGTCGGCACCGAGACGACGTTTCTGCCGCCAGCCTCCAGGCCTGGCTCCAAAACAGCCAGTCAGGCCTTCCGGCTCGGTATCGAGTCGTCAAAAGTCCTCCACGGAACCAAAGCCCTCCGATTCCAAACGCAAGTCCAGTTCGGAGCCGAAATCCTCTGTGCCGAAACCCAAGCAACCTTCGGGGGCAGAATCCTTCTGCGCTGAAAGGCTAGCCTCTGCTGGCGCCGAAACACAAAGAGACCCCTTCGGATCCAAAAGTGGACATTATTCCATTAACACCAGATCCGAAGCAAAAGAAGCTATGCATTAGCCCAGAGACTGGTCATATTCACACCAAGCCGCCTCAAAAACGCAAGCTTCAGGATGAGGACACTACTTACAAGATCCCCTTGAAAAAAAAATCTGTGGCTACAAGTCCTTTCCATCTACCATCGCCTCCTCCTTCTCCACCTGAGAATCCTTTGCAAATTACACCTCAGGATTCCCCACAATCTCACCATGATGATGACGATGACGATGCAGATGATGGGGGGGGGGGGGGGGGAATGAATCTCCCAATAGATCCATGGACAGATTACACAATTGATGCCCCAGGTGATAATGATCCAGACCTTTACCCAGCCAAACCATCTCCTCCAGATGACAATGCATCCCATCAAGAACTCATTGCCAGGGCTGCACAATATCATGGGGTGGCACTGCACAAAGAATCACTAGAAGAAGATTTTTTGTTTGAGACTTTAGCATCCACACACAGGTCATCACAGACACTTCCCATGCTTAAAGGCATGATGCGACATGCTGATTAGATTTTTAAAGACCCAGTCAGAGCACGCATCTTGACTCCTAGGGTGGACAAAAAATATAAGGCCTCCCCTACACACCCTATATTTATCAAGGGCCAGTTGCCATTAGATTCCCTAGTAGTATCTAATGCTCGTAAGCAGGCGAATACTCCGATATCAGGAGATGCTCCTCCGCCAGATAAAGAGTCCAAATTAATTGACGCTTCTGGCAAGCGCATAGCTGCTCAGGCTGCGAATCAATGGCGCATTGCGAATACGCATGGTCTTTTAGCCAGACACGACAGGGCACACTGGGATGAAATGAAGCAATTGCTCCAGTATCTCCCAGATGAGCATAAGGCTAAGGCACAGGACTTAGTAAATGAAGGTAAGCTCATTTCTAATTCCTCTATACGATGTGCTCTAGATGCGTCAGACACCGCAGCTAGAGAGGTTAATACCAGCATCCTGCTCAGGAGACACGCTTGGTTAAGGATTTCAGGGTTTAAACCTGAGGTCCAACAATCAATCCTTAACACAACCTTTGATAAGGAATACATATTTGGTCCTAACGTAGATCAAGCGTTAGAGAAAATGAAAAAGGACACTGAGGTAGCCAAATCTATGGGAGCGCTCCAGTCTCCGTCCAACAGAGGCTCCTTTTGTTGCTCCTTTTACAGAGGAGGGTCCAAAACCCCTTCCCCAGATCAAAATACCTCAACTGATAAAGGTAACAACCGGTCCTCTCTCTCCAGAGGATTTTTTCGAGGAGGTTATAGAGGCAACAACTTCAAGGGTAGGGGTAAGGGCAATACACCCCTTAACTCCCCTTCCCCCAACAAACAGTGACTTGCCCACGCTTCCCCCCCGATTACACCACACCTGTCGGGGGGAAAACTTCAACAATTTCTCCCCATTTGGCAGTCTATAACAACAGACAAATGGGTGCTTGAATTATCCAACATTGTTATTGCCTGGAGCTTACCAGCAATCCCCCAAACATTCCACCTCGATCTCACAAGTTGTCTCCAGAACACATACACTTGCTAGAACAAGAGGTCCAGTCCTTCTTACTAAAAGGGGCTATAGAGCTGGTGTAACGTATTACTCCAAGCATTAGGTATAAACTTTCTTTATTCACAACTCCGCTAGCGCAGGACAGCAAGTACACCCCTTCACAAATAAGGCTCAGTACCAACTGCAGCCCCCAGAACACCCACAACCCTGTAATCCAACATACCTCATAATGATGCAGGGCGCATTCCAAAGGTGGAATGCAGCAACACCACACATCCCCTTCCTGCATACAATGAGCAACAATAGTGTGAAAAGTTAATAGAAAAATCGATCTACAACATTGCTTACCAATGTACACATGAAGAAAATACAAAACAATAACCTAAATAAATAAAAGCTAACATAACACAAAATCTTTAAGTTTGTAAGGAGTGCGAACTACTCTTCCCATCCTACCCATCCTCCTTGTACCGATATCCACACACTCCTGTTCCGTCTCATTTCCATCCATCACTTCTTGCGCACATGGCACTTCACACGGCACCTGCTCCATCTCCTCATCCACTTCATCTTCCCACAACCAATCACTCGTATCAAAAGCACACCCAACATCTCCTCCTTTTTCTTTTTCAACACCCTTGCACTTTGCAAGAGGACTCATGTGCCACACACAATTATCACTCAATCTCGCAGAATTCCTAAAACACTCCACAACCCTCAACGGTTCAGAAAATACACTCTGCCCCTTTGCCACTTTACCCATCTTTTTGGCTTTTCTCCAATCAGCCACCTTTAACGTCTCCACCTTGGTAGCATTCCTCAAATCATAATTCTTTTTGTACACCTTCTGTGCTTTAATGATGTTACCCTTGACTACTTCAGGTGACCACTCCACATGTCTTGTTCTGTAACTCCACAACATATTTTTAACCTCAACTTCCCCTTTCCTCTTATTCTCACATGCAATCTGAATAGTTCCTTTGATTACCCGATTAAAACGCTCAACAGCACCATTTCCAGCTGGATGATACACCGAAGTTTCCATTTCTCTGCAAAAACTGCTCCACTTTAGATGCTGTAAAATGTGCTCCATTGTCACTCAGAAGCCTCTTAGGCAAACCTTCTTTCAAAAACACCTCTCCCAAAAACCTCACCACAGTGTCCGCATCAGCCTTCTCTACAATTTCCAACTCAACCCATTTACTGAAATAGTCCACTAACACAATAATGTTTTTGTTCTCACCAGACATGGACTGCACTGGATCTACAAAATCCACCACCAACATATCCCAAACCATTTCTGGACACTCTATAGGTATCAATTGAGGTCTCAAAGTATGTAAACTTTTATCTGAATTCACACATTGCCCACAATCCCTCACTCTTCTCTCAACCTCAAGATCAATCCCAGGCCACCAATACGAAGCTGTTACTCTTTTTAGTCCATACAGTTCCGAAATGTCCTTCATGACATAAATCCAAAAGTTTTTCCCTAAGACCAAGTGGGGGTACAATTTTTTACCTCTCATCACAAATCCGGACTCCACTCCCAATTCATTTCTCACCTCCCAAAAAAACCTCACCTCTGCCTTGTCCGGTTTCTTCTCACCCCAACCTTCCAAAATCCACACCTTCACCTTTTTTAGCAAATTATCCTTTCCATATTCCATCATCCACTCTTTCCTCTCAATTGAATTCATCCCTTCTTCCACAAATGCAATATGGTAATCATCCCACATACTTCCCGGTATTTCCTTAACAGGCAAAGGAATACGGCTCAAACAATCCGCAACCTTGTTCTGTACCCCTGGCACATACTTTATCCTGTAATTGTAATCCTGTAACCTCATTGAAAGTCTTCAATTCTTGCTGAAGCCTTCACCATCCCTCCAGTGGTAAGCAAGTTCACCAGAGGCTTGTGACCAGTTCTATCATCAAATTCAGTACCCCACAGAAATGCTCTAAAAGGTTCCATACCCCACACACACCTAAGGGTTTCCCTCTCAATCACAGAATACACTTCTTCTGCCGGAGCAAGACTTCTTGACGCAAAACCAATCACCACTTCCTTTGCACCATCCAAAATCTGTGTAAGCACCGCACCCAGCCCTTTTCCACTCTCATCCACCGTAAGCACAATGCGCAAATCCGGATCAAAACCTTTGATTGGTGCCGCATTACAAATTTCATTTTTCAACCTCTTAAATGCTTCCACACATTTTTCTCCCAATCGAATTTGCTACGCTGTTTTAGCAACTGCCTCAAATCATATGACTTTTCGGCAAAAATTTTCACAAACTTAGAATAGAACTCCGCAAGACCTAAAAACGAGCAAAGCTCTTCTTTATTCCTCGGTTCTGGAGCCTCCCTTACTGCGTCAAGTAATTCTTTTTTTGGAGAAATTCCATCCTTTCCGATACATGACCCAGATATGTTACTTTGTTCTGTGCAAAAAGACGTTTTGCAAACTCTGCTGTTAAACCTTTAGCTTTCAACACTTTCATGACTTCCTTTAATCTCTGATCATGCACTTGTCTGTTCTCTCCCATTATCAGGACATAGTCTTGAAAGTACAAAACCCCTCTAATATCCTTCAGAACTTCACTCATCAGTCTTTGAAAAACGGAGGCTGCTGAAGCCAGTCCAAACGGCATTCTAACATATTGAAAACATCCAAACGGAGTAACAAACGCTGTTATTTTCCTGCTCTGTTCGTGTAAGGGGATTTGGTGATACGCCGACGACAAATCCACTGTTGAGAACCATTTCATGTCCTTCGTTTTCGCCAAAAGTTCATTTATTTTCGGTAAAGGAAATCTGTCCACCTGTATTTGACGATTTACACCTCTCAAGTCCACACATAATCGAATTTTTCCGTTGGACATACGGGCCACTACAACCGGAGACATCCATTCCGATGACTCAATTTGTTCAATCACTCTGGCCTCCTTCAACCTCCTTAAGTATAATCTTATGTGTGAACCCTTTCAACAATCCAATTTTTCCTGAAAACACCTCCTTATAGTCTTCACACAGTTTTTTCCCTACATTATCTCCATCATTCAGCACCAACACTTGTTCCTTACTATTCGGGTTGAGAATAATATCCAGACTTCTTTGATCCCTCCAACCCAAAACACAAGGTCCATAGTCAGCCACATACATTCTTCCTTCAGCTCTTCGACCCTTAAACACAAATGAAACATCCCTGCACCCCAGTGCTTAATTTGTAAAATATTAAGTGCCAGGGCTATGACCAGGAGGCCACTGCAGCTTGCACCACACATCGCCCTCGTCATCGCTGCCAAAACAACTACTAACCATCTCTCTCGCATGTAAATGCGACAGTTCAGATTATTCCAGGTCCCCAAAGCTAAAGAAATGGCTGGGGAGGCAGGTATTAGCACTATTTTAATATATATTGTATTCCTAAACAACCGTTGTTCTGCTCATCTCTAAATTAGATGAGCAGCGCCACCATGTGGTAAACTGTCAACACCATACTTAGAACAGTTAGGTGCCGGTGCCGAGCACCGGAAACCAATTAAGTGCCTGTGCTGAGCACCGGCTCAAATTAAGCACTGCTGCACCCCACCATAGGTATGGCTTCCCCTATGAAACTTTCTGGTTTTATGTCACATACTTTTAATTCAATCGCACCCACAAATTTTTCCTTCCACATGTCCAAATTGATTATTGTGAACGGTGATCCTGAATCCGCTACAAGAACAACAGGGACACCAGCAACAACTACCTCACATGACGGTTTACTCCTCCCTTGACTCTTAATATCTAATACCGCATCCTTAACCATAATAACCACATCATCCTCTGCAGAACACTCCTCATCCGTGATGGTCTATTTGTGACGCTCAGAGACACACTTAATTCTCTCCCTCGTGTCCCTTCTCCTGCAAGCACATGCAAAATGTCCAATCAAACCACATATTGAACATTTCTGATCCCTTGCTCTACAAATTCTACTGTTTGCCAAATGTTCATGATTCCCACACCTATAACACCTCAAAACTCTCCCTGCCCATCCTTCCTAACATCCACTTTTGCCGGAACAGCAACTCTCCTTTGCTCCTTAAAATCTTGTGCCTTGCTACTCACTGCCATCTTTTTAAATGGTTTACTAATTTTCTTTTCATTTACCACACATACTTCTTCCCGCTCCTTACCATCTTCCAAAGCTGCTTTGGCACATATCAGCGAAACTTCCGCCTTCCTCACAACAGCTAAAACTTTGTTCAAAGTACCATCCCCCATGGTCCATAATCTTTCCTGCACCCTTTTATTATTTGTCTGCATAATAATCTGATCCCTTATTAATTCCTCCTGCAATGGACCAAATCTACAAGGAACCGCCAATTATTTTAGTATAGACAAATAATCATCAATAGTTTCATTTTGATCTTGTTTTCTACGGAAGAATGTATACCTGTCAATTGCAGTACATACTGTAGGTGCATAATATCTTTCCAAATCATCCAAAGCATTTGCATATACATCAGTTTCATCTTCCCCTCTTACTTTTTTTTCCATTTGGTTGTATTGCTTAATACCTTCCGGTCCCAGTAAATGCAACAGTATGCCCTTCTTTATATCAGCCGTTAAACTGTCATTGTTAATAGTAATCATATAATTAAAAATATAGTCTTTCCATTCTTGCCATTTCATGCGTGGCCCCCCTGGAGCTGGCAAAAATGGAATTGGAGGTGTTAAAGTAAAGGTTTATGCTGCATACATAGCTCAAAATAATGATGAAAACTAAAGAAATTCCAACCTCCACTTATTCTATTTTCCTCTCTGAACCACAACCCCCAAATAAAAACTATTTATATTTTATGTACCATGCGCAAAAAGCTACAGTCGCGCTGCTGATCGACACCCAAAACTCCCCCCCCCCCCCCAAAAAAAATAATCACTTAACAGGTGTGCGCATCACTGATAGTGAGCGCACTCCAATACTCACGATGTGCGTATCATCGAAGTTAAAGATATGCCGCCTGAATGACTTCCATCAATCTGGTGTGCATATCACCGAAGTACCAAGATATGCCTCCATCCGTCAACACACCTCAAAGCTCACGATGTGCGTATCATCGATTCTTTTTTTTGTATTCCGGGCTTATTCAAAATGGCCGCCTCATGCGTGTGACATCACTACGTTGCCACGTCAATTCCGCTCCGTCCCAATCTGAGATGGCCGCCACAAACTCCTGACGTATGATTTCGCTCTCCTTGCACGTTGTCTCTCCTCACACGGCCTCCTCCTCAACGCCGAGTCAATGACTTCACCTCCCTCTCGAGCTTCGTCACGCGACTACCTCCTCACAACCGTTACCACGATCCTTAAACGAGACTCCGGTGCCTCCTTTCACCCTCAAATCAGCTGTCACGTCTCATCCGCTCCTCCGCTCACCTTCCGATCCTCAGGTAATTTCTTTATTCTTCAATTCATGCGCTTGTACTTAAAATTCCTCGACCACTTAACTGTTCCTTTCCAAATTCAGTCTCAACGCGTAGGTTCTAGCAGAGTTGAGCCCGTCGCCACTTTGTAAAGTATTACTCCAAGCATGTGGTATAAACTTACTTTATTCATGTTATATTTGGCTTGTGTCTTTCTTTTCTCGGGCCGTGACTTCTCTGCTGCTCAGCTAGTGTGAGTGTCAGAATGCCTGATGACCTCATGGAATGTTGGAGTGCCTGGCTGGTGTGTGGAGTGGCAGTTGATGGCAGGCAGGCTGAGCGGCAGGGAGGCTGCTCCTGGTGGGGCTTGTCTTTTCTTATCTTGTACTTAACCTGGAACTAAGCGTGAATAAAGCTATCTTGTTTATACACTTGGCCCATGGACTTTTTTCTATGTACAACAATTCACAACTCCACTAGCGCAGGACAGCAAGTACAGCCCTTCACAAACAAGGCTCAGTCCCAAATGCCGCCCCCAGAACACCCACAACCCTGTAATCCAACATACCTCATAATGATGCAGAACGCATTCCAAAGGTGGAATGCAGCAACACCACAGCTGGTTCCAAAACAGTACCAGGGCTCAGAGGTTTACTCTCTGTATTTTCTCATCCCCAAAAATGCCAGTTCCCTAAGACCTATTCTGGATCTCAGAGAGTTAAACTGTTATATACTGTCAGAGCACTTTCACACGGTGACACTTCAACAGGTACTCCCACTTTTACAAAGAGCAGTTTTTATGTCTACTCTAGATTTAAAAGATGCATATTTTCATGTTCCAATTCATCCGGCTCATCGCAAATAGCTCAGGTTTGTGATAGCAGGCAAGCATTACCAGTTCAAGGTGCTTCCCTTCGGAGTGACTACAGTGCCCAGAGTTTTTACCAAATGCCTGGCAGTAGTCGCTGCTTATCTCAGAAGACAGCAGATTCACGTCTTCCCCTATCTAGACGACTGGATTATCAAAGCCAGCACTCACCAGAACTGTCTACAGCAGTGGTTCCCAAACTTTTGACTCCTGAGGACCCCCACTGAATCACTACTGGAGGCCGGGGACCCCCAAGCAATTTTTACAATTTAACTTTCAAAAAATTAAAACAGTAATTCGCAAAAAATACACAAACAGTGATTTTGTCTGCTACACACTGGCCGTAACTGTGTTGAGGTTGAGATTAAATTCAAACCAGGATGTCACAGACGTTTCCTATGTGGCTTGCTGGCAGCCATGGCACATGGCATGAGCAGCTGATGTGACACCGAGAATAGTTAAATTAAATGCATACAAATACATGCCAAAATTTTAGAAGAGGAAAGTGGGTTATTTAAAAAATATACTTGGGAGAAAGCATTTCCTCCATTTACATCTATTGAAGAAGAGGCAATTTCAGGCGGGAGACAGCCTGAATCGGGTCTATTGGAATGTATGGATACAGTGGTGTATTTAGCAGTACAAAGCTTCTGCTCTCAGCCATAACAAACACAAGGAGATGATGGACGGAGTGCTGAAACTTTTCGGACACTCCCCCCCCACCCCCCCCAGTCACAGATCTGGGTTCAATCCATCATTGTTCTTTAGCTCACTTCGCCACCCCAGTTTGGACCCATTTGCATATGACTGGGTCCAAACTGGAATGGCATGGTGAGCAAAAAAACGATGGATTTAGGCCCAGATCTCTGTACTGGGGTGAATGTATGACATGTCCTGCATTCTGTCCATCGATTGTTGTTTTGCGCTGTTCTCTTTCACTTCCATGAGGCTGATAACATAAATATAAAGGAAACACTTTTTAAATGCGTGCACGCACTTTTAACGTATGCATATTTCATCAAGGCAGGGTTGTGTGTCCTGCGGGGGGAAAGTACTCAGTTTATGATGTGACATTGTGATGACAATCACGCTGCACCTGCTTCGGGTAAATACAGTTTTCAGAATGAGGATTACATCATTACACGCATTGAATGCATAATGTGCCATGAATAAACCATTTTAAAATAAACCATTTTAAAATAAATTCAATAATTTGGACTACACTTGCAGCCACACTTTTCATGAAACCAACCCTGACGGCGGGAATAAACCATAATGCCACTGCCACCAGCACACAAGCTGATCACTCGTCACACACGAGAAGAATCATAAAAAGGCTGCTACTAATTCATAGCTGCCAAGGTTTCAGATTGCTATGTGTGACATTGTCATACAGTGTAATAATGAGTGACATTTCAGCGACTATGAGTGACACTTGCTCACGAGCAAAATAAAGCAATGAAGAGGAGGGAAACATAAATATCAGAAATTACACCAATTTGAGCAACAAGACAGGCTAAGGCTAAGTTAACTGCTTCAAAGCATAAGAAACAATTGTTAAACAACTCATTTATCAGACTGTACCCAAAATTGCGGAAAATGGATCAAGCAGTCTGGAAGACGTTCATAATTTATTATAATCAGATGAGTTACTCGCAGATTCACTCGATTGACGCTGACCACATGAGCTGTAAGTAGGGCTGCATTAGAAAGCGGAGCGTGGGAGGCACTCTTTCACAGCTAGGCTGATAGCATAGTCTCACTGACCTGACACTTTCAGAACACTTTCTTTTGAGGAAGGCGACGAGCCAGCTCTGCGGTAAAGATTATGCTCAGGCCTGATGGCACACACGCTGTGATGCATTTTTGGATTAGGATTTGCACATTTACTATTATTTCCAAAAAAGGTACTGGCACAGGCCTTTACTTTCACCCACCTCTAGACCACATTAATTGTCAAGTTTTTTCTGTCACGTTTTACTTTTCCAGCCAGAATAGCGTTTTAACCAAATGCATATTACATTTTCGTGCTCGTCATTTCACTTGTAACACTGAAACACTGAGCTGCCCTGCGCCTGCAGATTTACTGTGTCTCAAATTATCAGATCATGATAATACCTCTTTCCTAAGCTGGTGTGGGATCCTTTTTTTCACTTTATCACTCTTAACATTCTACAAAAGGAGTGCACGAATATGCCAACAAAATTAAAGTAAACAGACTTTGAGAGCAGCAGCACAATAGCAGTCTGTACACATTGCACAGATACTGACTGAGGAACAAGCAGACAAGTCATAAAGAGCAAATAAGCATCATTTTGGTCAAATTATCACATCATGATCATCTCTGTAGTGCGTGCGGTGTGCTCCGCGCTATGACAAGTTGTTACAACATGAGAGCGGACTGAGAGGGGCATCTGAGGAATGTAAGTAACCCCGGTCCCACGGCGTCCTAATTCCCCTGGCCTACGCTTGTATAGCTGTAAATTAAATTTTAAAACACTCACGTGCTCATCGGGTGAAGTGCCCTCCTGCTGGCCCGAGGTGCCGGAATGCTGTTTAGCCTTGAAACGAGAGGCACAGCAGTAGTGGAGACAGGACATTGGGCGGCAAAATGCTCCGGGGCTGGCCGCAAACGCGAGGGAACACGCACTGCCGTGCGAGCGCGCGCGAGTATAAAATAAGCCAATCACCCTTCAGCTTGCACCTAAAGCTGAAATGGTGATTGGCCCGATTTTGTTGTGATTCCGCTGCCCCTGCGCTGTCATTCACAGGGCTTGTAGCGCATGGGCGCTTCAGTGTTTATGTTGGAAGGCACTCCAGTCCGGCGGACCCCCTGGGAATGTCACGGACCCCTGGGGGTCCGCGGACCACAGTTTGGGAAACGCTGGTCTACAGCACACAGATCACAATAGATCTACTTCATCAACTGGGTTTCACCATCAATGCACACAAATCTCACCTGCATCCATCCCAGATGCAGTCTTATCCAGGAGCCAGTCTAGACAGTCAAAGCTCTAGCCTCTCCCAATGTAGACAGAATACACAATATTCAGGCTACAATTCTGCAGTTTCAACCCAACCAAGCATTACCAGCCAGGGTGTTCATGCAACTGCTGGGAATGATGGCGTTTTGCATCGCAATTGTACCCCATGCAAGGCTTCACATGCGTCCCCTACAAGAGTGCTAAGCATGTCAGTGGAATCAATCACAGGGTCTATTAACCGATCTAGTGTTGGTAGACGTCTGTACCCATCGCTCTCTGCAGTGGCGGAACTCACAAAACTTATCAGCAGGCTGGCCTATGATCGACCCTGTTCCACAGATCGTGCTCACAGCAGACGCATCTCTAACAGTTTGGGGGGCTCATCTCAAAGATTACACACTACAAGGCATGTGGAGCAACAAGCACAAGACTCTCCACATCAACTATCTAGAGCTTTTAGCTGTTTTTCTAGCACTAAAAGCTTTTCAAACTCACCTCATAGCCAAAACTGTCCTAGTCCGAACGGACAACATGACAGAAATGTATTATGTGCAGAAGCAAGGGTGGGACACTCTCTCCCCAACTGTCAACACTCGCTCAAGCCATTTGGAATTGGGAGATCCATCACAAGATTTATCTTCTGGCAGAACATCTCCCAGGAGTAAACAATCAAATTGCCGATCTCCTCAGCAGAAGGCAGCAAATTCACGAGTGGGAACTTCACCCCCAAGTTCTCCTTCCGTACTTTCAACAATGGGGATTTCCACAAATAGACTTATACGCCACAGCCAAAAACGCAAAATGCCCAAACTTCGGCTCCAGGTTCCCACACCCGCTCTCAAAGGGAAATGCCCTATGGATGAACTGGTCCGGGATAAACTATTCATATCACAGTGATTTGATAAACTAATAAAGCAACAACAGTATTCCCAACTATGATTTAATTTTGCAGGAGACCAGTATCCAATTAAATCTGATAGAGACATCTAGCCGCAGATTCCTTAACTTAGAATAACCCAAGGCGTCAGACTGGATCTGGAGAATTTTCAGCAGTACCTTTGCGCGCCAGGGGGCGGCTTTGCCTGGCTCCGTCCTGACGTCGTCCACGGATATGACGTCAATGGAGCCATATAAGTCCCTCCCGGCGCGCCGACGTCAGTTTCCTTCTTTTCCGCGTCCCAACGCGGATCCAGGAGAAGCGGTCCCTCTGACCTGTTTTTGTGTTCAGGCCTTCTCGATGCCTTTTAGCATCCGGGAACAGTGTGCGATGCCTACGGGCTTCAAATCGTGTGCAACCTGTACTTGGCAGATGTCGGCGACGGACCCACACGAGATTTGTATGTGGTGCTTGGGAGAGCACCACAACTCCACGGAGTGCGACGCCTGCTGGCAGATGAGGCCAAAGTCCCTGCGGGAACGTCGGATGAAGTTGTTGTCCGCCCGGATGTCCCGTTCGGAGTCCTCGCGTCGCCGGTCTCCATTTCCAGCCGAGGGGTCCAAGCGGCGCCGGTCTCCATCTCATGCTGGGGCTCCTGTTCGGGACAGGTCCCAGAGTCATTCCCGCGGACGTCGCTCACCTGACGCCGGTACGCACAGGAGGAAGTCACGGAGGTCGTCGCCCTCGTGTTAAAGTGACACCGGGGCCCACTGCTCCCGGCCTTCACCGGACACGGGCCCTCAGGAGTCGGCCCCCACCTACCCACCATATTCTAGGGCTTTGGAGGCCATCTTTGGGTCACCCCCTCTCCCTGGCGCGCCTTCGGGCCCCACAGAGGGGATAGGGACTCAGGTTGGGGTTTGGCCTGCGGGTTCGCCCTCGGCGCCGGTCGAGTGCCCTGACGCCGTTTCCGGAGGGGCATCCCAGTCAGATGTCAGGCCCTCCTGTAACGTCTCCGCACAGCCCTGTGGGGGACCTGGCGCTGACGCCGGATTTGGCTGCAGCGCAGAGCTTGACTCCGGGGCGTCACCGTTCCTCACCGCAAGTTCCCACCCCGGTGGAGGTCAAGTCGACGCCAGGCGGACGAGTCCTCTTTGGTGGTTGTCAATGTCGAGCCGACACTGGCTCGATGTTGGTGCCGTTCCCGGCTGTTCCTTTATTGGTGGAAGAGGATGAGGCCCCACAGGTTTCACCACCCCCAGGGTTGTTTCGCTGCTTCTCGGAGCAGGTGCCCATGGGGCACTGGCCAGCTCCTCATTCTGCAGAGCCTCTGTCGTTTGGTGGACGGGTTAGCCTGCAACCGTCCCCTACAGATGATTTGTCACCGCCTGGGATGGCCACAGACGCGAGTGCGGCATTTGCGAAGGCTGTTCGCAGGGCTGCGGATATTCTGCAGATGCACCCTCCCTCAGTCTTTCTGCCCTCTGATCCCTTGTTGGATCTTCTCCACCAGGACGCCGTGGAGGTGGAGCCCTTGCTGCCTTTTGGCCGGTTGTTACATGACATCCTTCTTGGAACTTGGGCGAGGCCCTCGTCGGGGGACTCTGTGGCTCGTGCTATTGCACATCGCCCGGCTCCAGATGACCCGCCTGTTTGTCCCTCCATCCTAGGGCTCACGGACTGGTAGTCCAGGCAGCGCTACCTTCCTCTCCTCCGCTGTTGCTTCCTCCCACTAGGGAGTCTAGATGGTTGGAGTTGTGTGGCCGCCATGTCTTTGCGTCCACCAGCTCGGGACTTCGGTCCCTGAACATGTCTTGCATGTTTGCTCGGGCTACTTTTGCCCTTTGGGACTCAGTCGAGTGCCTCCTTCCATCCTTGCCGGAGGGCCCTCGTGCTGACCTGGACCGGCTGCTTCGTGATGGCCACGAAATGGCACAATTTTCCATCCGGTCGGCCATGGACACCACGGACTCTGTGGGTCGGGCTATGGCCAAGTCAGTTGCTGTGCGTCGCCATGCCTGGCTGCGTGATGGCAGTTTCCCTGAAAATGTTCAGGAGCGTCTTGGGGATCTGCCCTTTGATGGGGTCACTCTGTTTGATGGTCACGCTGACTCAGCGGTTCAGCGCCTCATGTCTGGGTCCCCATGACTTCCATGGTTTATAGTCCTCATTGTGGACTTTTAATTTCGTTTGCAGTATTGTCACTGCTATCTGGTATCCGTCAATGGGTTCAAGATGTTATTTCCCAGACGGTTTGTAAGGCTAATCAGCCGTTTTTTCCCTTAGTTTGGTACAGCTAGGTCAGCTGTTTCTGCATTTCTTTTTGAGTCCTCCGTCTACGAGCTCGTCTCGAGGTGTCCCTTGCTTTTTCTAGGGATGTGACATACCCTATGTGGGGTATTCGTTGGCTGTTGTATAGCTGTTCTTCCTTGCCCAGGCAGTTTCTAAGGCTCACGCGGAGTCTTCTTCGTATATTTTCCGTCCCTCTGGGGACTTTTCCTTTGGATTATACTGTAGGCTTCTTACTTCGTTGCGCTCTTCCTACTGTTGTAGGACGCCACCTCTGGTGGGACCCACGGGATTGGCATGGCTCTCTCCTGGAGCTTCTGCGTTGTAGTCTACTGTTGATCCGTAGCACTCTCCTGCCTCTGTGGATGCAGCCTTCTCCAGTGTATTGTTGGGTTTCTGCCACACCTGGCTCACCCTAGTGTGTTAACGCCCTCCTTTCTTGCCTTTGGCTCTTATTTTAGCTTTTGCTGTGCTCTTTTGCTACGTTGGCTGTCTTAGACGTAAGCACGTGTCCCTTGTGGGCATATTGTTCTGTTCTTCTCCGGAACAGTTTCTTACTGTGTTCTGTACGGACACGACATGTGAGTAAACACTGGGTGTGTACGCTTTCACGGGCTGGCCGTAGTATTCCTTGCACCACTGTCTTGGCTGCGTTCTATTCTGGTCCTATTGTCTGCCTTCTATCCCTGGTGTTGGGAAGGGCTTAGGTCTTCTCTCAAGGCTCAGACCCTGTCTGGGTTTTACCTATGAGCAGTGGAGTCTACACCTGCATGTCACTGCTGTGTGTTGCCTTGTGTCCTTATTCCCCTCTGCCCTTCCCAGGTCGGGGCTCAAGTTCTTCTGTTCATTACCGTGCAGGGCTCAGGTACTTCTGCTCCTGGCCTCTGCTGCTGTTTTCAGTGGCCGTATTCTGCCTCTGGATAATCTCTGTCATCATGCAGAATATGTATATGGCTATGTATACATTTTTCTGACACTACTGTCTGTGTCGCTGACTTATTCTTCATTGATGTGGTGGTCAGTTCCCCTGCCTGTCACGCGGGAGACCAGGGTTCCTTTCCGATGGGGAGGATGGTGTCCCCTTTTAAGTGTCTTGACATTGTTCTGTCCTGCGATACTTCACATCGGTACTTTTTGTGCGGCTCCCTATTATCTAGGGCCGCTCTTCAAATTTCCCTTTGTCTTTCATTTTTCATGACTTTTCACATATATCTTTTTATCTATATGTGTTCTGTCATGAGGTGGACACACAATGAAAGGGTAAGCCTGCTAGGTTTTCCCTGCTGCGGTTTCTGGGGTTTTGCCCCAGATTCCGTCTCTCTCTCATGGGAGATAGCTTTTTGTGGGTGCCCGGTCTTGCCGGTGTCCTTGGCCATTGTACCTCTGGGTACGGTTGGCCGGTTGACTACCTGGTGATGCAGCCGTCTTTCTCAGCCGACGAGCACGTGCTGTCGCTGTTGCATTTCGTTCGGCTTTTGCATCTGTGTGGTGTGGTTCTTCCGCTCCACACTGTCTGCTTATGTGTATCCCTGTCTTCCACATACAGGTGTCTCCTGGTAGTCAGGGTTCTGTATATATCTGCATGGTGACATCTGTCTCCTGACATCTCCTTTTTTAGCATCCACTGTTGTACATTCTCAGTTTGTGTGCTCTTACTCAGTCGTACTGTTTTGTCCCTTCTCTGGGACTTCGTCTCTTGCGGATCCATAGGATCCTGTTTTTGGTTTAACTTCTTTTTGCAGAAATTTATGGCATTTCTTCCATTATGCACTGACCATTCTGGTTTTGTGATTTCCTTTTGTCCCTGTCTGGATGTATGAGGGCTCATACCGTCCTCTGATGGCTTGTGGTACCTTTGCTCCCCTTGTTCATGCTCACGTCCTGAGCTTCATGGGTCTGGTGTCAGCTACGCTGGCATTGCTGTCCCCACCGTGTTTTAGTCAGTGTTATTGGCGCATTAGTTCTCTTTGGAACTTGGTGGGTTTTAGTCACAGACCCTCCTCCAATGGGGTATAGCTTTGGTATCTATTCTAAGTTAAGGAATCTGCGGCTAGATGTCTCTATCAGATGAACGAGTTACTTACCTTCGGTAACGATGTATCTGGTAGAGACAGTCTAGCCGCAGATTCCTTAACGCCCACCCATCCTCCCCGTTCTGCAAGGACCCTTCCAGATGGGGTTCTACCCACTTGCCTCCTTACAGGTGGCCTTGGTCTTCCTGTGAGGTGGTCTACTTCACCTCCCTCCGGGGCAGGTTGTCTCCTGTTTTATCTGTTGCTTTTCCACCGATTCTCGTATTTGGGTGGTGAGGTTCTTGTCCTTCCACATTCCTCCACCCTGGTTCTTCCAGTGTGGGGATTCATCATGTTTTTCTGCCCTCCCTTCCGCCCTCATCTATTTCTTCCCCATTACTTTGTGGTCTATTTGACTATGCTACATTCAATAGGTCATTTATGGGGTATGTGGTTGCACATTCTCTGTTGTTGCAGCCCTGTGGTCACCTACCATGAGTCATGTTGCACCTTACAGTTACATCCTGTGATTGCAGAATGTCCATCATTTGCCATGCCATTCATTTCCATTGCCGTTTGCCTCATGGGGGGGCGTGGCTCTTCACTTCTGCAAGGTTGTTTCTAGGGGCGGGTGCTCTGTTCGCTCCCTTCAGTCCCTTACAGTATTAAGTGCTCTTTCACTGACATACATGGTGATGTTTCTCATCATTCTATGACTTCTTGTCATTGTTGTTTCAATGATTTTGTTCTTTTTTGGCACACTGTTCCCATACTCTCACAGTTTTTATAGTGGCTCCGCGTTGTGGTGCGGAAAAGTTTCACAGTAGAAAACGGACGTCAGCGCGCCGGGAGGGAGTTATATGGCTCCATTGACGTCATCCGTGGACGACAGGACGGAGCCATGCAACGCCGCCCCCCCCCCGGCGCACAGAGGTACTGTTAAAAATTCTCCGGATCCAGTCTGACGCCTGGGGATATTCTAAGTTAAGGAATCTGCGGCTAGACTGTGTCTCTACCAGATACATCGTTACCGAAGGTAAGTAACTTGTTCATTATGTAGAGAGAAAAAAGCTAAATATCGTGGAGTATTATTAGGTTTTAGTAATGACCGAAACTCAAAAAATAAACATTTCTAAGATTCATGAACCTAGTTTGCAAGCACGTCAGACAATAACAGAAATTGGATTTTAACCAATTTTTTAAAAGTTTAATAGTTTTTAAAAAGCTTAATCCTGGGCGCGTACGCCTGCTTTGTGTCTTACAGTGGCCTTCTGAGTGATTACCTGCTTGAGGGTTAAGAAGCTTATACCATGAGGAATCACTGGCAGTGGAATGTATTGGGTGTTTTAGCTACTTTTGGACATTTTGTTATTCATGCTTTGTTACAGAGCTGAGCAGATAAATGAGACAATAAATGCCAGGAGGAGCAGCAGCGGGAAGACGAGGAAAGTGGGATGGATGCGAAGTAGTAATGAAGAAGTCAGACATTCTAAAGTAGTCAGAGTTTATAAAGGACATAGTGGGTCCTTGAAAAATGGATACTACTGTTAGTGATCTGGAGGAAATGCTGTAGAAATTGATTTGGTTTTAAAACTAGGGACTTATTTTCTGGATTAGCGTTTTTTTTTTTTTGCTCTTTAAATACCTCTTAAAATGTATAGTTTAGGTTTCAAAATGATTGCATTTACGGTTTAATTTCAGTGTTTTGGTTTTTTATTTATTTCAAAATTATCATCAAGCATAAAAAGACCAATTTTGTTTCTTTCCAGCTTTCATCTTAGTATTTGAGCTTCTCATAGGGCGATATTCCTGCAAGCTCAGTCTGTTAAGTATATGCATTTCTTAGTCCACCGAGTCATTGATGAGGTAGAAATGATGCACGGTTGTGCTACTACTTCGGTTCACATGTAGATCATACACCATTAATTGCCAAGCCAGAGGGATGAAAATGGAGCAGGAAGCGTTCTTCTATAGAGGTTTTGCGCAGAATTTAGTTTGTTTTTCTCTAGAACCATAATCTAGAAAAGCAAACGTTTAAGCACTAAAAGATGGCTAGTTTGAGCCTTGTCTCATCTCTAGATTCTGTGCGTTTCTGACTGATATGGTGCAACATGTGACAACGTCTAACCAGTCTAGTGGTCCTACAAAGCTCATTAATTCTTACTGCTGGACTCTGGTGAACAATTGTGTAGCAGGCAAGCCTAAAAACTTTACAGTAACAAAAGGGCGAGGCACTCCGTATTATGCATAACTATATCGATTTGGACCTCAGTGCTTGAGCTCTACATAAAGTGATACCAGCTCTTGAAAGAGATTTCCATTCTCTTTTATTTTTTGTTTGACCCATCGCCTGCTTCCCTCGTTAACACCCTTACCCCTTTCATTCTTTTCTGAAAGGTAGGCCTTTGTAATGTTATTACATATTTGTTTTAAGCATTTTATGATTATTGGATCGTGTGATAGTCGTAAAATAAACCTATGTGGTGGATCAGAAATTACTTATTCTCCTTGTTTTCTTATATTTTGTATGCTTTAAATGTGGTTTTTGATGCAGTAGTGCTTATTTGCTATTAAATCAGAACAAAATAACAAAGTTAATGTCCCTCCCAGTAAGGTAAGGGCACAAGTCTGTCTCTCTCCGCACATGTAGAACCCAAACGTCTACCCTTGAGTCATTGACTACAACATGCAATCGTGAGCAATGGGCTGACCCAAAACCCCACTTACGCATTGGTCACAATAAGTCTATTGGCAACAGGCAGCTAAATGCAGTCTGTAGGTGATACCTAAAACCTGTAAATCTTTTAAAATGTTTTTATTAAATTGTACTGGACACAGGCACTTGTTCTTGGATTATACCAGCCCAGCACTGCTTCATCCTAACAGAAAATGCAGTTCAGAAAAAAATGTCAGCCCCATTGCATGGCTTCCTAGATGATGCAACCCAGAAATTGTTGCACAACTGTGGGAAGCTCTGTTACCTGAATGTTGATGCCAGAACCTAAACCTTAGTGACAATGGCTTGGAAGAGGGTATGTCATCTCAGAGTAAAATAGTGTTTGCCTTTCTATTTAGAATCACGCAAATCTGTGAAAGATAGTGTGGAAGGAAAATAAGGTACTTAGCTTTTACTGTAGGTCTCCAGTGTTGATATTTTACATACTCACATGGTGCTATCTAATCTCACCAGAAAATAAAATATACCCTCTAGAGTACCTTATTGTGTTTGAAAGAATCTGAGGGGAAAGGTGGAAATGGGAATTGGCACCCATTATCTCACAAACATTGTAATGTTGAAGCTCTGGGCTTTTATCAGCCATTAGAAGCCTGGAGCTACTCCATTGTCTTCAATGAAGTGCTCAACATTCCAATGTTGTAATGAAGCATAGTTGCCTCAAGCAGCAGGGCAGTGATCTGAAGAACAAGGCAGGCCTCAAACTGCAGGGCAGCCAGTCTTCTGTAATGTTCACAGGCCCAGAACTGTACTGATAAGTGGCTCAGGAGTTACAATATTTATACCTGGTGCCACCCTTTGAAGTGGGGGAAATTTATAGTCCACCCCCACATCTGGCTCTGGAAAGTTTCTTCCTTCCACTTTCTTCCCTTGCCCAGGCTCCAAGAGGTCTAGGGTGACAAAAGGCTGGTGTCAAGTTCCTATGTGAGTATGCTGGAGGCAGCACTTTGAAATGTAAGTAGGACAGACCACACATCTGCTCATCCCATCCTGGCAGATTGACCAGTTCCCAGCTACACCCAGGTCCTATTGTTCACTGTCTGGGCCCAATGCATATTCCTGATGGAGGAGCAATTAACAGGTCCAGGCAGCTGTAAACTCCTAAAATGCCTCAAAGTTATGGGCAGGAAAAGGCTAACTGCCTGTGCAAAAAGATGATGGACGGAATGCTGAACCACTCGAACATTCAACCCCAGTCACAGATCTGGGTTAAATGCATTGTGTTTTTGCACACCACGCTATTCCAGTTTAGAACCAGACATATGCAAAACAGTCTTGACCCTCCTCCTCATGGGAATAGTCCAGCCCTAACCCTTTGCGCTGCACTTTTTGCCCTAAGTGGGATAGATATGCCCAGACGTGGGTCCCTTGTTCACTGTGCCACTGGATTCAAGCTAGCCTGGCTAATGAGGGGTCATACCCCGAAACCGGTTCCAGGATGCTTGTTTCCGGTCCAGGGAGGACCTGGCTTGGCAGTTCAGGCTGGACTGTTCCCATAGCCCAACCCGGAAGTATTGATAGAGCAGCGATGCAGTTTGAATTATAATACGCAATCCAGAGCCTGTTTTTAGGAACCTCACGACGTCGCGATATTAAATACAGCGCGACCACTATAATACCGACTGGACAACACTAAAGAAACGGAAATGAGGCCAAAGTTAGCTGCAGATTTACATACAGCTGATACCGTGATTTATCTCCAAAAATTTTAACGAGAACAGTGCCCATATTGGCTTTTAAAATTGGACTGGATGTTATAAAATTGGCTGCTATATCACGATTAATTGGATTCTCTATCTTATGATATAGATATCGTCTACGTCATCAGCCGAGAACTTTTTCCTCCTATTGAGGGGTCTGAAGCCATTGCAAGCTTGAGACGACTGTGATAGGGTCTCTCAATAATCTATTTAGATAAAATTGAAAAACTTTGTCCTGAAGTAGGTGAAGAAATAATAATTGTTCACCGAAACGCCGCGTCGACAGTTCTTCGAAAAAAAAGTCCTTTTTTTATATATATATTTTCTTAATGTGTATTAGTATTGTGTCTTCTCTGTGAGAAGATGATTTTAACGGATTAAGGTATTAATTGTGATGTTTTGTGATTTACATGTATATGGAGTGAACAAACCTTTTTAATAAAATAATTCATACTATGTTGTAATCAATTTGGTTTTGTATAACACTGTATAGCAGATAAAACGATTTTTGATGTAATCTTTCCCTGAAATAGATATACTTTTGATGTTAGTTGGATGGTTTATAGAACTTATAGCACATGATCCATACTAAGGTGTGTTATAGAATACGTGGTTTTTTACCCGTAGTTTAGTCTCGTGGAAAGGGACTTTGTGTTTTCATATATACTGTTCCCATGAGGAGCAGGGTCAATACTGATTTGCATATGGCTGGTTCTAAACTGGGCTGGCATGGTGAGCAAAAGAACGATGGATTTAACTCGGATCGCTTGACTGGGGGTCAATGTATAATTTATTCAGCTTCCGTCCATCCTTTGTTTGCGTATCTGTCTAAAAGTGGCATTTTCGAAATTGTAATCTAAAATCCAACTTTTAGATTTGGAGGATTGGGGGTGTGGCTAACGAGCCGAAGATGACAGACGCACGAGCCTGCTGCTCCGCGCCGGCACTTTATCTGTGACAACCGACACCTGGAGGCGCCTTTGACCTTGCTGGCACCACATTACTAGGGGCAGTTTCCTAGGGCTGCTTTGTAACAGTTGACAACCTCATTGCTGCCGTGGCAGAGGCCGGTCGGGCTGGCACAACTTTAGGGGCCCTACACACAAAAAGGTGACCAGAACCTGATGCCGCTTCTACCACCAGTTGGAATGGGCTGGGCGTGAGAGGTGGTGCAGCCCCCCATCGTGGGACGACTTGCCCGTGAAGTGCCTCTGAGCAGCATCGAGAGGAAATGGCTCTGAGCAGCTGAAACCGGTGAGTGGGATGGGTGTCTCCAGCCAACAGGCGCTGTCTCCTGAGAAGCAAGAAAGGCCTGGGGCTGATAAGTGGGGCCGCATTACGGCGAGGGTCTGCCTGGCAATCCCCGCATTGTGTACAGACACTGGGGACTGTGAATGGAGCCTAGCTGGGTGACTCTGGAAGTGCGGGGTGTGCCCCTTGAGGGCCCTGATCCCTGAGAGGATGCCGGTGAAGAGGCGGGCTGCATCTGCTCTTGAGGGGTGGACCAGCATCAGACTAGCAGCAGGCCTCCTGCGACACCAGGGAAGGAAGACACACAAGTTGCCCAGGCGGGGCCTCAGTCGGGGTCACAGAACATGGCCCTGCATAGCAGCGCAGGGTGTAGGCTCCCAGTACACGAGCTGCTGCACGGGGTGGATGGGGTAACTCGGGGCCTATTTCGGGGCCCAGCACCAACACCAAGGCTGCTATGGGGGGGGGCAGACTCGGGGGCCACCCCTTGTGATTGATGCCGCTAGGTGAACCTGGAAGGGGGCTGTCTGATCCATACTCGCGATGCAGGGTCCTGGAGCCAGCCGACCCTGATAGCTGGGAAAGTGAGTGATTATCGGCTGCCCGGAGACCCACTACCTGAGAGTATTGGAGAGGCCTAAGTGGAAGTCGGGGGGAGGGGGCCTAGAAGCTACAAATTGGAGTTGTTTCTTACTTGAACACTGAGAGGGAGAGGCGGTCTCTGCCTCCACCCTCTTGACCCAGGACCGGTGCTCTTAATTGATTGCGGACGGCCTGCGGGGAACGGACAGATAAAATCTTGGGCCTACTGGGCTGCAGGCCTGCCTCTGACGTGAAGCCCTGGATCTGCCTGCTCTTCCTGTATCTGTGCCGCTCATATAGGGTGGTAGGGTGTGAGCGATACCAGCCGAATGTGCAGGGACCCCCTCGACGCTTTCCCTGACACTCTATACAGTTTGAGTCATGTTTGAGTGCTGTCTTTGACCTCTGGTTTGTTGCGGTCTCCTGGTGGGGCATGCACTTACTGGAATGCAAGGCCTAGGGTGTGCCCCCTTGGAAAAGAGAGCTCTGCGATACTGCTGCTTTAGCTCGTGCACCTCTGGGGCTAGTGGCTCTGAACTTTGAGGCCTTTGCCATATCATCTTTTTGGGGAAGCCAAAGAACAATGCAGCAGGTGCCCAGCCTGGCCCAGGGGGGTGGAGGGGGGAGTCCTGAATTCCGACCACAGACCCTGAGGGTACAGATGCCATCTCCAACTGGACACGATTCTTGCTGCCATAGCAGCCACTATAGACGCCCTCCAACAAGATATTTGCACAGTATCGGTGGGCCTTAGTTCCTGTAAGCGGAACCCCATAAGTTGACAGACCGAGTTAGGCAAGTGGAAACCACAGTTGGAGTGCTGCAGCCAGATCCCCAAACACTGTCTCATCGGATGGGTGAACTGACTGACAGGGTACGCATTTTAGAGCACAGGGTGTAGGATGCGGAAGGGCGCAACCGCCGAAACAATATCCGGATGATCGGATTGCCTGATGTTACGTAGGGGGATTATATGGTGTTGTACCTCGAATGATGGCTACAAACTGAGGTTGCCCCAAACCATCGTACCCCCTTCTCTGTCCTGGAATGCGCTCAGAGGGTGCAGACCCGCCCAGTCGCCCGCCACGCCCTGTGGTGGCGCAGTTGCTTCATTACGAGGACAGAGATATAATTCTCCAAAAGGCACAAGCTGGGGGCCCCGTCACAGTGGGCAACAGCAAAGTATGTGTTTCTCGACTTCATGGCGACAGTGCAAGCTAAGCGCGCTTCCTTCCTGGAAGTAAAGAAGGCTCTCAGAGAAAAAGGCTTGTAATACTCCTTGATGTTCCCTGCCAAACTCCGAATCATACTTGATGGCAATAGTCACTTTTGTGAGGATCCAGGCATGGCACGAGACTGGTTGGAGGCCTGCAAAGTAGGGTCCACTTTGCTGATGGCCCGACCCAAGGAAGGAGTGCCTAGATGAGGCTGGCTGTTGAAGCCTTCCCCTACCCTTCAAACTGAGCAGGAGAGAGCGGTTGCTCTTCAGGCGGTGGTCGAGATCGCGGTGATTCAACGGTCTGACTCTGAGCCTGGCATCCCCTCGGACTGAAGATCAATGGTCTCGGAGTTTAGCACTTCACTGGTGGATGGTGCTGCCCTGCCTTCTGTGACTCCACAATCAGTGGATGAACTGATTCGAAGAGCTGAGTTACTGGGAAGAAGGCTGACTAACAGAAGTAGTACAGGGGTGATATATTTTACGCTTCTGGGCTGGGGTCTGTGGTAATTCTAAGCTTGGGGAGACTGCCTTTATATTCCTACTGTTTGATTTGGTACTTTGGATCGAGGGAGCCATGGAAATTGGGTGGGCACTTAGGTGAATACTCAGACAGCATTCAACTGTGGGGCCAGTGCAGACATGGTCATGGTTGCATTACATAACCTGCCCCTCCCGTATTGGCCAATGCAAGGAGACTGGAGGAGGCGTTCTATTGACAATGTTTACACTTTACAGGTTTGGGCAGCCAGCAGTTGTTGGTCTGCTCTTGGGTAGTGGAGTTTATAGTTGTGGTTTTTATGGCTTGTCTTAGGGGTCGTCCTGATGCTTGATGTGGGGAAGTCGACCACTGGGTGATGCCTGGAGGGTGTATAGGGGCATACTCGAGATTTGGTCAGATGCTGACCTGGAATATCTAGGGGATGGGTTCGGCATCTAAACGCCATAATATTCACAGATATCTGCGGCATACAAGGGTGAGGCTGGCTATGTTACAGCAGACTCACCTTTCTGGGGGAGAGGTTGAGTGCTTGCGATGTAGGTGGCGAAGCCAATTGTGAGATACCTCCTACTCTGCTTTTGCAAGGGGGACTCTTATCTGGATAAAGGCGGGTACACCCTTTGAGCTTCTTCACTCCACCATCAACAAGGAAGGCGCTAGGTCTTTCTTAAGGGTAGACTACTGGGCAGGAAAATTACATTACGAAGTATTTATGCTCCCAACCAAGATCAAACAGCCTTCTTCCGCTACCTCTCTGCCTCTTAGCGCCACTGGTTACAGACACTGTGTAGCCGATTTCCTGCTTGACTACTCTACCTCTCTGTCCCCTTTACCTGGTGCAACAGCCCATAAGACAGCAGAGGGCCTTGGAGACTGGTTGGATAGATGGGTACTGTCGGACTCTTGGAGGACCTAAGAGGGGTGACACGAGACGATTCCTATTGTTCCCACATTTATCAACTCCACACTAGGCTATACAAATTTGTGTGCTCAAACAGACTCAGTCAGTATATCACTTACACTGACTACCTGGGACGTACCCTATCGGACCACAGTCCCTTGCTGCTGGGCTTTTGGCTGATTGAGGATCGCCCAGAGATCCTCAAGTGGCGTCTTAACTCTTTGTCCCTTGAGGATTCCTGTTTCCAAGACTCCTTGGTTGAGGCTGTTGCAAGATGCTTCGAACGTAATTAGGGCTTTGCATCCTCCGGCCTAATCGAGTGGGAAATTTTTATGGTGGTCGTTCGCTGTTCTTGTTTGGGCCACTTGGTCGGAGTTCGGAGAGAGCTAAATGGGGAACTTCAGACCCTAGACTGCAGACTGCACAAATTGCATGATGCTTTGGGAACAGCCGAGCCACTAAGGCCAGACTCCGAGAGTTTAGCGAACAGTATTGTAGTGTAGTTCCTATTTCCCTAATAGGCTCTGCGCATTGGAATAATATACCCTATAGGCTTGACATAGGACTGAGGTCGGTATGTCCCTATCGAGTATATTAAACTAAATTACTTTGTGCCAGCTAGCTCAGAGGCCACTAGAAACTCCTTGAAAACAAGAAGGGAGTAGTTTCTGGGAACCGCATAAACATGACTACTTTGTTTCCCTTTAGAATCAGAACACGTCTCAGAATCGTGGAAACAATAGATAACAGTTTCACTCAGCTAATCGTGCATGCTTAGTTTCCTCAGAGTTACACAGAAAGAATAGACGGGCGTTTCAATAAAAAGGTTTTATTGAACAGTCTTGTTTCTCGTGTAAGAGATATGCGCTGTTATGATCACAAGACAGTATGCAAGATATATAATGTACAGCGTAAGCAGTAGAAATAAATAATACTGCGCTAGCATTATCTTTTAGCATATATTCACATACATAAATAACATGAGCTAAAAATGCGAGTACTCATATGATGCGTCTCTAAGCTAGTTCTACCCCAATGTACCTAACCTAGTCTAGGTGTAGGGAAAGGTAAGAAGTAGGCGAAGTATTCTCTAGTATGGTATACTAAGAGTATGTTAAGTCTAGTATGCCAAGAGTCCTTCTAGGTTCTAGTCCGCTCCATACCTTGAGAATGAGAGAGGTGGGAATCTCTTTCCGGACTCGAACTCTAACACCCCGCGAAGGGAGTCAGATCACTGGAAGCTGGATTCTCTGCGAGCAGGGATGACAGCGTCTTCTCAGTGCGTCAGGCCGGGATACGGGCTCCTCTGAAGTCGAGGTCTCCTCTAACTTGCTTGGGCAAGGGAAGGTATATTTATACCTGGTAGGTACTTTAGAATGTTAGCATTGACGTGAAGTCGGAAAGAGGAAGACGTCAGGAATGAACCCTTAAGGTATAGCGGTTCATGCATAATAGATGAGTACTTGGAGAAATCAATAATCCTGTGCTAGGGGAACTCCCAAGAGCTTAAGGGTCTGGTTTCTAAGAACTCGTTGTGACGTTAGGGTGGACGGATGTCGGGGACCATGCCTGTATTTGGAGTGCACGGCTAATGCCTAAATAAGGACTGGGATTCTGTGCCTATATAAGGACGTTTCAGGAAAACCTATATACGGACACCTAAAGCGGAATACAACACCCACTCCACTTTCGAATGAACGATAATACTAAATGCTAAACATAAATTTGAGTACCACATATTGCTAAAAACATTTCTAAAAGCATATTAAAAGAAGTTTAAAAATCAACTGTTGAATGCAATAGGTACTGTACATTTTAAAGCAATGTTTTCATGCTAAGCATATATTGGAAATAAATGCAACATGAATGAATAAACAGTAATATATACATATGACGAAATGATTGATAAGTATTTCAAAAAAATCAAAGCCATTTCATATCATGGAAGTAAATGACATTTTAGACAGTTTTTTCAAAGAAGTCCGTTTTATAAGAATAGTTCTACTGTAAGCAGATTGATTTGCCATGTAGTTTAAAAAAAAAAGTTCAATTTTGGGAAGAGTTCCAAGTTTTTGAAAATATGAAGGCCAAATTCATTGCGTCCCTGGTACACTGTGAGCCGAATCAAAGTCAGTGTATGGGTCTGGTGTAAACATGAAATCATCTATTTCCGTAGACAAAATATCGTCAACCGATGTTGGTGTCATTTGGAACACCTCGTGTAGGAGATTAACTGCACAGAGATGAGAAGCATCGCCCTCAGCATAAGATGCCGCAGCAATGTTCGCGTCCGTTACCTGTGTGCCTGTTGATCCATCTCGTACCTCAGCAGCAGCAGGAAGCGTCTGTGAGATCTCAATGAATGCCGTCATCAGGATTGGTAGCCTCTGGGGACAACACAGAGCATGGGCTGTTACTGGGTCCAGCAGAGTATCGATATCCGTTATCATGACTGTTGGGAGTGTTAGTCAGGTGTCTAACACGCATTCTTCACCGCAAAGCAGGCAGCGTAGAACAGGTAAGATGCAATCTTGCCAGATTGGTCTGAATGACAGGAACCATGTTGTATTAAATTCCCGTAGACAAGGTATGCCCAAAAGTTGCACTATGCGCTCACGGCACTTCCGTTCTTGGAGAGCTTTCTCCACATCGCTCGGAGTGATGTCGGCGGATAGGCTTGCCATAGCGTAATAGTAGGAATAGAAATAGGATTCCTGCAACAAGTGCTAGAATTAATGGCACACCACCAAACACCGAATGTGCGAAGTTTGGGATGATTCCGAGGACTGCTTGAAAAGGTGCTAACAGTCCCGAGCAGATGGTCTTAAATACATGTACAATTCTGCTCGTATCAGACATGTTAAAGATACGTCCCATCATTTCTGCGAAATGTATAGGGCAGTTTGTACGAATTAAAGCCTGTATCTCAGCCGAAGTCCTTGCAATTTGTAAATCATAGATTTCTTTGGCCGAGGTCAGAGGCACAGTTTGTTGTATAAGCATGGCTTTCATTCTGCTTAAAGTATCAAATCGTATAAAAGAAACATTCAATGAAGGCCATAAAGGCGACTACCTGACTGTGTCTATTGGGGGAAACAATACTTGCATACAGCAAGTGACCCTGGAGTCTACCGTTACTAGATATGGGATGCCTGGCAACATGCCACGGCAACTCTGATCATTCAACATGAGGTAACTCCCATTAGAAAGTTGGCCAAACGTTTGGATTAATCACAGCAGCTGGTGTATCTTGCTGGTGGCAGGACAAACTTGCCACAGAACCATTACAAGCCCCGTGTAAAGAAATGTCTTGACATATTAGTGAACCGCTTAGTGCATTTTCACAGTGTGTACCGCTAAGAAACACTTCACGATCCCCACTCCAACATCTGTATTCGTATGGTAAATCCCAGGATGTCTTAATGTATTCTTTACCCAACCTTTCACATTTTCCCGCTTGCATTTGTTTGAGGCAATACTGAAACTGAAAAGTAGTGACAGGCAGAGTGATTTTGCCATGAATAAGCCATTCTGTAGCTGGTTTTTCTGCCACAGTGAATGGTAATTTCTCCAGTTTTTCAATGCTCAGCACTGTATACTTTGCTCCCCTTTGTGCCAGTTCGATCTGTTTATCAGTTAGATTGTATTCTGCAAACGGAGCCGACGTGTTGATAAAATGCCAAGGCACATAGCCCGCACGCAAAGATTGCAGCGTCCAGCCTAATAACATAATAAAACGTAACTGAGATTGGCCTTGTTGTAACATGGCTAAATCTTGTTCCAGTATGTCAATAGCAGAGGATACAAAGTTGGCCAATGAATAAATTCTGGATGACAAAGTTGTTAACCCATTGTTGACCACAGAGAGAGTTTTCACTAAGTTAATACGATCAAGTTCACGTATTCGTTCTGCGGCCTCTGCCTGTGAAACCTTCCATGCTTCATTATAAGCAGCATAGATGCCGGCATATATGAAACGTTTTTGACGCGGTTTTCTCGGTCCTAGCAAGAATTTCCTAAGGTCTGCGTCTTCTTTAAGTTAAGATAAGTGTTGTTTCACATCCTCAAGTGTAGATTTTTGTAGCCAGTCGAGGCACAATTTTCCTACACTGTATGTTGTTACTACCCCCGGATGTTGTGTTTGGACGTATCGTGGGTCTGGCCTATGAATAGTAAAGCCCTGTGTTTTATTCAGGCATCTTTCTTGACAGATGTTTGTGTCTGTGGGCCAGATCAACCATTTTCTCCAATCAGGATTTGTTCTGTTGATTTGTAGTATTGAGTCAACTGTAACCGCTGCCTGTGTATTGTTATTACTGGCAGGTGTTGGTACAGAAGGTGTTTTCATGTCTTTGATCTTGGCTAAACCAAGGCAAGACGTTTGTTGCACAGTGTCATTCAAAAACATTATTTGCTGAGGGATGATACATGCTCTAAACAAAGCTTCTATCCCCTGCACTTGCCAATCTTTAGAACCCCAGACAGATTTTGTGTCTATTGTGTCTTTCCACAAATCGAATCCATGTCTAGATAGTTGGGCAATAAATGCTGCAGAGTAAATCTTTTGTATTTGTTAAAATAATTTTCTGTTTTGTTTTGTTTACATTTTTATAGTAAAATGTTTCCGGATCAGATGTATTGTACCCTGAAAAATAGGGAAACGTTTAGCAAACGTTTTTGAACTACCTTTTGGTGGTGTAGGACAATGCTCCCATTGGTTAAACATAAACACATTTCTAGGTGTTGCAGATTTATGCAAAAAATGATGACCATAGTGGTTATAGCAATACAGCTGTTCATAGTCTGATGAACCCTCTAAATATTCATGGTTAGAAAATGCAGCAGACCTTTCTAGATCAAACATCATATCATTTACAGTCTCAAAGTCCCAATCATCAGAATAGGTACTGGACGAAATAAAATCACTTAATGAAATTTTAAATAAATGTGGAATGTTCAAAAGTTCCGTAGGACCGAAGATATCGAAATCAGTTTTGTCCCACACTATACCATCCTGTATAGGAACGGCTGTGATGTTCACTGCTGACAAGTCTCTTGTTTCACGATGGGATGATTTGTGTTGTTTCAAAAGTAAGTTCACATTTTTACTTTCAATATCCAAACGGATGTATCTGCCATTTATAAGCACACTGATAGTCATAACCAAAGCTAGCCAAAGCAGAAAGAAAAATATTCCAGAAATAATCCATAGTACAATCCATGGTGAAACCAGATAAGTCTTTTTCAGAAAATGAAAAAAGTCTTGAACTTGCTGTTTGAAAGTTTTCGATGCTGGCGTCGTTTCAGGCTCACTCGGATCCTCAGAAAACGTATCAAAGTTAATGAAATAGCCAGAAGCAGTTCTGTCAATTGTTGGAATTGTATCAGGATTTGTCGAAATCGCTGGAACCAGTTGATCACTTGTTACATTGGTGTAGACAGGTGTATTTGGGCGAACTGTTACTTGAGTTTCAAGAGGGATGAGTTCCATAGCATTGTTGCTTAGTCCTTCATCTGTTATTGCTGAATTCTCAATGGTTATCAGTCTTTCAGTCTGAACCTCTTGGATAGTAGCGAGAGGAGTGCGTCTGCTACTAGGTCGGAGTCCACGAGACCTACTATTTAGTATTGGCCACATACTGTGGTTTGATGAGGTCGATTGACACAAATCTTTTCTCCTTTTTTCCAGCAAGGGGCGGCAGAAGTACTGTTCTTGTTCCTTGAACTGCTAGGACAGGTACTGGTTGTCTGTAAGAAGGTCCAAATTCCTTCTTGTCCGCAATCTTCTCTCTGACTAGATCCCCAATTTTTGGGATCCAGACAGGCCTTGCTGGGACTGCCGGTTTTTCCCCAGTGGCGGTTGGCTTCAGGAATACGTTGCTTTGTTTCGATCTTAGTTCATTTAGATCCTGTAAAACAGCCAAACGATCTTTGATATCAAAGGGTTTATTTTCTACCACTGTGCCTTTACATTCGAGATCAGGAACCCACATTCTTGTCCCAAATAGGACCTCATATGGAGTGACCCCCCTAGAGAACTAATTTGGCAAATTATTTAATGAGCGTTGGACCCCATAAAGATGTTTGACCCACCCATCACCCGTACCTAATACTCTAGCTGTTATAGTTTGCTTTATGTCCCGGTTTTTCCTTTCCACGACAGAATTTCCCTCAGGATGAAACGGAGAGGAGTACCGCAATGCAACGCCCAAACTGGCCATGGCTTCTTTGTAAGCCCGAGAGCTAAACGCAGGGCCCTGGTCAGAATGTAGCGTGCCTATTGCGTATGTGCCGATAAAGACTCGCAAATCTTTTATAACAGTTCGAGCGTCAGCCGAGCGCTGAGGCCATATCCATAGGAACCTTGAGCACGAATCCACTGCGACCATTATATATTTATAGTTACCGTCCCTTTGCAAGGGACCGCAGTGGTCCAGGTAAACACAAGCTAATGGTTTGTCTGAAATTAACAGGGGTGTCTGCGCAGGACGTTTCACTGTGGAGACTTTTATCTGTTGGCATATTTCACATTCCAAAACATAGTTTTTGGTCTCTTTCCTAATGCCAGGCCACCAATATCTTTGTTTCAGTAAAGATACTGTTGCAGAAATACCTGCATGGGCAGAGGCTATCCCTTCATGTGCTGCTAGGATTAGTCCTAATCTACGTTCCTTGTTTGGAATTACCCTATCCCCCACTCCAGGGATTAGAGCAAAAGGAACGTTGTTTGCATCAATTACATAAGAGTACTTGAGTGGAAACTCTTTTGGTAACGCTGCAGCACTGCCTTTGCTTGTAGCATTGACAGCCAACAATATCTCACTGTCTATTCTCGTTTTTGAACGAGTGATCGCAGCTATGGAAGCCGTGTGAACAGCCCCCTTTGCGACTTCGTCAGCCAATGAATTCCCTGCAACGTGAACGCCATCACGTTGATGACTCAGCGTGTGTATCACGTGAGCTTTTGGTAGTTCGTTTTTTAACTGAACTACTTGTTCCCAAAGCGTTTTATGCCTTATTGTGCCACCTTTTGCATCTTTGAACCCATTTTCAAGCCAATTTTGTATATATTCATTATACGACAGAACACCGTAAAAGGAATCGCACACTATAAGTGTGGGGAATTCGCGATCTGTACTTTCAAGTGCCAGTTTGAATGCTTATAGTTCAGCTCGCTGAGCTGTACAATCTCCTAGAGATTGAGTTTTAGTGACCATTGGTCTGAAGTTACCATCTCGCATGCGACCTTTAACGATTGCGCATGCTGCACTGTAAGCTTGCTTACTCCCTGTAGCGGGTTGTGCGGATCCGTCAGTGTAAATTATGAATTCGTACTGATCGAGAGGCAGAATTTCACTGGGCAGAGGACATTCATGTTCATATTGCAGGAACGCTTGTGTTTTTAAATCAGGATCAAAAACATATTCAACATCCGTTGCAGCAAGAGAGTTAACCCATTGTATCCATCTAGGATGTAAAGCTTTTGCATTTGGAATGCTCGCTTTTGTGACCGCTTCTAAAGCTGGTACTGGGGTTCCGACAATAATGCGTTTCCCTTGAGCTAGGGCTCTTTCTTTTGCTACAGCGGTTTGAACTGCTGTCAGTATTTTTTCTGTTGAAGTGAAGCGCATTTCTGCTTGTGTATACAAATGAGATTTGTATGCTATTGGTGCTTTTTCACCCTCATTAAATGTTAAATAGGTGAATCCGCATTGACCCGAAATTATTCGGATCACTAAGTTGCGTTGACTTACGCGTGTTTGTAAGTGATTTGTTGCTAACATGTTCGCTTGGAGTGAACGCAAGATTTCTGTGTGTTCTTGTGTCCAATTTTTGATTGAAAATCAGGTTTGATTAATTCGTAGAGAGGTTTAACCCTTTCTGCGTAATTTAGAATGTACGTTCTTCCAAACTTTAGGAAACCCAGGATGGATTGTAACTTTTTCAGCGTTTTTGGAGGTTGGAGCAGCGCACACTTTTCTAAAACTTTAGCTGCCAAGCTCTTGCCTTCACTTGAAAGCTCATATCCTAGAAAGAGGACATTGAGATGGGCAATTCTGGATTTTTTAAAGTTGAATTTATAGCCCTCGGAGGCGAAGCCTAATATAATGGTACTCACCCTGTTCAAGTGCCTATCTAGGTCATTGTCTGTCTGATAGATGTCATCGACATATGACAATGCCTCATTATCATAAATTTGTAGTAACTCTGTTACCCTCGCTGAGAATAACCCCGGGCTGTTATTGAACCCTTGTGGGAGTCGACAAAATTGACGCTGGATCCCCATTATTGAGAAAGCCGTTAAGTACCTGCTCTCAGGTGCTATGTTTTGACAAAAGAAACCATTTGAAATGTCCAATGTGGTTTTATATTTTTTACGCACAATGTTATTCATTAATGCTGTACTATGTGCATTTTGCACTGCAAATGTTTTAGAACAAGTGTTTAAGTGTCTGTAATCCAAAACTAGACGATATGTATGGTCTGGTTTGGATACAGGAAACAAAGGATTGTTCATTGAGGAGGTGCATGTTTCAATCACCCCTTGGTATTCAAGTTGATCTAAGATCTCCCTGACCTGTTTTTTAGCTTCTTGCTTTATTGGGTACTGCCTTTGTGCAGTAGGTTCATTTTTTAACTGTATTTTATGGTGAGGTGAGTCCTCATCCCATCCTACATGATTTTTATATAATGCTGGGGCCTGGGCAACTGCCCATTTCCTGGCATAAGTATATTTTTGGGGAATTGGAAAATGGTTGGAGAAGGCAGGCATAATAATGTCCTCACCATGTGGGCACTCCCTGACAAATTGTGGTGGCCAGTCTTTTTCTGCTAGAAGTATATCATAACCCCTTGAAAGTTTCTCCCAAAAGAGTGTTTTCACCTTTCTTGGTACGTCTCCCTCCATTCGGAGTGTTATTTCATATAACTTTTGTGGAGTACTAACCCTGGTGTCTACAGTCTCTACTGTGATGTACTCATTCAAGTCCACTATCTCCAGAAGTTCCTTCAGGTTCTGGCGAGCTATTGTGACTTCTGCCGCACTGTCCAGCATTGTCTGAGCCCATTCTCCGTTCTTGAGTTGTGTTCTCAGTATCCTCGGCATGTCTGATCTTCAGACCTGCTACCTTCTTTATTGAGAATTGAGGTTTTGATTTATTTTTCTGAACGTGTTTGTCGTCTTTGGATTTCACGCGTTCTTCTCTATGTTCTGACCGTCCTCTTCTTTCTGATGTCTGTGACGATATCTGAAAGGTACGAGAGGAACGTGTATCAGTATCTTGATACCTGTCAGGTTTTCTTAAATTATCCCTATTCCTGAGCTTATACCTCCTTTCAGAGTGCTCCTTTTGAGGAGACCTACCTCGGGATTGAGAACGTTTCTCGTTTGAATTTTGTTTATTAGTTTCCCACTTCTTTTTAGAAGATGTAGGAGTTTGTTTAATAGAGTCCTTTTCAGGATTCTCAGATAGTTTTGGCTTCAATGGTCTTCCACCCAAACTATCTCTGCCTAATTCTGCATAAGATTGTTCTATTATTCTGGGTAGTTCTGTTTGATGTTCTGTTACATCAAATTCCCTTAATCGTTGGCGGATCGCCACTGATGCTGCCTCCCCTTTAATATTAGATAATAGTATTGTTGAGACCTGGTCGAAATTTTTCAGTAATTTCATACCTAAATTTAGAGCAGGCTCTGCCCCGTATTCATTTTGAATTTGTTTCAGGACATCAGGTATTACTGCAATTGATAAAATACCATGTGTTTTAGTATAGATGGCAGCAAAGACTAAGCCCCAAGTGGTGCAGTCTTCCATTTGTGGTGTGATCCCCATTTGTAAACAGATTGTTAGGATTCTGTGTTTCTCATAAGGGCTAGTATTAGGAAATACTGCTTCGATTTGAGTAATTTTTTGAGCTATCCAGAATGGAATTTGCTCACGTTTTGTGGGCATTTTACCCATGACTGCGTATAAAGTCTGTGGAGTAATTTTTAGTGTATTCCCCTGTTGAGGGGTTTGATTTGGAATGGTCAATGGTGGTTGGACTGTGAAAGTCCGCATCACATATTGGACCAATTGTCTGTAAATTTTTATTAACTCTGTAAGTTGAGTAAGTAATTCCTCGTCTGACATCTCTTCAATGTCAGGATGAGGAGTGTAGCCGGCTAGAATCGGCCATGTTGCTCCTGGTCTACCTAGTGGACCGAGCCTGGTAATGTTTTTGTGATGTTTTAGGGCGCCTTTAAACCAGAGCTGATGCTCCTGGTATGTTAGTGAAATTTCAATATCCTCGAAAGGAATATATTCCTCTGGTGGTTCATCTTCTTTGTAGAAGTGAAACAGTTTTGTTACTGGATTTGATTCTGGGAATACTATCCATGAATAGAATACCTCTGTCTGAAAGGATTAGTGTGCCTCTATCACGAAAACTGCTCTACCCCCTCTTGGTGGTAGGCCGTGTTTTATAAGTTTTAGAGTGATGGCTCTTCTTAAGTTTGGATGGATGTCTATAACACCCTCCTCGGTTTCATTTAAACCGGTTACGTTAAAAGCTGTTAGGACTGGTTGAGCCGCAGCTACACCGTTCTCGGTGTCATTGTTCCCCGCGTGTGGACATTTGTTTTTTGAAAAATGTAGAACAAGTTTCAAGGAAACAAAAGATAAGGTGCACAATATTTTGGAACACTGTATCCTTCAACGTTGAACAAACCAAGCAACTAATATATAGGGTTTTTTGTCCTATTTAGCTTTGGCGGATATTTAACCCTACCCACTCCAGACGTCTTATGGGGTATGTGAGTAGGGGTCTCTGAGAGAAAAGCACGACTGAGTTACTCAGTATCTAGCGTTAAATTACTGCCTTACCAAACGGTTGGGCGCCATGTAGTGTAGTTCCTATTTCCCTAATAGGCTCTGCGCATTGGAATAATATACCCTATAGGCTTGACATAGGACTGAGGTCGGTATGTCCCTATCGAGTATATTAAACTTAATTACTTTGTGCCAGCTAGCTCAGAGGCCACTAGAAACTCCTTGAAAACCAGAAGGGAGTAGTTTCTGGCAACCGCATAAACATGACTACTTTGTTTCCCTTTAGAATCGGAACACGTCTCAGAATCGTGGAAACAATAGATAACAGTTTCACTCAGCTAATCGTGCATGCTTAGTTTCCTCAGAGTTACACAGAAAGAATAGACGGGCGTTTCAATAAAAAGGTTTTATTGAACAGTCTTGTTTCTCGTGTAAGAGATATGCGCTGTTATGATCACAAGACAGTATGCAAGATATATAATGTACAGCGTAAGCAGTAGAAATAAATAATACTGCGCTAGCATTATCTTTTAGCATATATTCACATACATAAATAACATGAGCTAAAAATGCGAGTACTCATATGATGCGTCTCTAAGCTAGTTCTACCCCAATGTACCTAACCTAGTCTAGGTGTAGGGAAAGGTAAGAAGTAGGCGAAGTATTCTCTAGTATGGTATACTAAGAGTATGTTAAGTCTAGTATGCCAAGAGTCCCTCTAGGTTCTAGTCAGCTCCATACCTTGAGAATGAGAGAGGTGGGAATCTCTTTCCGGACTCGAACTCTAACACCCCGCGAAGGGAGTCAGATCACTGGAAGCTGGATTCTCTGCGAGCAGGGATGACAGCGTCTTCTCAGTGCGTCAGGCTGGGATACGGGCTCCTCTGAAGTCGAGGTCTCCTCTAACTTGCTTGGGCAAGGGAAGGTATATTTATACCTGGTAGGTACTTTAGAATGTTAGCATTGACGTGAAGTCGGAAAGAGGAAGACGTCAGGAATGAACCCTTAAGGAATAGCGGTTCATTCATAATAGATGAGTTCTTGGAGAAATCAATAATCCTGTGCTAGGGGAACTCCCAAGAGCTTAAGGGTCTGGTTTCTAAGAACTCGTTGTGACGTTAGGGTGGACGGATGTCAGTGACCATGCCTGTATTTGGAGTGCACGGCTAATGCATCAATAAGGACTGGGATTCTGTGCCTATACAAGGACATGTTTCAGGAAAACCTATATACGGACACCTAAAGCAGAATACAACAGTATAACACTATCTCTGAGTGACTGCGATGTCATGATTGCAAACACTGCATCGCTAATGCACACAAAGAAGAGGGTCGGCCAGGTAGGCTCTTAGCATGGCTTTTTTGGCCGGAGCACCGAAGGGCCACTATCACACAACTCCTGAGGATGGAACGTCGCTGTACTCTCCTAGGGCCATCAATACTTTATTTTGGGAATACTGTGAAACGTTATATAAGCGTCCTGGGGCTCTTTCATCGGTGGTACAGGCTGCCTTTCTTCAGCAACTGCCACTGAGATTTTGAGAGGCTTAGGAGAGCCTGGGAGGCCCAGTCACAACTCAGGAGATTTGACTTGCCATCAGGGAAATGTCTAAGTTGAAAGCCCGGGCCTGGACGGCCTCCCCTCGGAGTTCTACTTCGCCTTTGTGGGGACCCTGACTCCGAGGTTGGAGTCATTGTATGCAGACTCCCTAAAACATGGAGCCCTGCCTGACTCTACTCGAAACACTGTTGTGATCCCACTTCCCAAGAATACTATACAGGGTGCACCTGTCACAGCATTTCGCCCTCTGTCCATGCTCAGCATGGACTTAAAAATCCTTAGCAAGGTTCTAGCCCTTTGAATACTTCACCTTATGCCTGCCTTGATTCATGAGGACCAAAACGGTTTCATCCCAGCCCGCATCACTTCTCTTAACTTGCAGTGGTTATATTATGTCCCCTATCATCTAGAGGCGCAGACTCAACAGAGGGCCTTGTTTGTCAGTGGACCTTGAAAAAACCTTTGATTCGGTAAGAGGGGACTTCTTTTTTGAAGCCATGCTTCGGATGGGCCTGTGGGAGCAGTGGATTAGTTAGGTTAAGTTACTTTCGACTGCACAGACTGCGAGAGTTAGAAGGGGTACAACCATCTTCCCAGCAATATAGAGTTTACAGAGGCACCAGACAAGGATGTCCACTATCCCCCCTTCTCTTTGTGTTGGCTATTGAGCCTTGGGCAGAGCTATTTCAGAGAGAAAGGGCATACTGTAGTTAGCTGATTGCTCCACGGGCGCTGTGACGGTGCTACGTCTTTTGGGGGAATGTAGATTCTCCAAGTTTGGTGAAGAGAGAATCTGGATTTCATTAAGGACACGGAGGCTAGCATTTTGCATTAACTTTTATTGCCAGCTCCTTGCAGCACTTTAAAGAATGACATCACATCAAACAAAAACAATTCCAGAATTAGAATGTCCAAAAACAATATCAACTCTGTCACAGCAGCCATCTTCCTCTTTTAAGCTGCTCTGGACCCATAAAACGAGAACTTTGACTTTTCCAAACGATAAACATAACCCTCTCGCTTTTCCTTATTGGTTATCTGCAATAAACAATAACACATTTTTAATTCACTTGTTCTTAAACCCAACTAATGTATAAACACAAGACCAAAAGCTTACAAATCCACTCCCCCTCCAAACACTTACGTGGGAGGGATAATGCTAGCCTCCGTGTCCTTAATGAAATCCAGATTCTCTCTTCACCAAACTTGGAGAATCTACATTTCATGACAGGACCGGAGGCTAGCATTATGCATGTTCAAAGCTGTGCTACAACCACAGACGAAACATGACCTAAAGGTTTCAAATAAAAACGTGCAAAAACATCAGCATTAGACCAATCTGCTGCATGCAAAATCTCCTCCAAACGTCCTCCTGACATTAAGGCCTTACTCGCCATAGCACCCCTTATCGAATGAGCCCCAAAATCATTCAGATTCACACCAGCTTCCAACATACAACCCCTCACCCATCTTGCGATGGTCGCTGAAGTTACCGGTCTAAATGGTTTCACCTACGAAATTAATAATTGATCGTCCCCATGTCTTCTGAATTCACTCAATCTGCTCTCATACTCCTTTAGACAATTAACAACGCACAACTTAGGATGTTCTTCAAATTTTGGATAAAATATTGAAGAAGACATGCATTTCGTCCTTCTGTAAATCCTAAATAACACTCCATCTGGATTATAACATCTGTTACAAATGTCCAAAGCTCGGACGTCCGAAACTCTCCTAAAAGAAATAAGACACAGCAAAGTTGCCAACTTACCTGATAACTGTTTCAGACTCAAATATCTATTCATAGGCCACCCTTCAAATAAAATCAGCAGTTTATTAACATCCCATAGACAACTGTATCTTGGTCTCGGCGGTCTCCGTAACTTCACTCCCTTCATGACTCTACAGATTAACAGTTCTCTACCAATAGAACAGCCTCCTACTAAACTATGCCCCGCTGCAATTGCAGACCTATAACAATTTATAGTTCTATAACTTAAACCATTCTCAAACAAGCTTGATAAAAAATTTGACGATTCTATGGCAGATGCCTCCACGGGATCCAAACCCCGTTCCAAGCACAAACAAACCCATTTCTTCCATGCTCCAACATACCTTTTTCTGGTCCCTGGAGCCCAAGACTCACTGAGCAACTCCTGAGCCTGTTCCGAAAGACCTCTGAACTGCTCACCTCTCCTGAAATCTTCCAAACAAGAAGGCTCAATGCCCCTTCCAAAACTAAAGGATGAAAAACCCCTTCTGCCCCTAGAAGTACGTCCTCTGTATCCGGAATCAATAATGGCTCCTCTATTGCCATTTCCAACAAACCTGGAAACCACGCCTGACCTGCCCAAAATGGTGTTACAATTACCAACTGACAACTCAGTCTCCTCACCATTAACAAAACTCTCTGAATAATCGCAAATGGGGGAAAGGCATACCCCCGAACTTTCCCCCAATCCTGCTGAAATGCATCCACCTCCTCCACCAACGGATCCGGTCTCCAACTGTAATAACGCTCCAATTGATACGTCAGCCTTGACGCAAATAAGTCCACCTCCAATGGACCCCAAGTGTAACATATCCTTTTGAAATAGAGAACATTCAGCTTCCAATCGCTGAAATCCCTGAGATACCTCGAATTCCAATCTGCCACCACATTGTCCTGACCAGGAAAATACTCCGCCGTCAAACCTATTTTCTGTTCCAAACAAAAACTCCAAATCCTTCTTGCTAAAAGAGTCTGATTCCTTGACCTGCTTCCACCCAACTTGTTTATATAACGGACTGCCGAAACATTGTCCATCTTCAACAACACATTGAAATTCTTTAACTTTTTCCCAAAGCTCTTTAAAGCATAAAGCCCTGCTCTCATCTCCAAACCATTTATATGCTCTGATTTCTCTTCTAAACTCTATGTTCGAGACATATGAGCTGCAGATCACACACTATGCATAGATCGCCATCTGGTGTTGGGCCCGGATGTTTGCACTTTGTTGTTGTATTGGAATAAGTCTTTGGCAGTCACGAGATAGGTGACTCCTCCTTTGGACAATAGTGCGCATGGGCATCGACTCCATCTTTAGATTGTTTTTTTCCGCCATTGGGCTCGGATGTGTTCGTCGCGCTCCAGTTCGGTGTCGTTACCGTTCTAACTTTCGACGCGCAATCCTTCACCCTTTATTCGGTATTGTTTTCGATCGCGTTTCCCATTCGACGCGTATCTCCACAAACTTGAACTCTTCGATTCCGGTCGTCGACTCAGGCTTTCGGGCCTAGCTGCGCCATCAGGCCTTTTGGCTCATGGAAAGGACTCCTTTCAAAAAGTGTCCTCAATGTGGATCCAAGTTTCCACACGCTGATCATCACGAGGTGTGTAACCTCTGCCTTTCGCCCGAGCTCGAGGCCAAAGACTGTCCAGCTTGTGCCTCTTTCCGCTCCAAGAAGACAATACGGGATCGTCGGGCTCGAAGAAGCATGGCTCGATCATCAACATCCATACCGGACGATATCTTCCAAGAAGGCATCGATGTACCGGAGCAGGAGCAGATCGAAGAGGGCAACATCAGCGCCTCCGAAGCCGATGAGTCCGACCTCGAAGACATCACTCCAGGGCAACGGGTCGTAAGTACTGACGTCGACCCCTCACCCATTCATAAAAAGGCTTCGGTAACACCTTCACCTTCGGGCCTAGTTGCACACCGGGACAAAACTTCCCACGCCCCGCCTTCGGGCTCGGCAAAGAATTGAACACATAAGCCTTCAGGCCGCTCGGGATCGAGCCAGCCTACCGTCGGTACCGAAACCCCATCCCCGGCACCGAGAACAAACGACAAACCCAAAGAGAAACCACTGTCTTCGCCCGCACCCAAGCCTGGGTCCACATCGGCGCATTCGGCATCGAAATCCACGGGCAACGAACCTTCGGATCCGAAAAAATCATCGGAACCAAACAAACAACCGGTTACGAAGACCACTGGCTCTCAACCTTCGGATCCGAAAAAATCATCGGAACCGAACAGGCAACCGGCTCCAAAGACCCCAACGGAACCCAGGAAAACTCCTGATTCCAAACCTAAGGAGCATAAAACAACTCCAAAACTTGTGCCACACAAACAGTCGGACCCGAAAAAATCGGCACCGAAACAACACACTCCAGAGGAGGAGTTTTTTTCAACCTGATCCAACCCAAAAGACTCTTGAAATAGACCCAAAGACAGGTCAACTTATAATTAGTCCTTCCAGGAAAATTGACAAACTTGCACCAGCTCCACTCCCTTTAAAGAAGAGAGACATTGCCACTTCTCCTTTAAGAATTCCTTCTCCACCTCCTCCTCCACACCACATCTCTCCTATTCCATCTCCAGTACCCTCACAATCTCCTCCACCTCAGGATTATGAAGACCCCTCTGGGGATGAAGGGGATGATGAACCTTTAGGAGAACCTAGTCATCCTAATATCCCAAATGACCCATGGGACAATTATGGAACACCAGATGTTCCTGATACACCGCAAGATGATACCTACCCATCTAGACCATCCCCTCCAGAGGATACTATAGGATTCACTCAGCTCATACACAGAGCTGCAGAATACCACGGTGTAAATTTGCACACAGACCCTATAGAAGAAGACTTCCTTATGGACACTTTTGCACCATCTCAAAGGTCCACTTCCATTCTCCCAATGTTAAAAGGGGTAATCAAACACGCTCCTGAAGTCTTTAAGGATCCTGTAAGGGCTAGAGTCATTAACCCCAGAGTGGAAAAGAAATACAAGTCTGCCCCAACTGACCCTGTTTACATTAAAGGGCAGCTTCCCTTAGATTCCTTGGTAGTCTCCAATGCAAGGGAAAAGGGCTAACTCCCAAACCTCAGGCGATGCTCCACCTCCTGATAAGGAGTCAAAACTATTGGACGCATCTGGTAAAAGAACAGCGTCCCAAGCAGCCAACATATGGAGAATTGCCAACACACAGGCTTTGCTGGCTAGGTACGATAGGGCACACTATGACGAACTAGAGACCCTACTACAACACCTTCCAGATCAATATAAAACAAGGGCCAATGATCTCATCCAGGAAGGTAAAATTATTACCAAAACCTCCATTCGATGTGCTCTGGATGCTGCAGACACAGCCTCCCGAGCTATTAATACCAGTGTCCTTTTGCGCAGACATGCCAGGCTGCGTATTCCAGGGTTCAAACCCGAAGTTCAAACTACCATACTAAACAAACCGTTTGACCAAGAACATTTATTTGGGTCTAGTGTAGATTCATCTTTGGAGAAGATGAAAAAAGATACTGATACTGCCAAATCAATGGGAGCTTTGCAATCGCAAACTCCCAGAAGTTCCTTTCGTCGCTCCTCTTATAGGGGCGCCTCTAGAGGTTTTACCACCGATAACTCCTCCACCTCCTATAAAAGTCCCGCCCAGACCTCATCTACCAGAGGTTATTACAGGGGAGGTTACAGGGGCAATAACAACAAGGGTAGAGGCAAAACTATCAATACTCGCACTGCCTCCACCTCCAAACAATGACTTCCCTCCACTCCCCCCGGACCATTACACTCCGGTCGGGGGAAGATTGCTACAGTTCCTACCTGTCTGGAACCCCATTACCACGGACAGGTGGGTGAGACAAATTATTCAATCCGGTTATTGCCTAGAGCTCACTTCAACTCCCCCACACATACCACCCAAACAGCGTCCAATGTAAACAGAGCATTTAACGCTTCTCAAACAAGAGGTGCTTTCCCTCCTACAAAAACATGCAATATAACCAGTTCCCCTGCATCAGCAAAACACAGGGGTTTACTCCCTGTATTTTCTCATTCCAAAGAAGGACGGAACCCTGAGGCCCATCCTGGACCTCAGACCATTAAACCTCTACATACAATCAGACCATTTTCATATGGTCACTCTTCAACAAGTCCTTCCCCTACTCAAACAAGGCGATTTCCTTGCCACCTTAGATCTCAAGGACGCCTACTTCCACATTCCCATTCACCCTGCTCATAGGAAATATCTTCGATTTGTAGTGGACGGTCCGCATTATCAGTTCAAGGTTCTCCCATTCGGAGTCACCACAGCACCCAGAGTCTTCACAAAATGTCTGGCAGTGGTAGCAGCCCACTTAAGAAGACAACAAATTCACGTCTTCCCATACTTGGATGACTGGCTCATAAAAGCCAAGTCGCATACCCAGTGTGTAAATCACACACACACCACAATCCAACTACTTCACGACTTAGGGTTTACAATAAACCTCACAAAGTCTCACCTCCAACCGTCCCACATCCAACAATATCTAGGTGCCACAATAGACCCCTCAAAAGGCCTTGCATATCCCAATCCAGCCAGGATAGCAAGCATGCAAGCCCTTATAACAAAATTCCAGCCGCAACACTCACTTCCAGCTCGAGTGTTTATGCAACTAATAGGGATGATGGCCTCTTGTATATTCATAGTACCGCATGCAAGACTCCAGATGCGCCCCTTACAGGAATGCTTAGCACGTCAGTGGAACCAAGCTCTAGGTCAGCTAACAGATCTGGTGTTGGTGGACGGCCGCACACATCGCTCTCTGCAGTGGTGGGACACCCAAAACCTTTCCAAACGGCGACCGTTCCTAGAGCCGGTTCCACAGATTGTGCTCACAGCAGACGCATCGCTCACCGGATGGGGAGCTCATCTACTACATCACACCATACAGGGCACATGGACACCTCAGCAAAAGCTACTCCACATCAATCATTTGGAGTTACTAGCAATCTTTTTGGCATTAAAATCATTCCAGAAACAGATATCAGGCAAAGCTGTCTTAATCCGGACGGACAATATCACAGCAATGTATTATTTACAAAAACAGGGGGGGACGCACTCTCTGCAGCTCTCTCAACTAGCACAGAGCATATGGAGGTGGGCTATTCCTCAAAACATATTCCTTTTAGCCCAACATCTTCCAGGAATTCAGAATCAGATGGCAGATCTGTTAAGTCGTCAAACACAACAGATTCACGAGTGGGAACTTCACCCACAAGTTCTTCAACCGTTTTTCCAAATGTGGGGGCATCCAGAGATAGATCTCTTCGCCACACATTACAACACAAAATGCCCAAGCTTCGCCGCCAGATATCCACACCCATTGTCCAAAGGCAATGCGATATGGATGAATTGGTCAGGCAGATTTGCGTACACTTTTCCGCCTCTCCCAATCATTCCATTAGTGGTGCGCAAGCTGCAACAACAGTCACTAACACTGATTATAGTTGCTCCAACATGGGCCAGACAGCCATGGTACACAACATTGCTGGAACTATCCGTAGTCCCACACCAAAAACTACACCTCTCCCCACAACTCTTAACACAGAACCATGGAGAGATCAGACATCCAGATCCAGCACAGCTCAATCTAGCGATCTGGCTCCTGAAGTCCTAGAATTTGGTTACCTCAATCTTCCACCTGATTGTATGAACGTTATCAGAGAGGCTAGGCGCCCCACCACTAGAGCCTGCTATGCAGCCAAGTGGAAAAGATTTGTTATATACTGTACCAATAACACAATCAATACTCTAGATGCGTCCATTCAACACATCATATGTTACCTGCTGCATCTTCAAAGATGTAATCTAGCATACACATCAATTAGATTACATCTCGCTGCCATAGCAGCTTACCTACAAAATAGACAACATTTGTTATTGTTCAAGGTACCTGCCATTAAAGCATTTATGGAAGGCCTCAAAAGAATAATTCCTCCCAGGGTACCACCCTCTCCAGTGTAGAATCTAAACATCGTCCTCACTAGATTAATGGGTCCTCCATTCGAACCTCTACATAAATGTGAGCTACAATTTCTTACATGGAAAGTTGCTTTCCTTGTGGCCATCACATCTCTCAGAAGAGTCAGCGAGTTACAGGCACTAACTATTCAAGAACCATTTTTACAACTCCATCATAACAAAGTGGTTCTCAGGACAAATCCCAAATTCCTTCCTAAAGTTATTTCTCCCTTCCATCTCAACCAATCTGTTGAGTTGCCAGTGTTCTTCTCGCAACCACAAACAGTAGCAGAAAGAGCTCTTCATACACTAGACGTGAAAAGAGCACTCCTTTACTATATTGACAGAACAAAACCTTTTCGCAAAACAACTTTTTGTATCCTTCTCACCACCACATAAAGGCAATCCTATATCAAAGTCTGGGATTGCAAGGTGGATTGTCAAATGTATACAAATTTGCTATCACAAAGCAAAACGTACATTATCTATTCCCCCTAAAGCCCACTCTACCCGCAAAATAGGGGCTTCCATGGCATTTTTAGGGAACATTCCCTTAGATGATATCTGCAAAGCAGCTACATGGTCTACACCGCACACATTCACAAAACACTATTGTGTAGATGTGCAGGAAAAACAACAAGCTAGTGTGGGCCAAGCTGTACTCAAAACACTATTTCAGACTACTGCAACAGATACTGGTGGTCGCCGCTGAAGGAAAGTACTGCTATGCAATCTATGCATAGTGTGTGATCTGCAGCTCATATGCCTCGAACGGAAAATGCTACTTACCAGTATGCATCTGTTCTTGGCATGTAGAGCTGCATCTTCACACACGCCCACCCACCTCCCCGGCTACCTTTATCTGTTCCAGTATTATCTTAATTAGATACAACATACATGGACATCTCTTTCTGTTTCTCACAAAACTCCATCATTTCCCTTCTTGGCGAAAAAACAATCTAAAGATGGAGTCGATGCCCATGCGCACTATTGTCCAAAGGAGGAGTCACCTATCTCGTGACTTCCAAAGACTTATTCCAATACAACAACAAAGTGCAAACATCCGGGCCCAACACCAGATGGCGATCTATGCATAGTGTGTGAATCTGCAGCTCTACATGCCAAGAACAGATGCATACTGGTAAGTAGCATTTTCCTTTCCTCCTGTCTCCTGATCCTCTAGACATGCTCCCCAACCAAAGTGACTTGCATCCGTTTCCAAAACAAAATCTGGACAAACTCCAAAAATTGCCCTTCCATTCCAGGCTTCTAAATTCTCTAACCACCAATCCAGCTCTTCTCGAGCTTCCGCTGACAGGACTACCTGATCTCCATACCACAGTCCTTTCCTCAATGACTCTGCTTTCAACCTCTGTAAAGCTCTGCAATAAAGCGGCCCTGGAAAAACTGCCTGAGTTGACGAAGAAAATAAACCAATCACTCTCGCCTAACTCCTTAGAGCCACTCTCTCCTTCTTTAAAACTCCTTTCACCTCCGACTTTATTTTTTTCACCTTCTTCTCTGGTAAACTCAGTCTTTTCTACAGTGTTTACCAGAAAACCCAAAAACTCCAAACACTGACTCTGTTCCAAAACAGATTTTTCCTTGTTTATCAAGAAACCTAACCCTTCCACAAGATTCATTGTTACTAATAATTAAAAAATCGTCCAAATACATAATCATACGTACACCCCTCTCTCTCAAAAACTTGGCTACAGGTCTCAACACTTTTGTAAAGCACCACGGTGCCGATGCCAGACCAAAAGGGAGAGAACAAAACTGATAAAGCTCCCCCATCCACCTGAACTGTAAATATTTCCGACTGCTTTGCAATAGGAACAGTGAAATACGCATCTTTTAGATCCAACTTCACCAACCAATCGTTCTCCTGAAGAATGTCTCTTAACAGATGGATTCCCTCCATCTTGAAATGCCTGTACACAACAAACTGATTTAACCCTGTCGGGATTCGGCCCCTTTGGATCCCGATCCTGTGCGTGAGACATCTCTTCATTGGACCGCGCCTCTCTTTCCTTTACAGCCACCCGGTACAGACGTCATCCCTAGTACCCAGGACGTTGTGGAAAGACCCTACAGCTGGCCCTTTAAGTCCCCGGAGGAAGGAACAACAAGCCCCTCCCTCTGGAGGTGGGATAACTACTTTTATTTATTTTTATTTAGGGAGTTTTATATAGCGCTGGCCAGACCCGAGGGTATCGAAGCGCTTTACAACAGATTATAATGCAGGAGTCCCAAAATAAGGCATACGTACACATGTTGGTTCGTAAAGTCCCGGCGTGAGGTGCGACAAATGAGGCATGGCAGTCCTGAGAGCCTCGCACCCTGTCTTGAGCGGAACCATTTACAGGGAGGAGGGGCGCGGGGAGGGGCGTAGGGGCACTTGGAGGAGGTAGATAGTGGTGACAAATTGGCATGGTGCTGCCGGAAGTCGGCAAGTGCCCTACAGCGAGGGTTAGCGGTTCGGGAAGGCACGGTTGAGGAAGAGGTCTTTTAGGAGTTTTTTTAATTTTACAAAGGACGGGATAGTCCTAATGTGTGCTGGGATGGAGTTCCAGATTTTGGGTGCGTTTCCAGCGAAGGATCGTGCAGCGGTTTTTTGTTTGTGTGTTTTCATAGGGATGAGCAGTAGGGAGTTGGAGCTCCTGAGGTTCCTTGTCTGGCCGGCCTTTTTGAGTTTGGAAGCCAGATATACCGGTTTCCCTGTGTGGAGGGCTTTGTGCGTGAGACAGGCAGTTCTGAAGCTGGCACGCATCTCTACTGGGAGCCATTTTAGTTCTTTGAGTGCAGGTGCAATGTGCTCAAATTTCCTGACTCCGGTGACCATTCTGGCTGCTGCATTTAGAGTAGTTTTGAGGGGGGCTAGGTGGGATTGCGCTGTACCAGTGAGGATAGCATTTCCATAGTCGAGTCTAGATATCACCAGGGATTGGGTGGCTTGTTTGAGGTCTTTGGGTGGGATCAAGGGTTTTATTTTGTTGAGAAGCCTCAGATTGAGGAAGGCACTCTTCGCGGAGTTCTTGATGTGTCTGTCCATGTCAAGTTTTGGGTCTAGGGTGATTCCTAATGATTTTATGGAGTTGGCCGGAGTGAGATTACCGTTGAGAGCATCGATTGCTTTGAGCCATTCCATGGTTTGGTGATTTTCTTCTTTGTTGGAGATGAGGAGGATTTTGGTTTTGTCTTGGTTGAGTTTGAGTTTGAGGTGGTTTATGGATAGCCAATGTTGGACTTCTTTGAGAGTGTAGTTTAGTCTCTGAATATCTTCAAAGGAGGAGGTTTCCAGATAGATCTGGGTGTCGTCTGCATAGAGGTGGAAGGTGATGTTGGCTTTTTTAAGTATGGAGGTGAGGGGTACCATATAAATGTTGAACAGTTGAGGGGAGAGCACTGATCCTTGTGGGACACCTCTGTTGACGGGGTGTGAGTCGGATGTGAAGGTTTTAATTTTTATCTTTTGGGAACGGTTTTGTAAGAAGGAGGAGAACCATTGTAGGACCACCTCGTCAGCACCTACTCTGTCTTGCAGAGCCTTGATGAGTAGATTGTGATCCACTGTGTCAAAGGCTGCCGATTAAGTCCAGGAGGATGAGTAGGCAGCATTTGTCGGTATCTAGAGATTTGTGCATGTCATCCACGATGTTTAGGATCGCGGTCTCGGTGCTATAGCCTTTTCTGAATCCCGATTGGTGGGGATCTAGAAGGTTGAAGTTATCTATGTGCTGAGTTAGTTGTAAGAGAACGCATTTTTCAAGGATTTTAGCAAGGAGGGGGAGGTTGGAAACGGGTCTGAAGTTGTTCAAATCGTTGGTGTCAAGGCCGGGTTTTTTCAGGAGAGGTGTGACTTGGCCGACTTTGAGGCAGTCGGGAATGACACCGGTACTCAAGGAGCTGTTTATGATCTTACACCAGAATGGAGCTATGGAGAGTTGCAGCTTTTTAGTCAGTTGGGTAATGGGTCAAGTGCGTGAGATGCAGGTTTGGAGGTGGCGATCAGTTTGAGAATCTCGGTTTCGGGTATGGGGTTGAAGGATTTCCAGGATTTCGTGGGGTGTTTGCCTGTGTTGGCTTCGGTTTCTGGGGGTGGGTTAGTGCATGAGGGGTTTGGGTTGATGTCAAGTGAGAGCTCAATCTTGGAGATTTTGTCTTTAAAGAAGTTGGCGAAGTTGTTGCATAGGTCTTTGGAGGCCTGGCCCGGGGCAGCTGAGGGCTTGGATGTTTGTTGTCTGATGATGTTGAATAGTTCTTTGGGTCTATTTTTCGCGGTGTCCAGGGTGGTGCAGAAGAAGGTGGTTTTTTCGTTGTTAATGTGTTTTTTGTATTTCCTTCGGGTTTCTTTGAGTTGCTCGTAGAGGCTTTTAGAGGGGTTGTTCCTCCATAGTCGTTCTGCGGCTCTTAGTTGTCTTCTTTCCGCGTTGATGTCAGAGTTGAACCATGATCTGGACGGAATGTTCCTGGTTTTTTTTAGTTTCAGGGGGGCTACTTGATCAAGGATGGAAGTTATAGTAGAGTTATAGTGAGTGGTGAGTTCCGTTGTAGAGAGATCATCCGTGGAGGTAGGCAGGAGTGAGCATACCCTTTTTCAAAGTCGTCCATGGAGATCTGTCTAAGATTTCTAGTCCATTTGGGGGGATCTTGGGTGGGGGGTTGATGTTTGATTGGTTGAGTGAAGTGGAATAGGATAAGGTGGTGGTCAGACCAGTCGACAGGTAGGATCTGATCGATTGTGATAGTGTCCCGTTGGGAGATGATGGCATCAAGGATCGCTCCTTTGTCGTGAGTAGCTTCTGAACATTGCTGGGTAAGGTTGTTGCTGTGTAGCAGCTCATTTAGGTTCTGGATTACCGTGTTGTTGTTATCGTTCCAGTGTAGGTTCAGGTCTCCCAGAACTAGGTTGTTGGTGTCTCGGAGTGAGCAATGAGCAATCATGTCGGGCAAATGTTCGGAGAATGTGGTGGTGTTTCCTGGGGGATGGTATAGAAGATGGCACTGGAATGACTTGTTGTCGCTTGTGTTGATGTTGGCGGAAAGGCATTCACAGGTGTTATAGTTAAAGGTGTCAATTTCAGTCACAGATATATTGGTTTTATGGATGATAGCTATACCTCCGCCTTTTTGGTCATTTCGATCTTTGTTGATGATTACAAAGCCTGGTGGCACGAGAGTGTCCATGATAGGTGTCGAGCAATCGTTTAGCCACGTCTCTGTAATGAAGGCTATGTCTATGTCATGGGTGAGGATGGATTCTGCTAGTTCAGTTGCATGTTTAGTGGCTGATCTGCAGTTAATGAGCATGCAGTTAGTGGAGGGTGCCTCTTTATTGGGGTTCTTCTTAAGGGGGGCCCTGGGGATGTTGGTAAGGGAGGCAGGGGGTCTAGGGTGATTAGGAGGGGAGTGGTCCCTTCTGAATCCGGTGATCACCTGGATTTTGGATAGAGAGGTGGCGGTGGAAGGGATGTCGTAAGAGGCGGCCAGATCTGCTGCTTCACTCGGGGACATAGCTATTTTAGTTCTGCTGGTACGGTCTGGGTACCGATTTTGATTCGAGGGGGGGGGTTGGGGTCTCTCTGTGGAGGGACTACGCGTCAGAGGAAGATAAGGGAGAGGGAGCCAATGTGCACGTCGTCCACTATCGGAAGGAGGAAGTTCGAGGGAGCCGACCAGACAGAGAAGAGAGATCTGCAGCTCAGCCGAGCCGACGAGGAGCCCGGAGAGTCGAGAGCCGGTGACGAGTCCTGTGAGGGAACGCCAGGAGGCCACCGTTTCCGCGAAGCGCCCCGCCACGTTCCCGGAGGGACGTGGCTTGCACGGGTACGTGCAAGGTTCCTGGGAGGTGGGTAGAAGGAGCTGCCCCGGGAGGCGAGAGAGGTTTCACATAGGATTCCTCCACCCCTCAGTAGTGAAACCGTGAGCCATGTGTGTTTTCTTCGCATTTCTCTCCTCTTTACGGTGACGGTCTCCCTACCCTACACCCTGTATTACGCTCGATCGGGTGTTACATCCCTCAGGCCCTTCCCATTTGCCGTGGTCCGTACCTTGCACTAACAAACGTGCATTTCCTTGTTTTTTTCTTTTCTTGGTACCTACGGTCCCGCCGACCCCCTCCGAAGTAAAATCCCTGGAAGAGACGCGAAGGAGAAGACGAGATTCCCCTGAACTGAACATCAAGCTTGGCTACATTTCTTCTTTTGATTTGCTTATTGGTATTGTTTCATTAAAAGGACCGTTGCACCGCATACAGTTGTCGCATGATCCCTGCCCAGCGAGACAAACCCTCTCAAATTTATCACAGGTCTCCAACCCTTCTCTTTCTTTTTTACCAAAAATATCGTGCTCACAAAACCATGATCCTCCTCTAAAACCTTCTGAATTACTCCTTTTCTTAACATTTCCTTTACCTCTTCCTCTACTATTACCTGTAAATCCTTCTGAAAGACCAACTGATTTGGTTCTTTCAACTGAACTGGTTCTTCTAAGAATTCTATGACATAACCTCCTATAGTTTGAATAACCCAACTGTCCTTTATTTCCTCCCAATTCCTCAGAAACCATTTCAATCTTCCCCCTTTCTCGCAAGGGATAGAACCAAAAGAGATCCTCGTACTCACCCTGGGCTCCTTGATTGAACTGCGCACGACCTCTTGCTTGACGCACTCTCCCTGTTCTTCCTCTCTGAGGATAAAATCCAGTCGCTGACTGAAATCCTCTGAACGCGGCACGTCCCTGCGACTGGTAATGAGCCCTGCTGAATGACCAGCCAGGGAAACAGGCACTTGCCCCAGCCCGGTCAAAAACTCCTCTACCAAAGACCTTCCTCAACGAAGACTGAGCCTTATCCAGACTGGTGAAGGTTGAAACATATTTACCAACCCCTTTCACCAATCCTTCTCCGAAAAGATAACCCTTCGGGTCTTCTGAAGGTTCTTTTTTTGCAAAGTCCCCCAACTTAGGACTTATTCTCATAAGTATTGCTTTCCTTCTTTCTGCTGATAATGCTGCATTGGCATTACCAAGAAAACATATTGCTCTTTGGGCCCAACCCCTTAAGAGCTCATTATCTATTTGAACCTACTTCATCTTGGCCTCTTCTGCCATATCCAAAATACGAGCCAACGGCCCCAACACATCAAGCAACCGATCCTGGCACTGCTTAAGGGCTCTTTCTAACCCCTTTCTGGGATCACGCCCCATCTTAAATAGAAAACTAATCAAATCCGGATCTAAATCCGGTGTCATACATGCTTTCCCGTCCACCACAGGATGCTAGCACTCTGCCTTCATTACACCTCTTGCCTCCTTTTCCAACGGTCTCCTTATCCAGAGCTTTAAAAAATTTGCCACATGAGGCAATGGCCACCAATCAGTATTTCTAGGGTGGCAAATCATCTCCGGGCTGAACATATCCTCACCCTGAGGATCTTAAACAATCCCTTTCTCTTTTCTCTCCTTTTCTACCTTATCCATGTCTAAATCCCAATCATCTTCGTCTAAATAATCATCAAGAACAAATTCATCTGTTTCCTCCTCCAAATCCTCATCAAGGAGAACCACTTTGGGTTTCTCTCCAACTTTTGTTCCGCTAAGGACACCCTCTTTTGTGCCGCTTCGGGCACCTTCCTCATTTGTGGTGCTAGGCTCACCCTGATTTTTATTCAAAAACCTAATCCCTACTTCAATATTTTTTTCCTTCCTTGCTCTTTTTCCATAACCTCTTACTTCTCCCACGTCTCCTTCCTCCATTGACCAATACTCCTCTTCATCGCAGTCCACTGCTCTTTTTTTCTTTTTTAAAACACTTTCTAAAACTTCCTTCATAGAAGTTTTCATTTCTTCTTGAACTATTTTCCTAATATTCGCATCAGCTGATCCTGAACTCTGTGCACCTTCACCAATCTCCATCTCCAATCTATTCTTTTTAATTTCCTTTCCTTAAAAAATAAATTATATTTCTTTTCGCCTAAATACTCTATAACCTCTACTTAAAAGCAAACTATGCTGTTAAAATAAATTAATTTACCTTTAAAATTTACTCGAATTATTAAATTCCTATTTCTCCGCTTTATTTCCTCAAATTGCCTCACCCGACTGTCAAAAACAGCTGATGACAGTTACGGGCGGCAACTCTTGACAAAAAAACTGCGCATTAAGAAATTAAAATGGTCCCCATGCGTCGCCACCCACGTAGTGTGACGACGCGAACTACGGAAGCCTAAATGATGCACTGCTTCCTACACGCACATATTGACCGCGATCACAGAGAGACTCGTTCTTCATGAGACAGGATTCCTACTACGCCGCGAGCGAGGATCTGAATTCAAACCCGCTCGCAGCGCAGCAGTAAATACTTTCCTTTCTTTTTTTTTTTTTATTTTTAAAACGTGCCAATAAAAACTAATGTTACCGCCTAAAACCTACCTTAAACCAACCTCTCTTTAACAACCCGCCCGTAAATTGGGCTTACAAAAAGTTACCTTAAATTATACCTACAAAATTCATTTAAATATTTAGAAACTTAACACATTTCAAACCTTAACATCTTAACATGAATACAACTTAAATGTCTATCAAAGCATTTCATATCTTTAAAATACAAAACATATTTAAATAACGACCTCGCTAAGTGATACTTATCTGTCAAGGAGCAGCAATTAAAAGAGGAAGATGGCTGCTGTGACAGAGTTGATATTGTTTTTGGACATTCTAATTCTGGAATTGTTTTTGTTTAATGTGATGTCATTCTTTAAAGTGCTGCAAGGAGCTGGCAATAAAAGTTAATGCATAATGCTAGCCTCCGGTCCTCTCGTGAAATTTGAGGTGCTCTCTGGCCTTAGAGTTTATAAAACACAAACATACCTGTTTCCCATTGTACCCGCCGTCCGTTGGCTGTTGGACATCCGATAAGACTTGTCTTGGGCTCCTACTACGTATAAATATCTGGGGATTCCAACTATTTCACTACTGGGAAGATTTACAGTAGGGTAATTTGAGGAAGGCTCTCCGCTTAAAACTTGTGTCCCCTTTTGGAGCTCTCTTAAACTGTCAATTGTGGTTAGGATTTCAGTGTCCAAAATGGCCATGCTCCCAAAATTGTTGTACTTTTCTATTAACCTCCCAGTGGGGGTGCCGGCCTCTTGGTTTCGACAATTGGACACCCTGCTTGATATGGAATGGGCGCCATCACACTGTTGCTGGAGGTTCTTTGGTGCCGGACGGATGAGGGGAGCCTAGGTGCCCCAGACTTTGAGCTGTACTGTTTAGCGGCGAAGCTTCAGTGGGTTACCCTGTGGCTCGATGCGGCCCGACCGGAAGAATTGAGCCTGATGTGCATGGCCCAATACCAGAGTGCTTTGCTGGCTAAGCTACTCTGCCCGGCGATGACAAATCCCAAACCAGGTGTGCTATTGGCAGTTGCCTTGAAATGTTTGAGGCTCTGTTTTCTGAGGACTGTGGGGACACCTCTTTATGCCCCTGCTCAACCTTTTGTGGGTCTTCCACATGGCAACCTTCTTACCTTCTTCTCGGTGGAACAGTTATCGGCCTGAACAGATGCAGGCATGGTGACGGTTGAAGACTGTTACCAGTTGAAGACTGTTACCAGTTGGTAGCTTAGCTCCCCTTGCGGGAATTGCAGCCCAGTATGACCTACCCCCGGGGCAATTTCTGACTTATGAAATCTCGATGTGGACGTTTTAGTATTTGTGGGCAGACAACACACACGGTACTACAACTTCTGGTGTCTATGGGCACAGCGCTTAGTGAAGTGTTTTTATAAATCCTTGTCCTAAATGGTCCGAAAACCCCTGTTGACACTTTGACGTAGGTGGGGAGGGATACTTGGGTGAGACTTTACAGACCCGAGTGGCATATGGTTTTGGCATACCCTAGAAGGTCTCCAGGAATATGAGGTTGATATATACCTAATTCAACTATGTCCAAAACGCTTACCTAACACCCCACAGACTCCGGATCATTTATGGCAGTGAACCAAGAGGTTGCCCCAGATGTGCGCTCCTAGATGCAGACTTCTGTCACATGACCTGGAGTTGCCCCCATTTACTGCCATACTGGGACATGGTGATCACACACTAAATGCCACTCTGAGCCACACTCCTGATTGTACCTTAGAGGTCTGCCTCTTGGGATTGTTTCATAGGCATAAAAAGGGAAGGTGGGATCCAGATTCATAGATTTGGCCTTGGCGCTGGCTATGAGAAGAATAACAAGGACGGGTCCGGTGGCAGATACGTGGGTGAAGGATGTCAATATGTGGGAGAGAGCCAAAGAGAGAGTGTTGATCCGAGAGGATGTTCGAGGGGGTAAGGAGACAAACGTTTGCAGGGTTGTGCACGGAGGTGTTGGAGGCATGGGAGCATGCGAAGGATGACACAGAAGGGAGCCCTGACAGGTTGGGTAAGTCGAGGTTGATGGAGAAAACTCCTCAGGCGATTCAGATGACTGAGAGAGTGAGCGCTAGGTTTTGCGGCCTGCTGCGGTCTGAGTGCACTGTAACCCCCCCTCCCTCAGTTTAGCCTTATTGGTGTCAACCCACTCTACCCCACCCCCAGTCTGTAATTCTTTTGTGATTTTTCTACTACCGGGCTCCCCTGTTGGAATAGGTGATATTGTGTAGTTCCCCACTTTCCAGTAGGAACTACATGTTTGTTGGGCAACATAAACGTAGGGATGGTGCCAAACTGATTCCGTGCTAGTGACCATCTAGCCGAGGGTGCCACCATAAACCCCCCCCAACCTAGAAAGGTAGCAAACGGTTTTGGCAAACACAGAACATGACAATCTTGAGCTCTTCCAGGGTCTCACATGCCATTCTCCTTGACCGCCTCGAATCCTATGGTATTTCTCACCTTGCCCTGGCTTGGTTAAAATCGTTCCTTCAAAACCAAAGGCAAGTCATCACCCTTGGACAATACCAGTCAGCAGAAAAGCCTCTGCTCTCCGGGGTCCCGCAAGGGTCCATCTTAAGTTCAGTGTTTTTTAATGTCTATATGGCCCCATTGATCAGCTTGAAATCGTCCTTTAACATCGAGACCATCTCATATGCGGACGACACGCAGCTAATCCTGGTCTTAGACAAAAACACCACATTAGCTGAGGAAAACCTCCGTCAATGTCTCACAGCGGTTTTTTACTGGATGAAAGCCAATCACTTGAGATGTAATTCAGAAAAAACTGAAATCATGCCATTGGGGAAGGGGAATGATTGTTGCCCCAGTCTATGGTGGCCGGCCGTCACCCCCCTCCCCCAAACACAGTAACGGCAGCCAGAAACCTGGTGGTCAGATTGGACGCAGCCCTGTCCTTCCACCAGCAATCTCTATCTGTGACGGGCACCTGCTTCCACCTGATCAAATCACTAAAAAAAGTTCTTCGACCTACTCCCCATCACGGCGAGGCAGACAGTTGCAACGGCCTTAATCACATCTAGAATCGACTACTGCAACAGCCTTTATGCAGTAGCCAATAAATCAGTCCTAAACAAACTTCAGATGGTTCAACACGCTGCAGCACGACTAGTACTAAAATGGCCTAGAAAATCATTGGCATCAGCTGCTCTGGAAGCACTCCACTGGTTACCTATCCATAAAAGAATCCTGTTCAAAATCTTGAAAATTACCTTTAGAAGCTTCCACTCCTCAGGCCCCCAGTACCTTTGTTCCAGATTCATTCGCTATTCACCATGCCGCACCCTCAGATCCTCCAAAGCAAATCTACTAAAACCCCCAGCTTTCAGATGTGTCTCAAAAGGGGGGAAATCTATCGCAGTGCTAGGCACCAAAGCCTGGAACCAACTCCCTAGTAACCTCCGTTTCATTCAATCGGAAACACTCTTTAGGAAGACCCTGAAAACCTGGATTTTCACGGCCCCAGATGCACTATGTAGAGCACTCATCTAAACCCTGCTTTCCAGTCTCAATCACCCTGCCCGCCAATGAATCCGCTATAGCGCCATGATGCTTCCCGGAGTGATAGTTGCCCTCTACAAATACTTTCTAACATAACATCATTGTAACAGAGCTAGCACCCTTTCAATCAGTCACTTGTGCTCTCTTTCTCTCGGAGAAGTATACAAGCTATACACAGTGGGGTGTTTTAGATATTTATTGAACCATTGTGATTCTTGTATAAAATATATGCGCTGCAATGATCAACAGACAAAAGCAGATGAAAGTGATTAGCAATATAATGACAGTGAACCGAAAGAAAAATTCCACCATCTTGCTGAGACAATGTATATATGCTGGCATATCAAACAATATATAGGTTTGTATATATAGCGTACTCCAACTACGTGTTTCCTAACCCAGAAGCCTAAGGTATGTGCATGTTCTGCCAGGACACCCCGTTGGATGATCAAACCCCATTCATTACCTGAAGGGAAAGAATGTAGGTCCCCGTCGTCGTTATAAGTTGGCTATCCTTCGTCGAGGCGTCCCCTAACAGCTGGGCTGAAGTTTCAGTGTGCAGCGACCTCGCAAATGACAGCAAGTGCTCCTCTGCCTAAACCCGGAAACGGTTGTTTATTTATAACAGAAAGCATCCTTGCCTTGGGCCGAGATTCTAGTCAGGCTGCCATTATTTATGTACTATAAATAGCTGTGTCGCTGCATGGATGAAAGCAAACAATCACATTTGCACAATGTATGTATAGACCTTGAACGTGAAGTTCAAGGTATCATGCTAGTGTTCTTGCAAAGTTGATTTTGTAAGCAAGTATAGTTTAATGGAAACTATTCCGCTCTGCCATGGTCGCAAATGTGTGTCAAACGTCATTGTGTGAGAGTGAAAGCAACTTAGGAGAAACCTCCTGTGTATGTAAAATGTCTGTTTCTCCCTCTAGGCCTAACCAAGACACATGACCGTGAGGTCAACCTACCTTACCATAACTAGAGTACTAGGCCCCCTCTGTTGCATGGCTGGCGCGACGACCTAAAACAGTGATTACATTTATTTAATTTATTTCGTTTTTTGTTTAGATTTTGGCTTTTGTGATTCTTTTCCCCCTGCTCCTGAGTTTTAATATACATGACCAGATAGACTGACCTGTAAGGGTACACTTTGGTGAGCTCCTGCATTTGGACCTCTGGCCCACATGATGGGTGAGAGGAGATTGGAGGAAATGGAGGGGGCAAGTCCCAAATTAGTGTCTCTGTACTGCATTGCTGGACTATATCTCAATCCTACTGTTAGGTTGAGTCGATTGCTGAAGCTTTTGTCGCCAGTGTTTGTATATCTGTCGACTTTTTGATGTACCCTGTACTTAGTATTGTCAATTGAGTGTTATGTCATGATCTCACTGTATTATAAATAAAATGGGAATAAAGGTTAAAAAAAAATATACAGTTAAAGAGGATTTTAAATTACAATTCATTTGAGTTCAAACATATTTCTACCTCTTCCCAATAAAGTTAGCACTTGCTAAAAAAAATATAATAGGTAACCTGATGTTTCCATATGGGAAAGGTAGGCCTTACAATAGTTAAAAACAAATTTAAGAGTTTTCCACTACCAGGACATGTAAAACTTAAAAACATGTCCCACATTTTAAATACAACGCACCCTGCCCTATGTGCTATGTAGGGAATACTTTAGGGGTGGCTTATATGTAATAAAAGGAAGGTTAGGCATGGCAAAAGATTTATTTTGCTAGTCCAATTGTCAGTTTAAAACTGCACTGCAGGCTCCAATGGCAGGTCTGAGACATGTTTTAAATGGCTGCTTTTAGTGGATGGTACAATGAGTGCTGCTGCCCACTAATAGCATTTAGTTTACCGGCCCGGGGTAACCATGGTACCATATGCGAGGGACTTGCAAGTAAATCAAATATACCAATTATGTGTAAGCCAATTGTACCATGATTTAGGGGGAGAGCACTAGTACTTTAGTACCGGTTAGCAGTAGTAAAGTACACAAGATCCTAAAAGCAAACAAAATCGGATTCAGAAAACAGGAGGGGTGAAAGCAAAAAGTTTGGGGTGACCCTGCAGAGAGGGTCAAGTCCAACAGGCACCATACGTTCCAACCTTCAATTTGAAATAGAAGCAGTAGGTATGAAAGTGGAACTTGGTGAGTTAAAGCTGTATCTTCATCCGTGTGAAGGCTCAGAACGGGTTAGTTAACCTTTTTTGCTGAAACTGCACCATCTACTGTACATACTAGGAAATACGGAGCAGTGCTTGACTCTTCATGTTTCTTAGCTGCCCTGTCTACAGCTCATACACTAAATCAATATTTTCTGAGTTATTGTATGCACTAACAGCACATCTTCACCAAAATGAGGCCATGGACATCTTTGCATGCCGCATAGGCACTAAACATGTTCACGATATGACCACTTATCTTCTGTATGAAGGGATGCAGATCCTAACGGTATGAGTTTTAGATCATCACAATGTAAACCTACGAACAGAAGTGTTGGGTGCAGTGTTTTATTGGTGTACATAGATTCTGGAGGCATCCATATTCACAGTGATCTTTGTTGCCACAATCCTGATGCCTTTTAGCTTTTAGAAAAGCTAAGCTCTGTTCTGCTCTTAATAAAAGTGGATGGAATTATGGACGTGCCCCTTGTCTTGAACAGACACTGCTCACAGCTGTGAACCTGCTTGCCATTACACATCAACATACAGTGAACAGTGAGCTGAAGCCATATGATGTGACCCTTGTTCCCAGAATAGAAAGGAATTCCCGATGGTCACAAAGGCATATCAAGGGGCTTTACATGGCCCCAGTGGGTCATAGAAGGAGCTTCATAGAACTGTGCATAGTGGTAGGCAGCTGCATTTAACTGTTTGACATCGGAGATTGCTAAAGCAGAAAAAGTGCAGCAAAATATGGTGTTTTCTGGGTGTCTACTGAAAACAAATATCTGAAAGAGACACGTTAGTGACAGATTCCTTACCTTAGAATATCCCCAGGCGTCAGGCTGGATCCGGAAAGTTTTTGCGTAGCAGTACCCTTGCGCGTCGGTAGGCGGCGTCGTGCGGCTCCGCATCCGTCGTCGGCGTCGTGATCGCCGGGATGACGCCGCGGGCAGTACTTAGACGCCGCCCCTGCGCGCTGACGTCAGTTCTTCTTTTTCCGCGCCAGTAAGCGCAGATCCAGGAAGAGCAGTGCCCTAGTCAATTTTTGACAAAATTTTTGGTGATTTTTTCACTGTTTCTTTTCGAGTCTTTTCGACTCCTAGGTGTCGGTAGGGATGCCCGGCTTCAAGCCATGCGACGTCTGTGGTCGAATGATGTCGATCACAGACCCGCACTTAGAGTGTCTCTACTGTCTCGGCCGAGACCACGACACGAAGTCGTGCCCTGACTGCCGGAAATTACACCCGAAGGCTTTGCGAGAGCGGTCTCGAAAGCTCCTCGAGGTCCGGCAGTCGGCTCCGCGCCGCACCAAGCCCCGGTCCCGTGAGAGGTCGAGGGGCCGGTCGCGGAGCCCCCGCCGGTCGTCGGAGTCCAAGTCTTCGCACTCCTCGGGTAAGTCGAAGCACAAAAGTCTAAGAAGCATCATCGCTCTAAGACTTCGCCTCGCCGGTCTCGCGACTCGGCTGAGGCCCCTGTCGGCACCGTCCCCGCGGCCCCGGACGTGCCTGTGGAGCCGCCCCCGCATTATCCGTCCTTTCCGGGTTCGGGGGCGACTCCGGCCCAAATACAGGAATTCCTGTCGGCCATGGCCCGCATCTTCGGGCCTCAAGGTCCCTCCGGTGCCCCTTCGGGCCCCGCGGGCCCTGATGGGGTTGCTCCGGCGTCGCCGACGACTCTGGTCCCGGCGTCGCCTGTCCCGCCAGCCTCGATCCCGGCTCCGGTGGTACCGCAACCCCGATCGACGCCGGTTGACCTAACCACGCCTCCGCCGATGTCCCCTGTGCCGTTCCTGACGCCGCCCGGGGCTCCGGGCGGCGTCGTTCCCCGGTTCTCTCCGGTTCCGGACATGGAGCCGGACCGACGTCGCTCGACGCTGGCTCCGGCGCCGATGAGACCTTGGGTCCCAGATGTCCCTCCTCCTCCATATTTTGAACCAGAGGAGGACCAGGACAACTGGGAGGGGTCGGAAGACCGTCTCACACAGCAGTGTGAGTATGATCCGGACTGGGCAGAGGAACTTGGGGAAGCCAGTGGTCTAGACACTTCCCCTGACACTGGCATGCTGTGTCCTCCCGTGGCTACGGAGGAGGGAGCAAATTTCGCAACGGTGTTGCGTAGAGCAGCTGGAGCCTTGCACCTCCAATTGCCTACTGTGGCTGTCAGGACTAATCTCCTGACGGAAGTGCTTCAGCCAGCAGCTTCCTCCTCGGAGACTGTGCTGCCGTTTAATGATGCACTATCTGACGTTCTTTTGGGCACCTGGTCCAAGCCCACCATAGGGGCTCCTGTGGATAGGAACGTGGCCCGACGCCATCGCCCTGCTCCGGGCGACCCCTTGTTTCTCTCTCAACATCCCACCCCCGAGAGCTTGGTTGTCCAAGCCTCTGCCTCCCAAACCGCCTTCCCTACCGCCCCTCCGGATAGGGAATCCAAACGCCTGGACCAGTTTGGGAAAAAGGCTTTTTCTTCCTCCAGTGCTGGCTTGCGGTCCGTCAACACCGCTTGCCTTTTGGGCCGATATACCCACTCCCTGTGGGATTCGGTGGCGGCTGTTTTGCCCCAGTGTTCTGAGGAGGTCCAGACACTGCTTACCCGCACCATTGCGGAAGGTAGGGATGCGGCAAAGTTCACCATACGTTGTGGCCTTGATACCGCCGACTCGCTGGGCAGATCGCTTGCAACGACGGTGGCGCTGCGTCGCCACGCCTGGCTGAAAACAACTGGTTTCTCGGGTGATGTCCAGAATACACTCATGGACATGCCCTTTGATGGAGTCGGTCTTTTTGGTTCCAAAGCAGACCATGCGCTGGAGCGTTTTAAGGACTCACGGGCTACTGCCAAGTCCCTGGGCCTTTCTGTTGTGCGCCCTCCGCTAACCTCTGCTTTTCGCCCCTTTCGTGGCCACGGAAGGGGCGCCCAGTCACGTCCGCTGCCCAGCCACCGGCCCGCGCAGCAAGCGTCTTCGCGTGGCCGAGGACGTGGCTACCGCCGTGGCGGTTCGGGCAACCAGCGTGCGGGTCAGGCCACCAACTCCGCCCCGTCCGCTGCCTCCAAGCCCTCCTAGTCCTTCCTTTCAGGTGCACAGCACGCCAGTAGGGGGCAGGGTCCGCCATCACCTTCACCACTGGCGTGCCATCATCTCGGACAGGTGGGTCTTGGACATTGTCCGAAGGGGCAACTCCCTCCCCTTCGAGACCACCCCCCCAGCCATGCCACCTCAATTCCACCGCATGTCAGGGGATCACTTGGTGCTTCTGCAGAAGGAAGTCACGGCCCTCTTGGCCAAGAGGGCCATCGAGCATGTTCCGACCCCAGAAGTAGGACGTGGTTGCTACTCCCACTACTTTCTGGTGCCCAAAAAGGACAAGGAGGACATGCGTCCTATCTTGGACCTCCGGAACGTCAATCGCTTCCTCCGGAAGGAGAAGTTCAAGGTGCTCACCCTAGCTCAGGTCTTGACTGCCCTCGACCCTGGAGACTGGTTGGTAGCGTTGGACTTGCAGGACGCTTATTTTCACATCCCCGTCCTGCCGGCCCACCGGCGTTACCTGCGGTTCACGGTAGGCCTCGAGCATTTTCAGTTCACCGTGCTCCCCTTTGGCCTTACAAGTGCCCCTCGGGTGTTCACGAAAGTGATGGCGGTGGTCGCAGCTCATCTGCGCCGGGCAGGGGTTCCAGTCTTCCCCTACCTCGACGACTGGCTGCTGAAGGCGGGCTCGTCCCAGGCAGTCGTCTCCCACCTCCAGACTACGGCCGAACTCCTACACTCGCTGGGGTTCTCCATCAATGTGCCGAAGTCGCATCTGATTACTTCTCCACAGCTCCTTTTCATCGGAGCAGTTCTGGACACGACGCAGTTTCGGGCCTATCCCCCCGAACGGCGAGTCCGGGATATTCAGGCTATGATTCCGATCTTTCAGCCTTTATCCTGGGTTTCGGTACGGATGACCCTGAGGCTGCTGGGCCTCATGGCCTCCTGCAACCTGCTGGTCGATCATGCCAGATGGCATATGCGGGCTCTGCAGTGGGACCTGAAGTTCCAGTGGGCGCAGCACCAGGGCAACCTGTCCGATCACGTCCAGATCTCGGAGGGGCTGCAAAACAGTTGCAGTGGTGGCTCTCGAACCGGCAATGGGTCATGGGCAGATCCCTCTCCCTTCCCCAGCCAAAGCACACAGTTGTGACGGACGCGTCCCTTCTGGGATGGGGCGGTCACATGGGAGAGGCGGAGATCAGAGGCCTCTGGTCTCCGGCGGAGTCCCGGCTCCATATCAACCTTCTGGAGCTCCGGGCGATCCGACTTGCACTCAAGGCATTCCTACCCTCTGTCAAAGGGACGGTAGTGCAGGTGTTCACAGACAACACCACCGCCATGTGGTATTGCAACAAACAGGGCGGGGTGGGGTCGTGGACCCTATGTCAGGAGGCTCTGCGCCTTTGGACATGGCTGGAACATCAGGGCATATTCCTGATGGTTCAACACCTGGCAGGTTCCCTGAACGGCAGGGTGGACGAACTCAGCCGCAGGTGCATGATGGATCACGAATGGCGTCTTCACTCGGAGGTGGCGCAAGGTCTCTTTCAGCAGTGGGGAGAGCCTTGGTTAGATCTGTTCGCCACCGAAGAGAACGCGCAATGTCAGCAGTTCTGCGCGTTGGAATTTCCAAGGCGGCACTCGCTCGGAGACGCTTTTCGTCGCGAGTGGAGTTGCGGTCTGTTGTACGCCTTTCCGCCTATACCACTTCTACCCAGAGTGTTGAAGAAGATTCGGCGCGACCGGGCCCAAGTCATCCTTGTGGCTCCGGACTGGGCTCGAAGAGTTTGGTATCCCGAGCTACTCAGTATGAGCGTCGATCCCCGATCCGTCTGCCTCTTCGGGAGGATCTTCTGTCGCAGCAGCAGGGGACGGTCCTCCACCCGAACCTGTCCAGCCTCCACCTGCTTGCGTGGAGATTGAGCGGCGGCAGTTGATTCCTTTCGACTTGCCTCCCGAAGTTTGTGATATGATTCTGGCAGCCAGGCGTCCCTCCACTAAGGTGGTATACGCCTGCCGGTGGAACAAGTTTGTGGCATGGTGCACAGCAAAGGCTGTGAATCCCTCTCTGCCCCTCTTTCTGAGGTTCTTCTGTTCCTTCTTTCTCTGGCCCAACAGGGTTCTGCCCTGGGTACCATCAAGGGCTATCTTTGTGCTATCTCGGCCTTCCTCAGGCTTCCTGATCAGCCCTCCCTTTTCAAGTCCCCTGTTGTTAACAGGTTCCTAAAAGGCATTACACACCTCTTCCCTCCTGTTCCGTTTGTAATGCCTCAGTGGGACTTGAAATTGGTTCTTACTTTTCTCAATGTGCGCTCCCTTTGAGCCTCTACATAACTGTCCTCTTCGTCTTCTGACTCTGAAGACAGCCTTTCTGGTCGCCATCACCTCCGCTCGGCGGGTGAGTGAGCTCCAGGCTCTATCATGCAAACCTCCCTTTCTGTCTGTCGATCCAGACAAGGTTGTTCTTCGGACGCGTCCGTCCTTCTTGCCAAAGGTGGTTAATGCCTTCCACATTGGGCAGACCATCACTTTGCCCACCTTCTTTCCGCCTCCGCATCCTTCCAGAGAGGAAGAGAGGCTCCACCGTCTGGACCCAAAACGTGCGCTTTCCTTCTATATTAACCGCACACAACACTTCCGGGTGGATGACCAGCTCTTTGTTGGCTACGTGGGTGCCAAAAAAGGTTGGGCGGTGCACAAGAGAACCATTTCCCGCTGGGTAACCTTGTGTATCAAAGCCTGCTATTCTTTGGCTAAGAAGGAGCCTCCTGTTGGGCTGCGTGCCCATTCCACCAGGGCAACGGCTGTTACCACGGCCTTAGGCCGCGGTGTTCCGCTGCAGGATATCTGTCAGGCAGCTACGTGGGCCTCGCTGCACTAGTTTACCAAGCATTACTGCCTTGACAGTCCGGTCCGGAGGGACGGCTTCTTTGGCCGGTCTGTCCTCCGGGACTTCCTTGTCTGATCTTTGTTCGCAGACCCACCACCGGGGTTGGTATTGCTGGGGTATCTATTCTAAGGTAAGGAATCTGTCACTAACGTGTCTCTTTCAGATGCACAAGTTACTAACTTGTGTAACGATATATCTGTAAGAGACAGTAGTTAGTGACAGATTCCTACCGCCCGCCCATCCTCCCCGTTCTGCGAACTGATTTCTAGGGTTAAGGACATCCCTTTCAGGGCCCTAGTATTTTTCAGACACCTATGTCAGCTTCTTGCATGGCTCTGCGTTCCTGGCGCGGAAAGTCGTGTACAGAACTGACGTCAGCGCGCAGGGGCGGCGTCTAAGTACTGCCCGCGACGTCATCCCGGCGATGCCGACGACGGACGCGGAGCCGCACGACGCCGCCTACCGACGCGCAAGGGTACTGCTACACAAAAACTTTCCGGATCCAGCCTGACGCCTGGGGATATTCTAAGGTAAGGAATCTGTCACTAACTACTGTCTCTTACAGATATATCGTTACACAAGTTAGTAACTTGTGCATTACCTTCTGTGGTATTTTATTGGATATATTCGGTCTTAACTGAAAACCAGAATCGCTATACAGAAAATTCTAATTGCACCCAGTAGCTAAAGTTTGGCACTTTCTACTCTTTAATGTCTTATGTAAACATGTGGTGTGCCTCAAGGTCCCGCTCTTTTACCAGCCTTCACCAACTGCTATACTGCAATCCTCTTAGCGATCGTCAGCAGTTAGTTTTGGCTGCCACGGTTATGCCGATGACACCTAAATCCGCATTAGAGTCCCAAATGATCAGGGAAACATTTGCTTGATGAATGGCTGTCACTTACATATGACAAATGGTTGAAAGAATGTGATCCTGGTCTTGTTGATCCATGAGTTATCTGCTTGACTTGGCCTTACCCCTCAAGTACCCCTACCCCTCAATTACCCCTACCCCGCAATTCCCCCTACACCTTCACAGAACTCCGAAATCTTTGTGCCACCTTGATCTCAGAAGTATTATTATAAGCACAAGTTGTTTGTGGTCATCAACATGTTCTTCCACCTCCAAGAGATTCTACCCCTACTGCGTTCTTGCAACTGAATCAACTTAGTCTTCATTGCGTTTTTCTTTTTTTACTACTTCAGTGGAGTGTAGTAAGTCTCTCCCATCAGAATTTTTTAGCAAATTTCAAAGAGCGCATTGCATAGCTGCCCAGCTCATTTTTGGCATTGAGATGATTGCATCCCTCCAGCATGGTCCTTGATGTGGTATACAGGGTTTGGGAGCAGATCTCTACACATTCAGGTCCTCCTTCCCTATGGAAGACTATTCCTTTGTCTCCGCACCTAGAGGGGGACATCAACAATCTGCAGGACCTGCCACTTCCACTAAGCCTGTGGAATGGTTTTCATCTCCAGTGACCAAACTGCTTTGTTCAACTAGTGATTTGAAACATCATGTTCGTAGCATGTATTGCTGTAGATTCACATGCTCTGCATACTCCTGTCATTTTGAGTTGGGCACGGACTGTTTATTGTCCATAAAGAAGTCTTTCAAGTCATGATCTTTCAAGTAATGCGCTCTGCAAAAGCAATAAATAAATATAAATATGAGATTGGAACAATTAAACCGGCACCCTGGTACTGCAGTGTGTTCATTTACCTCTGTCCTACCTGCTGTTTACAAACTAATCGAGATGGCAAATGGCAAGATTTAGCAGCCCAATAACATGGTTATGAAACGCCTGATGTAATGTAAACTTGGGAGCATTGTAAGAAATGTATGCCCAAATGATAAAGATGCATCGTGTTGATGTAAGACAAGAAGTGTTACCAGGCCATATGGAACACTCACCTGCCTTAGCATTGTATTGACTGAGGTCTTCATACCGGCGGTCAATTCGGTTTTCTTGTTGCATTATTAATTGGGGGGGTTAATCGAATCTTTGCTGAATTCAAAACTGCACGAAACCTATTTCATTTTTTAATCACATGCTTTGTTAATTAACGTCAAGCTATTTTATTCAACAGTTTTTGATCTGTTTCCGATCTATTAGTGTTTGTGTATTTTGTATGTTTGCTGTTTTTATGGATTAACAAAAATCTGAAATGAGACATTGACTAAAGTGAAACTACTTTATAGAACTCACTTCAGCTTCATAGTCCAAGCATGGATAATATTTAAAAGGCATTGAATGTACAAAAAATGTAAATGCTGGAGATCCACAGTTAAAAAAAAAAAAAAATGATCACCATACTAAAAATGGCCCTACATGTCTTTCACTTGAGACACTCCCTGGTCTTCCCATTGACTCTGTCCTAGCCATAAAGGAGTTTGCAACATTGTGGGACTCAGTTTTAACTGACGTTGCTGGAACTGGGTAGATGTGGCTACCAGTTCAGGGGTGTGAGAAAAGACTAAAATTCCAGTACTACGTGTTTGGTTAAACGAGTTAAGTTACAAATTTATACCAAAAGCGAAAAGAAAGGGGATGCTGCATAATCACCTTCATTGGGGGGGGGGGTGGGGGGGTGTTTATATATCATTCATACCGACTAAAGAGAGAACTAACTCGATTGTATTACATGGTGAAATCTAGTTTTTCTGTGTGGGACTGTGTTAGACACTCTGATCCATTCTTGATCATTGTTTCAAATCTGTTTCCACAGCATGCCATGATGTTGCCTGTCCTGACCCACCACATTCGCTATCACAGGTGCCTTGCGTATTTGGATAATTTCGTAGGATACATATTTAATGATCGCTGTTTGCTGCAGGTAAAGTTGACGTTGAATACATTACACATGCACATTAATAATACTTTACTGCAAATACAAAAGCTGTGAAAACTTCTTATAAAACCTATGTAGCTCTTTCTGGGGTGACTTCTCTTGAGTGAGATGTTGGAAAATGCTCATTTGTTCTAATATGCAATGGTGGTTATTGAGCAATTTATTTCTCTGTCTCTGGTGACATCATCAAAAGAATTGGGCAGTTCTTGTAGACAGCAGTACGTCTGCCCTATTCTTAAGATGATTGTCATCGTCCAACTTAATATGTGGAGAAGTGTCAAGAGCAGTGTTGGTGGACTAATAACAAGAAGTGGTTCTATTTCCAGTTTTTTAACATCCTTCTGGTCAGGTGAGACATAACAAATCATCCGCTGTACTAGACGTTTGTGGAATACAAATTAGAAGTCTGACAGATGTGATTCTGTTGTACGGGAACAGATATTTTGTATATAACATGCGCGTAAACTTACCATTTGTCAAACAACTATAAATAGCTGTGTAGATTTATAATGAGCGAGGTATGCCTTGATTTACATGAAATCAAATCTGCTGCTGTACTCCTTGAAACTGTCAGTTTGTGTTGGGGATAAGGGACTGATTATATTGAAACTTTTTAAGATTACATACATTTCATAAGAAGGAGTATAATATTGCTTTTATGTTCTGTCTTTAAGATCTTCTTTTTTTTTCTTGCAACATTTGCTTATTGCGGTTTTTAGAGGTCACCTACGTCATGAACATCGTATAGACCGTATACACACTTTTGTGGGAGCTGCTGGATGCATGCAGGGCTCTAGGGAGCTGAAATAGCCCACGTGTGTTGCCCAATGAGTGGGTCTCGTTCCTGGGCCCAGCACTGAGAGCATGGGACCTCTTTCCCATTGTGACACAGTGAGCCATGTGATCATGGTTCCAGGCAGGAGGAAGTATGCAACAGTGGGTCTCACCCCCGAGGGGTGGGTGTCCTAGGCGGTTGTGGGGGGGGGGGGTAGGAGAGAACCCGTACGGTACATGAGGCTGACGTCCCTGTGGGAGGGGGGTTGTCGGGCATGGTTCTTGCGCATACACCACGTAATGTCGAGTCTGGGTGCAGCAGAGGTGAGTGTGGCACTGTTTCATCAGCAGTGAGGAAGGAGCCATAGATCGCCTCAGAGGCGTCCAGGTTATTGTTCAGTTTATACGTAGTCCATTCGTGACTGGCTACCCTGTGCAGTTACATTCTCCATTTATTTGGGGTAGGTACAGTAGGTTGCATCCAATGCAGAGCTTTGCCACCGCAAGGGTGGTTGCTAACCACTGGTGTTCGTGAATTGTTAGGTCTGGGAGAACAGAGATGTTGTGTAGAATAGCAAGTTGGGGGGAAGGGGAAATCGGAAAGGAGCTTTGACGACGGAGCAGGGACCATGCGTTCGTCCAATAGCTCTCCAGTCTCGGGCATAACCAGAGTATGTGGAACCGAAATATTGCACTGTTTCTTCCCCCAAACCTGCTAAAAACAGTGGTCCTTTGACTTGTAATGTGTTAAATTTGACTTTTGAATGGACTATGTTAATTTAGTCAAAGCTCCCTTGAAAAAGCTGCAGTTTTTACAAAATACAGCGGCAAGGCTGCTGATGAAAATCCTGAGGTCCCAGTCGTCCTCACACGCTTTGGTGAACCATCATTGGCTACCTTTGCATCAAAGGATTCATTTTAAAATGCTTTGTATTGCTTATACGGCGCTACTGGAACAAGGTCCTACCTTCTTCAAAGAAAAACTCAGATGGTACGTCCCTAACAGAACTCTTAGGTCCTGCTCAGCTAGGAATTTGATTGTGCCATCCTACAAGCTCTCCTCTTGGGGAGGTAGGAGCTTTATGCACTGCACGGCCAAAAACTGGAATTGCCTTCCCTTAGAGATAAAATCTGCTCCCTCTCTTTGGAGCTTCCATAAGTTTCTAAAAACTTGACTCTTTTCTAAACCTTAACTGATTTCATTTCCATGGCTCTTTTTAGCGCTGAGATGCCTTAGGGTAATTGTTTGCGCTTTATAAACTCAAATCAAACAGATCAGAACGGTCAGTGTTGTATCTCCAGCATTGGTCATGGGGTAGCAACTTGGCCCACTAAGCTTCCATGAAGACCACTACAAATCGTGAAAGATTTTGAAATATAGGAAGGGCACGGCCCCGCTCCAAGTGTCCTAAATCCTCTTCGTCCCACTTAAGATCGAAGCACTCAGGTAAGAGGCGCAAAAAATACCAGAAGTCGAAGCGTGCTTCAACTTCTCCCCGTCGGCTGACGCGATGGCGCAACATCGGCGTTCAAGGCCTCGTTCTCCGGAACCTGCGACAGTGCCGACTCTTCACCTCTCCACCTGCTGTGCCTCATGGCCTCCTGCTAGTGACACATGCCAGATGGCATATGCGGGCTCTGAAGTGAGACCTGAAGTTCCAGTGGGTGCAGAATCAGGGAATCTCTCCGACATGGTCCAGATGTCGGAGGAAACTGCACAAGACCTGCAGTGGTGGCTGACGAACTACGATTGGGTCAGAGACAGACCCCTCACTCTTCCCCAACCAGATCTCACAGAAGTAACAGATGCGTCACTTCTAGGATGGGGCGCCATCTGGGAGAGGTGGAGATCAGAGGACTCTGGTCTCTGGGGGGAATCCGGACTCCACATCAACATGCTGGAGCTTCAAACAATCCGATTGGCATTAAAAGCCTTTCTGCCCTCCATAAAAGGAAGGCTAGTTCAAGTGTTCTCGGACAACACCACCGCCACATGGTACTTGTGTGTACAAACAGGGTTGAGTGCGGTCGCAAACTCTTTGCAAAGAGGCCCTGCGTCTCTGGACATGGCTGGAACAGCAGGGTATATCCCTGGTGGTTCAACACCTGGCAGGTTCCCTGAACACCAGGGCTGACTAACTCAGCCGTCGATGCCTAGCAGATCACGAGTGGCGTCTCTATCCGGAGTTGGCGCAAGGTCTTTTTCAGCAGTGGAGAGAGTCTTGGTTAGATCTGTTCGGCTCTGCAGAGAATGCGCAAAGTCAGCCGTTTTGCGCGCTGGAGTTTCAAAGGTGGCTCTCTCTTGGAGACACTTTTTATCTCGAGCTGAGTTCAGACCTCCTGTATGCCTTTCCACCCATATCACTCCTGTCCAGAGTTCTCAAGAAGATCAGGAACGACCGGGCCCAAGTCATCCTTGTGGATCCGGACTGGCACGGAGAGTCTTGTATCCTGAGCTTCTGCAAATGAGCATCGATCCTCCCATCAGGCTGCCCCTTCAGGAGGATCTTCTGTCGCAGCAGCGAAGGAGGTTTCTCCTCCCGAACCTGTCAACTCTACGCCGCCTTGCGTGGAGATTGAGTGGCAGCAGTTGATAGCTTTCAACCTTACTCCCAAAGTTTGTAATGTTATTCTGGCAGCCAGGCGTTCCTCCACTAAGACAGTACTCGCCTGCCGGTGGAAGAAATTTGTATTATATTGTCCAGAGAAGTCTATTGCCCTCTTTCTGCTTCCCTTTCCAATGTTTTACTTTTTATTTTGACCCTTGCCCAGCAAGGCTCTGCTCTGGGCACCCTGAAAGGGTAGATGTCTGCTTTCCTAAGGCTGCCAGTCCAACCCTCTTTATTAAAGTCACCCATTGTACATAGATTCCTAAAAGGCTCGTACATGTGTTTCCAGTTTCCCCCTTCATTATGCTTCAGTGGGACCTTAATTTGGTTCTCACCTTCCTCTTGTGTGCTCCTTTCGAGCTTCTGCACAATTGCCCCCTCCGGCTGCTCACAATAAAAACAGCCTTTTTAGTGGCAATCGCATCTGCCAGGAGAGTGAGCGAGCTGCAGGGTCTATTGTCCAAGCATCCTTTTTGACGATATTCTCTGACAAATTGGTGCTTCGCATTAGAGCCTCATTCCTCCCGAAAGTGGTAACTCATTTCCATGTTGGACAATCTGTCACCTTGCTCACTTTCTACGCTACTCCACATCCCTCTAAGGAAGAGGAGCGACCCCATGGTCTGGACCCAAAAAGAGCGTCTTCGTTCTACCATGACCACATGAAAGAGTTCCAGGTGGACTACCAACTCTTCGTGGGGTATGTTGGAGCGAAGAAAGGTCAGACAGTGCAGAGAAGGACCATCTCGCAATGGGTCATTCTCTGCAGCAAGATCTGCTATGCTTTGGAAAAGAAGCAGCCTCCTGAAGGCTTAAGAGCTCATTTCACCAGAGCTAAAGCTACTACCATTGCATTAGCACATGGAGTTTCAGTCCTGGAAATCTGTCAGGCAGCAACGTGGGCATCCCTGCACACGTTTACCAAGCATTACTGCCTGGACAGTTCGGTCCTGCAGGACCTTCTAGTCTGAAACATGTCCGCAGCCCTCCTCCGGGGATGGTATTTCTTGGGTATCTACTCAATAGTAAGGAACCTGCGGCTAGATGTCTCTTTCAGATGGACAAGTTACTTACCTTTGGTAACGCCTTATCTTTTAGAGACACTATCTAGCCGCAGCTTCCTTACTGACCCACCCATCCTCCCTGCATTGCGGACAAGTTTCTAGGGTCAAGGCTGTTCCCTTTCACGGCCCTAGTTTTTCAACACACCAATGTCAGTACTCTTCATGGCTCTGTGTTTCTGGCATGCAAAGTTGTGAAAAGTAACGGGTGTCAGCGACCTGAGCTGGCGCCTATATAGGTGAAGCATATGTCACTTCTGGCATGGACGCCGCCAACGTCACGTGGAGCTGACCGATGCCAACTACCGGCGTGCAGGGGTATTGCTCAGAGAAAAATCTTCCGGATCCAGTCTGATGCCTGGGGAATTCAAAAGTAAGGAATCTGCAGCTAGATACAGTCTCTACCAGATATGGGGTTACCAAAGGTAAGTAACTTGTCCTATAAGCCCTGGGCACGTGTAGTGCACTGTACTAGGGACTTCTAGGTAAATCAAACATGCCAATCCGATATAAACCAATTGTTATCACATTTTAGCTAAATAGCACATGCACTTCAGCATTGGTTAGCAGTTGTAAAGTTCTCAGAGTCCTAAAACCAGCAAAACAAAGTCCAGCAAAACAGTCAAAACTGGTGGTCAGAGGCAAAAAGTTAAGGAAAACCACGCCAAGGATGCAAGGTCTAACAATCCTCTTCTCTATGTACAATGGCCGACTCCTCACTTTATTTTACCCTGGAGGTGTTGAAACCCCATTTGTCTCCTGAGTCAGTATTAATGCCCCTTTTCTCCTCATTGTGCGGCTGGATCAGACAACCCTCTCCTTCATGGTGCCAAAGGACCTTCTCAGGACCTGAAATCTTTCCTTCTCTTTCTGCAAGAGTGGCCTCTCCCCTCTTTCTCGCTTCCTGTAGCAGTTTATATCTGAAAGAAACACGTTAGTTATAGATTCCTTACCTTAGAAGTACCCCCAGCCGTCAGACTGGATCCGGAAAGATTTTTCATCAGCAGTACCTCTGCGCGTCGGAAGGTGGCGTCGGTCGGCTCCGCGTCCGTCGGTGGCATCGTTGTCGCCGGGATGACGTCGCTGCAGCTACTTAGACGCCGCCCTCGCGCGCTGACATCAGTTCTTTCTTTTTCCGCGCCAGCCAGCGCAGATCCGGAGAGAGCGGTACCTCCAGTCACTTTTTGACTGACTTTTTTGAGCGACTTTTGTCGACGTCTTTTTTGAGTACGACTCCTGGTGCACGAGGGATGCCCGGTTTCAAGGCATGCGGTTCCTGTACCCGACTGATGTCGGTTACGGATCCGCAAAGCGTGTGCCTCTTTTGCCTGGAGCGCGACCACGACCCCAAGTCGTGCTACGACTGCCGGTCGATGGCTCCAAAGGATTTGCGGAGCGGTCTCGAAAGCTGCTTGAGCGCCGGCAGTCGGCTCCACGCCGTTAGAGGTCCCGGTCGTGAGGGAGGTCGAGGGACCGGTCGCGGAGCCATCACCACTCGTCCAAGTCATCGAAGTCTTCGCACTCAGGGTTGGGTAAGTCGAAGCACAAAAAGAAGTCGAAGAAGCATCGTCGCTCTTCGACTTATCCTGGTTGGCTGACGTAACGAGGGATGCGGGCGGTGCCCCTCCCGCGGCTCCGCCCGCGGAGCCCGAAGAATCGATTCCGGGCTTCCCTCCCTTCCCGGGACCGGGCGATGCATGTCATCTTTGGGTGGCCCGAACCCGCCGGCGCGCCTTCGGGCCACGCGCACACGGTTGGGGGGCCTAGGCCTTCTGCACCGTCGGCTCCGGCCACGGCGCCGCAGGCTCCCCGTGGATCCAGGCCTGGATCCGGAACGGCGCCGGTTGACCTTATTACACCTCCACCGGCGCCGCTTCCTCCTTGCACCGCGGCCGACGCCGGTTGTGTCCCCGGCCGGCGTTGACCCCGGCCTCCATCCCGATGTGGAGCCGGACCGGCGTCACCCGACGCCGGATCCGGCGCCGAGTAGTTTTTGTGCCCCTGTTCACTCCTGGGGTCCCTTTTCGGCCACATTGGCAACCTGAGGATGAGGAGGAGGACTGGGAGGGGTCAGGTGACCCTTTAACTGATCAGCTAGAGTCTGAACAGGACTGGAAAGAGGAACTGGGGGATGCTAGTGGTCTTGACACCTCCACTGACCTTGGCATGTTGTCTCCTCCTACCATGGCTACGGAGGAGGGAGCGTCATACGCAGTGGTGTTGCGTAGGGCGGCCGAGGCCCTCAACCTCGAGCTTCCTATGGTGGCAGTCAGGACTAACCTCCTGACAGAGGTGCTTCAGCCGGCTGCGAGCTCTTCGGAGCCCCTGCTGCCGTTTAATGAGGCCCTTACCGACGTCCTTTTGAGCACGTGGTCCAGGCCCAACACGGGGGCTCCCGTGGATAGGATGATTGCCCGACGCCGGCTCCGGGCGACCCCACTTTCCTCTCCCAACACCCCACCCCGGAGAGCTTGGTGGTCCAAGCCTCCACTTCCAAGAGCGCATTCCCTACCGCTCCACCGGAAAGGAAATCCAAGAAGCTGGACCATCTTGGGAAGAAAATTTTCTCTTCCGCCAGCTTAGGACTGCGGTCGGTAAACACTGCATGTCTCTTGGGCCGTTATTCCCACTCTGTGTGGGATACAGTTGCGCAGGTGCTGCCTCAGTGTCCGGAGGAGGCCCGGACAGTGCTCTCCCAGGCTGTCGCCGCCGGGAGGGATGCGGCGAAGTTTACCATCCGTTGTAGGCTGGATGCCGACTGTCTGGGCAGGACAATTTCAACGTCAGTAGCCCTTGGTCGCTAGGCCTGGATGAGATCGACTGGCTTTTCAGGGGATGTCCAGAGCACCTTGATGGACATGTCCTTTGATGGCCGTCACCTTTTTGGCGACAAAGCGGACAACGCTCTAGAGCGATTCAAGGACTCACGGGCTACGGCCAAGTCCTTGGGCCTCTCCAGCCGCCCAGCGCAGTCTGCTTTTCACCCCTTTCGTGGCTACGGAAGGGGTGCCCCACTACATCCCACCCAGAGCCACAGGCCGCAGCCAGTTTCCCAACCTTCGCGTGTCCGGGGACGTGGGAACCAACGCCGTGGTTCAGGGGGCCAGCGGGCGGGCCAGTCCACCAACCCCCCCTCTGCCGCAGCCTCCAAACCCTCCTAGTCCGACTTTTCAGGCCCATCAAACGCCAGTGGGCGGCAGGATCCGCCATCACCTCCCCCACTGGCGCACCATCACGACGGACAGGCGGGTTTTGCAAATAGTCCGAAGGGGCTACTCCCTCCCCTTCGAGGCTACCCCTCCAGCCATGCCACCTCAATGTCACCGCATGTCGGAGGATCACCTGGGCCTTCTCCAACAGGATGTTTCGGCTCTCTTGGCCAAGGGAGCCATCGAGCGCGTTCCTGCCCCAGAAGTAGGTCGTGGTTGTTTTTCCCACTATTTTCTGGTACCCAAGAAGGACAAGGGCCTGCGTCCTATCTTGGATCTCAGGAACGTCAACCGCTTCCTTCGGAAGGAGAAGTTCAAGATGTTGACGCTCGCTCAGGTCTTGTCTGCCCTCGACCCTGGAGACTGGATGGTAGCGTTGGACTTGCAGGACGCTTATTTTCACCTCCCTGTCCTGCCGGCGTTACCTGCGGTTCACGGTAGGCCACGAGCACTTACAGTTTACTGTGCTCCCCTTCGGCCTTACCAGCGCCCCTCGGGTGTTCACGAAAGTGATGGCAGTGGTCGCAGCTCATCTGCGCAGATCAGGGGTTCCAGTCTTCCACTATCTCGACGACTGGCTGTTGAAGGCGGGCTCGCCCCAGGCCGTCGTCTCCCACCTCCAGACTACGGCCGACCTCCTGCATTCGCTGGGGTTCTCCATCAATGTGCCGAAGTCGCACCTGATTCCCTCTCAGAAGCTCCTCTTCATCGGAGCGGTTCTGGACACGACGCGGTTTCGGGTTTATCCTCCCGAACAGCGAGTCCGAGATATTCGGGCTATGATTCCAATCTTTCAGCCTCTATCCCGGGTTTCGGTCCGGATGACCCTGAGCCTGCTGGGCCTCATGGCCTCCTGCATCCTGGTGGTCGATCATGCCAGATGGCATATGCGGGCTCTGCAGTGAGACCTGAAGTTCCAGTGGGCGCAGCATCAGGGGCATCTGTCCTATTGCGTCCAGATCTCGGAGGGCACAGCTCGACAGTTGCAGTGGTGGCTTACGAACCAGGATTGGGTCGACAGTAGATCCCTCTCCCTTCCCCAACCAGAACACACAGTTTTGACAGATGCATCCCTTCTGGGATGGGTCGGCCACATGGGAGATGCGTTGATCAGAGGACTCTGGTCTCCGGCGGAGTCCGGGCTCCACATCAACCTTCTGGAGCTCCGGGCGATTCGTCTTGCACTCAAAGCATTCCTTCCCTCTGTCCGGGGAAGAGTAGTGCAGGTGTTCACGGACAACACCACCGCCATGTGGTACTGCAACAAACAGGGCGGGGTGGAGTTGTGGACCCTATGTCAGGAGGCCCTCCGCCTCTGGACATGGCTGGAACATCGGGGCATATCCCTGGTGGTTCAACACCTGGCAGGTTCCCTGAACACCAGGCGGGCGAACTCAGCCGCAGGTGCATAATGGATCACGAATGGCGGCTTCACTCGGAGGTGGTGCAAGGTCTCTTTTGACAGTGAGGAGAACCTTGGTTAGATCTATTCGCCACCGAAGAGAGCGCGCAATGTCAGCAATTCTGCGCATTGGAATTTCCAAGACGGCACTCGCTAGGCGACGCCTTTCGTCGCTAGTGGAGTTGCGGTCTATTGTACGCCTTTCCCCCTATACCACTTCTGCCCAGAGTGCTGAAGATCAGGCGCGACCGGGCCCAAGTCATCCTTGTGGCTCCGGATTGGGCACGAAGAGTCTGGTATCCCGAGCTGCTCAGCATGGCCATCGATCCTCCGACCAGACTGCCTCTTCGGGAGGATCTTCTGTTGCAGCAACAGGGGACGGTCCTCCACCCGAATCTGTCCATCCTCCACCTCCTTGCGTGGAGGTTGAGCGGCGGCAGTTGACGTCTTTTGACCTGCCTCCTGAAGTTTGTGATGTAATCTTGGCAGCCAGGCGTCCCTCCACTAAGACGGTATACCCCTGCCGGTGGAACAAGTTTGTGGCATGGTGCACAGCAAAGGCTGTGGATCCCCTTTCTGCCCCTCTTTCTGAGGTTCTCTTGTTTCTTCTTTCTTTAGCCCAGCAGGGCTCTGCTCTGGGCACTATCAAGGGCTATCTTTCGGCCATCTCTGCCTTCCTTCGGCTTCCAGATCAGCCTTCTCTTTTCAAGTCCCCGGTTGTTAATCGTTTCTTGAAAGGCATAACTCATCTCTCTCCTCCTATTCCCTTTGTTATGCCTCAGTGGGACTTGAATCTAGTCTTAACCTTTTTAATGTGTGCTCCCTTTGAGCCGCTTCACAATTGTCCTTTGAGGCTTCTGACGCTAAAGACTGCATTCCTGGTAGCCATCACATCTGCCAGAAGAGTGAGTGAGCTCCAGGCCCTTTCCTCCAAGCCTCCCTTCCTGTCTGTCCATCCGGACAAGGTGGTTCTCAGGACTCGTCCATCCTTCCTTCCCAAGGTTGTCACTGCCTTTCACATCGGGCAAACCATCACTTTGCCCAACTTCTTTCCGCATCCTTCGAAAGAGGAGGAGAAGCTCCACCATCTGGACCCAAAACGTGTGCTTTCTTTTTATCTGGATCGCACAAAACAGTTCCGGGTGAATGACCAACTCTTTGTTGGCTACGTGGGTGCCAAGAAAGGTCGGGCTGTATCCAAGCGAACCATTTCTCGATGGGTCGTTTTGTGTATTAAGGCATGCTATTCTCTGGCTAAAAAGGAGCCTCCAGTGGGGCTACGCGCCCATTCCACCAGGGCGACAGCAGCCACTACTGCTTTGGGACGAGGAGTTCCTCTGAATGACATCTGTCAGGCAGCTACGTGAGCATCACTGCACACGTTTACGAAACACTACTGCCTGGACAGCCAGGTCCGGAGAGACGGCTTCTTTGGCCGTTCTGTTCTCCAGGACCTGCTGGTGTGATATTGGTTCGCAGACCCACCTCCGGGGTTGGTATTGCTGGGGTATCTGTTCTAAGGTAAGGAATCTATAACTAACGTGTTTCTTTCAGGTGAACTAGTTACTTACCTTCGGTAACAATATATCTGTAAGAAGCATTAGTTATAGATTCCTTACCGCCCCACCCATCCTCCTCGTTCTGCGAACTGATTTCTAGGGTTAAGGTTATCCTTTCAGGGTCATTGTTTTGTGCACCAGTGGTCAATGTCTTGCATGGCTCTGCGTTTCTGGCGCGGAAAGTCGTGTACAGAACTGACCTCAGCGCGCGAGGGCGGCGTCTAAGTAGCTGCCGCAACGTCATCCCGGCGACCACGGCGTCAACGACGGACGCGGAGCCGACCGACGCCACCTTCCGACGCGCAGAGGTACTGCTGACGAAAAAACTTTCCAGATCCAGTCTGACGCCTGGGGCTAATTCTAAGGTAAGGAATCTATAACTAACTAATGTTTCTTACAGATATATCGTTACCGAAGGTAAGTAACTTGTTCGTTCACACTATCCTTCTGCATGTACCAAGATCCCACTTCTAGTCAAGCCTCATGTAAAGTTACCTACCCACCTTTCCCGTTCTTTGTGATGTAACAGTCATAATGTTTTCACCTTGCAGAAGGGTGATGCTGATTTTTCAGTTGCACTCCCTATTCTGCTTGGGTATAGTGCTGTCCTTCAACCCCCTCACTGGGACATAAACGCATTACAGAGCTGCCACTCACCCTTCTTTTCAATCATGAAATTGGGGCATTCCATTTGCTGTATCACAGGACATAGCCTGCTACAAGTAGCAACACACTCCCTTCCCTCCACTTGTGGGGCAAACAGTCTCCTTCTGCCTTCCTGTTGCAGGTGCAAACACCCAACATTGCTTCTTCAGTGGTCTAACTCTTTAATTATCTCACATGTCAGACCAACACATCCCTTCATTCCACTTCAGTGGTTTTGAATCCCACTCTGTCCTATACTTTCAGACCCCACAGTGCCACCCTTGCCTAAGCTGATAACCACCATTCTCTTCTTTGGTAGGCTAAGGTTTTCCTTTTCTCTGTCTGCTGCATCCACAATCTTTTTTAGACCTGTGAGTGCTGACACTCTTCTATCACAATGCAATCTGTTTCAACACCTTCCCTTATTTGGTGGTTGACAAATTGCTTAATTCCTTCTGTACGTCATACTTTTTCTTTTAGTAGGCTGGGCAGTTCACTTTTTTCCTTCTTCAGAAATTGTCATCCACCTTGTCACCCTACTGCTCAATTGGTCCTGACACCTTTCTTTTAACCGAGTATTATGAGTTCTACAACTCCCTCCCCTTTTATTGCAGGGGGATTATCACTCCCCTTGGCTTCCCATTTTGTGCAGTTTATCTTTCATTTCTGTCCATCAGTGTAGCTTGAGACCTCTCTCGTGTTTGACAACCTCTTATCACTTTGCAGAGCCGCATGCTCTGTTATTTCTTTCAGGCTTATAACCCATTTACTATCCTTTCATGGATTGCCACAAACTAATAGGTGTGGTGTAAGCAACTGTGCAGCCTATGACGAGCTCTCGTTTAGATATCTGCTAAACTACTCATCTCTCCCTGCAGTCCATCTTTGTCCCTTCTTCTTATCGCCTTCACTGATTCATTAAGTCACTTCTTTTGCTCTCTTCCAGCAACTGAACCTCTGAAGTTTAATGATCTCCATTTTGTTGGGTTTCTTGGATATTTTAGGTTTTTGTAGATGTTGTAGGAAGGTGGAATCTGACTATATGGTTGCCCCCACTTTTCCTATGGTGTTTTGCTGGTTTATGACTTAGTTGGACTGGGATCCTGCTATTCAGGGCCCCAGTCTATCTGCTTTCTCTGTAAAAAGGTTTCCATGTGCCTTAGGCACATCTCTGATTGGAGTCTGGAGTGCCCTTATAAGTCCCTAGTATATGGTACACTATGTACCAAGGGCATAGGTACCTCAGAGGCCTACCAGGGGCTGCAGCATGTATTATGCCACCCCTGGAAGGCCATCCAAACTGACACCACAGGTCTGCTACTGCAGCCTGGGTAAGGTGGTGCATGCACCCTTACTGTGATATAGGTTACCTATATCACTAAATACATACACACATATAAACCTATAAGTCACTCCTATGGCAGGCCTTATCAATCCTGAAGGCAGAGTGCGTGGTTCCTATGTGAGAGGGTGCCCCTGCATGAGCAGGGCCCCTCTGCAGCGTTTGGAGACCCTTCTCTGATGCTGTTTGTAGTGCAGCCTGACCATATACTCTTAAGCGCATTATAACCTCGCGTTAAATGCTAACTTTGGAATGGCTGCACCGAAACATGTCGTGTTTGGTGTCAAACATCTTGGAATACTACCCCCCGCCAATTCTGGCGGCGGGGGTAGCATTCCACCCTTCTAGAGGGAGAGACATGTTAACCCTGGCTTGGCCGGTAACTTCTTTCTAAAGCCCTGGCATCACAAAATGGATGCTGCTGCCACAGACACAAGTCTGGCCTCCTGCTGCTGACCGAAACTCCGGCAGGGGAGGCCTGGACAATAGGTTTCCTGTCCCAGGGAGGTGTGACCACCTCCCCAGACAGGATAGTGTGTATTGGGGCTGGGCGGGAGCACTTTTGGGTGCCTCGAAGTCCTGCACTGGGGGCACACTTGGTGTCCCTGTGCATACCCCAGTTCAAACCGGATCAGGGGCTTGCAGCCCCTGCTTTGGCGCGAACTGGACAAAGGGAAAGGGGTGTAGCCACCCCTCTGCCCTGACCCACCCATAGGTGGGGCCACAGAGTAGTCCAACCCCTAAACTTAGTATAAGTATAGGAACCCAGTCCTTAGGACTTTAGATTATCCCTGGTCGAAACTCTGAAACAGAATCCTGGACCTTCGACGCTCTACTAAAGACTAGAGGACAGAAGAATCTCCCTTGGGGTCAAGGAGTGACTCCCTGCTTGGCAGGCACCAAAGAAGCAATTGTCCGGTCTGCATCGCCTAAGCTCCCGTCGGACGCCAAAGTCTTTGCATCACCAGAGGTGGATTTCCAGACTTCCCGAGGCTGCCCTGAGTCCCCAGCAAAGCTGAGGCCCGTAGCTGTCGTGGGTAACGTGGAACCGTGACCCCTGGACAGCGCACGCATTTGCTAGTGCATCCTCTTCTGGGTCTCCCACGAGTCGTGCTTTGGGCTCCGAGTAGCCCTAGCCTCCAGCACCAACTGCACCGAAGATCACTGGCCTCCACTCCACGAGTGTCCTGTGAGCCAGATCCACGTGCGACGTCTCGAGGCTCCTTCGCGGTCGCTAGCCCGTTGGCTAGTAGCCCTTCACGAAGGCCAATCCTTTTCTTCTTGGGCACCCTGGTTGCTCCAGGCCTGCCCTCACTTACCCTCGCTGGGTGAGTTCCTCAGACCTTGCTGGTCTGCATCATCGACGATCTTCACTTTCATCGAGACTTGCCGTTGCCAAGGCTTGTTGGGTCCAATCCGGTCGCCGACACCTCAGCACTCGACAGACATCGTATACCAGCCCGAATCCTGCTCCTGGTCGCCGACAACGCCTCCTGGACCTCGTGGCTGAAGAGTCAAGACGACCGTCAACGCACCTGAAGCACTCGACATCGGTGGGCATCTGTCCATCGCCTTCCTGGTCACTGGCTAGTGACCCAGACTCTGTCCCCTCTGCTTTCAGGTTCTTCAGATCTCCGATCCACTCTTGGATCCACCCGGACACTTTCCACTTGGTCGCCAGCAGCACTTTGCAGCAGATCGCCATTCAAATCGACAGACGAAACCCGACCCGAAAGGCACCTATGTACCCGGCTTCCCTGGGTGAGGTAACACGAGTACTCCGGTGCTCCCGTGGGTAGAGACTCTAGAACGACCTAGTTCTCAAAGGGTTTGCTCCAAGTCCTCCTTTAAGTGTCCCTTTTCTTTAATTTCCTGATCGCGACTTTCTCCATAGAAGTTAACGGCGTATCGCGGTTGTGTATTTACACTGCACGCGTCCCCCGTGGGTCCCCTGTGTCACTACCTTGGGTGGTTCCTTGTGGTCCAAGCACTTCTAGAGGCTCTAGGCCTAGTGTCTAGTTCAGTCGTGGTTCTTATACCACTTTATTGGTATATGGTTTGGTACGCCCCTAGGGCCCAAACGTGTATTTGTGCTATTACTGTGTTTAAATAACTTATAACTTGTGTACTTGAACTCTAGCCTCATAAAGAGACTAGAGGGTGTGTTTAGCAATAAATACATATATTTTGAATATATACCTGGTGTGGTGCTCTTTCATTTGGTCACTCAAGAGATTATAGACTGGTAAAACAAGCTGCTTTACATTCCTTCAAGACTTAGCCTGAAGGCTGCTCTCCATAGCTACCCCTAGGATAGCTTTCAATAAGGTTGTCTTTAACCTATCTCCAATAAGGGGTTGTTTGGACTGGTGCAAGGTGCCCACTATAATTAGTGGACAGCATATGCCAGGCCAACTTCTCACAGATGTTACTTGATTTTCTTATATCAATCATTGATGAATTGTAAAATACTGATTCCTCATGGTAGGGAAGTGCTACATTAAAACTTTTAATAAATGCCAATGGGCCAGTAGTCATAGCTGGTTTATTGAGGATGAGTGGCTGTTATTAGGGGGTACCGCACTCCCTTTTTTGTATATTCAGGTTTAGTACAGGTGACCCAAAGCACCAGGCTAGTACTGGGTAACCTGGCTGTAGCAACACAGCAAAGATGAAAGAAACTAAAAGCTAATTGATTAAATAATTGAATAATTCTCAAGATCTGGATATTACTCGCAACTTGAACCAATGTAGAAAGCCTAAACTGCTGTATTAGGTCCCTCTGCATGGCAAGGCAAGCAACCCCAGATATCTTTCAGCCTTGCTGAACCTCATCAGACTGGTCCAGGTTGTGCAGCATTTCAGCTTGTGTCCTTCGGCATAACTACAGAGTGCATTACAACCCACAAAAAGTGTCATCATCATTCTGGTGTCCTGGAATGTGACTGAGGGCTAGCTCTGCCTTTTAAGGACTGAGCTTGTGCAGTATGATACATATTGGATGTCTCATGCAATTAGAGATAGAATTATGCTGCCTGAGACCGGAGTCTTTAAGATTAGAGTTTCTTGAGGTTTGCTGGTTTTGTCGTAATCCTGGGTTTGGTAACCCAATGACTATAGAGGGGTTCTGTCATCAGGTGGGTGGGTGGGTGGGTGGGGGTGTGTGTGGGGGTGTGTGTGGGGGGGTGTGTGTGTGTGTGTGTGTGTGTGTGTGTGTGTGTGTGTGTGTGTGTGTGTGTGTGTGTGTGTGTGTGTGTGTGTGTGTGTGTGTGTGTGTGTGTGTGTGTGTGTGTGTGTGTTAGTGTGTGTGTGTTAGTGTGTGTGTGTGTTAGTGTGTGTGTGTGTGTGTTAGTGTGTGTGTTAGTGTGTGTGTTAGTGTGTGTGTTAGTTTCTTATGGCCCATGTTTGTACGTTCCAGATTGTAATATACCTATGTTGATCAATTGCTTTTATAGGCATCACGCACACCTTGTTCATTCTGTAATCCATTTGAATCTTAGCCTGAGCCCATACTCACCATCTCTATATTCATAAAGAGGTTCGAGTTAAATGGGGAGGACAGTGTGTTATGTGTGTGGTGTTCTTTGCCCTTGTTAGCAAGTTCTTTATGTTAGTGCCTTGGCACCTGCACATTCACATTGATTTTTCTATACTAACCTCTACCATAGCAAAGAGGCTGGATTAAAATAAATCCTTCCATATTGCTCAACATATGTCAGAAATATGTTGCCTATTTTATAATATTTTCTGTTAATAAATGCACGATATTTGAGGTGTGGTTCTAAGTTTTTGATTAGTATGGGCTTAACTGTGGACAACTTATCTCTTTTCTTTGATGCTGCTGTCGGTTGTATCGTGTACTAATTACAGCATACCCTCCAGCCTTCCATTCTATTTCTTGATTCTTAATTACAGAATATGTATGTTGTCATTCCTTAATCATTTCTTATCACATCTTAAGAAAACACATTTAGCTTTTTTTCATGTGAAACCTCATTTGTGAAATCCCAGTGTATTGGTTACCTTAGGCCTTTAATTTTTCAAGTGCATCAATTTGCAATTTTTAAAGTCAGTGCATGCAACCTCATGGTCTTCCAAGTTCTGTGTTAGAGGCATGTTGCTTGTAGCTTCTTTAGCTCGGTATGTGAACTTAACGAATAAGAGTGCTAAGTATAGAAGTTAAAGAGGGCATATTTTCAAGATCCTTAAACTGATTCCAGGGCACACTCTACATCACAAGAATAGTGTGGATCCTTAGTGGTTGCCCTCCAGAGGAAGTGGATTAGACTCTCGATTTAAATCTAATACTGTATGCTGGTTTCCAAAGAAAACGAAAAAGGTGCAACATAGAACAGCCTTTCTATTACCTCTTGTAGGTAGGAACGGCTCACACTGTGCATGGATAGGGGGTTGATACACAATGTCACTAACACAACCTGCAGTAGGAATGTGCGCGTATGAAGCAAATGGTAATCCAGAATGAAGAGGTACTGATAGACTGCATACACTTTGTTTTGTCATTCTTTGTATTTCAGCTTGCAATGACTCATCCAAGCCATCACTTGAATTTTGGGATGAACCCTGACCACGCAAGGAACTCTCTATCGAATTGTGGAATTCGACAACCAAAGTATGGTGATAGGAAGGTTCATTACTTGCACACAAGAAAGAGGGGTATGTTCACAATTTTTGAGCTACTTAAAATAAACCTACTTTTGTATTACTTATCTGTAATAAGGCACCTCATCAATTTGAATAATTTGGAATATGGGTTTTTGTGAAGACTAATGTTGCTTTACTTAAATATGGTCACGCTATTGTTCACTTTGTCATTATTTTTTCATTTATCAGCTGTCCATCGCTTACACACAGCCCATTCCTCCTTGGTCTCCCAACTCTTTCCTGAATTGTACTACATCCTTGCCTATCTAGTAGGACACATTGTTAATGTCCAAGCTTCGTAGAATGAGGCAAAAGTACTTCCTACTCCCCCTGGATGCTGCCATCAGTAAGATATTTATTGCACATCTTGCATGTGGGAGACTGTCTATATTCAAAATTCCTTCCCCCAAAACATATTTGAAAATCTGGAAGGAAGGTATCAAGAAAACACAAAATGGGGAAAAAGAAGAGAGCAGGGTATAGGGGGTCATGGTAACCACACAGCTTCTAGAGCAACACACATACCAGTGCCGTCAACAAGCTCTCGCTCACTAAGAAACATACTCATCGAGGAGTTGCACATCTGCTATCGCCGTGCTGATGCACGTGGTGTCAGCCTACTGAATGCGAGAACAATCTTTGCTTTCAATGCCTGCCCTAATGCCAAAAGTATTACCAACTACACTTATATCACCCTGTAATGTTGCCTGCATGTCAGTTATCCCACTTGGTTACAGTTCAACTATTGAAGTTCATCAGTGGCCCTCCTTTTTATTAAATTTAAAAAAGGAAAGGAAGAATGAGGGCCTTGAGGAAAACAACTCAGACTCTACTTAGAGCCTAGACCAAAGACACTTTCATTTCATACAATAGGATATAAGTATTGATCTCAAGGACCTCAGAAAGGAAAATGAAGAGTGAAGAGAATACATGTATTCAACGAGCCTATAACAAACCCTCAATACTATCCATGCTGGGTATGACATCCAGATTCACCTATAGCTCACGTCACCTGACTTTTGTTTCTCAATCCAACAAATGACGAATTACTTTTTTGCAAAGATTCCATATCCACATTGAGATAAGTGTAGTGCCCCACTGTACTTAAAGAACTTCTGCTACCTCCTCCACCTTCCATAGACATTCTGGAAAACCCCCAACACAGGCCTCTTCCCTGAATGAGAAAATGAGACGCTGCTTACCTCATCGAATGAGGACATGTTGGAAGGGATTGTAAGGAAAAGATCAGAAAAATAGGGGAACCAGGATGAATAGGGATAATCCTTTCCTAAAGGGCAACTAACCTCTCCACCACCTATATAATGTCCCAGATTCTAGAGAACGTCTCAATCTGTTATAGGATTAGTGGCACCAAGACAGTTAAGGAACAATGCAGCTCCATGTGTGCCACCCTAAAACTGTGATTGAAGATATCTGAATACGTTCAAAACGAGGATTAACTCCACAGCAGCTATTACTGTTAAACAAACTTCCTGGCCATTGGAGCTGCATTGACCAAATGTGGCATGGAATTTCACCATTCCTTGAATAGATTTTTTTTTTTTTAAACATCTGTTTATTAAAACAGTGCAATCCATCAATACAGACAGTAGATAATAAGCAACACCAATTTAGGCAATTAAGGGAATGGAGTATATATAGTCTTGCAGTACATTGCTTCATTTCCCGGGTAGAACACCAATTCCCTCCCACCTGCCCTCCACCCCAGCTCGGCCCACCCTCTCACCCACCCTCTCATCATGTCCGATGGGTCTCCCACGGGCTCCAGATTTTTTCCCATTTCTTGGGGCACCCCCTGTTTTCGTATACTGCTTTCTCAGCTAGACAGCACCAGTCCAGGTCCTTTTCCCAGTCGGTCACCCTCTGCACATTTGCCGTCCCCCAGAGTCTTGCAATATTTTGTTTGGCTATCACAGCTGCCAAAAGAAGCCAAGTCCTGATGTGTGTGGGCCATCTGTCCTCTCCCGTGACCCCCAGTAGGCTCCACCTAGCATCCAGTTGCACCGGTCCACCAGCTACCTCATATATCACTCCCACTACTGCCGCCCAGTATCGTTGAATTTTTGGGCATGCCCAAATAATATGAAAGAATGTGCCCGTCTCTCCACAGCCACTGATGCACAGCCCCGTATCGCATCTGCCCAGCTTGCACTGGAGCGTCCTGGGAGCGTACGCCCTATGTAATACTCGGATCTGGATTAGCCTGGACCTTGCACGTATTGCCACTTCCCTGGGACATTGAAGCGCCTCTTGCCAATCGTCATCTTCTAGAAGGCCCACATCAGACTCCCACGCCTCTCGAAGCGGGCCCAGTGGATCTGGGAGGTTGTTCATTATTTTACGATATGTAAGGGAGATTGCCTTATCCAGCATAGGGTCCAACAGTAGTCGGTCCTCTAATGGGGAATATTCAGGCAGGGTCTCTCCCTTTGGGACATAGCGCCCCACCGCGTGCTTCAATTGCAAGTACCGGAACTGTTCCCTGTCAGCCATGTGATATTCGGCCTGGAGCTAGCTAAAGGTCAGCATGGCCCCCTTTCTCCAAATATCCCCAAGGTTGTCTATGCCAATTAAGCTCCAACTCCGAAAGCCCCGCAGGCCTCCCACTTCCTTCAGGGCGTCACTGTGCTAGAGCGGGGTCTGCTGGGTCAGGCGTGAGCCCCATCCCAACACCTTTGTGACAGATTGCCAAGCCCGCACTACCACCTGCGTATGTATTGGTAGCGATTTCATTCAGTGGTTTTGATATAGAATTGAGGCATATCCTCCAGTCCCCATCGCACGCCGGTCAGCCCGGTAGGCGGGCTCAGAGAGAGGTGCGAACACCCATCCATTAATATTGATAACGTGTGCCGCCCTGTAATAGTTCCGTAAATCCGGGACAGCCAGGCCGCCCTCTTACACCCCCCCGCTGAAGCTTCTGCAACGCAATACGCGGGGCTCCACCTTCCCAAAGGAGGTTGCGCTGGTCTCCTTCAATAATCCGGAAGACCTTCTCCGGTATACGGTAGGGGGTGTTCTGCAACACATATAGCAGCCTCGGGAGGGCCATCATCTTAAATAAAACGGCCCTGCCCATAAGGGATATGGGCAGCCTACGCCAGTGTGAGATGTCCTCACGGAGCCTTGACAGCTGGGCCTGTATTGAATAGATTTTTTTAAACAGAAAAGTTTATTAGGATTTTTCCAAACAGAAACAAATTTGCAGGTCGTATTGTCATTAATCATCTTAAGGCAGATCAAAATATTAAGATGTACATTGTCATTCTGGAAACTGACAGTATACATTTTAGCAGGAGAGAGAATAATCTCAAAATTATCTCCTAGAAATCCCCATCAGGTCTGTTAGGGACCCTCTTTTCCCTCGCCATCTTGGTAGTATGGTTGAAAATGTAACTGCCATTGCTCTAATATCCTGTGGTGTTAAGGGTGAAACCCCCTTGCCTCAAAACTGTGCCTTTCCAATTACAGGCATGCATTTATACTCCTAAGCCATCCCTGCTGTGGAGGGCATGGAGGGATCACTATTTCCCCAAAACAAGTGATGCCCCTCTGTACCATCACCTGCCCCACATATAACAAAGCCTTTAAGTAACATTTAACTTCCATTTCCTTGTGTATGTGGAGTAGGGCATTTTGGGGGAGAGCACAGTTGTCCAACTGAGTACTTTCTAAACGACTCTCAACACCTCTCCCACATTGATGAAAAACTCCAAAGCATATTTGAAAAGTTGTCATTTTAAGAATGATTCCTCAGGCAGAGGGTGGAGGAATCTCTACCCATTTCCTTAGATTTTCACAGCTATAGTAAATTCTTTGTAACTATTTGAGCTGAATTCTGCGATACTGTGTGGAAATGGCCAACCCTCTGGAGACCATGACTACGACCTCCAGCCCTTTGTTAAGTTGGTCATGTCTGCTTTCCATGCATGCACCCTAGGCCAGACAGATTCCAAGCCAAAGGGGAGCCTCCCATTATCTTACAATTGATTAGCATGCAGGGACTCTTGCCACACTTTAAGAACCACCATTGTGACTAGGCCTTTCTAGTTGAAGTGCAGCCTCCGTAGATGTAATGCAGGGATTATCAGTCATCTGGGTCAGGTGAGAGGCCTGGTGTTGATACAGGATGTCTATTAAACAGAAGTTGCAATCCTATGGTGATTTAAACCATTTAAACATGGCTATGCAAGGGGTATTACGCGTCCAGAGGAAGGTCTTAAGAAGTGAAATAATTTTCCTAACCAAGTGAATGAGAATTTGGAACCGGTTGAAATCCGGAATGGTATTGTGGCTATAAAGTTCAGCATTCAAGAAGGCAAATACTTCTACCACATCTTTTCGGTCTGTCTTGAGAGCACCGAAATAGTCTCTAACAACCTCACCTAGTGTCTAGTGGTTTCTTCTTGTTTGAGCAGCCAGTAGGTCAGCTTCCTTGATTCCCCACTTTTGATCAAACCTAATCTGGGATGCCACATAAAGGCTTTAAACTCACTTGCCGAATGTCGTTTCAGCGAGATAAGAGCGCCATCCATTGCTAACCACGTCACATTCTCCTGAGAGCGCCTGTACTTCTCCAGGACTAGGAGATTAGCCTTGATGGGAGCTATTATTTGCCTTTTGTCTTTCTGGATTCAAAAGATGTAGCCCATGGCGAACGAGGTTAAGGGCCTCACCGAGAGTAGTAAGGGACACAATGGAACCCACTTTGTTAAGAAAGTATGAGTTACCTCTTCAGCCAAGGAGCAAGTAAATTCCTTATCAGCTAGCCACCACACATTGTCTCCATGTTCATGGACTTCTAAGAAGGGTGTTGCTGCGCCCTACAGTGAGGAGAAAATGATTGAGTGATCATAGATAACTTTTGGGAGAATGTGGGCCACAGATGACTAGAGCAGGCCACCTAAAGGTATAAAATAATGATGTTGAAAGAAGGACATATGTGCATTCGATAAAGAGTAGTTTCAGGAGGTGGGATGACGGGCTCGCCGTACGTCACTCAACCCACAGAATGTTGCAGGGTGTAGCCAGTGTGATTCGACAGCAAGGCTGAGTTGCTGTCAAGCTCCCAGTCCATAGCCTTGTTTAAGTCTCATCGTATTATTAGAATCTCTGTTGAGGTCTCAGATAGCTTGAGGGGAAGGAGGCCCTCATCTGCAGTCAAGCTTATACATTTAAACATGTAAGGACCTGGCCCAGAGACCTGCCGTTTATCACAATGAACCTACTGTAGGTGTCTTGCCAAATACACTGAATGGCAAAGGATCATTTTTTGCGTAACAGAATGGTGACCCCCTTCCCCACACACATACTGGAGCCCCAGAAGAAATCTGCATGCTGAACATTTGAAAATCCAAACCTACCCAGGACGGGTAATATGATGCCATTAAATGGTTTTTACTGCATGAGAACTGTGTATCTGGTTAGTGTTGCATGGCAGCCCTCAATAGAGCACATCTCTTCACTTTGTTATTCAGCTTATTGACTTTCCACGACCGCACCTTCAGGAGAAGATAGTCAAAACATTTATAAGGGCATCGTTCTGGGGTTATAGCGTACATAATGACCAGTGAGCACCTGACATCTCAGAATGGCAATGCACCACTGACTGAAGGTAGCAGTACTGGAAAAACCAGAAGTCATCCCTAATGAAAGAAACAAACCTTACACTGACTCCAACCTTACACCTCCACCTTGAAGCATCTGTCACCTTACCTGTAGGTGCAAAGAGGAACCCTCTAGCACTACACAGTACATGTCAGCATGTAGCTCCAACTAGGCCTACGATTTCCTCATTCGTTGAACTTCTATATGTTACAGATACCTTGCAAATAGAGGGATGGCTCTGTAGCAGATGTTTTCAACTGCAAGTGCATGGGAAGATTTTGGATGTGTCATTTCGACAAGTGCTGTTTTGTAAGCACGTCCATGGCCTCCCTAAAAATATTGAGGCAGATGCAGAGAGGTTACTTAGGTGCTGTTAAGGCAACCCATACCTATTCCTTTTGTAACATAAGCCCTGTACTCAAACATCTTTGAGAAGTGGATATCTGAATATCCAGTACTAGACACAATTCCTACCCTGTGTAAGGGTTTTCTTTACATATATATGTAAAAAGTATTACAATGTAGACACCACACTGCCCAGTTTTGAATGCTGAAAACTTAGAGAACCTAATGAGCTTTCTGCTGCTGCTTTTTTCAAACTGGTAAGTGGCAGGGTTTGGATGGATGAATCTAACTGCATATTCTTTTAAATCCTTCCAGGCACCAGACTAGGTCCAGAAACTTCTGACGTAGTCCCAGGACACTGACAGGTGGCACGTTAATCCTTTGCGCTTCTGCCTGATGTGAACACAATAATCTACATGTAGAGGCCTCCCATTCATGCTAATGTCTGTTCCTCTTTTTCTGTGTCCTATGTTTATCCACAGCACTGCCCTTACTTTGGCTATTGCTGTTTTACTCTAAAACTTTCCCAAACAGTGTGCTAAAGATGGTTCACCCGAAGACTTCAGCTTTCAAGCCATGCCATGGCTGCTATAATCAGATGTTGATCGTGAATCCACACAACATCTGTTTTTGGTGTCCCGGAAGTAGGCATGTCTTGAGTTCTACAGCAAATGCTTCTTGATGCACCCAAAGGCCATCAGAGGATGGGAAGGGAAACACTGTCGCAGAGCGCCAAAGGAAGGGTTGGCCCCACTCAAAGCCCTGAGATCATTCCGAGTCTGCTTGTTTTCCTCTGGTAAGTCTAAGGCATATCTATAAGACGTCAAGTACATTCCGACCCTTTCCTGCCACTCATTTTACAGTGGGAAGTTGTGCATTCACTACATGAAGGCTTCCACTGCATCCTTTGACGTGCACCTGGTTCTAGAGCGGATGTGCCACACTTTTTCTGGGCCATTGTTGACTCAAAAGCAAATTTAGGCATTTAGATTGCCCATGCTGCACCTATTTAAGGTATCCTGGATCACTCTGTGGTGCTTTCAGGCCTAGTAGATCTGTTGGGGCTTGTTAGACTTGGCATCTTTTGGCGTGTTTCCCCTGACTTTTTGCTTTCTGACCTCCCGGTTTTGACTCTGTTTTTGCTGGTGTAATGATTCTGCGCACTTTCCTCACTGCTGTCCAGTGGGAAAGTGCAAGTGCTCCTGTATAAAATGTGTTATGGATTGGTGTTTCCATGATTGGCCTATTTGGTTTATGTGTCAGTCCCTTGTAAAGTGCACTGCGAGTGCCAGGGCCTATAGACCAAATGCTGTTGGTGGGCTGCAGCACTGGATTGTGCCACCCACGCAAACAGCCCGTAAAGTGTAACTCGGGCCTGCCATCGCAGGGCCTGTGCGCAGCCTGGGGCTGCCATGTCGACTTAGCAAGTGCACACACTTGCAAGTCCCTAAACCTTCCCTTTGCTACATATTAGTCACCCCTAAGGTAGGCCCAAGGTACCCCTGTGGGCAGGGTGCGTTGTACGCGAAAGGTAGGACATGCCCGGGTGTGTGCGGCATGTCCTGATAGTGAATTACAGCCTAGTTCGTTTTTCACTATTGCAAGGCTACCTGTTCCCCTAGGCCAGAACGGGCAGTTTTGATTATTACAGCTTATAATCCTAACTGACCCGGGAACATGGTAGAAATTCGAGTTTAGTATGCCTGGACTCGGAATGATAAAATGCAGCTTTTAGTGAAGTTGGTTTTAACATTCTGTGTTTGAAAATACCACTTTTAGAAAGTGGGTATTTTCTTGTCTAACCATCCAAGCCTGCCTCTGCGAGGTTGTGTATTCCTTGTCTGGAGCGTGAGTGACAGGGGCTGGGGATGCCAGGAGACAGGGTGAGTCAGCACAGGGCTGAATAGCAAGATCTACATGTAGATGGGTGGGAGGGGTTGCACCTGGGCCCTGAATAGGACAGTGGCTTCCCTCCACAATGCTGGCTCCACCTCCTGTGGTGCGTCTGATGTCCCTGGCCTACTCACTGAAAGAAGGGACGGAGACTTGTCAACAAAGTGCTCCAGAACTGGTTTGGACTAGGCAAAGGCCTCTCTGCCTTCAGAGAACAAAGGAATTTGGGATATAAATATTGGGGCCCTGACCCCATGAATTTAGATCTCGCTGGAATCAAGGAACCTGCCAAGACGAAGAGCTGGAAGAGCTGCCAGGAGGAGTACTGCCCCTTTGCTGTGTTGTTGCTTTGTTGGGTTGGCCTGCAGCTGCTGCTTCTGCCTTGGGCAGTGAAAGGACTGAACTTTCTACAAACTTGTGCTGAGTATCTCCAAGGGCCTGGAACCGAGCTGGCCTCCTGTTAAGAAGTCTCAGGGACTACAAAGACTTCACAAGCCTCTGGGTACCGCTTCTGGAACGCTGTTTCAGTTGCCACAGAGGAAGGGAACCGTAACCGACTCCGTCAACCGACTCCATCCCTGGCCGGTGACCTGTTTGCACCGCAGACCGCATCGCCCCGCTCGCATCGCAACCCTGGTCTCACCGTGGGCGACGACCGACGCCGCCAACATCGAGCCGCTGCTTGCACCGTGACCTGTGGGCACCGCAGTTCGCATCGCATCGCTTCACTGAACCAACCGGACCCGACCGACGCGGTCGCTGCAACTGGCTCAAGAGTCGAGACCGCACCGCATTTGGGGCACCGCTCGCACGTCTGCGACGCACCGCTCCGACTCGCAACGCTGTCCGACGCCAGCTCCCGCACTCCGGCTTGGTCGCCTGCATCGCAACCTGTCAGCACCGCATCGAGCATCGTCTCACCCTGCATCGCACGCCTTGGACTCACCGACTCCGTCTGCACGGACGCGCATCGAGCCGCTGCCTGCACCGCATCGAGGGACACCGCACCTTGCATCGCTCCGTCTTGCACCGCAACCGCGACGAACGCCGACTGGCTCGTACACTCCGTACCAGCCACAACGAGAAAGGTACTGTAACCGAGTCTGTTCATGACTCTGCTGGCCCGTATCGACGCGGTCGGCTGGAACTGTTAGACTCTGTGGTTTTCAGCATCACGGTAGGCTCGGACGGAGCTACCGACTCGTACGACCTTTGCTTTTGTGCTATTCCTGCAAAGAAGAAGTTACCGTATCAAGCATTCGTTTTTAAAGTATAGTATTGTGGATTTTTGTCGTAATTGGTCTTGTCTCGAGTATATAAAATAGTGGTTATTTTTCTAAACTGGTGTGGTGTCCGTTTGTAGTGCTTACACTGTATTACTGTTGGTTATGTGCAAATGCTTTACACACTGCCTCTGAATTAAGCCTGACTGCTCGTGCCAAGCTACCACGAGGGTGAGCAGGGGTTACTTCACGAGTGTAACAACCCTTACCCTGACTAGGAAGAAGGGTCCCTACTTGGACAAAGGTGCAAGCCCTTGCCAACTAGAGATCCCATTTCTAACATTGGTTGTCAGCGGTGAGGATAGGACTTGTGTTTGCACTTGACTTACAGTGATTGGTGTGCACTACTACCATATCGCAGAACATTACCTACCACATACTGGTTCTTTTTCTTTTGGCCTATTTTTGATCTTGCCAGTTTTCAACTCACGACTTTTGTCATGCCTGAATCAATTGCATCATCCGTTGCATCTCTGGAAGTTATCTTTGAGGAGGACAGGTTGGAATCCTACGCCGTAAAGGAGTTACGAGTGATTTGTAAAAACTTGAAAGTCCAAATTAAAGGCATCACAAGGAAGGAGGAGCTACAGAAGGCGCTGAGGGCCTGGGTAGCAGCCAGACATGCCAATGGGCAGCCTGGTGATCTCAGTGAGGAGGCGGAGGAGCCTATTTCCAGGGTGGATGTGCTTTTGGGTAGGGGGGAACCCGCCAGATCAGGCAGCAGCAGTCTGTCCCCAGAGGAGCTGGAGGACAGGCGGGAGGCAAGGCAGTTTGAGCTGCAGAAGCTCAGGCTGGAGAGTGAGCGGGAGGAGAAGAGATTGGCCATAGAGGAGAGGAAGATGCTCTTAGAGCATGAGAGAACTGAAGGAGCTAGAACTTAGGAGTAAGTCAGGCTCAGATGGTGGCAGCAATTCGTCCAGAAAGGCAGACAGGATTGTGCACATTCCCAAGAACGTAGGCAAGGAGTTCAAGAAGGGGGACGACATACAAAGGTGGTTTCAGGGTTATGAGGCAGCCATACACATGAATGGGGTCCCTGAGGAGAATTGGGGAGCAGGATTGTGGCCACTTTTCCCGGAAGAAGCAAGGGATGCTCTGATAGCTTTGGGTAAGGGGTATCACCTCACCTATGCTGACATGAAGGATGCCCTTCTCACGAAGTATGGTCTTACTCCTGAAAAGTCAGGGATCAGTTCAGGTCCAGTAAGAAGTCTGATGCCAACACTTGGTTGGAATGTGTGGATGTGTTCTGCAGGTCTCTGGATGGTTGGGTGAAGGGCAGTAGTGTAACAGATTTTCAGGGGCTCTACAACTTGATTGCATGGGAGCACTTGTCTAGTCTATGTTTTGCAGATCTGCGCCAGCACCTAGTTGATAGTAAGCTAACTGACCCCAGGAAGCTTGCTATGGAAGCGGACCGCTGGGTGAGTACCAGGGTCCACAAGAAAGCGTTTGGGGGAGACTCAGCCAAAGGTGGGCAGGGTCCCCAGCAGAAAGGTGGGGGGACAAGGGTAAAGCACAGGAGTTCTCTAAAGGGCCCCAAACTAGTACCCAGGGTAAAGGTTCCCAGCCCCCTGGTGATAAGAAGAAAGGGGTCTCTACAGGGAAGCCTGTTGAGACCGGCCCCGCAAGTGTTATGCATGTGACCAGGTAGGTCACTTTAAGGGGGACCCCAAGTGCCCGAAGGGGACACAGCCACCCACCGGTGGACAGTCCAAAGTGTTGGTTAGTGTAGCGCTTGGGGAGGAGGGGTGCCCACAGGAGGGTGGGGATCCCGCAGAAATGACCCTTGTCTCACTAGGGGACAGTGAGATGGTCCCAGGAAACCAGGTGCCCCTAACACAAAGAAATATAGCACCTGGGTGACCATTAATGGGAACAGGGTAGAGGCTCTCAGAGATACTGGAGCCAGTGTGACCTCAGTCCGGTGTCACCTGGTGTCTGAGAAGCAAGTAGTCCCAGGAGCATTCCACCAAGTAGTTGCTGTCGACAACTCTGAGCGCCAGTGTATGGTGGCGCAGGTTCCCTTTGAATGGGGGGTCTCAGGTCCCTTGAGGGTGGTTGTGAGCCCTACCATGCCTGTAGATTGTCTGCTAGGAAACGACCTGGAGCAGTCCTCATGGAAGGAGGTTGAGCTCAGGTCTCACTTGGAGATGCTTGGGTTGCCAGAGTGGGCATGCGTGTCTACTCGGTCAATGGCGGCCAGAAAGGGTGATCAAGAGGACTTGGAGCCTGAAACAGTGGCCCAAGTCCCTGCCAAGAGAAAGGGCAGGGGCGCGGGAAACCGGCCCCCGAAGTTCCCACGGACCGGGAGGAGGCGGACCTCGAGGGGACGCCCGGTGCCTACAGGGGAGCAGGTAGCCGAACTGGGAGACATCTCTGAGCTGACCCATTGGCAGCAAGAAGGGGGTCCCACCAGGGAGGAGTTCTGCAGGGAGCAGAACGAGTGCCCTACTCTGGAGGGTCTGCGGCGGCAGGCTGCAGACCAGGCAGCTGGTAATCAGTCCGGGTCACATCTGATCTACTGGGAGAGTGGTCTCCTATACAGTGAGCCTAAGGTTGCTGAGCCTGGGTCAGCCCGTGTGCTGGTGGTACCCCAGCGCTTCAGGACCTTCCTACTGGGTCTGGCTCATGACGTGCCTTTGGCAGGACATTTGGGGCAGGACAAGACCTTTGACAGGCTTGTCACCCACTTCTTTGGCCCCAAATGCGAAGGCAGTCAGATGCACACTGTAGGTCTTGCCAAACTTGCCAGGCAAGTGGTAAGAGTGGGAGGAAGGTCAAAGCTCCTCTCCAACCTTTTCCTGTTGTTGGTACACCCTTTGAAAGGGTAGGGATGGATATTGTGGGGCCACTGGATCCCAAGACAGCCATGGGCAACAGGTACATCCTGGTCTTGGTGGACCATGCCACCCGGTACCCGGAGGCAATCCCTCTCAGGACAACGACGGCGCCAGTGGTGGGCCGGGCGTTAATGGGGATCTTTTCCCGTGTGGGATTCCCCAGAGAGGTGGTGTCTGATAGGGGGACCAATTTCATATCGAAGTATATGACATCCCTGTGGAAGGAGTGTGGTGTAACCTACAAGTTCACCACTCCTTACCACCCACAAGGAAACGGTCTGGTGGAGAGATTCAACCAGACCTTGAAAGGCATGATCAAGGGTCTAACAGAACCCATGAGGCGTAAGTGGGACGTCCTCTTGCCATGCCTACTCTTTGCATACAGGGAGGTGCCTCAGAAGTCTCTTGGGTACAGCCCCTTTGAGCTCCTGTATGGCCACCCTGTCAGAGGACCTCTGAGTTTGGTGAAGGAAGGCTGGGAGGCGGCTCCCAGGAAAACTCCCCAGGATGTATTTAGCTACATGCTGGCCTTTAGAAACCAAACTGCCCGCTTCAGGAAACTCGCTCAGGCGAACCTAGAAGCAAGCCAGGAAGAAATGAAGAGATGGTATGACCAGAACGCCACTCTGGTCGAATTTCAACCTGGGCAAAAAGTGTGGGTCATGGCCCCAGTGGCACCTTGTGCCTTGCAGGACAAGTGGACTGGGCCATATGAGGTAAAGGAGCGCAAAAGTGACGTCACCTACCTGGTGGATTTGCAGGCTCCAAGGAACCCTTTGAGGGTCCTTCACGTGAACCGCCTCAAGCCCCACTTCGAGAGGTCCGAAGTGAGTATGCTCTTGGCGACAGATGATGGGGTGGAAGAGGAGAGCGAGCCTCTCCTGACCTCCTGTCTACCAAGGAGCATGATGGGTCAGTAGAGGGTGTGATCCTCTCCCCTACTCTGACTCAGGAGCAGCAGGGGGACTGTCGCCAGTTGTTGGGACAGTTCGCCCCGCTGTTCTCTCTGACCCCCGGTGTTACTCACTGGTGTACCCATGACGTGGACACCGGTGACAGCCACCCTGTGAAGCACAAAATTTACAGGTTGACTGACCGGGTCAGAGCCAGCATCAAGGAGGAGGTCTCTAAGATGTTGGCGTTAGGGGTGATTGAGCCCTCCCACAGTCCTTGGGCCAGCCCAGTGGTCTTGGTCCCAAAGGCTGCGGCGCCCGGTGCCACTCCAGAACTCCGGTTTTGTGTGGACTACCGTGGGCTCAATGCCGTCACCAGGACTGACGCGCACCCCATCCCCAGAGCTGATGAGCTCATTGATCGGTTGGGAGCTGCCCGGTTCCTCAGCACGTTTGATTTGACGTCTGGGTACTGGCAGATTGCCTTAACCGATGGGGCCAAGGAGAGATCAGCATTCTCAACCCCAGAAGGTCATTACCAATTCCGGGTGATGCCCTTTGGGTTGAAGAATGCCCCTGCCACCTTTCAGAGGTTGGTCAATCAGGTGTTGGCTGGGCTGGAGGATTTCAGAGCCGCCTACCTGGATGACATTGCTGTGTTCAGTTCCAGCTGGGAAGAACATTTACAGCACCTTGAGAAAGTGTTGAGGGCTCTGCAAGGTGCAGGCCTCACGATCAAGGCCAGTAAGTGCCAGATCGGGCAGGGTTCTGTGGTGTACTTGGGACACCAGGTAGGAAGCGGCCAGGTGGCGCCCCTACAACCCAAGATTGACACCATTCTGGCTTGGGAACCCCCCAATACCCAGACAGAGGTGAGAGCCTTCTTAGGTCTCACCGGCTATTATAGGAGATTTGTTAAGGGCTATGGCACCATCGTTGCCCCCTTAACAGAGCTGACCTCTAAGAGGCAGCCCAGGAAAGTGATCTGGACTGAGTCCTGCCAGAAAGCTTTTGATGCCCTGAAGGCAGCCATCTGCACGGCGTCCGTGCTCAAGGCACCTGACTTCTCCAAAGAATTTGTCGTGCAGACTGACGCTTCAGAGCATGGTGTGGGAGCGGTGCTCTCACAACTGAACGAAGAGGGCCTGGATCAGCCTGTAGTCTTCCTTAGCAGGAGACTACTTCCCAGGGAACAGAGGTGGAGTGCCATAGAAAGGGAAGCTTTTGCTGTGGTCTGGGCACTGAAGAAGTTGAGACCATACCTGTTTGGGACTCACTTCCGGGTTCAGACAGACCACAGGCCCCTCAGATGGTTGATGCAAATGAGGGGTGAGAATCCAAAACTGCTGAGGTGGTCCATCTCCCTACAGGGAATGGACTTTACGGTGGAACACCGTCCTGGTACAGAACACGCCAACGCAGATGGTCTGTCCAGGTTCTTCCGCCTTAGTGAAGAGAACTCCAATGGGGTTGGGTAGTTCTCCCTACTTTCAGCTGGAGGGGACATGTGTTAGACTTGGCAACTTTTGGCGTGTTTCCCTGACTTTTTGCTTTCTGACCTCCCGGTTTTGACTCTGTGTTTGCTGGTGTAATGATTCTGCGCACTTTCCTCACTGCTGTCCAGTGGGAAAGTGCAAGTGCTCCTGTATAAAATGTGTTATGGATTGGTGTTTCCATGATTGGCCTATTTGGTTTATGTGTCAGTCCCTTGTAAAGTGCACTGCGAGTGCCAGGGCCTATAGACCAAATGCTGTTGGTGGGCTGCAGCACTGGATTGTGCCACCCACGCAAACAGCCCGTAAAGTGTAACTCGGGCCTGCCATCGCAGGGCCTGTGCGCAGCCTGGGGCTGCCATAGTCGACTTGGCAAGTGCACACACTTGCAAGTCCCTAAACCTTCCCTTTGCTACATATTAGTCACCCCTAAGGTAGGCCCAAGGTACCCCTGTGGGCAGGGTGCGTTGTACGCGAAAGGTAGGACATGCCCGGGTGTGTGCGGCATGTCCTGATAGTGAATTACAGCCTAGTTCGTTTTTCACTATTGCAAGGCTACCTGTTCCCCCTAGGCCAGAACGGGCAGTTTTGATTATTACAGCTTATAATCCTAACTGACCCCGGGAACATGGTAGAAATTCGAGTTTAGTATGCCTGGACTCAGAATGATAAAATGCAGCTTTTAGTGAAGTTGGTTTTAACATTCTGTGTTTGAAAATACCACTTTTAGAAAGTGGGTATTTTCTTTGTCTAACCATCCAAGCCTGCCTCTGCGAGGTTGTGTATTCCTTGTCTGGAGCGTGAGTGACAGGGGCTGGGGATGCCAGGAGACAGGGTGAGTCAGCACAGGGCTGAATAGCAAGATCTACATGTAGATGGGTGGGAGGGGTCGCACCTGGGCCCTGAATAGGACAGTGGCTTCCCTCCACAATGCTGGCTCCACCTCCTGTGGTGCGTCTGATGTCCCTGGCCTACTCACTGAAAGAAGGGACGGAGACTTGTCAACAAAGTGCTCCAGAACTGGTTTGGACTAGGCAAAGGCCTCTCTGCCTTCAGAGAACAAAGGAATTTGGGATATAAATATTGGGGCCCTGACCCCATGAATTTAGATCTCGCTGGAATCAAGGAACCTGCCAAGACGAAGAGCTGGAAGAGCTGCCAGGAGGAGTACTGCCCCTTTGCTGTGTTGTTGCTTTGTTGGGTTGGCCTGCAGCTGCTGCTTCTGCCTTGGGCAGTGAAAGGACTGAACTTTCTACAAACTTGTGCTGAGTATCTCCAAGGGCCTGGAACCGAGCTGGCCTCCTGTTAAGAAGTCTCAGGGACTACAAAGACTTCACAAGCCTCTGGGTACCGCTTCTGGAACGCTGTTTCAGTTGCCACAGAGGAAGGGAACCGCAACCGACTCCGTCAACCGAATCCATCCCTGGCCGGTGACCTGTTTGCACCGCAGACCGCATCGCCCCGCTTCGCATCGCAACCCTGGTCTCACCGTGGCGACGTCCGACGCCGCCAACATCGAGCCGCTGCTTGCACCGTGACCTGTGGGCACCGCAGTTCGCATCGCATCGCTTCACTGAACCAACCGGACCCGACCGACGCGGTCGCTGCAACTGGCTCAAGAGTCGAGACCGCACCGCATTTGGGGCACCGCTCGCACGTCTGCGACGCACCGCTCCGACTCGCACCGCTGTCCGACGCCAGCTCCCGCACTCCGGCTTGCTCGCCTGCATCGCAACCTGTCAGCACCGCATCGAGCATCGTCTCACCCTGCATCGCACGCCTTGGACTCACCGACTCCGTCTGCACGACGCTCATCGAGCCGCTGCCTGCACCGCATCGAGGGACACCGCACCTTGCATCGCTCCGTCTTGCACCGCAACCGCGACGAACGCCGACCGGCTCGTACACTCCGTACCAGCCACAACGAGAAAGGTACTGTAACCGAGTCTGTTCATGACTCTGCTGGCCCGTATCGACGCGGTCGGCTGGAACTGTTAGACTCTGGGGTTTTCAGCATCACGGTAGGCTCGGACGGAGCTACCGACTCGTACGACCTTTGCTTTTGTGCTATTCCTGCAAAGAAGAAGTTACCGTATCAAGCATTCGTTTTTAAAGTATAGTATTGTGGATTTTTGTCGTAATTGGTCTTGTCTCGAGTATATAAAATAGTGGTTATTTTTCTAAACTGGTGTGGTGTCCGTTTGTAGTGCTTACACTGTATTACTGTTGGTTATGTGCAAATGCTTTACACACTGCCTCTGAATTAAGCCTGACTGCTCGTGCCAAGCTACCACGAGGGTGAGCAGCGGTTACTTCACGAGTGTAACAACCCTTACCCTGACTAGGAAGAAGGGTCCCTACTTGGACAAAGGTGCAAGCCCTTGCCAACTAGAGATCCCATTTCTAACAGGGCTCCATTTGGGATCTTGCCAATGGGTCCTTCTCTTGTGCATCTGACCCTAATCTTACTTCACCTAGGTATTGTGCTGGGCTGTTCCTCAACAACTCTGCAGCAAGCCCAGCTGATTGTCCTTGGTTCATTACCTGCCACCAGTTTGATTCCACACTGGTTTCGAATTATGAGCCGAAGCCAGCTTCAGCTCGAGGGGCCACCAGCAAGCTTCTACCTCGCCTCCTGCGGCTGCCGCCAAATGCTTTATAAACACCATCCCCTTGGTGATTTTGGGCACGGCTGCATAATCAGATTTTGTCTGCCCTTCTGGCATGGGGTTACTTTATGCTGTTGGGTCCTTCGGGTTGTTAAAGTTTCGCTCTGCCTTTTGTGTCCTCCCTCCACGTTCCTCCAGTTGTTGATATCCTGTTCAGGAAAGTACAGTCTCTGCTTGCCAATGAGGTGGTATTCGAGGTGAAGAGGGGCATAGATTGCTACTTCTATTACTCCCTGGCTCACAAGAAGGATCAGGGGTTGAGGATTAATCTTGGACCACAGATGTCAGAACTTCATCCTTAGAAAGGACATTGAAAATGCTGATTCTAGCCCTGTTGTCTTTGATCCTGGAGGCTGGACACAGTCCTTAGACTTGCAGAATGCATAATGTTATGCGTGGATGCTGTAGTCTCACAGGTGTTACCCAGTTCATGGTCCCAATGCAGCATTGTAAATTCACCGTCCTACACTATGGCCTTACCTCAGCTGGAACTGCAGCATTATATCAGTCTTTTGAAACTGTTTGCCATCCAGCTGGCCCTCGGAGCCCTTCTGCCTTCCATCACCGACAGTCCTGTCCAGGTCCTGGTGGACCATACAACTGCCATGTGGTACAGCAACAAGGATAGTGTGAGGTCTTGTGGAGGCTGTGTGGCTTAGGCTAGTTCTTCATGGGATTTCTCTGATGGTCAATCACCTGGTTGACTTTCTCAGCAGCAGGGCAGACACAGTCAACAGGCATCATCATGCCAAACATGAGTTGCATCTTGAGTTGGCAGAAAGCTTCTTTACACTGTGGTGTGTGCCCATGGTACATATGTTCTCTTTCTCCATGAATAATAAATGTCCTTTCGCGCCTTAGAGGGTCCGCTTCGATGTTCCCAAGGAGGTGCATTCTGTCTTCAGTGGGACTCGGCCTCGTTTATGCATTTCCGTTGCTGCTGCTCATCCCACAGGTTCTGAGGAAGGCCCTGATGTATTGAGCACAGCTTATTCTGATCGCGCCAATGGGGCTTGGAGAATATGGTACTCCAACCTTCCTAACCTTTGCTTGACCAACCCTCCTTATTCAAATCACCTGTTGTGATGCGTCAGGAAGACGGCAGCCAACCTACTTAAATGCTCACCTGAACTCAAAAAGTGGCCCCGATTTGTCCTGTGTACTCACTGAAAATGCTGGCATCCACGGCCATTGAGAAGGTTTGGAATGGCAACTACCAGCAATGATCAGATGTAACCCTCTAGGCCTTTTTCTTCGGTCTTGCGCTGATCGCTACAACGCGAATGCGACTACTGATACCGTGCACTTCAATTGTCTGATTTCTGAGAAGTCTAGCGATTCTCGAGCGCACTCACTCAGAAGAGATATTCCAAATTTTTGAGCTTCGGGTGTGCACACCAGGGACATTACCCGTTTTCGGGATTAGTGTCCCAGTCAGTCTGAACAGTTTTTTTCTCAGGAGAGTGAGCACCGAGTAATGTTCCAGTTTAATACAGCAGTACAGCCTGAGGAGCAGTTTGAGAATACTGCACCAACAAATGGAGGACAGTAAGAATTAGTAAGCAGAAAACATTCATAAAATCTCTATCACTGTAAGGAAGAAGCTTAGAACTGTTGTTTCTTCTAGAGACTTATGTTATGGTTCTTTCAATTGTAATAGTCAGTTATCCTGCAAACGAGGACTAGTCTTGGAGTTTAAAAAAAAGACTATTTATATTCATGCATAGAATTTTTCATTTAAGGAATAACAAGTTTGAAGAAAATATTTATTCAATACCAGAGAGGAGCTAGCCAAAAGAGGGTTTCGGGTTAGAAGTATAACTGATTGAATGACTTAATTAATGATTGGACTGTTGAAAGAATTTAGACAGTAGTGAAGCTTGTTGTTTTTAATGTTTTTATTTAGGTGCAGTAGAAAACCTATCTATAAGAAGTTTTAGGAAAATATTCTTTGAAGAGTATTACGAGAGAAAATAACGAAGGGCACCTGATTCTGGTGGCGGTCTCTCTTTTTCGCTCCCATTCCCTTTTCCCCTTTACTGGCTAGACAACAGTAGGAGGGAATTGGGCTAATGCATTTGCTCCCGTGTCATCTGTGGCACAGGTTAGTTTGTTTGAAATGATGGTTTTTTTTTTTTAAGCTTTTACATATGTTTCTGCCTGCGCTTTTTATTAAGCCAAAGTGAGACCTTAATTTGGTTCTTACTTTTTTGATATGCACACTTTATGAGTGAATGCTGACTTGTTCCTTGATTTTATTGACACTAAAGTCTTACTTATGGTGATTTCTTTGGTGCTCCGCATCAGTGAGAAGCAGGTGCTTTCTGTGCAGCCACAATATACCACTTTATTAGTTGGTGCTTATTCCAAAGATGTTGCCCTTCCTTTTGGCACAATCCATCATGCACCCGTTTTTCTCGTCACCACATCTCTCTAAGGAGGAGGAAAGGCTACATCGGCTGGATCCTAAATGTGCCCTCTAGTTTCTAAGTTAAGTTGAGGAGCATCTGATGTGTTGGGAAGGATATCTTGCCTCCTGACCTTTACCTTGGCCGAGGTGTCACGCTAATCTAAGCATGTGCGCAGATCCCTGACTATGTGAGGTCTTGGACTTGTCCTGTGACCTGGAGGGGCACACCTGGCAAACCATCATTGCTGATGGTGGACTTGTGTTTCTATCTTGGGTGTAGCACGTAGAGTGTGGTGAGTAACAGCATACCATGGTTAAGTGAAATTAATAATGTGACCAGACTTAATTTATCTGTCACTAGGGTTGAGACCTACTGGCCCACCTGTGTTAAATTCAGCTTTTATTGGTATGCCCAAACTCTTGTGCCAATATGCTGTCTGTGTGTCAAGCATGTGTAGTAAGTGTAACATATGAATGCTGTGGGTGAGCTAGTGTAAAAGAGACCAGTAAAATCAGTCTTGGATACACCTGGCCTGGCCTAGTACAAGATGGAGGGTGTGGGCTGTGCTCCCAGATAGTGGAAGTTTAGTACTTGCATTGCTTTAGCTGAAGGGAGGAGACCCGGACACTGACTAAAGACGATGAAGACAGAGCTACCTTTAAAAATTGTGAGAGACCTTCTGGTTAGCTGCCTATTAGCCTTAAATGCTCTGCCATTTGGTGGATGATATGGGTGAAGGCTAGGACTGCAGACTCTGTTTTGAAAGGTGAGGACGTTTCTAGGTGAGGCCTGACCTTTTTTCTGTCCCTGATAAACAAGTCAGTCGGACTGATAGGAGCCAAGTGCAGAAATCTCACACCTCTTTGTGCCTCTGCTGTTAGTGCTCCAGGATGGAGACAGTCCCCCCCCCAGTGCTATCTCCTGTGAGAAGCATCACTTTATGTAAAAGATGTGTCTAGAGAACATCCTGTGGAGGACAGTTCAAAGGAGAACCACCCAAAAATGGTCATACAATTTGAGAAAGTGGATCCACATCCCCCTTCTAGAAGTTGTGTATAAATGTGAGACCTATACCACACCACTTTGTTGCAGTTCCAGGTCTTTTCTGACCAAGGACAGGAGTGCTAAAAGGAGTGCTATGCAACCTGCACTTGTGTCTACCTGGCAGCCAGTCTCCCAGAGATGAGGGGAAATAACCTGAAGTTTGAACTTTCTACTGGAGAAGCTGTGGATCTGTCCTGAAGCACCTACAAGCAGTCTGCCTGCTCAGAGAGCGAAGGAATCTACCTGGTGCTGCAGAAGGCGAGGCTGTCCAGGAGGAGCAAAGACTTTTGGTCCAAAGTGGGCTTGAGCTTAGTGATTACAATCGGCCTGGACGAGGGCTTCAATTGCATTATTGTCATAAGCCAAGCCGGGCTTGCTCCTACCATTGGTCCAGTCAGGACTGCAACTTCCAAGACTGCTGTCACCCGACCCTTGGGCTGTCCGTGCTTCAGGCCAGGCGGGTCCACATCACCGCACCCGACAAAGGATCAGCACAACTGGGCCGTCACCTGTCCAGGCCCAGGAGATGCAACATCTCTGATCAAGTCTGAGCAGGCATGCTACTAGACTAGGCCAGCACCACGCTCCAACACTTCAGCGGGCTTGCCATCTCATCGCTCACTGCTGTGACTGCTGAAGGCCTCGATTAGAGCTGCAACTGTGTGATTGCTAGTGTACCTGTGAGGGCTGTAACTTAGTAATTCCCTGTGGCCTGGACTAGGGCTGCAACCGCATGACTCCCACAGGCCAAGTTGAGGGCTGCAACTGCACGATTGTCATAAACACAGCCAGGGTTTCTCCTACCAGCGGTCCAGTAATGACTGCAACCTCCAGGACTGCTACTGCTCAGCCCTTGGGCTGTACGTGTTTCGGCCCAGGCAGGTCCATCAACACACCATACAAAATTGGCTGGGCTCGCAGTCACAGAATTAGGAAAAATCGACTTTGCATAGGAAATTAGAGAGGGTATTTTAAGCTTTGTGAGCGTGTAACCAGCCATCCAGCAATCCAAAGCCTGTTGCTGCAACTTCTCTGACCAAGTCTGGGTGTGTGCTGCTAGACTGGGCTTGCACCAGGCTATAACATTTCAGCAGACTTGCTGGATCACGGCGACCTCTGCTAGGAATGCATGAGTGCTGCCCCAGGTACAGTGCAGTGAAAGAGCGCTCGAAAAGTGCCAACCCATTCCCAGGAGGTTTAAGGCCAAATGCAAACTGAGCACATTTGTTTGTGAGCACATATACACTGCACCTAAGCCTAATTCATGCCAATTCTGATTACACAAAGGGGAAGGAACCCAGAGATAGTGGGGACCACCTAGGAAGGAGCAGTAGAGTTAACGCGGTGGAGTGCCTTCAAGGGATCCCACTTAGTAACGCAGGCTGGTGTGATAATTGAATTGTGTAGAATTACGGCAGGTACTTACTTTCTTGTTAAGATAGCACTGGGCTGGACAGTAAGGTTATTGTGTCTGTTGGTTGATTGTTGAGTGCTGAGCTTTAACACCCACACACTGCCTCCCTGAGAAGCTGTTGACTGCTCGCCCTCACTATCCGAAGAGTCACGGGTAGAAGTGGCTCTAAACCAAGTCTTTTCTGAACTTGTCAGTGCAAAGTAAGCGAATGTGGATTTTGTTATCAAGTTAAGCAATGCCTTGGACAGGAGAGAGAGTGCCTTGAGGGCATTTGGGCTCATCCCACTAGAGCAAAAGCCACCTCTATGGTCTTGGCAAGGAGGGTTTCGGTGTTGGACATCTGCCAGGATGCTAAATAGGCATCCGTCCACACCATCACCAAGGATGATTGCATCAGTTTTCAGGTCCACAGAATGGGCTTTTTTGTCCCCTCGGTTCTTCAGATCTTCCTGGTGTAAAAAACACGCCTGAGGCCCACTGCCATTATATAGGTACTGCTGTAATATGAGTTCAAAAGGTGAGGAATATGTAGTCAGAAGTACCCATCAGAAGAAAAAGTTCCTTACTACTGTACCCAACCACAGATTCCTCACTGCCCGCCCACCTCCACGTTCTGTGGAGTGGCCTTCCTGTGATTAAGAAGGGCTCAAGTTAAATGTTGCGCTCTGGTTATTTCCTCAATTGTCAGTCACTCCATGTCTGAAGGCACAGAATGTGTAAATGAAATAACTTATCACCACACACGTGTGGCGCCTACATGTGACTGTTTCTCCACATCAGAAGGCAGCAAAGAGGTTCACTGCTTAACCTGACGGTGTGTGAGAGCTCTATGGACGTTTGTGAATCAAGTCTGGTGCTGTGGAGAATTCAGAATGTGAGGAATCTGCAGTTAGGTAGAGTATTCACCAGAAAGAGCTTTATCAAAGGTACGTAACTTGTTCTTTCGAATCATTTGGAGGCTTGGAACAAAATTATTCCAGATATGTGGATATTGAATATCTTTTGCTACAACCACACATTGGACTTTATCAAATCTAAAAATCCGCTGGCAAAACAATCACAGAAGCACGCAATGCAGAGAATTTTGTTTTTGCTTATTAAATGAGAAATAGAGGTTGGTGCTTATGGACCAGAGGAACAAATGCCTATCCTAAACTCTCCAGCTGAACAAGATACCTTTTGAAACCAATCTTATGTATGATAATCCTGTATACCCAATCTTTCTTTAGAAGTATACCTGGATTTCACTGACCTCCAGGTCACATTCTTCTTTGTGCCCTCTAATTCAAAGCATCTAAGATACGCAAGATTTGTATAGTCAGTCTATAATATTTATTCTGAGTGCTCTTGTTTGAGCTAGAATTTGCAGCCATGATCTTCACCGAGTACATGGTTACATTTGCAACGTACCTCAGATCTTACAAAATTTTTATGACTGACATCTGAAAACAGAATCCAGAAAAGCATGCGCTACCATGTTCTGACTTAAAACATTTGACACGAATTGGGCAAGCCACTGAATTAGGAAAATCGACTTTGCAGAGGAATTTAGAGATATTTGAATCATTTGGGTGCTTAACCACCCAACCAGCAATCCAAAGCTAACTCTTCCAAAACAAGGAAGCACAAAAGAATTGCCCAAGTTAGAACTTTCAAGAAAAAAACACAATGGCTAGATAGTTCTTTATAGACTCAATGTCCACATGCATTCCTCTCATCCTACGCTGGTGTCTGCTCAAGAGCATCGAAACAAACAATGGAAGCGAGTAGACACTGATTTGGATGATAGTCACACAGATTCCTGCTTTAAAAAAAAGCTTTATCTTGTAGGAGGATGCCTGAAATCTCCTCGCAGTATTCTCGTTCAATGATCCTCTCGATCAGATCATTTTTACTAAAGATGCCTCATAAGATGGTTGCAGCACACACTTACAAGAGCGGTTTCCTCCACTACTGGTCCACCAAAGAAAAAAGAACTTAATATTGTTTATCGGAAATTGAGCCATTCCATTGGACCGCCAGACATACCTTCAGTGTTTTAAAGCTGCACCAGGAAAAATCAAGACAGACAGCATTCCTTTGATGCTTTAATTCCATTAACAAGAACATCATGGCGTATCACAGATTAACATCGAAAGCACAGCTCTTCTAGCACTGGTCCATCAGCAATTTCATTTCAGTAATGACAAGCGTCAACACATTTAGTAGAACCAGACTTCTGCCTCAAATGGAAGGTGGATAACCAACTGAAGGCTGGTTCTTTTTGATAACAGCTTTCCTCTGTTTTCCTTACTTCTCAAATGCCCTGCCAAGATTAAGGCATGCTGATGGTCAAGTCTTTGGTTAGCCAAGATAGAACTGGTGCACAGACCTACATCTTCTCTACATACAAGTCCCATTTGGACTTCAGTCACACGTGTCACTGTTAATGATGGAGAGAGGGAAAGTTGTGATGACAACTCTCTTCATTTGACAGCTTTGCTTCTGAGCACAGAGGTCAGCTTGGAGCAGGCTAGTTAATGCAGGGCTTTCTGCTGTAGTTCCCTTGTGGACCTCATAAGACCAGCAACTTGGAGAAGCTTCTATAGCTTCATAAGGTATTACTGCCCTGACGTGCAGACAAGAGGGGAATCTAGAGAAAGACTGCCAGTGCTTCGGAACCTGTTCAGTTAAGGTGCACCTCATCCAAACTCACTGGTCTGATTCAAGCATGTGAATCTATGAACGATCCAATGCTGAAGAAGTTATTAACTTGTAAAAACAATTGTTCTTTATAGGTACCTTTAACAGATTGCCCACACAATCCTACCTCCTTTCTTATAACATTCTTCTTTATGCTCGCTGCACATTAATGCTTTGAAATGTGACCTGCAAAAGACACATAAATGATGGATGGAATATGGAATAAATCAAGCATTCACCCTCCAGTCAAGGGATCTGGGTTTAATCCATCGTTCTTTTGCTCACCATGCCACCCCAGTTTAGACCCAGCCATAAGCAAATAAGTCTAGACCCTGCTCCTCATGGGAACAGTCCAGCCCGACTTGCCAAGCCAGGTCCTCCCTGGACCAGATAAAAGCATCCTAGGACCGGTTTCGGGGTATCACCCCCTCATCAGCCAGGCTAGCGTGAATCCAGTGAGACAGTGAGCCCGGGACCATTTGGCCTTCTGTCACACACGTCACTGTTAATGATGGAGAGAGGGAAAGTTGTGATGGCAACTCTCTTCATTTGACAGCTAAGCTTCTTAGCACAGGGATGTCAGCCTGGAGCAGGCTAGTTAATGCAGCGCTTTCTGCTGTAGTTCCCTTGTGGACTTCATAAGACAAGCAACATGGAGAAGCTTCTATAACTTCAGAGTGTACTACTGCCCTAACGTGCAGAAAAGAGGGGAATCTAGAGAAAGGCTGCCAGTGCTTCGGAACCTGTTCAGTTAAGGTGCACCTGTGCCAACCTCACTGGTCTGATTCAAACATGTGAATCTATGAACGATCCAATGCTGAAGAAGTTATTGACTTGTAAAAATAATTGTTCTTTATAGGCACCTTTAACAGATTACACACACAATCCTACCTACCTCTAGGGAGAATGTATTTGAGTGCCTGTACACCTTGTTGGCTGGCAATTCCACATTAATGTAAAGGTGAATATGATACAAGCATTTTAAATTGGCGACAGTGCCAATTTAATATGTTCATACTATGTTATGCTACAGAGCACTCTACAAGAGATAGATTCATGCCTTTGAATCCTTGAAAAAATGCAGTAAAAATGTAGGTAATTTTATATTTCCTCGAAACCTTTTGTTAAATGAAGATTGTGCCCTATTAATGTAAATTTCCTTCTTTCTTTTGCTTCTTTACGCCTTTCCTCTGTTCTCTCCCGACCTACCATTACCAATTTCTTCAGTTATTGTGACAATTTATTTCTTGCCCAAATTCCCTTGCTCTTTTCGCATGTCATGTTTTCACAGTCCCTTTCTTTTTTCACTTTTTCACTGTAAAACGGCATGCACTTGTATTTATTGCCACAATGCTTTCTTTTACAGGTATTAATACTTTGATCAATATTATGGCACGACTGGGACAAGATGATCCATCCCCTTCCAAGTAAATGATTTAATTTTTCTTCCTCTCATGCCTTTGCTTGTTTATGAAGCTCTTAAGTTGCTCATTTTCTTTTTAATCTCAATAATTTGAAACAAATTCAATTATTGACAGGTTCACAGCATGCAGGAGCTTAAATATATCTTAAAAATGAGAGCTAAAGACCATTTTGTCATTCACCCCCAGGATCATCAATCCCTGGCAATACCTAATTTCTTGAGTTTGAGATAAACGTTTATTGCTTACACAGAAAACATCATAAAAATAATAAATATACTCAACACTCCGTGGTCCTTTCATCAACTCTTGCAACAGTCACCCAAAGACACTCCTCCCCACTAAATATCAATGACCTTGTCCTCACCATACAAGCAGAACATGGCATGAAAGTACTTATTCCCTTCTTGAAGAGAAGTAAACAACACTTGAGACAACCTCTGACGCATACAACCAGTTGCAATAAAAGCCTAAGCAGCGCCTCCTCTCCACTTAAGGAATTGCACGTCCATCAAAGAAACCATGCATAAGCGAATCATCCAATTTTCCAGGTAATCTAAGGCTCCTGTCACTGTCCTTCAGCATATCCAACACTGTTTAACTCAACAAAAATGGTCTTGTGTCCTAACTCTCCTAGTCATTTCATAATCTCGCCAGTTGAACTGATCAACTGCATCATCACACACATTCTCTTCACCTTTCCTTGTTGGAGAAACAGATAACCAATCTTCCAGTACTAACTGCTGTGAGCCATCTGTCACTCAGCTGTTCTATCATTGTCTTCTGCTCCAACTAATCCCCACAAACACCTCGACACATCTCAATTTCCAGCAGTTCCATCCCTTTGTCCATTTACAGTTTTTTATATCCCACAGGTTGGCATAACTGTATGTCCCAATACTTCTATTCATAGACCCCAAGTTTAAATCCTATAACTCCTTACTCCAGTTTAACATTCTAAAGCTCCCGCCTTTTCAGCTTCCTTATTGCTGTACTCTCACCAACCGTCTTCTGCACCTTCATTAACCCCTATTGGTATACATCCAACACTACCCCCTTGTTAACAATTCAACTTTGCCGAGTAAATTATCAGGGGGCAGCTGCTGTCTTTAAGACTCTCATATTAACATACAGCCTCACCAACAATTTGTGAATTGATTCCTGTCCACCAATAAATTTGTCATACTAACAATCCATGCCACTATGTCTGATTGGCACATTCTGTAAGAAGTTGTCTTACCCCTTTATGTGAAACGAGTGTATCCTATCTCACTAGCATTACTCCCTTTACACACTGCCCATTTCCTACATCAAAATCACTTCTCCTGCCTAATTCTGCATTGCAGCTCATCCTTGCTTGCACCCTTTTTCAGCACCTTTTTTGTGACTCTGAGCACCATCTTGCACATCTAACACTGATACCATAATACCCTATCGAGCCCTTGCGTCACTTAGCTGCTAATCATGGCAAGCAATCAGCCGTGACATTAGGTTTTCCCAGCAGTTAATTCACACACTGAGTACAACTTGTACTGTTGCCATTTTAAACTCTGGTGTGCAATTCTGAGTTGCATATTACTGATTCCTGGGTGACACAGCATTCAGTCGGATTGTGATCTGTTTTTTAAAGTCAACATCTTCGGGAACAACACATACTCATGGAACGACTACTGGTGGCCTTCCAAGCTAGGCTCCTCACCCACACCGACAGACCACGCTTGTAACCTTGGCATCATCCTGGACACCAACCTCCCCATGCACCAGATCAACGCAGTTTCTTCCATCTGCTTCCTCACTCTTCACATGCTTTGCAAGATCTTCAGATGGCTCCCCGTCAGGCCAGATGATCTGTCACTCAAGCCCTTGTCACCAGCCGGCTGGACTACGACAACACATTCTACGCAGGGATCAGCTTGCATCTCCTGTAGAGACTTCAGACTTTACAGAATTCAGGGGCCAAACTCATCCTAGACTTCCCCTAGCGAACCCACGTCACCCCCCACCTCTGAAAGCTCCACTGGCTCTCCATTTGGAAGAGATGTCACTTCAAGATGCTGATCCACGTGTACAAAGCCCTACACAACCAAGGACCAGCATACATCAACTACCGCCTGAACTTCCACCAACCTGGCAGACACCTTAGCTTCGTCTTCCTCTCCCTCGCCCCCACCCCTCACATCGGCTGAAGGAGAAGCAGAGGGCGCTCCTTCTCCTACCTCGCAGCCAAGTCCTGGAACAGCCTATCCCTTCACCTTCGGACCTCATCCTCTGTTGGATTTCATGAAAGGTCTCAAGACTTGGCTGTTCAACTGAGCCCTACCTCTGCAGCAGGACTCAGTGCCTGGATACCCATACGAGTGCGCTTTACAAGTCTGGTTTGATTGATTGATTGAACACATTAGACAATGCCTGAAATGCGGTGCATTGCATATTGGCAAAAGTAGCTCTTTTTCTTTTATCGTGCTCCTTATTTATGTTTGGGCTTAATTATCCTGAACTCTTGATGAAACCCTGCACCCAAACCATAACATTTTCAATAGACAGCTGTAACACTTTGTTTCTTTATATTGAAGGGCCTCAAATAGAAGCCTTTAATATGCCTTCTACTGTTCTTCTCCATACTGGAACACTAATCCAGTCTTTAAAAACCACCAAAGTGCTTCCATTCAATCGGAATTGCATGCACATTTTATAACATTCTTATGCAACCCAAAAATGATGCTATTTATTTTTTGTCCTTTGGATGCTAAGCAACCCCAGTGGCTTGAACCAGAGAACACTTTCATTTAATTCCAGCCTCCAAAACATTATATCACAAAAAGTTAAATATTTCTTTAAGTGCCAGCACTTTACTTGTCACCTAATCACACAGTTCTTCCAACATTTCAGCTTGCATTATCTCATCATGAGTAAAAATGTAATCTCGTCCAATAAGTAACATACAGAGCCTTCCAGATCCCGGGACAAGAGGTACATAACTCATTTAGAAAATGAAGAGGCCAAATCATAAGGCATTGTTATCAACTGAAAACTGATGCTCTAACCTTGTGCACCGCATCCAAATGAAACCATGTTTTTTCCATCTTTGACCACCCCCACCATTGACAGCATACAGAGTAATATGAGGACCAGTGGTAAAAGCTGGGAAAGAGGAATGGGAGAAGAGAGAAAACAGATAAGGGACTCCACCACTCTGCCTCATCACATCATTAGTCAAGCTGGTCTGCAGGATGTAGTGGATCTGTACAAGACATAGAGATATCTTTAGTAACTTGTCATTAAGGGTTCTAAGCGTTCCTATAACTGTGAATGGATATACATTAGTAATACATCTGTGTAGCCAACTATCTGTATTCTGACGTGAAGCTGGTAATTCCTGAAAACTAAACATACAAGGAATTAGTATCTCACAAAAATGTGTATATTAGCACTTCGCCTTATGTTTTGAATATCTACCCTAAGCTTCGCCATCTATAAGCTCTCTTGTGGAAGATGATAGCCTCAGCTTGACTTGTGTTGAACTGCAAAATAACCAACAAAGTTAACATCCAGTTGCTCCCCCTACTTTAGCTGTTTAAACTTTAATGTATTGTGCATGACATTCATATATACATATTCAGCATAGTTCAATGTAAGGAACCCTCCGGCTCCGTAATACATCAACCCCAGTATTAAGAGTTCGGATAAATGTTCAAGCAAATAGTTCAAAGTTTACTTCCATCAACAAAACAACTTTTCAGAGTATTTCTCTTTACTCCCATTGTCCATCCAAACACATTAGGCAGCAGTAGATCTTGGAAAGAAAAACCCAAGCTCCATGTAGCAAGGTCCTGGCTGCAGGAACATTGCATCACGACTGTCTAGCAAAGGACACCGTCAACCACAAACAAAGTTATCCCTGATAATCGAACATGGCCGCCATTTCTCCAGAATATGCAAGAGTTGATGGGAATCCTAGTTCATTGGCAGCATGCTATCATGCAGCGCATTCTGTGTCTGCTGTCTCAGCCCAGGCAGGTGGTGATGATCTCCAGTTTTTCTGTCGCTGAAAGGAACTTAGCGGGTTTGAAGTACTGCATCCTCACGCTACACTACACTTAACTGTGAGCAGTATCTCCATCCCCTCTTCCTAATATATAATGCGATACCAAAGGGGATGATGGACGGAGCGCTTGAGCTAATCAAACACTCACCCCCAGTCAACTGATCTGGGTTTAATCCATCATCATTCTTTAGCTCACTCCACCACCCCAGTTCAGACATGGCCATATGCAAATCAGTCTGACCCTGTGCCTCATGGGAACAGTCCAGCCCGAACTGCCAAGCCATGTCTTCCCTGGACCGGAAACAAACATCCTGGGACCGGATTCTGGCTAATCAGCCGTCATCAGCTAGGCTAGCTTGAATCCAGTGGCAAAGTGAGCAAGGGACCCACGTCTGGGCATACCCTGCCAACTTAGGGCGAACAAAGCGATACCCTTGCTCACTTTGCCACTGGATTCAAGCTAGCCTGGCTGATGACGGCTGAATGGCCAGAAACCGGTCCCAGGATGCTTGTTTCCGGTCCAGGGAAGACATGGCTTGGCAGTTCGGGCTGGACTGTTCCCATGAGGCACAGGGTCAGACTGATTTGCATATGGCCATGTCTGAACTGGGGTGGTGGAGTGAGCTAAAGAATGATGATGGATTAAACCCAGATCAGTTGACTGGGGGTGAGTGTTTGATTAGCTCAAGCGCTCCGTCCAGCATCCCCTTTGGTATCGCTTGTTCGCCCTAAGTTGGCAGGGTATGCCCAGACGTGGGTCCCTTGCTCACTTTGCCACTGGATTCAAGCTTAGCCTGGCTGATGACGGCTGAATGGCCAGAAACCGGTCCCAGGATGCTTGTTTCCGGTCCAGGGAAGACATGGCTTGGCAGTTCGCGCTGGACTGTTCCCATGAGGCACAGGGTCAGACTGATTTGCATATGGCCATGTCTGAACTGGGGTGGTGGAGTGAGCTAAAGAATGATGATGGATTAAACCCAGATCAGTTGACTGGGGGTGAGTGTTTGATTAGCTCAAGCGCTCCGTCCATCATCCCCTTTGGTATCGCTTTGTTCGCCCTAAGTTGGCAGGGTATGCCCAGACGTGGGTCCCTTGCTCACTTTGCCACTGGATTCAAGCTAGCCTGGCTGATGACGGCTGAATGGCCAGAAACCGGTCCCAGGATGCTTGTTTCCGGTCCAGGGAAGACATGGCTTGGCAGTTCGGGCTGGACTGTTCCCATGAGGCACAGGGTCAGACTGATTTGCATATGGCCATGTCTGAACTGGGGTGGTGGAGTGAGCTAAAGAATGATGATGGATTAAACCCAGATCAGTTGACTGGGGTGAGTGTTTGATTAGCTCAAGCGCTCCGTCCATCATCCCCTTTGGTATCGCTTTCCTAATATATAATATCACAAATGCTGTGAGGTACCTTCGCTTGTAATGCATCTAGATTTAATGGTACGCAGAGTGCAAAGCACCCCTTAGCATGCTGACCAAGGCATTTTTGTTGGGGCGGGGTTGAGAGTTTACAAGAATGTTAGTGTTTAAACCCTTAAGTCAGTGCACATGTGTAAACTTCCTCCCTTCCTGGTTAAAACCAATGGTGTACCCCATTTCACTGGGATTCTTTCCTCTATTACTCCTTCTTCAGACTACTCCATCTGTTAAGTTTTATTTTTATGTCAAAATCTTTCTGGAGGGTTGACTTGGTGCTAATGATCTATTGGAATCACACTTCCACTACCCTATCTGGATGTCCCAGAAATGTCTGTGATTTGTTACATTATGAGTTCATTTTCATTCAATGTCCAACCTTGCTAGACTTCTGGTCTTCTCTCAGGTGATGACCTCAGTATCAGCTACCCCCATTGGTCCTGGATTCCACATCTAGCATGGTAACTATGGTACGTCTGAGGCTTATGGAGTTCCATTTGATTCTAAAGCTCGCGTTCAGGTGTGGCTGTTAAACCAGTGTTCAGAAATAGTGTCTAATCCCTCAGCACAGTTTGTTAATCAGAGCCTTCTGAATGCACAGCTAAAAGAAGTCTTTCCACTGACAGTTTATTTTTCACTTTTAAACCTCTGTGTGGTGATGGCAGAGAGCCTCAAATATGATTATCCCTGGTTTTCAGATCGTCCCTGTGGTATATCTGAGAGCTTGCAAGACCCAGCTGTATCCATCTTCATATTCAACCAAGTGTGCATGAGCAATCAGCCCATATCCTAGGCTGTAGAGCTAGCTTAATCAACCATTTGTGGTGGTCCGAGTCTGACCTACTCTTTTATTTTGCATTTAATGCATTTAATTTTAACTCCTGGTCACATATATTATCTTAATGTTGTATAATTCAGCCTATTGATTCCAGCCCTGAAAGATTTCCCCCTTTCTCTAGTGGCAATCAAACACCAGAAAACTGCAAAGTTTTATTCCAACAATCAAGTCAAGAATCATTCACATCAAATGTGTTCCCTGGTACTGGTGTGTGGATGGGGGCATGCTATCACCTAGCCTTTTAGTAGTTTGTCTTGGGTCCTCAAGCACCAAGGTGCATTGCCTCAGCCACCATTGGTATGTTCCTTGCAAACAAATGTGAATCCTCTCTCCTGTCTGGCATGTGAAGCAATTTAGAAATAACACTTGAAAATTCAAATGGAAACAAACATGTCAGTTTGCCTCTTGGATAGCAGTGACTGCCATTCTTTCAGTAACTCTTTTCTTTTAATCTGAGGTAATTGTAGCAAAAATCACAACGTCTTCTATATGTTCCATACATTTGGAGTTCCTTCTACGTGAAATAATTCTCACTGATTTTCTCTCCCTCATCTCGCTCTGACTCTTTCACTTTCTCCTTCCTTACCGGCTTACCCAGTCCTAGTCAGGGAGGTATTACCTTTTTCAGAATATTTACCTCTTAACCCTTGCATACAATAGATGATGTTCCTGACAATTTTCCAGAGGAGCTATGGGCATTTGGGGTTAACAAAGGTTTTGCGAAACACTCTGCCAGGAGGCAGTATAAAAAGACGTAGTTCAGGTTGTCTTTCAGGTTTGTCTAGAGAAGTGACTCCAAAATGTTAAAAATTCCCATGAAGATTTTTTTCTTGACAAAGCATAATTGTGAGACACCACTTCAGTGGGCTCCTGCATTTGTTTCTTTCACTTAATTAGCCTCATTCAGAGGGAGAGATCAATTTTGACCTTTCCGTTTTGGTTTGTATGTCAGATGAACTTAGGCCTTTGGTGTACTTAAACCGGTGACGTGGAAGATTGTTTTTATTGTGATCATTACCTTTTCCCAAATGAATAAGCAGATGTAGACTCTAAACTATTTCCAGCCTTTCCTGATTTTCTTAGACTGTGGTTGATTGACTGAGACACATTTTGCCTAAGATCTTCACAGATTTTCTTATCAACTTAGGAGATCTTATTTGCTTCCTTCTTGCCTAATCACATCGCTGATGCTAGGAGAGCATTACAAGAGATTGGTATCTGCAGGTCTGTCCAATTTTACGTGGCCATTCACCAGTTGGCAGACAGGCTGCTTCTTATCTTGGGTGAGACCCTTCTCCAGAGAAGCAACCTTCCAAAACTTAAACTGCTCACTGGGCGGTGTTTTGCAACAAAGAGAGCTAAATCAAGGCGAGTTTCCCAGAGAATATCCATAGTCGGACTGTTTGGACTAAGGCATCTTCTGAAGATTTTCAACTCCATTTTCACACTTGTATATTACCTACAAGCAAGCAGCGTAGGCTTCTCCTTGTGCGTTTTGTAAGTAGTGGCTCAGAGTGGTTGGCACAAAGGCAGACAGTTGAGTCAAACCTTCCGGAATATCATGTTTGGTTGAATTTATTATATACATAGGCTTCCTTCCCTAATTTGCTTTCTCTTGCTTTAAAATCTTCCCATTATTTTGAGGAAAGACTTACTAGGGTAACAAGAAGTACTAGGTAATCATTATAGTGAATCTTGCTCTGGCAGTCTGTAGCCCTAACCCAGCTCTTCAGGCCAGATATTTACCCACTGTCTCTGTTTCTACATAAGCTCATTCAGAATAGTGGAAGGTTGTGGTGAATGAGATTGCAGGCAGAGATGGATCTGAAACTACTGGGTGCAAAAACATGTTGCTCTCGCACTGTGGAATTATTTAATTTGTTTACTGTCCAAAGAATGTTCCTTTGTGCAGTCTTGTAGCTAGGACCTCCCATGAGTCTGAATGATGGCGAACTGAGGGATACTATGCAAGATTAACTACTGTGAGTACAGATTCTTTGGTGAAACATGGTACCTTGGTGCTACAAAACAAGACAACTTTTGTATTTGTTCTAGTTGTCTCGTATGTGTGATTGAGGCGCACACCTGTGCCCTCTGCCAGCACACTTTGGCACCAGAAATACATTTAGCATTTCTCTTGAGAATTATCATTCTAGTAGTACAGACTGGGTACAAAAACATCTATCAGTGTTTTAATTTGTGTTTTTTGGTCAGTATATTTTGTTGCTTTGTTATGATTGTCTATCATTTGCCTCTTTGCTTCTTCAGGATTAGCCACAATGAACGTTTGGAGCTTTTAGGAGACGCCGTTGTTGAATTTTTAACAACGTAAGTTTTGTTTTGCCTTATATTGAAATTGTGTTCTAAAGTTTTTCTATGACTATAATATGAGAAAAATTCAACGCACTGTGTGCAATTGGGCATTTTATAGAATATGCATAAAAATGGGCACTCTTCTGCAGTGGTGCCTTCAGGTTTGTTGAATCATCCATGAAAAACTGCTTCAAAATAGCTATAGGCTAGCAATCTGGGTAGGTGCTCTCCTTTACATTTTTGTCTTACTCTAGTCACTGAATGTTTAATGGTTCTTGAGTGGGGTGTGTTCATGGGAGCCTACTGTTTGACTACTGCTACCAAACGTCCCATAAATATGTTTGAAGTGCTGCTGTAGAACCCTCCATTTATTATATTGTGCTAGTCATTAGATAATTACCGCCATCATGGTGGGTCCATCTTGACATCTAAATATATTGGACCTGATTTACAAAGAAAGGGCACACAAAAGGGTGAATTTCTTTCCCTTTGGTTTAGTCAATCTTTTGAAACAAATGCTCATCTTTATTATAAAGCTGAAAGAATTAAAGAGGTACGCCTAGAAAACTGACATTCAAACTTCTACAGGAGTACTCGCATGCATAATGTTTATACATGCAAAGTTTATACCTGGTTGCAAGTCCACATTTGGAAATGTAATTCAAGTATATTTTTTATGTTTTTATGTTTCTCCACTGGAGTAGATTTTTTTCCAGAGCAGGCTCCCCTCCCCCTATGCCCTTATTAAATGTGGTTCTCCCCTTCTCAGTTTCCATCTTAGAAATGCACTGCCAAATTTAACTGGAGTACGTTTCTTATGCTTCTAAGGTAGGAAACCAGCTCCAAGATGCTAGTGAATATTCAGTAACTTATGCTTTTGTAGGTGTTGGGCTATTACAGGTAAACCCATCAAAGAGTGCCCAGAGAACCACCCATACTGCCAATCTTGTGAATATTTCCATTTCATTATAATGACTTGGGAGGGTGGTGGTGGGTTGGGAATGCGTAGCAACATTATTTCAGAGGCACCCTGTTGACCTGTTACATTGGCTTCATGAAATGCTGATGAATGAATGAATATTAGATTTGTATAGCGCTAACTATGCCCAAGGGCGTCAAGGGGCTGCAAAGGGACTGTTCTACAGAAATAAAATAATATGCTCAAACTGATGTCTGTGTAAAGAGCCAGGTCTTTAAGGCCTTGCGGAAGAGAGAGTGTGACACCTGTCCAGAGAGATCATCAGGGAGGGAGTTCCACAGCCTAGCAGCGGCAGTGGAAAAAGCCCTGCCTCCCCATCTAGCCTTCTTGAACCTCGAAACTATTAGCAGATTCTTGCTTGCCGACCTAAGCTGCCTAGTAGGAACATAGCACTGGAATAGTGCTTTAATGGCCTCAGGGCATAGGCCATAATAGGCATTATGGGTCAAGCATAGGGTCTTAAAGAGAATCCTTCGGTCCAGAGGAAGCCAGTGCAGCGTGATGAGGGAAGGCGAAACTCAGTGGTATTTCAGGAGATCCATCACCAGCCTGGCTGCAGCATTCTGCACCAGCTGCAGACGTCGCACCAGGCCTTTGTTAATGCCCAAAAAGAAGGCATTACAATAGTCGAGTCTGGACATTACTAAAGCAATAACTGCCTGTTTTCGTGAGGCAAACGAAAGGAACTGGGACATTTTTCTAAGGATCCTGATTATCCCAAAACAGGTGGACACTGTTCTGCTAATCTGCAAACTAAGGGAGAGAGAATTGTCCACTCTAACCCCTAGATTTTTCCCATAGGATACCGGGCAGGGACAGCTGCCAAGCGTGTCAGGCCACCAGTCGTTGGACTAGATGTCATGTTGGTTACCAAAGATCAAGACCTCTGTTTTTTCCCCATTGAATTTAAGATAGTTTTCAACCATCCAGGAGGAAACTGCCTGCATACAGTTTTTAAAATTTGCGGCGGATTCCCTAATACTATGGGTAATGGACACCATTATCTGTGTGTCGTCAGCGTAAGACACCTCCAGTCCAAAGGATCTCACGACCTTAGCCAGCGGGGCAACATAGATATTAAAAAGTGTCGGGCTCAGGGAGGAGCCCTGCACTCCACATGACAAAGAATTTGGAACCAAGTGTAATTGGCCCATTTTCACTATCTGTGCCCGATCACTGAGAAAGGAGGCAAGAAGCCCAAGGGCCGTGCCCCCGATGCCTATCTCCTTGAGACTTTCCACCAGCCTCAAAGGAGATAGGGTATCAAAAGCTGCGGTAAGGTCAAGAAGAACCAGCAGTGTGGTATGCCCTGCATCAACCTGAGCACGGATGTTATTAAATACCGCAGTTAATGCTGTCTCCGTGCTATGATGGCTTCTAAAACCATGCTGTGAGCCATCGAGCAGCTGGTGATCCTTTAGATAATCGCTAAGGTGAGAGTTTAAATGTTTTTCCAGAATCTTGGCTGGGACTGGTAACAGAGAAATGGGGCGATAATTTTTCAATTCCGTTGGGTCCAGTGAAGGCTTTTTTAAAAGTGGTTTAACCACCGCAGTCTTCCAAGGGGTAGGATACTGCCCCTCGGAAATAGCTACATTGAGTACTGAGGTGAGATGGGGAACAATGACTTCTCTACCTAATTTTAACACCTTCAGAGGGCATGCGTCCAATGGAGACCCAGATGTAACTCCTTCTAACAGAAGGTCCGTAATATCTGGCGACATGCGAGGGCTGAATGTCACTGGATTCAGGAAGTGTATTTCTGAAATTCATCCTCAATTACCCAAAGAGTGCATAGTATTGCATCTCCTTCAGCACGCATTTCTCAGGTCAATTACAGGTTTTCATTGTGTCAGTCGACCAGTAACCACTTTGTTTTGAACACCCCAATATGTCACCTAAAGTTTGAGTAGTGTTGACCCTCTACTTATTAGATCTTCCTATGATAAAATGCAGTGTCTTCACTTTTGTTGTTCCTCATTTCAGCGTCCATTTGTACTACTTGTTTCCGGGCCTTGAAGAAGGTGGTCTAGCAACCTATCGCACTGCTATTGTCCAGAACCAACATCTTGCAATGTTGGCTGAGGTACTGATTAATGAATGTAAATATTTGTTTCAATAACATGTTCTTGTTCTGTAGACATGTCCAGTTTGCCCGGCTCTTGTATTCACCTATCTCCTGGATCACAGTATAAAACAACAGCCTCCTGTTTGTTGCGTCCAGAAGCTGTTTCCATTGGTGTCGAAAAAACATCAATCCATGTTATGCTAGCAAGAGTGCTTTCCCAAACGGCCAGCTCCTCCGAGACCCCAGAAGAAGCGAGTTCTACACCTGCCTCCAGTTTGGTTTTGCTGTGTTGAGAGGATAGAAATAAGGGAGGGATCACGGTACATATAATGCTATGTTATCGTTCTACAGCATTTGGTCATTCATTGATTCAAACGCTGTGAATCTTCATTGGCAGTCTCGGAATCCCGTGCATACAGGCCACAGTAGCTCACAAACAAATACAAAACAGTAGCCTGTCTCCATTATTTGTTTTTCTAGTTGCAATCACAGAGTGGACAAGACTTAACTGCCACTTCCTTTATGGTATCTTGAGCAAGGGAGAATTCAGCTCTTTATCTAAGTCTGATTTTCCAAACCTGTTGTTTGAGGCTGGTATAGTTCAGTAGTGTTTACTTTGACTCTGTCCACCAATTGGAGGTCACTTGCTACAAGTTCTGAGGCGCTGACAGGTTGCTGGGCTTTTTTCTAGTATGTTTGTTTTTTAGGAAAGGCTTCTGTTAATTGTGAATGGTCCGTAAAGTCTTCATTGTGGCTCACTTGAGTAACATTTCTGTTTTTTAACACCATTTCATGGTGTTTTCTATTACATAAACACAATAAATCTACACCAGTGGCAAACGTTCTTAACACATATTCCGTGTCACTAAACTATGAGTGTGAGATAGTCATTCTAATATTTTTTTATGGATGTTGCAACATCTGACAACAATGTAGTTGTAAGCAGAGGTGGATTTGGGATGAGGCACCAAGCCCTCATACAACCTTATATACAAACTTGGTATTCAAATTCACTCAAAGTGCACAGTATGTCATTTTTTGTTGCCACATACTTTTATTTGCTCATGGCTGCCATTGTTTCCAGTGCACGTATGCTTGGCCTAACCTCTAAATTCTTTTAGGCTTGTAAGGACATTTACGACTCTCGTAAACCACTTTTTCGGTTGTCATACACCAGTCAATGTTGAAGCTCCATTGGGAAAGCCATTGTAAAACGTGACTCACCTGTAATTTTGCGTTTTTTTAGTTGACCACCTTTATGCCCTGATACTCGATCAGTCCCTGTTATTTGGTCATGTCTGCTGCCTTCCAGGCTCCCAGAATCACAGGTGGTGCTGTTTAAGTTTATAGTTATCCCAGTAGATGCCCCCAATTCTCGCCTATGACCAAATAATATTTTGCTAGCTGTGCACAAGTTCACAGTGTGTGGAGTACAGCACCCTTGTGCCTGCACCCCTCAATCATAAACCATCTGTTACCCGTCTATATCTATACATTAGTTCCCTTGTGTGGTATGTTCTGTGCAGGACTTTTAGCTGTACTAGCGTAAAACTGAATTTGATCAATATTTGTTTGGGATATCTAAGGGCTTCTCACCCAAGTGATGTCCTCAATCACATGCAAGTATATTTCCATCTACTTTTTAGGCTTGCTAAGTCGTTGTGTGTATTCATCAGAAAGATGTACAAGTTCAGGATACTGCTTTTCTAAACATGGGTGATAATAGTCTTATTTCTAATAGTCAATTCTCAGTTATTCCATTATCTGCATCAATGCATGCCACCAATATATGTCTGAGCTGTAAATATCTAAAAGTTTGCATTTTGTTTCAGTTATTGTTCAATTTGTATAACCCTCTAACTCGCTTATCACCCTCAGTCTGGCGGCAATCATAGAGAACAGTGTTTTAGGGGTCTGACTGGGCTCAGCCTCCATCCCTATTATGTTTATGCCCTGTTTCCCCAGAGTTGATGTGGCCAGTGGGTTTCCATTCATAAGTGGGCCCCCACTTTGCTTCCTAGAGCATTCCTGTCGGTTCTAACGGCCAGTTCATCTAGGCATGTGCAATACCCCCACGCCCCCCTGTCGTCAACGGTATCCAATTGGACTGCTTCATAATTTTTTTAATCTGGGAATGCTATTTTTCCCTCATGTAGAACTCTGCAGGGTCTTTAGTGCTATTTTTGGGAGGCCTTCTGCACAAAGTAGTGGTCTGGTCAGAACTTCCCTTTTTTGAAAAAAAACAATTCCTCCAGGTCAACTTATGGGGATGCTTTGTATCGTGTATGTACATTTCAGCAACTCAATCATTTTGTGTAGTGCTGCTCTCCCTAATAAAAAGGGAAGTTTTTTTTTAATGTGACATTTCCACCCCTAGGTTCAGCAATAGTGTTCTAGGTTGTCCTTGGAGAACAGGAGGTCATGAGTTGACACCATCTTCCCAGATGTCTAAAATATGTGCATTCTATTCTGAGTGGGACGGGAAGCGTCTTTATTGGGTTCCAATGTCCCAGGGGAAACAGCAACTTTTCACAGTTAATGATGAGTCCTGGGTAGTTGCTGTAGTTTCCTAATATATGCTTGAATCTGGTGAAGGATTTGTCTGGGTACTCTGAATACAACTGAAATTTGTCAGCATGCAACAGAATTCTTTAATCCCATTCATGGGCCCTCTTCCGCCCCTTAATAGGGCATGTCTGCACATCCACCCTGCCAAAGGCTTTATTTTCAGAGCAAACAGTATAGGGTTTAGGAGACATGCCTGCCTAGTTCCTTGATGTATAGAGAAGGTCCTGAATTGTTTTATTGATCCCTCCTCAGCCATCGCTGTATAGTACAGTAACCTTATTGAGGGTTAACATTAAGTGTATAGCCCCTTTTTTTCAGGATTCGAAACATAAACGGTCATTCAACTGAATCAAAGGGTTTGTTTGCATCAAGTGACTTTATAGCTGTGGGTTCCTCCACTCTGGAATATGCTAGATTGTTGCATAGACGTGTTAGACTGGATCTGGTGGATCTTTGTGGCTTCAATCCAGTTTGTTCCTGTTGAGCCAAATTAGTTGGCAGTGGTGTCAGCCTATTTATGAGTACCTTGACTTGGATTTTTATTTTGCTATTTAATAATGAAATTGGACCACTGGAAGTGCAATTACACCTAGGCTTTCTTTGCTTATGGATTAGAACTGTCTCTGCTGTTCTCAGATCTGTTGTGAGGGTACCATTTATTTTGAGAATCTAGAAGCCTATCAAGCAGCAGTTTTGCTGTCATCGCAGCCAGTTTTTGTGGATTTCCAAGTTCTTCCAAAGTGATGACTTCTTCTAGTCCTACTCTTTGCTCCTAGTTTAAACATAACATTTAACAATCTGCTATAAAATTCTCACTTTCTGATGGATACTTCTATCCACAGATTCCTCACCTTTAGAATATCTCCAGGCGCCAGACTATATCCGGAAGATTTTAAAACTGCATTGCTCCTAGGACTGATAGATGGCACATTTCATCTCCACATTTACTTTTTCTGCCTCAGAAATCACAGCGGATCGACGTATAAGCGCCTACCCTGCACGCCCACGTCCATTCTTTTCTTTCGGCACCTTCAGACACGGATCCAGAGCTCTGCTCCCTCTTCCTTCATGTTAGGTGATGAGATTTTTTCACAAATATTTTTCTATAACCAGAGCAAGGAGCCATGTCCCCTCCAGAGACAAATGGGATGAAACCTTGTTGGGACTGTTGCAAACAAATGTCTGTGACAGACCCGCACGAGGTGTGCCTTTGGTGTTTGGGCACGACTCAAGTCGTGCAAGAAGTGCGCCTTCATGAAGCTGAAGGTGATCCGGGAAAAAGGAACTAAAGCTGTACATGGTGAAACATCAGAAGAAACCACACGTCCTGCTTCCGGTCGAGAGCACGGACTTGTTCCGACTCCTGAAGCCATTCCAGCGGCAGTCCTTCACTTCAAAGTCTTTGGATAAGTCTAAATCTAAGCCAGAGAGGAAAAAGAAGAAAGTTAAGTGAAACCCGTCCTCATCCTGCGAATATCTCCAGAGAGGTTGATAGGGAGTCAGTGTGCCACTCGTTCTGGATCCCATTCCACAGAGGAGCCAATTCCATAGCTGATTTTGATGCATCCCAAATTTCCAGGTCCATCAGTGACATAGCAACAAATTGAGGGCTTTAGGGAGGCCATGCTGCACATCTTTGCACTCTTCTGGTTCCCTCTGGCACGCCTTTGGGCCTCAATAATCTGCAGGTGCATCTAGTCTATTTACTGCTGCAGATCCGTTCTCACTGCTTGCTGTGTCCCTTGAACTTGCCTCAGGTTCCGCACTGAGGGCCTAATTCACAAAGGGATTTACGAGTAGTATCTTTACGAGTGTGGGGTCTCCGCACCTAAAATGATAGTACAGTCCTATCAGTTTATGTGCGAAGACTCCGCACTCGTAAGGATACTACTCATAAATCCCTTTGTGAATCAGGCCCGGACTTAAGAGGCAACTTCAGTCTTAGTGCCAAGCTCTGCGCCAGTCCCTTCGACATTAATGGCAGCCCTGGAAGAGGACCTTCCACCAATAGTGGTTTCAGACTGCAAATCAAATTCATCCAGACCCTGATGAGGCCACGCCTTGAATCCACTTTGGCAGCCCTGGTTCCCATTCTGTCTGATTTGGATGGAGCATTGCCTTTGCCGAGGGCTGACCTGAGGTGCTCCATCTGCTGTTTGAATCGGACTCTGATCAGTCTCAACCATTTGGAGATAACAATGGAGAGGATGAGGATGAATTTCCCCCCACATTATGATGACAACAACTTGTACATGGAGCTACAAGAGGCCAGTTGGGCAGACACTATCTGTAACACTGGGTTAAGTTCCCCTCTCCAGGCCACTTATGGAAGATAGTACATCTTTTGCTTCTGTGATTAGACTTGTAGCTCAAGTTCTTGACCTACAGCTTCCCTCTATGGATGTCAAAACTAAGGTGCTCATAGAGGTACTGCAGCCTGGACAGGCCTCCTCGGAACCTTTCCTACCTTTTAATGAAGCCCTCACTGACACATTGCTGGGCGCTTGGCAAGACCATGTTTTTGCCCTTGAGTGAACAGGCAGTTTGCTTTAATGGTGCAACATCCTACTCTTGAGGGTCTGGTCTAAGCTTCCATATGCAGTGTGAACCCATGTACATTTCTGAGGACTCCACTGGACAGAGAATCAAGAGGATTGAGTCATTCAGGAAAACTAATGTTCTCGTCAGCCAGCCTTGCCTTGAGGTTGGTCAACACCAGCTGTTTGCTAAGTTGTTACACTCTCGTCTTTAGGACATGGTCAGAGAGATTTTACCAGCAGTTCCTAAAGACGTACGGGCCTCTCAGGCTCAAACTTTTCAAGATGGTGAGGATGTGCAAAATATGTAGCATGGTTCAGCTTGGACACTACTGATTGCTTGGTCCAAGCTATCAGCATGAGTTTGGTGCTCTGCCACGGGCTTCCCTGGGGACGTCCAGAGATCCTTATGTATCCGCCATTTGATGGCTCCCACCTGTTTGGCAAGAAGGTAGATTCTACCCTGGAGTGATTTGAAGTGAGCTGAGTCATGGCTTATTCCTTGGGTATCTCAACTCCTGCACGACAGTTTCTCCAGAGTTTTGAACTTTTGGGGTACTCCAGAGGGTTGGCATACAGACAGCATCAAGGTCCACTGCCCCCAGATCAGGCCCCCAATCATTTCAGGATTGTGGCTCCAGTAGACTACATCCAGTTCATTAGAGCCTACTTTCCCCCAGTTCTCCAGCCCTGCGGCTGCAGCCTCTTCGCTGCTTTAATTTGCCCCTAGTGGCACACAACCAGCCTCTGTTGTGCAGGTTCTGACATTTCCTCCACTGGTGGCAAACCATAACATCGGACTGATGGTCTCTTCAGATAGTGCAACTGGGTTCTACTCTAGCATTTCTTTCAGACCCTCTACGCATCTCCCTTCGGCATCAGAGTGTCTTTCAGAGGACCATCTTCCCATCTTGCTCCAAGGAGTGCAGGCTCATTTGGTCAGAGGAGCCATAGAGAGGGTTCCAGTCCTAGAAACCAGGGACTGGCTGTTAATTCTGCTATTTCCATATGCCGAAGAAGGATGGAGGTCTTCGTCCTATTTTGATCTCTGCCCTCTGGATGCCTTTTTGCAGAAAGGCAAATTTAAGATGCACATGCTGGCCCAGGTCCTGTCTCCCCCAGATCCAGGTGATAGGATAATGACTTTAGACTCATAGGACACCTACTTCATGTATCTGTCATGCAGTCCTACAGATGCTACTTGCAGTTCAAGGTGGGCCAGGACCATTTTTAATTTGTTGAGCTCCCCTTCGACTTCACCAGTGCCCCTTAAGTGTTCATGAAAGTGATGGCATGGTGAAAGCACACCTTTGGAGGTTGAGGATTCATGTGTTTCCCTAACTCTAAATCATGCAGTTGAAGGCAGGCTAGCCATGGTCAGCTGTGGACCACCTCCAGACAACAGCAAACCTCCTGGCATCACTGAGGTTAACTCTGTGTGTCAGTATCACACCTGATTTTTTGGCAGAGTCTTCCTTTTATTGGCGCCATCTGGACACAGTGCAATCTCAGGCCTTCCCTCCATCACAAGTCCAAGACATTCAGGCTATGAGCCCGAAGTTTCAGTCGCGGTCCTGGGTCTCGGTAAGAGTGGCTGTGAGGCTTATGTGCCTCTTGACATCCTGGATCCTGCTCATCGACTACACCAGGTGGCATATGCGGGCTCTGCAGTGGAACCCGAAATCTTAGTGGACTTCGCATCAGGGGAACCTGGAGGATTCCATCCAGGTTTCAGAGGAGACCGCAAAAGGCCTGAAGTGGTGGTTCAGCCACAGTTGGAATCGCAGAAGACCTTTCTCCCTGCTGGACATATAGCTGATGATAATTGCTTCACTGCTGGGATGGGGAAGTCATCCTGGAGAGGAGGAATTCAGATGCCTCTGTTTTCCAGCAGGGACCCATCTCCACATCAGCCTGTTGGAGTTGCGAGCCATTCACTTGATGTTGAAAGGCTTCCTACCATCCATCACAGGGAGGCTGGTTCAGGTTCCCACAGACAACACCTCTGCCATTTGGTACTTCAGCAAGCATGGTGGGGTATGGGTCTGGGCTCTTGTGCCAGGAGGCACTTTGTTTCTGGAGCTGGCTGGAACATCTTTGTATTTCCCTAGTTGTGAACCACAGGACAGCATCTTTGAATGCCAGGGTGGACAAACAAAACAGGCGGTGCCTGGTGCATCATGAATGGTGGTTACACCCTGAGGTGGCACAGGGCATCTTCTAGCAATGGGGAAAAGCCTGCCTAGATCTTTTCACCACTGCTGAGAATGCACAGTGTTAAAACTTTTGTGCACTAGAGTTTCCAAGAAGGCTCTCCTAGACACATTCCAGATAGTGGAGCAAGGAATTCCTGTACGCATTTTCGTCGCTGCCCTCCTGCCCCAAGTTCTGAAGAAGATCATAAACGATCGGGCACAAATAATCCGAGTGGCTCCTGACTGGCTATGGAACTTCTGCATGTTCAACATGTGTCCTCGGATCAGGCACCTGCTACGTGATCATTTCTTGTTGCAGCAGCAAAGTAGGGGTCATGCACCCAAACCTGCACAATCTGCACCTCCATGAATGGAGACTGAGTGGCTGAGGTTGTCTACATTCGATGTTCCTCCTTAAGTTGTGGATTTCATCCTGGCAGCCAAATGTCCTTCTACATAGTCTGTGTCGAGCCTATGACAAGTTTGTAGCCAGATGTGGCACCTGCAACATTGACCTGTTACAGGCCAAACTGTTGTATGTCTTATTGTTTCATTTATCTCTGGCCAAGCAAGAACTTGCAGGGGACACCATTACTTGCTGGCCCTTTCCGCCTTTTTAAGTTTATTGGAACGACTGTCCTTGTTCAAGCCACCCATTGTGACAAGGTTTATAAAGGATCTGACTAATTTGTTTCCTCTGAACCCCTTTGTGACGTCACAGTGGGATCTTAATTTGGTCTTCACTCTCCTTATGTGCAATGCAAACCAATGTACAGCACTGCGTCTCCTGACTCTGAAGACTATGTTCCTATTCGTGGTAACGTCGCCTTTCTGCATGAGTGAACTCCAAGCTCTCTCGGTGCAACTGCCTTATACCACTTTTCCCCCAAATAATGTGGTGTTGAGCTCCAGGGCAGCCTTTTTGCCAAAAGTCGTGACTGCTTTTCACATTGGACAATCTATCACTCTCACAGGGTTCCTTGCTCTACCACACCCATTGAAAGAGGCGGAGAGTCTCCATCACCTGGATCCTAAAAGAGCTTTAAGCTTCTACATCAGTTGCGCCGAACACCATCGGGTGAAATTTCAGTTCTTTGTGGGGTTCTCTGGGGCAAAAAAAGATAAGGCCATGCAGAAAAGGGTTCTGTCAAGACGAATAGACTACTGCATTCAGATCTTCTGCGCTCTGGCCAAGAAGCAGCCTCCAGAGGGAATGAGCGCCCATTCCTCAGGCAGTCCACGTGCCTGCACAATAATAACAGCCTCTGCCATTTAACAAAGCCCTGATTGAGTCTCTTATAGCAACCTGATCCAGACTTTATTCTGTGCCACCTGAGAGCTGTCTGATTGCTCTGCTCCACAGGCCTGCTCCTGAGGACACTTCCTTTCTGATGCAAAATTGGACTCAACAGAGTCTTGTTGTTCAAGCTTCAGAAAGCAAGGTGAACCATAATGTTTTCCCTGTTGCTTTTCCAGATTGGTAGTTAAAAAAGATTGATGCCCGAAGCAAAATAGTTTTTATTTGACCAGTTTGGCCCTGTTGTCATTGAACACAGTATGACTCTTGGGCAGTCCACCAGCAGTACCACACCTTTTACTCAACGAGATTTGCCTACCATCAGAGGCAGCATGATCGGCCTGACATAGCATTTTTGTGGTTCCAAAGGGAGAAGTGGTGGCGGTGGTGGTGAACAATGAAGGATTCAACCCAGATCTGTGACTGGGGGTGAGTGTTTGAAACGTTTCAGCACTCCGTCTATCATCTCCTGTTTGCTTTGTTCGCCCTAAGTTGGCAGGGTATGCCCAGACGTGGGCCCCTTGCTCACTTTGCCACTGGATTCAAGCTAGCCTGGCTGATGAGGGGTGTTACCCTGAAATCGGTCCCAGGATGCTTGTTTCCGGTCCAGGGAAGACATGGCTTGGCAGTTCGGGCTGGACTGTTCCCATGAGGCACAGGGTCAAGACTGATTTGCATATAGCTGTGTCTGAACTGGGGTGGAGAAGTGAGCTAAAGAACGATGATGGATTCAACCCAGATCTGTGACTGGGGGTGAGTGTTTGAAACGTTTCAGCACTCCGTCTATCATCTCCTATTGTTTGCTTTGGGAAAGGCTGGTAGATACAGCAGTCCTCATCTGCTTACTGCCTGCTGCAGCCACCACCAAGCTGCTACTGTAGATTTCCCTCATAGTCCTATGGGACCAGTAAGGGGCAGAATTATATTTTGCCTGCCTGGCTGGCATGCAGTTACTACGGACCAGTGGGTTTTTCAGGTTGTTCAAAATGTTTACACTCACCCCATTTTTTGCTTGCTCTTCCCCAGGCCCCACCAGTTTATGGTCAGTCATTGGCAGAACATGCTGCCATCCTAGCCTGACAAGTTCAGACAGTGCTTGCTAAGGATGTGATTGAAGTGTTAACCGAGGTGGCAGTGGGCAGGATGTTACTCCTGATACTTCTTGGATAGATAAGGTCGCAGAGACAGGTATTAGATCTCATGATTCTGAACACATTCCTCAGGAATGATAAGTTCATGATGCCTACGGTAAGGCAGGTCCTGGTGACCTTTGATCCGAGAGACTGGATGGTGATGTTGGACTTGCAGGACATGTACTTTCTTTCATATGCTGATCGTTCAGTCTCACTGGCATGTTCTCCAGTTTGTTGTTCGGTTGGAACACTTCCTGTCCTTCGGCCTTACCTTAGCCCCTCAGTTGTTCACAAAAGGAATGTCAGTGGACATGTCTCATCGTCACAGATCGGGAATTTATGTATTCCCATATGTTGACGACTGGCTGCTAAAAGCAGTCTCGCCTCAGTCTGTCTCGGACTACTTGGCAAAGCTGGTTCTGTTGCGGTCACCCTGAGTTTCTTCATAAGCGAGCTGAAATCTCATCTTTGCCTATGCAGAGGATTCCCCTTGCAGTGGCCATACTGGGCACTGTGGCTTTGAAGGCCTTTCTGCCTCCACAACAAGTCCTGAACTTTCTGGCTATGATTCTGTCTCGTACCTTGGTTCTGGTCCAAATAGTTTGTAGGCTACTTGGTATCCTGGCCTTGTGTATACTGCTGGCACCTCATGCCCATTGGCACATGCTTCTCCGCAGTGGAACTGTTGTCTTCAGTGGGCCCAACATTAGGGTTGCCTCTTGGGCGACATCAACATATTGAAGAAGGTACTCTGTGCTTTCAGTAGTGGATGGCGGATGCCAGCCTGATGTGACGGATTGTACTGCCTGTCCCACCCAGAGCTCAAAGTAGTGACAGTGTGTCACCTGGATGAGTTGAAGATCAGAGGCCTCTGGTCTCCAGTGGAACAGCATCACCATAACTTTTGTAGCTGTGCACCACACATCTGGCACTCAAAGCCTGCTTGTCTTCCTTCATGGAAGGTTGGTCCAGGTTCTAATGCACAGCAAGTTCACCATGTGATGCAGCAACCAGCGGGGCTATGTGGGGTCCCTTGTCCTCTGTCTAGAGGCTCTTGGGTTCTGGCGCTGGCTGGTCCCTCAAGCGATCTCAAGGACAAAGAGTTACGTAGCGGATTTTTTAAACGTCAGGGTGGACAAACCTAGCAGGCATCCTCATGTAAATCAAAAGTGGCCTCTTCCAGAGGTGCTCAGGCGTCTTTGCTCAGTGGAGCGTTCATGTGGTAAATCTGTTCACTACCACTGAAAACGCTCATTGTCTGACAAAGTGAGATGTTAGTGCATTATTTGTCACTTGACTACTGCTAGAATTTGGTGAGGACTAGGCGGATATAAGACATTTTTTAAATTGCAAAACCATAGAATTTTAAGGTGTCCTGTTTATGTGACTGTACAATAGAGTGCATACACTTTTGCTTTCTCCTGCAAGCCTTTTACATATTAACATTATTTTTACTTCGTTGTAACATCGTCTATTAAAAACAGTAAACTTGATTTGTGGCAAATTTTGTTTTATTCGTTTTTTATCATTATTGCCACTGCAGTTTCTCTTTTGGTCGGTGGGGTGGTGGTAATTGGGTATGTAATAGAACTGAAAATACAGATCCTGCCCCAGCTGTAGAAGGGCTGACGACTCTTGCGTATGTTTTTATTGACATTTACTACGTTGAATTCTATTTTTCTTTGCTTTTTTAAAGCTTTTTTTATTTTTATTTTTTAAACACACTGGCCAATTCTGTATATTTGTAATTTTATATCAGACAAGCTATTTGATTGGTAATCACACTGGAACATTTTCTGATTGCTGTTATCAGTTGTGCACGTTCTAGTTTCTTTCTTCATTTAGACATTTTGATCATGAAATTAGTTCTGTTTATTTCAATTCCTATATTTTCCGTCCAGACAAGTACAGTTTGTAGTTTTAGAATGAAGACATGAGTTGCATTTAATTTAGAAATACATTTGTAATATAGTCTTGCAAGTAGAAAAAAACCACAGATGTAGCTCCAATCTGGGTTAATCAAATTTGAAATGAAAAATATATGTCCCGAGAGTATTATACCATCTGGGAAGAAAATGAACTGATGCTGGAATCTTGAAAAAATAACCTCCAGGAAGTCAATTTAAAATACAATTAGTTTTAGCGTTTCCATTGATTCTCCCCCAGTAGTTTGCCTCAGTCTAAGAAACGTGGCATAACCTAGTAAGTGACGATATTCTTTCTGCCAGATGTCTAATATGAGGTTGAATGAAATTTAGAATGTCCATCAGTGAAATTGAAACGTGCATTTCAGGACTTGTTTCCAGGCCTGCATTTAAGACCCCGAAGTTAAGAAGACGTATGTGTGTTAGATATTTATTTCTTGTAGATTCCATTCCATTGCTGCTTTTCAGAAATGCCTGTTCAGAACCAAACAAAGCTTTAATCTAAAACTGGAATATGAAACCAAGGTCCAGGAGGGCAGGACCATGGTCCAGGAGGGCTGGACCATGTTACATATATGTATATATAGTGAATCTAAATGGAACCTCATTTACCTAGTCGGCGTTTATCATGAACTTTTGTCATGAGCTCAGCTGCTCTTAACCTACGTTGGACACACCTGGTCGGAAAGATCCAACTCAGAGCCGTAGATAGGTACTAACAATATCATTTATTTTTGTTGAACCTTTTATCCCGCCCCTTTGAAAGTAATTTAATGTACTAAGCTTACCTAGGCGTTCTGTTATTCTCTCAAGAAATGAAGAGCCATGAAAATAGAAACCCGCCTGTAAATTTGCTGTATAACCCTTCACATATGGGTTTTCGCGGGTTTACCCATTGCTATCACTTCGCTATATAGCTGGCGTTCCTGAAAAGCATGAAGCTGTTGTCACTGGGACTCCACCATCTGCATATCTGCTCACTGTGGTATAACTAAAACAAGCATTGGCATAGCCAATAGGTCTCGCCTTTGGGACCTTATAAGTATATAATTCTGCAGCACAATATCCTTGGTGCAACATCAACTGTTGCATGGCTAAACACTTATAATGTCCCAAAAGCGAGACCTATTGGCTATGCCAGTGCTTGTTTTATTTGCATCGGGCGCTGAACGTGGGTTTATAAAGGGGTGAATGTCCGCTCAGTCTGATGCTACATGTTGCGCATGTCTGGGGTTAATGTGGCACACTGCAGTTTAGAAAGATGGCATGTATTTCACTCTACGGTGCTAGTGACCTGACAAACTGTGCACTTGTCCGGTTTGGGAAATTGGACGCCACAATGGGGGTCCTGCGGGTTCCAAACAATGGGTGCTTAAAAAGCCAATAACGCCGAGTGTGGAGATCATCCCGTCACCCTGGCAGGCCGAGCCAGTGACAGTTCATCACTGCATCAATACAAGATTTGCTGAACCTTAGCCCTGGCCACATAGTTTAGATGAGCACATTAGCTGCATTCTGTGAATTTTTTGTATGTTGCTAAGCTAGGTACAAAACACGCACGAACAAAGCCCTCACCTGCTGATAAGTTTATAACTGGCAAACAGGGCCGGACTGGGAACCCAAAGCAGCCCTGGCAGTTTTCTCGGACCAGCCCCTGCCTGGCCCCGGGATGTTGGAAACGCTTGCTTGTTGATTTTGTTACTGGGGCCGATATTGCAGCACCTCTGCAAAACCGGCCCCTAGTAACACAACCGGCCCCCACCCTTCGAGCCTCCCGGTGAACCGCCTGATGCACAGTGCAGCCAGTCCTGTCCAGCTGGCAAATCAGGGTTTGTCATAAGTGGCATTTCTTTCTCTCTTCTATGCTTCTGCATTCATCCACGTAGACTGGTAAGAGTTTATTATTGGGTGTGCCTGCTTAACACTCTTGGAGTTATTTCCCACCCAAATCTACACAAAAAAACATACTTTAAGAATGTAATTTATCAATGCAGTATAGCTTTTCAATCCCTGGCGGCACAGCACTCGGGAGAATGTGATGCATGGCAAGTACTCAAAGGTACAGAGTACCTGCACTTCTTAATTTTACCACTCTTAGTACCGGCACTTCTCTACTGTCAAGGAGAGTACCGGTACTCAAGAAAGGTAGGCTCTCAGGAGGTATTTTAAAGGACATGGGAGGAATGCTTAGTGTGCATTTCTACTTGATTCTTTCTGTGTGTGTGCATGCTCGAGAATATATAGCTTTGAGCCAAACCGCAAATAACAGTATGGCATTAAGAAGCAGCAAATATTACAAAACGAGCAAATGTTAAAATATCAAAGCGTTTGCCTTTCATTTTGTGTAACGAGTTAACCTGCTTTGTTTACGTTAACGCATTTCTCAAGAATTTTGGTTTGTGTTGCAAGTGGTAAAGAAGCCATTAAGCAGACCCCCCAGGATATTGCGGCATAAATTAGTAAATTTAGCGGCACAAAAACAGGAATTTAGCGGCGCAAAAATTGAAGTTTTGCGGCATTTTAGCGGCAAATGATTTTTTTTTTTTTTTAAAACAAAACAAAAATTTACCCAAGTGCGTCCCGCTGCATGCCCACGGGTGGCGGACCCGAATTCTTTCTTTTAAAAAACCTCAGCAATGTCATATGACGTGTGCCTAGAGCTCACATGCTGTTTAACGCACTACAGAAATGTTCTTAAGTATGATAATAAAATGTGTGCACCTGTTCATAAAATAAATAACCTATGCAATTTATGTAACACTTAACACATGAAATAACGCAGTCCCTCACATTACAAACGTATACAAGCATCTAGCAGATTTCTGAAAAATTTACAATTTAAAATGAAGCATACCCAGTAGGACAGTATACATTCAAAACTGATTAACACACTGACTGCAGCGAAATGCTTCATTGTGTGCACAAGTTAGGACAGGCAGGCACCCACCGTCACCACTCTCACCTATGAAACCTGTGCCTCTCCTGCTCCGCCAGGGCACAAAGCCCCTTCCCAGAATAATAGCGCTTTTGTTTCTGGCACGGTCACTTAGTCATTTGTTCACACCCTACTTCTTGCATATTCATTTTCTAGGGCTGTCGCCCAGCTTCCCAACTGGGGTGCAGTGCCCATTGCAGAGACAGTGGTGTCGCTGGGAGTCAGCCATGGAGCTGCCAGGGAGTTCAGCTGGGCAGCTGTACAGGGCAAGTAGTCCATGGTAAAGAGACATCCTGAGGGAGAGTTTTGAAAAGATCCTGCCAGGCGTCTGCAGTTTAAAAAACATTCTGCCAGTACCTGCGCTCAGCGTGCCACTGCCCACCCATCTCCAAACACATGTGGCGATGCACAGCAGATGTTTGCAGTCCAGCTAGGGCCTGCCGGTGCTGGGGACTGAGTGGAGGCTGGGGATGCAAGTCTGGAAAACGTGGTGCCTGTTGACTCCATGCCACACTGGTTACACCTCCTCGGCCATGCTGGTAGCAGGTGCCCAGTGCCGTGCAGTGTAAAGGAGCAAGTCTATGGAAGTCCATGTAGGGAAAACAAAGCTGCTGCGGGCTTACACCCCCCCGGTCACACCCAGGTACCACTTAACTGTCTAGCCTGCCTTGTGCATAAAAAGTGCCGAAGCTGTACATTTTAACGTTCTGGGTATTTCCTTAAAGCTAATTCCCATGTGGAATTGAGCTCAGGGCTAAGGAACCACCGAGGCATGACAGTGCAGGAAACACCTTGCCCAGAGCCTACTGGCAGACCCACCAGAATATTGCCAATAAAAGGAATTTCGCGGGCACTCTTGTAAAAAGCACTGCCTTTTTACAAAACTGCCGATTTCGCAATTTCTTTGCATATCGCGAAATCCTGGAGGGTCTGATTAAGAATCCTCATGTCTTGCCTTTAGCCCCGCCCCTAGCCTCGCCCACTCACATCTCTAGCTCATTTTAATGAGTACCCGTCTTATTTTTTCCTCATTTAAAGCACTGTGCATGGCTATACACTTATAAGATCCAAAAGTCGAGACCCATCGGCTATGCCAATGGTTGTTTTATTTTAGCCTAATACTGTTGTGAAATTTGGTTTGCTGTTATTAAAATCAGTGTTTTTGACCCTGATGAAGCGGCCTGTATAATCTGTACCAGTCGCAAAACACGTGTTAGCCTTTCTTTTGTTAATGAATTTATGGAGAAAAACTATTAGAAAATTAATAATGGTTCGAGTCTCGGCAAGGACACGCAACATCCTGTGACTCTGGGCAAATCACTTAATCTCCCCGTGCCTAACAAAAATAAATGTGCCCTCGTGTAACTTAACTGGTGCTCGTGTAAAGCGCTCTGATACCCGATACCTTCTGGTCAAGTTCGCGCTATATAAAATTCCGTAAAATAAAAAAAGAATAAATTATATAATTGAATGGATGCCTGATGAAGTTTGGTTCTTGAAACACTTTCTTTGACCTTGACACAACTTGTTCACATGTAAAGGAAGTGAAGGAGGTGTTGGTTTTACTAGTCAGGAATAAGGTTCAGTGGCAGTCTGGGGGCCATGCCCCTTTAGTTGAATTGAAGGAGAATCACACAGTCAAATTACGGGGCATTAGCAGCAGGCTGACCAGGTCTCACTACTGGAATAGAATGTCTATAATATAATCATGGCTGTGGTGCTTTGACATGGGTAAATGCTGGTTTCACTGACGTAACAGTAGAGTGCTTCAAAACCGGGTTAAGGTGATTGAACCGAGCTACGTATCATAGTGAGGTAACTAAGGGGGGATGCTGCAGGTCAGATACTAGGTGCAGTGGCGTACCTCTGTGTATTACTCTCTAGACCGAAAGAGCACTACGGTGGTCAGGATTTCGTGGACAGGCAGAGCAGCACGTTTGTCTCTGTACTAAATATTAGCGGGAGCTGCAGGTCAAACCCGATTTCTTGGAGGCGTTTCAGATGAGAGAGAAATGAACTGCACTTGATTAATGAGCAGATCAGAATTTAATCGCTGTATCCGGTTGCTGCATAGCAGTTTTTGATACTGAAAACTCACCTTCAGCTTCTGCTGTTGAACCACGCGAGCTTTTTTCGGAGCAATGACCCGACCTGAGAAAGTAGAACAATTCAATAATCACCGATCCTGCTTTGCATGAAACTTCTACTCCTCACTCACCAACTGCAATATAAATAAATGGAAATGGGCACATCGTTCTACTTCCTTCTTTGTACTGGCCTCGTCTCCCGGTACTCCGTAAGGGCATCATATAGCACCTTTTCTCCACTCTCTACCACAACTAATCGCTTCAGGCTTCCAGCACAATCCTCTGTACCTCCAACCTATCTCTTTTGATTCCTCGCTTTTTCCGTGACTCTGCTTTTACTGCTAACACTTCCCCACGTCACAGGTAAAAACAAAAAAAAAACCACGATGGGTTTAATAAAGGTTTGAGACATACTTTCAGTTTAAAAAAATAGCCTTCACTGCGTATGCGGTGCACATAGTGGCGCTCTTATGAACCGCATTACATAACCCATGCCTTCCAAAGCCAGCTCCTTATCTCTTTCTTACGCTATCCAGCAGCAGAGGCCACCGACTCCCACCTCACTTGCCTCCTCCGCTCTCGCCTAAGCTGTCCCCTCTACATCCCAACCCTCACCCGAGACTAAATCCTTCGCCTCTCTCGTTTCACTCCCTGCTTGTCTCTCACAACTGTAACATCCACCCTCCTTTTCTACCCTCTTCCCTTCACTCTCACCTGCCCCTGCACTTCTGCCTGCGGGGCATTTCACCGCTTTGCCGGTTTGCTTCGCTCCTGGTCTTTGAGCTTTAAACTTCTGCTTTCCTTGAGCCATGGCGGCGATGAACGTCGCAGGATGTGAGCGAAGAGCCGTGAAGAGAGACTAACGACGACATGCACGGACGGAGTCCAGAGGTTCTGCTGTCATAAACAAAACGAGCGAGCGGGGCAGCCTGCTGAGCTGACCACACGCTTGTGCACAATGGGCATGTGTTTTCAATTATCGCGCCCGCGTCTGGGCACGATAATTGCAAACAGATGCCGGCCGTGCGGGTAGCCGCACGGAAAAGGCCATTGTGCACGAGCGTGTGGTCAGCTTTTTGAAGCCCCTTACATAAAGTCTCGCACTGCAGCGCTTGCGCGCTACTCTAGGCTCGACCTAAACAGTTGAATGAAGAAAGCTTGCTTTGCTTCCCGAGCAACTCACCAGTGCGGGCACCAGTACCACCGTGAAGGCGCGATCCATACAGGGAAAACAAATACCTTCAAACTTTCTCTGGTCTTATTGTTTTACTAGAATGAATGCCTTATTCACAGTGATGCTTTTTAATTAAACGTTTCATTTCTGTTTGATTTGTTCGGGACTTCAAGTCCTTATCAAGGACTACCTTCGCCATGTAGTGTTTATGTACGTTCAGGAAATGGACCGTGTTCATCAAATGCTTTCCTCTAATTTTGAATCACGATTTCGGTTTTGTTTAAGATAAAGTCACGTTTGAAGTAGAAATTAAAAATGCAAAAAATGATCCCATGTTTGAAACTAATGTTTTATCTGCTTAGCCGTATTTGGTTTTTACTTTAGTTGAAGAGAGTTAATGCTGGGGGCGACCTCTCAGTACTTACCCTATGCCTCCTTACAGCAAAGCAATAACACCTACTAGTAGATGTAGATGGTGGTGAGATTAGAGACAGTTGAGACGAGTGGTCGCTGGTGAATATTAAAGAAGTGGGCCATAATCCCTGGCTGAACCGAAACAAACAAGCCAGATTTCCCGCTTAAAAAACAGGGTTGACCCAGATCTCGCCCAACCAAAGTTTCTAAAAAAAAAAAAAGTGTTTCACAGCTAGGTGTAAATTTACACGGTTACACTGAGATGATGATCCTGAGGGGGTAAGCGTGGCTTAACACCTTTGTCCAGGATTGCATATTCTTAAGTGGTTCCAAGTAAATGACACGCATCATCGAAGCTCCACCGAGGGCAGGTGTAATTGTACCTCAGCTTCCTTCAGCAAATGCTATTTCCACTCAATACAGGAATAATATGTTTTTCATTTTAGAAGTAGAGGAGGATGCAGAGTTTTTGTTCACAGAAGTGCATTGTAAAGCTAAGCCACTCCTCTTATTTCTTCATCACATAGAGTGTCTGTAGGGTACTCACAAAGTATTTATAGGCCATATTATATTGGTGTGGCCACTTTATAATACTTCGTCAAGTCTGCCTGTGTTCTGGAGGGCAACACCCATATTTTACGTTGCCTCCAGTTATGGACCATAAGGATTTAAAAATGGAAGTTTCATGTATCTAATTGATTGTTGGCCTCTGGATTCTGTAATGACTTTTTAAATACAGATTTTTGCGGTGCTATCGATAATGAGATCACACACACATTCAAACCTTGGTGGTTCTGTTGTCCTGTTGCACGTCTGTGGTATAACAGCAATTAAGAGCCTTAAGCCCATGCCCATTACCCACCCGCTGAGGCAACGAAGATTGCTAAATCACATTGACTGGCATCATCCTATTTAAATCTTCCTTTTCATCTGCCTGGTATCGAACCATGATCAGGCTTCCCAAATAATGTTTTTGCGATCCCTGGAGTTGAACACTGAAAGGTGGGTACATCAATAAACTCCGAGAGCTGAAATGTCTCTAGTTGCTTGAGTGAATTTCAGTTGTGGGTTACTTTATACAGCCTGCCAAAAAGTATCCCGTACCAAGTAAACATGTCTGTGGTCATTAAGCCCTAACACTACAGATTCATGAGAGTTGTGATTGTGAATTTGTTTTTAGAAGATGTGTGCCTACTGGAAAATAGCCTGCGACCAAAAACTCATTTACATAGCCTTTTATGTCCATATCGGTTGGCAGCAAATACTGGCGTTTGCCAACCTGTGTCAAACTTTGACTGGTCATCTTGTGCCAGAAACTCCGTAGTCTTCTTGTTGGTAACCCATCTTTAATTTTTAAAACATTACGTTATTATTTAGAAAATGTGCATGGATGATATTGAAGAGGAATTAAATACAATATGTACTGGCAATTGTCAGTGATCACTGTTGCTTAAATTGTATTTGAGAAGAATATTAGATTATAGTTTTATAATGTATTTTGGGTTTCATTGCAAAGTGTTCTTTTTATTTTTTTCCCCAGAAGCTGGAGTTGGACCGGTTCATGCTTTATGCTCACGGGCCTGACCTCTGCAGAGAATCTGATCTTCGGCATGCAATGGCCAACTGCTTTGAGGCACTCCTCGGTAAAGTACATTTATTCATTTTTATATTCGCCCCCCTATTGCCAGTTTTTTTAATGATTATAGCAGTTCTGTCGAACAGGTGCCATAAGAACAAATTCTATTGACTTGATAACTCTTTTTTTGTATTAGGGTTGTGAAAAACCACATGTAAAGCTTGCACTTTGACAACGCTTGTTGAAGCAGAGTCCATACTTCTCTATCAGAGACCACTGAGCATGCAGCTTTAACTACTGCCGTGGTTTAAAAGTTGAGTACTTCACATTAGCGTGCTGAGAGGCAAACTTGAACATCAATGACTTGGATGTATTCTGGAGAAGACGTACAGTGCTTATGAACCGTACTTGTAATAAAAGCAGTATCAGACTAAGATTATTTATTAAATCTATCAGAAAGTGGGTCTGTAGTTATGGAAAGGAGTTTAGTAAAGCAAGTCAGCCATAACACTGGTGAAATAGCCAGAGTGGACTAATGCAAAAGTCAAGGCGGCCACCCTCTTCTTATCAGACACTCGAGGGGGGGCTGACCCTGGCTGATTGACTAAAGGATCTGTTTCGAAAGATAGGTCAGTGAGTCGGGGAGGCAGCAAGTTGAATCAGAAAATATTATAACCACAGGCGAATTTTGTGGTGAAGAACACACATCTCAACATAGGAGATGGTAACTACTTTAAAATGTGTTTGTCTTTCACTGACACTATTAAATTATTGGGAAGCAATTGTCAAAACAGTCTAAAATTAAAATAGGCTATTGTCTCCACTTTACGGTAAAATCAGAACAAATAGCCATTTGTTTTGCAAGAAAAAAATCTGGGAACCTGGCCCACGATATCCGCATTGTTACAGAGCCATTTTTTCAGATGTGCAATTTAAATAGTCCCAGCTCTTAACCTAGTTTTAATGAAGGCTCCAAGTTTGCTGCATTTAATGCTCGGTTGTTCTTTGTAGAAGGTTTACATCAAATTCCTTTTGCAGTTGGAAGTTGCACATAAAGCCGCAAGGCTTGACTGCAGCGTCAATATAATTTATTTTGTAACGGTATTGGAATAGTGCCAATCAAGCCACATGTGTAGCAGAGCTCTTCAAAAGTAATAATAGAAAATCACAAACTAGAATATGAACATTTCCATGTTGTGGATAGACTAGAAAGAACATTTTACATTTATAATTGGTAAAGGTGAGTTCCTAAGTCTTCTTGGGGATCCTTCTACATTTGGATTCAGTTTGCGTTGAAGAGGGTGGTTCTAGGTTATTAGTGCTAGACAAAATCAGTCATTCTAAAAATCGGATTTTTTTGCTTTTAAAAAAAAATAATATCTAAGAGGCACAACTTGTCCTGGTAACATTTCCTTTCCCTACTGTGTAAAGTTTATTTTTCAGGTACTTTGGCAGGGTGAGATATAGAGTTTTATATCTGATCCATGCCATTTTCAGGTTCATTCTGGCTTCAAGAGGAGGTCAGTGCAGAATGGGTTTGGCGTGTTCTGATTTGCTTATTTTTTTTGTGTTTTTTTTTTTGTGAAGCCAACTACCGCATGTAGTATGGGCTTTGGTGTCAGTGCGCAAAAAGCACTGGCTACTTATCCTGATCTATTATAATTCCATCTATTGCCCGAGGACGGCAGATGATTAACTTTCAAATTATCAACGCCACCTCCTGTCCTAGAAAAAACATCTCTTCTATCCCCTTGCAGTCTGGCCCCTGCACCTGAAGAATGCTAAGCCGAAAAGGGCATTTGAAATGTTACTTATCTCGCCTGTGCCATCGAAATATAGGGAACAAACTGTATAGACAGATAGGTTTCTTATAGAACATTAAAGCATAACCCTTGACCAATAAGGGTTTTCATTTTTTTTCTTTCAAAGCATGCATTTTAGTTATGTTTTTTCCAAATATGTATGACATTTTTTTTTTTATTTATTCACTAGGGGCAGTCTACCTGGAGGGCGGCTTGATCGAAGCTCGTAAATTATTTGGACGTTTGCTTTTTAATGATCAGGTTTGTATATTTTCTTTGACTGGAATTCTCATCGTCTCTTTACTGTCTTGTAGTGGCTGCTTTCCAGTCATTATTGCCCCCTAAGCGAGCAATAAAACGGAAGGAATGACTGCTTGAAAAGTTGCACAAGCATTCCAATCTGTCAAAGTTTTCATGATTTATTTCCTCGTCTGTGCTAGCCTAAACGTATTTGAAGTTTGTGGTCACACACTACATTTTAGACGAAAGCTTTTTCAACCATGTCACGAACATTCTTTGTCCTGATAAGCGCAGTAGATTGTCTGACTTGTTAACACGTCTAAATGTGCTCTTATTGTTTCTTTTTCACAGTGTTGATTTGTACTACAGTATGCAGTGGGTCTTTTTTTAAATCTTGTCTGGTCTTTTTAGGTCGAGCCTGGTCAGCGCAGGCGCTGCTCTGGGATGCATGCTGTATTAGAGTATGCACTTGAAGCTCCGCCCACTCCCCACCCATATTTTTCATTGGCTTGTCTTTGTCCTTTGTAAATGCTGGCTTCTGATTCGGTAATCAGCTTGTTAGTCCCTCCTTAGTACGGCCTTGTCTTAATTTGTAACCTCTCATGAGGACTGGCCCTTTTTCTTCTGTTACACCGTCTGTGTTGTTTAGTCTGTAAGCACTATTTTCTTTAATGGGTTTTGCCCTACTGCAGGCATGACGTGCTTTCCTTGCATTCAACGCACCATGCGTACTTTCACTTTCCAAGCACCCGGGACAATGGCGGCCGCTTCCTTGGAATGCCATAGGTCTCGCATTTAGGAGAATTTGAGCTATTGGCATTGAAAATGACAATAGCTTAAACTCTCGCAAATGCGAGACCTATTGCTTTACAAATATTTTTTTCCAATTGTTTCCAAGCGCTCCATGCCGCGCTTGCAATTAATAGAAGCCACGCCCCTTTCTTTAGATGCGGCTCGTCTAAAGAACGGGGCGTGGCCTCTTAAGTGCAAACGCGGCATGGGGCGCTTGGAAACAAATAATATTTGCAATTCAATAGGTCTTGCATTAGCGAGAATTTAAGCTATTGACATTTACAGTGCTAATAGCTCAAAGTCTCGTAAATGCGAGACCTATTGCATTGCAAATGCGTGTTATATTAGTTTGCAAAACAAAGTGTTGTGAGAATTGTATGTTATTTTCGATATAGCGTCACTTTGCCTTGTAAATGGGATCTTCTGTTCCTTCTACATTGCTTCTTGAAAAAATGTAATTTTTGGGTGGTTTGCAAATCGCCACTATCAACATGAAGGTGCTCTACGTTTTTTCTGGTCACAGTTAAGCTAACTGATGCAAACTTTGTTGTTAAATGTAACTTTTTTTTAGTTGTACAGTTTATTCCCGATAAAAAGTGTTTGCGATAAAGTGTTTCTCATTACTAAATGCAGTTCTGCAAGTCTCATGTTCTGACATATAGTGGCACGGTACCTTGTAGTGATCTTTTAAGAAACTTGGGGGGGGGGGAGGGGGAGAAGTTAACGACCAGTGACATCACATGCTTATTGCATTCTCCCCTCACCCTTGGTAAATGGTCCTTCCCCCAAGTCTTCACATTGCTTTTCATCTCCTTCACTGTGAGCAGGTCAGTTCTCTGTGTGACCCCCTTGCTCCCCACCCCACCTTGCAGTAGGTTGTATCTGCCAACCTTACTTGACTTTTTATCCAGCCTGCATTCCTCCCTGATTCGCATTGATATATGTTGCATCACTTCCATCATTCCCCCGTGCTCTCCTGGTTTTGACCCATGCTCTTCTTTTGGCTTAATACTTAGTGTTCGAGGCATATGAGCTGTAGATTGTATACTTGTGCATAGATCGCCATCTGGTGTTGGGCTCGGATGTTTGCAGTTTGTTTTTGTCTTGGAAGAGTCTTTGTAGTCACAAGATAGGTGACTCCTCCTTAGGACGATAGTGCGCATGGGCATCGACTCCATCTCCAGATTGTTTTTTCCCGCCATCGGGTTCGGATGTAAAACGTTGCGCTCCGGGTCGGCGTCGTATTCGATACCCCTTCGACGCGCAATCCTTCACCGCTCAACGGTATTGTTTCGCTCGAGTTCTCCTTCGACGTGCATCCAAGGAATATCCACCAAGACCTTCTATTCCGGTCGTCGACGCGGGCCGTTGGGCCTACCTGCGCCATCAGGCCCTGCAGTAAATGGAAAGAACTCCATTTAAGAAATGTCCTTTGTGTGGTGCTAAATTTCCACACACAGATCTCCACGAGGTCTGTAACCTTTGCTTGTCTCCAGAGCACGAGGACCAGGATTGCCGGGCCTGCGCTTCCTTTCGATCGAAGAAGACCATACGTGATCGCCGGGCTCGACGTCACACAATGGCTCAATCAACTTCCTCGGCGCCGGACGACATCTTCGATGCAGGATCCAAGATCCAGCAACAACAGGAATCGGAAGAGGAAGACATCAGCGTCTCCGAGGCAGACGACTCCGATGCCGAGGATCAGCCCATTACTCCAGGACAACGAACTGTGAGTACTGAACTCGACGCTCCTCACCCAGTAAAAATACAAACGGCTCCGGTGACACCTTCGCCTTCGGGCTCAGGTAAACACCGAGATAGGTCTTCGGATGCCCCGCCCTCGGGCCCGGCTCCAAAGCCGAAAGAAAAGCCTTCAGGCGGCTCGGGACCGAGTCAGCCACGTACCGGTGCCGAAAAACACTCCTCGGCACCGAAAGAAAAACCAAAGACCAGCACAGGGCCACGTCCTGTTATATCGGCACCGAAGTCGGCCTCGACGCCCACCCCTTCGGCACCGAAGCAGGCCAAAGACAAGTCCTCGGATCCGAAGAAACACCATACTCCTTCGGAACCGAAAACTGCTACGTAACTAAAGATTCCGACAAAGCTTAAGGACAGCTCTACCACTCCCAAAGCGAAGTCAAAGCACCACTTGGACCCAAAACCCTCGGTGCCGAAAAAACCGGACGCCTCCGAAGAACTGTTTCGGCCAGATCCATCGGATCCGAAGCAGAAAACTTTGTACATTGACACTCATACAGGTCAGGTGACCACAATTCCACCAAAAAAGAGGACATTGGCCGTTCCAGACCCACCTGAAATACCTTTAAAGAGGAAGAACATTGCTACTTCTCCTCTTAGACCTATCTCTCCCCTTCAAAACCTTCCAACTATACCTATTTCTCCTACTTTTCCACTATCTCCTTCTTCACCTGCCCTTCACCAGGATGTAGAGGACTTTGGGGGTGGGGATGACCACAGTGATCGGCATCTGCAACAGGATGATGATGACATCCCAGCAAAAGACCTTTGGGATGATTATCATAATATCCCAGATATACCTGAGCCAGACTCATACCCATCCAAACCATCCCCACCAGATGACAACATTGGCTTTGCACAACTGATAGACAGGGCAGCCAGGTATCACCAGGTAGAGTTACACTCGGAACCTGCGGAAGAAGATTTCTTAATGGAAACTTTTACTCACTCCCAAAAGTCGTCCACTACCTTGCCAATGTTAAAAGGCATGATTAAACATGCCCCAGAAATCTTCAAAGACCCAGTCAGGGCTATGGTAATCAACCCACGCATTGACAAAAAATTTAAGCCAGCCCCAAACGACCCAGCTTATATTAAAGGACAACTCCCTCTAGACTCCCTCGTAGTATCAAATGCCCGTAAACGGGCTAATTCTCAATCCACAGGGGAGGCCCCTCCTCCAGACAAGGAGTCAAAGCTGCTGGATGCATCTGGCAAACGGGTCGCGTCACAAGCAGCCAATTACTGGCGCATTGCCAACGCCCAGGCATGACAGGGCGCATTATGATGAGCTGGAGACACTTATACAGCACCTTCCAGACCAGTATAGGGCTAAAGCCAACAACCTTATACAGGAGGGAAAAACCATCACTAATACCGCCATCAAATGTGCTTTGGATGCAGCAGATACAGCATCCAGAGCAGTCCATACAAGCGTTCTGCTGCGCAGGCATGCATGGCTGCGCATCTCTGGGTTTAAATAGGAGGTGCAGTCCCAAATTCTTAACCAGCCATTTGACCAGCAACATCAATTTGGCCCTTCTGTAGACACATAACATAACATGTGTATTTGTAAAGCGCACGTTCACCCAGAGGTCTCTTGGCGCTGAATAACAGATGTTCATTGTTACCCAACTCAATGGTACTCATTTTATCGACCTCAGATGGATGAAAGGCTGAGTGGACCCGCCGGGATTTGAACCTGTGACCATGAGGTCGAACACAGGCCCCTGCAATGGACGCATTAGTCCACTGAGCCAACAGACCCGGCACACATCCTTGGAGAAAATGAAAAAGGACACAAACAGCCAAGTCCATGGGGGCCTTACAATTTCCGGCAAATAGAGAGTCATTTCGTCGCTCCACTTATAGGGGCGCCTCCAAAACCACTGGCACAGACGACTCCTCTTCATACAAAAGTCCCACTCAATCTTCCCCTAGCAGAGGATATTTTAGAGGGGGCTACAGGGGTAATAATAACAAAGGAAGAGGTCGCGGTAACAATACCCGCACTTCCCCGCCTCAAAGCAGTGACTTCCCTACGCTCCCCCCAGACCATTCAACACCGGTCGGGGGAAGACTATCACAGTTCCTACCTGTGTGGCTTTCCATCACCACAGACAGGTGGGTGAGACAAATTATCCAGCATGGTTACTGGCTGGAGCTCACTTCTACTCCACCAAACGTGCCTCCCAGGCATCGACCGATGTCCACGGAACATCTAACACTTCTCAAACAGGAGATTGTCTCCCTTTTACAAAAGCAAGCAATAGAACCAGTCACCCTACATCAGAAAGGCTCAGGGGTCTACTCCCTTTACTTTCTCATTCCAAAAAAGGACGTTACTCTAAGGCCAATATTAGACCTCAGAATGCTAAACCTGTACATACAGTCCGACCACTTCCATATGGTCACCCTGCAACAGGTCCTCCCACTGCTCCAACAGGGCGATTTCCTTTCCACTCTAGATCTCAAGGACGCCTACTTTCACATCCCCATTCACCCTGCTCACAGGAAATATCTACGGTTTGTGCTGGATGGTCAGCACTACCAGTTCAAAGTCCTCCCGTTCGGAGTAACTACAGCACCCAGGGTATTCACAAAGTGCCTCGCAGTAGTAGCCGCACACTTGCGAAGACAACACATTCATGTGTTCCCTTATCTAGACGACTGGCTCATAACAGCCAGCTCGCACAACCACTGTGTTCAACACACACACAAAACAGTTCAGCTCCTGCACGACTTGGGATTCACAATTAATCTCACCAAGTCACACCTACAATCGTCCCACATGCAACAGTATCTGGGCGCTATACTAGATACTTCAAAAGCCATTGCGTATCCCAATCCACTCAGGATACACAGCATACAAGCTCTCATAAAAAGATTTCAACCTCAACACTCACTTCCAGCTCGAGTGTTCATGCAATTAATAGGAATGATGGCCTCTTGCATTTTCATAGTGCCTTACGCAAGACTCCAAATGCGCCCATTACAGGAATGTCTGGCACATCAGTGGAACCAGGCCCAGGGCCAGCTTACAGATCTGGTGTTGGTGGACAGCCGCACACATCGCTCTCTGCAGTGGTGGAACACACAAAACCTATCCAAGGGGCGGCAGTTCATAGACCCAGTTCCACAGATTTTGCTAACAACGGACGCATCGCTCACTGGCTGGGGAGCGCATCTCTTAAATTATACCATTCAGGGCATATGGACCCCTCGGCAAAAATTACTCCACATCAATCATTTGGAGTTACTGGCAATTTTTCTTGCGTTAAAATCATTCTAGGTACATCTAGTAGACAAAGCAGTCCTAGTCAGAACAGACAATATGACTGCAATGTACTACATACAAAAACAGGGGGGGGGACACACTCTCTGCAGCTTTCCCGCCTAGCGCAAACCATATGGGGATGGGCCTTTCCGCAAAACATATACCTGTTAGCAGAACACCTACCAGGGTTACAAAATCAAATTGTGGATCTACTCAGTCGTCCGACACAACAGATTCACGAATGGGAACTTCATCCACAAGTTCTTCATCCATTCTTCCACAAGTGGGGCCACCCAGACATAGATCTGTTCGCCACACACTTAAACGCAAAATGCCCAAACTTCGCCTCCAGGTATCCACACCCATTGTCCAAAGGCAATGCGATATGGATGAACTGGTCAGGCAAATTTGCGTACGCTTTTCTGCCTCTCCCACTCCTTCCATTAGTGGTTCGAAAGCTCAGACAACAGTCGCTCACAATGATCCTGGTTGCTCCAACATGGGCTCGACAACCATGGTTCACAACCCTGCTGGAACTTTCACTAGTCCCACATCAAAGGTTGTACCTTTTTCCAGAACTTCTCACGCAGAACCATGGAGAAATAAGACACCCAAATCCAGCTCAATTGATCCTAGCAATCTGGCTCCTGAAGTCTTAGAGTTTGGATACCTTAACCTACCTCCACAATGTATGAATATTATTAAGGAGGCTAGACGTCCTACCACTAGAGCCTGCTATGCAGCCAAATGGAAAAGATTTGTGATCTACTGCAATAACAATGCACTCGATCCTTTAGATGTGTCAATTCAGAACATTATTTGTTACCTTTTGCATCTACAAAACTGTAATCTGGCATACACATCCATACGATTACACCTCGCGGCCAAAGCTGCTTACCTACAAAACAGACATTTGTCGTTGTTTAAGGTACCTGCTATCAAGGCTTTCATGGAAGGCCTTAAAAGAATAATTCCTCCCAGAACTCCACCAGCTCCTGCGTGGAACCTAAACATTGTCCTTACTAGGCTCATGGGCCCCCCATTTGAACCTTTGCATAGGTGCGAACTACAGTTTCTCACATGGAAAGTAGCTTTCCTTGTAGCAATCACATCTCTCAGAAGAGTTAGTGAGCTCCAGGCCTTAACCATACAAGAACCCTTCTTGCAAATACATCACAACAAGGTGATTCTTAGGACAAACCCTAAATTCTTACCAAAAGTCATCTCTGCCTTCCACCTTAACCAGTCTGTTGAGCTACCAGTCTTTTTCCCTCAACCAGACTCAGTGGCAGAGAGGGCTCTTCATATACTAGATGTCAAAAGAGCTATCCTTTACTACATTGAAAGGACAAAAACTTTCAGGAAAACCAAACCACTTTTCGTAGCCTTCTCACCACCACATAAGGGCAACCCCATATCAAAATCAGGACTTGCCAGGTGGATTGTTAAATGCATCCAGATATGCTACCTAAAGGCAAAGTGTACATTATCTGTTCCTCCTAGAGCGCATTCCACACGCAAACTAGGGGCTTCTATGGCATTCTTAGGAAACATCCCCATAGATGACATCTGTAAAGTATCAACATGGTCTACACCACACACCTTCACAAAGCACTATTGTGTAGATGTGCAGGCAAAACAACAAGCTACTGTGGGCCAAGCTGTATTAAAAACACTTTTTCAAACTACTGCAACAGATACAGGTGGCCACCGCTAAGGAGATAACTGCTGTGTAGTCTATGCACAAGTATACAATCTACAGCTCATATGCCTCGAACGGAAAATGCTACTTACCAGAATGCATCTGTTCTTGGCATGTAGAGCTGTAGATCTGTATACGCCCACCCTCCTCCCCGGTTACCTGTAACTGTTCCAGTATTATCTTACTTAGATAACTATACATGGGCATCTTTTTTCTATTACTATTACTATTTATATTTCTTTCTAACTCCATCACAACCCTTCATGGCGAAAACAATCTGGAGATGGAGTCGATGCCCATGTGCACTATCGTCCTAAGGAGGAGTCACCTATCTCGTGACTACAAAGACTCTTCCAAGACAAAAACAAACTGCAAACATCCGAGCCCAACACCAGATGGCGATCTATGCACAAGTATACAGATCTACAGCTCTACATGCCAAGAACAGATGCATACTGGTAAGTAGCATTTTCCATACTCATCTATCCACCCGCGTTCTGTATCCACCTACTCTTCATCAGACTAATCTGAGAAGTCACCACACGCTCCCTAGGCAGTCTGCAAAATTGTACACATTTGCATGTAACTTTCAATGAAACATTTTTATTCCAGCGCTCTGGCTGTACCCAGTTTGTCATGGAAGTTTAAATGAAATACACTGGAGGGAGGTTATGACTTCTCTTTAAGCCCTCCTCATCGCAGACCTTCCTTGAAGCAAAGGCCTCCCTTGCCTTACAGATCCTGGCAAGTAGCACTCAGGCAGAAAGTGAGGCATTGGTATTATGCAGTTGGACAGGGGGAGGACCCCGAAAGTTGTGCAGAGAAGTTGGAGCTATGCGTTCAATTTTTCAGAGTTCTTGGTGGTGTTAGTCCGCTTGAGGAGAAGCCATTTAATGAAATGTCATTTTAGCAAAAGGCTACTAAAGGGACTTTGTGAATTTGTGTATGTGAAACACAGTTTGAGGTTCAAGGTGCTGTGCTTGGACAGCCCATCCATGAATGCAGGGAGGTTATCCTTGGTAATGATTCGCAGGAAAAATCCTACATTCATTTCCCACAGTTCTGTGGTGCAGATGTTAGGATTTGCAAGCTTTGGAATTTCCAGTTCGAATAACTAAACACGAAGACAAACTCTTATTAAACTAAAGAAATTAAAATGTGAGACATTTGGTAATAGTAGTTGTGATGTCCCACCAGCTCTTGTCAAATGCAAATATGCAAGTAGACTATGTATTAGCTGCTCTTAATGACTGTATTGCAAACATTTGCACAGACTGCTGCAACAGCTGTACTGAACAGGACACACAGGTCATCATTTGACCGAAAGGAGGATGACTACTGTAAAGAAAATATGGAGAAACCAGTTGGCGTGTTTTCAGTTCCTGTATATAGTGATATGCTTAGGCCCGGGGAAATCAGGGTTGGAGAAAATGGGGGGTGGTCCTAGTATGAGCACTTGAAAGCAGTGACACTAGTTGCATACCACTGAACATTTATGATAATAAACTATATTCCATTCATTGTTAAAGATCAAATTTTTGCATGTCCCTGGCTGAGGAGGGAGTGAAATAGGCAGGGATGGCATAGTGTATGAGTCAGGTGTACTCCTATCAGTTAACTCTGACTAAACCACAGTTACTCATTACCATTTTTTGTAGGCTATCACATTCCACTTTAAAAAGCATTGGTGTAGTGTTTTTGGTCCTTCTCTTGTACCGATATACCTTTGGGAAATCTGAACATGGAATAGCAAGAATGGCCAAGGATGGAGCGAGTGGGAGCATGAAAAGAAAAGGCTATGGTTTGGTGTAAAAAAAAACAGTAGAAAACTGAAAAATACGATGCAAAAATGGAAAATGTTCAAAGAACTGAATGTAGACAAATGGGACCAAAAGTAGCTCGAGGGTAATGGTGTTCATATTGGAAGACTGGCAGCATGCATAGTTTTTATGAACTTTAGATTGAGATATTTTGGATTAGCTGCGTTAAAGATTTTTTGCTTTCACTAAGAGGTTTTATTCCTTTTTGTTTTTAGAACAAGAACTTAAGAATATATAGTGACCTGTTTACCAAAAGGTAGCAAATTTGCACCCATGAAATATTGGCTTTAGTAGGCTTGGAAAGCTGCATCCGTCTCATGTTTCCAGGCATACTACTGTAAATTAAACACCCAAAAGATGATGGGACGAATGCTTGCAAATAGTCTAACCACTGGCAATACCTCGGATTAGCATTCTAAATCATCATTTTCTGTCCACTGTGACACTCTTGACAGAGGGCCTTCTTTAGGGTTTGGCATACAGGGTGTCTGAGGACTTTACATCCTCCACTCTGCCTCTACTTGGCCCTCCAAATTTAGAGAAGTCTTTCGGATCTGCGGACATTGCAAACATCACTATACATTGGCAGGAACCATCATCATGGCGGTTCCTGTTAATGTAGGAAAAGTTTGATGGACGGCTCAGTCAAACATGACGGCTGGCCATCAAACTTTTCTAAAGTTTTTACTTTTTCAAAAGCAAACTTCCAATGTGGGAGGTTGTTTTTGAAAACTGGAAAAAAAAATGAATGGCCCCCACACCATGGGAGTTTTCTCCCATGGTGTGGGTGGCAATTTTTTTCTTTTTTTTCTGTCCCTCACTGCCAGGAAATCCGGACTGTGACCGACAGTAAAAAAAAAAAAAAAAGCCATATGGCCATTCATTCTAGGGTGGATGATTGGATGACTTGGCTCCAACGGCGCCTACTCCATCGGAGGAAGTTTTACAATGCAGTAAATTTTACTCCGTAAGCTGAAAACTTGTGGTCCACTCAACTCAAAATCGGGGGGGCAGATCTTGAGTTTGGCTGACTGGATACTCTGTCACCGGTGTAATGGAATATCTCTAAATCAGCCCCAGAGGCCCTCCAAATGGAAATCAATTCTGACCCTGTTCCTCATGGGAACAGTCCATACCGAGCCTTGATCATACCCATTCACCCTGCGGCCCACCGCTTTTATTGTTGGTAAATAAGAATTTCACCCCCACCCCGAACCGCACTGATTAAGATACGCCCATGATTTATGAGTCCCAGTTCCTACAGTTTTGGGTATATTTTAGTACTGGTGTGGTTTCTCAGCTTTAGATCACTTGCAGCTCTGCGTGTCCTTTTGAAAATGTTGCTGTCTGATCGTGCAGCAAAGCCATTTACTGCAACAGCTAACCTTTCCGAAATGCATTTGCCTGCGGTATTGAATTTGTTGCGTGTTGTCACCCTCTGGAATGGCTCCATATTACATGCATTGACAATGTATTCAGTGTTGTGGAATTTGTTAAATTGCTCTCCAGAAATTAAAGACATCTTTCAATGTTTGCAGAATCTGCAGGAAGTATGGCTTCATTACCCACAGCATCCACTCCAGGTAAGTGAATGTCGCTCTTTGCAACTCATTACCAAGCCTTTTTTCTAATAATGCATTTATTCTCGCTTTCCAATACCTCTTTCGACTTTCAGCCTTGGTGTCAACAGCGCATTTACTCACAGGCTCATTCATTTGATTCTTTCCCTGTGAAATGCATGTGCAGCATCTCCAAGACTACCATTGCTTGCTGTTGGTACTGCGGATATGCAGAATTTGTTTTAAATTAAGCAGCTTTTTAATATTTTTTTTGTTCTTCTTTGATTTCTTCTAATCAAACAGTAGTTGAAATATTCATATTAAAATCTGTATTTACTACATAAGAAGTGGTTCTGATTGAAATGTGCATAATTTAGTTTGTGGAAATAACTCTAAAAGCTCCCCAAAAAGTAAAATATGTTATTATGCAAAATGCCAGCACCTCATTTTGCACTATTTTTAATTTGCAATGCATTCTTCTGTAGCGTGAGTACGCATTTCACGCTAAAAAAGTGCTAAATTACATGTAACACGAACAACAGCTGCTTGCATTTGGCTCATTCGCATTGTTCTCGTGCTTCAGTAATAGAATATTTACCCAAAGTCTCATTTATGCAACATGTCCTACTGGCATAATCTCAGGCATTTTATGTAACAATTGTGAAGTGAAATGCTGGAAATTACACAAGATTAAATCTGGGCAAATAAAAATTTTGTCCAGGCCAAATAAAAAGATGCAATGGGGGCTATTCACAAACTGCATTTTGTAATAATACAGAATGCTATTCACAAACCTACATGTGGAGTTTACACCTCCGCCTATCGTATACCTAAATGTGCAGAGATCTTTGCCCTGACTGCTAAGTCTCTGCACACAAAGGTATATGTTTTAGTTGTAAATGTGGGAGCTACACAAAGGAGTGGCTGTAAAAATAGGAAAGGCTTAGGAATTAAGGGGAGAGGATTATGGGGGATTAAGGAGGGGTTTATGGAACATCGTGGAGGGGTTTAGGGAGGGACGTCAACCCACCCACAAAAGAGTAAGCCTGTAGCTATTCACAAACTGCACTTCTAGAGCTACTACAGACAAATAGGGGCCCAAAACAGTAGTAAAGTACTCCAGCTCGGAGCTGGTGTAAGTCTAGCACTGCCTAGAGCCAACTATTGCTATTGCAACCCCCTCGCATGGAAAATAATTGTTAGAGAGTTTGAAATAAAAAACCTATAGGAAAAAGTGGTGCATTAAATTATTTTAAATAGTAAAAAATAGATGTAAATCTATATTAATGTTAAAAATTAATAAAAATAGTACATATGTTTCATTTTATTGTAAATTATTTTAACAACTTTTTGCATTTTAAAATATATAAAAATACATTTTATTAAAGTATAATTAAATTACCTTTAATAAATTCTGTATATATACAGGCGAGTTTACATAGGCAAAAAACATAACATATATTGCTGTGCCCAGTAAAAGTGATGTGAAATAGCTCTTTTGTCTCAGCCCGTGTCTCTGGACTCAATGGGTGCAAAGAAGAAATGGTATGGCCCTGCAGTAGTATGCAGACAGGAAAAGTTCAGTTGATCTTGCCGTTCAAAGGTGGGGGCCTCAAAACTGTATGAGCATAGAACATATTTAGAAAAGTCCAATAAAAAACTATATACTGAAAGTGGATTCCAAACCATCAAAGAGAATGTATATACAGCAAATAATAACATTCGGCACCTGATGTGCCATACATCTCCCAAAATTGCAAAATGCAGACATACAACACACAGCTGTAGTGAGCCACTGAGGGCCAGTGTTAATCTCCTAAATGTATAGCCATTTCCTCGTCCAAGCCGTTTGGGATTTTGGTATTGAGCGCCAGAATATATCTGGATTCCAGTTGTCTTAGAGTTTGTGTGCGGTTACCTCCTCTGCTGCTAGCAGATACTCTGTGAAGGGCAAATAATCTTAAAAGGACACTTCTGCCATTGTGTAAGCTGGCAAAGTGCTCTGCTACTGGGTATTGTCTGTCTGAGTTTTTAATTGCCTGCACATGCTTCTTGACCGGATGAACGGTACTGCCTACATATAACTTTCCTCATGGACAAACTAAGGCGTACACACACAAGTTCGAATGGCAATTGAGAAATCTGTTGATTTTGTTTTCAGTACCTGACAAGGGGGAGAAATATTTAACATTATGGCCTGATCTGCACGCTTTACATTTGTAAAAGCCATTCATAGTACCACCAGATTTCTTCACAGTAGAGATCGCCTTATTTCTACTCAGCCTGTCCCTTAGGTAAACACCTCTCCTGAACGTTACATTGGGATGTTCACCTAATAAGTCAGATAAAGTGTCTTCAGTTGATAAAACATCCTAGTTTCTTTGTGGAATCTTCGGAACGTGACCTGATTTATGATACAATGTATTGATAAATCTCACCTAGTTGGTGGTTTTTGTGTTATGCAAAGGTTTATTGGCTAACCAGTTCTCTCTGTTAGTAATTTGAACCTTACTAAGGGCAGTTTTGAGTATAGCATGCTTGTACCCTCTTTCCTTAAACCTGGTGACCATAGTCTTGCATTCTGTGTGAAATGCTGCATCGGAGCTACAATTTCTCCGAGCCCGCAGAAATTCCCCATAGAGAGTGCTGTTAATTAAGCTAGGAGGGTGACTGCTGCGAGCATATAGAAGGGTGTTGCCCGCAGTACTCTTTCTGTACAACTTGGAGATAAATTTGTTGCTCACTACCTCCACTTTAGTATAAAAAAACCAACACAAGTCTCAAATTCAGCTCATTGTAATTAAGTTTGGCAATGAAATTATTCGCCTGTTCCTTGTCACCCCTCCAAACCAGGAACAGGACGTCAATATATCAGGACCAGAGGCTAACATGAGAGTTATAGATTTCCTTGGCTCGAGCCACCTGCTGCTCCCACCATCACATGAAGAGGTTGGCATAGCTCGGACCAAAACAGGTGCTGATCACCATACCCTAGATTTGTCTCTACAGTTTGTGGTCAAACTAAAAAAAGTTACTTTCAAGACAATACGGGGTCATAGTGAGTAACATCTCCATATGAAAAAGCAATGAGAGGGATCTCGCCCTCAAGAAATGTCTGCAAGCTTGAACACCGTCAGCATATCTGATGCTTGTATTAAGACTGCTGACATTGAGAGTGATTAACAAGTAGTCCTCCTCCCAAGGAATATCATAAATTCTTCAGAGGAAATCCTTGCTATCCTGAATGTAAGAGGGCAGGGAAGAAACTAATTTGCGCAGGTAGAAGTCGATATATCTGGAGGTATTTCCCTGGATGACACAATGGGTCTACCCAGTATTAATGGGGTATTTGTGAATTTTGGGCAAGAGGTAGAGTATAGGTATTTTGGGGAATTTGTTGAATAAGAACTGGTACTCCTCCCACTCTATTAAGCCTTGATCTCTCCAATCAATCAATATATCATGGTACTTCACATTATAAATCTCCACATCACTTTTAGAGACCAAAGCATAACAGTCCCTTTTACTCAACTGATGTAATCCTTCATTAGTATAGGCTTCCGTAGAGAAGACCACAACATTGCCACCCTTGTCAGATAGTCCGATGACAATGCTGTGGTCCACCCTCAGATCATTAATCACCAGACTCTCATTCTTCTTCAAATTATCACATTTCCATCTAGTGTGTTTGGCTAGTTTCTTGAAGTCACAAGTAATTAGAGATTCAAAATTGTCAATGGCATTGTGTAGGAGGGTGGGGTTAAAGACTGATATAGGTTTAAAATTACTAGGCTCACTCAGTCCCAATTCAATCCCCATATGGTCCAAGTTCAAATATTTGTCCCCCCAGTATTTGTACTTTCTAGATCCAACTGTTCAAGAATATACTACAGATCAATATCCCCAATGTTCAATTTGCTGTATGGCTTCACATTCGTGGGGAGTGTTCTGTCGTCTCTTATTACAAACAGTTTGTGTAGTTTGAGTTTTGTTATGAAATGGAACAAGTTGATCTTACTTTGTGAATAATTAAATTAATTAACCAGACAAAAAGAAAGTCCTAGTTTCAACACCTTTACTTCAACCTCAGATAAAGAACGGTTGGAAAGATTTACCACATTTTTGGGTATCGTCTTCATTGTCCCATCTTCTGGTCCCTTGTAGTTATTCCCATGGGATTACTCCTGCTTTTGCCACGTCGTCCTCTCCTGCTTATTTTGTTGTTGTGCCTCTGACTCATCCTCCTCTGCCCCAATCCTTCTTCCATTTCTGTTGATTTCTTTCTTGTTGGATCATGCGTAGCTCCTTCCAACAACGTCATGGTTTGGATTATTTGCTTTCAGGTTGTTCGTTGGTGCTTCCTTCTTATATGACACTTTCACTGTGCTCACTGATGGATCCAGCTGTTTCAGATTATCTCTTTCCAAGGTCACTAAGTTGTGGGATGCCTTCCAGTTTCTATTGACCTTATCGTACTTGTGGCTGAAGGTCAAAACCCTGCCATCTTGGTAATATTTTTGATCACGCATAAACTTCCTTTGTTTTTTAATTTGCATCTCTTCCTCATGTTTGTGGATCCTTTTGATAATGTCTTCCATCTTTTTGTGAAATATTTCAGTGGTAGCCTTCATCTTTAATTCTTATTCAACCAGTTCAATTTCCTTCAGAACATCTGCACGTTCTTGCCAGGCAAATTTCACCAAGGTCTCCATCATTTTATTAGAACAATCTCCTAAATGGGCTGCCCATTCTTGGAGCATTTTTTGGATTAGTATGTTCATACGTAGGCGCAATCAAAATTCAAAGCCCCCTCAGTACTTGGCTGCTCCCCACTATTTGGAAGTCTCTCACCTCAAAACTATCTCCAATTTGTAATACTGTTGGTTCATGGTCAATATTGCTGTGGTACCTGGGGGTAGTGCTTTGCTGTAGGTTTGCCCTTGTAAACAGTTCATCTGCCTTTAATCACCTCCTTGAGTCCACTTCACTAGCCATAATGACTAGTAAACGATCAGCACAGTATCTTGGTTTGATTTGTAAATAAACGAGCTAAGTGCACCGTCTGGGGAAGCTCACAACCAGTAGCTGTGTATGCCCCTGAAATATCTGCAGGATGTCCTATGTAAATATACCCCAATAAGTAGTTGCCGCACTGAACAGCGCATGCTTTCAAGCTGGTGATCAAAGAAGTCTGCTGTGTGCAGCAGGGACGTGTGCTCACCCAAGATGGACCGGCCATCGCGTCCTCCGATGCGGCTTGCACGTTACTCCGGTTTTCGGCCACCCGCCTGTAGCACTCAAAGATGTTGATGCAGCTGGGTAAGTATTCATCACTCGGCTCCCATGGGTCAAATCGCAGATCAAAATTGAATCCGCACTCAGTGTTCCTCTATGCAAGACCCTACGAGGTTGGTGCATGCGCAGGGAGGACCTGTCATCATGCAGCTTCACTCTCCTTATGACAGGAACACACGCACTCCATTACAAACAGACTGGAAAGTTTCAGGGTGATAAGTCAAGAGGGGGCTGAGAAAGGGCAGGGTCCCTAAGCACTTTTTCCCCCATGCAGTGTTTGTGGGAATTTTGCATTTTTTTTAACATGACTAAAGGCCGAACTGCTGAACGATTTACACCAAATTTGACACAAAACTAGCTCTTGGTCCAGAAAGAGTGTTTTTGGGAATTTGGTGTAAATCTGTTCAGTAGTTTTGTAATTATTAAAGAAATAAATAAAATTATATCTAGGGGCGCAGATCCTTCGTGGATCTACCCGCGAGGAATCACCGGATCTGGGCAAAAAAACAAGGCCCTGATTGGCTGGCTGCCACATGAAAGGAAAGTTGCGGCCGCTATTTTTTCTCGATTGGCTCAGGGGTGTTTGGGCTAAGGAAAGTGAAAAATAACATAAGGGGTCAGGATAGAGATATCATGACCCCATAGGACACATGGAGGGGGTCTCTGAGGGACTCCTTTTGGCAAAATATTGCCCAATTATTTTTGGCCCGATACGTGGACCAACCACAGGGCTCAGCGCGGCCCCCTAGTGTATATCCGTGATGGATCCAAGACCCAAGGGAAAAGAAAAATACACCCACTTACACAGCAAATCCCCGTCGTGCACGGTCCTGCGCACGCATTGTGCACGGCCAAAGGCCATGCACGGCGGTGTTTGGATTAATGTACGGTAATTATATATTACTTTATGTTAAAAAAAAATATCATAGAAATTCACTGAAAAAAACAAAGGTTACAGGGACGTTATAGTTAGGTTCACATTTTACCCACACAAAACCATAAAATTCAACAGTTGTAGTTATACTTATACTTATTTGATGAAAGTATAACTCATGCCGTTAGGTAACTTCAGGCCAGGAATTATAGTTTCTTAACATGAGTATAACTAGAACTGCTGTATTTCTATGGTTTTGTGTGAGTAAAACGTGAACCCAACTATAACATCCCTGTAACCTTTGGTTTTTTCAGTGAATTTCTATGATTTTTTTAACATAAAGTAGGTAAGTAAGGGCCCAGTATTTACATGTTATATCCTCTAATAATTATCATTGACATTGTGTTTTGTGGCTCACAAATGCCCATGCCGTTGTCCATAATTTCACTTGTTACAGTTCATGAGCTAAGGGGCATTATTCATTGGCACTGGTGGCCTTTCTTTGAGCTGTGGACATCAATATCCTCTAGCATCTTTCTTCCTGTATGCACTGTTTGCCTCTTGTCTTGAGAAGGTGTGTCTGGGTATCTTGTGGTTATTATCATTATTTAACATTGTTCATGGGGATTAGCACTTTAAGACTCCCTCCACTTTTCGGATTTTGAGCAGTTTGAAGTAGGCCATGGTTCAAGTATCTGATTGTGGAAGGCATGGAGTTTGGGCTGGTTGGCAGGTACTATAAACACTTTCACCAGGCCTGTGGTGGTTGTGCAAGCATGTACAGGTTCTTTGGTTTCACCCTCATATTGTGCTTCTACACTATAGGGACTCTGTTCTTTTCCTCAGTGGGCTCTCTCTGGTACTTGTTTTTTCGACATCGTTGTTAGTATGGCTACCTTTGATCCTGCTTTTAATCTTTGGGAGATCTTCACCATTGGATGGGCCTTTGGTTCTGTCTACAAGGTTTTGGCACTTTCCTTTTCTAGGTTGGAGGAGATCATTAGAAAGAATCATAGGCTTTTGTGGCAGTGAGAGAGACTGTGAAGGGTGATGCACAGTTTTACCTTTTCTATGTACCGTTCTTATGGCAATTCTTCATTCTCTGCTTATATTAGACTCCATTCTGGGGGCCACAACCGTAGTGGCTGAGATAGTTTGTCACTGGTATTCTGGGGACTGCCCTACTATGGCTGTGCAAACTGGGCCAAGTGCACACTTGACTGTCAGGTTAGCATGGAGCTGGCACTCAGTGGCTTTTCAGGGAGATAATGTGGGGGAACCGGAGATCAGAACTCAAAAGTCAACCAGATTGCACAATAATATAGTGAATGCCTAGCCCACTGCTTATATTTTATATTATAGAAAGTACTTTAATCATATACAACACAAACTACACACTCCAAACGTCATTTCAGTTAGTGTTGCAATATACTGTAAGGCCTAGTGAAATGTCAGTCTTTAGGGTGCTGCTTCCTCCTTCTCTCTCTTTGAAAATGTCCACCCTCTAGGGTAATTTTGGCAAAGATCCGAGAATAGGCGTAAAGGCGGCACAGATGCAAATCACTAGCAATTCTCCTAAATGTTAGCTTGTAGGTCAGGTAATTAGTCTGTAGGTCCAGCAAGTTTGTTCTGGTAAACGTTATCATTCTAGCGGCCAAAATTCAGTTTGCTTGTATTAGGCACAGTCTCACAGTTCAAGTGGGCTCAACCTCTTATTACCTGCTAAATGGTGGTAGAAGTCAGTGGTGTGACGTGGTGCAGTCAGAGACCTTGCACCTTTAGGCTTCAGCGTCTGCGGTAGGTGACCGTGGACAGTAGTCACTTGCCTCTCTGGACCACTGGAGCTGAACAGTGGCACGCCTGATGCCACAGCCTCTGGGCCGATCCAGGCAAACGCTCTTCTTCGACATTTGCAACCACGGGGCCAATGAGGCAGGTGCTAGTCTTTATCAGATGTAGCCTCCAGGCCGATGCATCAGCTCCTTACAGGCGGCACACTTGTTGGTAGCGGTAGCACTTGGCCTAAGGGGCTGTTGGCTGGAATGTCAGGCAGCACAGTGACAATTTGGCAACTTCTTGTGTAGCTCACTGCAGAAACTGCAGTGAGAAGAGGGCCACTCAAATGTTGTCAGTACCGGCTATACTCCCTTTCAGTAAACTGCTACTTTTGGGTGTTCCACACATTGGGAATACATTGGTCTTTTCCTACTCTCCAGTTTTTCCTCCTGTACGGCCAGGCAACTTCCTTCCCTCTCTGAGCAGTGTCTTCTAGATAGTAAGGCAGACCCTCAGCTTCTCCAGAATGTTTGAGGGTTCAGTTGATGTCCTGTCACCTTTGGGAGACTGGCTGTCATGCAGACACCAGCCCAAGTCACACAGCAGTCCTTTGAGTACTCTCTGGAGTTTTCCTTTCCTTGTTCAAGAAGAACGTGGAATTGGGACAAAGCGGGTTGTTTGTATCCCACGTTTATGCACATTTTGCAGACTGGATGTGGATCCACTGTTTACAGTCTTCGAAACGGTTTGTATTCTTATTTCCTGGCTGCTGTTCAGAGTCGGCCTCTGTGCAAAGTGTTGACTCTCACAGCAGGTAGTGATGATGCTGTGTTGTTGGATAAGATGCAGATTTGTCAATCAAATGTTTCTAGCTGAAATGTAATGTGGGGTATGTAGCCTGGCCGTTTCTTTTTGTAGGTCTTTTGGATTGCAACTAGATTTTAAATTTAATCCTGGATTCCCAAAAACATCCCTGGAGAGTTCTCATGGCCTGATTCACTTGGTTATGTTCTGATTCTTGAGACAGAGCTTGGTCATAGGCTTTTGCAGTCTTTTTTTAAGATATGCATAGATAATGTTACCGTAGTCCAAAAGACCCATAAGAAAGGCTTTTGCTGGTTGTTGGTTCCACTCGATTATTGGTTTGCATTAGTGATAGGATCTTCCTGAGAATTGACTGTTGTATGTCATAGAACTAAGGAGCATGGCCGTGAAGCGTTAGATCCTGGTGGATACTTCTAACTTCAGATTTCTCGCTTTTAGAATATCCTAGGTGCAGCCTGAATTTGAAGAATTTTCCTTGCAATTTTCCCAGCTGTGGTTCCATGGTAACTTGTCATAAGGGCACCTTCCCTGTGTGCTAACATGAGTTCACTTCTTTCTGGGCCCTTCATCATGGTTCTACAGCTCAAATCCCCACTGTTGGCCTAACAACAAGTCCCAAAACCATTTCAGACCGTAGGCTAAGATAGAAGTCTCCCCCAAAAATGGCAGGTTTCAAGCCAAGCTGTGACTGCAGGAAGCAGATGTTGATCGTGGACCCTCATTTGTCTCTGGCGTGTGGAATCTGATCACGGCTCAAAATCATGTGAGAAATGTGCCCTTATGCACCCAAAGCTGATCAGGGAGCGGGAAGTGAAGCTCCACATTGCTGAACATAAGAACAGATTGTGCTTGAAGAAGCAGTCTCAGAGACTCCTGGTAAGTCAAAAACGTGCCATAAGTGCAGGAAAATTAAGTGGGATTCAACCCCTTCTCGCCGCTTAAAATCAGGCGTGAACTCAAAGGACCCTTCATTTCCAGTATCTTCCAATTCCGATCCGATTCCAGAGCTGGTTCTAGCATGCCCAAAGTTCCCTGGGCCTTTGTTGACCTCTTAGCAAATTGAAGCCTTTCAGGAGGCTATGCTTCAGAGTTTCAAGGTGCTACTGGCTTCCTCTGGGGAACCTTTGGGCCCGCTTCAGGGACTTTCAGTCAGATTTCTCCCTGCTGGTCTCTTCCCACACCCCGAACAACCCCATCATTACCCAGTCCTGAGCCTGCACCCACGCCGGTCCAGACTTTGATTCTAAAGTCTGCTGGTCACCACCTTCCCAGCGAAACAGTTGACTTCATAGACGTCTATGTTGGTGCTTGTTCCAAAGCTGGTCTCTGACCCCGAGCCAGTGTTGTCCCATGACAGGCCTATGTCATACTCTGAAATCACTTAGGCACAGCCAGTTGTGACTGAACCAGACCCTCAGTTTATCAACCCAATTCCACTATTTCCATAGGCTGGAGGCTCTTTTCAGTTCTGACTACGATGTGGTCCGGGGCCTGCAGAATGCTTCCTGTGATTTTGCTAATGGTGAGAAGGCAGACAATTTACTTACCTGTCACAGATGAAGGACTTTACTTGGACCTACAGAATGCCAGTGATAGTGTAGTGCCCACTTGTGGAAGCAAGCAGTTGGATTCTCTGTGATATCCAGGTGTCCCTCATTGACTTTGCCCTTTCATGAGCTGTAGAGTTATTGAGCAGAAGGCTGACTCTGCACTTGAGCAGTTTAAATATAGTGGCGCCACTGCACGATCCTGGGCAGTGTGAGTTAGTCGCAGAGCCATGTATCGCCACCTTGCAGCACACGTGAGTTATTGCTATGAGAATTACCTGGATCCACTCTCGTTCTTGGGGTGTCTAAAGGTAATGAAACTGCGGTTAGAGTGTCCCCCCAAAAAAGCCTTCTTTAATGTAAGTAGCTTGTTCATTTTTCCTTTAGAATACATGTTTCTAAGTTGCTTCAAAGTGAACACCCTGTATTATTTCTGTTTCTTAATCCTAAAAAGTATTGGAAATCAGTGTTGGGTTAGCGAAGTCGTTGGGATATATGTTCGAGCCAGGGATAAATCGGAGAGGGTTTTGCCCTTGAAGAAAGCTTTATTGTGATTACATATGTTAGGCTTGAAAGTGAGATAAAGGCTTTGTCTCCAAGTAAGGCAGACACAATGTATCACATGAGCAAAATCACTGTGTGCAGGTAAAGTTTATACCGACAAATTAATGCTGACGAGTCATTTCTAGTAGTAGATTCTTTACAGCCACTTATCGCTTGCTAAATGAGACATCCACACCCAAGATGATCAGTGAGCAAGGGCATTTAAATCCACAAAACTAAATGTTTGAGGGCAACTGATGATGGTTTAGGCATTTGATGCATTGCGCAATTGCCTGTCCATCACAGAGCCGAACATCACCAGGGCTATGGTTTTTCACCACTATAATTTAAGACCGTAGTTTTACAATCCCAACTGCTTGGACTTGGATCAATGGCGTAGCACAAAATGATGGGGCTACCCTGCAGAAATGATGAGGGGCGCCTGGGACTCCCTTATCTCACAGCTATTCAAATGCCTTATGACCCTATGGGGGCCAGAAGGGTGTTGGCCCGCTGCACCACAGGCGCCTACACTACAACCCTGACCTGGATGCCTATGTCAACATGCAGCTGAGGTGGGCCAAGTCATTCTTCATAATCTCTTATGTTCATTGGATGCCTTACAGGACGCCTGTAATGTGTTCCTTTACCGCTTGCTTTCCTATGATTTGTGAAACCAATTCTCCTGCATTAGGGGTTGGTCATAGACTTCATGCGCATCTCAGTGAAGCCTCAGCCATATTAGTTATGAGACCCAGCTTTGTGTTTCGCTCTGTACTTCGTGTATTTAAAATGATTAGAGTGACTGCAGCCGTTTTGTGGCCTCTTTGAGCAATGCCATTAGACTACAAAACGAAGTAATGATTTATTTATACCTAGGACACGGGATGTATTCAAAATATGCACATCTATGAAGGATTCTAACACTGGAGAGCTAGCGTAATATGCAGACTTCTTTCTTAACGCTGGCAGCATTCATTTGCTTTTTGTTTAGGTACAGGAACCAAATTCTGACCGACAGCTTATTGAGACTTCCCCTGTGCTCCAAAAACTGACAGAGTTTGAAGAAGCAATCGGAGTCAACTTCGACCACATTCGACTTCTTGCCCGAGCATTTACACTGAGGACTGTTGGATTCAACCACCTGACCTTGTGAGTAGAGCACAACTCTTAGCTCTTCCTTTTAGTATTTCTTCTGTAGGACTGGGGCTTGCTCAGTAACATGATAAATTCCTGAGTGACTGACATGGGTCTGCAGCTTTATTACTCAAAGGCTTTTTTTTTTTAGGTCTGGATTGAAAGCGTCATTGATATCAATTCTTTAAAATATACGTAGAATGGGGCTTTGGTTCAATCCAGCGGACCATTACTCTTTCTTCTGAAAATGTAAACACTATCACCATGCTGCTTGTCCCATTCAATTCCTTATCTCCCATATGGATTCTAAAATGAAGACCGTATTTTTTTCCTACTTCCTTCCAAGCATTGACACACTAATACGGCAGGTTTTAATATGCTAAACAGCATTTGTGCATGCAACGCATATAAAAAAAACTATAAATACATGGGTTTCCATGTGCTACACATTATAGGCAAAGCAATTGACTTTGCCAGTGTCTGTCTGAGCTTCTTAGTAGTCTTAAACCCATCTAAATTGATACCCATCACTTGGTTACTGTCCAGTAAACATGAAAATAGTTTTTCTCTTTGTGGTAGCGGGTCCTAATCTCTCTGGGTATCACAGGATGCACCGTTGTTTGAGGCTTTCCCTCCTGAACACCGATTCTCTAGTTTTCCCAGCGTGAGCCTTATGCTCCGTGTATGCATTACTGATGTCCAATAGCCATATTATTTGCACACAGCAAAGCCTAAGCTTAGCTTGATGTGGCTATTCTTAATCAGGTGCATTTTGTTTGACCAGCAGCGTTAATCGACTTAGAATTAATTTTTGTTCACCCTGCTTAATATTAGCAAATCCTGTTCAAAACATTTGCCGCGATGCACTTTTGAAAATGACCCATTTTAATTTGCGTTTTCCTAAGTGCTTATTGATCTTTCTTGCATCAATGTTTCTTTTTTTCCCCTCTCTCTCCAGAGGTCACAACCAGAGGATGGAATTCCTCGGTGACTCCATAATGCAATTGGTGGCCACCGAGTACTTATTCATACATTTTCCTGATCATCACGAGGGGCACTTAACGGTGAGTGTCGCATAAATCAACTCTCTTAGAGGGGGGCTAAGACGGAAACAAAACATATCAGGCCATTTAGTGAATTATTCGACATTTGATGAATAACTGGGTCCTTTGCTGCCTCTGCTCTTTGCCGGAGATCTGTTGATTTAAATACATGCGAGGATTGCATGGCGCGGGGAAAGCATGATTTATGTGGCCAACGTAGAACACACTTTGTTATGTGATTCCTCAGTTAACTGGATCAATAGTGTAATTACAGCGATGAGCCAGGTTTGCTTAGATACAGGCACAGCAAAGCAAGGAGAAGATAAAGATGTTCAGCATCTGAGAATGCATGATGGTAGTATGCTTGAGGTCGTTGCACCATTCCACTGACTTGTAGATAGCCTCATGCTGTAGACACATTTTATTTAAATGCTGACAATATTGTGAAGATGGTGTTAACATGAGGTTTCGGGTATGTACAATGATTTTGTTTGAAGCCCTACGTAAAAGCCCAGTTAATCTCTGCCCATAAAGGTGGCATCTTTTTACAAGCAAGGTCTCTCTCGATATAGTTTTCCCCTGGAGATCTGTCAGAAAGGTGTAACTAACAGCTCCAGTTTTAAATTGGACACACAACCCGATGTGGTTTCCATTGATTGTAAGCCTCTGTGATTTTTTTATTTGCGTACTACTTCTTTCAACCAGTGTCCTGCATTTTTGTCTGCAAAATGTAGATATGTGTCATGGTCCTTTATGAGAAATATCTAATTTATAACACGTGTTATGCTAATTGAATGTCTCCATCATGCCACAGCAACATAGTTTAACAAACAAATGGCTCATTGATTTTATGCTGTTGAGAGGACGCTTGGCTGACTGATCTGAAGTTTGTTCAGATTGAGCGCGTAAAACATAGATGGGTCACTTTTTCATTTAAATATATTGTTAAAAGGGACTGCATGGCCTTATGATGCATGTAAAAGATTTTCTATATAGTATATTACTAGTCATTGCTATTGAAAGACTTATTTTGTCATTTATATTGTTTAACTTTCATTTTCTTGTTTCTATTGCTTTAAATGTATGAAACAGTTTACTTTTTTATGCCTTTGTGTTTTTTTTAATTTGTGTTTGGTACAATATATTTACTCCTTTACACATTGAAATATTGTAACATATTTAGGGAGAAAATGCTTAGCATGCACCAAATAGTAAATTGAAAATGCTGAATTATGCTCATTTGATGTTACTGGTTTCTAGCTAAAAAAAGAAAAAGTATCATCAGTATCTGATGGATACGATGCACCCTTTGCAGATGGTTTGTCTTTGAAATATTCAGCCTGCCACACAGGAATCCTGGAAGCAGCTTTTTTCACCATTTCATGACATTGAGGAACTCTTTTTTTGGTCTGTGTGTTGCTCTGACGTAGCTGATAGATGTGATGACACCCTATTTTATAAATGAAATCACACTACACAGTTCCCAGGTACATGAAGCCATAGAAGTGTTGTGAGCAAGGTTGGGAATTTGAGATCGAAGTGGGTGGGTGATAAAGAATATGCAGAGAAACAGTATACCTCTAATTTGTGGTGATGTGAACCCCAACGTTTTCGCTCCTTAAGTGGGGTTAGCCTTTGCACTCGATCGCCTGGTAATCCGAGGCCAACTGAAAGTTGTTTACTTATATATCGGCATCTTCTGTCTGCTCATAAAAGGCTCTAAGAAAAAAGCAGGGTAGAGCTGCGGGGTGGTGGTCTAGCGCTGCAAAGTTTGCCAGGTTCAGCAAAGAAGCCAGAAAGAAATTATGAAAACTTCTTTTAAAACTAAATAAATCACAAAGGGCAGCAAATGGAGTTTGATGAGAAGAAGAAGGTGGAGAAAGAAAAAATAAAGTCAGAAAAGAAAGAACAATGGTAGAAACTGGAAAGGAAGAAGGGGAGAAGGAAAAAAGGGTCAAAGGAAGGAAATATAGAAGTAAGGAAAGATATAAACAGAAACGTGAAAATGAGGGTAGGGTTAAAAGAGCTTAAGGAAGAAAGGGTGCAAGTCTCAATGTTTGGAAGGATGAAAGGATGGATAGATTGAAGGGTGAATGGATCAGTTGGTGAAACAATGGCAGACAAGGTGTTGGTGTTTGGATGGGAAGGGTGAAAGGATGAATGGATGGAAGAGTGAAAGGAATTTAGAGTCACAGCTACAAAGGTGATAAGTTGGTGGAGCCATTAACTTCAGTAGGACCTACCTTTATAGGCATCTAAGAGTTCAAAGGTTTTTTCACCAATCCTTTCAAGAGACCACTGGGATCTTAAATAATGAAGGTTCTTCAGGTCTCCTCACTAGAGGCCATCATCAAATAACCTCTTACAGCAGAGATTTTTGTAAACTTTCCAATGCTACCCAAAGGTAAAATTGAGAGAACTCCATAATAATGCAAAAAGTAGGTAAAATAGTCTCAAGCATCTACTGGTGGAAGGGCTTTCTCAAGTCAAAATCCCATTTAATGGTCATCAGGCCTCTGCCCCCTTTTTGAGATTAGCAGGAGGGCAACATTCACAAGTCTCTTAGATTTGCCTTACCTGAGAAAAATGCATATTATACCCTCCTCTGCTAATCAGACTTAATATTTTTCAAAATGGCATGCAACTGTTAAGCACCTGTATTTTTAGAGCTTATAGAAAAGCATTGACTAGTAAAAACAAAGTTCAGGATTTCAGCCTCTCTTAATGTTCCTCGTTTCAAAAATACCATGGAACATAACATAGGGCATTAGGTGTTCTGGAAGTTGCAATAAGATCCACCTGTGGACACCACATTGCAGATTTTGGAAAGGTCCGACTGAGAGAATGTGCTGATGTATTGCTCACTGCAGCTAGAAAGCTCCTTGTACAAATCTGCCCCGCTGGGTTCTGGGTACATTCAAACAGGGAATTGACTGTGACATTGTTCTTGCCATTGAGCTCCTTGCACTATATTCTCAGTACCATTTTTCCCTGCGCAGCACCAGGGGTGCAGCGATGTCTCTCCCTTAAACCCCCTTGAGCCCATGGGATCCTGTTAATGAATGATTGTCTTCCAGCCCTTTTTCAAACCTTTCTTTTTGTTGTGTTTTACTGCTCTGTTCACCCACTTCTGTTGTTCCTCATTAACGCTTCTGCATGATCTGGGGTTAGCTCAGCGTGTTTTGCCCTCATGCCCCCTTTAGGGTTTTCCACTTCCTTCATCAATCATACTTGTTGCTTTTCACATCTTCTCCTCTTGCCACATTGCTGCCAGCTCCCATGTCTAAGTTGTAGCCATTCCCGAATTCTTTTTCTTCTTTTTGGACTGCAGGATCTGAGTCAGCCTGCAAGGACCTCACCCACTGTGACTGTTCTGCATACAAAGAATGTCATAACGCCACATTCCATTGCCTCAGTATTACTGCATCTGTGTTGACATTGTGGTATTTGCAGTCCAGCACTGAAATATGCTTCATTTGTATTTGTATGAGAAAAGATAATGCTATCACCCTGAGCTCCAGCAGAATTAAATTGAGCTATCTCTTTCTTACCACAAAGAGCTAACACCAAGATTTACCTTGACAAGTACTGACACAACTGTCCGAAAAAGCAAACTTGTGCTCTTCAAAAGATTTCTGACCTGTGTCTACCACTCTAATTCTGGCACACTTTTCTAGTTACTAAAGTAAATGTGACGTTGTGCTGAGGTACTGTGGCCACTGCATCGGTAACAGCCACTACAGGGATCCTCGAGTCCTTAGTCCAGAGTGACTAGCAATCCAGTATCTGGAATGACAAAGTCTGCAACATCATGTCTGAGAGTATAGGAGACATCATGTATTATTTGTTATTGTATAACCTGTCTATGGAAGCGTAAAGTCATTCTCCTACCTGATATCCTTTAACACTCAAGTAGCCTAAATTCTTCTGGTTGGTACTATTTAAGGTTTTCTAAAATCTATAAAGTAAAAACAGGTTCTATAAGTGTCATGGATTTGTTAATTAACCTTCGAAAGAGAGGCTTCCTTTACCAGCTAACCATCTAGGTGATAATAAACTTATACACTTAACATTCTCAGCTTGGCCGACATGCCCACAAATGCTTCACTCATTTAGGGTGCAGTGGTCTGGCAGAGGAGGACTTGCCAGTGCTTTGTGTTCAATTCTGTAAATCTCTGGAAACTTTTGCGAGTTGGCAAAATGGGCAGGCCCAGTCTCCGTCCTGCAGATGAGCCTGAATTTGTGATGGCACGCCATTTTTAGTTTTTCTTTTCTCAAACATGCTGAGAGCTCAAAATTCTAAAAAGGGCATCATTTTTTTGGGAAGGGGGTGCGGTGTAAGTACAACATAGGGCTGCAGAAGAGAAATCGTAGAGTAACCACCATATTGATGAATATATTTTACTAGGGCCCCAGCCGAGGTAATGGTTCGAACTACCAAGTTATCAAGATGTTCTGCCCAGCTTAAATTAATGAAAGAGCTTAGACCAAGGTATTTAAAAGATTTCTCCTTCTCTTTTGCCAGCAAGAGATCAAGAAAACATGAGCTATTTTCCCAAATTAGGCTGTGTTTAACTGCTCACAAACTGGAAATTGTATATCGCTCTGATCATCTTCAAACTGAGTGAAAAGAGATTCGTAGTTGCATTAAAGCAACTATAAGGAAATGTATTACCTAATAAATAACAGACAAAAAGGAGTTTCCTTATGGTAAAATGTAAGGGACTGAATTACCATATGAACAACTACCATGACCATATGCATTGGGAGATGTAAATATGGGTCGTTTAAATTTGCTATTGTGATTTAAGAGATAAACTATGAAACACATCTTCAAAGTCAATGGTGTAATTTGATGCCAGAAAGAGAGATAGGACTATTTAAGCCAAGGTGCACATATTAGAGGTATTGATGCTGATTATCCTTGAGGGTGGCCATAAGATGTTCGGATAAGAAAACTCAGTCATGCAGTTATACTCTGGCACAGGCAGTCAGACAAGGTTGTAAATGCAGTCCAACTCTGCCCAATCTCTATGTCAAGGACTTGCAATCTCTGCTAGACAAATCCAATGCCCCGAGCCTGATGCTGAATTGCTCAGGACGAAAATACCTATTTCATTCGAACGACCTAGTCAGCCTGCTTCCTAATAAAGTAAGGTATTCAGTTTAATCTTAATCTCCTGAAAATGTGCTGTAGATCATGGAGCCTAGACCGTAAAATCAAATCCAATGGTTGACATCTCAAATGATGCGTTTGACAGGTTATAAAGTCAACACACACAATTGTATTTTCAAAACTTGTGACATCAGCTGAATCAAGTATCTGGATGGGAAGATTAGGAAAAGTGTGTGAATCAATAAAAGATTCATGTTGGGAATCCACCGAGGAACATGGGTACAAGATTTTCCAACCAGTGTCCAATGGGTCAAATGCTAAGTGGGTTCTCATCCACAGCACCCTAGGGTCCCACCTGCAGTGCTCAGGAAAGCATCATCCACAGTACTCTGGGGTCTCAGCTGTCCACAGTCATCTCACCCACAGCACGTGAGAGTAAATTACATTTTGTCACATATAGGGTAATCACACTTTGTTTCCAGTACTGGCATTTCTCTTACAAATCGTTGCTATCAGGTTTTCAGTGTAATTAGTTTAATGAAAGCAAACTAAGACTACAACACCCGTAATGTATCAGGTTGGCGTATGATATTGCAGGACTTTAAACACAGTACATGGAGTACCACCTAAGGACAGGTGAGATCACACCCACATCTCCCTTTTGCTCCCACCTCTGGTCGCCATCTTCAGATTCTTTTTCTCCGCCGTTGGGTCTGGATCGAGACAGAGGAGCTCCAGAAGTTTGGAGAGAATAATCGACGAAAAAATAACGAAAATTATCCTAAGAACAGGAGGAAAGGGTCTTCGACGTACTGGACTTCGATCCTACGAGCCGGAGCGCGACGAAGAGGGAGAAACACAACTTTGACACGAAGAATGCGCATGCAGGGGGCTCCCTCTGGGCGTTAATGGACAAAACACCTTTCAAATTCTGTGACAGTTGTCACCACAAATACGCACAAAAAGACCAGCATCCAGTCTACAACCTTTGCCTGTCACTGCATCACCGAAGCGACGACTGCAACGCATGCTCAGCTTTCACCCCAAAGACGTTGAAAGCAAGAGAGAGGCAGAGAAGGGCCAATTATAACATGTAGGGTCAAGACCCACCACCATCGCTTCGAGACCTGGGCCTCTCCAGCGAAGACGAGGACAACGTTGCCGAAGGTCCAGAAGGCGAAGGGAAAACAGACGTCACAGCCGTTGAGGTCGAGAAGAAGACTCCAAAGGAGGTAAGGGAATGGTCGACCTCGAAAAAGATTAGCGAGTCCAGAAAATCTGACTCTAAGCCCTCAAAAGGAGCCTCGGCGTCGAAACACTCGACGTCCGCAAGCGCGTCCAAGGGAAAACAATCCGTTGGTTCCTTCGACAAGGACCTCGAGACGGCAAAAAAGACCCTCAAAAGTTCAAAGACGTCGAAAGACAGTCACGAAAAGGACGCTCAGACGTCCAAAAAAGAGAGGTTGAAACAGGCTTCGACAGCTGCATCAGCGCCGTCAAGCTCAAAACGAAAAGCGGAAAGTCTTGACGCCGAAATTCACGCATCAGAGATAAAGAAAAAGAGACTCGAAGCAGAAATGGCAAGTATCTTGCAACGCAAGAAAGATTTAGACAAAAGATGAAACTTTTTTCAAAATTCCACCGAAAATTTCGATCGATGTCGACGTCAAAAAATATGTTGACGAATTACAGCTGCCAACAACAACCACAAGACGAAGAAGAAGAGGAAGAATTCTTCTTCGAAGACAAGGGAGAGGAAGAGGAGCAAACCTATGTGGGTTCGGCGACTTCGGAGGCTCAGGACCTGCAATGGTAAGATCTCAACGCCGAATCGCCAGAAGAAGCAGTGGAGACATATCCATCGAGGCCTTCACCACCAGATGACATTGGAATGTACAACCAAGTCATAAAGAAAGCAGCAGACACCTATCGAGTGCAATTGGAAGAAGAAAAACCACAATCATGTTTTCTGTTCGAAACCTTACTGCCCAATCAAACAAGGAGTCCATTCCTTCCCATGTTGCCAAGTGTTTTGGATCAAGGTAAGGAAGCTTTTAAAGAACCAGCCACATGCAAGGCGGTCACACCAAGAGGAGAGAAAAAATACAAGCATTCCTCTAAGGATCCAAATGTACATCAAGGGTTCAGTGCCAGCAGACTCATTCATAGCTTCTACGGCTCAAAAGAGAGCTAATGTAGCAACTAATGTTAGCCCTTGAACCTGACAAAGAGAGCAAAAGTATGGATCTCATGGGAAGGAAGGTTGAGAGAAATGCGGCAATTCAATGGCGCATAGCTAATTCTAATGCTTTGATCACCAGGCATGCATATCAACATTGGGAAGAAGTTGGAGAGCTGTTAAAACACCCACCAGAGCAATTCCGAAGGAGGGCAAACCACTTAGTGGAGGAGGGGGAAAACATGGCAAACACATGTTTAAAATCAGCCCTAGACGCTTCTGAAACAGCCAGCAGGCAAATGACAATCGGCATCACCGAAAGGAGGCATGCATGGCTGCGAATCTCTGGTTTCAAGCCAGAGGTGCAAAATAACATTCTAAACTCACCTTTCAATGGAGAACAGCTATTTGGAAGTGTGGTGGATGAAAAACTAAACCAATAAAAAGAAAGACAATGAAACAGCAAGGTCCATGGGTGCACTGCAGTTCAGAGGCATGCGTAGAGGCACTCCCTCACGGAGACCAATGGGCAGAGGTAACCACCAACCTACAACCTCGCACCAAGCCTTTCAACAGACTTATCAAGGAGTAAGCCAGGGACAACAGCAGGGACAGCAGCAGAATTGGCAATACCAACAGGGTAGGCAATCCTTTCGAGGGCCTACTTAGGGAAGAGGCTAGCCACAACGAGGGGGGCCACAAACAACCACCAAGTGACTGCACTCAAAAACTTGTGCACACTTCAAAGACATCACGGAGTGTGCTACACAAAAGAAAAACAATGCAAACCAGAAACCAGAAAAGCAAACAGTTCCTGCAACATATCACACCAGTAGGAGGCAGGTTAACATACTTCCTCAAAGAGTGGAAAAAGATAACTTCAGACAAATGGATACTAAACATAATACAGTACGGTTACTGCATAGAGCTGGCAAAGAAACCTCCAAACAAAAGACCAATCAAAAAGATGCATTCCAAAAAGGAATTATCTCAATTACTCCAAGAGGTACAAGAACTTCTGAACAAACATGCAATAGAACAAGTACCACGCAAGGAAAGGAACAAGGGCATTTACTCCACATACTTCCTTATTCCAAAGGTGGGCGGAACTTTACGACCAATACTAGACCTAAGGTTCCTCAACAAATTCATAAAGACTCAAAGATTCAAGATGACAACACTGCAAGAGATGTCATACCTCAGCTGCAAACAGGAGACTACATGGCAACCATAGACTTAAAGGATGCGTACTTGCACATTCCCATGAACAAGAGACATAAGAGTCTATTAAGATTTGTGGTCAACAAGACACACTACCAGTTCAAGGTGCTAGCTTTCGGGCTAAAATCTGCACCAAGAGTCTTCACAAAATGCCTAGCTGCGGTAGCTGCTCACCTAAGACGACAAGGAATTCATGTTTACCCGTACCTATATGACTGGTTAGTAAGAGCAAGCTCCTACAATCTATGCAAACAGCATATACAGCAAGTAATAGAGACACTAATTCGAACAAGGTTTCTCAATAGACTGGGACAAATCGTCAACAGAACCAGAACAACAAAAGGTGTTCTTAGGAGCACAAATCAACACAATATTAGGAAAGGTGTTCCCAAGCGAGAGGAGAACATTAGCACTACTGAAGGAGACACATCTATACCACAGGGGGCAAGCTCTGACAGTGGGGAAACTGCTGGAAATGATGGCTTCATGCATTCATTTAGTCCCCAACATTCGCCTACACATGCGACCGTTCCAGGAATGGCTTCAGCAGCAATGGTCACAGGCAACAGGTAGTTGGGAGGATCTAGTGGTTGTCACGCAGACAGTTCATCAAGAGATGGCATGGTGGAACAAAACAAACATAGCACAGGGAAGACTTTTCACGACACAAACTCCGACAGTGACCATAACAACAGATGCGTCCCTAATGGGATGGGGAGCACACATGAACAACCTCAAGGTGAGGGGATTGTGGACACAGCAGGATGCAGTGAAACACATCAATATCTTGGAGTTGAAAACTGTATTCTTAGCCTTAAAAGCCTTTCAGAAAGAGTTATACGGGAAAAAGAGTGTTGATACAAACAGACAACACAACAACAATGTTTTACATAAACAAACAAGGAGGAACTCAGTCGGTAGCACTCTCAACGCTAGCTCAAGAGTTTTGGAGATGGGCAATTCCAAGGGGAATAGACATGATAGCAGTACACCTACCAGGTAAGGACAATGTAGAAGCAGACAAACAACATCATCCCACGAGTGGGAACTAAATCAAGCAGAACTCCAAAGAATTTTCAGGAAATGGGGGACACCACAAATAGACCTATTTGCAACACCCCACAATGCAAAATGCCAAAACTTTGCATCCAGGCGACCTTGCAGTCCGTCCCTAGAGAATGCGCTATGGATTGACTGGTCAGGGATATTTGCTTACGCTTTTCCCCCAATACCATTAATGAACAAGGTGATCAGCAAATGCAAGATCAGCCAAATGACAATGATTCTCATCGCACCACAGTGGGTCAGGCAAACTTGGTTCTCAGAAATAATGCAGATGTCGCAAGGAACTATGCACAAACTGCCCAAAAAGTAAGACTTGCTAACAATGCAAAATGGAAAAGTACTTAACCCAGAACCAGAGAGCTTAGGCCTAGCGGCATGGCTCCTGGGACTTAGAATTCGCACATCTCAAACTACCAGAAAGCACAATGGCTGTTCTAAGAGAAGCTAGGAAACGAACATCAAGGAAATGTTATACAGCGAAGTGCAAGAGATATACACAATGGTGCCTTAGAAAACGTCTTTCAAAAGAGATTACAAAGGAAAGGACAGTGTTAGAGTACTTAACACATTTACTGGAAAGTAAATTATGCTCTACATCATTAAAAGTGCATTTAGCAGCAATTGTAGCTTATACCAGAGGAGAAACAGGGAAAAGTTTCTTCACTTTACATGTGGTCAAAAGGTTCTTAGAAGGAGCAAAAAGAATTGCACCTCCAAAAATGGTGCCAGCACCCACATGGAACCTGAACATAGTTCTAGCACAAATGATGAAAGCACCATTCGAACCACTGCACAAAGCAACGAAACAAATGCTCACACTAAAGACTGCATTTTTAGTGGCAATAACATCCTTACGATAGAGTTAATGAACTACAGGCACTAACACTACAGGAACCGTACTTCCAAATACATAGTAACAGGATTCTCATGAGGACAGATCCTCAATTCATACCAAAAGTGGTATCAAGATTCCACATCAATCAGAGAATATAAAAACCAAGTTTCTTTCAAAACCCAAAGACAAGATCAGAAAGAGCTTTGCAAACACTTGACGCAAGAAGGGCGGTCATGTACTACATTGAAAGAACAAAAGAATACAGGAAAACGAAACAGTTCTTTGTATCCTTTGCAAACAGTTTTCTAGGAAGACAAGTAACCAAAAACACCATGAAATGAAAGGCAAGGCGGTATTTGTAAAGCGCTAACTGTCACTCCGAAGGGAGCATCCTGGCGCTGATACTGAGGTGAGATGCAGCTCTGAGGATCTTAAATGAGAGAGAGGCAAAGTTTGTCTGTTGCTCCGAAGATCCAAGTTTTTAGAGCCTTTCTGTATTGAGTTTCAGTTTTTAGCATTCTCAGTTGCAAAGGCAACCTAATACTGCCATTGTTTTACCTCCTTTTGTTTTGCATCTAAAATTGGGAGGTTTGAGCAGGTTGGCTGACGAGGACTTGAGAGTTCTGTTTGTAATGTAGGGGGTGAATCTAGATGAGAGGTATTTTGGTCCTATCTTGAGTGACGCTCTGAAGGTGATTAGAAGGATTTTAAACAGTATTCTCTTGTGTAATGGGAGCCAATGAAGAGTTTTGAGGGCTGCAGATGCGGAAGACCTTCGAGGAAGTTTTAGAACAAGCCGTGCTGCTGCATGTTGGACTACTTTGGAGTCTTTTTAATGGTTTTTTTGCTGGCTCCTGCCAGGAGGCTGTTGCAGTAGTCAAGTCGCGAAAGGATTAAGGCGACTGCTACTGATTTCCTTGCTGCGAGTGGGAGTAGGTCGAAAAATGTTCTCAAGGATCTTATAAGGCTGCTACCTTCACTGCGTGTGGTTGGAAGGTGAGGGCGGAGTCAAACTGCACTCCTAGATTTCTTGCTACCTTCACAGTCTCAGGCGGGGGTGATGTACCCTCTGGCCACCAATCGCTTGGTAGAAATGAGACTTCTTTCCCTATAGGTAGGATCTCAGTCTTGTTGGTGTTACACCTAAGGTGGTTGTCCTTCATCCACTGAAGGACCTTGGTCAAACATCTTTTGAAGTTGAGTTCTGCGTCCTTGGAGTTTGGATCTAGCGATAGTATCATTTGGGTATCGCCTGCGTAGGAAGTAACTTCGATCGCGCATGATGTGATCAGTGAGATGAGTGGAGTCATGTAAATGTTGAATAACAATGGGCTTAGCGTGGACTCTTGAGGCACCCCGGTTGTGATGGTGCGTTCAATAGACAAGAAAGTTCCCAGGGACACGACTTGTCTGCGCTTGGAAAGGAAGGATTTTATCCATTCCAAGACGGTATTCGAGATACCGCTGGATTTGAGTCTTGATAGGAGGATGCTGTGTGATATGGTATCAAACGCGGCCGATAGGTCGAGTAGGATCAACACAGCCTTCCTACCTCTGTCTGCTATCATTTTTAAAATGTCGGTGATTTCCAGAAGTGCAGACTCAGTAGAGTGTTTGGGACGGAAGCCAGATTGTTGGGGGTGGAGGATGTTGGCCGTCTCTATAAAGTTGGATAATTCTTTGTGAACACATTTTTCCGTGATTTTACCTAATGAAGGAAGTAATGATATAGGGCGAAGGTTAGAGAGTACAGCTGAATCAATATATGGCTTCTTTTTCAGGGGTTACACTATCGCTAGCTTCCAGTCATCAGGCACGGTCCCTGAGCTTAAGTTGACAATCTGGTTTATGACTGGGTTAATTGTGTCTACGATTCGGTGGAGAATTACGGGGGGACAGGCATCCAGGGGAGAACCTGATTTGCATGCTAAGATTGCTTCTCGAGTTTGGTCTAGTGACACAGATTTAAATGAGCACATGGAGTGTTTGGTGGCTTCAGGTTCATGCTCAGGGACGGTGTATTTGGTCGGGACAGGGTCCGCAGTGAAGTCCTTTTGAATATTCATAATCTTTTCTTCAAAAAAGATTGATATTTGATCGCATAGCCTCTGGGACGGGGGTATTTCTTTTTGAAGCGCTTTAGGATTGGTATAGGACTGTACGACCGAAAAAATAATTTTTGGGTCTAAATTAGCTTCTAGTATTTTGTTTGAGTAGTATTCTTTTTTGGCTAGTTTGATCTGTGTATGGTAAAGTTTTCTGCTTATTTTGTAAGCTTGTTTTTCTGCTGCGTCATAACATCTTCTCCATTTATGCTCTTGTTGTTTGCATTGGATATGTGCTTGTTTGAGAGTGGGCGTAAACCAGGGGGTTTGCTGGGATGTTTTCTTTTCATCATTTTTTTTTTCTCGGTTTTAGCTTGTGAGATGAGTTCATCACTGACAGTAGTCATCCAATTATGGAAGAGACGTGAGTCTGCTGCAGTGTTCCCTATCAGGGTAGGCACCAGAGCCTGTGCAGTAGTAGCCAGCTTGGGATTGTGTGCTAGTTGTGTCCAATTACGCCTGGGCTGCAGGCTAATTGGTTGTTTGTCCCGATGATTTGTCAAAGGGATCTTCAACGTGAGGGGCACAAAATTGTGGTCTGACCATATTTGAGGGATGGGTGGGTCGGCAGAGAGGAGGGTGAAGTTAGAGCAGACCCCGTCCAGTGTGTGGCCAGCTCGATGTGTAGAAGCGTCTACCATCTGGATTAGCCCTAGCATTTCTGTTATTTGAAGGAAGTTGTCTACGCCTGGCTCTTTTTTGTCTTCTAGGTGTAGATTAAAATCACCTAATAATGTGAAGTTAGCATATCTAAGTAGGAGGTGACTTGGGGTGTCCCCTAGCGAGTCAGTGAAAGTGGCGCTGTGACCAGGAGGCCGATAGATCAGGCCTCCTGAAAAGGACACCGAGGCATTTAGTGAGATGCAGAAACCAAGACTTTCTGCTCCCTTGAGTGTGTCTATTTCAAAGTTGGTGCAGTGAAGTGTGTCTCTGAGGATAATGGCCAGACCCCCTCCTCTGGTGTCTTCTCTGTCATTTATACAGATCGTGTACAGTGGTGGCAAAGCTATCGCGATGTCCGGGTTGCACCAATCTTTTAGCCAGGTCTCGGTGATAAATAGGAAGTCTAGGTGTTGTTCCATTATTAAGTCTCTGATATCTTGGCTGTGTTTACACATAGAGCGGGCATTGATTAGTCCCCCTTTTAGTTGGGCAATGTTAGTGGGTGCGACTAATTTGTGGTTGTTAATTACAATAGGGATTTCTGATTTGCAGTGGTAACATGAGCAAGCCCCCTTTAGCTTCTCCGGTGCTATCAGGCATTTGCCTGATCCCCCTGTGTTAAAAGTTTTCAGTGCTGCGGATGAGTATACCAGTTCAGGACCAATTTGGGCAGAGATTTCTGACCTTGTCGCGGACGGGCGCAGACGGGCTTGCCTTTAGCGCGCCAGCGGCGCGCCCGCTGCGCGCGTCCGGCCCAGCATATGATTAAATAGCTGGCCGGGCGTGGTAAAAGGCTGTGATCGGAGTTCCCGACCGGAAGTGAGGTAGACGAGGCAGGAGGGCGTGTCCGCTTCCCTCCAATCAATCGACTAGTGCCGTGTCGGACCGGGGAAGCGGAAACAACAAGATAATGAAAGCGGTGCAGGTAACGAAAACGCTACTGTGCAAAGTTGCTAACTCTAGTTTAAAAAAGTTGCAAGATGGATAGCGCAAGCCATACAGTTATGCCAAGGGCAAGCAGGACAGGCCTTACAAGCTGCCCTGCGGGCACACTCAACAAGAACGAAAGGAGCAACTATTGCCTTTCTAGCTAATACTCCAATTCAGGACATCTGCATGGCTGCATCATGGTCTTCAGTGCACACATTCACAAGACATTACTGTGTGGACATTCAAATGAATAAAGAAGCACAAGTAGGACAAAAGGTCTTACAACATCTATTCACAAACCAAAGCTCATCTTCCACCCAACCACCACAAGACTAGCAAACCGCTACAAAGTCTATGCACAGCATGTGAATCCAGAAAAGATTCACGCTGCAAAATGAATAGTTTCTAACCTGTCGGTGTAGTTTTGCAGCTTGAAGAATTTTCTGGATTCACTAGCGAACCCACCCTCCTCCGCCAGGAAGAATAAGAATTGGAGGAGAAGAAAAAAAAAAAAGAATCCGAAGATGGCGACCAAAGGTGGGGGCTTCCGGAGGAAGCCCGTCGGCGTCACAGGAGGACACCAAATGGTGGTATGTCGACCCCACCAACAACAACAACAACAAAAAAAAGGAAAGAAAGAAAGAAATACTACAATTTAGGACCCAACCACTAGATGGCGGAATAATGCACAGCATGTGAATCCAGAAAATTCTTCAAGCTGCAAAACTACACTGACAGGTAAGAAACTATTCGTTCTTCAGAGTGGTGTCTCAGGTTGTAGTTCAGGATATCATGAATCCATTCCTGACTTTTCCTTTTGAAAAATATTGTCTCAGGTATGTTAGTCTAAATGGTTCAATTGAAGGGAACCCACACTAAAAAGAACTGACAATATGGTTTGCAGTGGAATTGTGCAGTAGTGTACTTGCATATGTAACAGTTATGGCCCATAACAATCCTAAGAACAGTGGTCAGCAGCAAGTTGTAACTTGTGCATCTTAAATTCACATCAGACATCTGCTATGAGGGTTGTCCATCACCAGTACAGTACAGCCAGAAAACGGACATCACCAAATGCATAGGCATGAAATAACTTGATCTGTCAAACATTGCTGGACAATTATGAGGACTTTAATGTACTCCTCCACTGCAAGTCCCAAATATCTACACAATCTTACAGCTTCTTTACATCTCACAAAGACACACAGATATGGGATGATAATAAAAATGCCCCACTTCTCCATCCAACCATGCTACCTGAGGATCCACAATTATATACAAAATCTCAGATTGGAGAACCCAGTTTAGTAACCAGCTTTCGCAGACTATATCATAAGAAATACAATGAAGGGACCTTCACAGCTGTTCAAAGCTATCAGCATACTTTAAACCATACAACTGCACATCTTTCCCTCACACTTCATCATCCACCACACTGTGTCCCATAACATGATAACCACACCTTGGTGGTCATCAGGCAAGATATGGAAACACTTTACACATAGGATCAAAACAAGGACATGTTTCCAGCAACACATCCTACACTGTGTAGCATGCTACCCACCTACGCAAGCACCTCAACGCCGCACATTGGGGAAGTTCCATATAAATGCTGCAATACAATAGCTTCAGTATTTTTTGTTTTTGCTGCTCTGGTTTGTTTTACTTTTTACAATATGTCGTAACTCTTGAAAAATCTTTTCTTAGTAATCTGGTCTTATTTTTGAGCTGGATGCAAGTGTGTTGCAAATGTCTTCAATGGAAAGTTGCATCCCTTTTGCTTGAAGTGCATGACCTCCATGTATAGGTCACCCTCTCCTGTTCTAAGAAATAATTAAACACGGTCTTTTGTCTCTACGTCCCCCACTGGTGCTATTTAAAGGAGTTTTAAAGCAAATGCCTCTGAAATCCGACTCTGAATGGCCAGGGATTGAAGTGCAGTCTTTACCTTTCTGTAGGGTGTAAAGTCCCTTGTACATAACTCAGTCTGTCCCTGTTTAAGATTAGATCAAATCCAATTAGTTACTTGTTTTTTGTTTTTGTTTCTTTTCTCTTGACTAAGCACATTCATCTTTATTTTCATTCATTAGTATTCACAACAGGTCTGGTTAGGGACTACAATGCTCGATCTCTGTATACAAAACATGCAAGCCAAGGCCAGATACAGTAAGACCATAGACTACAGGTGAATTTGGCAAGACTGTGTAGCTACGGTCTCAGTCAGTGGTGATGGTGTTTTGGGCTGTTAGGCATGCAGAAAAAGACCATTTCAACATGGCCACCGATAGGAAAAGGCATGTTAGCGAACCTTAATGCTTATCCTTCCCTAATTTAACCACCCTGCTTGGTTGCCATATTTGTCTGTTGCTGATAGTGGGGAGTTACCAGAGAATATAATGAGGGGGAGGAAGGAAATGTTGGATGCGAAACTGAGGTCGTAGGAGCCCGGTGCTGGTTTCGTTTGGGTGGAGAGGCAGCCTGTGTCCTGACATTGAGGCAGGGAACTGGTTTTGGAGCAATGGGTTGGGTGATAAAATGGGAGTTGCTTTCAGTAAATGAAAACGAGCCTTCATGGTTGAACAAGTGGGTCAGTCACTGTAGGACTGATGATGTGCAGTAGATTGAAACTTCCTGATCTTAATTACGTGGGGAATTAGCGTGTGTCAGTGCGTGGAGGGCATCTATTAGGGAGTTTAGTGAAGGGGTTTAAAGATTAGTTCTGGAATGCACTGACCAAGAGATTTTGGACAGGTAATGGAAGGAGTTGTGACACTTGGATCATGTCTCAATGTGAAGTGGATGTGTTACACATCTGGAATGAAGCAGACCGGTGAGGGAGAACATAGGGTTTCAGGATGGTTTAGGTAGGATTTCTGTGTGGTGGGAGTAGTGAGGTTTGTCACAGTGGCATGTGACATCAGTGAAGAATGGATTGAATGCTTTGCAACATAATCTTGGGGACAACCTAAGAAGGAAGTGTTGCGCAGGTGACTAGAGGCAGGATTTCTCCAGTATTGAATCTTTCATAGATTCACATGCTTGTATCTTACCCGTTGTCATGGTGGGAGTCTTGCGGTAGTTAGAAAAGCAGTACTATTAAAGTACATTAGAAACCATCAAAAAGAAAGGAAAACTTCAACATTCGTCAGCATCTTTATGTAGGTCTAAACTTTGACCAATCAGAGATGAGCCCTAGACCTCAACTCCCCAGCAGAGCCACCATACCTCAGATTTCTAACCGCACGTCGTGTGTAAGGGAGTCTTCCTGAGCTATGCTCAGTTTGTCAGTGAGTGAACTTTTGACCCTGCTAGAATTTACCTCAAGGTACTGGTTTTCTACCTTCTTTGCTTCTAAAATGTCAGAGGGTCTAAGAAGAGGCTTTTTAGACCCTGCAGATCTTGTGGGATGGCAAGCCTTTTCTCTGAGGACACCCACAAGGACGGTCTATATTGCCTTTATCCCAAACATACGTCCAAGGACTGTAAATACTGTAGAACCTTTTCGGCCAAAACACTGAAGGACAGGGGGCCAGATTGTTGTTATGGCTCCAAAAGAAAAAAATCTAGATCGGATTCTGGATCTGATGTTGAAGAAAGTCCTGGGTCATCCTCAGCTGAGAGGAAACGTAAAAATGAGGGCTCTACCTCATTAAAGGCTGAAGAAAATTAAGGCAGACAAATCCTCCTCTGCCGAAAAAGCAGCCCTGAAACAGAGACTCTGGTATGAAAAAGTCTTCTGCTGCTTCTCTGCCTGTCACACCTCTAAAACAGGCTTTGTTGACGGACCTGTCGTCGAGAACAACAGCCAAATCTCCATCAACGTCTGTAGCTACAACTGTGTCGACGACAGCAGTGGTGACAGCCTCATCAACGAATACTGTGATGACGATCACCTAGTCGATGGCATCGACGATGACCACTGCGTCAACGATCACGTCTACAGCTCCGATGACGAGAACACCGTCGCTGACATCGTCTACTACCCAGTCGACAGGCACTCCGTTGACGACTGTGTCTAAATCCCCTTCTAGACTGCCGATATCGACAACAATCACTTTCAGACATCTCCCTTCGTCGATGGCGTCGTCGACGGAACAAAAACAGGACATTAAAAGTCTCCAATTGATCCTAAAGTCTCCAGGTCTGACATCTCTAACGAAGATATCACCTCTGAATCCCTCTCACCTTCTTGATACGGAGGAATCGGGAGATGGTTTGTTCGTCCAGCTTACAGCCCATCACAGCTGAGGGTTAAATGCCAGGACACAGATGAGGAAGAGGAGACACATATGCAGGACACGTCAGAGTATATGGAAAGGGTTTACTCCTTCACGGGTCGTCCACGGGCGCAACAATAGGACTCTTTTCAGGGGCACTATCCATATGAAGCTTACAAGGAGCAACAGGAGGTACGGAGAGATACCATGCTGGTGCCAGCCTCCCTGGTCACTTACCTTAGCACATGCTCCATGATTATTACAAACTATTTCCGGACTCTCACGCTCCAGTTCCGCTGACGCACGGAGGACCGGGTATTCAGGTTCATTCGCCACCGCCAGTGGTTACTCCACCGCCTGCTTCTCAAGAAGAGAGACCAGCACCTCGGTGCATTACAATACAAGATGTCTACATCGCGAGTGAAGCAGGCGATCAGCCTGAGGAGGGTGAGCTCATTCAGGATCCAAACTTGGTTGTCCGAGAATGGGATGATTACATTGCTCCATCTTTGCCGTCTCCTTCCCCAGCGAGTTTGCCTCTAGGAGATATTGGAGGCTTCCATGAGTTACTGGAAAGGGCCTCTAAAATATTTGATTTGCCTTTGCCTGTTGTACAAACTGAATGCTTCCTCTATGATTTTAGGGATCCGGCTAAAAAATCGTGGATTATGTATGGAAAGAAGGTTTGAAGCTTATGAAGAATCTGGCTGTATTGCCGAGGATGGAAAAGAAATACAAAGCACCTGATTCTGCTCCTGTGTGTTTGATTGGGCATCCTCGACCGGATTTAGTAATAATGCAAGCTGCACAGAGGCGCTCCAGGAATCTGCAGTCTCCTTGTTCGGTGCCTCCAGACAGAGAGGGTAAACGGCTAGACCGCATCGGCAGACGCTTTGCTACTATGGCTGCTACTTCCATCAAGGCCTCCAACGCCTTACCGATCTTGGGGCGGTAGGACCGCCAATTGTAGTCGGATCTTGCACCTCTTCTTGAACACCTTCCCGAGGATAAAAAGAAGGAAGCGAAAGACCTCCTGCAGGAAGGTGCTAGAGCTTCTTCTGAAGTCATTTATTCAGCAATGGATCTGTTTTCCATTGCTTTCAGACAAATGGCAGGAGCCGCTGTTCTCCGTAGGCAGGGCAGGCTGAGGGCGACGTCCTTCCGCTCCGAAGTTCAATCAAAGATCTTAGATATGCCCTTCGATGGGGAAAACCTGTTTGGAAAACATGTTGACGAGGAGTTACAGGGTATTAAGAAGGATACAGAGACTGCACATTCATCAGGTACGGTGCAGCAAATGCGTTTTCAGTCCTTTTGTGGAGGAAGAAGATGAGGACAGTTTCAACAAAGATCGTCCTATCAATCATGCAGATTTCAGCCGTATTCCCAACAGAATTATAGAACACGGTACGGAGGACAGCAGCAGCAACATTTTCGTGCTTACAATGCATCGTGCAATCAGCTAGACGCAAGCCTTCGGCACGAGGTTAATCAAAAGATTGCTCTAGACGACAGTGACGTTTTCCGTCCACCAGCCACCTCTTCTCGACTTCAGCCTCAGCAGTTTCATCATCTTTCTCCTTTCTGTGCCAATGGGAAGCCATTACAAAGGACAAATAGATACTGGACATCATCTATCGGGGCCACACCCTAGAATTTGTTCACAAGCCTCCTCGAAATCCGCCCTCAAGGAGAACGCATCAACATCTTCTTTTGTTAAAGCAAGAAATCTCGACCTTGTTGTTAAAAGGGGCAATAGAAAAAGTTCCTTTCAGTCAACGAGGGAAATGCTTCTATTCCAACTTCTTCCTTATAATATAAAAATGCGGGAAATGGAGACCTCGGACAGCTGAACAAATACATCAAGAAGCAATCATTCAAAATGTTGTCCCTACAAGAGGTTCTCTTATTGGTGAACAAAGGAGATTTCTTAGCATCCCTCGATCTCTTGGATGCATACTTCCACATTCCCATTCATGCGAAGCATTGCCAATTCCTGAGGTTCGAGGTGGCCGGGTGTCACTATCAGTTCAAGGTTCTATCCTTCGGCCTTCGCTCAGCTCCCAGAGTTTTCACAAAATGTATGGCTCCGGTAGCAGCTTTTCTGAGAAGGCAGGGCCACTAGGTTTATCCCTACCTGGACGATTGGCTGGTAAAAGGGCCCACGTTCCGCTCTGCAAGAAGATCTACACAGGCGTGTCAACAGCTGTTCAAGTCTCTAGGTTTGCAACTCAATGTAGAGAAGTCCTGCCCGATTCCAAGCCAGAAACGTATATTTCTCGGAGTGGTACTGGACACCAGGTTGACGAAGGCTTTTCCCACTCCCGAAAGAAAGCACAAATTAATGCACTTGGCAGCCCTTCTGCACGCGAAAGAGTCCACTTCTGTGAGAGTGTACAAATCTTTGTTGGGGATGCTGTCATCATGCATCCTGATGATACCAAATTGTCGTTTACACATGAGACCTCTCCAAGAGCAGCTAGACATGCAGTGGATTCAGGTGTGGGGCTCCTTCAAAGACATCATCCTCATCTCTCAGACAATGAAACAGGCCCTGTCATGGTGGGAGAAAGAACGCAATATCTCTCCAGGCCTCTCATTTCAGACAACACAGCCCAGTTACGTTATGACTACGGATGCCTCGATGGACGGTTGGGGAGCGCATCTCCAAGAATTGCAAATCCATGGAAAATGGTCTGTTCAAGAAACGCAAATGCACATCAATCTCTTGGAATTGAGGGCAGTTTTTCTGGGACTGCAGGCGTTCCTTCCAAGAATCCAAGGCGCTTCTATTCTGGTAAGAACATGCAACACCACAACGATGTTCTACCTGGCCAAACAATGGGGCACCAGGTCTCACACCTTATCCGACCAAGCCCAGGAAATCTGGAGATGGCTAATTCAGCACAAGATAACGTTGCAGATAGAGCATGTTCTTAGGTGTGGACAACGAGTGGGCGGATTCTTTAAGCAGAACCAACTCTCAATGTCACGAATGGGAATTGGAAGCAGCTACGGCGAATTTTCAAACTGGAGAATCTGGATCTCTTCGCGACTGTAAACAACAAGAAGTGCGAAAAGTTCGCCAGCAGATTTCCTCAGGCCAACTCTTGGGGGAACACTCTCCATATGCAGTGGACGGGAATGTTCGCCTATGCTTTCCCGACGTTCCCTCTCATCCCAAGGGTGCTGAGCAAAATGAAAAAGGTACCATGCCATCTCATTCTCATAGCTCTGGCATGGCAGAGGCAGTTTTGGTACCCAGAACTTGTACTGTGCTCAATATCTCCGCACATTCTCTTTTAACCACTGCCAAACTTGCTGTCCATGGACAAACGGTCAGATTGTTCACCCTCCGATAAAATCTCTGAGTTTATCAGCCTGGAACCTCACGAATATGAATTTACAGACCTAGACATTGCTCCAGATTGCAAGTCCATCCTACAGCGTGCCAGAGCTTCTTCCTCTAATAAGTCATACGCTGCAAAATGGAAGAGATTCTGCCACTGGTGCCTTGAAAAAGGTATACATCCTTTACTCTCGACCCCGGAGCAAGTGTTGCCTTACCTTCTTCTTTTGTCAAAATTGGCTCATTCATCAATCAAAGTACACCTGGCTGCAATTTCCAGGTTTCCCAGGAAACCAGGGGAACTCTCGCTGTGGTAGACCAGAATAGTTAAAGAGTTCAGGAAGGGCCTTTTCAGAGTTTTTCCACCCTTAAAGTGCCCTGTGGTTCCATGGGAGTTAAACACAGTCCTTGCTCAATGGATGAAACCGCCCTTTGAGCCGATCCACAAAGCTGTCTTAAAATGCGTCACGTGGAAAACGGCACTCTTATTGGCCCTCACAATGGCTAGAAGAATCAGTGAGATTCAGGCTTTCACTGTTGCTGAACCTTTTCTCCAGTTCAAACGAGATAAAGTAATGTTGAGAACAAACCTTCACTTTAAACCGAAGGTTCCAACTTCTTTTCATCTAAATGAACCAGTAATGCTCACAACGTACTTCGGAAATCCTTCTACCCCTGCTGAAAGGGCGTTGCATTCTTTGGATGTGAAGCGATGACCTCAAATTCTACAACCATAGAACAAAAACTTTCAGGAAATCGGATCAGCTCTTTGTATCTTTTACATCTCCAAATAAAGGCCAGGCCCTTTCAAGGAGTAGTATTGCACGTTGGATTTCTTCTGCGATTGTTTTCTGCTATAACAAAGCTGGAAGACCTATGTCCGCAGAGGTGACTGCGCACTCCACAAGGAAGATGGCAGCCTCTACAGCCCTTTTTGCGGGAATATCACTTCCAGACATCTGTAGAGTGGCAACATGGTCGAGCGTGCATACGTTCACCAAGCACTACTGCCTGGATTCGGCATGGAAGACAGATGCTGCAGTGGGTCAAGCGGTCCTGAGGCATCTGTTCATGTGAGGTACAGTCTTTTCATATCTATTACCTCCGTTCTATTTTGGATATTAGGCACAAGGGATGTGTCTGATGAGTGTGTATATATATATATATATATATATATATATATGTGTGTGTGTGTGTGTGTTTAGATAATTAGATATGCATATTTATATGTTTGTAGTTATTTTCTTGGGTATGATAATTTATATATGTTTATATATATATATGTATGTAGATCGTTTATTTTGCTGAATTCTGGTCACAATATATAGTTATATGTTCATTCACAATGCATACAAAGGTGACTTCGCCTATTCGCGATGATTAAAGGAATGGTACTACTATTCTGATACAAGCATGTGAATCTATGAAAGATTCAATACTGGAGAAAAAACAAGTTTCTTACCTGTACACTGTGGTTCTCCAGTATTGATATCTTTCATAGATTCACATGCGGCCCTCCCTCTCCCCGTCTAGGCTTGCCACTTCTTACCTCATGCTACTATTAACCTTAACACACTGGTGCGCGAAATCTGAGGTATGGTGGCTCTGCTGAGGAGTTGAGGTCTAGGGCTCGTCTCTGACTGGTCAAAGTTTAGACCTACATAAAGATGCTGACGAATGTTAAAGGTTCCTTTCTTTTTGATGGTTTCTAATGTACTTTTATAGTACTGCCTTTCTAACTACCGCGAGACTCCCACCATGACGACGGGGCAGATACAAGTATGTGAATCTATGAAAGATATCAATACTGGAGAACCACAGTGTACAGGTAATTAACTTGTTTTTTCAAATGGCACTGGCCAGTTAAGGCAGGGAATTCGTATCACAGCAGGGAAGGTGTGGTTTGTTGCTCCTGATATTAGTTGGGACCGGCTTTTCAGGTCGGGTGTGTGTAACTTGTACTTTCGGATGGAAGTTGTTGTAGTGTAAAAGAAGTCCATGGTAGCCGTAGAGTAGATTGTAGAGGATGGTTTATTAAGATTTAGTTACAAATTATCAAGATGGTAAGTATAAAGAAGATAAGGTTAACCCCACCAGGAGGAGCCTCCCTGCTGCTCAGCCTGCACACTCCAGCTGGCACTCAGCACATCACCAGGCACCCAGGCATTCCATGACATCACCAAGCACTCCAGCACTCATCCTGGCCGAGCGGTAGGGAAGGTGTAACTAAGGAAAGGGTGTATCGCAACAATCAAGTCACAACATATCTCCTTTCCTTAAGGAAACTTTTGCAAGAATTAATACAAAAAGCAAAATGAAAACATATGAACCTAAATAATGAAAATAAGAGAAGAAAATGCAGGCTGAGCTATCGAAAAGTTAATTTAAAAAAACTAAAGATGAAAAGGATAGAACATTCCTAAAGCATTAAACACATCAAAGGCCACAAAAAATTGATAGAACATTCCTCAAGCATTAAATACACACCCATCCCCTTTCCTTAGGGAACTTAATGAGCATGCCACAACCAGAAAGGACTTGGAGTCTCAGGCAACCAACACTGTACGCCTGACAAAAACAAGTCTCAGGCAACTCACTTCATACTGTAGGAGAATACTTGACCTTACAACTCAGCATTAACCCCTTAACTGCTGGGCCTTTTCTCCCCCAGTGCTGAGCCCTTTTTTGGCTATTTGGGGTAGTTCGCGATTAGGCCTCTGTAACTTTTTGACCACATAAGGTATCCACGCCAAATTTGCGTCCTTTTCTTCCAACATCATGGGGATTCTAAACTTACCCAGGGTTGGTGGATTCCCCTGGAGGGGACCCAGAAATTAGCCAAAATACAGGTACATTTTTTTTGGGGGGTGGGGGGGGAATGGGAAAAAAGGGCTACAGATGAAAGCGTCTGGTTTTTTCCCTGCAAATGGTATCAAAAAAAGGGTTGCGGTGCTGAAATCACCATCTTCCCAGCTTTCAGGGACAAGCAGACTTTTGTCAAAAAACCAACATTTTTTACACAGTTTTGGCATTTTTCTGGGACATAGCCTATTTTTGCTATTTTTTGTGCTTTCAAACTCTTTCCAGTTAATGGTAGAAATGGGTATGAAAGCAATAATGGATCCTGGAAAGCTATACATTTTGGAAAAGTAAACAAAATTCTGAATTCATCAAGGGGTCATTTGTGTAGATCCTTCAAGGTTTCTTTATAGAAACTAACCGTTGAATATAGGAAAAATTGAAAATTAGTTGAAAAAAACAGACATTTGTGTCAACGTTTTCACCTGTAACTTCTTCTAATTATGACAGCTGTTTGAAAGCAATATACCGTTACATCCGCTGGACCTTTCTGGTTGTGGGGATATATAGGACTTGTAGGTTCACCAAGAAACCGACGAACCCAGAGCCAATAACTGAGCAGCGTCTTGCAATGGTTTTTTATTATGTACCGGGTATATAGCAATTAATTTGGGTAAACATATACATGGAAAAATCAGTATTGACACCTATGTATTTCTGAAATTGGAACAAAATATAGAGTTTAGAAACAGTAGATATTTGCACATTTCCTAAATTGTGAGTACCCATACTAGCATGAGAATTATAGGTCATTTTTCAAAATGACTTCTTTTTTATACATTGTCTTTCATTTGGAAGGCAGAAACGCATCGAAAGTCAATAGGTAATAACAGTTGCTCTACAATTCTGTGTTACCCTAAGTCTCCCGATAAAAATGGTACCTCACTTGTGTGGGTAGGCCTAGTGCCCGCGACAGGAAACTGCTCAAAACGCAACGTGGACACACTTTATTTTTACAGTGAAAACTGACCCTTTTTTTGTAACGTGCCTAGCTGTAGATTTTGAACCCTAGCTCTGCCGGCACCTAGGGAAACCTATCAAACCTATACAATTTTGAAAACTAGACACCCAGGGAATCCAGGATGGGGTGACTTGTCTGGCTCTCACCAGGTTCTGTTAACCAGAATCCCTTGCATACCTAAAAAATTGTCCAAAAAAACCACATTTTCCTCACATTTCTATGGTGGAAAGTTCTGGAATCTGCGTGGATCCACAAAATTCCACCCACCCCGCGTTCCCCAAAGTCTTCCGAGAAAAATGGTACCTCACTTGTGTGGGAGGCCCAAGTACCCGCGACCGGAAACGGCCCAAAACGCAACGTGGACACACCACATTTTCGCAGTGAAAACGGACCCTTTTTTTGCAAAGTGCCTAGCTGTAGATTTTAAACCCTAGCTCTGCCGGCAACTAGGGAAACCTAGCAAACCTATACATTTTTGAAAGCTAGACACCCAGGGGAATCCAGGATGGGGTGACTTGGCTGGCTCTCACCAGGTTCTGTTACCCAGAATTCCTTGCAAACCTAAAAATTAGTCCCAAAAACCACATTTTCCTCACGTTTCTGTGGTGAAAAGTTCTGGAATGTGCGTGGATCCACAAAATTCCACCCACCCCGCGTTCTCCAAAGTCTTCCGAGAAAAATGGTACCTCACTTGTGTGGGAGGCCCAAGTACCCGCGACAGGAAACGGCCCAAAACGCAACGTGGACACACCACATTTTCGCAGTGAAAACGGACCCTTTTTTTGCAAAGTGCCTAGCTGTAGATTTTGAACCCTAGCTCTGCCGGCACCTAGGGAAACCTAGCAAACCTATACATTTTTGAAAACTAGACAACCAGGGGAATCCAGGATGGGGTGACTTGACTGGCTCTCACCAGGTTCTGTTACCCAGAATTCCTTGCAATTCTAAAAATTAGTCCCAAAAACCACATTTTCCTCACATTTCTGTGGTGGATAGTTCTGGAATCTGCGTGGATCCACAAAATTCCACCCACCCCGCGTTCCCCAAAGTCTTCCAAGAAAAATGGTACCTCACTCCTGTGGGAGGCCCAAGTACCCGCGACAGGCAAGGGTCCAAAACGTATTGAGGAGACATCAAAATTGCCTATCACAAAACAACCTGGTTTTGCAAGGGAGTCACTTGGGTTTTTGGCCCCGTGCTTGGCGGCCAGCTAGGGAAACCTACCAAACCCACGCATTTCTGAAAAGTAGACACCCGGGGGATTCCAGGGAGGTATGGCTTGCGTGGATCCCCCAACGTTTTCTTACCCAGAATCCCCTGCGAACCTCAAATTTAGCTGAAAAAATCACTTTTTACACACATTTTTGTGTGGGAAAGTTATGGGATCACCGGGCTGACACAAATTTCCTACCACCCAGCGTTCCCCCAGGTCTCCCGATAAAAATGGTGCCTCACTCGTGTGGGAGGCCCAAGTACCCGCGACAGACAAGGGCCCAAAACGTATTGAGGAGACATCAAAATTGCCTGTCACAAAACGTTTTGGACCCTTGCCTGTCGCGGGTACTTGGGCCTCCCACACGAGTGAGGCACCATTTTTATCGGGAGACCTGGGGGAACGCTGGGTGGTAGGAAATTTGTGTCAGCCAAGTGATCCCACAACTTCCCCACACAAAAATGTGTGGGGAAAAGTGATTTTTTCTCCAGCTAAATTTGAGGTTCGCAGGGGATTCTGGGTAAGAAAACGTTGGGGGGGTCCACGCAAGCCATACCTCCCTGGAATCCCCCGGGTGTCTAGTTTTCAGAAATGTGTGGGTTTGGTAGGTTTCCCTAGCTGGCCGCCGAGCACGGGCCAAAAACCCAGGTGACCCCCCTTGCAAAACCAGGTTGTTTTGTGATAGGCAATTTTGATGTCTCCTCAATACGTTTTGGGCCCTTGCCTGTCGCGGGTACTTGGGCTTCCCACACGAGGGAGGCACCATTTTTATCGGGAGACCTGGGGGAACGCTGGGTGGTAGGAAATTTGTGTCAGCCCCGTGATCCCACAACTTTCCCGCACAAAAATGTGTGGAAAAAGTGATTTTTTTCCAGCTAAATTTGAGGTTGGCAGGGGATTCTGGGTAAGAAAACGTTAGGGGATCCACGCAAGCCATACCTCCCTGGAATCCCCCGGGTGTCTAGTTTCCAGAAATGTGTGGGTTTGGTAGGTTTCCCTAGCTGGCCGCCAAGCACAGGGCCAAAAACTCAGGTACCCCCCTTGCAAAACCAGGTTGTTTTGTGATAGGCAATTTTGAAGTCTCCGCAATACATTTTGGGCTCTTGCCTGTCGCGGTTACTTGGGCCTCCCACACAAGTGAGGCACCATTTTATCGGGAGACCTGGGGGAATGCTGGGTGGTAGGAAATTTGTGTCAGCCCATTGATCCCACAACATTCGCACACAAAAATGTGTGGAAAAAGTGATTTTTTTTTCCAGCTAAATTTGAGGTTCGCAGGGGACTCTAGGTAAGAAAACGTTAGGGGATCCTTGCAAGCCATACCTCCCTGGAATCCCCCGGGTGTCTAGTTTTCAGAAATGTGTGGGTTTGGTAGGTTTCCCTAGCTGGCCGCCGAGCAAGTGGCCAAAAACCCAGGTACCCCCCTTGCAAAACCAGGTTGTTTTGTGATGGGCAATTTTGAAGTCTCCGCAATACGTTTTGGGCTCTTGCCTGTCGCGGGTACTTGGGCCTCCCACACGAGTGAGGCACCATTTTTATCGGGAGACCTGGGCGAACGCTGGGTGGTAGGAAATTTGTGTCAGCCCGGTGATCCCACAACTATCCCACACACAAATGTGTGGAAATGATTTTTTTCCAGCTAAATTTGAGGTTTGCATGTGGATGTTGGGTAAAAAAAAAACAATGAGAGCCACGCAAGTCATTCACCCTTGTACTCCCCCCCCCCCCCTTGTCTACTATTCAAAAAGTTGAAGGTTTGCCTAGGTGACAACTGAGCTAGGCAAATATAACTCTAACACTAATTTGATAAAGCTAATCCACCAATTACACTGGTTGGTTTTAGCACCTCCAGAAACGCTGGCTTCAAAGCACAAATACTTATCAAAGTATATAAATATTGAAGCCAAGCCTTCTGAAGGGGAGCCATAAAGCCACATCAAGGCACCAACCACTTTATGGTCCATTCACACGCCATTCACGCACCACACACAAGACTTCCATACCGCCAGCCACGGGCCCAAACATCCAGATCACTTGCACTCACATAAACATACCGCCGCCATGCAAGGTCCCATCACATTCATATGCCACAAGACATAATGAGTTTGACTACATTTTACCACCTGTAAAGTCTCCCCCTCCTTCTTCCTAAACATTACCAAACGCATGCCGAGTGAACCTTTACTAATGGCTCCCATGACAGCCACATGAGGCTCAGGAAGACATGTCTTTCATGCGCCTTTAGCACACTCACTGTGCTCAATCCAACTCCTTCCAGTTTGTGGATGCAAGTTGGGGGGTGCCCGAGTATGCCGCAAAGTCATTCCTCGAGCTGAGCAAGCATATCTACATTTGAAACTAAGGCAAACCTGCTGGAAATTTTCAAAAGCTTTCTAAAGATAACATCACAAACTATGAAGAACGGATGAATGTGAAACACGGGTAGTCCGTGAAAACGTAGCATATGTCCAATCCACAGTTATGTGCAGTGACTGTAATGCACTTATCATACAGCAAACTGACCATCTACTAAGTTCTAACGGAGGATGAACATGGCAAGCAGCATTGACCCATAAGTACTACAGTAAATTCAGTGTGAGTGTGGCAGCAATGGATTTGAATCCATGGGTGAAGATGAAGTCATGACGTGTATCTATACTACCTTTACTATCTGCCTTCTACCTTTGCAATATTCCTCGGAAAACGCACCTACCGTAAGTTGTTCTAACCCGTTCGTGTGTCTGTCCTCAGAGTCCTGACTAATCCTGTCCAATTGTCAAGAGACCCTATACTAATGCCTTCCATCTCTAGCTACTTGAAGCTTGAGTAAACATTTCTGTCACGTGCTATCAATGCTCTCACTATGCTCAATCCAACTCCTTCCAGTTTGTGGATGCAAGTTGGGGGGGTGCCCGAGTATGCTGCAAAGTCATTCCTTGAGCTGAGCAACCATATCTACCTTTGAAACTAAGGCAAACATGCTGGAAATTTTCAAAAGCTTCCGAAAGAGAACATCATAAACTATGAAGAACGGTTGAATGTGAAACACGGGTACACCATGACAACGTGGCATATGTTCTGTCCACCAGTATGTGCAGCGTGGGGACTATAATGCACTTGTCAATTGGCGAACAGAACAACTACCACGTTCTGAAAGCAGATAAAGGTGTTGAGAAGTCCATGATTTCCTGAAGTAGAGGAACAAATATTCTGCACCTGCTTGCGTAGAGAAGGAGTGGCCCACAGACAGTAGGTATCCATTCACACCAATTGAAAGGTTTACCTATTGGCAGCTCCACCTCAGTCAATTTCCCAGTATTTTGCTTTAGTGTGATACAACATAAAGCAAGTAGGAAAACAGAAGGCAGGCTTACTTGGGCACTGGGGACAGTAAACACGAGTCTCCTGCCTCTTTCCCTGCATCGAGCACACTTTGCAACGACGACATGGTCGCTCCTTTTTGGGTGTTGCAGGAATTTTATCAGCAAAGTGTCGCTCCAGCAGCCTTGCCACGTCCTCCAGAACACATGAAGTGGAGGCTGCTGCTTCTGTAGCAGTGAGACTTTCAATCACAGACAACTAAAAGTCAAGGAAAGACATGAGTCTTCCTGTGGTGGTCTGACGATAAACAACATACGCATTGTATGTTGCCATCTGGATCAGGTGAGTAAACAGTTTCTTATACCAAGTGTGAGTTTTACGACTCGCATTGTATGGCTGAAGAACCTGGTCGTTCTTGTCCACTCCGCCCATGTACTTGTTGTAATCAAGTATACAGGTGGGCTTGTGGACTTCGGCCATCTGACCCCAAACTGTGACAGGGGAAGTGCTCTCAGCATGAATTGTAGTGAGCACGTACACGTCACGCCTATCTGAGAACTTGACTGCGAGCAGTTCGTTGGAACGCAACGCAGTACTCTGGGATTTCTGGAGCTTCTTGCAAACAAGCTCCTGCGGGAATCCTTTGCGGCGACAACGAATTGTACCGCGAGCCACAGTGCCAGCTTTGTAGAGGTCACTGAACAGCTCTACTCCTGTATAGAAATTGTCCACATAAAGGTTATAACCTTTGTGAAGAAGTGGCTGGACAAGCTCCCATACGATCTTTCCTGTGACCCCTAGCGTGGGAGGGCAACCTACAGGGTTAAGACTTGTGTCCTTCCCTGTATACACTCTCAAGCTGTACACATAGCCAGTCGAGCTCTCACACAGCATGTACAGCTTGATGCCATAGCGAGCGCGTTTGCTCGGAATGTACTGCCTAAACAGCAGCCGCCCTTTATACAAGATCAAGGACTCATCAATGGCTATATTCTTTCCAGGAGTATAAACCTCTGGAAACCTGGCAGACAAATGTTCCACGACAGGCCGAATTTTGAACAACCTGTCATGGTCTGGATAGTCCCGGGGCAATGCAGCAGAATTGTCATTGAAATGCAGCATGCGCTGCAATAGCAAAAAACGATCTCTGCTCATGTATGGTGCGAAGATGGGGGTTAACCAAACCGTGCGAGTAGACCAGTAGGATAGCAAGGTTGGTTTATGCACTACCCCCATTTTAAGTGTGAGGCCCAAAAATATCTTCAACTCCCCTAAAGAAGTGGGAGTCCACTTGCGCGCCCTAGAATGAGGCCCAAGAGTGCCTCCTTGCTCCCTCAGAAATTGTTCGGCACGCAAATTTGTTTGCTGCACAATTTCGTCAAGGAAGTCAGCATCCAAAAAGAGATGGAAATAGTCAATTGGCAAAAAATTCGCCGTATCGACTTTACATCCAGCGTCACCAGTGAAAGGCGGAATTTGGGGCTGAACTAAATTGGGAGGCTGCCAAGACAGCACTCCGTCTGTGCTTGCGGCCGCACGTGCCTGCGCTCTGGGTTGCTCTAACCTGTTACTGGTGTCCTGCTGCACAGACTGTGCAGGCAAAGGGACAGCACGACTGACATGGTCTCCTTCAGAATTGCTGGAAGATGAGTCGTCGGATGGAACTGCGCCGACTGAAAAATCACTCCCAGATTCGGCTCCATTGTCCTCTCCCTCAGATGCTGTCTCAGTATCTGCTGTCTCAGTCTCTGATCCTGCCTCAGAGCTGGACTCCAGAACCAGACTTAGGGCATGGGCAGCATTCATCCAACGATACGCCATCTCTGCTAGTGCCTAAAACTATCCTTTTAAAACACTGTCCTACGTAGAAGGCAGATAGGTTGTTGGTTTCAAAGTGTCGGTGGGTGTGTGCGTGAGTGAAGTGTTTAACTGTCAATAATGACGGTCACCTTACCTTTCCTTTGCGAAATCCGTACGCTCTCCAAAAAGACTAAGAAAGCGAGAAAAAAGACACAGTATTACTTTACCTTGCCACATACCCATCATCGCAGCCTTTTAGCGCTGGTGGAAGCCAGTGCGACCATCATTTTGGCGCCAAGATGCCTACGGGTGAACGTGTGCTTTACAGTTGCACACTATGACCTCCTTTAATTCCCTCACTACCATCCTTGCAAACGTGTCATCTCTCCATAGCCCCTCTCTCACATACATTTCATCTGTTTCAAAGTGTTTCTACTGCGTGGCTTTACTAATCCACTTAGCTATCCACATAATACAGATCTGTTCTTTCCAGCATACCCTTTATGGCGTCAAAACTGCCACAAGACAAAAGTCAGATATCTCTATCTAGCAGGAATTTTTTTTTTGTACTCTGCAGCAGTACCACACTTTACTGCCTTTCATGTAACTTCAAAGAGACTCAATATAGTTCTTTCACAGTCTCATATTTTCAGCACTGAGAAATCTCTCTGTAAATATATATATATATATATCAAACAATTAATTCCCAATGTCAGCGCGCTCAATACCTGGTGCAGGCAGCAACGGGTAGAATCCTTACCCGATATTTAAATTCAGAAACACAAAGGATGCCGCACTCCAGAGACAGGTTTCAGAGTTGCTTTATTTTCACCACCACTACCACCAGTCGTGGTGAAAATAAAGCAACTCTGAAACCAATCTCTGGAGTGCGGCATCCTTTGTGTTTCTGAATATATATATATATATATATATATGTATCTCCTGCTTCGCCTCTCATACTCCTTTCAAACAGGAACATACGAATGCGGACCCAAGTTCTGGTGCAATAAGTTTTATTTCGTGCCCTGCACCCCCGCCATATATATATATATATATATAAATATATATATATATATATATATATATTTATATATATATATATATTTATATATATATATATAGCAGTTGCTAGAGTTTATTGGCAACGCAATAAACTCTAGCAAGTGCCTCGCGAGTGCTGTTTTTCTTTTTGGGAAACAAGGAAACAGAGCCTGGATAAATATCGCGGGCGCACCCCGCGTTTGTAAAGCACCCGTCCGCGAGTGCGCCGTTCATTGTGCATCAAGGAGCATATATATATATATATATATATATATATATATATATATATATATATATATATATATATATATATATATATATATATATATATAGATTTTATCTCTACATATATGTATATATATATATTTACACATACACCAAAAGCCTTCCACGCAGAATCCAGCGAGAAAACAAGCCCACCAGTCGGACATCAGGTAAATAATTTTATTTCTTTCACAGGCAAAGCATTGCCGGTTTCGACCCTCACACGGGTCTTAATCATATGCAAATGCGATGGGCAGTCACATTGGGGTTTAAATGCACTAGAGTCTTAAAGAGTGAAGAAGGACTACGGATTCCATTTCTAATACACATGTTTTTATCATATAAATGTCAGGAACCAGGTAATTTCATTTTATTCATGCTACTCTTCAAATGCTCTGGATAGTACCATCCTTTATATAATATTCGAGTTCATCAATCCTGGTTAAAAATCCTGTTGTTCGGACTCCAAAGTCCATCATGCATCATTAATGTCTTTCACAGCGCCGTATTGTCCTTTTTTTTAAAACATTTTTGGGGGGATCGCGCCCCCCAAGGAAAGCCAACATTCTTTAATAATAAAATATGCCCCCGGGGGGGGGGGGGTGGCCGACCCATTACCACGAGGGCCGACCCCCCAAAGACATCCCTGGTGTCTAGTAAACCCTTTCAGGAAGGCCTCGTTTGAAAGGAGAGACTCTCCCCTTTCAAACGAGGCCTCCCTGAAAGCTGGGGAGGCCATTTTCGGCCTGATTTCCCCATCGGAGTCGAGCGCGGCCTTACCTGCGGCTGTCCTCGGCTCCGGTGGGGAAATCAGTGACGTCAGAGCGCCTCGCGGCGCGCTGTCACAGATGGGAGGGAGGGCGGGGGGAGACGCGGAAAGCCTTCCGTGTCTCCTCCAGGGGAAATTTTTAAAAAACAATCTTTTTGCACCGGAGGTTTAAAGGGGGGCCTCCCTGGTGACGACCAATGGACGTGCGCCGCACCAGGGAGGTAGTGCTTGCGTCGGCCATTGGCCGATGCAAGCACCAAAAGGGTTAAGGTACACGACCCTACAGCTCAGCACTAGGGTATACAACCGTACAAAACACACTTCAAACTGTACCAGGATACACGACCCTGCAACTCAGCACTAGGGTAGACAACCCTACAACACAGCACTAAGGTACACGACCTTACAACTCAGCACTAGGGTACACAACCCTACAACACACACTTCAAACTGTACCAGGATACACAACCCTGCAATTCTGCACAAGGGTAGACACCCCTACAACACACTTCAAACTGTATTACGATACATGACCCTGCAACTCAGCACTAGGGTAGACAACCCTACAACACAGCACTAGGGTAGACAACCCTACAACACAGCACTAAGGTACACAACTTACAACACAGCACTAAGGTACTCAACCTTACAACATAGCATTAGGGTACACAACCCTATAACTCCGCACTAGGGTAGACCATCCTACAACACAGCACTAAGGTACTCAACCTTACAACACAGCATTAGGGTACACAACCCTACAACTCAGCACTAGGGTACACACAACCCTACAACACACACTTCAAACTGTACCAGGATACACGACCCTGCAATTCAGCACTAGGGTAGACAACCCAACAACACTGAACTAAGGTACTCGACCTTACAACTCAGCGCTAGGGTACATGACCCTAGAACATAGCACTAGGGTATGTAACCCTACAACACCGCACTACGGTCCATAACCCTACAACATAGCACTATGGTACATGACCCTACAACTCAGTGCAACTTTGCACACATTATACGCACACAAACATGTATGTAACCAACTAACAGAATGGCATACGCAAGCATCACGATAAGAGTGGCTTTCCCATCCACTACACAACAACGAGAAGGTAAAGTAATCAAACCCACAGAACTTTGCAAACAACACACATCCCAACTACATGCTCTAAAAAAAAAAAACCACACTTTAACATATTCCATCACAAGCAGATAGAAATTCTTCCAATGTAATCTTTCTTCCAAGGTTTTGGAGACTGAGACAGACTTTCCTCTAATGGAAATCAGTCATCCAATTAGGTTGAATCTTCGAATAAAACACAGAGTAGAAGCAGGAGAAACACGTCCTCAGAATGTGGGAAAGTGCCGATGAATTAGAACTGCCGAAGACATGCAAAGCAACGCTGGCCAAACAGAGTAAGTATTCCAAATCCCGTTGTAACCCCCACAGCACAGATACACGCTCTTCCACTGCAGCCGAGACAGGCAGCATTGACAGGTGCACTAAAACATACCCACTGCTGATACGATTGCCTCGCCCCAGCACCAGCCAGCATTCATCCGCACGCGGACTGCTGCTGAACAGCTGACAAGGAAAAACTCCGAGAGCTGACGCACACAACGTCGGTGCACGCACAACAGGAGTATTCATATTGGCTTGACCGTTGGGGGATTGGGTAGCTGGTAGGAGTCAAGTGTATTGAGTACTGGACCAACTTATTGATCAAGAGTGGTGATCATTTGGCCGAACAGGAATAGTGGTCAAGGTGTAGCGGTTGGCACAAGGGTTCTCTTCTTACCCAGCGTGAAACCAGTAATGCTGTATTGTTAAAATTTGCACTGGTGAGGAGTCCTTTGTCCCAGCACTAATATTGTTCACAACTCAGATTCTCAGATTTTAAGTGCAAATATGTGTGTTTTTTCTGTAGGTGAAACTAAATAAATAATGCACCAAGGTAACTTTATGTTCACCACTGCACCATGATCATCTCAAGCGGCTTTCTGTGGGATTCGGAACGTTAATGCATTGTACCATTTCAGCTGCTTATTGTCAGTTAGTTCAGTAAAAAGTATTTCAAACTCGGGCTTTTACATTTTTTAACTGGAGTAACGTGCAGTTTAACCATCCATCCTTTAATACAAACACACTTTGTGGCATCCTTCCGTCTCTCACCATTTTTGCCCGGCAATGTCCACTTAAATGTAGAGATGACTTTCCCATCCATGCTTTGGAGTGGCACCTCACATTTTTTTTTCATGGTCACTCGGGGGTGTGTGTGGTGGAGGGAGGAGTCTAAAGCTGTGCAGCAATATCCCTCAATTTGTCTTCAAACTGGAGAAAATAAGCTATGCATGCCCAATGGTCCAGCAGTCCAATCTTGTCTGATAATAACACAGTTTGTAATAATTTAGAGTGCTCAAATAGAGTCCTTTTCGATAGGTGGGACCTGAAAACTGGCCCATTGCTAGCCAATAGAGCGATGTATGTTCAGAACTCTAAATCCATTTGCCAATCCTGTGTTGCACAAGTGCATGATTGCCTATGTAGGTCCTAACAGGCCTTGCGTTGCCAATGACACTGTGCCTTGTAATGCTGGCTGAACCATGTGTTCCAAACCGGGAGCCGGAGGAGCAGAAGTGGGAGCAGAACATATAAAGCCATATTTGTTTGTGTGTTTTGTGTCTATGAATGTGTGGTGCCTAGCACAGTCCCTTGGTAACATTCTGGTTTTGTAACAGAATTGGTCATTTTGGCATACTGTGTGGGCATGTCAAGATGGTGTTTTACCTACCTCTGATAACATGTTATCACTGGTATAATGGTGGTAATTGATGGCATATTTTGAGGATTCATTACATAGTATAATGCTGGCTACACCATAATATTGGTAATGTCTGCCATATTGTGAGCATCTATAGTATGATGGTCCCTCTGGATTATGCAGCGCTTGTATTAAAGTGGTAATTACTGGAATAATTTGGGCATCCAAGGCATCATGGAACCTAGCCATAATCCATAATGCTGACTGCCATAATTGTGGTAATTCCTGGCACATTGTTTGGATTTTTGCAATGCGATTGTGATACATGTGCATGCAAGGCTAAATTTATTCAGGTGAGCCAGTAGTTGATGTAAGTGAGTATTTGATGAAAATGACAAATTCATGTTTGAGCATCAAACATGTATTTACCTAAAACGAAAAGCTGATATTTCAGCTCAAAAGCTTTTGTTTTCCTGAAAATGACTATCTTTGAGTTTTTAGAGCAACTGCATTTATATTTCTAAAAATTAAAAAGATTGCGTTTGATAGCAGATTGTGTGTGTATTTTCATAAACTGATATTTATGGGCAAAACAAGGGCATTTCCAAGTACGTTGAAAGATGGTATTTGTGTGTTATAGCATAACTTAAGTGAATAAATGAGGAAGAAAAGACCAAGGAGAATGTCCTCTTTATTGCAGTCGCACAAGAAAAAATACTTGTAGGCGGGTGTAAGGGATCAACACATAGGTCGAAGATGTGTGGGTTCAATTGAATTCAAGGACAAAAGCCCTCACCCACCCAAGGGTGACATGCTTCGTCATAGGTCTGCTCCTCCCACCTACTCCGTGTGTGGTGCAGGTGTGGGCTACTACTCTCCAAAAACAGGGAGATCTTGGTGTGTAAGAAAGTCAGCCGGGGGGCCTCTATGGGGATTTGTGTGGGTCTATGAGGGCATGATATTAGCAGAGGGGAAAAAACTGAGTTGTTAAAACTACCCCCAGGTTGACATTTATTTTATTCTTGTCACCAGTGTACAGAATATTTCCTGTAAACTGCTGGTTCTCAACCTACATATGTTAAAGATCTCGCCTCCAGACAGGGTGTGAGCAACCTGAATGCTACCACCACTGGGTCAAAAGTGCCATTTGGACTGCAATTAAGTGCCCACCAAGTGACGAAATATTAACTTTATGTAGGTTAAGAACCAATGGTTTATAGTAAAGAGCCTTCCACTACTGCTTGTAAGTTTCTTAAACTTTACTCCAACTTTACTCCTTTACTCCAACATTATGAATCAAACGAGCAGAGAGGGCGGTGGTCCTGAAGAATGCCTTTACTCTCCTATTTTGAGGTTATATCCTAGCAAGAAACATGTGTCCTCCCATACCGGGTTGAATTAATCCTGATGTTCTCCTTTTTATCGCTCACTAAGGCAGGGATGTAGAGGCAACGGACTAGGCTTGCTATCCCTTATCAATATCTCAAATGTTGGATAGAGATACAGGAAAACTTATTAGGTTTCTTGCCAGCACCCCATCCTGAATTCCGGTTTGTTGGTTTTGCTATATTTTCATCTGGAATATTACCTTGCATCTTTTGAATCTTTTTTAAGACAAACTCTTGAGCTAGACACTACTAGTTCAGGCAAGAGTGTGCATCTTTTTGATGCAAGAGGATTTAAGAGCTGCTTGACTGTTTCAAACAGACCACAAGAAGTGTTCAGAGCAGTAGCGCTTTGCAAAGAGTAGAAATTATTTGTTTGCTCCCCCACCATTTTTCATAACATATTTTTTCTTTCTTCAGCTTCAGGATGAGCCACTTAAATTTCATAAATTTGTGCTTCTGTAGGTGCATCTAATCTGAAGCGCAACACTGACTCGTTAAAATATTTTAGTTATGCAGATGAATTTAAGGCATTAGAAAGGCAGCCACCAATAGCAAGGTGCTTTTTAAATCATATAGTGAGATCACAACTGGGGATCTTGTCCCAAGAATGGCTTTCAACGGAGCAAGATGTAGAGCTATTAGCCGTAATACTTTTTTGAAACCATAGTATTTTAAAAAGATTAGAGAAAGTAAGAGAATGAGGGCGCACACACCATCAAACCAGCAAATCCCTTAGGAGAAGAATTATCTTGTTTGGGTTGTGCTAAAAATGTAATTTAATTCATGAAAGGTCCTGTTGGAGGGACCCGTGACAACGTGCTACGAATTAAGTGTCCATTTTAGTGCAGAACTTGGGTAACAGCTATATTTCACCCACAAGTTAAAATTTCCAAGAGTCATCAGTTCTTCAAACAAGGAGATGAGATGGAAAAAAAAAGACAAGTATGAAAGTCTTGTGACCGAGAATGAGAGCGATGAAGCAGAAAATACAGTAACAGTGCTGTCGAAATTTAGGGATATGACTAACACTTCAGCGCCCTGAAATCGTTCTCATGAGCATAAAGGAAGGACAAGATTACCCTTGAATATCACAACACTGCTTTTTCTCCTTGCAGTCTTGTCTGATTATTTTGCAATAGGAAGTAACTAGATCCTCTGTCAATGGGGTACATTCCTAAGATGACCGCGGTTCTGTAATATAGACAACCTATAAAAGGTTCCTTAAGTGTCTATTACAAACTGTGGTCCCTGACTCACTTCAGTACTGTTTGTGCTCATTGGTCGGTGAGCATAGTTAGGAGTCTGTATAGTAGAGCTTTTATTTTCCTTGTAATTTCAGCCCAAGTGCACCCAAAAGTGAAAATCCAGAAATGTCTGAGGGCATGCCCTGTGCATTTGTTTTCTTAAGGCCCCAATGGATCAGGAAAGAAATTTTCCATCATCAAAAGTCAGGAGTCATGCTACCTCCGGTAGTCGTCTTTAAGGCAGTGCTGACTGGCATTTGAGAGAGCAGACATGTTTCTGCTCTGTTGTGTTTTGCTTTCAGTGAGTGGATGCAGTCTGCCGCTTCAGTGCTCCACAGAAGGGAGCAGACATAGCAATGTCCGGGTTTTCCGACAGATGGCTTTGGTAAACGACGCTCTGAAAAAGAAAGCATGTGCGTTGATAAAGTTGTATATAGGGGAAGAAGGGGGAGGAAGCTTCTGGTTTTGTCAAAGTGAAAGGAAGTATTACTCCCAAAAAAGACTAGACTAAACTCAGAAAAACATAGGATTATTTTAGGATGATTCCATCCATGAGGTGGAAATCATGGTTCAAAACATTTGATGTATATCTGGGGTTTCAAGTTCAAAATACAAATAAGGGTAGTGAAAGGGCTTTGAGAACATTTAACTATAGTGTTGGGAATATGTGTGAGCAAAGGTTACATTAGCAGTTGAATCTACAGTATGATTATACCCCATAGCAGTGGCTCACAAACCGAGCAAAGTGTATGCATAGACCTTTGTCCTGGATGGATGGACACCCTTTGCAAAGAAGTGATGAGCTGTACAGTACGTTCTTCAGTGTGCACATTTTTACAAAACTGGACCACAGATCTTACCATCAGGTAGACTTGGCTGAAAAGTCACACCACCCCATGACTTTTGTTGTGCCAGATGGCATGTTCCAGTTTCGAGGATGCCATTTGGAGTGGCATCAACAGCAGTTTCATGTTCATGCACATTGAGTTTAAAGTCTTAACGGGTATTCTTGTCTTTTAAGATGACCGTTTTGCCTGTGGTGAATCTCAAGAGGTTGACAAAAGTGTTGGCCGTGTTGAGTATAGAGTTTCGGAAAGGGCAAGTGTGTAATCAGAGTAGCCGAAATGTAGTCCTTGGGACATTAAATGTCAGTGGAGAGCATAAATCTGAGACCAGGATTGTCCAGGGATGGTTGAAGAAAAGCCAAACCTGAAGAACAGAAATCAACCCTTTCATGGCTATATGTGAAATTTGTTTAGGCCTTTGCCTCAAGAACAGAATTATTGAAAATATTAAAGAAGGACACCTTGTGATGCGGAACAGGATGAAGGTTTTAAACACGTGAAGGAATGTTTACTAAAATCAACTATGTTGCATCCATTCATACCTGGGCGCAAAGTGTATGTTATAGTTGTTGCAAGTGAGAATGGTCGGAAGCTGTTTTGTCTCAGGAACGTGATAACAGTGAGTGCACATTTAATTTTGCTTCTGAGAATACACCTTCCTGTGGGTTCCTCACCTTCTCAATCTCCATCATGTACCAATGTAGATCTGGAAACTTTACCTCCCACCTATAGCTCCATAATCACCAGGTGGTACCATGCAGCTTCAGCCATTACCCTGCCCAGCGGATGCGACTGAATCAGACTATATAAGGTGCCAACTGGTGTTAGTTCCTGTTTTTCTGCCTCTCAGAGACACGGGTTCAGAACTCATCCCAGTGCCTCACCTATGAAACTGATCAGCTTTTTGACAATGAGTAGGTTAAATGTCATCCCTTTAAAATTCCAGATTTAAACCTTGTCTCAGATGTCAAGAAAATGCCCTATTTCCCCCTCGCCCCCCCTTTTGATATCTGCATGTGGTGTCTCGGCTCTAAACATGACTCCATGGCTTTCGACCCCTGTTCATTGATTCTCCTGAAGGCAAACAGTGAGAGGGAGCCTCCAGGGAGATGCCAAAATGTTCCCCTTCACCTTTAGGTTAATCTCCTGACTGGGAATGATTGTCCCACAGAAACAACACAAAAAGGCATAAGAAGAAGTAGTCCTCTTCCTCAATTAAATGGTCCTGTTCCCAGTACCATTTGGACCCCCAGCACTGTCCCCGCCTGCCAGAGATTTACCTAGAGAGAAGAGCTATTTAGGTCAGTCTCAAGTTCCCGTGCCATCCCCCATATTGATTTTGGCCATACAAGATACACTGACTCCAAAGGCTTACAGCCTCCGTCCCTCCTACAAAACTGATGCTGGTCTGTATCTTGACTTACTTCATACATAAAGGTCTGGGAATTCAGAAGAATTCCACAGTGCCAAAAGGGCAGAGTGATATTTTGACCAAGGATGGAGGGATACATCCTCCCTATGTGACTACTTATGACCTGAAACGTATCCCCTCTAGACTACCTTTGTATGTGCAAGAAGCCCGTGTGAAACCTACGCTGCACTCTAATAGGAGTGGGAAAAGGAAATCTTTTTATTTTTTATTTTTAACCCATTCTAGTAGTGGCATGCTTCATCATCGGGTTCACCCTGGCTCCTAGAGGCCAGATTGGGCTCGACCTTCTCCCAGGGAGTTCTTATGTAGACTGTTAGAAAGGAGGAGGGCCATAACTTTAAAAATTCCTCTTCCACTCCCAAAAACACTGACATGTTTTAGCCCTATACTAATGGCATCAATGGTCCAAGACTTTCTTCAGGATTTATTCATACTACTGTCACCCTCGCACAAACCTATATAACGCAAGTTTTTGTGTATGGCATGCAATTGCATTGAAGGCATGCACAAGCCGTGCTAATGCTTGCCAATTTGGGTAGTACCCAGGGCAATGGAGAATGTTACCTCCACGGTGGCACGAGTGAGTGGCCCAAGTAGTCAAACCTGCATCTAAGGTCCCAACCCACTCGCCTCGGCTGCGCTGCTTGTGGCCCAGGACCATTGCGGCTATGAGTATGGGGCTGAAACATGTCTGTTGTAGGGTCATAGGACCATTATATCCTTTCATCCCCTAATATAGTTTTTAACCTTTCCCATCCATGAGAAGTGGGCCCCGCCTATTACACTAAAATGAATAACCAGTCTCCGGTGAAATGTGAGGCGGCCACGAGCAGTCGGACCTGACTTCTCATGGTCGCCTCACATTTCACCGAAAACTGGTTATTCATTTTAGTGTAATAGGCAGCTGGTCCGCAAATTCTGACCTTACTGGTTGTTCATGGTTCAAGCTATCCGCACTTGCGTGTCGTCTTCTGCTATAAGGCTGCCCTCATCACATATTCTTGTAGCGGCATTCACACAAGTCTCAACCCGTGCGGTTACAATACCTTTGGTTTTCCCCGCAAGTTGCCCGTGTTATTACTATTATTTTTCTGGCTGAATTAGCCCCACAGCTATGGTCCTGAATCATATTGCTGCCTGTATGTGCTCCTACTCAGCAGGAATTTTTGTCTCAGGCATAATCTCTTATGTCCTGATAATGATCCCTACATCCTCTGTGGGGATCAAAACATCGTCGACCATAGCACCATGACTCAGATTGTTGATATAAAAGTGTTTATGTGAGCATAGGTACTTAACAAATATATGTGACACATCCATTGTGTTTTCATTATAGTCACATGGAGAAATGTCTGAGCCTAGAGGTTTGCTAACTTATATATTTTGTTTGTTTTCCCAATCCATTTTAATGTGTTATGATATAAGTGAATACATGTATGGAGTTTCTATTTTTGACACCTAATATAGACCTCATTGTATCTGTATGCCTTCATTTCATGTGTTATTTTGTGACTAAGGGACCTCAGTTTCTTTAGAAGTACCTATACCCCCGATCCCTTCTTATCCTTGGGTTTTTCTTGTCCCTGAAAATATACTGCAACAAAGTTAAGTCATACATTTGGGGTATGTATTTCCCTGTTAATACAGACTATAAGCCATTGATTTACATTCTTATTGCCATGAATTTTCATTTGAACATATCCATTGTATCTTTCACTGGGCTTGGTTCAAAACTGTTGGAACATAATGTTGTGGTGGAACATACACAGGTAGCTAGAAACTTGAAAGAGGAAAATGTTGAAGAGAAAAAGGAAGATGCTGAAGAGGATGTGGAATGTTTAGTGAATCTTATGTGGGTGGAAGTAGGTTGCATAATTGAAAGAGATTGGAATAAGGATTTAACTGGGTTGAAATGGTGACCCAAGGAAACACTGTCTGCCACAGTGTTAGCATCTTACAAGAAAGTGGAACTGTGACTTTTCAGAGAAGATGAGCTCATTCCACCTATAAAACACAGGTGAAAGGTGGTGAACCTTGAACACGAAGGTGAGTTAGTGGTAACACATAGAATAAGAAGATATTACACAAATAGTTTTAGTGGCTTTCAAGAATTTGAGTACGAAATAGAAGGTGTAATGTTGGTAGGACCAGTGACAAAGACCAAAAGTCAAAGTGCATGCTGTGGAAGAATTTGGGTTGCCAGAGGAGATTCAGGAAAGACTGGGCATACATTTATTGGACCACTTTCAAGTATTGCTGGTAGAATACAAAATTGTCATTGTTGGAACAGAAGGAGTTGTTTTTGTTAGGGATCCGAACACAAAAGTGTTGCTTAGATTTCTGGTTAATGTTTTCTTCCTTCTTTATTACTTTATTCGAGTCATAAATACAGAATCATAAAAGCACATACACATAAAAACATTTAAAAGTGTTATAATACAAGAAAATATTCTAAATCACAAAATTACATCCAATGGCTTCATGCTGCAATTCAGTTTGAAGCCTAAAAGCTAGAGTCATCGAACAAAGTGCAGGACAAAATAATTAAAACAAATATATTAACAAGAGCAGCACAGCTATTACCAAATTTAAAATCAAGACAACTGCGGCGATAGGGATTGTCTGCACTGAAGGGCACTCTTCAGGAAGGTAGCCACACCCAGACAGACTTCCAAAGAAGGAAGCCTTTGTAGAAATAGGAGGGCAACAATGTGCTTGTTAATCGAGGCACCTTTTAAGAGTGGGATTAAAAACCTCTTAATAAAACAGTGATAAAATCTACAGAAAAATGCAAAGTGTGCCAGGGTTTGCAAAGGGTGTTCATCACAAGGGCATACTAGAAAAAAATTAGGATCATACTGACCCATGGGGAATGAAAGCGGACTCCTTATCAGACTCAGCCTGAATCTAGTCAAAAGGATCCTGTTCCGTGATTTTGGAACCCACTGCAGGTAAGGTTCCAGCCCTGTTGTAGTTTGGATCAACAGATAGTCCCTATTGGCGGTTTCTTCAGCTCCAACAGTTCTCTCCCCCCCCCTACTTAAGCTCCCTGAATCTGGACTTAACCCAGGTTTTATCACTGCTTGAATTATTGGCAGGCTGAAGAAATAGGTTAGGTCTGCCTAACTTGACCCAGGTGTCCTTAATATATGAAAACCACTGGATACAAAGCCCCCTGTCAGTCTAATATCTTCTTGTTCAGGCAGGCTTCTGGGTTTTTCCAAATTGAACACCATAACATCAATGGCACTAAACTAATTTCATCAGCTACATAGGGTATACCAAGCTCCTTGTGTACAGAGTACTTAGGCGAGCCTGGCGAACCGTCTGCATGCTCTGTTCTCTCCAAGCAGAAACCTGATTTCCTTATAGCCCCACAGACCAGCTCCATATGTTAGGACTGGTAGACACTTCCATTTATAAATCTCCACCACAGATGTAATAGGCTTTTTGCCAAGTTTAAAAAGTCTAAAAAGGAAACCAATTGAGTTGGAAAATTTAAGTCTATTCTGTTTCAAACACGGGCCCAAAAGTCCCCTGGGAGTCAAATGTTACTTACCCACAGGTACGAGAATTCATGCATTCTAGAAATGGATTTTCAAATGTAGGTTTTCCAGAGGAAATAATATCTGACAGTGTAATCCAGTTCTTTGTCGAGATACCATCATTTTTAAAAATGCAAGCATTCGCCATAATCATTGTATTGCCTATCACCCCCTAGGCCCACAGGCTACTGAGAGATTGTGTGAGGTGGTGAATGGCTAATGGTAAGCTGCTGTTGGAAGTGGTGAGATCAATGATTTGGGACAACTGTAAAACGCCACACAGCTCCACTAGGAAAAGTCCTTTTTGTAGTTTTAGGAGGAAGGGTTGCCAACACCCTTGTAAGTCTGACATGCTTGAGAAAGTGGAGAGAAAAAGAATGTTCAAGAAAAGGGTGTTAAGTTGCTAGAGGAATAGCACAGTAGAAATGTGTAGGTTCTCTTGTGATAAAGGATGAATGCAGAAGTGAGATTGCGTTGAAAGGTTTAGAAAGAGAATCTAAGATATTGTGAGGAAATGGTTGAACAACTGAAGACAAATGTAGTGCAAGTGGAGTTAGGTCGGTGGTAGAATTTAAAAAGGATAACTGTAGTACTGGAGACAGTAGTTGGTAGAGACAGTTTGTCAAGAAGAAACGAGAGTCTGGAGACGGGAGTTCAACCACAGTGTGTTAGAGGTAGTTACCAAACATTAGTTTACATTGTGTCAAATATTGTCTTTTGGGTTGTGTGAAAAATGGGGGATGTGGTGTTTGTTTGCCTTATGCCATATTCTATTGGCCATATGAACTAACATTGGGTTCGCAAAAAGTGGTCGCAAATTGTGCAATGACGTTTTGCAAATCCAGTGAGATTTTGTGAATCGACCTATGTACTATTAAGTTGTTTCATAAAAATACCATTCGGAGTGGGTCGCAATCCAACCTACCTCATGAATATTAATGAGGTAAAAAATTGTGACTTATTGCAAAATGGATGCCATTACAGGGATGGTGACATGCTTGGGTCAACAAGCCACCATGTCTATGGTCGCATTTAAAATAATTTTTCGGTTTGTTTTTAATGCAGCCCATTTTTCTTAAAAGAAACCAGCCTGCTTAAAAAAAAAGTTTACTTTTTTTTTTAGTTTGTTTGAGGTATGCAAGTGGTCACCTGAACTCCTACCATTTGCGAATGGGTTAGCTCCTCCTATGAGGAGTTGGTAACTTTTGAGCAGTTTGCGACTGAAATTGTGATTGCTAACCATTGATATACATTGCAATTTGAAAGGGGCGCCTTAAAACACTCCTTCCAAATTGCGATTAGTTATGTATTTCTAAACCCATTATGCAATTCTGCAACATTTACAGAATCACACAATGTGTTTAGTGCGTAGTAAAAAGCCAATTATGTGTCGCGACCACTGTGACTTAGAGAATCACAAGATGGGCGACTGTTAAATGACTTAGTACATCTGGCCCTATGTTACTTCATTTCATTACAGGCTGCTGCATTGTTTAAGCTTGCTGTGGAATGGTTTTGAATCAGTTGCTGTGACAGGGATATGGTGCAGCTGATCCCTCCCTTTCTCCATTGTATGTGGGAAAATAAACCTCTTTCTTCAGCATGTTGATGGTATAACCTTCTTCCACAAACATTCGCAGGCTCTAGAATTTTCAAATAAATAATGAGATTATCAATAGCGATGCACAAGAAACCCACGGGTGGGATCATGGGATGTTATATAGCATTCATATCCCATATTTATTGTATTCCCAGTCTTGAATTGTATATATGCTGATGCTGATATACCTCTGTGATACCCAAGCATACTTACGATATATGAACAGTAGTGTTTTTTTTGCCTTTACCTTGATCAAAATTTGAATTAGCCGAACTGTTCGTCTGAGCATCCCTTTGTGGTTGGTTTTATGTATTTCCTCGTTTGTGTTAAATTCGAGTTAACAAGGCGCATTGTCATCCACCGGTTGGTTTTATGTATTTCCTCGTTTGTGATAATTTCTAGTTAACAAGGTCAATTGTCATCCACCGGTTGTTTTTATGTATTTCCTCGTCTGTGTTAAATTTTAGTTAACCAGGAGAATTGTAATCCACCTGTTTTTTTTAACCTAGCTGTTGCGGAGTTCTTTAGTAAACAACAGGACTCAGGCCAAAGTGGCGGAAGAGCTTGGCATGCAGGAGTTCGCCATCACGAACGACAAGAACAAAAAACCCGTGGCACTGCGGACGAAAACTCTAGCTGACCTCATGGAATGTACGTGCACAGTGAAACATTAACATCGACAGATTTGGAACACTTCAAATTTCTGCTTTCTCTCTAAATGTAAAAGTTGAATTTGGATGAGGGGCGCGGGGGGGGGGAAGTGTCATGATGTACTTTCCCTTGGTTTTGGCGAGTGCAGCAGTTCTGAGCCTCGAGTGCCATTCTTTCATTAAAATTATTTTCTCACTCAGTGTCAATTAAATTGTTCCCAGGGCTATTATAAAATGAGGTGTTAAAGAATTCCATTCGCTTATTATTAAAACTGAATATTTTAATACTATATTTTGTGATTTTGTCTGAGTGCCATTTTTAAGAAATTGACTTAGTTCACCAAGTCTCAATTTTATGCTGATGTAATGTAATTTTATTTCTAGCCTTCATCGCTGCCCTTTACATCGATAAGGATTTGGAGTATGTTCATCGGTTCATGAATGTCTGCTTCTTCCCACGTTTGAAGGTAAATCTACTCGCCTTCTTCCCAGGTTATATGCTTTTCATGCTGACTTCAGATTATTTCAGAAGAGTGGATTGTAGTCATGTTTGCCATTGCGAGAAGCTAGATTCTTTGACCTGTAATGTAGGTAATTGCACACTGGACCTTTCAGTTCTTGGCTCTATTTCTCCTTCTAGTCGCAAACTTATACTATTGGGCTGTGTTACAGGTTCGATACTGCACATACCACAGGCCTGTCTTTAGACATATCCTCGGTTTACAACATTGAGGATGCTGCTGCCCTCACCTCTCTGTAGGTTTAGGTGAAGAGGAGTAGTTTTAGGACTTCTTTTTCACCAAGTTAAGGCTGAAGAAATCCCAGGTGATCAGCTAGTTCAAAATTTGGGATCTGGTCATAGACTGTCGTCACACCACACAAATCCATTGGTAGTTGTGTGGGTGTGGCAGTGAGGAGGGTTTTGTATGGCTTGTATAGGGTATTTGCCCTGCAGGTTTGTTAAGTCATGCCTAGTCATGCGTGTTTGTATGCCGGGCAGAGCATTCAGAATCTGAGTCTTCTCGAACACTATCAACACATAAAGGACATTATTTTTTTTAATGTGATTTTTGAGTATCTAATCAGCGAGTAACCTGCAATTTGGTTCTTTAGTAAGCCAGAATACAGAATGTTGCTGTAAAGGTTTAAAACTAATCAAGGTGGCGAAATAGTTGAAGCTAAATGATTTCTCTAGAGTGCCCTGGCTGAAAGAAAGATACTTTATTCACTGCACCTTTTTGTTGTTTGAAGTGTTTTTTGCAATTATGTTTTCACCCGTTTGATTTGCATACTTATCAAATGTGACAGGTGGTCACAGGAAGTCAGGTAGTTGAGGCCAGGGGCTCTCTGGAGCTGAAATCAGGACTAATATAATCATTTTACTCAGCTCATCCCCATGCAGGACCTCTTCTCTGGTGACCCACCTATCAGAGGGGTCAGGGACGCTACTCAGCTTTCCTAGCTAGTCAGATGCTCCCAGGCGTTAAGATTCAACATGGCAGAATCAAGTTGCCACCTGGAGGAGCTCTGGGAACCTCCCTAGGGAGGAGATGGGCAGGAGGGTGTGGTTTTGCGCCAGAGTGGAAGCCAAGGGCTCCTGAACTGGGCAAAACTGGATTATGCATGGAGGGCACCAAATGTGCCCTTCAATGCAGTCTTGTGGCGCTCAGAATCGCCCCCACCGTACCTAATTCTAAAGGAGAGGTGGTCACTCCTCTCCTTCACAGGAAATCCTTTGTTCAGCTTCCCCTATCCGAGTTAAGCTCATCAGCAGGGTGGCAGAACACCGTCTAGGGTCGGCAGCGGCACGGGCTGGCAGTCAGACTCTGTAAGGCTACACAGGTAGGTATTGGGGGTCCTCAAAGGAGCCCCCCACTACATGGTATCATGCAAATCAATCAATCAGGGTTTGTAAAGCGCACTACTGTCCCAAAAGGGTCTCAAGGCGCCGGGAGGTGGGGGGGTGCGCACGTCTCCAGGATGTTACGGTGCATCGGCGAAAAGCCAGGTCTGGAGTCCCTTCAGGAACTTGGTGAGTGAAGGTGTCTGTCGGAGGTGGAGACGGAGGGTGTTCCATGCCTTGGCCGCGAGGAAGGAGAAGGAGGGTCCTCTTCTTGATACGGGGTTCCGTCACAAGAGAGAGCTGGGCCGAGCGGAGGGATCTTTGGGGTGCGTGGAACGAGAGGCGGTGTTTCATGTAGGCTGGTCCATTGTTGTGGAGGGCTTTGTGGGCGTGGGGAGAGGCACTTGAAAGTGATTTTCTTCTCGACGGGGAGCCAGTGTAGTGTCCGTAGGTGTTGGCTGATGTGGCGTGCTAGGTTGAGGACTAGTCTGGCGGCGGCTTTCTGGACGTTCTGGATGATCCCGGCGTAAAGTGCGTTGCCGTAGTCCAGCTAACCCTGGAATCAGTGTAGTTGCATGATTCCAGTATGTTTGATACCGAACATGACCAGGTTCAGGGCAACCATTATGTAGCTAGACATTTCGACTTGCCTGTATCCACTACATACCTTATAATGGCTGTCTCACACTTACAAATCCCAGAAAATGGAGTCTGGGGTTTGTAGGGGTACTTCTGCTCATGCAGGGGTACCCACACACTTAGAACCAGGTACCCTTCCCTTGGACTGAGGGGCGTACTTTAGGGGTGACTAATAGGTTAAAAGTGCAGTGACAAGGATACAAGGGAAAGCTTGCATCCAAAGTGAAAGATGCAAGCACCATTTCACACAGACTGCAATGGCAACTCTTCAGAAAGTTTGCATGGGCTTCTATGGGTGGCACAATACATGCTGCAGCCCATAGGAGACCCCTGGGTACCTCAGTACCATATACTAGGGACTTATAATGGTACCCCAGTATGCCAATTGTGGGGTGTACAAAGTACTTATCAGAAAATTTAGAGGAGAGAGCACTGCCACTGGAGTCCTGATTAGTAGGATCCCAGTGAACTACAGTCAAAACGCACTGACACCAGGCAAAAAGTGGTGGTATCTATGCAAGAAATATCATACTTTCCTACAAGAGTCACCAGTAATCTCTGTTATCCAGAATGCACAAAGTGTCTACGAATCTTCCAGTGACTGAAGTGAAGAAGAAATAAGTATGGAAAAAGGTGAGGGGTTAGTGTGTGTTGAGTCTTGATGTGGGTGGAATGAATACCTGTGTACTCAAAGACATGTACTTAATGCAGTTTTCACATAAATCAGTCTGGGTCACAACTCCAGGTTGAGGCAGAAACCCACACCATCCCTTGGAGTGCATGATGTACATCGCCCAGTGGATTAGCATAGTATGATTACCCGTTTTATGTTGCAGTGGACAAACAGGGTGGCACAGCTCTTCTGTGACATATAATGCAGCAGCTGCATCTGAGGTTGCTAATGGTGGTACTTGTGATTGGCACCTTTAATTGACCCTCGGGGCTTAGTTCTCACATTCTTGCTTTTTCTTGCTCACTCTGCAATGTTTGGACAAATCCTCTACGGGTTAGCCCATTGTTCCTCTGTAAACTGATGGCACACAAAAGGCATGTGAGTGGTGTCAGAGGTTCATTAATGAATGAAGACTAACTGTAAAGCTTGAGTTAAAGTTAAGGTCAAGACAACAAGAGACTGGTTAAATTCTTCCATTGGACCAATGAGTGAGCATCTTACAGCTGATGGTCTGTTAGAGCCTTGCACTTGCAGTTAAACGTATCTGCCACTGTGTGAATTTTTACTGTTATTCTCCGAAGCCACATGTGGAAATGGTTTCCTATTTATGTTTTGTCTCACATTGTAGATGCTAGAACTCCTTCTACAAAGTGCTTCTGTTTGTTTAGTTACAGCAGATTTTACAGGCACAGAAGCTGTGTGATTGATTTCAGCCAAACTGGTTACTTAAGGCGCATTGCATTCTCCCTCCGTGATCTCCATAAAATGCCAGTGACCTGCTCTATTCCGTTTACTGATGACATCTGTGGCCAGTAAATGGTTAGGGATTGACTTGCCCCAAACTAAAATTTAAGCAGGCTAATGCTGGGCATACATTAAGCAGGTGGGGAGTTTCAACTAAAATAAAAAAATGTAATCTATTATTAGTTTGTCACTAGTTCTTGAGGGAATATCACTCGAGAAATTTCCTACCACTAGATTTCAAGATGTTGCTTCTAGTGAGATGGATAAATCTTACAGCAGATTATGCACCATATGAATACTCCTTCAAGGCTTAAGATTGGTCTGAACTATTTTTCCGCATCAAAGACTTTCCAGCATCTCCAGGAGGTGCTGCGCTGATCCAACCGCGACTCCACTTCCGGACATGTCACCAGCGTTAACAGGTGCTCACCAGTTCCAGTTTTTCTACACCTCATCAGTGTGGACCAGAGCTGTCTTTCAGGTTCTTTCGCACCAACAAAATTCTCTGCTTTCGATAGTAACTCTGAGAAATGTCCCCACAAAGGTCCCCAGTTTTCAAGCCTTTCTGGTCCCCACATCAACTGTATGATGTTGTGTCTGATTTCGGGCATTACGATGTGGCTTATGACTCTTTTGCTTCCATGCACCCAAAGGGCATTAAGTATTGGGAAGCCATGTTAATTTGCTGAGGCCCAAAGGACACAACCAAGCAGACCCCCTCTCCCAAAGATGTCACTTTCAAGGAAATGTTCTAAGAAATCTTCCCACAAAAAAGCACAGAAAGCTCCGTAATAAAGAGAAGTCCTCTTCTTCCTTGGGGAGGAAGTCAAGTTCGATGTTTAGAGGACTTTCTTCATTGCTGGGCGAACCACCACACCCCTAAGAGGTGGAGACCAGTGTCTCCAGATGGCCTACAACTTACTGAGCCCGAGAGAGGGTTTGTTGCAGTAAGTTTGACCGTTTTAGTGACTCTGACCCTGACACTGCACCTTTGTGCTTTGACCCCGGCACATAAGCTGAAGCCAAAACCCACTAAGACACTGTCCCTTGTTCGTTCTTGATCCTCTTAGGCATTGACTCCTAAGTCTATGGTATGCAGAAGGAAACCAAACTCTTTTCTGAATGCCTGAAGATGGGTTATTGCCTGAGCCGGGGTCCTGGCCTCCTCTTGCAGATCAAATTCACCAGCAACATTGGTGGTTATCCAGCGCTGTGCAGTCCCAGCAACGGTCTCAACCTGTCCAAATGACTCGGAATATTTACTGCTCCTTTCTAGGCAGGGGTGGTTCTAGAAGATGCCATTATTAGTGGTAGATCCAGCCCCACCCTCCTATGCTGGCTTTGCCCCTTCAAATATTTTCAGACTCCTACCATTCAGAGCACCGTTTACCAGTGGGAGGAATTTTGTCCCCACTCGGGAGGTGATCTCTGGGTCATTTAGTTGATCTGCTGGAGCTGCACCCTTCCCTTCCTACCCTACTGCTGGAGCGCCCCCTTCTTTTCAGGGCATTCTCGCTGACTCGTGCTCTGATCTTCGAGGAAGTAGTCACTGACGTTAATGGCAGCTTTGCACAGAGAATATTATTTCTTTACTAGGATAGCTAGTTGATGAAGGTGCTGTCCCCGATGCTGGTCCAGGAACATCTCCAGATGACGATAACTTTTCGCTACCATCTCGACTGTTTGTCAATGTCCAGAAGTCCTATCCGCCTCCCACACAGATGCTGGCTCTTATCCATGAAACCCTTATGGAGGGCTTCCCTCCCCCTCGTAGGATGGCGGGTATTCTGGAGGTGATTCCCATGTGTCTAGCTTAAGCCCGGCTCCTGGTCCTGCAGGTTTGGCTCCCAGGGCTCATAGTCTTGGGCTTCTTGTTAAGCCTTCACTCCAGATGGCAGATTTGAGCCATCCAGTGGTGTTTGAGGTAGCAGTGATTGGAATGCCATGGGAGGTTCTTGGCATTCATTGGTGATGCAACCACATCCTCCTTCCAGTCAGTGCATCAGAATCTGCACTGAGAGATCGCCCTTTCAGCCCGAAACAAGCTCAAGCACCAGCCTTGCCCGGAATGCTAATCTGAGTGACATGACAGCACGGGCCCTTATATCATCTTGTAGTGCCACCTGCACATGTGTTTGAGCTACTGGCAGTCCAGCTTGCCCTGAAAGACATTCTCCCTTCCCTTTCCACCACCATCCATTATATTAACACGCATGACAGTGTGGGGTGTGAACCCTATGTTGGAAAGCAATTTGCCTGAGTGTAAGTCAGTGAAACAATGTGGCATCTTACCAGGAATGGCTCACCTTGCTGTCTCCTTCAGTGTGAGAGTGAATGCTCTTGGTCACCTCTCATGGGAGGACCACTATTGGGAAGTACACCTTAAGGTGATGGAGACTATCTTCTCCAGACTGGGGTTTCCATTTGTGGATCTGTTTGCCGCAGCCTTGAACAGGTAGTGTCCTCGGTTTTGTGCCTAGCTGTACACACGTATTCTTTATTGCTTGATTAATTAAAATCATTATAATGTACATGATTATAAATATAAACCCATTAAAAAGAAAGAAACACAGGTTTGTGGGGACTGACGAGCAGACTCCGTCAGTAAGGACGGTTTCAACTAAAAGTCTGTAAGCTGCGAGATGGAAGAAATAACAGTCCAATCCAAAACGTAAAGTGCTGGTGCATAAAGTGTAAGCAGCATCTGAAATCATGATCTTCCAGCATTTTAGATCAACTAACAAGTAAAATACTTCAAGTTGGACTCATTCAGTCAATGATTTACACGTACAGTTTGAACGGACAATAAAAAGTCCATATTAGCTCATGGAGAGCTGACGAGCAGACTCTGTGCGGACGATTTCCAGTATAAGTCAGTGGGCCCTGTGATGGAAAAAATAGCGATCCAGGCCAAAACATAAAGTGCTAATGCAAGTAGTATAAACAGTATCTGGAGTCATGATCATCCCACGTTATGGGTTTAGTGAACTAAATTGCTTGGAATTGGGCTAATTTAGTCGATGATGTATAATGGGTGATATAATTGGGTGGTTCAAGTGATTTAACTCTTATTGGGGGCCGAACCCTCCTATCAAGTGACCCACTGAGCAGCTTTCCCCACTTGCCCCAGATATATCGAGCCCATAGGCACCCCCAAAGAGCCCATCATCAAAAATTAAATCTTCACAAGGTGCATGTATATAAAAACAGAAATGTTAAAACCAACTGATAAAATCCCTCTGAGCACAAGGTAGTGACAAATAGACAAACCAACCAAATCATAAAGTTCTTTTGCATGTTTGGTGGACAGCAACTGGGCCCCCTGCCGCAGATGTAACTCCCAGTAAGAGCCCTACCCCCACCCGGCTGAAAAATATCAATGCTCTTCCAGCTGGTTAAATACATAAGTAAGGAACCGCACAGCCTTACAGGACAATTGGACTGAGTTCTTATTTAGAAGAGCAATCACTGCCGGGCAGCATGATATAACTTGAAGAACTCTTCAGGCTGACTGTAGGAATTTTCGCCTTTGGGCTAAAAGGGCTGGGCACATGCAAAGCAGATGTAGCAAACTTTCCTGTTTGTATCTGCATAAGCAACAGACATTGATGGTCCAAGACTGCTTCTAGGTGGGGACAATGTCCTTTGATGGAAAAACACCAAGACGAATGAACAGTAGGGCATGTTTCATGGCCGTGTAAAAATGAGAAGTCCAGTATGGCTGTGGGCCCCAAGCGGCATATGATGGCAAAACTACCCACACTTGATGTTTGTGTGCAAACTCTGCCTTAAGTAGAATTCATTATAAGAGCTTGGCAGCTCTGTAGGTGACCCGCTTAAAGGCAGCATATTCCAAGGGTATATCCCAGGCATACTCTAGTTATAAAGCTTTAATTGATTGTTGTGCAACAGAGATCCATGAAACCTCACTGTGGGGCTGTTTTTCAATTTCCAGCTAAAATAGGCAGGACACTGTGTCGGGTTGGGCAAATCTCAGCCTCCAGCATAATTTTACTAGGGCCCCGTTCATTACAGGGTCCCAGTGGAGGAGGCCAAACTTTAGCCTGACTTGGGCTGCCGACACGTATTGTGGTAATGCAAACAACTTTTTGAAAAAGTTCCACTGAAGTGTATTTAAGGTGGCTGTGTCTTTCCCCTCAGCAGTTCGTAGCCGTAAGTGGTCGATGGCATGAGCTTTGCGCTAATGACTTGAAGTAGGTGGTGAGTCGAAGTGTTACGTGTCTTTTTAAGTATTGTTTTAAATGCAAACAGAAGTTTGTTCGCCATTGCTCTTCTGGTTGCAAGGTGGTCTTTGAATGTTAAATAAAAGTCCATATAGACACCGGGGTACTTATAAGATTTAGCCAGTTCCCACACTCTGGATCTTGCCATCCAGGTAAATGTGGGTTGTGGTTTGACCGAGAAGCTTGAGAAATAAACCACCTTGGTTTTACTGTGGTTCAGTTCCAAGCACAGGTTTTGAATGTATCCTCTCAATTGATCAATTAGGCGCTGTAAGCCTATCAGCATTTGGCTGAGCAGGACGATCTCATCTATGTATTGTAGACAGCGTAGTTGTTCCTGGGCCAAGCTGGTGAGGGGGAGTGAGGGTTGTGGGGGGGGGGGGGTAAATCTACATCCAAGAGCAATTTTGAGGTATAAAGTTTTGCCTCTACGTCGATTAATCCAGAATTTGCAAGATTTGAGTAGGCGCCTGATTTGTAATTTGGGTGGAGATTGCTGCCACGTCAAGAATCTGGGGTGGAATTTTTTTTAAATGGTTGTATGTCAGAATTACGCAGGCATTTACCACGCATGCCTTAACAATGCGATCTGAACCACAAATGCGTCTTTACAATGCATTCCTTTACCGCGCAAGTCGTTATGACGACTTGTCTTAGGGAAAGCGTTGGACTTCGAATAGTATCATTTGCTATTCCAACTCCAGTCTGCGGAACAGTAGAGAAAGTGTTGGACTTAAAGTCCATCATTAGTCCAATCCTTAAGTCAAGTCGATGTAAAGATTTAAGTGGTAAAGGAATGCATTGTAAAGACGCATTTGTGGTTCAGACCGCTTTGTAAAGGCACAGCGTGGTTCGAGCAGCGATGTAAAGGCTGTTTCCCATTAAAAATGTCTAATTAAACAACGGTGTTAGATGAGTGGCCCAAAATGAGGGATTTTATTTTTAATAAGGCATTTGGGAGGCCATTGGGCCCTGGTGCCCCCTCAGACCTGAGCTTTTTCAGAATACGTACTACCCCTGAGTGGTTCAGTGTGGAGTAAGTCACCTCCGAAGATGATGAACTTGGGGGATTGGAGGATTTGAGGATGTTATGCACAGGAAGATTGAACCAGTGATGTTCCACTTGTGGTGCCAATGACTGGTCCGGTTCTGCTGGGACGAAAACTGTGGCTATGTATGCTGACCAGACGGATTCAGTGATGTCAGCGTTGTGATGTCAATGAATTCCATTGACTAATTTGTTAATTTATGCCCGGAACAGTACAGCGTTTTTATGTTTATTTGCGTGGAACAGTATGGTCCAAACACCCATCAGAAAGTTGGATTTAGCCGTCCAATCGCTTTTTTGTTAATTTGCCTCATTGCGATGATTTTAGTTTTGGTTTCTCTGTTGGGCTGTGGGTCCAATATAAGTGCCGGTCTGATCTTCCTGTTAAGTTGCCTTTTAATTATCGGCAGCTGAATCGAAAACCATTCAGCCCCCGCTGGTCCACTGCCTTGCTTAATAGGGGGTTTTGTTGGAAACGCAGTGATGAGCGACTTAACGAAGCCCTCCCAGGTCTTTATAGGGGATTGGGTGGTAGTCACTCTCAGCGGCTCGGTTTCCAAGTGTAGAATGATGAAGTCCATGATCCTTGCTACCTCTGAGTCTTTACGTATGAGGGGCCTCAGGTTAAAAGTCTGTGAAGACGGAGATATTCAGATTTTTTCTGGTGCCCTTGGGGGGCTGATCTTTTATACACAGGTTTGAGCAAATTGGTCGCTCTCTACTCCGGAATTTATAGAGTAATTCCTGATCCATGGAAATAATTCAGAGTCTACCAGAGTGTAGTCGAGAATGGAATTTTGTCTGCTTGTCAATCTGGTGAACGCTGCTGGCTGATCCTGAGGAGAGCACCCACTTAGCATGTATAACCCCATGGCTTCAAGTGCACTGATGTACGGCTTTCCGTCCTGGTCTGTTCTCACATGATTATGATTTGCTTGCGGAATCTAGGGGAGAATTTTCTCATTTGAACCTTAGAGTAGATTCATATTTAAGTGTCCGGACAGCACAATATAGGCTTGTGAATGGATAAATTGGAGGATTTTGAGCAGGCTAATCAAAATCTCAATTTTTGACTATTTATTCTTCTTGCCTGGGCGGATGTATAAATCTAAGATTAGAAATGTGACCTTCTGCTCTGGGAAGGGGGGTCTGAGAGTTTAACACATTGGGTCCAGGATAAACCCAGATCTAAATATTCTTGGTCCCACAGAAGGTCCGTGGCAAAGTAAAGTGAGAGCCCCGTTTCGCTCTTCCAGACTTGCAGACTTTTCTAGCTCTGTTATGGTATTCTTTGAAGCCTACGAAGGGTGTCTGTATCCAAATTTCCCGTAACAGCAGGAAGTCAAAGTCGCATAGGAAGGTTGTGAATTCATTCTACCACATCTTACTACTAAAGCCGTTCACATTCCAAGAGCAGTATTTTAGTGGGTGAGCCATGGAGTAAGCCTTGTGCTGTGGGACTCATGAGTCCCTTCGGGTCCTGGCACAGGGATGCAACTCTAGCTGCTGGGTTCCGGGTCTTGCTATTAATTGTACTCCGAAACAGCCTGACTGGTGGGTTCTTGTTATTTGTAGGCCCTCCCGGGCTGCTGCTGAGTGGGTGGGGCCAATTGTCTCCGTTAAAAACCAATTTTTTACACAGAATGTCTCCGGTGGCGCCGGCAATGGCAAGAGCAATGGGCTTGGATAGCATACGGGTTCAGGTTGCCAGACCTGTAATGTGATACCTGCATCCCACCAAGTGATGGTGGTGATTTCATTACCGGATGTCAGTGGGTTGGGTTTAAATTCAACTGCTTCTATGTTATTAGATCTTATGATTCAGGCCATGTAATGCTCCAGTCAGCTTAAGTATCGCACACCTGTTTAGAATGCCATGATGCCTTCTGGATTGGTAACGGGGTATCAATTCCAGCCTTGAAATGTCCTACACCGTGCCACCAACCCCTTGTGTCTGGTCTATAATCGCAGGCAATTGTGATATCAGCATATTCGACTTTGCCTTTCGAGGGAAGGTTTTTGTGGCGTGGATTGTGTCCAAATGAACGCTTTGGTTGAATAAACAATGAATCGTGGAGACCACCATGCTGAGATCATTGTTTTCCAGCATGGCGGATGACGTACTGTATCGATCATTTAGGGGAGAGAGAGATGCCAGACATCACAGTTGGAGGTGTCTCACAAAATTGGTATTCTGGCTAGTGATGGTGATGCAATTGCTGCTTCTGTACCCCATTGGGGTGCTGTACACTCAGATTGTTTCCTTGGTAAATGCTTTCAGGTATAACTGATCTCAGGTCATGCTGTAAACCTTTCTGATGATTCTGCTTCTGTCAAGCGTCCTGCGAAGGTGTGGGAGCATCAACCACAGCTGATCAAAATCACCCCAGAAGGGGTGACAAGGTTCTGGTACTCTGATATTTTTTGCACTCATTATTCGACCGCCGTTTCCACTTCCAGGCAGACTGGACACATGAGGGTTCAGTCTTCCACTACAGTCTTAAGCACTGCTGCTGCTTGCATGGAAATTGACTGGTAACAGCTAGAGTCCTTTTCCCTTCCTGTTGGGCTCACAGACATCATCTTGGCAGCTAGAAAGCTTCTCCACTAAATTCATCTACGCAGGCTGCTGAAAAAAGTTTGTGTATTAGTGTGGATTGGAAAGAAATATTTTGTTCATATCTTGCCTGTCCTGCATTAGATTTTATTGTCCTTCGCAAAGTATGGCCTTATGGTGACTACTTTAAAGACCACCTTGCAGCTCTATCTTAATTTATGTGTCTTCCTTATTAACCTTACATGTTTAAGTCATCACTAGTGGCAGGTTTTCCGAAAGGCTTACCTACTTGCATACTTTTTGTTTCTTCCCACTTCATTTGTTGTCACATTTGCACCTGGTTTAACTTTCTTGATGGTATTTCTGTTCAAGCTGTTGCACAGTTTCATTTCAACCTCTTACTCTGAAAACTTTGCTGTTAGTGGCAATTACTTCTGCTCGTAGGGTCAAGAACTTCAGGCCCTTTCAACTCTCCCACCATTTACAGTTTTCTCTGGCTTAGTTGGTTCTTCGCACTTGACCTACCATAGCTAGTTTTGGTCTTTCGCATGGCCCAGTCTATCACTCTCTCAACTTTCTTCCCTCCTCCACATCTTCCAAGGAGGAAAAACAACTGCATAGGCTAGATCCCTGGCATAAGTTGTCCTACTACATTGACCACACTCCACAGAACAGAATGGCTAATCAGCTCTATGTTGGCTTTGCAAGAGCTAAGAAGGGCAAGGTGGCAACCACACGCATGATTTGTAGTTAGGTCATCATTTGTATCAAGGTATGCTATGTTGTAGCCAAGGAAGACCTTCCGGAGGGCATTTGGGCTCATTCCACAAGTTACATGACTGACTCCTAGGCTCTTTCCAGAGGCTTTTTCCCAGTTGTCGACATCTTCTGAGCAGCTATGTGGTCATTGTTGTATAGTCTTTCTAAGCACTACTCCCTCGTGTTTACGGCATGCAGTAACTGGTACTTTGCCCCAGCTGTGTTGCTTGACTTTATTAGTTAACGGGTACTGCTTTGGGACTCATCCATAAGGTAAAGAATGTGTGGGAAGATGTGTCCATCAGACAAAAAGTTACTTATCTTTGCTAACAATATTTCTGGTGGATACATAATCTCTCTGCAGATCAGATTTCTCACTGCCCATCCTTCTCTATGATCTAGTGCTGTTATTAATAAGATCCCATGGTTTGCAAACATATTGTTGCTGTATTTGTCACTATTGCGGCTCTCGGTTCCTCTCCACACTCCTCTGAGTAGTGGAAAAATATCATTAACTGACGTCTACGTTATCGAGAGCCACTAACGTACTCTGGTGACATCACACCTGGAAGCTGAGTCATACTGGAGCCATGTGGCAGCACTTGTAAGCATCGCAGTGTCATTGCTAGGAAGAACGTTTTCTGGACCAGTCTGTAGCCTGCAAGAATTATTTATAAGGTGAGGAATCTGTCAGAAGCCTGTGTCCACTAGAAATATCATTGACAACAGTAAGTAACTTTTTCTTCAATGAAAAAGTAAAAAGGTCGAGGCATCCCTAAAAAAAAGTTGTGTATTTTTCTTTAGGAGTTCATTTTGAACCAGGACTGGAACGACCCAAAATCACAACTTCAACAATGCTGCCTAACTCTCCGAACAGAAGGAAAGGAGCCGGACATTCCTTTGTACAAGTAAGATTTTGCTTAATGCAGCACTGGTGGGCTGAAGTTGGAGAGAAATTGTTTTTTATTGTTGATGTTTAACTGTTGAGGGTATGGATATTGTAGATGTGAGGTCCAAAGATTTACTGAAAGAACACTGTCCACTGTTCCTATAATGTCTTTTAAATCCAGTTTATAGTTTGTAAAGATTCTGTGAGTATTGAAATTGTTTTTTCAATGATTACATCACCACAACAAAAATCCATGGGATAGACATGGGTCAGCAGTACCATCGTAAATCACTGGTAATGCTCAAGACCACTTGCAGCAGTTTAAAGAACAGTGCTGTTTTCTTAATCTAATTTATAGTCTCAGAACAAGAATTTAAAATGTGGGTCTAAGGGGCCAGATCCATGCCACATTTCCAGGATGACAATTGACTTTATAAATTGAGATTGAATGTTGTGTTAAGGGTCTAGCATAAAAATATTTCATGGATTGGATCCTCCGTATTCTGTGTTGGACACCAATGCATTAGAACCACCACTTACTGCTTGCTAGAAAGATTTCTTGTTGTCTGCTTTGTCCTGGCCCTCCTGTCGCTCCTTTCAGTTGGCAAAACAGTATCCCTTTCACTACTGATTCTCTCAGTCTTCCTCTTAAATAACAAATGCAGCCCACATCCCTAGCATGTGTCTGATCGCTGTCAGCAGTTCTATGGATATTTGTTGTAATCATCTGCAGTCTTAGACACAAAAAATGATGAGCAGACACTCTTTCGAAAGTTGGATGTATGCTTAAAAATGGCTCTGTTGAAGTTAAAGATTCCCAAAAGGAAAATGAACTCAAGCATTGTAACCTCTCATTCACTGGAATGAATCATACCTCTGCTGTCCTCCTCTTTTTTAAATTTAATTTAATTGGATATTGTGAAATATTCATAAAGAGTGTAGCCTATGCTGACAGTTATGCGTGCTTTCAACGAAGGAAGTGCAATTAATATTTTTAAAGTATTGAATGCAAAATCATAGCATCTTAGTTTCATTTTTACATTATAAAATATTAATATGTAAATGTAGAAAGAACACAAAAGCAACTGTGAGCCAACTATGTAAGTTCCACATTTAAAGATATCATATTTTTCGTAATATCAGACTCCTCATAAAGAGTGCTGGGCATAACATGTTACTTATGTATAACTAATTAATAGGTGTATACAGTACCAGTGTTGGCCTCTTTGCAGATGATAGTAGATGTCCTGTACAGTCCCTGTAACTTCATTGTTTCTGATTGAACATGGTGCACAGCTAGACAGTGGATCAGTTGTGCATGCATGCTCAACCGTATTTATCCTCGCATTACAAAGACCCTAAAGTCAAAAAGTAAACTGCGCTTGCAGTGGGATGGTTTGCTTTCCAAGTCCTGTGTTAAATATATTCAACTAATATTGCGTATACAACAGTGTGTGATTTGACAGCATGTTGTTAGTTCCAATGGGCACTGGTCGTAACAGCAGAAGCCTGCTTATTGATGGTATTAGTTTTAGGTAGTAGTTGTGTGCAAGTGAAGATGGGTGGCTGTCTATTTTTCCCCTCCTTATCTTTCCTTCTAACATCAGTTGACCCCACAATTTAACATTCAGCATAGACTTAAAGAAACTGCACAGCCTTCTCAAGAAGACAATTTTGGCCTGTTTTTGGATTATTAAGACTCTTAGGAAAGTGTTTCCTTATAACCCCTTCCCATGCGCGTAAGCAAGTGGCCTTGGCACTTATTATATCCAGGTTGGATTACTGCAATGCTCTGTACCTCGAAATCAATAAGACTGTACTAGCTAAACCGCAGCTGGTCCCGAATGGGGCAGCTAGACTGATTCTTGATGTTCCCAAATTCCAATCAGTTTTGTCGGGGATTCGGAAGCTTCATTGGCTGCCTGTGAACAAACGAATCATTTTTAAGGCTCTTTCTACTGTTCACAAGCTTCTCCATAACATCAAGCCTGGAGAACTTAAAAACATGCTCCGACTATATACTCCCCCCCCATCCCCCCCTACAATACAGCTGCGATCCTCAGGCAAAAATCTTTTAACTGTTCCTAAGTATCAACAATCGAGATGGGGAGGCAGAGCCTTTACGGTTGCGGCATCCAAGCTTTGGGATTCTCTTCCTTATTCCAGCTCCCGACTTCAAGCTCACATTCCATTTCATAAGGCCTTAAAAACTTGCCTTTTTACTTTCTAATGGATGTGTTCAGAGCCTTACACCTTCTTCTGCCTCTCCGCCTTCCTAAGACTAACCGCTATCAGCGCCTTGGGGCCTTTGTGCAATTGTTTGCGCTCTATACGTTTATTTCATTTCATTTCTCATCCCTATTGTGATCATGCAGAATGTTAATGGCTCAGGGGCTTTGTAAGACTGCCTCAGTACTCCAGACTTATTATTTTTAATACTATTAAAAATGTAATAATTTGCATCAAACCTTTATTACCACACCTCCCTTCAGTCCTCATCTCCTCACACCACCCCCCACTCCCGATCATTTCAAAATGTGGAATTGGCCATGGACTTAGCTTTGCATGTGGCATCCTAAAAATCTGTAAAGGCGATTGTGCATCGCACACTGAGGCACCTGTACTTTGATGAGCGTGACAATAAAATTGCGGTCACTGGTAGTTGGAATTTCAACTTCCACTCTTTGTGTCTTGTCTCATCTATTAAATCTTAGGCCCAGTAGTGCCACGTAGGGCGACGCTGAGATAGAATACCCCACCATTCTTTTTATGACACCAAGAACTTCTTTCCAGTATCCCACAAGCAGTGAGCTGGACCACCATATCTTGGGTATGGTACCCTCTCTCACTACAGCCCCTCCAATATCCCCTTCATTATAGGTCTGATGTGTCAGGAAACATGTGGCTTATGTTTCTGAGATCAAGTACTAGCCTGGCAGTTTCACTGCAGATCAAATTGTCATTTAATGCATTTGTGCAGATCCTTCCATAGTTCCACCTCCTTTATACCTTTGCCTATGAACTCTTTCCATCTTAACACATTTTTTAATTTATGAAGGTTCGTGAGGAATGTGTATAGTGTGAATGCTATACCGTTATTACCCGTGAAGTGATTGATTGTTAGCTCAAATGGAATCCCTTTTTGCTGCTTTTGTTTACAGTACACATAGGCCAGTGTCTGGGTTAGCATTATCTGAATCTTTCTTCTTCTGGTAATTTAAATGCCCTCCTACAATTGTTGAATGATCTATTCTGATGATGTTCAAGCAGGTCTCCCAGCATACTACAGTACTCTTCTCTCTTTTTTTGCATATGATACCCCATGGCAGCTGGCGTGAAGTCGGGATTTATGTGCACGGCTGTATATGGGGATGGCTAAGTCGTAAGTTGTCTTGGCAATGCTATTGAGTCCAAGGCATACAACAGCATTCTGGTGATTTGACTGAAGTAAATTCTCATAGGGCTGCCACACTTAAGCAACTCTAATATGTCCCAGAGGGCTCTATGCTCCATTACCCCATCCATGAGCAGCCAGTGCTTGTTTGAACATTTGGAGACCCACTTTCCCAGTACGCACAGCTGACATGCTCAATAGTTATGGGTATCTGGGAATCCTAAACCACCTCTCCTGTTTCAAGCTTTTCACAGTTTAGCAGACAACCATGGCTGCTTTCTTTACCTTACGTGCACAGAAAATTGTTCCCTCTGGGAGTGATTAAGACTCTAGGCAATTAGGCTCAATAAAATGTGCACCATTATTAGCTGTACATTTTGATCATTTTTTTGTCATTGGTTTCCAACAAATGTTTTGCAAAAACTGTCTAGATGAGCAAATGTTTTTTTTCTATAGTGAATTTATTTCTTTGCCACCCCACATATCATTCAGTTAAATGCATTTTTCAATCTCTTTTTACATAAAAGTGCTGGTGCAAATAGTGCAATATTTACACAAACATGTTTACAGTGCCATAATGCATTGTAAACATTCATAGGGAGTGTATGTACATAGTTCAAGTGAAATAAACTCTGAGGTAGTTCCAAAGGATATAGTTCATGTGCCTCCCTCATTAATAGGCTGTAATCTTTATCCTACAAAGCAAATTAGTCCTGCATATCCAATTGTTTCTTTAACGGTGAGCTCCTCAAAAGTGTAGGGGTCAACGCATTCTGGCCTAGTGAGTTGAAGCCTCTCAGGACCTGTTACATTTGACCATGCGATACATAGCCTAAAGTAAATAAAACAAAATATATGTGTGTGTGTGTGTATATATGTGTGTGTGTGTGTGTGTATATATGTGTGTGTGTGTGTATATATATATATATATATATATATATATATATTCACTGAAAAAACCATAGGTTTCAGGGACGTTATAGTTACAAATTAGCATTTAAAAAACCTTTGAAATTCACTGAAAAAACCATAGGTTTTAGGGACAGTTATAGTTAGTTGGACATTGCACTCGTACAAAACCCGTGAAATTCCCCCGTTATAGTTAGTCCAGCTAACTATAACTCGCGCCCGCAATGCACTGCTGATGACGTCACATATTACATCACTCATGACATGGTCAGTGACATCACTGATGACATCACTGATGACATCTCAAATGACATCACTGATGACATCATCCAGTGACTGTGTGTTTCTCTAAAGTTTAAATATTTTTAATATATATATGAAAAGACGTATTGAAGAATGAGTGGGTGTGTAAGTGTCTGTATGGATGATTTAGTAGGTGCGTGACTGACTGTATAAGTGAGTGATTTAACGTATCTTACTGAATGCATGGGTTAGTGACTAAACTGGGTGAATGTCTGTATCCGTCTGTCTGTTGCTGTGTAAGTGGCTGCATGTGTTTGTGAATAGCTACATGAGTGTCTATTTGAGTTATTGAATGCTTGTGTGAGTATCTGTATGGGTGCCTGAGTGTTTGTGTGGGAGGGGTGTGTGCGACTCTGTGCATAGATGTGTGAGTGGGTGATTCACTGGGTGGATGGTTTCAAGAGTGCATCTGTGATAGACTGTATGGGTGGGTAAGTGTGTGTAAGAGTGTGTTAGTGAGTGAATGTATGTCCCAGTGGTACATGTGTGAGTAACTACATATGTGAAAGGCAGTATATATGTGTGTTGGAGTATATAAATAGCTATAAGCGAGAGTGACTGATTGTGATAGTGGCTGTATGGATGAGTGTGTGCTTGTATCAGTGATTGTATAAGAGCGTAAGAATGTGCTAGTATTTGTATGAGTAAGTGAGCTGGTGTGTGTATAACTGTATAGGTGAGTAAATGGTAGTGTGTTTAATTATTTGCATGACTGACTAGGTGTGTGAGTACCTCTATGGATGAGTGGCGGTGTTTGAGTGTCTATATAGGAGTATGAGTGCATATGATAGTCCTGTACTGAGTGACCGTAAGTATGAGTGACTGTACGGGTGAGTGAGTGGATGTGTGTGTAGACCTAAGAATCAGTGAGTGGGTATGTAGTTATTGGTATTGGAGTGTCTATGGTTTTGCGAATGGCATTCTTTAATTTAGAGTGGGTGTATCAAAGGTTATATTAGGGTGTGAGAAGATGCATGAAATTATCACACGGATGATGTCATCAGTGATGTCATCAGTGATGTCATTTGAGATGTCATCAGTGATGTCATGAGTGATGTAATATGTGACGTCATCAGCAGTGCATTGCGGGGGCGCGAGTTATAGTTAGCTGGACTAACTATAACGGGGGAATTTCACGGGTTTTGTACGAGTGCAATGTCCAACTAACTATAACTGTCCCTAAAACCTATGGTTTTTTCAGTGAATTTCAAAGGTTTTTTAAATGCTAATTTGTAACTATAACGTCCCTGAAACCTATGGTTTTTTCAGTGAATTTCAAAGGTTTTTTAAATGCTAATTTGTAACTATAACATGTCTGAAACCTACGGTTTTTTCAGTGAATTTCAAAGGTTTTGTAAATGACAATTTTTAAATGTATTAATTGTTATATAAATTTTTTAATACTGATTTACTACATTTTTAGAAACAATTTTATATAACATATTTTATTTTTTAAATTACATTGTAATTACATTATACATTACATTACAAAAATACTTTCTCAGAATGAATTACTTTAGTTTAAATACTTTGCACATAGGCAATAGACTTTTAAGTACAGTAGTTACAGTTGTTGCAATGGGCAACACATTTTCAAACACAATGCAACATTCAGCTCAATGTGAATTTCTAGTTAAATGCAATTAGTTACTTTATGGATTACTTTTCTAACCACAGGACTGGATCCTAGATTCAGTCCTGGCACATCTCCTGTAAACAGTTGAGTAAAAGCGTTTTGGTTACACTCGTGATTTTTAAGGAATATTATTGTATTTTAAAAGTTGACACTTAGAAACTTTTTCTCATAGAATGACCAATGTTATCCTATGGAAGGAAATTCACTTGGGAGGTAAAAACTGTTATCGTTACTTTTTGTTACTCAGTGTTGGATCCTGGTTCCAGCACTGGTGCATCTCCTGTAAACAGTTGAAAGAATGCGTTTAAGTCATACAGGCGATTTTTAAGGAATATTTGTAGTTTGTGAAAATCGACACTTTGAAACTTTTCTGCTGAAAACCAGACAATGGATTCCTATGGAAGAAAATATAAGTTACTGGTAAGTACGGTTAAAATTACTTTTCAGGGTCAGTGCTGGGCTAAAAGATGCAGCACTGGGTTCTCTCCTGATAACAGGTGAGTAAATTGGAATTCGTACTTTGGTTGATTTTAGAGGAATATTATAAAGTTCCAAAACTCCACACTTAGAAGAATTTCCAAGTGAAACCAGTCAATGTTAGCCTATGAAGGAAATTCAAGTTACCGGTAAGTACGGTTAAAATTAATTTTGAGGATCAGTACTGGGCTGAAAGATGCAGCACTGAGGTCTCTCCTGATAACAGGTGAGTAAATCAGAATTCGGATTTCGGCTGATTTTAGAGGAATATTTTAAAGTTCCAAAAATCAACACTTAGAAACTTTTTCAGCAAAAAGCAGGCAATGATATCCTATGGAAGGAAATTCAAGTTACTGGTAAGTACGGTTAAAATTACTTTTGAGGATCAGTACTGGGCTGAAAGATGCAGCACTGAGGTCTCTCCTGATAACAGGTGAGTAAATCGGAATTCGTATTTCGGCTGATTTTAGAGGAATATTTTAAAGTTCCAAAACTCCACACTTAGAAGAATTTCCAAGTGAAACCAGTCAATGTTAGCCTATGAAGGAAATTCAAGTTACCGGTAAGTACGGTTAAAATTACTTTTCAGGACCAGTACTGGGCTAAAAGATACAGCACTGAGGTCTCTCCTTATAACAGGTGAGTAAATCGGAATTCGTATTTCGGCTGATTTTAGAGGAATATTTGTATGTTTCAAAAATCAACACTTAGAAACTTTTTCAGCAAAAAGAAGACAATGATATCCTATGGAAGGAAATTCAAGTTACTGGTAAGTACGGTTAAAATTACTTTTCAGGACCAGTACTGGGCTGAAAGATGCAGCACTGAGGTCTCTCCTTATAACAGGTGAGTAAATCGGAATTCGTATTTTGGATGATTTTAGAAGAATATTTGCACAATGGTGAAGGGAGGGGCGGGGCCTGAGGTGACATCTGTGCAAACGCGCCCCGTGGCGCGTTTTAAGTTGGGGGATTAAGTCCCCTTGAATCCTGAGGGTCCCTAGGGGCCAACTAGCCCACCAGGAACCTCCAATATGCGCCAGGGGCTGCGTTGCAGAGACGTGTAGAGAGGCCACACCCCTTTTACACCTCTCTGCAACGCAGCTCTGTGGCGCTTTCTGGATGTACCTGTTGGGCTAGTTGGCCCCCAGGGACACTCAGGATTGAAGGGATTTAATTCCCCATCTTAAAACGCGCCACGGGGCCTGTTTGCACACATGTCACCTGAAGCCCCGCCCCTCCCTTCACCACTGTGCAAACGCGCCCGTGGCGCGTTTTAAGTTGGGGGATTAAGTCCCCTTGAATCCTTTGGGTCCCCGGAGTCCAACTAGCCCACCATATACCTCCAAAAAGCGCCACAGAGCTGCGTTGCAGAGAGGTGTAGAAAGGGCGTGGCCTCTGTACACCTCTCTGCAAGGCAGCCCCTGGCGCATACTGGAGGTTCCTGGTGGGCTAGTTGGCCCCCAGGGACCCCCAGTATTCAAGGGGAATTCGTTCCCCTCTGCAAACGCGCCAGGGGCGCGTTTGCAGAGTGGTGAAGGAAGGGGCGGGGCCTGTGGGCCCGATCGTTTTTTTGTAATTTTTTTTTTTGTCTCCTGAAGGGGGCTGTGTCGCCCCCTTCCTTTTTTTCTTTTTGGGCCCTGGGGACCCCATCCCCCAGGGCCTTACCCCTTTTTTAAATTACAAAAAAAAAACGGGAAGGGGGCCGCGTGGCCCCCTTCCCTGGGCCTGTATTGGCCCCGGGGACCCCATCCCCGGGGCATGGCCTCTATATTTATTATTTTGAGGGGGCAGCGTGGCCCCCTCCTCTGGCCATTTTAAGGCCCCGGGGACCCCATCCCACGGGGCCGGCCTTTCCATTTTTTTTTCTCATTTTTTTTTCTCTTTTTTGGGGAGGGGGCCGCGTGGCCCCCTCCCGGGCCACTACTTGCCCCGGGGACCCCATCCCCCGGGGCTGGCCCTCTCCGTTGGGGACTGTGGGGGTCCCCAATCCCCCACAGTCCCGCCGGCTCCCCACGTCCCTTGGGAGCCGGCATTGCTAGTTCCACATGGGGAGCAGCTGACATGCTGCTCCCCATGTGGAAAAGCAATCGCTTTGGATATTGGAAGAGAGAGCAGGTTTCCCTGCTCTCTCTTCCAATATCCAAAGCAGTTTGCTATGGCAGGACGGGAGCCACGAGGCTCCCGTCCTGCCATAGCAAACTACAGTGTCCCAGGGGTAGGCACCCCGGGACACTGCAGGAGCCGGCCCTGGGGGTGGTGGTCCCCAGGGCCATCAAGGGCTCCAGGAGGGGGGCCGCGCGGCCCCCTCCCATTCAGTACACAGCCCCGGGGAGGTGGTGGTCCCCGGGGCTCTGAAATGTTTAGTGCCCCGGGAGGTGGCGGTCCCGGGCGTGTGGGGGGCTGGAGCCCCCCACACAGGTTTTATAATGTATAAAAAAAAGCCCCGGGAGGTGGTGGTCCTCGGGGCTGCGGGAGGGCTCAGAGCCCTCCCGCACCATTTTTAAAAAGCCCCGGGGGTGGCGGTCCTCGGGGCTTGGGGGCCCTTTGAGGCCCCCACACATTAAATTATCCCCCCCACCATGCCCCCGGGACTTAGCCCACCCGGTGGCCGCGCTTCGATTTTTTTTTTTTTCGGCAGGATTCGCGCACCCTGAGCGCATCCTGCCGATTTTTTTTTATAAATTTTTTTTTTTTTTTTGCCCAGGGGTCCTTGTGGGACCCCTGAGCAAACCTAGGGGGTCAGGGTGTTTCTACCCTGCTCCCTTTGTGCGCTTTGCGCACTTGTTTCTGTCCCTCGGTTCTACCGAGGGACAAAATGGCTGCCAACATTTCCTGAATCGGAATGTTGACAGCCAATTAACATGCAGCTCGTGATCGGGACGGTGCGCGCAGGGTGCGCTGAGGGTACGCGGACCCTACTCGGCCATAGATATCACTAACTTTTTACTTTTCATTTTCTCAGCAACTACTGAACGGATTTACACCATTTAACAAAAAGGGTTCTTTCTGAACCAAGAACTACCTGTTTGCCAAATTTGGTGTAATTCCGTTCAGCAGTTCGGGCTGTAGCCGTGTCTAAAGTTTCCTATGGAAAATGCATGGGGAAAACGCGTTTTGGGACCCCCCTTTTTCTCGGCCCCCGCTGACGAATCCCCCGAGACTTTCAGGGTAGGAGCGGACCGGAGCGGGCCACAAAGTTTGAAAATTTTACGAAGATACGTCAACCGGCAAGAGAGTTATTTCAAATAGAATGTCGCGGATTTCCTATGGATAATAGGTTGTAACTATAACTATCTACTGGCGACCGCCAGTAGATAATATTCACTGAAAAAACCATAGGTTTTAGGGACAGTTATAGTTAGTTGGACATTTCACTCGTACAAAACCATAGAAATTCCCCCGTTATAGTTAGTTCAGCTAACTATAACTCGCGCCCCCGCAATGCACTGCTGATGACGTCACATATTACATCACTCATGACATGGTCAGTGACATCACTGATGACATCACTGATGACATCATCCAGTGACTGTGTGTTTCTGTAAAGTTTAAATATGTTTAATATATTTAGGGAAAGGCGTATTGAAGAATGAGTGGGTGTATAAGTGTCTGAATGGATGATTTAGTACGTGAGTGACTGACTCTACAAGTGAGTGATTAAATGTATCTTACTGAATGCATGGGTTAGTGACTAAACTGTGTGAATGTCTGTATCCGTCTGTCTGTTGGTTTGTAAGCGGCTGCATGGCTTTCTGAATAGCTACATGAGTGTCTACATGGGTTATTGATTGATTGTCTGAGTATCTGTATGGGTGCCTGAGTGTTTGTGTGGGTGGGGTGTGTGTGACTCTGTGCATAGATGTGTGAGTTGGTGATTCACTGGGTGCATGGTTTCAAGAGTGCATCTGTGATGGACTGTATGGGTGGGTGAGTGTGTGTATGGGTGTGTTAGTGATTGAATGTATATCTCAGTGGTACATGTGTGAGTAACTACATATGTGCAAGGCAGTATATATGTGTGTTGGAGTATATAAATAGCTATAAGCGAGAGTGTGTGATTGTGAGAGTGGCTGTATGGATGAGTGTGTACTTGTATCAGTGATTGTATAAGAGCGTAAGAATGTGCTAGTATTTGTATGAGTAAGTGAGCTGGTGTGTGTATAACTGTATAGGTGAGTAAATGGGTGTGTGATTAAGTTTTTTGCATGACTGACTAGCTGTGTGAGTACCTCTATGGATGAGTGGCGGTGTGTGAGTGTTTATATAGGTGTATGAGTGCATATGATAGTCCTGTACTGAGTGACCGAAAGTATGAGTGACTGTACGGGTGAGTGAGTGGATGTGTGTGTAGACCTAAGAATCAGTGAGTGGGTATGTAGTTTTTGGTGTTGGAGTGTCTATGGTTTTGAGAATGGCAGTCTGTAATTTAGAGTGGGTGTATCAAAAGTTATATTAGGGTGTGAGAAGATGCATGAAATTATCACATGGATGATGTCATTTGAGATGTCATTTGAGATGTCATCAGTGATGTCATCAGTGATGTCACTGACCATGTCATGAGTGATGTAATATGTGACGTCATCAGCAGTGCATTGTGGGGCGCGAGTTATAGTTAGCTGAACTAACTATAACGGGGAATTTCTATGGTTTTGTACGAGTGAAATGTCCAACTAACTATAACTGTCCCTAAAACCTATGGTTTTTTCAGTGAATTTCAAAGGTTTTTTAAATGCTAATTTCTAACTATAACGTGTCTGAAACCTATGGTTTTTTTCAGTGAATTTCAAAGGTTTTTAAATGCTAATTTCTAACTATAACGTGCCTGAAACCTATGATTTTTTTAAGTGAATTTCAAAGGTTTTTTTAAATGCTAGTTTCTAACTATGCCTACAGAGGTAGGACATGTGAAGAAAGAAGAAAAAACGCACAGAAAGAAGCAAAAGATGTGCAGAAAGAACCAACAGAGGAGCAGTAAGAGGCCTTGTTGCAAAATCATCCTGTGCCCACAACTTTTTCAGACGGGTACTGGTGGTAACTGACTCTGACTAACCAGAGCCAGTGCTATGCTAAAAGACACTTAGAATACAGTGAAAACACCTACATACACTAGGGAACACTATGCGTTGGGGTACCCCTGTGATTAGCATGACCTCCTCTGCAAGTCCCTAGTACATAATAGGGCAGGGGATTAAAACTACCTCTTAAAACGCGCTACAGGGCGCGTTTGCACAGTGGTGAAGGGAGGGGGGCCTGAGGTGACGTGTGCAAACGCACCCCGTGGCGCGTTTTAAGTTGCGGGATTAAGTCCCCTTGAATTCTGAGGGTCCCTGGGGCCCAACTAGCCCCCAGGTACCTACAGTTAGGACCACAGAGCTGAGTTGCAGAGAGGCGTTCCGAGGCCACGCACCTTTTTTCACCTCTCTGCAACGCAACTCTGTTGTGCTTACTGAAGGTACCTGGTGGGCTAGTTGGCTCCCAGGGTCCCTCAGGATTCAAAGGGAATTAATTCCCCAACTTAAAACGCACCACAGGGCGTGTTTGCGCACATGTCACCTGAGGCCCCGCCCCTCCCTTCACCACTGTGCAAACGCGCCCGTGGTGCGTTTTAAGTTGGGGGATTAGGTCACCTTGAATCCTGAGGGTCCCTGGGGCCCAACTAGCCCACTAGGTACTTCCAGTAAGCACCACAGGCCTGCGTTGCAACGCCTGTAACAAATTGTGCAGTTGTGTTTAGGTAGTGAAGAGGGTTGTGCTGGGGGTAGTGTTTTAGGGTAGTGCAGTGGTGTTTGTGTAGTGTAGGGGGTCATGCTGGGGGTAGATTTAGGGTTTAGGGTAGTGCAGTGGTGTTTGGGTAGTGTAGGGAGTCGTGCTGGGGGAGTGTTTTAGGGTTTAGCGTAGTGCAGTGGTGTTTGGGTAGTGTAGGGGTCGTGCTGGGGGTAGTGTTTTAGGGTAGTGCAGTGGTGTTTGGGTAGTGTAGGGGTCGTGCTGTGGGTAGTGATTTAGGGTAGTGCAGTGGTGTTTGGGTAATGTAGGGGGTACTGCTGGGGGTAGTGTGGTAGGGTTTAGGGTAGTGCAGTGGTGTTTGGGTAGTGTAGGGGTACTGCTGGGGGTAGTTTTTTAGGGTTTAGGGTAGTGCAGTGGTGTTTGGGTAGTGTAGTGGTTCGTGCTGGGGGTAGTTTTTTAGGGTTTAGGGTAGTGCAGTGGTGTTTGTGTAGTGTAGGGGGTAGTGTTTTAGGGTTTAGGGTAGTGCAGTGGTGTTTGTGTAGTGTAGGAGGTCGTGTTTTAGGGTTTAGGGTAGTGCAGTGGTCTTTGGGTAGTGTAGGGAGTCATGCGGGGGTAGTCTTTTAGGGTTTAGGGTAGTGTAGGGGTCATTCGGGGGTAGTGTTTTAGGGCTTAGGGTAGTGCATTGGTGTTTGGGTAGTGTAGGGGGTCATGCGGGGGGTAGTGTTTAGGGGTTTAGGGCAGTGCAGTGGTGTTCGTGCAGTGTAGGGGGTCGTGCTGGGGGTGGTGTTTCAGGGTTTAGGGCAGTGCAGTGGTGTTCGGGCAGTGTAGGGGGTTGTGCAGGGGGTGGTGTTTCAGGGTTTAGGGCAGTGCAGTGGTGTTCGGGCAATGTAGGGGTCGTGCTGGGGCTGGTGTTTCAGGGTTTAGGGCAGTGCAGTGGTGTTCTGGCAGTGTAGGGGGTCTTGCTGGGGGTGATGTTTCAGGGTTTAGGGCAGTGCAGTGGTGTGTTCGTACAGTGTAGGGGGTCGTGCTGGGGATGGTGTTTCAGGGTTTAGGGCAGTGCAGTAGTGTTCGGGCAGTGTAGGGGGTCGTGCAGGGGGTGGTGTTTCAGGGTTTAGGGCAGTGCAGTGGTGTTCGGGCAGTGTAGGGGGTCGTGCTGGGGGTGGTGTTTCAGGGTTTAGGGCAGTGCAGTGGTGTTCGGGCAGTGTAGGGGGTCGTGCTAGGGGTGGTGTTTCAGGGTTTAGGGCAGTGGTGTTCGGGCAGTGTAGGGGTTTTGCTGGGGGTGATGTTTTAGGGTTTAGGGCAGTGCAGTGGTGTTCGGGCAGTGTAGGAGGTCTTGCTGGGGGTAGTGTTTCAGGGTTTAGGGCAGTGCAGTGGTGTTCGGGCAGTGTAGGGGGTGTGCTGGGGGTGGTGTTTCAGGGTTTAGGGCAGTGCAGTGGTGTTCGGGCAGTGTAGGGGGTCGTGAAGGGGGTGGTGTTTCAGGGTTTAGGGCAGTGTAGTGGTGTTCGGGCAGTGTAGGGGGTCATGCTAGGGTTGGTGTTTCAGGGTTTAGGGCAGTGCAGTGGTGTTCAGGCAGTGTAGGAGGTCGTGCAGGGGCTGGTGTTTCAGGGTTTAGGGCAGTGCAGTGGTGTTCGGGCAGTGTAGGGGGTCGTGATGGGGTAGTGTTTTAGGGTTTAGGGTAGTGCAGTGGTGCTTGTGTAGTGTAGGGGGTCGTGCTGGGGGTAGTGTTTTAGGGTTTAGGGTAGTGCAGTGGTGTTTGTGTAGTGTAGGGGTCATGTTTTAGGGTAGTGCAGTGGTGTTTGGGTAGTGTAGGGGTCTTGCTGGGGGTAGTGTTTTAGGATTGTGCAGTGGTGTTTGGGTAGTGTAGGGGGTCTTGCTGGGGGTAGTGTTTTAGGGTTTAAGGTAATGCAGTGGTTGTGTAGTGTAGGGGGTCGTGCTGGGGGTAGTGTTTTAGGGTTTAGGGTAGTGCAGTGGTGCTTGTGTAGTGTAGGGGTCATGCTGGGGGTAGTGTTTTAGGGTTTAGGGTAGTGCAGTGGTGTTTGTGTAGTGTAGGGGGTCATGTTTTAGGGTAGTGCAGTGGTGTTTGGGTAGTGTAGGGGGTCGTGCTGGGGGTAGTGTTTTAGGATTTAGGTTAGTGCAGTGGTGTTGGGGTAGTGTTTTAGGGTTTAGGGTAGTGCAGTGGTGTTTGTGTAGTGTAGGGGGTCATGCTGGGGGTAGTGTTTTATGGTTTAGGATAGTGCAGTGGTGCTTGTGTAGTGTAGGGGGTCGTGCTGGGGGTTGTGTTTTAGGGTTTAGGGTAGTGCAGTGGTGTTTTTGTAGTGTAGGGGGTCATGTTTTAAGATGCAATGCTCCAATACCTGACCAGTCTGCACTACATAAAACTGCAAAAAAACAAAAAATAAAAAGTGTTTTTCACACTTTTGTCATTGGGCTATATGTGGGCTACATCTGGGTAATATTTGTGCTACATTTGGGCTCTTTTTTCACTGGTGGCCATCTTGGAAGACTTCTTTGTTATGAAGTTTCCTAATTTCCTCATTTACTGCAGTCTCATCAGTAGGAAATGCTTTCAGTTTTTTACTTTGATTCCATCAAGAAGGCATTCAGATGTGTCACACATTTGCTATAAATTCAGAATGTTAGCACTCTAGTTGTTCATTAGATCACTGTAGTAAAGCTACTGCTCACCAAGGAGTTAACTGGAAGTCTACTGCTGGTATTGAAAGTGATTGTTTCAGTCTGCATGTCAGAATTTTCTAATGAAATAGAAGAGGATTTGAGATCTCACTTAAAACATGCACTAAATTTTCTTTTTGCAGCACTAACCATAATTTCTATGGCAAAATGAACCCCTCATTTTGTTCCTTTTAAATTAAATGTTTTAAGTGTTACCAGTTTATTCCAATCAAGATGGCTTCAGGTGTGCCATACTTTTGTCATAAGTAAGGCTGTTAGCACTCTAGTTGTTCTTTAGAACACTCTGGGAAGCTGCAGTAGAACACAAAGGCATCAACTGACAGGCTGCTCCTGTTGAAATATAACAGGAAGATATTTGAGATCTCACTTAAAACATGTCCTAATTTTTCTTTCTACAGCACTAACCATAATTTCTATGGCAAAATGAACCCCCTCATTTTGTTCCTTTTTAAATTAAATGTTTTAAGTGTTACCAGTTTATTCCAATCAAGATGGCTTCAGGTGTGCCATACTTTTGTCATAAGTAAGACTGTTAGCACTCTAGTTGTTCTTTAGAACACTCTGGGAAGCTGCAGTAGAACACAAAGGCATCAACTGACAGGCTGCTCCTGTTGAACTATAACAGGAAGATATTTGAGATCACACTTGAAACATGTCCTAATTTTTCTTTCTACAGCACTAACCATAATTTCTATGACAAAATGAACCCCATCATTTTGTTCCTTTTTAAATTAAATGTTTTAAGTGTTACCAGTTTATTCCAATCAAGATGGCTTCAGGTGTGCCATACTTTTGTCATAAGTAAGGCTGTTAGCACTCTAGTTGTTCTTTAGAACACTCTGGGAAGCTGCAGTAGAACACAAAGGCATCAACTGACAGGCTGCTCCTGTTGAAATATAACAGGAAGATATTTGAGATCACACTTGAAACATGTCCTAATTTTTCTTTCCAGAGCACTAACCATAATTTCTATGACAAGATGAACCCCCATCATTTTGTTCCTTTTTAAATTAAATGTTTTAAGTGTTACCAGTTTATTCCAATCAAGATGGCTTCAGGTGTGCCATACTTTTGTTATAAGTAAGGCTGTTAGCACTCTAGTTGTTCTTTAGAACACTCTGGGAAGCTGCAGTAGAACACAAAGGAATCAACTGACAGTCTCTGCCCTTGTTGGATGTACATGTTTTACTGAGAATGTCAGACTTCATTCTCACATGACTGAGAAAGATAATGTGAATTTACAGAAAATATGCTCTCATTTTAGCTTCTGGAGCACCTTCCAAAACTGTATGGGACAAGCATGTGAAAATAGTTTTCTCTCAAACATGATTCATGATATCCCAGCAGAAGGTTTTTCACAGGGTAAAATCACCTTAGAACACACCACAATTCCTGAAATTAGTATGGTACCATCAACAAATGAATTCTAATGTAACTAAAGTCTGTTATCACCCTTTATAGTTCTCCTTTTGGTAACCCTCAAAATCTTTGATTCACTACAATGCATTTCAATGGGGTACTATCATTTATATTGGTCCCAAGATGGCTGCCAGCAATTCCAGGATGAAGTGCTGACAGCCAATCAGATCTCACGATGACGTGTGGTTAGGCTCCGCCCAGATATATATGTGTTTTTACTTTTGATTTTCTCAGCAACTACTGAACGGATTTACACCATTTAACAAAAGGGTTCTTTCTGAACCAAGAACTACCTCTTTGCCAAATTTGGTGTAATTCCGTTCAGCAGTTCGGGCTGTAGCCTTGCATAAAGTTTCCTATGGGAAATTGATTTTCTGACTCTTATTTTTTTAATTTCTCCGCAACTACTGAACGGATTTACACCATTTAACAAAAAGGGTTCTTTCTGAACCAAGAACTACCTCTTTGCCAAATTTTGTGTAATTCCGTTCAGCAGTTCGGGCTGTAGCCGTGTCTAAAGTTTCCTATGGGAAAATGAATGGGGAAAACACGTTTTGGGACCCCCTTTTTCTCGGCCCCGCTTGACGAATCACCCCGAAACTTTCAGGGTAGGAGCGGACCGGAGCGGGCCATAAAGTTTGAAAATTTCGCGAAGATTCGTCAACCGACGCAAGCGCTATTTCAAATAGAATGTCGCGGATTTCCTATGGAAAATAGGTCCTAACTATAACTATCTACTGGCGACCGCCAGTAGATATGTGTCTATATACATATATATATATGTATGTGTGTGGGTGTGTATATAAATATATATGTGAGTGTGTGTGGGTGTGTGTATATATATATATATATATATATATATATATATATATATATATATATATATATCCAATTACCACTCAAAGGTGCATTCCGGCACCGAAAGAGAGACGGACAACTGCTTCTTATGCTGATACTGCCGGCCGCAGTAGCATATTTATTGTTCCATACAAGTGCAAAACTCGAACATGACGCGTTTCTGCCAACAGAGTGGCCTTGATCCAAGGGACCACGGTGAGTTCTATTTCCTTTAGGGTTCACTGCGCTAAATGCTTCGGACACAGTTCCTATGAGGAAAAGGAGTCCATGCCTCGAAACGCGTCAGGCTTGTTAATCCAGAACCGAGTGACTACGGAGAGTTACACTGACAGACCGGATGGTGGGTGAGCTGTGTGTGCCCTCTTGCTGCTCAAGGGCGCTTTTTGTTGATTCAAATTACCGCACGGCGTGCCCCGCCGTAAAGAGGAGCACCGTCTCGTTAAGAATGAGAGGCTGTGCACGGAACTGTGTCCGAAGCATTTAGCGCAGTGAACCCTAAAGGAAATAGAACTCACCGTGGTCCCTTGGATCCTACTAAAGGACTTTAATGCTGTATAATGTCGACAAAAGTGACCGGACCCCACTCAGGGATTATTGTTGTTTAATCATGGACTACGTGTCCCATCATACAATGCGCCTCAATCACCTGGCGAGACCTACTATAGGTTGATGAAATGATTAAAAGGCGTTGAAATAAAAGATGGCCTTACCTGCACTTTTGTCACAGTAAAGCCTATGAGGAAGAGGCGTCCATGCCTCGAAACGCGTCAGGCTCGTTAATCCAGAACCGAGTGACTACGGAGAGTTACACTGACAGACCGGATGGTGGGTGAGCTGTGTGTGCCCTCTTGCTGCTCAAGGGCGCTTTTTGTTGATTTTTATATATATATATATATATCTATATATATCTACATATATCTACACACACATACACATTCCCCCTATCGCATACTAAAATCTACAAAATTACTATGGGTCCCGTGGCCATGACCTAATGGTAGCGAGTTTTTAGAAAATCAACAGAAATCAATTAACTTATCTGTTATGGGTCTGAGCAAGAAACTGGTGCAAGGGTTTGCTCTTCTAGAATTTGGTATCTGAAAAACATGGTAAGTGCAATGTTACAGTCATGGGGACGGTTACGTTTGATGTTATGTTATGTTACAACAATTTATTAAGCGCACATCTACCCTGAGGTATCTTGGCGCTGACTTCTAGAGAGCAAGGAAAGGAGCCTAATTGTTAAAGAGGCAAATTTTGAGCTCCTTCCTAAAGGAGATCAGCGTGGGCATAGCTCTTAAGTGGGGGGCAGGTTGTTCCAAAGCTAGTGGTTCCAGTGGCAAAGCTTCTACCTCCCCAGTTGACTATGCGGAATCTGGGAACCATCTTTAGATTGGTCCCTAGGGAACAGGGCCGTCTGCTAGGGACGTACCATTCGAAAGAGTGCTTCAAGTACTCGGGCCAATTTTATGTAAGGCTTTGTAGGTGGTGCAGATGGTGTTAAATTTGATACAACTTCTTACTGGGAGCCAATGCAATTGCCGAATTTCCTTAGAAACAGATTTGAATGTAGGAGTCCCAGAAAGGAGCCTAGCGGCAGCATTCTGCACCATCTGCAACTTGTTACGGTTTTTTTCATGCATATTAACATAGAGGCCATTGCAGTAATCCAATTTTGATAGAACTAACGCAGTAATTACTTTCTTTTTAGAATGCGCTAGAATGAAAGGAAATAATTTCTTAATCATTCTAAGCAGGTAGAAGCAAGAATAGACCATAGAATTGACTTGCGGCCCGAGGTTTAACTTTTCATCTATTAAGGTTCCTAAATTTTTAGCCTTGGTCCCTGGGAAATGGGGAGGGCCCATTTCTTCTGGCCACCTAATAGGAGACCAGGCAGGAGAAAGTTTACCAAACAGAATCACCTCGGTTTAATTTGAAATAGGTTTAAGGCAGTGTCTGTTCATCCAAGAACTGATTGCCAACATGCAGTCATGGAAATGGGCGGATACCTCAATATCGTTTTTGAAGGTTGACAGGACAATTTGAGTATCGTCTGCGTACGGGGTTAGCAAGAGGCCAAAAGATTTAACTAAAAGGGCCATTTCTGTAATATAAATGTTAAACAGTGTTGGACTGGTAGATGAACCCTGCAGAACCCCGCACAGGAGAGAAAAAGAAAAGGATTCAAAATTACCAAATGCTATTGATTGTAGTCGGTCAGCGGGAAAAGAGGCCAGTAGAGACTTGCCCCTTCCTTGATACCCAAAGTACTGAGACGGTTGATCAGCATCCTGTGGTCAACCGTGTCAAATGCTGCTGACAAATCAAGGAGAATAAGTGCTGCAGCTCCACCTCTGTCTAGCGCGACCCTAATCTCCTCTGTTGCTTTAATCAAAGCTGACTCTGTGCTATGCCCAGTCCTGAAACTGAATTGAGTCTCATCATACAATTGATTCTCTGGTATGTACTGTGTAAGCTGAAAGTTCATAACTTTCTCTACTAGTTTTGAGGGAAGCGGAAGGCGCGAAATGGGCAGATAATTGTTGAGATCAACTGCGTTCAAGCTGGGTTTCTTTAGGAGCTGGAGATTAGAGGCAATTTTTCACTGAGTAGGAAAAATTTCCCAAAATAAACATGGAGTTGAAGATGGCTGCGAGATTTGCGCCTATCGTGTCTGGGATAAGTTTCAGAACCGAGGGAGGGCAGAGGTTGGAAGGTGAGCCAGGCTTTGCCTTGCTGACCATGATGGCTATCTGCTCTGCTGTAATGGGGTAGAATTCAGTGAAGGAGCATACCTTATGAGAATCCTGGAAGGTATCAGATATGACATCATCCAGGAGACAAAACAACAGCATAAAGAAAGTCCCATCCATATGAAAAGTTCGACTCCAAAACAAGTCTCTATTCTGAACTATTATGTTGTTTGTTATATTTTCTCAAAAGAAGCTTCCCAACATCACATCAATGGTACAGCTACAGCCAACACGTGTTTCGGGACAACCCCCTTTCTCAAGGCTGAAAATTAAAAACAAAAAGTCACATTTTACAGAGTTCTAATGCATAACAAATATTCTAATCTTAAGCAATAATATGCCCACATTATTTCTACTTGTGTGTCGGTTTCTTAAATTCTGTAGTCTTTGATTATGAAAATTAGGTATGCAGGGACAAGACCTCATATATACAGATTATATGAATTCTCTACACATTGCCATCTTTATTGAATCCATTTCTATCACATAAATTCATGTGCACATGTATAATTAACCTTTTGCTACATTTCAAATTAAGTAAAAATAAGCATAAACCCAAAAAATAAGCAAATTCACTGAATTTTAGGATCAAAGTTGAACATGTAGATAAAAATGACAGTTTATTTGCAAATTCATTGAGTTAGTAGTTATTCGAACTTAATCAGTTCCTTCCTCATTATACTAATTATTGTCAAACTGTAACTTGAACATCATTTATCCATTCTAAATTAAAATGCTTGCTTCACACTGTAATGTCTGTGCCCCATACTGCCTTCCACAAGGACCATTGTATATATCCTATGGTGTTTAGTGCCTTAAATTCACTTCCTTGATGTGTTGGTTGACCCCCTTCTAGTTGAAATTTAACCCCACATAGGACTGTCCATCTGATGTCTTTCTTAGTCAGGGATTCTGCCACTGGGCAGAAGGCTCTTCTCTTCACCCGAGTGGTCTGAGATATGTTCTGTAAAAGTTTTATGCTATCTCTGTTGAAATGCACTGGATTTTGTCACTGTGCTTCTTTTTACTCCATTTGGTGGAATAACAAAATTTTTGTGAGACTGTCCCTCGGTCTTTTGTCTGAACCTAGAATCCTTCACCTTACATTTTGTATCTCACAATACCAATTGTCTGACTTTCTTTGAGGCCTAGAGTTTGGGCAACTAGTAATTGGTGTACTCCAGGTTATGCTGTGTCCTCTTTTAGGATTCTCACACTTAATATTGTCCTGCCTCCCTCAATTTTCTATGCCATTACATTTTTCATTTAGAATAAAGATATGGTTGGTTATGGTTTTCAGCTCCCATGATGTGCTGTTGCCTTCTTTAGCAAGCCATGACAGTCTCTTTTCTTCAGCCCAATTAATCAATCTCTCTTTTGGGTGAGATCAGAGTCAGTCAGGCTATGTCAAACTTCTGAGAGCCCCTGTGTGTGGTCTTCTTTCCATGCTCGCCTAAGGTCCTGCAGGAGACTCATGAGATAGTCTTTTGTAAGTTGTGTGTTTTCTTTTGAATTTGCCCTCTTCCCTTTCTCTGCTTTGTTGCTCAGTTCAGAATGGGGCCCTTCATTTGTACAGTTCCTTGAGCATTAGTACCTCATGTCTTTTGACCTTTGTATGTCAGTTTTGGATGCATATCAGATCTTTGCTGATGTATGTAGGTGGGTTCATCGGTCTGGTAAGAGGGGCCTCTTTGAGCTGTTCTTTAATGGGTTCTCTAATGGGTTTCCTTATTTGTGATGTGGATGGGTTCAGGCTTGCCAGCCTGGATTAACTGTAGTCTGTTCTATTGCTTGTGAGATGATTTTAGGGCCCCCTTCTCAGTCTATTTTTTTAAACTCTGGCCTTGCCTCACCATGGCTTTGCTTTTCTTCTTCCCTTCTAGTGTTTCTGCCCCTTGCCTTTTTCCATCACCCCTTTCCGCCCTCCTTTCAGATCTCTCACCTTATCATTTGGTACAAGGAATGCGATGGGCATCCTCCACTCCAAATGTGTAGTCCTTTTTAGACTTAATAGAACAAATGCAGGTTCCCTAAGATCGGGATCTCTATTTCTAAAAGTGAGGGCTGTTGTGAATCCCCAAATCAGATTCAATTTTTTAAATGTTAAGTTAGCCTGTCTGCCTTTGGTACACAGTCAGCATGTTTTTCGCAGAACTTATGAAAGTGTCATTTTCATAAAAAATACTGATTTGTTATAACAGCAGGCGACATATGTCTGATACAAACTTCCCAATATCGACATCTAAAGGTTTAACAGTAGATGTATAAGGTAAACATGTAGTGCGAGTTGACATATTTTCTTCCTCCGGTTTAGGTAGGTTACATCTAGAATTTTGGAAAATTCCCACTTTATTTTGCAATGCAGGCTACATGTCAGTGGTCAATATCCTATATAAACCCCCGGAATAGACAATGAAGGAGGAGAGGTTTTCACCAGAAGTCCTGCCAAACTTCTGGAACATCCACTCTTATGCCAAGAGTTGATCAAGTGAAGAGAGGTACTGAGCATAGCTGATAGTTTGGTTTCCTTCTGAAGGCACTCTTCCCAGCTGATAAACACAGCTGATCTGCTGTAAACAGGAATGCAGTGCGCTGGGCCCCAAAAACTCAACAGCCAAGTTAGCTATTCCATGCTCTTATAGTGTAGTGCATTGAAGCAGGACTATGGTGGTAGATTTCATTTTATTGTTGCTGCTAGCAACATGCAAAAGTAATGTTTTCATTATATTCTGTGTGGTTATTATTCATGTATTAAGCAACAGAATAAGACTGTTGAAATAAACGCTTTAAAATATACAGTATCATTCTTAGTGGTGTGCTTAAGTGTGCTATTCTAAGACTGAAGTTGGATTTGAATTACCACCATGACCCTGAACCCTTTATGGGACTACTAGTAACCTAGAAAACTCCCCCCTCGCAGGAATGCTCAGTGGATTGTGTGGAGCTACAGTTCAAATGAACTTCCTTTCTCAGTGCTAGTGCACTGAACTAAGTCCTTTTACCCGTGTGTTAGGAACCTAACCCCTGCAGACCTTGAGTGTAGACTTCAGGGCTAGTAAATGGGCCCTCTCATGATCAAGGCCTTTTCTGTTGTTCCCCGTGGCCACCAACTCTGCTGCATTCTCTCCAGTTCATCGATGGTGTCAAACTTACTGCTCCCTCTATCTTAGTCACATGTTCTCTAATCCGATGCTCGTAGCAGAACAGACCATGCTCCCTTCCTGCTGCACTTCGGCCTTGGTACCCGGTCGGCCTTGGTACCCAGGTCAGCACCCCGGTTATGCCAGAGGATCCCCTTGAGTAGGCTCTTCATCACTGTCCAAAGCCCTACAACTTCTGCCTGATTCCTCTTCAGCAATATTTATTTCCTTTCCATGCTGTTGCCATGGAAGGACTGATGCTCTCCTTCTGGGGCAAAAGGATGTTGTCCTATATTGTTTTCCTCTGGGTTACTTGTGTTAATTGAAACTTTATATCTGGTCACGAGTGCTTCATATTTGTTGCACACTACTTTGACCACTTTTCCTATCACATTTATGGATTTTTAGCTCCGCGATGCTCTTCCCTGATGCAGGTCTTCAGAATGTTGCGACCACCACCTTCTGTGTCTTTTCATTTTGAATGTTTAAATCTGTGTGCCGTACTGCATCTTCAGAATCAGAAACAAAGAATTCTTATAGTAGAGACTAAAGTCATTTTGTCATCAAATTACTGCTGTAGCCATAATTCTAGGTTCACAGTAACCCTCTTGCATCAGCTGCACGGGGACTAGAATATGGGAGTAAAGCTGCTGTTTGGGCTGAGAAGATGGATTCTGTGTTGGCAGCCAGGGGATTCCTTCATTGGTTGTTTGTGATCCTGGCAGCAAGGGGGTTTCTTCATTGGTTGTTTGTGGTCTGTAAGAATGCATTTATAGGTGTGTGCCTGACATTTAAATATTTGCACATCACTGCCCGACCTATCTGACAGACAAGATGTGGTTTGGTGTTGCAGTGAGCTCATCAACATCTTGGTTAAATTCCAAGATTTCATCTGAGTTACAAAGACTGAAGACCTTCCTCCTCTCAGGGTGATTTGGTGCTCTTTCTTAGGATATCGGTTGTTTTCTTTTCACTTTAAAAAGTTCCTAAAAACCTAACTGGTTCAGTAAAAGATTTTATAAAGATTTTTATTTGTATATGATCACAGGGACCTTTTGTTACAAATTCATACACAAGTGGTTGGATGAGAGAGGTGTTAGCATTATGAGGTTAATTGGAATATGTAGTTGTTGAACAAGAAAAACAAAAAGTACTAAGGAGGCCCCATCTGACATTGTCTGTATGAACATAGCCCACCTTCATCTTTTATTTTATATTGCTGTTTTCTTTCCCTTGATGCCTAGTCACAGAATCTTGGGAGCCTCTTGGTAGTGCTAGAAGGAATCGAGGAGAGAAGAGAGTGAGACTGAGAGCTAGATCCTGGGGAAGGTTGAGGCAGACATCATCTCTGTGCCTTTCTTTTCCATTCTCCAGTTAATCCTTTCTGAACAATTTTTGGTTGGTTGAACAGCTGCTATTTATTTTTGCTTGAATGGCCATTATTTGCTGGGCACTGATCCTGAATTACATTTGTTAAGTCTCGGATTTTAAATGCCAAGCTTTGTATAACTCAACATGTAATGTTTTTAAACCTAAAACAATAAAGTAGAAAGCTAATTGCACTCTGTCTGTTTAGATGTACAAGATCCATGTTAGTGAGACATTTTGTTCTCCAACAATTTACCATCTCTCCAAAAGGTTTTTGTGATCTTCGGTGTTTAAGACTGCTGAAAGATTTAACCTCCTCACTTCCTTACTGATTTAAGATCAGCCAACTCAACTGTGCATGTAATTCAGAAGAAGGCGAATGCCAACTTGGGCACTGCCCATGATACTGCTGGTCTCAAGGAAAGTCTGTAGCTGTTTTATTAAAGTGCATTCCAAGATCTTTCCCGAGTACGATAAATTGGATAGTGGTTGATTATGTGACAGCGCGGTTGGCTGTAGCTGCGTGTTTTTTTAAATTAGTTGAGACTGTCACAACAGATTAATTTGTAATCCATGTAAGTGCTTCTTGAACAAAAGGGATAAGCACGCAATACTCTTAAATTTAGCGAGAGGCCATTTCCCGGCTTGACGCAGGAATGTTTCTACTTGCTATCATTTCCTTAGAATTACTGGCATCAGGGGCGAAGAAGGATGTCAAACAGCTGGCCAGCTTTGACATTTGCTTGATAGAATTGGAAGGTCTTGCAATACTTGACAAGGATACAATTTAAAAAAAACTTTTAACAGGGAGTCATACGATGACCTAAAATGGATACATTTAGTTTGCTCTAATGTAAAAGCCTACAGTAGAGCAAACTAAGATTTCTTTACGTTTGCTATCGTAACAAATCCCTTGAAATAATGATGCTTTTTGAATTCTGTTTTCAACATATCACTCTTTACCATTATTTTATAGTTAAGCTGATTCAGAAGATTACGTTATGCGCTAGTTCATAATCTCCATAACTAGCGAGCTGATGGGGATGTTTCAGAATTGAGATCTGTTTACCAGCATGGAGTGCTAGCAGCTTTGTTTTGGGGGGGTGAAGGTTGACGGGAGGGGGATGGGGGGGTCTGCAGAGAAAGTAGTGCCCTGGGTCTGGTCCATGTTTGTCCTTCAAACTGAAAGTGCATGCCTGTGGCATGTATTCACTGAATGGTATAGTTTTGCACAAATATAGGCAATGTTGTTGGTGCATTGCTAAAGATTTGGACTCCTCAAGAAACAACTTAATTGTAAATCGGCATCTAAAAGCCATAATTAGGTTTTGTTAAATCACTGCCCCTGAAATAATTTTAAAAAAACATGTTTGCCTCACTCGGGTTGTCATGATTACGTTTCTTCACTGTTATACCCATTTGTTAGTGATACTATTTTACACGCTACTACTATTATGAAAGGCAAGATATTGAATGAAGTCTGTAGGTTGCTATGAAGGTTTTGTACACTAAGCTTGCTTTGATTGGTTTAGCAGATGCTCATCTAACCAAGTTTTGTTCAGTTCATGGAAAAGTGACAAAAATATCTGACCATCCATGGCACTTAGTATTTCAAATGCAGTATGGATACTCATTTAAGGTAGGCGGCCTCAGAGACTTACTGTGCTCTGACTTCGCTTCAGTGTAACTGGGGACTTTGCTTAGAGTATTATTATCATGTATCTGTACTTTGTAGTCATGAGCTCAACTCTTTCCATGCTGCGGTCAGTCTTTCATATCTTTCTTGGCAGACAGCAAGTTTCTTGCTAATATTGGTCCTTGCTTTCACTTCCTCATCCCGCTTGATCTAAAGAAGTGCTTGTGAGGATCTTGCAATGTCTTTAGTATACGAGAACTCATTCTTCCATGCATGCATTTTATCAACGTTCATAGTTTTCTGAACTCCCCTCTAACAACTCTTTGCCTTTCTCTTCTTTTAGGACATTGGAGACTGTTGGGCCTTCTCACTGTCGAACGTACACAGTTGCTGTTTATTTCAAAGGTGCAAGAATAGGCTGTGGTAAAGGTCCAAGGTAATTTCAGCGTTTCATTCCGTTTCATAAAATCAATGAAGAAAAGATTTTCCATTAGATATGGAAAATTTGAGTATGGACATTTAAAAACTATAGTAATTTCATGTAAAAAAGGTAAGCCATTAATCTGATTTTCCAGAAAGGTATTTCTTCTATACTCCATGGCATTTCATGTTGAGAACATCAGAAAGGGGTGGGTGGAAGTATGCTGTCATTTGAAAAAATAAGCGCTGCATCCACAAAATTGGTTAGTTGACCAGAATTTAGCGCAACATCTAATGTACTATGAGCGGCCAGCTATTAGTGTGTTTCACAAGTGACGTTGTGAATTTCCAATTTGTTTGCATAAACAGTCATTGATTACAAAAAGTATTCCATGGAGTGGTTGCTGTCACAGATGTAGAGGCATGGCCAAGAGAACTATAACAATCTTTAATATTTGTGCCACTTAAGTGCTCTTAATGTAAATAGGAGGTGCTGTGCAAAATATGTAGTGTAGGAGCCTCAGCATTAAATGAGTATACATACTAAAAAAAAAAAAAGAGTATACATACTGTAAATGTGTGACACCCTTTGGTTGTTAGTGAAGTCTGCATGAGAGTGCAACATGTGGTAGGTGGTAACCTTTTTTGGACTCCCCTGATGCATGTAGTTCCTACAGCTGTAGGGTGTGCCAAAGGGTTTAGTGGTATTCAAGACTGTGGTCTCCCATTCTCCCTACATGACCTTCTGGTCCTTAGGTTCCCCCCTCCCTATAGAATTCTGTGAAGTCAAATGCAGCTGCCTGGTTTGAACCATCATCATATAAAACGGAGGACCTATTGTTGGACTGGTCTGGACCAGACCAGTTTGAAGGGGTCAGTTTCTAAACCTCGCCAGTCCAGAGCAACACCTGAACAAATGAATGGCCCAGAGTCAGGGCCATCCCCTGTATTCTGTGCTTTGTGTTGCTGAGAAGAGTAACATGAAAGCAGTTTACAAGGTGAGGGTGATTGTTTAATCTGAACTGAAAAATGGACTTTCAGCTGTTTGGTCCATAACTTTAAATTTGACTGGGCAGTTAGATTTGGACCTACAGCATATGTAGTGCTCACCTTCTTTAAAGAGCTCTGCACACTGGTGTAGAAGCAGACAAAGACCAGAGGCAAGTAGAGAACGCGATGAATTCCCTTTTGATAGAGTACCTGTCCTTTTCAGCCAAAGCCCGAGTTTAGCATTCAGAATCATACTGTGAGGAATTTGGAGACACTTAGACAAGGAAACTGCAACTGCTGTGCAGCCCAAACTATGAGCTCACCCCCAAGTGCCCCTTCAACCCCTCTGTACTTTAGCATGCTACTGCTATCTGAGTCCCTACCACACCACACCTTTCTTTGCTGGTAGTATTTCAGCAACAGGAATCCTTTTAAGCCAGCGTGCCGCATTGCCACTACTGATGTCTGTGCGATCCCATGTACTCCACATCACCTCATCTGCTTCTGATGCCTGAGCAGAAGAACTCTTCTTCCTTTCGTCAAAAGGTTTGCCCCAAGTGGGAACCTACGGCTTCCACCTCACTCCATGAGCAACTATGGGAACTGTAATCACTTCTAAGCAGTGTATTTCCAATGTGCGGCTTCTCTATTGCTGCATGAAAGGACGATATGAGAGGCTCTATCTGGTATCGAACTGTGCCATCAATGAGTGCTTACAAGCATATGATCCGCTTGGCTTTAGCTTGCAGTTTAACTGTATTGTTTATCCCTTGATCAATGCACATAAGCATAATACAAAGTAAAGTTAGTCATTTGGGCACATCAAGAAAAAAGCCAAAAAACTAATGTTACTGAGCATATTACCTTAATGATGAGTCTTATGTCGTTTAGACATTAGATTGTTAGTAAAATCTGCTGGCTGATCTAGACAGTCTACCCCACTCCACCCACCAAGAGTAATTTTAGAACTGTTCGCCATCTTTACCCTCTCGAATCATAGCCTGTTGGAAAGCTTTTGGCTATTCATTGAGCTCACAGTACTACCTGATCCTTTTGTTTCCAAGACAGCTGCAATGCCTAACTGCCGTGGAGCCACACGGACATGGAGCATTGACTTGACAACTGCAATAAGCAAAAGCAATGCAAAGCTTGACTAATCACATCACCCTTTTTTATTTGTTTCATATAACCTGGACCACCTTTGCACAGATCAACCTTTAGAATGGGAGAAACTTGCTACTGTCTGCCTCAGCATTCCATAATACCTTTTCAAATTAGTCCAGCGCATCAGAAAAAACAGATGTAATATCCACGAAAGAGATCTGGAGTTCTGTACTTTAAAGTCAGACTGGTGGTGTAGGCTTACAACTGGACCATGAACCTTGGAATGTCTTCAACTGCTTGACAATCCAATATAACCAAATGACTGCTAAATGTGAACTTTAACAAAACCCTGGCAGTAGCATTGAGCTCATGGAATGTGTAGCTATAGATAATCATGCTCTGCATACTGCTTCCATCTATTGTTGGGCCCGAACGTGTGCAACTTGTTTTTCTTCGAAAAAAGTATTTAGAGTCACAAAGTATAGTGACTCCTCCTATGACTAGTAATGTGCATGGATATTGGCTCCATTGTTAGATTGTTTTTTTCCGCTGTGTGGTTTTGACGTGTGTCCACCGAACTCCGGGTCAATGCCCCATGGTGCTCATCAGACATTCTTTGGTTCATCCATTCCAGTTGTTGAAAACAAACATCGATTTTGGTTTATTTCCTTGTTGTCGTGACCTTCGTTGGACTGAGCGACCAGGCTATACTCTACTCCCCTCCCGGGGCCTTCAACTCTGTCTTCCTCATCGAGAATGCAGACTCCTTAATAGAAAGGACTCCCTTCCAGTACTGGCCACAGTGTTCTGCGAAGTACCCCTGGACAGACCTCCATCAAGTCTGCAACCTCTGTCAGAGGGCCATGATGAGGCCACCTACTCTGCCTGCATCGCCTTCCGCTTCAAAAAGACCCTACATTACCAACAAGAATGACTCCTTCCATGGAGGGGAGGTATAAAGATGACACCCCCAACCTCTTTGGAGACCGCAACATCAAGGGGGAACCAGAGTCAGATATCAAATCAAATAGAGCTTGTAAAGCTCACAGCCTCTCTGCAGAGTGTCCTGGCGCTACAGGTTCAATAGACCCCAGGTCTTGCCACAGGAGGGATAAAAACCTAGAAGGTATCGTTAAAAAGCCAAATTTTCAGGCTACATGTAAAAGAGCCCACATCCCTGGTCGCCCAAAGATACAAGGGAAGCGCGTTCCAACTTACAGCAGCTAATGCCGTGAAGGAAGTGCCTCCCCATCTCTTCCACCATGTCTTCGGTACAGCAGCTAACAGTACATCAGTCAAACGCAGGGTTCTAGAAGGATGATAATGGGAAAGTTGCTTGTATTGATATTTAAGGCCTGTACCATAGAAAACTCTATGGACAAGCACCAATCGCTTAAACTTCACTCTTGCCCGAATGGGAAGCCAATGAAACTCCTTATGATGGTGCTGAAAGTGTTGATATAGGCAAGCACTCCCCGCTCTCTGCAGAGGTGGAACAGCAACAATCTGTTGCATGGCTGGCCTTTTCTTGCGGCAGCTCCGCAAGTGACCATCATAGGGTGGGGGGCACGTCTACAATACTTGACCATTCAGGGCATGTGGGCACCCCCTAGTGGGTCTCCACATCGACTACTTGACGCTACTGTCTGTCTAGTTGGCTCTCAAAGCCACCTTCTGCCACATACAACACAAGTTAGTTCTCATCTGAACAGACAACATGGTCGCCATGTATTTCCTTCAGAAAGATGGTGGCGCACACTTAAAAAAGCTGTAGGCGTTAGCACAGGCGCACACTTACAACAGCTGTCAGGGTTCGCACAGGTCATTTGGCTGTGGGCACTCCACCACAAGATCCATCTACTGGTGAAGTGCCTACCGGTAGTAGACAATGACTTTGCAGATCTGCTCAGTAGAATGTGGCAACACGTCCACGAGTGGGAACTCCACCTACAAGTCCTACTCCTGTACTTCCGTTGTTGGGGTTTCCCCAACGTAGACCTCTTCTCCACCGCCACAAATGCCCAAACTTCACCTCCAAGTTCTCACACCCACGGTCCATTGGCAATGCATTATGGATGAACTGGTGAGGGATATTTGCCTATGCTTTTTCTCTTCTCCCACTCCTTTCATACGTTTTTCAGAAGCTTTGGCAAACATCCTTCACTCTTCTCCTGGTAGCTGCCCCATAGGCCAAGCAACCCTGGTTCACCACCTTTATTGACCTGTCTCTAGTGCCCCAGCAGAAGCTGCCCAACAGGCCAGACCTCACCCAAAACCAGGGTATTCGGGCACCTAAGTCCCAAGCAGCTTAATCTTGCGATTTGGCTCCTGAGGTCTTAGAATTTGGCTTCCTCAATCTGCCTCCCTGATTGTATGCCCATCCTTAAGGAGGCCCACAGACACACCATGCAGGCCTGCTATGCGCTTAGATGGAAAAGATTTGTCCATTTCTGCCTTCCTAAATGCATTGACCCATTGAAACCAGCAGTCCAAGACAGTTTGCTACCTGCTTCATTTGCAGACATCAGGCCTTGCCTATAGGTCTGTCCAGCTTCACTTAGCAGCATTTGCAGCTTACCTTCAGAATAGGGAGCATTCTCCCCTGTTCAGTCCCGGTCATCAAAGCTTTTATGGAGGGACTTAAACAGGTTATTCCACCCAGGGTACCCCCAGCCCCTGTCTGGAACCTCAACGTTTCAAGCCCCTTCATATGTGCCCTCTACAGTTTCTCTCTTGTAATGTGGCCTTCCTAGTTGCCATTACATCTCTCAGGCAAATTAGTAAGCTTGAAGCTCTTACCTTCGAAGAACCCTTCGTTAAAGTTCACAATTATAGTCATCCTTCCAACTAATCTAAAATGTCTGCCCATGGTGGTATCTTCCTTCCACCTTAACCAAACTATTGAACACCCGGTGTTCGTCCCACGCCCAGACTCTGTGGCAGAAAGGGGTTTTCACACCCTAGGCATTAAAAGAGCTCTCATGTCCTACATTGAGCAAAGTCCTTTTGCAAGACGCACCAACTTTGACTCATTTACAAAACCACACAAAGGGAATGCTCTCTCCAAAGCAGGCATAGGCAGGTGGCTAGTTAAATACATTCACACTTGCTATACTAAAGTCAAAAGACAACTGCCTACACACCCAGGCCCCACTCTACCCACAAAAAGGGGGCTTTCATGGCTTTCCATGTTAACATTCCCATAGCTGACATATGGAAGGCAGCAACTTGGCCCACTTCACACACATTCACTAAGCATTACTGTTTGGATGTTCTGCAAGTCAAAAAGCTGATATTGGCCTAGATGCATTACGTACACTTCTCCAGTCCTCTGCAACACCCTCTGGCTAGCCACTGCTTAGGTGAAAACAACTTTATAGTCTATGCAGAGCATGTGCATCTACAGCGACAGGGCAAGAACTGAAAATGTTTCTTAGCTTGTAAGCATCTGTTCATGGCATGTAGTGCTCTAGATTCACATGCGCCCACCCTCCAACCCAGTAGCCTCAGGCTGTTGTAGATGCCTTTCCTTCTTGTTCTTTGCACGGGCATCATCTTCTGCTTTTCTATGCTCAATTTTCAATCTCACTCACCGTCTGTAAAACAGTCCAACAGTGGAGCCGATGCCCATGCGCATTACCAGTCATATAAGAAGTCACTATATCTCATGACTTGAAAAACTTCTTCAAAGATAACCAAGATGCTCACATCCGAGCCCAACACTAGATGGCAGTAGTATGCAGAACATGTGAATCTACAGCACTACATGCCACGAACAGATGCTCACAGGGTAAGTAACGTTTTCCTTTTTAATGGTTTTTCTCATTTGAATACACGCTTTCAACACATATGTAGAGCACATTTGTGATTGTGGTCTCCTTTTTCTTGCAGCATTCAGCAAGCAGAAATGGGGGCTGCAATGGATGCGCTTAAAAAATGTAAGTATCAATAATGTTCTCATATTCTGGCTGTAGTAGTCATTTAGATGTAATAAAATGGTAAGTATTCTGGAAACCCAGGGTTTCTGGCAAGTCATTCCAAACTGATTGACCTACTTGAAAGTCTTGCTTTTAATGCTGCTGAAGCGAAGGTGAACCCATTGTATGTGTTCTTGCAAAAGGTGTAATAGTGGTAGCCCACCTTCCAAAAGCAAGTAACAAGAAATCGACTAATGGAACTCCGAGGCGAAAGGTACCCCTCCTGCAACCAAGTTCAGCCTGTCGATGTAAGCATTGTTTGCTATAATTGCCTGATGAAGCATCCACGTAATTGCCTTTGTTGTGTGTCGAACATAAATTCAATTATGGTTGTAAATGGAGAAATCTACGCGTTGTTAATATCGTTAAAGCACCATGGTTCGCTTTAAGAGAAAAATTGTGTGGTTAGTAAAAAACAATTAATGTTTAACTGCCCACCTGCTGGGGACATAGTTATTCATCCGTTAACAAAGCCCGGAGAGCCTATTATTGCTCTTTGCAGAGGCAGTTTTGTGGTGAAAGACAAAAGACGGATTATTCAAAGCTGGTAATCTTGATCCCGTGAAGAAGAAGGGGGCTTGATTGAACAGTAGTTCTATAGCCAGGGCATCCACCCTCGATTGACAAGCTTATAATAATTCTCCGCAGCATGCCTCTCTTTCAATTTTCTTTTAATATAAAACATAAATGAATCAATTAAAAATAATCTTTCGAGGGTACTCTAAGTGGAAATAAGAAATCCAAGTACTCTTACTTGAAATGTCTACAGAACTATTTGTCCCGAGAACCCTCTCAATGCTGGCCACTCAGAGATCCTTTACCGTTTGTTTATATTGTAGCCCACGTATAACTTGTGTCTCTGAAGTACAAGGCGGTAGGAGAGGGTGAGGGGTTGTGGGGAGCGATAACCTTGCAGCGGGAGTCTTGTTGCTGGGAAGTAACTTTCTAACCTTGCAGCGGGAGTCTTGTTGCTGGGAAGTAACTTTCTAACCGTGCAGCATGTGTTGTTGCTGGGAAGTAACTTTCTAACCTTGCAGCGGGAGTCTTGTTGCTGGGAAGTAACTTTCTAACCTTGAAGCGGGAGTCTTGTTGCTGGGAAGTAACTTTCTAACCTTGCAGCAGGAGTGTTGTTGCTGGGAAGTAACTTTCTAACCTTGCAGTAGGAGTGTTGTTGCTGGGAAGTAACTTTCTATCTTTGCAGCTGGAGTGTTGTTGTTGGGAAGTAACTTTCTAACCTTGCAGCAGGAGTGTTGTTGTTGGGAAGTAACTTTCTAACCTTGCAGCAGGAGTGTTGTTGTTGGGAAGTAACTTTCTAACCTTGCAGCAAAAGTGTTGTTGCTGGGAAGTAACTTTCTAACCTTGCAGCAGGAGTCTTGGTGTTGGGAAGTAACTTTCTAACCTTGCAGCAAGAGTGTTGTTGCTGGGAAGTAACTTTCTAACCTTGCAACAGAAGTGTTGTTGCAGGGAAGTAACTTTCCTTTAGCATTGAATCCTTCCAAGGTTTGCTTGGTGTTAGAATTGCTCACCACACATCAGAACACACACACCAACCCATGAATGTTACAGTACTTTTGTACTAACATAGCATGCTTGTGGACATACATTACAGATGATCTAAATAACATGCGGTACTTAAGCAGATTCCAATTTTTTTCGGCGTTCTGTGAAGGAGGATCTCGAACCACTTTAGTATTTATGCTTGAACATTTTTTTTTTTTTTTATTATTTTCGGATGTCTCTTTGTTTCCCTGGTATTTAATTGTTCTAATATGCACAAGCTTAGAATATTTCCACGTCATCAGGTTAGGAATACTTGCTACATGAAATACTTAGTAGAACTTAATAGAACCAAAAATCAGTAGCCATTCAGTCTTTTTCAGCTCCCACTGGATCAGTGGAACCCACTTTCTCCCCATAGAGGCCATTGTCAGGTTCTTTTCACTGCACATCAAGCTACGAATTATTCCTACTCAAGGTATATTTTTCTGTTCAAAACCAGAATTACTTGAAGTCTAAACTGTTTAGCAGATTCCAGCACCTGCTTAAGAGTTATTTATATATATATTTAAAGACACTAGGTGGTTACTGAACAGTTCGTTGGGTTCTATTTCATGCAGGTAAACTGGCTGGCTGGCCTTGAGCACAAGAGTCCTTACCCTGCCATGTGGGGACTTCCGAGTCTCAGACTTGGTAAGGACTGACCCTGGTTAAATACTTTGGCTTTTCCATCTGTTTATGCACCAAAACCAGGTTCACTTATCCAGCTCATCTTTCAGGACAATAATTTCACGAATTAGTTGGTTTTAGCAGCACCGACGTCAGTTTTTGTCTATGTACTTGTGACATAGTAATTCTCATTTGTCTCAGGCGTTAGTCCCTTTGTAAGTCGCCCGCCATGCAATTTGAGCTTTTGTTGTTCCTTTGAGCTGCTGCTGTCCCATCTGATAGGACCCCATTCAGGCTGATTTGTGGGACACATAGTTGTGTATTTCTCCGACTGATGGCCTTATGTAATCTTTTCTGGATTCGGTCTCCTTTCAACTCTCATCTGAAATCACTTAAATCCCTCTGTTGTTTTTTTTAAAAGATTTCAGACAAAAAGTTTGGAAAAGCGGAAGCTGTAGGTCTGCTATTACCCATTTAGGAGCAAACTCCTGATTCTGGGGGAGGGCGGTATCCAATGTGCCAGCCAGCCCAGGACACGTTTCTGTGACCCACCTGCATGTTCCTCTAGTGCTGCTTGTACCACACCCCAAGCTGCCACCTCTTTTCACACAAATGAAGTCAGGAGGCTGTGTGGTGGAAGGGCGAGTGCAGTTGCCTGCTAGTTGCACAGCAAGGGATGTCAAACAGTAGGATTGGCATTGTGGAGAGGTGACCTCTGTGAGGTCTGGATTGTGCTGAAGTAGGTGTGGACAAACTGGTGCTGTGGCGCGTGTCAGTTTATACAAAAGAGAAGCTCTGCTCTCTTTTATTGCCTTCTTGTTTTAGGGGTATTGACGTATGTGAGGAAATGGGGTGTATTATATGGTGTGGTTGTGCGACCTCACCGTGTAATACACTTACACAACCACTTTAGGATCAGTAGGTTTCATTTGTTAATCCCAATGCTTAATTTTAGCCGGTGGTTTGCGGTGCTCAGCACCTGCACTTAATCATCAACACCGGCGCTTTTCATGAGCACCAGTTAAGGACACATTCATTTACGAGGTGATTAAGTTATTTGTGCCAATGCAGAAACTCAGACCAGCTCTGAAGTCGGCCGCTCTGGCCATTGCGCCACATCCTCTCCCCACTTTCATGGTAAGCTGTTGGCTCTGTTTTAGGCGACGCTAACAGGAGAAATGGGCTGGTGCAAGCTGCCTGATGACTAGAGCCCCGGCACTTACTTTTTTTTTTTTTTTTTACCCAAATGAACCACTGGTTAAACCCTCTAGCTCAACCCTGGGTAGATGTGCCTCTAAACAGCAAAGCCTACACAAAGGAACTAGTGTAAAGCATTTAAACAGTACCAAAACAATTGAGGAAGAAATACACGAGACACTCAAGAAATCCGACACCAATTTAATAAAAAATAAACTGTACTTTTATGTGTTTTTAGATACCAAAATGAGAAAAATCCAGCAGAGGGTTCCGTAGATACATATTTTACAAAATATAGTAAATATGCGCTTAACCATGAGCACGCATTGGCAAATTTAACAAATTTGACACTTTTTCAAAGAAAACCTAGGTAAGTATCAATGTGGTTAATCCTAGTAACTTTACGCGACCATCTCCGGCAGGGAGCCAGTAAAAGGGACCAGCAAGGTCCTCAGAAACAGTTACCTCGGTGGAAGAAACAGTCTTGAGTCAGTTCCAGGCACTTTTATCCTCTTGCTGTAGGTTTCTATAGAAGTGGTCCTGATCAAGGGACACAGGATGCTGAAGATGCTGTGGATGTGATGCAGTCAACGAGGGTCTTTCTGCAGCTACTCCTCGGTCCATGAACAGGGTGAGGCGGTCATGGCCACAAGGGTCAACGTACCTTGGAGTCCTCTGGGTCCTGGTAAAAGTCCAGTCGCCGGGTATCGCGGTTTCAGCCAAATTCTTTCCTGGGCGATAACTAGTCTTCTTGGTGACCGAGCTGGACTCCGACGACTCTCTCTGGTCCAGTGGACTCTGGTGCAGCTTTGATCGTCTGGTCATGGTCTCTAGTGCTGCACGGTGGCGGTTGGTGGCAATGTGAAGATCTGGGCTGCCAGCTTGCTCAAGAAGGCTTCTTCAGATGTTGTGGCCCTGTGGTGCAAACAGGAGGTCAGCCAACTGGCCCCTGGAGTCACTTGATCCTGCTGGGCTCTGGAACAACTTCTCCATGAGCAGGATACAGCAGGCACAGTCCCTTCTCTTCTGCTAGCCACCAGGTCAGCAGGTGCAGTCCATGTCAGTGCAGCCTTACTTCACCAGTTTGGCAACTTGTTTCTCTCTCCTGCCCAAGTTCCACCCTGTCCACCTAAACAGTAGGGAAGCCCCTCTCTCAAGTGATCCCCATTTTCTCTTCAAAGGCGGGTTCTCCTTTGAAGCTCGCCTTTTGAGCCAACACCCATATGGCTTCCTGCCTGGGAGAGGTAACACCTTTCTCCCATGCAGGCTGCTATTGTCTTATTTCCTGGGAGTTGTTTGCCTGTCTCCTCAGGAGGGCAGAATGCTGTCTCTGGGACATACCGCATGTGCAGCCATTAAGTGTACAGGAGACTAAAGGAATAAAGTGGCAGCTTTGTAAAAGTTGCACACTACATCAAGCTGTAGTAATTTCGACCTGGGCATTAAGCGAGACTTAAAATAAGTTGTTTGCCACCTTGGAATATCAACTTTGGTTGCACCGTTCTGAAGATAGCATAGCTGAGGGGTCGGCTTGTAACCCTGTACTCGCCAGTGGAGCGACCAAGTCTTTGGACAGTAAAAAATGACAGTTTGGCGTTTTTATTGCCAGCACAAGTAAATTACATGTTCCGCTTTTTTTTTTTTGATAACCAATTTTTATTGATTTTAAGTTAACACATTTGCAACAAGTAACAATCCAGCTTTCCGCCCAGTGATCAGTATCCAACAGTGATAGAAGTCAGAATGACAATCTCACACGCATAAGTCCCGCAAAAAAAAAAAAAAAAAAAAAAGGAAAACAGGCAATATTGTCCACAACCCTGTTCAAGGAGCAGCCTCAGGAAGTTGTTTTCCACCCATCCGATCCATTTACCCCACACCCTTCGAAACTTTCTGGGGCAGCCGCGAGTGACATACATTGGCCGCTCCTGCGCCGCACACCAGTCCACCCCCTTCGCCACCGTGCCACAGTGGGGGTCAGTGGGTCCAGCCAAAGGGCTGCGATATCTCGCTTAGCAACCATCAGCGCCGTAGTAAGGCAGAGCTTCTCGGCCCTGTTCCCATTTAACCCATCAGTAACCCCTAACAGGATGTTGAGTGGATTTAGTGGGACCTCCCAGCCCAGGACCTCTGTAAGGTCAGCTGTCACTGACTCCCAGTATCGTGTAATTGCGTGGACAGAGCCATACCATGTGATAGAAATCTGCTTGGGAACGTTGGCAACGGGGGCAAGACGCCCAGGCCGGAGCCCAGAGCGGTGCATGCGCAGTGGTGTGATGTAGGCCGCGTGCAGATAGTATATTTGAACTAAGCGGAGTCGCGCAGAAGCAGTAACAGTTTTAGGGGCCATCAGCGCGTCTCTCCAATCAGCATCTTCTAGGGCGCCTATCCAGCCCTCCCACTTATCCCGGAGAGAGGAGAGGGAGTTGGGGGTGTTGTTCGTGAGGGATCGGTAAATACGAGAGATTCCCCCTTTCCCAGGTTGCCAGTCATGACCTGTGCCTCCGGTGGGCTGTATGCCGGCAGGGAGGTCCCTTCCGAAATGTGGACATGAAGTGCGTGGCGCAGTTGAAGATAACGATAGAACTGGGAGGCATGGAGGGAGAACCGGGTCTGCATGTCTGAGAATTCGCGAATGTGGCTTCCGTGCCAGACATCACCCAGCTGAGAAATGCCGATGAGATCCCAGACTCTGAACCCGGTGAGAGAAGCAACATCTTTGAGCCATGTTCCACTCCACAGAGGGGTACATTGGGTTAGTCTGCCCGACCAGCGGGTATGACGCAGGGCCGCTCGCCAGGCCAAGAACACCCCACGGGTGATCCCTGGAATAGTGTGGGGGATAGTGGTTCCGTACAGCATCCCCTGGATATCGGAAAAACCCAAAGCATGTAATTCCAATCGGTAGGCCGGATCCGCCCATCCACCATTGAACCAATCGTGCACAGTAAGAAGCCTCGTCGCCAGGTAATATAGGTGCAAGTCCGTCATTCCCAGCCCCCCATCAAAGGGTGGAATTCTACAATGAGCCAGGGCCAGTCTCGGCCGCCGCCCTCCCCAGAGGAATTTAGCGGCCAAACTGTCCATCTCTCTGAACCAGGACCGTGAGAAGGTGAGGGGTGTATTTTGGAGCATGTAGAGGAATCGTGGTAGGACCATCATTTTAAAAAGGGCGATCCTGCCCATGAGGTTCAACGGCAACGTTTGCCAGCGAAGGAGATCCGCACGTACCCGTTTCACCAGAGGAGTGACATTGGGAGCCCATGCGAGATCAGGAAGGAGCGTCACCCATGTCCCCAAGTACTTAAATGACTGGCGCCGGAGTGGGATCTAGGACTGCCAGTCGAAGCATTCTCTCGACAAATGAAGGGGGACCAGGACCGACTTGGCCGCATTCAATCTGAGACCTGAGACACGTTCGAAGAGATGCAAGGCCCGGAGACATCGAGGTCCCGAGCGGGCTGGATCCGACAGGAAAAGCAGGACGTCGTCGGCGTAGAGGGCGATCTTGTCCTCCTCCAAACCGGGCCATTGCCATCCTGTAAGCATCGAGTCGGGCGCGGATGAGCGAGGCAAAGGGCTCCATCGCTAACGCGAACAGGAGGGGCGAAAGGGGGCAACCCTGCCTCGTGCCCCTCCCAATGGGGAAGGGGCTGGATAGACCTCCATTGACCATCACCTGGGCCTGCGGCTTGTAGTAGAGGGTCTTAATCAGGTTGCGAAAGGGAGTTCCAAATCCCATCTCCGACAACACTGCATCCAGGTACCGCCAATCCACCGAATCGAACGCTTTCTCAAAATCCACGAGAAGCAAGGAGAGATAGGGAGTCAGTTGTTGACGGTGCGCCAGAGCCAGGTAGAGCCTTCGCAGGCAGTGCCTGGTGCCCCGGCCGGGCATAAAACCGCATTGGTCCAGATGGACCAATTTGGCCAAATGAGGGCGTAGACGCTGCGCCAAAACTGAGGCAAAGATCTTGAGTTCTGAGTTAATAAGAGAAATGGGGCGGTAGTCCGAGCAGTGGACCGAGGGGGTTGGGACTTAGGGATCACCACGATGGTGGCAAGATCCGTCTCAGGACGGAAGAAACCACGGTCCGCTGCCTCACGGTATACCTCCAACAGATGGGGGATCAGCGTGGCCCGGTAGGACGCGTAAAATTCTTGCGGGAGGCCATCTGGACCCGGCGTCCTGCCCGCTGCCATACGGGAGATAGCGTCGCTAAGTTCTTCTGGAGTGATTGGGAGATCTAGATCACCCGCTCCGCGTCAGTAAGCTGCGGGAGTGAGAATCCTTCATTCTGGAGAAGTTCCGATAGGGTGAGATCTGGGGGCCGAGCAGAATATAAAGAGGCATAATAAGAGGCGAAGCACTGGGCCACCGCCGTGGATTTTGGTGTGTCTGCCCCTTGGGGTCCACCACTTCGGGAATAATACGGTTAGCCATTGGATAGGTGGCCAGGCGATGAAGAAGTTTCCCGTTTTTATCCCCCAGCCATACACTCTCGCCACGGAGGACCTCCAAAGCAGCTTAGCGGACTCCATGGAGGCCTGTCTAAGCTCGTCTCTGAGGAAGTTAAGTCTCCGGTCCCGCGCCTCCGTATGTTCCTCGGGTGGACAGGCTTCCAGCCTGATTGCCTGGGCCTCTAGGAGTGAGAGCCGGGCCTCCTGCTTCGTGCGTTGGATTTTGAGTTGGCCTTTGGCGAAACCGCGAATGGTTGCCTTGGCGGCTTCCCACAAGGTACCAGGGGACGAGACCGATCCTTGATTATCCGCGAAGTACTGATGGAGCTCAAGCCCTACATGTTTCTTGAAGTCTTCATCCTGGAGAAACCAGGCGTTGAGCCGCCAAATCGGCTGTGAAGAGGCCGGGAGGCTACCCAGGCGCATAGATACTGGGGAATGGTCCGAAAGGCCTCTGGGAAGGATAGTGATGGCTTGGATCGATCGACATTCTAGGGCCGGGAGAAACAGATAGTCTAGTCTAGCTTGTGTGTGGTGGGCGGCCGAGGTGTGAGTGAACCTAGCAGAGTTCGGATGCCAGAGGCGCCATGCATCACTAAGTCCCAGATTCGCAGCCCAGTTCGAAAAGATTGTGGATTGGGAGACCCGAGAGATAGAAGGGGTCGCATCGTAGTCAGAAGCTGGGGCCATGACTGCGTTAAAGTCTCCCCCCACCACCGTGGTCCCTGGAGGCAGGGCGGCTATAAGTGGAGTGAGGCGCTGGAGCGTGGAGGACAGCAGAGAGGGGGGAGCATACACTGTTATCAAATTCAGGGCCTGGGTCCCAATGCTCCCTTCCAGAATGAGATAGCAACCACCCGGATCATGGATGACTTTACGCTCAACAAAGGGCAGAGCGCGGCGCAGCAGGACTGCCACCCTCGGGATCCCCGGGTAAAACCTGCATGCCAAACCCCGCTATAGCCATAACGCGCAAGGAAGGGGCAGCGGTTGCCCACTAGGTGGGTCTCCTGAAGCAGCAATATGTCTACTCTATGGCGCTGTGCATAGCGCAGGGCCGCTGTACGCTTAACTTTGTCAAGGAGACCGTTTACGTTCCATGACACAACGTGAAGTGCTGTTAGACCTGAGTGAGCGTTAGACATGGAGAGGCAGGTTTAATGATGGAGTGCCCCATATGAACAGGGAGCGTAGCAGTGGACGCGCGTGAAGCGTAGGACACTGAGGGAGAAGGTCTGTCATTGTATATCTGTGATAAGATGAGGCAGAAGTGCTGGTATGAGAAAAACAAAAGACAAAAACAACATAGAACCCGGGACAACTGTCCCCCACCCGAACCCAACCCCCACCCTATACTTCAGGAACGGAAGCATCTGTCGCCCTAACATTGGAAAACAACAAAGACCAAACTAGAACGTTCGGGACTGGGAAACGTGGAGGACCCCTCCTCATTGCAGGATGTGCGTATTTAAGTCCGTCTGAGGTTGTAGCATTGTCTTGTCGAGCTGCCGTCTCCGGCCGCGGAGCCAGGCCCGGCGGGCAGAGACGCGCTCATGTGGGGTCTCTGAGGAGCAATGGGCTACGTGACAGTTCAGTGTCCGGAAGGTCCAGTGATGAAGGTCGGGGCGATGAGCCTCCAGGGTCCAAGCGTCCCGAGGATCCTGACCGCCTCAGACCGGAAGGCCCTCCAGGTAGCGGGGTTGGTTGTCGGGAGGGGCCCGGTGGGGAGTCAGAGCGGGCCCTTCTCTGACCTCGGCGTCTGCGTGAGCGAGGGTGCTGGGGCCGGGGGCCAGGAGCCTCTCGATTGCCGGATCCCCGGGTCAGCCCACCCGGCGCGGATGGATGATCGGCGGCTCTCAGGGGCGTTCCTCCGTGGCCCAGGTCCATGCCTCCTCCGTGGTGTCAAAGAAGAGGGTCTTGTTGGAGAAAACCACTCGCAGACGTGCTGGGAAAAGGAGCCTGTACTGGACGTTAAGGGCACGCAACTTTTGCTTAACTTCCCAAACGATCGGGCGTTGACTCTGGACCTCTCGGGTATAATCGGGAAGACCATAATCGTGTGGTTGTCGTATCGAAGATCCTGCTGTTTGCGGGCCTCAGCCAAGATGGAATCACGGTCTTTAAAATTAAGGATTCGCATGATGATAGGTCTGGGGGCTGCCCCCGGCGGCGGCCTGGGAGCAAGGGAGCGGTGCGCTCGTTCGATCGCGAACCATGGGGATAACGAGCCTTCGGTGACCCAGGAGCAAAGCCACTTTTCCACGAAGTCCGCTGGGCGACCCTGTTCCGCTCCCTCCGGGAATCCCACTAGGCGGGGGTTGTTATGGCGGGCTCTGTTTTCAGCATCTTCCGCCCGCCGATGAAGCTCCTGGGTATGAGATTGGAGACGGCTGACCTGTTCCTTGAGTTGGTGGACGTCATCCTCCACCGTGGATATGCGGGACTCTGTCTCCGTGATTCGGGTCACCGCATTTCGCATGTCTTGCCGGATGAGGGTAATGTCTACTCGGACCTCCGCAATTTTCCCTCCACAGAGGACTGTGAGGCTTGTATGGCCTGGAGTATGGTAGTCAGGTCAGCGGCCGGTGGGGCGTCTTTGTCGATGGGTCCTCCAACCGCCCGGCGTCTGTGGTGGTAAAACGGTCCATTTTAGTCTGGGTGGCCGGGGTCTTGGCCACTTTGTCGTGACTCCATGATCAGCACTCCGTGGGTCCGAGGTTCATACAGCGCCGTAGGGCGCCTGCGTGGCCCCCGACCCGGGGCAGGAGGCACAGGCGCAGGTAGGACCCAGAGCCGTGGGTCCCCACACCAGCCGACCCGCGAGGCTCCAAGGCAGGTACTGAATCCTCCGGAACGGGAGATCCCAGACCGCCCTGGCTCCTGCAGGTCAATTCAGAGTCGGAGGGATGTTGCGCCAGTCATCACACCCCTTGGTAGTTGCCGCCTCCTGGACCCTCCCGGGCCACGACTGTGGGGGCAGCACAACGGTGTCCCTCCCCGATCTGCCAGCGAGGCCTCCCCAGCAGAGGGCCACGGTGTCAATAAGTGCGGTAATGCCGATCAAGGGGAGACCAACCTTCTTGTGTTACCGGTTCCCTAGGACGGGGCACCGGTATGTAGGGTGTCGCGGGCAAGCTCCGATCCAGCAGGCCCACCGCAACAGATCGCAGGCCAGCAGGAGGGAGTCCGGAGCCCAGGAGACAGGGCCCGCCGCAGCGGGGTAGGGGGAGTAGCAGGCCCGCCGGTCCAGCACCGCACGGGGCCCAGGCTGCACAGCGTATCAGGCGCACAGGAGGTTCCCCAGCAGATCCCGGTCTGGAGGCGAGGGGTAGCACAACGGTGTCCCTCCCCGGTCTGGAGGCTGCCAAACGCCGGATCCCACCTCCTAGTGCAGAAGCGTCCTCTCCAGGGTTTGCCACCACAACTGGTCCGTCACCCCCACCGCCCGGTATGGCGGCCGATTTCAGGCAGCGTTGCAGAGGGCCGGAGCGTGGCTGCTGTCGTTACCCTCACAGGGGGACCCAGACACCTCTACTCGCCGATGGGGCGGCCCCGGTGGCAGCAGCGGCCCCTCCAGGCAAGGAGGGAGGAGGAGGAGAGAAACAGACCTCAGGAGCAGGGAGCCGCTGAGGCTTGATCGCGGAATGGACGCCGGGGCCTCGGAGGCCCGACGCACTGCAGGCGGGGCGGGGAGACACAGCAGGCCAAGACAGCGGGCCGGACCACACAGAGCAGCACCCAAATCACCCAAGCAGGCCGGGCGCAGGCCGGGCGCACGGGGTCTCGGTCCTCAGCTTCTAGCCCTCCCCGGCGCCCGGACTCACCGCTCCGTAGTCAGCCGAACCCTGGGTCTCCACCGGCAAAGGGGTACGCCGCAGCCGAGGGATCCCCGCAGCCAGCTCCCACTTCTAGCCGCACGATGTAACGGCCGCCACCACCTCGATGTCGCCTGAGCCGAATGCAGCCGCAGGATCGCCGCACCGAAGGGCGGCAGGGACAGCGCCTCTCTCGGGGCCAACCTCAGCAGGTACAGAAGGAGGAGGGGGAGGGTTTCAGGTCACCCCGCAGGCCGGGGCTCCGCACCCAGGTCCCACACGCCACCGGCCTCCAGCCCACCACCTCAGAGTCCTGCCGCCCGATGGCACGGCCGAAACCGCAGCAGCTCCACGGGGAAGCCAGGTGCAGATGCGGGTGTCCCCGCCGAGGCAGGGGGCCGGAGCAATTCTCGCGCCAGCGCGCGCCAATCACGATCACGGCGGGCCGGAATCAGCGGAGAGTTCAGCTTTGCCAGGGAGGGAGGAGGCCGGGCGGTGCCGGGACCGCTCTCGTCCCCGCAAGGTCCCTCGGTCTCTATGGCTCCCCCAGACCAACAGCTCGTCAGAGGCCTGGACAGCGCCGCTCAAGGCCGCAGGTATCAATAGCCGCCATGTTTGAAGTGAGCACCGGCTGGACAGGTCGGATTGTGGTGTGCTCCTGGTGTCTCAGGTCCACCCAGCCAGGGGTCTCGTCAGGGCATGCCTCGGCGGTGGTTATCGCCGGATTTCAGCATTAGATGGGTTATAGGACGGGCAGATTACGGCCGGATAGCGGAGGGGTCCGGGAGCACACTCAAGGTGCGACCGCCATCTTAGCTCGCTAGGCCACGCCCCCTACATGTTCCGCTTTTAACATATGTTGCACCCTGTCTTAGGGCTCGTTAGACCTGCCATAAGGGTGTCTACACACATTAAAAAGAGAGGTTTGGACCTTGCCATTCATTTAAATGGCAAAGTCAGACTAACAGTGACAAACTGCTCTTACAGTCTGTAGTGGCAGTCTTGAAGATATGTTTTACCTTTGTCACACCCAGGGTGGCAAAACCATTGCTGCAATCCCCTTTACCTTCAAACGTACAGGCCGTGGGTGTCATGTACTAGGGACTTATAAATAAGTTAGCTTATCCAGAAGGGTATAAGCCAGTTCAACAGACATGTTTTAGGGTCAGGTCAGCAAGGCCTTAGTGTACTCTCAGATTCGAAAAGCTAGCAGCATCAGTCCAAAAACATGGGGGTGACCATACAAAAAAACGCATTGCTTTACAGCCCCATTAAGACTTTTCAAATCTCTGGGAATTCCAGGAGGGCTTCAGCCAAAGCCTGTGTTGTCAGAAGTTTCCCTTAAAAATTAGGTAACATACCTTCTGTCATTAGAGCTCTGTTTGATGATACAGGGTCACACAGTATGTGTAGCTATTTTGAGAATTAATCTGCCCCGTCTGAGCCTTCCTTAAAAGGCTCGAAATGGTATGCTCACATTGGCCTCTGGACTACCCCTCGTGCCCCCCGCCCCTTCCAGATTCTCATGGTGAATCCCACCGTTCAATTGCCCTTTACTCAGACCCTCCATAACCACCCCAGGCATCACCAAATACAAGAGCACAGCACTCCTGCACTGCGTACAGACTGCTTAAGGAGCAGTGTCCCACTCTACACGGATTCATTAAAGTTCTTGGTCGCTCTTTCCACCTCTTGCCCCAGGACTGAGCCATGGAAAGGTTGGATGCTAAAGTGGTACAGAGTGCAAGATCCTGAGGTGGCAATGTAATGTCTTATAATGCTGCATCGTAGAAACTACAAAAATGTGCAGCACAGCGAGTGTGCAAGGGCTTGTGAGCAATTCAGACCTGTGGACTGTGTGCCCTCGGCACTGTGCCATCCACTTCTGCTACCCTTGATTCCCCTCATCATAAATGTCTTAATGTCACTCCTGTGAATTCAGAATAAGCTTCTGCAGCTGAAATAGTGTAAGCCAGAGTCTTCAAAGCGTGGGGCAAGTCCCTCTGGGGTGCCATCCCTGAGACACATTTCTGGATCATTGTACTGTAATGAGGCGGACAATTCCGTGCATTGAAACAGCTTGGGAGTGTGAACTTCTTTTGCACATTTTTTGCTAAAAAAGGTACTGGAGAGGACTGAGAGAAGGGTGCTGGTGAAGAGCCCCCAATCAGACAGGCAATGGAGCTCTTGTATAGAACCACCCAGTGCCCTGACTCCAGGGGGGCTCTGAGCCCAAGGCCCATGAGGAGAAAGTGAGGTGCAGGGCCCATTACTTTACCTAAAAATTCAGAGACCGATAGCTGGAGGCCTTTCTCCTGTGCGCCCATTGGAGGGATGTGACATTCAGGGGTCATTTTTTTCACTCTAATCCCAGAAGGGGCAGACTGCTGGAACAGCATTCATATTTTCCCAGGCCCATGCGTGAGTAACTCGTCCAGTTTGTGTTTTTTTAATCTCTGCATTCAGACATGTTTAGTCCTCTTTATTCTACAAGTCCTAGAATGCAAAGAAAAAAATACCTGTACTGGATTAACTTTTCAATTGTATGCCTGGGCAACTTGAGAGCTCTCTTGGAGGCCATAGCCCAGGGGGAGAAATTGAGGTGCGGGACTAATTTCTTCTTTTTTAATTAAAAGTACCTGAGGGTAGACTTCTGGGGGCCGCTGCGCTATGGCCCAAGGGAGGAGGGTGAGGTGCATGGCTGTTTTTCTACTTCAAGCCCTGGAAGGGGAAGACTGCTAGGGCAGCAACCTCACATTTCCAAAGTCCATGCGTGTATAGTTTAGCGAGTCCAGATTTATTTATTTTTCATTTTGGAGCTTGAAGTTCTGGTTATTATATTATTAAATCAGAACTACAAGTTCCGGAATGAAAAAAGAACTTGGACTGTATGCAGGTACCTGAGAAACTGGAGGCATGTACCTATGAAACTTGAAAGCATTTTAGGTGGCCCAAGACCTGTCCTAGCCCACGGGAGGAAATCGATGTGCAGACTGTGGGGCATCACTTTAATGTTTCCTAGTTCCCTGTGCAAGGTTTTTTTTTTTTTGCATTCTGGAATTTCTAATTCTGTTGATGACATTATCACATCAGAACTATAAGTCCCAGAGCGCAAAGAAAAATAGCCAGGAGCTACACATGCATGTACTTGGGAAACTTGAGAGCTGTTTTGAATGCCTCATAGCTGTATCCCATGTGAGTGTTTAAAAAGAAAATACTGCTGCTTTAATAAATCCCACCCACTGCGGCCACTCACGCACTTCCTCCTATATTTTTGGAGGGTGGCCGAATTTAAATAATTTTGCTAAGGGGGCTTCGCACAAATAAGTTGGATCTAAGGTTAAGGGTATATTCTTTTTGGCTAGAAAGGATTTTCAGCTTTTGACTGTTGGTAAAGCAAAATCTGACTTTATCTGATTGTCCTAATCCTAGTGGTCTTGAAGAGCATTTTTTATTTATCTCCTTATTTGTATTTAGAAAAAAGGGGGGGTTAATGTACTAGAGCAGTACATACAAACAACCAGGAATATTATTGATTACATACACAGAATAATCAAACATCATCCTTACTGCTTCTGTCAGTTCCATAAATTGAAGAAAGGGATTCCTTTACAGTTGTAGTTCTGATTGGGGGGTGCAAGTATTTAAGTTACATTATAGGTTTGTATTGAGCCGTCCCCAGAACCTTGATCAGAAGAGTCCAACTGGCCCAACACATGGTAGTCGATTTAATAAATAGCGAGAGAAATTGTGAATGTTGGCTTCCAGATGGATCCATTCAGTTGCTTTTTTTCCGAGAGAATATTGAAGTTGCCTTAAAAGTTCTGATAAAGCTTTGCTTTCTTCACTGCATCCCCCTTTAAACGTTTCTCCAAAGGTGGAATACAATTTACTATACAAGCAGCCAAACACCGAAATGGATTCTCCCTTTGAACTTCATTAAATGATCTGATCATGATGTTTAACACAAATTAAAAGGACTTTTGTTTTAGGTTGGCACACACAGATAAACAGTCCCAAGCGGTCTCTCAGGGGTGTGTGCTCTCTAATAGTGAAAATAGGTAGTCATTAAGTCACGTGATAGTTCTGGGAACATAGACTAGTGCAGAAAGGCTGGGTCTTTTAAATCAGACCTGGCTCATTGGGGTAGGGACTGAGAAGTTTCTTCAGTAAACTCTGTTTCCTCTGAGTTGAGGCGAGGGGAGTTAGTTGAGCTTTTATAGTCTGACGAGTTTGATGACAGGTTAATAATAAGTAGTAAGCAATAGAAATCATGGTCAACATTTTCATCTTTAATTTGTTGCTGATTTACTATACCATTACATCTGTTCAAACTTTTTTGTTGTACGAATATATTGTATTTGCTGATTGTCCAAAAAAGGTATACGTACCCATGCCAACAACTGAGCTGCAGGTTATATTAATATTTGGCTGTGTACTGAAAATTCCTTAAATCATTTGGTAAAATCTAATGAATGAAAAATAGGTATGAAGGAAACCTGTTTTAAAATATGTCCTAGATACTGAAGATATGAATAGTGTTTATTTGTACTACTCTGAATTTGGGGTTAGCAATAGTATCTTGTGATTCAGAGCGCACTTTGAAAAATGTTCTTTCTTGCATACTGGCTTACAATTGGAAGCCAAAATGGTGAGAAATTCAATTGAAAATAACAAATGTTCTACTATTCTTTGTTCCCACACTACTGATAAAAACTGCATCCTATATGTATGGGTGGGCCTATCACTCACTAACCCCTTCGATGCTTCTGTCGGCCAACGGCCGTCGCGAGCACTACCTCCGTAGTGCTGCGCACGTCCGTTGGCCGACGCGGCCCCGCCCACCTAATAAAACCGCCGCACCGCGGCGGAATTCGCGCCGCGGTTAAGCGGCTAAAGGAAAGGATCCAAAATGCAACGTGTAGACATCAAGTTCTGCTTTGAAAATTTTACCCATTTTGGCAATGTGGGTTGCTACAGTATTCAGGCACTGTACTTCGCTGCCACCCACAGAAACCTACTAAACCCACACATTTCAGAAAGCTAGACTCAGGCGAGTTCAGAGTACTCCACTTATAATGGTGTTGCATGTATATTAGAATACTGTATCATTAAGCAGTAACAATGGCATTTGTGTTATTGTTTTATTTCAGAGACAGAGCTGTTATAATTTATACATAATGAACATTGATTATTGATTGTTTATGGGCCGAGGTTCCTAGTTGATTAGTGATCCATTGATCTGTGTGACTCCTACCCTGACCATCTACCTTTTTTCCTACTTGATATCCTCATGAAAAAACGTATAGACTAAGCTTTGACTATCACTTCATATCTCTGTCATGACTAATATCGTGGGGGAGGGCAGGTGAGCCTTCACTAACGCCTCCCCATAGCAGCCTACTTAGACTAAGGAGCACTTGTCTTTCTTGTGTGCTTATAACCCACTCCCTATTTTTGGCAGGAACCCCTCTCTGGTGGACTTTGGCTCCTCACTAGCAAAATAACTGCCAAACAAGCAGTGTATAATTGCTAGATTCAGCTCATTCCACTGCATGGTAGTACGTTGGGGGCTGTCTCAAGATATCCTGTGACTCATTCCTTGGTCAGTATGAGCATATCTACTTTGGAAAACTGTGGTAAAATAATATCCTGGTGTAGACTCCAAGTCCCCTAAAAAGCACTTACTGCAAGACTAAAGAACTTAGGAGTATGGCAGATAGCAAAGTGCTAATCATGCAGCCTCACAACATTTTAAACAACAGATAAAGTAGTGGCTTCTGCTTCTACAGCAGTAAGACTATCAATAGTGGCCTTCTGAAAGTCAACAAAGGACATCGGTCTTCCCTTAGTAGCGTGACAATAGGCAACATGTACATCATATCTTGCCAACTGGATCCGGTGGAAAGCCATCCATTAATTTTATGCGTCACATTATATGGTTGAAGTACCTGGTCATTTTTTCCATTCCACTCGTTCTTGTGGTAATCTCAGATTTACAGTTGGACTTGTGCACTTCTGCAGACTGACCCCCAAACTGTGATCAGAGAAGTGTTCTCATCGTGAATTGTATTTAGCACATATAATTATGAAGTATCTGAGAATTTCACAACCAGCAGTTCACTGCAAAGAAAAGCATTGCTCTGGCCTTGTTGGAGCTTCTTACCAAGAAGCTCCTGGGTGAATCCTTTGCGGGGAATTTGAATTGTACTGTAAGCTTAAGCGCAAGCATTGTACAAGTCAATAAAACGCTGGACCCCCTTATAGGAATTATAGGAGTGCTTGTACAAGCTCCCATACAGTCTTTTCACTGATCGCTAACGTGGAAGGGCAGTCTGCAGGATTTATACTGGAGTCCTTCCCAGTATATACACTCAAGCTGTATACATAACCAGTGGAGCTCTCGCACAACATGTACAGCTTGAAGCAGTAAAATCGTAATTTGCCTGGTATGTACTGCCTGAACAGCAGCTGTCCTTTGTACAGGATCAGGGATTTGGGGACCGCTATATTCTTTCCAGAAGTGTAAATACTTGGAACCTTGGCAGACAAATGTTCCATGCCAAACTCAGTTTTGAACAGCCTGCCATGGTATGGACAGTCTTGTGGAAATGCTGCAAAATTATCATTGACATGCAGCATAAGCTGCAGAATCAAAAAAGAATCTTTGGTCATGGCCAATGAAAAGCTGGGTGTTTCCCAAACCATACAAATAATACCAGTAAGACTGTGTTGTTGGTTTGTGCACTATTCCCATGAGCAGTGTAAGGGCCCAAAAAAAATGTTCAACTCCCCAAGTGAAGCGGGAGTTCACCAGTGTGACCTAGAATGAGTCACCAGAGTGCCACCATGCTCTGTCGGAAACTGGCACACAAATTTGTTTGTTGCGCAATTTCCTTCATCAACACAGTCATCCACAGAGAGATGGAAGTAGTCAATGGGCAAAAACATTACATCTAGCATCTACTGTAAATGGGGGAATTTGGGAGGAAATCTATTAGGTGGCCTTCTCCCTATGCTCTGCGTGGTACCTGCCTGCACGCCAGCTTTGACTGCACTACCACTGTCTCTCAGCTGCTCAGATTGTGCTTGTGAAGAGACATCATGACTGCCATTGCTCCTCAGAATCGCTGGAAGACAAGTCATCATCGGATGGCACTCCATCAAATGAAAAATCACTTCCAGATTCTGATCCATGATCTTCTCCCTGATATGGAGTATAGAATCGGCCTCGGAGCAGTCTTCCATTATTTGAGTTAAGGCCTGGGCAGCAGTCATCCAACAAGACTGCCATCTCTATTAACTATCTAAAACTTTTTTCCTCAAATACTCTGCTAGGTAGATTGCAGAGGTGCTTGTAGAAATGTTAATGCACTGAGAAGGCTGTGTGTCTGATATGAAGTGGAAGTGCGAATGCAATGCTGTGAAGGTCAGACTGTAACACAAACGTGATAGAGATAGCAAAAACAAGGTGAAGCAGCAGACTTGAACGTCCCATTCCAAAAAGGGGTTAAGTCTAGTTTTTAGGTCTCGCGCTTAGCGTTGCAGTGCGCAGCACTGCTCGCACAGTGCGAGACCTCTTGTATGGGCTTCAGAAAGCTAACTACACGCTCGTGCGTGGGGTTTTGCTTTCGCAGGCTGGCATTGGCTGTAGCGTGCTTTTTTTTTCTTTTTTAAACGGCACGCAATTGGGCAAAGGCGGGCGCATGTCCCGCCTTTGCTCCGCCCATTTCCGTCCGTGTCTAGGACGCGCATCAGCGCGCGGCACAGACGACAGGCTCCCTCGCCCCCGCTCCTCTGTGGTGCGCGCGCACCACTGGTTTCAGATTCCCTTGTTCGGCTCCTCTGTGGTGCGCGCGCACCACAGGTTTCGATTCTGTGCTTGTTAACATGTAGAGTCAGATTAAGACTGACTGCAACATAACGAATTCAAGCAGAAAAAAATAAATGTTGCTAATGGAAATAGGATAGAAGAGTTCTACATGGACTGAAACCCAATAATGTACACCGTGGCACACATCTACTCCCTGCCAGATTAAAAACAAGCATTTGCAATGCAATAGGTCTCGCATTGACGCGAGTTTGAGCTATTGACATTGCAAATAACAATGCCTTTTATTTTTGTTTTCTTTTTAAAAACATAAATAAAAGGCATTGTTATTTATAATGCCAATACCTTAAACTCGTGTAACTGCGAGAACTATTGCATTGCAAATGCTTGTTTCAGATGTTATCCTAACACATTCCTATTTCCAGGCTTTCTTTTTGCAGCCCTGCTCGGACAACATTGCACCCAGTACCACATATAGTTGGCTTTGAGTGAGACCCTTGCTAATGATTGGATGGCTTTCTTGCCTATAACACACCTCTCCAGTTCATTAGATGACTTCCCTCACTTATCAATCTCTTTATCCTGCTCCTGGAACATTGCTTCCTTTCCCTCACTTTTGAGTAGGTTCTACCATTTCATTTCTGAGGTACTTTTATTTGTTTTAACATCATTTAGCACTAATTGGGAGTGCTTGTTCTTCCCCTTGTAGAAAGCACAGAAGTAATCCAGGTGGTTGTCCCATGTAGTGATAGCCGGAACACAACTCAGGTGAAGGGCTGTGTGCACGCTCCTTCCTGAATGGTTGCAAAAAGCTATTTAATTGACCCCTACTGTTAATTGAAGTTTTTTGCAAAGCATCAGGTGTGACTATGCTGCTTGAATTTTCAAGCAATATGCCTGTGCACATTGATAACTCTGTGGAAGCAGAAAGGTGTCTGTGCCTCACGTGCCAAATTTGTCGCCCCTTATATTTTTCACTTTGGTGACAACAGAGCAGAGTTTGATGCTCGAAAATAATCAAAGGATGTATCATTTAAAGAGGATAAACAATTCAGAGAAACAAAACTGTTGTCTTTACCCAGTCCTTCGTTCCTAACAATCGACGACACTGGGTGTTCATGAATGTTGTTTTGTTTGATGATGACAGCTGTGGTTTTGGGATGCACTGTCACATCATTCACTGGATGGCCAAAGACAAGAACCAATTCAATGTGAGACTTGTGTACAGTGTAAAGTGCTGTGGCGTATAGTTCGAAAATATAGAGGTCACTGAGAGGTTTTTGCACAAAATAGAACTCAAAAATATCTAAACAATCTGTCCATTCCTTATTTTATATATCTTCATTCTTAACGCAGGCCGTCGATGAGACTGTTGATATAGAGCATGACGATACAACACTAACACGTCTAATATTTAATGCTTATACCCTTCCTTGCGTTTAATGCACTGACTTAAAATAACAATTACAGCACTGTATTCATGGTATCAGATAGTTTAATGATCCCGTGTCAGAGAGGGGACTCTACGTGACTGTGCTTCACAGGTAAAATGTCTTCATTTGTCTTTGGGGTTATCTAATCTGGTCAGCTTTGTTTTTTTAGTGTATAGATAAAAAGTGGAAACATTAAGAATTCTGTTGTGCACCGTTTGAAGGCTTTCTTTTAACCTGAAATATGTCGTCTTCCAGATAACTTTCCACAATTGGCCTATCAGAAACGCTTCATAGAACGTAAATACAAAAATGAATTAAAAGAAATCAGAGGAGAGGCTGATGAAAAGGGTCGCAAAGACAACAAAAGGAAACGAGGTGAACCGAGGAAAAAGCCCGAGCAAAGGAAAAAGGGCGAAAAGAGGAAAAAGGATGAAAAGGGAGAAACGGACAATCAGGATAAAAATGTGACTAAAACCCCGCGAGTGGGAAGATAAAACATGGCGCAGAGGAAGCACCACCTTGACGTGCCTAAGTCGTTCGGCTGCATCCCTTGGAGATATGAAACACGTGTATGCTGCCAGAGAAGGAAACACACCACATGAACTGTAGCACAAATCATGTACATTTTCTGCCACAAGGAACATTTTATTTGACTCGGTCTTAAAATGTAAAGTGTTTATTAAGTGTTTTTAAAGCTCTTAAGTTAAAGTTTTTTTATTTGTGTTTTTGTTAGGTTATTTGTCTGTTAGGGTTTGTTTTTGAGCGCAATAAATTATATTTCAGAATCTTTATTATAAAACACACGTGGTGGTTTGATTCTTTTTTTGTGATAATCATTCGGTCAGTTTCGCCTAATTCTTGCTGATTACTCTTTCTGTTCTCAGCATTTTAATCTGGCATGTATGCAATACCTACAATGAATTGGTAGACAATGCTGTAAGGGTTCCAGTAGAAAACTAAAGAAACAGATCAGGTCAGTGTAACCATACAAGAGACCAAATGTCGGTTAGAAAATGTGTATAGAGGTGTATGGAATGAAAAAAACTGAAATTAACGTAGCAAAAATGCCAGTCAGTTGTGCTTAGTAGGCAAATGTGGGACATCGTAAGTCTGACAGACTCAGTTAAAACTTGTGTGATGCCATTTTATTTTATTTGTGTTTTTGTATATGTTCTGCCCTTTACTGGCACTCAGATTTTTTTCTTTTTTCTTCAAGGTGATGAGGATTTTCACCATTAAATATGCAAGGCCACAGAAATTATGGTATTCTGTGGACCTCTGTGTTTTCCACATAATTATGGATTTGCCACATAATCCATAATCTGTGGCATAATCTGCAGATTTTAACAAAAAACAAATTTTTGTGTCTAGCTTAAACAGTCAAAAGTTTGTAAAAACTTGGCAACACATCATTGTGCGGTGGAACGCACTTTGCAAAGTTGGACTGGTCATCTTTCCTTTTCTTGTTGCCTTACTTGGGTGTTAAATTGGGACTAACAAAGTGAAATATTTGTCCAGACTGTTTATATGTGTAAAAATGACAAAATACTACCACCACAAAATGTATCATATTATGCCGCAGAAATTGCCTTTTCCTATGGCATAATTTAGTCAATTCCTGCTGCATAATAATGATATAGATTAGCCGTAATTACATCAGCATAGTCTGGTTCGTCGCCATGTATTGTAAAGGTTCAGACTGAGGGGTTCTCTGGTAGATAACGTCCTTACAAGCGTAAAGTCTATTAAAACTAGGTAACGTAACAGCCATAGGAAGTGCAGTAATGATGATGTTCTAAAAGTTATGGGGCTAAGCGACCTGGGATGTGTGTGGCCGCAAAAGCAAACGAGGCAGCGTACCTGTTAAATCAAGCCATGAGGTGGAAATGTGAGGCCAGTCAGCCAAGCAACAAGTCTGTCTACGGTCTTCCAGTGTCTATACTCATTAATCTGTAGAATAGTGGGTCCTCTCAAAGTAATAGTAATGTATACACACACCAGCCAGACTTTCTGACTGGATTATATTGGCTATTCAATGGGACACCAAGCATTGTGAGGCTTTTGATGGAATTCCAGGTAGAGAATGTATGCAGCATTGAGTAGATTCTGGGATGCCTTCGGCATGGTACTTAAAGCTGCAGTATAGGGCGGGTATCATAAGATGATCCAGTCCCATTCCAACAGTATGTTGTGGCGCGAAACAACTGTTTTGACAAGAAATGGGCGAAACACCTGAATAAGTACTGGTGCATTGCACACTGCACCAAAGCCTCGTGGTTGGAGGCTTAAAGAGTCCAAAAGGCTTTTGTCAGAAGACATATGGGAGGACACCCAGTGTACAGCTGCAACATCGCTCTTACGGACAAAAGTCTTGTCTGAAATTTTATATTCCAGGTGATGGTCTACAACGCAAAGGAGGAGAAAGGAATAATATCAAGATGGTATAGATGGTTAGGGTTGAGATACGGCTAGAATGGCTGTAGAAATGCGAACAGTATAGAGTAGCATGAAAAAATGACTGAGTGGTACATTAATCATTTTTGCAAATGGCTTTCACTTCCCTTTTCCCCAACAAGCTGAAAAGAATTTGCGGCTTTGAAGATGTTGCACACAAGCAACAAACTGCACAAACGTAACATTCTCCTGGACTCCACTGAATCGTTTTTGTGAAAAGTAAGTGCGTTAGATAAAGTCTAGCAGCTAGATAAAGTCTCTACCAGATAAGGCGCTACAGAAGGTAAGTAACTTGTTCATGTTGTGGATACCTCGAATATGAGTGTAATTTTGCACTATGGCACTTGAGTATTTGAAAGATGATGGGCTCTAACAGGTCTTTATTGCACTGGGTACTTCCCGAAATATAACCAGTGCTGTGGACTACCGGACTCCTCTTTTTTGCCTACAGAATTACATTATCAACAATAATTTAGCACTTTGAACTTCATACACCATCCTCGTAGGCTTCATAAAGAGAACTGCTGTCCTTTTGCACATCTTACGCAAGTAAAGGAGGCCGTTTACTCATGTCCTGGAAGCCAGCTCGAAGCAAAAGCAGGCCTATTAGGTCAGACAAGCTCCATTGTATGTCTCTGGAGAGCGTGACCTCTACCCCACTCCCCCTATAGTGAATTTCTGCTGTTTTCTTTTTTAATTTTTCTCCTCAGCACTCAAAACAATCATGCTTGTGCACTGAGCATTACATGTGACTCAAAATGAGAGCCAGAGCGGGCCTGTCTGGTGTAGAGGGACACACCAAGAGTGCCCTCCTTTTTCTAAACATGACTATCATTAGCTCACTGGGCTGTAGAAAACTGAGATTGATAGCAGCAACAGATTTTAATGTCAGGACATGGGTTTTTACCTATCGCCTGTCAGTGAGAGTTGCTTACTGGCCTCTCCTGTGTTGTAAATTGGTATGTCAGTCCCCTCCATTCTTGTCCTTCACTCCATCCATGAGGGACATGGATGACACACATGAATATTTTGTACATGTAAAACGGTGTGGCCGTGGAGCCAGTGTGCTTTATGTGACTGGCAACTCAGGAATGCATTTTGAATTCCTTAACTAAAGTTTTATGTAAAATGGAAGTTGGTTAAAGCACCAGACAGCAATGCGAATATCTGAAAGAGACACGTTAGTGATAGATTCCTTACCTTAGAATATCCCCAGGCGTCAGACTGGATCCGGAAAGTTTTTCGCTAGCAGTAACCCTGCGCGTCAGTAGGTGGCGTCATGCGGTTCCGCGTCCGTCGCTGGCGTCGTAAGCGCCGAGATGACGTCACGGAGACTACTTAGGCGCCACCCATTTACGCTGACGTCAGTTCTTGACACGACTTTCCGCGCCAGGAACGCAGAGCCATGCAAGAAACTGACCACTGGTGCCATGAAACTAGGGCCCTGAAAGGGATGACCTTAACCCTAGAATCAGTTCGCAGAACAGGGAGGATGGGTGGGGCGGTAAGGAATCTATCACTAACTAATGTCCCCTGCGCGTCAGTAGGTGGCGTCGTGCGGTTCCGCGTCCGTCGCTGGCGTCGTAAGCGCCGAGATCACGTCACGGAGACTACTTAAGCGCCACCCATGCGCGCTGACGTCAGTTCTTTCTTTTTCCGCGCCAGTAAGCGCAGATCCGGTTAGAGCACGTACCTTAGTCACTTTTTGACTACCCTTTTTTGAGACTTTTGTCTCCTGTTCGCTTTGGTTTCCTTGGTGCACGTAGGGATGCCTGGATTTAAGTCTTGTGGGGCCTGCCGTCGCAATATGTCGGTGGCGGACCCCCATGATGTCTGCCTCTACTGCCTGGAGACCGACCACGACTCCCGGTCCTGTCGGGCCATGGCCCCGAAGGCCTTGAGGGAGCGGCACCGGAAGCTGCTGGAGGTCCGGCACTCGTCCCAGCGCCGTTCCCGGTCCAGGGCCGTTCCAGGGAACGCTCGCGGGGCCACAGTCATCGCTCCTCGGGCTCCAAGTCTTCACCCTCGGATTCGGGTAAGAGACGACACAAAAGAAGTCGAAGAAGCGTGTTCGCTCTCCGACGTCCCCCGTCGGTCCCCGGATGCGGACGAGGGGGACAGGGGCTTTGCCCCTGCGGCTCCTTCGGAGCTCGAGAGTCCCGCGGCCTACCCACCTTACCCGGGTCCGTCGGCGACTCCCGCACAGGTGCAAGTGTTTCTTGCTACCATGGACCGCCTTTTTAGGCCTCGGGCTCCCGCCGGCGCGCCCTCGGGCCCCGCGGTCCCGTGTCAGGATCCTGTTGGGCTGTCTGCGCCGCCGGCGGATCCAGCTTCGGCGCCACAGGATCCTGCGCCGTCGGCTCAGGCCACGGCGCCACATGGTCCATCGCTGCCGGCCCGGCCCCAGCGCCACCCTCGGCTCCGCCTCCGGCGCCGCAGTGGGTGCCATTTGTCCCGCCCTTGCCCAGGTTCCAGGACCATTTTGCTCCTACCTGGGATCCGCATTGGGACACGGCGCCGGTCTGGCCCCGGCCGGCGCCGTTCCCGATGCAGTTTGTCCCTTCTCCGGCTCCTGCCCTGCCGCCACGGTCGGTGCCACATGCGACGGAGGTGGAGGATGACTGGGAGGGGTCCGAGGACCCTCTTGCTCGTCAGTGTGACTCTGAGCAGGACTGGGCGGACGATTTGGGGGACGCCGGCGACCTCGACGTCTCTTCTGACCCGGGGTTTGCCTCTCCCCCGCCTACCATGGAGGAGGGCGCCTCCTACACAATGGTGCTCCGTCGGGCAGCTGAGGTTCTCCACCTTGACCTCCCTACGGTGGCCCTCAAAACTAACCTCCTCACTGAGGTGCTCCAGACGGCGTCCACTTCGTCGGAGCCCCTGCTGCCATTTAATGACGCCCTCACTGACGTCTTGCTGGGCACTTGGTCGCGGCCCGCCACAGGGGCCCCTGTGGATAAGAACGTCGCCAGGCGTCATCGCCCGGCGACCCTGCCTTTCTGACCACTCATCCTACGCCCGAGAGTCTGGTCATCCAAGCTTCGACGTCCCAGAGTGCCTTTCCCACGGCTCCGCCGGATAAGGACTCTAAGAAGCTGGAGCAGTTCGGCAAGCGGTTGTTCTCTTCGGCCAGCTTGGGGCTGCGGTCGGTGAACACTGCATGCCTATTGGGCCGCTATTCCCACGCGGTGTGGGATACAGTTGCACAGGTGTTGCCTCAGTGTCCTGAGGAGACCCAAGCTGTGCTGTCCCAGGCTGTTGCCGAGGGTAAAGATGCGGCTAAGTTCGCCATTCGGTGTGGTTTGGACACCGCGGACTCACTAGGTAGAGCAATTTCTACGACTGTGGCGCTTCGTCGCCACGCCTGGTTGAGGTCTACTGGGTTCTCGCCAGATGTCCAAAGCTCACTCATGGACATGCCCTTTGATGGCACTCGCCTGTTTGGCGATAAAGCCGACAGTGCGCTGGAACGTTTTAAGGACTCGCATGCCACGGCCAAGTCCTTGGGTCTTTCCACGAGGAGCCCAGCCACTCCTGGTTTTCGTTCCTTTCGTGGCCACGGAAGGGGCGCCCAGGCACGTTCCTTCAGCAAGCCTGTGCAGAACCAGCCTCAGCGGGGCCGCATACGCGGTTTCCGCAGGGGCGGGTCTGTGAACCAGCGTGGGGGACAGTCCACCTCCGCCCCCGCTGCTTCTACCTCCAAACCTTCCTAATCCGAGCTTTGTGGGGCACCCCACGCCAGTGGGTGGCAGGGTCCGCCATCATCTCCCCCACTGGCACGCTATCACATCGGACAAGTGGGTGTTGCAGATCATCCGCAAGGGTTACGCCCTTCCCTTTCAGTCCAGCCATGCCACCTCAGTTCCACCGCATGTCGGGGGACCACTTGGCACTTCTCCTGCAGGAAGTCACGACCCTCTTGGCCAAGGGGGGCCATCGAGTGTGTTCCTGGGCCAGAAGTAGGGAGTGGTTGTTATTCCCACTACTTTCTGGTCCCCAAGAAGGACAAGGGGGCTTGCGCCCCATCTTGGACCTACGGAACGTCAATCGCTTCCTCCGGAAGGAGAAGTTCAAGATGCTGACTCTGGCTCAGGTCTTGGCTGCCCTCGACCCTGGAGACTGGATGGTAGCGTTGGACTTGCAGGACGCCTATTTTCACATCCCCGTCCTGCCGGCCCACCGGCGTTACCTGCGGTTCACGGTAGGCCAGGAGCATTTTCAGTTTGCCGTGCTCCCCTTCGGCCTTACCAGCGCCCCTCGGGTGTTCACGAAGGTGATGACGGTGGTCGCAGCTCATCTGCGCAGGTCAGGGGTGTCAGTCTTCCCCTACCTCGACGACTGGTTGTTGAAGGCGGGTTCGCCCCAGGCAGTCGTCACCCACCTTCAGACTACGGCCGACCTCCTGCATTTGCTGGGGTTCTCCATCAACGTGCCGAAGTCGCACCTGAGTCCCTCTCAGAAGCTCCCCTTCATCGGAGCGGTTCTGGATTCGACGCTGTTTCGGGTTTATCCTCCCGAGCAGCGAGTCCGGGATATTCAGGCTATGATTCCGATCTTTCAGCCTCTATCCCGGGTTTCAGTCAGGATGACCCTACAGCTCCTGGGCCTGATGGCCTCCTGCATCCTGCTGGTGCAACATGCCAGATGGCATATGCGGGCTCTGCAGTGTGACCTGAAGTTCCAGTGGGCACAGCATCAGGGCAACCTGTCCGATCTTGTCCAGATCTCGGAGGGCACTGCACGACAATTGCAGTGGTGGCTCACGAATCGCGATTGGGTCAATGGCAGATCCCTCTCCCTTCCCCAACCGGAGCACACAGTGGTGACGGATGCGTCCCTCCTGGGATGGGGTGGCCACTTGGGAGAGGCGGAGATCAGAGGCCTCTGGTCTCCGGCGGAGTCCCGGCTCCATATCAATCTTTTAGAGCCTCGGGCGATCCGGCTTGCACTGAAGGCATTCCTTCCCTCTGTCCGGGGAAGTGTAGTGCAGGTGTTCACGGACAACACCACCGCCATGTGGTATTGCAACAAACAGGGCGGGGTGGGGTCCTGGACCCTATGTCAGGAGGCTCTGCGCCTCTGGACATGGCTGGAACATCAAGGCATTACCTTGGTGGTTCAACACCTGGCAGGTTCTCTGAACGCCAGGGCGGACGAACTCAGCCGCCGGTGCTTGATGGATCATGAATGGCGTCTGAACTCGGACGTGTCGCAAGGTCTGTTTCTGCAGTGGGGAGAGCCTTGGTTAGATCTATTCGCCACCGAAGAGAACGCGCAGTGTCATCAGTTCTGCGCGTTGGAATTTCCAAGGCGGCACTCGCTCGGCGACGCTTTTCGTCGCGTGTGGAGTTGCGGTCTGTTGTACGCCTTTCTGCCTATACCACTTCTGCCCAGAGTGCTGAAGAAGATTCGGCGCGACCGGGCCCAAGTCATCCTTGTGGCTCCGGATTGGGCACGAAGATACTGGTATCCCGAGCTACTCAACATGGCGATCGATCCCCCGATCCGCCTGCCTCTTCGGGAGGATCTTCTGTCGCAGCAACAGGGGACGGTCCTCCACCCGAACCTGTCCAGCCTCCACCTCCATGCGTGGAGATTGAGCGGCGACAGCTGATTCCATTTGACTTGCCTCCTGAAGTCTGTGATGTCATTCTGGCAGCCAGGCGTCCCTCCACTAAATCGGTATACGCCTGCAGGTGGAACAAATTTGTGGCATGGTGCACAGCTAAGTCTGTGGATCCCCTTTCTGCCCCTCTTTCTGAGGTCCTTCTGTTCCTACTCTCCTTGGCCCAGCAGGGCTCTGCTTTGGGCACTGTCAAAGGTTATCTTTCGGCCATCTCCGCCTTTCTCAGGCTTCCAGATCAGCCTTCTCTCTTTAAGTCCCCGGTTGTTAACCGTTTCCTCAAAGGCATTACACACACGTTTCCTCCTGTGCCTTTCATAATGCCTCAATGGGACTTAAATCTTGTCTTGACCTATCTGATGTGCGCTCCTATTGAGCCCCTTCATAACTGTCCTTTACGTCTTCTTACTCTCAAGACAGCTTTCCTGGTAGCTATCACCTCTGCCAGAAGAGTGAGTGAGCTCCAGGCTCTTTCTTCTAAACCTCCTTTCCTTTCTGTTCATCCGGACAAGGTGGTTTTAAGGACCCGTCCTTCTTTCTTGCCAAAGGTTGTCGCGCCCTTCCACATCGGGCAGACCATCACTTTGCCCACCTTCTTTCCGCCTCCGCATCCTTCAAAAGAGGAAGAGAGGCTCCATCGTCTGGACCCAAAACGTGCGCTCTCGTTCTATCTAACGCGCACACAACAGTTCCGGGTGGATGACCAGCTCTTTGTTGGCTACGTGGGCGCCAAAAAAGGTCGGGCCGTGCACAAACGCACCATCTCTCGGTGGGTCGTTTTGTGCATCAAAGCATGTTACTCGTTGGCTAAGAAGGAGCCTCCTGTGGGGCTGCGTGCCCATTCTACCAGGGCAACAGCAGCCACTACTGCCTTGGGACGCGGCGTTCCCTTGCAGGATATTTGTCAGGCAGCCACGTGGGCCTCGCTGCACACATTTACCAAGCATTACTGCCTTGACAGTCAAGTCCGGAGAGACTGCTTCTTTGGCCGTTCTGTTCTCCGTGACTTTCTGGTGTAATCTATTCGCAGACCCACCACCGGGGTTGGTATTGCTGGGGTATCTATTCTAAGGTAAGGAATCTATCACTAACGTGTCTCTTTCAGATGCACAAGTTACTACTTGTGTAATGATATATCTGTAAGAGACAGTTAGTTAGTGATAGATTCCTTACACGCCCACCCATCCTCCCCGTTCTGCGAACTGATTCTAGGGTTAAGGTCATCCCTTTCAGGGCCCTAGTTTCATGGCACCAGTGGTCAGTTTCTTGCATGGCTCTGCGTTCCTGGCGCGGAAAGTCGTGTACAGAACTGACGTCAGCGCGCATGGGTGGCGCCTAAGTAGTCTCTGTGACGTCATCTCGGCGCTTACGACGCCAGCGACGGACGCGGAACCACACAACGCCACCTACTGACGCGCAGGGGTACTGCTAGCGAAAAACTTTCCGGATCCAGTCTGACGCCTGGGGATATTCTAAGGTAAGGAATCTATCACTAACTAATGTCTCTTACAGATATATTGTTACACAAGTAGTAACTTGTGCTGCAGGGCCCCGCCAAAGCATTCCTGAGGTCCTTGTTGAGTGGATGTGGGTCTACGAGACAAAGGGTCATTTTAAAGTGTTAGTCCCAATAGGCTAAGTGGGGAAGCCTCTCCCTCTTTTTATACCTTTGTTTTCGGTCTACCTTAACAGGAGACTCACAACTCCACCCCACCATCCTGTTGACAATGAGAGGACCAGTCTAGGAGGAATATGAAAAAGTCAGGAACTGCCTGGAACTGATCCCACAGTGTAAAATTGGAATAAACAACTGTCTGCAAATGTAGTATACATGTGGGGCAGAATTCCTAGGGTCCCACACCAGTGGCAACCAAGAATGGTGTCTGTGCTACAGGGTTGGGGTTCCTGACTGCTGAATTTCAACTCCTTATTGCCTGGTTTGAGAACAATAGCCTGAAAATTAAGCAGATTTGCTTGTAGGAGCTGTCTGAGGCCTTTCTTGAAGGAAGGAGCTGGCTGAAGACGAGAGGGGTACTGGAGGTGCTCCTCCGTGATATAGAGGTGACCTTGAAAAGGAGGACTGCAAGGAGTTGAGGCAGGATGAGCATAGCAAAGCCTGCTGGATGTCAGGGGGGAATCTGGTCTGCCAGTCCATGTGGTAAAGTCTTGAGACCCTGTACCCCAGGCATGGCCTTCAACAGGTACACATGTAAATGTACGGGTACTCCCAGAGATAGTCGCCACTCCTCCCAGTCTCCCTGGACTGAAATTAAGTACCTGAGCCTGCAGGGGTGTCTGAAAAATTGAGACCACATTTTAGATGCTACTTTGAAAATAAAGTGCCTCAATGCAGTGGGTGCTAGAACAAGATCACCCAATCGCAATTGGAGGTCTTCCACTGGCCTCTTTGTGGTAGCCTGGTAGAATGCAAATGTGTGAACTGGCGCATGGGATCTTTAGAATGTTGAATGAGCAAGCTGATGGAATGTTGTGTGGGATGGCAGTTGCGTGAGAGTCCAGAGGAGATGCCATGTTCTGTCCTATTTGAGGAATAAAGCTTTCCTAAACAACTTACCTGTGTAAGGAGTGCTTACTTCAATGGTGAAGAGTGGGAGATTGCATGCAGGCAAGCACATAGAGGCGGCAAACTGTGGATACAAGATTTCACTATTCAGCAACAGGACGCGGCTGGTGTGAAACGAATTGTGTTCCAGTGTCCAGAAGAGCCTTATTACAGTTATAAAGGGGGCGGTACAGCATGCGAGGAGGTCCGCCCCGATTTCCAATATGTGAGCCCCACCGCCCTTACAGTTTGACACAAAGTGGCTTTTTGAAGGCCATTTTGAGAGCTTGAGGACCGTATTTCCAAGAAGTGAGCCCACTCGCCCATAGAATTTGACGCAAAGCAGCTTTTCAGAGGCCATTTTGAATAGTTGGGGAAGGCCTTGCATTTGGATAAGAGGCCTTTCCTACAGCAATAATATTGGCAGCCATTTTAGATTGGGCGGGTTTATGGATTTTCGGCCATGCATTTGGATAAGAGAGGCCCTTCTTACAACATTAGGTTTGGTGGCCGTACTGGATTGGCATATTTATGGATTTGTGTTAGTCTATTTGCCAGCCATTTTGGATTGGAAGAAGCGTTGAACAAAGCATAGCTGTGTAGTTGTCGGCGACAGGCACACTAAAAGTGTAACATTTCTTCTTCTCAGTGTATTATTTGGTGATGTGCACTCCTGCTTGAATGTTGGTAGTAAAAAAAAATTTGAATTGCTAAGAAAACCGAAAAGACAAGCAATAAACAAAAAGAATGCATGGAAAAGAATAATGTAATTGCAAGATGGAAAAGTGTGACTAGTTGTTATAGGTGTGGTAGTCTCAATCATCTTGCTAATGCTAAACATTGCCAGGCGATTGATATACTCTGTAACTAATGTAAAGGGAAGGGTCATTTTGGTTGTGGGTGTAAGGATCAATCTAGATGGGGAGTAAATTGTGTGATGCCTGATGAAGAGTTGGAATTGTACGATGGAGTGGTGGTGTGTGCGCAATGTGACATGGGTCGAGCTAAGGGTGAGAGTTTTCCAAAGTGTACAGATACTATGGATGCCATTTGTGTGGACGTGATGGTGGATCATGTGCTTGGTACATGATTATTGGTCATGAATTATACACTAAATTGTGTTGAAGGAGGTCATTTAAACCAACAAATGCACATCCAGGAAGTTATTCTGGTCATAGGATTAGTTCCAAAGGATACTTTTGGTCTGAGATGGAGTTCAAAGGAAGAAGAACATGTGGGAAAAATTTTGTTGCAGAAAAAGGAGTGACAATTTTGGGATGGCCTCATCGGGAAGAGTTTGGGATATGTGTGGATCCTTGGGCTAATCGCCCTGTGCATGCTATTGATAGGAATGAGAGCAGTGATGGAAGGTACAGTAACTTACAAGTGGAGTTCAAGGATGTGTTTAGAGTGGAGCTGGACATGCTCTAGGGCTATAAACATAAATTTGTGGCATGAGACAATGCAATACCAGTATGGCAGGAAGTATGGAATGTGCCTTTGTCTTATAGGACAAAAGCAAAGGAAATGCTACAGGATTTGTGTGAAAAAGACATTTGAAATGACTCGATGTTCAGATTGGTTGTCGCTTATTGTTTCATAAAAATATTCAGGGTAGTCACCTTCGGTGGCTGAATGATGCTATTTGGATCGATAGTTACCCATTAGCCAATTTGCAAGAATTGTTAGCATCTGTATCTGGTGCCACTGTGTTCTCCACCATGGATTTAACAAGTGTGCACCATCATGTTGAGAGGGAGGACACCGCTGGACACTGCGTTTATTACAACAGAGGGTGCATTCCAGTGTAAGAGAATGCCATTTGGAATAGCCAGTGCTTCGTCTCTCTAACAGGTTAATGAATGAAAAACAAAACAACATTGAGGGGGCTAGGGTATTCCAAGATGATGTTTTGATTTTCGGAAAGCATATGGAAGCACATGATATGAACCTCAAACGAGTTCTGACTGTATTGCAAAATGCAGGGTTGTCGGTCAAGCTGTCTAAATGTTGATGCTCCTGTACCTACTGATAAAGATCAGTTAAGATTGTTCTTAGGATTAGCAGAATTTTATGCTTGATTTATAGAAAACTATTCTAGCAAAGTGGAACCAATGAAAAAATTGCTTAAAATACGTAAATTGTGTGAGGTGATGAAGAGGAGCAGTGTTTTCAACAGTTGAAAATGGAAATCCCAAGTGCACCATGTTTAAAACCATTTATTGGTTGAGAAAAATGTATGTTTGTAGTGGATGCAAGTAGGTATGGTTTGGGAGCGGTGTTGGTGCAAAAGAATGAGCAGGAAGAATGGGTTGTTGCATATGGTTCACGGGCTCATAGACCAGCTGAAAAAAAATATTCTGTAATTGAACAAGAATAGTTATCATGTACTTACACAGTAGACCATTTTAGGAATTATATGTGGGGGTGCATTTGCCAGCACCAGGAGGTGGTAGATCTATGTCACCAAGGCTGGCAAGGTTAACTTCAATATTAAAAGTCTACCATTATGCTGTGGAATATGTCCCTGGTAAATTGAATGGACAAGCGTATGGATTGTCCAGATTGCCTTTGAGTGGATGTAAGCAAGTATGGAAGTGGATGAAGAATTTGATATGGCTGCTACATTTGGGAATGTTAAGGAGAGTTTTGCAATTCAAGGAGGAGTTGTCTCTCAAGAGCAATAAAATAAGGATCTGGTGGTTGATAATGGCGGCAGTTAAGACATTTTTAGTGGTAGGTTGGCCTTATGAAATGGATTTGAGAGGAGACTATTTCATTCAATAAGGTGCAAAGTGAGTTGGCATTTATTGAAGGTGTTTTGACCCGAGGGGACAAATTAGTACCACAAGTATGGTTATGAACAAGGTTAATGGAAGTAGCACACGAAGGACATTGAGGCATGTCTGGAACAAAAAGGAAAATTCGATAACCTTTTTGGTGGCCTGGTATGAATGCATATGTAGATGGATGGATGAGAGAGTGTGACAAATGTAATAGTTGTGATAAATCGGCATGTTCGTTATCGACTCCAGTGTGCGTATTGCTAATTCCTGGTAGACCATGGAGAAAATTTACTGTTGATATAATGGGACCTTTTTTGACTTTGCCCGAGAAGGAGGCTTATAAAATTGGCACATTTGTTATCGGCTCCAGTGGGTGTTGAGTGGAGATTCCTGATAGACAATAGAGAAAAATGGCTGTTGGTATAATGGGACCTTATTTGACTTTGTCCGAGAAGGAGGCATACGCTTTAGTTCTTGTTGACTATTTTTCAAAATTGCCAGAGGTACGAATGGTGGGAAGTGCTACCACTGATATGGGTATTACATTTTTGGAGGATATTTTTGTGAGAGAATGTATTCCTGAAGAAGTAGTGACAGATAATGGTGTGAAATTTGTTTCAGGAAAGATGAAAGAATTCTGGTTGGCCTCCGGCTTAAAACATACTACTGTTGCCTTATATCACCCACAAGTAAATGGTCATGTAGAAAGGTGTAACAGTTTTGTGAAGGAGTCAATTGAGTTGGCTCTAAAGTCAGGGTTGTGTTGTATGAGAACTTTACAAGCCACCCTGTTATCCTATAGGGTAGTTTCCAATTGTGTAACTGGGAAAACTCCATTTAAATTATTAAGAGGATGGAAACCTGTGACTAAATTGGCACCATGGTGGTTAATGAGATAGCAGAATGTGAAACATGTGGGGTGTGGTTATGCAGAGATGAAGAACTGGGTAAGAACTCCAAGATAAACTAAGCAATTACATGTTGAAATTTCATAGGGAGGAACAGAGTGGTCCTGGGCTAGTCTGTGAAGCTGGGTTTGCAATAGGAAGACTGAAATTGCGCCTAATGGCATTCATTATGGTCTGACCTGCAACCGGTGGTGGAATTCATGAGGACATTAAGAATTCAAGATGGTAGAGTATGAAATATGGGTAGAGTGTTTTTATGCAGATGGAATGTAGAAAAGAGTGGAAGAAAGGATAATGGGGAGGACAATGTATTCCTTGGTGTCAGTGACAAGGACTTGGTCAAGGTTCCAGAAAAACCTTCTGGAGCAAGGTATGAGGACGTTGATGGTGATATTGAGAAAGGTGTTTGTACAAGGGTAAGTAGTCTACTGGCTTTTTACAGGGATTATGTATTGTTAGATATTCTGGAGTTCTTTTATTGGTCAGTATGATGCATAGGTTTTGCCTGTTATTGTTGAGTGTGTTATTAAAGTGGTGTAGTAGAGAATTTAATATTGTTAAAAGAGGGAGATGTGTGGTAGAATGTGTGTGTGGATTGGCGTATGGGATGAGTGGAATGTAGAATGAGCAAGCTGTTGGAATGCTGTCAGAGATGGCAGTTGTGAGAGTGTCCAGGGGAGATGCCAGGCCCCATATGTGCTCCGTCCTGTTTGTTGAATAAAGCTTTCTTAAACAACACACCTGTTTAAGGTGTGCTTACTTCACTCTTCTAGAGTGACGTTACTGGAGTGGGCTTTTCACTTGATGATTGGAGACTGTTCTTTGACCCAAGGAAGAACTACCACTAAGGACCTACCAGAATCCGAGGTGGACAGGCAGAGCACGGCCTTCACCTCACCAAGGTGCTCATTTCCACACCACCTTTTCCAGATAGTGTGGCTGTGCACTTGATGCAAAGCAAAAACCCCAAATGTGTTGGCTGGGCCAGGAAAGAGCTTTCACAACTGCACTTAGTGAGCCATGCAGGACCACACATCAACGGGAGTAGCACAGTCGCACCAGAAGCTGACTAGATGAAATGGGTCGGCTGAGGACTAATAGACACTAACGGAACAGCCTGTGGCGTAGCTTGGTCAGTAAGCCTGAGGGGGTGTTAGCTTCCTATTTTCCTACAATCATGCAGGCATATCATGTTAATCATTATATGAGAAGCAGCGCTTAAGGGGGGGGCTTAAGGGTCAGTGGAAAGGGAAACTAGTGCAGATTATGAGGGGTTCTTAAAGCACCGTATTTTGTAAAAAGAAACAATAAATAACCATGTTTTAAGACTCTCAAAACAGAGAAAAGATTGTGTGTGTTTTAAGAGCATTTAAAAATCCTAGATGAAATCTGACAGACACCTTATCATACCCGACTAAAAGCTCCTGTACCCAACTATTAAATAATACATTTTTTAGGGGGGTGTAATCCCCCCAAACACCTTCCTGAAGCTACACCCCTGGGATTAGCATTAAGAGAAGTGTGACTTTAGAGACTGGTAGTTACTTCCACAAACTTAGCCATCATTTCCTGCGGGAGGGGTAGGCAGGAGAAACCTCGAGAAGGCGGGCCTGATGACCTGTACCCACGAGTTTCCTACCAGGGCGCACAGGGCCTTGAGCTTGCACTGAAATGATAGTATACTGCCTTAGCACGGGGAATCTAGAGACCCACATGGTGTAAAGCCTATTGAGGTTGCTGGGGGCTGGGCCTGATTGCATGATTCAACAAATATAAAGGGAATGTCGCCTCCTGCCATGAATGAGCATAAGTGAATTGACAGGGGAGCACTGGTAAAGAAGGGGCCTGTTCTAGAATCGGTCCACTGGACAACTTTCCCTTTATTTGTTATACTATAGGAAAGGAACACTTCGCTTCTTACCATTGTCAAATTGATCTACATATTATGCATATGCTGACGAGCTTATATTGATAATTACAGGGCAAAAATAAATGCAATTGTAATTGTTGGTCTAGTTTTGTGACTCAGGGTACCTCGTGAGCCACCTTCAGTAGGAAATTCCTGTGGGACTGGTGGGCTACCAGCCTCTATTGTCACCAGACACAGGCCACTTACAAAACAGTAATCCATCTTCTCAGACAGTCCTAAACCTCCTGCGGGCTCAACTTCAGACTCGGACAGTCTAAAAATGCCTCCTGTGGCTTGCAAAATGCAGGTATATTGGAGCTTTCAGCAGCCATTAGCTTTTACAAGCACGTCAAGCTAACTGACTCCGCTTATTACCTGCAAAATGCTCAGATTCTTGTCCAAGTCACACACATCGGAGGGCTGACCCAGTGTAAATGTTGAACTAAATCTAGTCTGACCTCCTACTTACTTGCATCTCTTGAGCTGAATTTCTCCCAGCTGAGCTGTTCTAGTGTGCTTTTTCCAACACTGCAAGATTGTTCCGAAAAGGTAGCCCTGGTTTAGGTTGCCCCTCACATGCACTGCAATTAACTCCACACTGTCACCTCTCCAACGGTTTCAGAAGGGTATCTGACTGTTCCGCCCACTGCTCAACAAATGGCTCCACAAACTGCTGGATGACCAATGATCATACAGACTGCAGGATGCCAGATTGTAGTGTACGTTTGTAAGTGATCTACGTAAAGCAAACCTTCCTACAGAACAACAGTTCTGATGGATGCCTTTCCCACCGGAATACTCATCTTTGAATATTCTCCATATGCCAGGCTAGAATTGTAAACTTATGTCAGTAGCTCCCCATTTGTGCTACCTGGCACTGGAGCAGCCCCAGCTGCACCACTCTTCTGCCTGATATGATTTCACGGGCCCGTATACGGTGGTACCCTGCATGCTGACGGCAATTCATTTTTTCCACGCTTTTCAGATGCAGATCCAGACCTCCATCTGTTATTCCTCAACGGCTTTTCTTCCTCTTGAACAATGCACTGGCAATTTTCAGTCAACACCCCCCTAACACACAACCCCTTTCATGCAGTGAGGTTGATTATGTTCCTCCTCCTTGAGAGAGTTTTCAGAGCCAGTCGCTATAACCAGAATCAACTTTCTCATCAGAACTTGTTCTCCATGCCTTTCAGCTACAGCCCATTATTCTTTCTGCTAATTCTACAGAGACTGCTTCATTGATCAGATTATATATAGTGGAGATCTTCAATATTGCTTCTCTGCTCCTGAAACCCTGGATTTATGCAGATGTGGTGCTTGTGCCAGTAGACCCTCTTTAGGTTCATTCACTGCTGGTCATGTCTCCTCCAGTCACTCTTGTGACTGTTGGCTCATTCCATAACCATGACACTCCTGGCATTGATGATTCTCAAGGAGTGGCTTCTTTAGATGCACACAGACATTTTTTAACTGAGCACACTTTTACCGTGACTCGAAAGAGTGGCCTTGTTTGGGGTTCAGCGATCAGTGGGGCATATTCCCAGTCATCAGACAGTTGCCTGCTTGGAGGTTCTATTTGACTGAGCTGTTATCTCATGTTGCCTGTGATGCCTGGGTAGCCCATTTTACAAACATCTTTAATCCATCTGATGAGGAAGCGGGGTGTATACAGAGGGAGACACAAAATGACTGGCCCCTACCTTTAAGCATCACGATTGAAGAGGTACAGTTGGGACAGAAGGGAAGTGCAGGGGGGAAAGCTCTAGGCCCAAATGGAGTCCTAGTAGACGTTTATAAAGCTGCTATCGATTTGTGGGGACCAATTTTAACTAGGGTATTTAACTCAGCAGTGATAGAGAGGATCCTCCCTTTATGGGGATGTCAGTTATTATACACATCTATAACAATGGTAATAAATCGGATCCAAAAAACTATCGCCCAATATCGCTTTTAGACTCATCTGCAAAAGTGATGAGCAAAGTTCTATTAATGAGACTAGAAGAGTGGGCAAATGAAAATGCGATACTTTACCCCGTGCAATTTGGTTTCAGAAAAGGGGTGGGGACAATAAAACAATAGAACAATGTGTAAACCTGGATCTGTTAATAGGTAAATACACCTGTGCCAAAGGAGGGAGACTATACCTATGCTTTGCTGATCTTAGTAGTGCCTTCAATCTTGTCGACCATTCTATTCTTTGGCCGACTTTACTTACCCTTGGTGCACGTAGACCAATTATGTGTTTTCTCGCAAGGCTCTATGAGAGGCTGTCAAGTAAAGTGCGATTTGGACCTTGGGGCGAACGCATGCCGAATTTCGATGTAAAACGAGGCATACGTCAAGGTTGCATCCTTGCCCCGCTACTCTTCTCATTGTTTATCAATGAGGTGGATAAGGTTTTCTAAGCAGTCCAAGCAGATGCCCTGCAAATCTCTGGGAGCCCCACCCCAGTGCTACTTTATGCAGATGATGCCGTTTTATTATCCAGGACCCCGGTGGGCCTACAGCTATTAATTAACAGCATTGGGGATTATCTCCGCAAGGAAATTGGAAGTCAGTAAATCCAACACATATACCATGATATGTGGGCCTAAATCAAAGAAATGCAAAACCTTGGATCACTGACAGAATATCGACAACAGAAATATCGACCTACAGAAATATCGTGACAAAAATATCGTCAAAAATATCGACCTCCTATCTTCATAATGGTAAGTACAAAAATATCGGAAAACAAATATCGTTGTTAAAAATATCGAAGTAGAAAATATTGTTTTCTATATGTATAAAAAATAATGTAAAATAAATTAAATACATTGAACTTAAAAAAAATATTTAGATTTATTTGTATATTTTAACAATTCTAAGTAATAAATATAATGTAAAAATAAATTAAACATACATATTTAAAATGTAATATATTTACTTAAAAATAATTAAATAATAATTTTAATTAATTATAAAATGTTAGAAATATATAAAAATGTATAAATATATATATTCATACACATGTAACATAAAAAAATAAAAACAATTATATTGTATATTAAAATATGTAATATTTTTTAAACTTACACTTTACACTACATTGACTGCAACAGTAGGGAAAGTGTTGGATAGCGGAGGAGAAAAACTTACTATTCCCACTCCTGCGAGTGCAACAGTAGGGAAAGTGTTGGATAGCGGAGGGTAATAATTTACTATTCCCACTCCAATAACTGCAACAGTAGGGAAAGTGTTGGATAGCGTAGGGATAAAAATTACTATTCCCACTCCAGAAAGTGCAATAGTAGGGAAAGTGTCGGATAGCGGAGGGGAATAATTTACTATTCCCACTCCAGCAAGTGCAACAGTAGGGAAAGTGTTGGATAGCGTAGGGGTAAAATTACTATTCCCACTCCAGCGAGTGCAACAATAGGGAAAGTGTTGGATAGCGTAGGGGTAAAAATTACTATTCCCACTCCAGCGAGTGCAACATTCGTGAAAATGTTGGATTGCGTAGGGCTAAAAATTACTATTCCCACTCCAGCGAGTGCATCAGTAGGGAAAGTGTTGGATAGCGTAGGGGTAAAAATTACTATTCCCTCTCCAGCGAATGCAACAGTAGGGAAAGTGTTGGATAGCGCAGGGGTAAAAATTACTATTTCCACTCCAGCGAGTGCAACAGTAGGGAAAGTGTTGGATAGTGTAGGGGTATAAATTACTATTCCCACTCCTACAAATGCAGCAGCAGGGAAAGTGTTGGATAGCAAAGGGGTAAAAATTTCTATTCACACTTAAGAAAATTCCAATTTAAAAACAAACAAAATATCAAACACTTTACAACATATAATAAAACACCCAAAAACAAAACATATCTATTATAAATTTTTACAAAACATATAATAATGTAGAAAAAATATAAAATTTACCTAAAAAGATTATATTTTTAATTTTAAGAAATTATCAAACAAATATTTTGTTATAGAAATTAATTGTAATCTAAAAAAATAATTATTACATAAATGTAATATTTTTTTCCTACCCTATAACACCACACTTTACAACACATCTAAATTACATAAAAAAGTGTACCTCCATAATTAACACAATTAATTATCAATTTAAAAATTCATAATTAAAAAACATATTTAAAAAGTTCAAAATTACTGTAGTAACCAAACATTACAGCTATACAACATAAATCCCTAAACAAAAAAAAATAGAAAATTACCAAAAATATTTAACAATTAATAAATAAATATTAATGATCAAGTAATGATTAATTAATGTAGACTAAATTACTTTCCATCTACCCCAATAAACACCATAACACACACCTAAAAATATTTACACAATTTCCATAACTAATTTTACATTAACAAATTCATATCAATGAACAACAAATAAGTTATTAATTTTAAAAAATTTACTTCCCACCATTTACCACTATAGACACCACAACTCACACATCAAAATTATTACACAAATGACAAAATTAAAATGTAATTAATTAATTAGCATCAATTAACAAAGAAATAATTAATTAAAAATAAATTGCCTCCCACCATACTACCCTATAAATGCCACCAACAATTCCGTAAAAAATTATACAATTAACATAATTAATTAACAATTAATTAATAACAATTAACAATTAAAATATAAAGAATTATTAATAAATTAATTCACACAATTAACACTATAAAATAATAATTAACAAATATTATATAAAAAATATTATTAAATGTATTTAAATTAAATTACTTCCCACCCTACTCCCCTATCAACCCACAACCCACTCCTAAAAAAAATCACACAATTAACATAATTACCAATTAATTAATAATTAATAAATTAATTAATAATTAATACATTATTTCCCACAATTAACTATATAAAATATTAAATAAATATTAATTATAAAAATATTAATAATTTAATTATAATTAAATTACTTCCCACCCTATTCCCCTATAAACCCACAACCCGCTCCTAAAAAAATGACACAATTAACATTTCCCAATTAATTAATCAATAAAAATTAGCAGCCAATTATTAATTAATTAATAATAAATTAATTACCATAATTGACACTATAAAATCAAAATTAAATAAATTCTAATAAATAAAAATGATTATTCAATTTATTATAATTAAATTACTTCCCACCCTATTCCCCTATAAACCCACAACCCGCTACGGAACTGAAACGCAAAATTTAATTAAAATAAAATTAATAACTTCTAAAAATTTAACACATACATTAAAAAAATGCAAAACTTGGACAAAAAAATATAGCACATACATTTAAAATGCATACTAAAATACATAACACTAACTAAAAAAAACGATATTTTTAACAACTATATTTTTGCAAATGATATTAATGACTTCGATATTTTGGAAAACGATATTTCTTACCTTAAACTCGACATTCTTGACCACGATATTCTGGCAGTCGTTATTTCAGTATCACGATATTTTGCACTCGATATTAGTGCAAGTCGACATTTCCTACTCGATATTCTGACTGTTTACCCAAAACCTTTATATTGATAATACCCCGGTAGTTACTGCTGACATGTTTGGCTATCAGGGAGTAACCTTTTCAGGTAGTAGGACATGGTCACACGAAATTACCAATGTTCGATCCAAGATAAACTGAAGTGCTCATGGGGTCTTCAGGTTTGCTGCAAAAGTGGGCAATCGACCCATTAGAGATATGTTAGCCATTTATATGGCCAGAGCTGTTGCCTCTGCTACTTATGGAGCCGGTGTGTGGGGCTACTATTGCAGCAAGGCATTGCAGACCGAAGAAAATAACTTTTTAAAGCGTCTTTTAAGTCTACCGTCCTCAGCCTCTACAGAGATAATACATCAGGAGTTAGGGCTACAGTATTTAGCAGATTTAATTTCACTGCGTCCTTCGTTGTTATGGAGGTCTATCTGGGCCAAAGAGAGACTAGCTTTACAAAGTCAATTATTATGGATTGTCTATCCTTGGACAAGGCAATGTGTATCCCCTGGCTCAGATAATTAGTAACACATAAAGCAAGTTGTTCGATCTGTCAATCCAGTCTAATCCCGCACAGATTACTTTTTTAAACCAAATTGTCAATTAAGGATATTTTTTTGATTCACAAAATTGAATCTCGAATGAGATTGGCAGGGGAGAAATAGACTGTTATATTTTACCAAACAATCCAGACTGAGAAGGGTTATCAAAGTTATTTAATGGGGGTTACAAATCCATCACACCACTTCGTACTAACCAGACTTAGACTTGGAAATGTTCACCATTTAGTTGCTTTTCCTATAATGAAATCCTGTCCTCTAGATTTGATCCCCTGCCTCTGTGACGGGAAGTCCAAGCAAATTACAATTCACCTTATGCTCTTTTGTGATTTCTATTCTAATTTTAGGCATCCATATTTAAAACCCCTTTTTTTAATACAAAACGTGAGAACGTATATGGCTGCTATGAAACTTTTGACTGATCTCATTGATATTGGGGTTTGTTTTAATGTTGCTTCATTTATTTTAAAAGCAATAAATATACGGAAAAGCATTAACTTTTAAACAATAATGTGCTGTGATTGATAAGGACCTGGTGTTATGTAATCTGATATCAATTTTAAAAAATATATATTTTTATTGAAACAACAAACAGTTCCAGTCAGATACACATCGTAAAGATGGTCAACGCAAATCAGATACAGTACATTGTGTGGGAGGCATTGCATTACACAAAACAACAGGGGCCCCCTATCATGAGCAATTCGACACATAACCCCATCAGGCACTTTTTGTCTGCACACTTCCTCCCTGCAGTCACGCCCATTCATTGGACTCTGTATTTCCCCCAAGGATTCCATATCTTTTCCCATTTCTTAGGGCAGCCCCTACTCTCGTATACCACCTTCTCTGCAAGGCGACACCAGTCCATGTCTGCCATCCAGTCCGCCGCCCTAGGGGGCAGACCGGCACCCCACAGCCATGCGATATTGCGTTTAGCAACCCCAGCGGCCAGCATTAGCCAGCTTTTTGTATGTGTTGGCCATGTGTCCTCCCCGGTGACCCCCAGTAACAACCAACGTGCCTCCAGATGTATGGGTGTCCCAACCACCTCTGACATCACACCCACGACCCTTGTCCAGAATCGTTGTATCACTGGACAGTCCTAAAGAATATGGAAGAATGTGCCGGGCATACCACAACCCCTGGCGCACTGATCTGATTCCGCCCTCCCGATCTTATGCAACAGTGTGCGGGCGTAGTAGGGTCTATGCAGGATCCGTAACTGAATTAACCGGAACTTGGCCCGGATCGCGATTTCTCTAGGGCTCTGCATCGCCTCCTGCCAGTCATCATCCTCTAGCAGTCCAATGTCTAATTCCCATGTCGCCCGAAGTGTCCCGAGGGAGACAGGTAGATTATTCATTATTTTTTTGTATATCAGGGAGATCGCTTTCTCCGGGATTGGGTCCAATAATAGTCGGTGCTCGAGAGGGGTGTACTCTGGCACCGTATCCCCTCCTTGAGATGGCACCGGAGCGCATGTTTCAGTTGGATATATCGGTATTGCTCCGTCCCTGCTAGCTGATAGGAGGTTTGTAGTTCAGCAAATGTGAGCATCCGATCCCGCTTCCATATATCCCCCAGGTTACCTATCCCTATACAGCTTCAGCTGCGAAATCCCTTGAGTTTTCCCACCTCTTTCAGCCCATCACTATACCACAATGGGGCTTGCTGGGTTAATCTAGTTTTCCATCTGAGTGCCTTAGTGGTAGCATGCCACACCCGCACCACCGTCTGAGTATGTGCCGGTAGTTGTCGTTCACGCCCGCCCTGGTATAACACCGATGGGTATCCCCCCGCTCCCATTGCTCTGCGGTCTGCTCTATATGCGGGGTCAGACTGCGACGCGACGACCCACCCATTAATATTTATCAGCAGGGACGCCCTATAGTAGTTCCTCATATCCGGAATGGCAAGCCCGCCCTCATAAACCCCCCTCTGGAGCCTATGAAGCGCTATCCGTGGCGCCCCACAGTAAAGTTCGCAGTTCCCCCTCAATAGTACGAAAAAAGGCGTCTGATAGTCTATGTGGCGTGTTCTGTACCACATAAAGAAGGCATGGGAGAGCCATCATCTTGAACAAAACGGCCCTTCCCAAAAGAGTAATAGGGAGCTGGCGCCAGTGGGCAATGTCCCCGCGGAGTCTCGTCAATTGCGCCTGAGTATTCATGCACAAAAATTCCTCTGAGGAGTGTGAAATCCAGATCCCCAAATATTCAAACTTATCCTGCTGCTTCAGCTCCGCACAATCAGAGGTAAGCGGAGGCAACGTTCTGGCAAGATTAAAGACAAGGGACTTATCCCAATTTATTTGATACCCTGAATAGGTACCAAAAAGCCGGATGACATTTATGAGGCGATGAAACGTCTGTCTGGGTTTGGTGGCATACAGTAAAATATCGTCTGCATATAACGATATGCGTTCTTCCCACGCCCCCCCCCCAATGTCTATACCTCTCACTATGGGGGCTCCTCTAATCCATGCCGCAAGTGGCTCCAGTGCCAACGTGAATAGGATGGGGACAAAGGACAGCCCTGGCGCGTACCTCTATGGAGTGTAAAGGATCGAGATATCACCCCATTCACCCGAACCCTAGCGCTAGGGTCACAATACAGGAGGCAGATCCACTCCACAAATCTAGGACCCAGTCCAAATCTAGTCAGCACCGCCTGAAGGTAGGGCCACTCGATGCTATCAAACGCCATGCGCGCGTCCAGTGACAGCAGCGCCCTGGGTTCGTCCGGGTCAGCAATCGTCGCCTGCATCACCCCATACAGTCGGCGAAGATTAAGTCTAGCGCTACGTTAGGGCATAAACTCGGTTTGGTCCGGATGGACCAATTCAGAAATCACTGGGATTAGTCGGGTTGCCAACACCTTTGCTAATACTTTAGTTTCAAAGTTTAATAGGGAAATTGCTTGATACGAGCTACACAGCTCCTTTGCTTTATCCTGCTTAGGGATAACCACCATTGTGGCGCTTCTCAGGTCAGTGGGCAGACAGCCCTCTTGTTGCGCAGCCACAAACATCTCCAGCATGGGTTTTGCCACTACGGATTCCACACATTTAAAGAGCTCAGTGGGCAGCCCGTTAGGACCAGCCGCTTTTCCCGATTGGAGGTCCTTGATAGCCCCTCCCGACTTAAATCCCTGTCTAAATCCACCCTATCCTCTGGTGAAACCGTCGGCAGGGACAGCTCTGCCAGTAATTCCACAGACTCCGCAAGTGATCTCGTTGATACCGATTGGTATACCCTCTCATAATACGACGCAAACTCCTCCGCAATGTCCCTACTGGAGCAGAGAGTCACTCCTGTGCTTGCCGTAAGTTCCGCGACCCAATCTCTCTCCCGATCTCGCTTCTCCAGCCACGTAATTAATTTGTTCGCCTACTCCCCAACGTCATACAATCGTCTGTGAGTGGCCAGTGCATGCTGGCGCGCCGCATCCTCCCACAAATCCCCTAATTCCTTCTGTTTAAGTCGAAGCCGCAGGAGCAGCTCACTAGTCTTGGGCACATCCCCCGCCCTCTCCACTTCCAGAGCCATTATCTCACTTTCCAATTCATCGCATTGAGAGCGTCTTAGTTTACGTTTTATGCCCACCGCTGCTTGTATATAGCCCCTAATCACCACCTTATATGCTTCCCAGAGTATACAGTGGGAATCAACAGACCCCGTGTTCTCATCAAAGTATTGTTGAGTGCGCTTCCTAACTTTGTCCTGAAGGTCCCTATCTTTAAGGTGCCAGGGTGCAATCCGGGGGGGACTGTGGAGTCCCGAACAGGGCCCTGGAGCAGGGTCTCCACCGGTGAGTGATCCGATATTCCGCTCGCCATGTGCCGGGTACCGCGAAAGTGACCCGCCTGTGTGCATTGTGTGAAAATATAATCCAAGCGGGACCCACTACCATGTGCCACAGAAATGTGTGTAGTGACTGCTGGAGGGATTATTCAATCGCCACAGGTCCGACAGGCCCATCGCGGAAACAAACGTCCGCAATGGCCCCGCCGCGTCTGCCCCACTCTGCCCCGCGGTCCTGTCCCAGTCCTGTGACATCACGTCATTCATATCCCCACCCAGTACCAACATACCAGCTGGCATATCTAACACTGTGGCACTTAAGCCAGGAAAAGTGTCTGCGTGAAGCCTGGGGGGGACATATACAGAGCACAAATTTAAATGGCGGCCCTCCAACGCCCCCTCACAGGCCACGAATCTCCCTAGTGGGTCCCGCCAGGGATGAATGGGACTGTATTCTTGACCAGGATCGCTACCCCCCTGGACCCTGATGTAAAACCCGCGTGTGCCCGGAGCATATACCCAAACCGATTAAGCGCCAAGTAATGGTGACCACGTTAATGTGTCTCCTGTAGGAGGACAAGGTCAGGGGCCTGCCTGCACAGGTATTGAAGGACCGCCGTCCGTTTGATCTTATCCCCCAACCCATTAACATTCCACGACAAGATCTTCAGTGTCACAACAGAACAGTCGGCCATGATAACATTCGGCAATCAGTGCACAGTACATGTACCCTCAGTGTCCACTCGAACCCCCCGCTTCCCTGGGAAAACCCCCATTGCCCACCCACATTCATGCATCTAGAGCTGGAACGTAACAAACAGCATGCATTATGCAAATCTCAAAAAAATTGTAGTAACGAGAAACCCTTTTAAATTCCCCCCTCCCTGCAGCACTGCACAGTAGGTTTACAACTACCCACTACCCCAATTTGCAGAGCGCCTGTCGCCCACAGTGTCTCATTTAAACTAACATGGGGCGACTGCTCCAACCGCCCTCACACCCGGCCTTCCAATCAGTCTGAGCCTTATATCGATACATAAAATGTTCCATCAGAATACTTGCGTAAGAGTCCTCGACGGCACCATCTTGTACAATCATTTTATACACACCCCTGGTTGGTATACTCATCTAAACAATAGTCCAGGTCCCTGATGCCAGCAGTCCATCACTCACGATTATCGCCGCCCTCAGTGGTCCGGTCCATACCACTCCCAGATCGACTCGCAGAGCCAGTCCCTGGCCCGGGCTTGCCTCTTTGACCACGCATCTCTCGGCGAGACCGGTTCCCGGCCGTGCGCCAGCCGTCAAGCCAATCCCAAGCGTCCTCCGGACTGCCGAAGAACCATACCTTCCCATCGGACTCAACTCGTAGTTTGGCAGGAAACATCATAGCATACTTGAGTCTTTTGTCGCGCAGTGCACGTTTTACTTCAAGTAAGCTACGACGCTGCTTTTGCACCTTCAGTGTGAAGTCTGGGAAAAATGTTATTGTATTGTTCTCGAAATGAACCGGGGGGGCGCAACGTGCCATTTGTAGAATAACATCTCTGTCCCGAAAATTGAATATTCGCGCAACAATGGGTCTAGGTGGCGCTCCAGGCTTCGGCCGACCACCCGGGACCCTATGCGCGCGCTCGACAGAGAAGAACTGGGACAGGCCTTTGGGCTGAAGATGTTTTGTTATGAGGTCCTCGACAAACAGGTCCACCGCCTGTCCCTCCGCCCGTTCAGGCACACCAATAATTTGCACATTATTGAGCCGGGCCCTCCCCTCGTAATCATCCAGCTGCGCTTCCATCCTAGTAGTACAATCCTGGAGTTCCTTTACTAGTTGTTTAAGCATGGCGGAGTCCTTGGTCAATTCCAGCGATGTGGCCTCCACCTCCTTAATTCTCGTGTTCATATTGTGGATGTCCGCCCTGATCAGGGACACCTCGGATGACACACCATCCATCCTGGCCTCCAAGGACGTCCGGACCGTAGTAATAGCTAACATGATGTCATGTAGGGTCAAGTCAGGGTGGCCCTCGGTTTGCTGAGCTGTATCCTGCGCACCCTCCGGGCCACTGTCTCTAGCCTCCTCTCCTTTCTGCAGGGCATACTTATCCAGCTTTGTCTGCGTAGTCATACGGCCCCCTTTACCACTCACCATTGCGTTAGCCGAGTTGGGGTGGACACCCGGGTCCCACAGGTTGCTCACCGCCGCCCACTACAAGGCAGATGCCCTGTCACAGGCCTGTCGGGTTATGCCTGCAGTCCCCTACGCCTCGACCAACAACGTTCCCTCCAACAGTCCGGGAGGAGAGCCAGGACTAACACTTCTAGCCCATGGGAGATTCAACCGCAGCATCTCTTTTCCCACTCCACACTTCAGACGACGCTTTACAATCGGGCCCTCAGCACTCCCAGGCTCCTTCAGTCACCACCGGGCCCCACAGCATTCACTAGGTATGGGTCATGTAGTGCAATCACCCATCACCTGCATCAGAGCCGGGCACAGGAGCAAATACCTTGTGTGTCCCCCAGCAGGCGATCCTCCACACTTAGCCGCTACCTGCGACACTACCTTGCCTCCTGATCAATGTTGCCTTTGCACTTCGTCCCCTCCACGCACCCAGCGTCTGCGCATGGCCGCCGGCCTCCACAGCGTGGTGCCTCGGTCTCAGAGGCCTCCTGGTCACATCAGTCATCTCATCCTGCCACATCAATGGGTCGGTGATCCATAATTGCCCCGCTCACCGCTTCTTATCCGGCCCCGAAGAGCAGGGATACTTCAGGCAGACTGCCAATGCTCCAATCTGGATGGTCCCACAGAGCGCCGCCCGGCCGGGTCCTCTTCTCCGGCCCACGGCACCGTCACCGCACCAGTTCTCCGGAGTCCTGGAGCTCTCGGATCCGCTACTTCGCCTCAGCCGCTCCACTTAACAGCCATGGGAGGGAAAGGCTGCACCGTGTCCACTCTCCTCACAATTCCCTGGTATCGGGCGCGGTCTCCTCACTCCAGCCGTGCTGCGCAGCCCCACCACGCCGCCATTACGGAACGGCTGTGCACCAGACCAAGGGTGTATCTACAGAGCGCGGTGCCCGATTCACACCGCGCTCCTCGCCGGGACGCTCCCAGAGTTTATAGGCATTTGTGGCCTCAGTACTGGCTCGGAACTGCCTGGATATTCATGCGGATATTAGTTGTGCCGTGTGTGGTGCACCGGAGCTGCGCTAGTGTGCGGCATTTTCCTCGGCAGTTGGCCACGCCCCCTCCTGATATCAAATTTTTAATATGATTGCTTTTTTATTGTAATGTGCTTTTATCATTGTAATTGCTTTTATGGTTGTTTGTACACACCGAGTAAAGCTTGATTGAATTGAATTGAAATGCCAAGTGGCTGAATAACTATCTGTGTGGTCACAAAACCCATGGTAGACCACAGAGCAAAAAGCTATGAGGCATAGGATTCCACAAAAGAAGAGGAACATCAGAGTAAAAGTGAGTAAACTAAAGAAGTAAAATAAAAAATAGACATAACACTGTAAATACAAACTACCTGGTGCTCCGCTTAATCAGATATAGGTCAAATCTTATATGCTGGTTGCCAATTATGCTAGGGGAAGATGCATCCACGAGTGTCCGCCACAATGCGAGCTATACATTCATCTGTCATATTATACATGTTACCATGCAGAGCTGGTATACCAAAACATAATCAAAATCAGGTGGAGGGAAAGGGGGCAGGGGTATGGAACAAGGAGTATAAATCAATCAATCAGGAGGTTTGACGCGCGCTACTCACCTGTAAGGGTCTCAAGGCGCGGGGGTGCACTCCAGATCAGCTGAAGAGGCTCTTCCTGAAGGTGTGCAGAGTAGGGGAGCGTCTGATGCTGACTGGAAGCGTGTTCCAGGCTTTGGCTACGATGTAGGAGAAGGCTCTTCCACCCGCTCTGATTCTGCAGATGCGCTGGGTTTCTGCCAGGGTGAGGTTGGCGGAACGGAGATTCCTTGTGGGTGCGTGGAAGGAGATTCTTTCGTTTAGGTATTTGGGTCTGCTGTTGTGGAGTAGCTTGAAGGTTACTCTCTTCTCATACGGGAAGCCAATGGAGGTCTCGCAGGTGTTGGGTGATGTGCTCATGTCGTGGGATTCCGAGGACGAGTCTGGCTGCGGTGTTCTGGATGGTCTGGAGTTTGCGTAGCAGGGATTTGTTGATTCCAGCGTAGAGGGCATTTCCTTAGTCAAGTCTGCTAGTTATGAGTGCATGGGTGACGGTCTTTCTGGCTTCGGGGGGATCCACTTGAAGGTCTTGTGGAGGATGCAGAGGGTGTTGAAGCAGGTGGAGACGACGGCGTTGATCTGCCGGGTCATGGTAAGGGAGGAGTCTAGTATGATGCCGAGGTTACGGATGTGGTCCATGGGGGTAAGAGGGGTGCCGAGTGCAGAGGGCCACCAGGAGTTGTCCCACGCGGCAGGGGAGGGTCTGAGGACTAGGACTTCTGTCTTCTCCAAGTTGAGTTTCAGACAGCTGCTGCTCATCCAAGCTGCAACGTTGTTCATTCCTTCTTGGAAGCGGAGTCTGGTGGTTTCGGGGTCCTTTGTGAGGGAGAAGATGAGCTGGGTGTTGGCGTAGGATACAATGCTGAGTCCGTGCTGTCTGATGATGGCGGCGAGAGGGGCCATGTACATGTCGAAGAGCGTGGGACTGAGCGATTATCCTTGTGGTACTCCGCAGTTGATCTTTGTGAGTTCGGAGAGGAAAGGCGGGAGTCTGATCCTTTGGGTTCTGCCGGCGAGGAAGGAGCGGAGCAAGTCGAGGACGGTTCCATGTATCCCGGTATTGTGGAGTCTGGCTGCGAGGGTGCGGTTGGAGACGGTGTTGAAAGCTGCAGAGAGGTCGAGTAGGATGAGGGCTGCGGTGTGGCCTTGGTCGAGGAGCATGCGGATGTCGTCTGTGGTGGCGAGAAGGGCGGTCTCGGTGCTGTGGTTGCTGCGGAATCCAGATTGGGAGGGGTCGAGGATGGAGTTCTCTTCAATGAAGTTTGTCAGCTGTGAGCTTACGATCTTCTCAGTGACTTTGCTGTGAAGGGAAGGAGAGAGATGGGTCGGTAGTTCTTCAGGTCCGTCGGGTCTGCCGAGGGTTTCTTGAGGAGGGGCTTGACTTCTGCACGTTTCCAGTCATCTGGGAAGGTGCCGGATTCGAAGGTGGCGTTGATGGTGAGTCGTAGCTGAGGGGCAATGGCGGCGGCGGCTCTATGGAAGATGTGCGGAGGGCATGGGTCCGTGGGGGCTCCTGAGTGGGTTCTCTTCATGGTAGCGGTGGTATCTTTGGCGGTGACCGGGCTCCAGGCGGTGATGGTGTGCCGGCTGACGTCGCTGGAGGGAAGGGTGGTTTCTGGAGTCTGCTCGCTGAAGTGGTCGTAGAGGAATTTGACTTTCAGGTGGAAGTAGAAGCCGAGCTTGTTGCAGAGGTCTTGGGAGGGAGTGACGTCTGTGGCTTCGCTGTGGGGCTTGGTGAATTGCTGGTAGATGTTGAAGAGTACTTTTGAGTTCCCGGAGTTGGTGAGGATTTTGTTCCGGATGAAGGTCTTCTTTGTGGATCTTATGCATTGGTAGTAGTCTGTCATGGCATTCTTGTAGGTGGTCAGGTCTTCTGTGGTTTTGCTGTTTCTCCATCGTTTCTCGAGATGTCTTCAGGAGCGTCTGGCATCTTGGAGGTCGGTGGTGAACCAGGTGGCTTTCAGGGGGCGTTGTCTGTTGGTGGTGTGGAGGGGTGCAAGCTGGTCTGCGCAGTTGGTGATCCAGTGGTGTAGTTCCTTGGCTGCGGAGTTGGCATGGGTCGAGGTGGGGGGGTCCCGGCTGAGGGTGGAGTTGAGGTGCTCCTCTGTTACCTTGCTCCAGTTCCTTTGTGGAGGGCGAGGAGTGGGTTTGGGAGCGGTGGTGGTGTAGAAAGAGAAGTGTATGCAGTGGTGGTCCGTCCAGAGGGGCTGCGTGGTGTGGCTGAAGCAGATGTTGTTCCATCCTGCGAAGATGGGGTCAAGGGTATGTCCTGCCTTGTGGGTGGGGGGGTGGTGCGCTGCTTCAGTCCGATGTTGGAGAGTTTGTCAAGGAGGGCGGTGGAGTTGGGGTTGCTGAGGTTGTTGAGGTGGATATTCAGGTCTCCGATGAGTATGTAGTCCATGGAGGTGATGGCGTGGGTTGCGACGAGGTCGGCAATGGTAGTGGCCGACGAAGTGCGGGGTCTGTAGGCGAGGGTGCTGCGAAGAGTGGTTCTGGGGCTGGTCTGAATCTGGAAGTGAAGGTGTTCGGTGGTGGCGGAGGAGTCACTCGTGGTGGAGGTGGAGAGTCGGAGGGAGTTCTTGTGTGCAATGGGGAGTTCTCCTCCTGAGCGGTTGGGGCAGTCCTTCCTCTGTATCTTGTAGCCGTCTGGGATGGCGGTGGCGATGTCGGGGCTGGAGGAGGCGTTGGTCCAGGTTTCCGTGAAGAAGGCGACGTCTGGAGAGAGGGTGTCGAGGAGGTTCCAGATCTCTATGGCATGTCTGTGCAACAATGTGCCTTAACTGGCAAATCATGCAGAAACATCAGGAGTCTCAAGTATACAGGGAGGCTAGCCTATATGTATATGGAGCTCATCATCCTGGTTAAGACCGCCAGGGTGTTTGCTGTTGAGATAGATTATATATTCTACTTCCAATCTCCTCCTCTGACATTCAACAGGACCCTGTCAATGCCAAAAAACGGGATCTCGTCAGTGTTGGAAGCAAGCATTAGGTTACAGTGCCTGGCCATGGGGTAACTAGGGTAATTGTTCTTGATAGCACGTAAGTGCTCAAGGATCCTTTTCTTTACTGGAAGGATGGTGCTCCCTACATATAGCAACCACAGAAACAAACCAGGACGTAAACAACAAAATCACTGTTGCAATTTATACATTTCTTAATCCTGACTTTCCTCCCTGTTGGTAGCGAGTATGTTTTTTTGATAGAGCACTGGGCACACGCCCTGCACCTTCCACATTTGAAAAATCCTGGCAGTTCCCTTAACCAGGAACCTGTACTGCCTTGCTGCTGATTTGAATACCTGTGTACCAACAGATCCTTAAAGGATTCACTTTTCCTGTAAGTATTGTGGGGACAGGGACTTGACAAAATATCAGTAAGTTGGTCTGATATCACCAGGTGCCAAGGTTTCCTCACAATCCTACAAACTGCTGTGGGTTCACAATTGAAGGTGGTAATAAGTCTCCCCTCCTTGTTACCTCCCACTTGCTTCTTGGGCCTTAGCAGACTGTCCCTGTTAACACTAGCGACTTTGTTCCTAGCTGCCCTGATTACTTTCCCTGGAAAGCCTTCGGCTTTGAACCTCCCCTCCATTTTTCCCTCTTCAGCTTGAAACACTTTATTGGTACTGCAGTTCCTTTTCGCCCAGAGAAGTTCCCCATAGGGGATACTCCACTTGAGATTGAAAGGGTGGTGGCTGCAGGCTTGTAAAATACTGTTACCAGCAATAGTTTTCCTGAAAAGACTAGTGTGTATGTTCTCACCATCCACTATGACGAAAATGTCAAGAAACTCCATGGTGTCTTTGTCTTGCTGGTAGACTTAAGGTTCAAATCATTGTCCGCAATCCATGCCAGGAATGAGACCAGGGTTCTCTGTGCACCATCCCAAATCAAGAAAATATTGTCAGTGTACCGTGTCCACAGTACCAGATGATGTGTGCACCTATTATTGGCATCTGTCCATATGTGTTGTGACTCCCACCACCCCATGAACATACCAGCGTAGCTGGGAGCGAAACAGCTTCCATTAGCAGTCCCGGTCAGTTGTTTAAACCACTGATCTTCAAACCAAAATTAGTTGTGTTCCATACAAAAGTGTAACATCTCAATCAGTAGCATGGAGTGGTCATAGGCAGACACTCTTTGGAGTGCGGGCTATATACACAAAATGCACTCGCGCAGCAGCACAAGTTATATATTTATTTATTTACTGAAAAAAAACAAAGGTTACAGGGACCGTATAGTTAGGAAATAGAATTAAAAAATCATAGAAATTCTCATGTTTTTTAATGTTAATTCCTAACTACAGTGTCCCTGAAACCATTGTTTTTTTTTTGTGAATTTCAAAGGTTTTTTTCAGTTTTATTTCCTAACTGTAACCTGTAACCTTTGAGAGAGTGTGTGTGAATAACTGTATAGGTCAGTGAGTGGGTTTGAGAGTGGCTGGCTGGGTCTGTGACTGGGTGTGTGAGTGATTTTGTGGGTGTGTGAGTGGCTGTATGGGTCTGTGAGTGAGGGGGTGCGTGAGTGTCTGAGTGGGTTTGTGAGTGGGTGCATAAGTCTCTGAGTGGGTCTGTGAGTTGGTGCGAGAGTCTCTGAGTAGGTCTGTGAGAGAGTATGAGTGCTTCTGTAAGTGGGTGCATGAGTGTCTGGGTCTGTGAGTATGTGCCTGAGAGGGTCTGTGAGTATGTGCCTGTCTGCAGCCCATGTTGGACCACAGAGTTCTCAACAATTTCTGGAGAAAGGAGAAATTCAAAATATTCTCGCAGACTTCGGTCTTTGAGGCTTTGGACCAGCAAGATTAGATTGTTTTCCGTGACCTGCAGGATACTTGTTTTCACATTCTGACCATGCAATCAAACTGGTGTTCCTGATGGACATGGATCATTACAGGTTGCAGGATTGCCTTTTGGCCTAACTTTAGCACCATGGGGCTTTACCTAGGTCCGGGCTGTGATGAGTACTCATCCATGGAGATCTGTACTGCTGTCTTCTCATACCTGAATGGATAGTTGATCAATGCAGGCATGCCTCAGCTATTATCAGACTATTTCTGTCTGAAGTCTGCTTTGTCGTGTCATCTACGCTCCGCCATCAATGTGCAAATATTGCATCTTCAGCCTTTGAAATGACTTCTCTTATTGAAGTTATCCTGGATACTGCTCTTCAAAGAGCCATAGGATCCACTACACTGAGACTATGATCCTGCTGTTTAGTTTGATAGTAGTAATTTTGGATCGTAAGGTACTCAGGCTTCTGTGCATAAGTGCATCATGTATCCTCCTTCTTTACCAAGTGAGGTGGAGGATTTGCATATGCCCCCAGTGGTTCCAGCATTTACCAAACTGTACAGACAGGGTAATGATCTACCTGATGTGGCAAAATATTGACAGCGGTAGATGTACACAGGAGCCTTGGCGAATGGTCAGCCCTCTTGTTCCCCTGCAGCCCAACTCAGAGTAGGTATGGATGTCTACTCCTTCAGTAGATGAGGACATCTAGAGGAGGAACTAGGAGGTCTATGGTCCCCTTCAGAGCCATGTCTCAGTTTAAGTTGATTTCATTTAAGAATGATTGCTTAATACTGAAGCCATTTTGCCCAGCAGCTTGAGGCACAGTAGCTCCAGTCCTTATGGACAACACCACTGGTTTCTGTTTCATAAACAAGCAAAGCGGGTAGGCTCTGGTTGTCTTTGTGTAGAAGCTCTCAAGCTATTGTGCTGCACACTTTATACCAGGTCCTTCCTGATTGAGAGCCACTTGATGTCTTCGATGAATGTGAGACCAGATACGTTTACCACAAATGAGAACCTCCTGCTGAGGCACTTAAGGTTATTTTTGGACAAAGTATTCTCTAGGTGGACCAGTTTGCTTTCTCAATGAATTCAAAGTGCCCATCATTGTGCGTTTCTTAGTTTTCATGAATAGGGTCCCTTGAAAATGGAACTTTCCATTTTGCACATTCCCTCCAGTCCCTGCCATTTTACAAGTGCTGAATGAGGCACATCTGATCCTCTTTGCACTGGATTGCTAAGGGAGGGTCTGATGCTCTGAGCTGTTTGGCCTCATTGATTACCATCTGATTTCATTCCTGCTCAAAGAAGACCATCTATTGCAACAATCGGAGTTTGTCCTGCACTTGACATTCAGTCTCAGGTTGCATGCCTGGTGATTGAGAGGGGGAACTTAAAAGTCATCTGATCTACCTCTAGAGGTCACGGATGTCTTACTCATGGAGAGATAATCATTGACTATTTCGATATAATATATGAGTCTCTAGAGCCATTTTGTGGTTTGTTGTTCCTCCGAATAAAGTATTGTATTATATTACAGTTATCAAAAACCATCAAAGTATACACACACAGTAAAAGACACAATAAAAATAAGACATAAAAGCATCAGGTGTGCAATAACAATTCATACGTACTTCATCCCAACCCAAATGCAGTATATGTTAAAATAATAGTTATATCCTTGTCTATAATAAAATCTATACACGACAGCTCCAATTTCATAGCAAGTTATTATATAAATGTCAGCATTCTACGGGTTTTTAGAACAACAATTTGGCAAATACAGTACAAGGAAGATCAGAGCAAAAGACAGTGCAAAATACAACCATCAATCGTGCAAGGGGCAAGAAAATGTACACTTAGTTTCCCAGTAAGGTCTCACAGTTTAAAATATATAAGTACAATGTTAAAATCTTTTTTTTTTTTTAATTTAATAAAAGTTACAAAAGAAAAAATTACTGACAATATAGGCACAGGCTTTAAATAACTACTTTAAAAATGCTATTCCATTTGTACCAAATTGCCTGTAAAAACCTGCTTACTGCAAATACAATTTTTGGAGAGGTATCACTTTTTAAAATCCTAAAGGCTACGAAGTGTGTAGATGTTTCTATAGCACAACAGATTGGAAGAATCCACTTGTGGCTGGAAATGTGGTACTCTGGGGGAAAAACCATTATGTGTATCTCTTTCTCATCACTCAAGCCATACGCTGGACAGGTGATAGAATCTTGTTCAGAACACCATTTATAAGTAAACAATCTTAACGGGAGGGTCCCATAGCGAAAGCGTATATAAAGACTTTTGGCTAGAGGAGAAGATATTAAATCTAAGAATTGAAAAAAGGGCTTAAAATCTAAAAACAGATTGGTCAGGGAAACTTTTGAGCTATTTGTTTAGTAGCTATCGTTAATATAAGCCCAATAGCGTGCTTTCAAAATGCTAAGGTCCGCTTTACGAATTGCAGTTGGCTCGACCCAGTAATTTTGTAAACCCAATTTCCCCAGCCAAGCACAAACAAATTTAAGCCAAGGTAGAGTCCTGGCTCCTGGAGCTTTTAGTAAGTCTTTAAGTGAATCTTTGTAATCTCCTAGCTCAGGTGTGGTCTAAAGACAGACCTAATACACAAAGGATTTTAGTACAGCCAAGTCAGCAATTCTTTTCAATCCCAAATCAAAATATAATGGGGTGAGATAATTGGGACAGAAAGCAACTTCCTAATAAAATTGTTTTCAGCTATAGATAGCGAATGAGTGTCAACACAGCCCCAAATTTCAGCGCCATAAAGCGCCGCACCTTGAGCCTTGGCACGATAAATTTCCAGACCTGGTGAAACTGCACGTGATGTTGTTTGCTTGTGAAATCTAATAATAGCTTTGGATCTCTGCTCAATTACAAGAGTACTCTTATTTAGTTGACTTGTCCACTTAAAGTTCTCCATAAATCTAACCCCTAGTTATTTAAAGTTATGAACCCTTTCTAAAATCTCACTACCAACATGAATATTAACATTTTTACTCATACCCCTACCAAACACCATAAATTTGGTTTTATTTACATTTAATTCCAGGCCTCTAGATCTACAGAAACATACAAATTTATTGATTAAGACTTGGAGGCCCATAGGTGTCTTAGAAATAAGAAGGGAATCGTCGGCAAATAAAAGAACTGTTGTTCAAAACAGGGTAATCGTTCCTGCAGTGTTCCAAGACATCCACAGCATCATTTAAATATAAAGAGAACAACATTGGTCCGAGAACGCATCCCTGGCGCACACCACGCTCAATAGGGATGCGGTTAGTCAGTTCTCCATTTGGGCCCCATCGGACTTGAGTGTAATTTTATTCGTGCAGTTTACTTATAAGTTGCCAAACGTTTGCCAAAATTCGCCATAGATTTAAGCGTGGAATTAGATCAAACGCAGCTCTTAAATCAACAAATGCCGCTTTTGGTGTTGTAATAAAACATATTTCCAGATTAGAATGGTAAACCTTAAAATCTGATCAATTGTACTAATCTTTGCCTTAAAGCCAGCCTGGAGAGAAGAAATAATTTTATTTGAGTCTGTCCAATCTTGTAATTTCTCTAAAATTTGTTTTTTTTGGGCATTATCTATTAAATTAATTGGCCTGTAGTTTGTAGGGCGCCTGCGTTGCCCTTTTAAATATTGTTATAATTTCGCGCCCACTGCAAGAGTCTGGCAATTTACCCCCTGCCGCTATTGCATTAGATAGTAGATTTAGGTAAATTGACCATATCTGAGGCTCTGTTTTATATAAATCTCCAGGGATTCTGTCTGGGCCTGGTGCCTTGGCAGATTTAAAGGAGTCAATCGCTCTATTTGTATCTTCAAGACCAAAGACAACAGGGGCAATCTCTTCTACAGGTTCTATATTATCCAATTTTCTAGAGACATCTCTGTACATACCTACCTACTGAGGGCCACATTGCTGGAAGTGTTAAGGTTTGCTCTGTTTTTGGCTCAACAAGGCCTTATGTTGGGTATTGTTAAAGGTTGGTGTTGCTTGAACATGAAATACTTTGAAAAAACAAGAGACAAGAGGCGTTTGGCAAAACAGGAACAGTTCATTTGATTAATCAATGCGACTGGGAGCACAGTCACAGGCATAGGGTCTGAGGACTGTTTTAATTTACAATCGGTCTAACACAGACTTTTATACAGTTCATTGAATGTAATAAAATGTTTCCGGCTATCTTTTTTGGTAAGGAATGTGTACCTCTGTCTTTGGAGCCATAAATTAGCATATTGGATGAGGAATCCAGGTGGGCCTCGACCTTGCATGGACACAAAGTGGCCAGTGGGTAACCTGTCCAGATGTCTGCCATGGGGAGCACATGATCACTACGTGTACTGCGTGTGCTGTGTCTTGATTGGCTAAGTGTTCCTAACTTCATGTGGCATCTGACTTTATGGTGTTTTGGGAACGGGTGCACCCCTCCAGCCATGTGTGCTTTATCGGGGCCATTCTCCCTGGACCATTGTGGTGTTGCTGCGCTTATCTGTGGGATAGTTCTGGTATTTCTTTTTCACGCATTTGTATGCTGGGTATGTGCTACCCCATCTGTGATCTGTCTATCAGTAACCTCAGGCCTGAGTCCCAGGGCCTGCCTAACCACGTTCATTTGAGTCAGGGATGATGTGGAGTTCACAACGGGTGAATTACTCAAAGATGCAATTTCGTTTTTATGCATGAATTTCTCATTATTCATATTGACATTGACTTTCTCAATGTTACCATTCCCCTCTTCATTTGAATTTTCAACTACCCTATCTAACCCATACTTCATGGTAGTTACTTTATTGGGGCACTGTTGTTTTCGGTTCGGACAATTGTTACTTTTCTATTTACTTTCATTTTACCCAATTTGAGAACTGTGTTTTCACAGCAGGAAATCCTCAATTGCATGGACTCACACATAAACAAGAAAACGAAAACCACTCCTGCTACGGGGCACCTCCCTTCTCATGCATGTCTCTTTGTAAACTGTGCAGTACTTGGATGGCAGAGGCAATGTACCAGTATCCAGATCATTCCCTGGGGTAAACGTGCAGCAAGACGCACCAGTCTTGGCACACACCCCTCCCTCTATCCAGGGCCGGACTGGCCGTAGCGGGCACCGGGCATTTCCCTGGTGGGCCGCCAGGGTGAGAGCCGATTTTAGACCCCTGGGGGCAGTTTTTGTTCCCGGGGACCGGTTTTGCAGCATAGCTGCAATATCGGCCCCCAGCAACAAAAGCGGCACAAAGCTTTCCGCTAGCCCCACACCGGGGGGCCGGCCAAGTTCTTTGCCGGGGCCGGTTTCGGTTCTCAGTCCGGCCCTGCCTCCATCACAGTCATTAAGCATAACACATGTCGATGGAGCATCACCATGAGGAAGATTGCTCTTCGTTTTTCTTTGATCGAATTAAGAGCAAGCTCAGTGCTGTTCATCATTTTAAGCATTTCTCATCTGTAGATCTGAAGCCAGTGGGCATTGGCTTTCTTCTGCACGGTGAAGAAGGATATGGACCCTCCCGCCAATACTTGTGAGTCCAAGAATAGTCTAAATTCTTCTGGAATGTCCTTGTACTGAGCCCAGCCAAAATAATCTGCAGTTCTTTTTTCATAAGCCTGATGCAGCAAGGTTGTCTTTTTCCTTAGCGGGTGCTGGTACAAGTCTGATAGTTCTTCTCCGGGAATGACTAGGGTAGGGGTGTGTATGGTGACGAGAGAGCAAAGCCCGCGCCATCCGGGGATGAGTCGAGTATAGGCAAATTCGCCGCACTGCCAGTACATATCCATCAGAGTGGAGGTGCCCCATTGCATATCCGGAATGTGCAGGATTGTGCCACAATTTTCATTCGTGGCCAGCGGAAGCGTTCCTTTACCTCTGAAACATAAGGAATACAGTGTAAGTTTCTGTACAAATAGGGATTGACCCTTCCCTTCTAGCCAAGTGTATCCACCCACCTTGGTATCCCATAATTCCTGACATGAGGTGTCTATGCTTTATTTCAATCCTCCTCTATGAGACTTGTTTCCCTTCGTATCATTGAGCTGGTTGGCCTACACAGAAACTTCATGTCAGGGGTCCACCTGTAATTAAAGAAGACTGCCCTGGATATGCTAAGGGCACCCTTGGACCTCAAATGGAGGCAGGAGCAGATGTGTTTGTGCATTGAATTGGAAGTTTTGCTACCTCCAAGAATCTCTTCTCTGGGAAGTCTCGGGGCCAAATAGTATCCTCCCCTATGGTGCCCTTCCTGTGCATACTTTCTAGCTCAGTTTGAATGTCGCTAGTCTTGGTGAAAAGGTATAGTGCCATCGGGTTGGTCTCATAACAGGTCAGATTCACTACTAATCTGTGAGGTTCTACCTTGTTGGATGGATTTTAGCCCTGATTCTGCATAGGTATAAGTGGAGAAGACATTTTGCTTTTTCAGGGACTACCTCTTGGGACAGGTAAAGTCTATCTGCGTCTACTGCATGTGGTATCAGCGAACAGACTTAACACGACCTGGCTGATGTCTTAGAGCACACTGCGATCAGGTGCTGATACCACGTGTTGTGTAAAATGGTGCTGTGTAGTGCATATGGAATGCTAGTGTTTGGGTCGGTGTAATTATGAGTGACATGGAAGAGATCCCTACGCAAGCGCTGTGATAGTTTCTGAACAGACTCCATTTGGCCAGGTGGATCTTTGGCAACGAATTGGTGCGGTAGCACTCAAACTAGGCACAGGGTACATAAGGGTGCAAAAATACATAACTTGAGAATGAACATTGCATGTCTCGGATATGGATCCAGGGGTCCTCTGGTTATCAGGTGTTTTCGTTCAACAGTTTGATCAAAGAAGTTCACAGTACAGTTCATGGGGAGTTTGTTGTGGAAGGTTTCAGCCATACATCAGAAAGGTGGACCCATGCATTTTTTCCCTCCACCTTGAGGGCCGTTGGTATTGCGAAAATTACCGGGTAGAGTCCTTTAAACTTGGCTTGCTTCCACTTCCTTACAAAATTTTTAATGTAGATTTCTTGTCCAGCGTGGGTTGTTTGATAGGGTAGCTTGGCGGTGGTGCACTTGGTGGTCCGGTGATTAACCTGTTTGGATAGGAACTTTGGGGCATATTATCAAGAAACGGCGTTAAAATTATCGCCGCTTTAGCGGCAGAAAACTACCGCTAAAGCGGCGATAATGGGCTTGATAATATGCCCTTGAGAATTCCAATAGAAGCCCTTGTTCTGGTGTCAACATGGGCTTCTATTGAATTCTCAAGGGCATATTATCAAGCCCATTATCGCTGCTTTAGCAGCAGTTTTCTGCCGCTAAAGCGGCGATAATTTTAACGCCGTTCTTGATAATATGCCCCTTAGCGGTTTTGGTTAGTTCTGAGAGTTACACATGTAACTCAGAGCTTAATTTGGCCTGGGTTTTTGGGATGAGATCTGCCAGTCATGATCTGGTGTGAGGTGGTGATCACTGCTTGGTGTGTTTCTCAGTGAGAATAACGTGAGGGGCAGACAGTGGTGCCACTTTTTATTAAGACTGGTGCAAAGTTTTCTTATTTTGTTTTTTAACAGGCCGTTGAGTCTCTCAATGATGCCATTGCTTTGAGGGTGGTATGCTGAGACTGATTTATGTGTTATTCCTAGCAGAGTACAGATGTGGTCGAACATGGCATTGACAAAATGCCTCGCATTGCCTGACCGGATAACATCTGGTACACCTCACCGGGTATTACTTCCCTGACCAGGAACGTGGCCGATGCCTTTGAGTCGCAGTGCACGCAAGGGCTGGCTTCGATCCACCTAGAACATGGGCCGACCACTATAGTACAGTAGTCAGCACATCGATCAATCATGCAGATGAAGTCCATGTGCAATGCCCAGAAGGGTCCAGTTGGTCTAGGGATTGCTGATGATACGACCTTGAGTGTAGGTTTGGGCGAATATAACTGCCAAACTGTGCATTTGTTTAAATACATTGCCACGGTTTCTGTAAGGTTGGGGGTAAACAAGTCGTTCTGAAGTTCCGCTATCATGTTTTCTTTGCCTGTGTGTGCTGGCAGGTGCAATTGGAACAATGCGATGTTGACTAGGCTCTGAGACATGACTGGTTTTCTTATGGGATTGTCTCGGTATATGAGGTCGTGTGTGGTTTGCGTGCAGTCCTTGGCTTACCATTGTTCTTTCTCTGTCGGCAACACCATTTCCTGCAACTCCCTTAGATACAGGCCTGCTGTTTCTGTGTAAGTCTTGTCCTGAGGGAGTTTCGTTTCTGATGCCTGTTGTAAGGGATGTACGTGTGTCTCCCCAAACACTCCGTAAGCTGCCCTTTCTGCAAACGGGTCGGCTAATGCATTTCCCCGGGATCCAAAATCCTTGCCCCTGGTATCCTTGCCCCCGATATCCTTGCCCCCTTGCACTTTACCATGGCCACACGTTTAGGTAGGGTCAATGGGTCAATTAGTAAATCCAGGAGGTCCCTGTGCATGACGGATGTACTGTTAGACTTCAGGAACCCACATCTTTTACACCTTCCTATAGTAGAATGCACTGTGGTGGTGACATAGACTGAGTAAATAGTTACTGTTTTCCCCGTGCTTTGGGTGAGGGCTTCGATTAGTTCTGCCAACTTTGCCCGCTTGTGCTGAAAGGTGGGAGAGGAGAGATAGCTGCGTGGTGACTTGCTGTGTTTCTGAGAGCGCAGTGCTACAAGCCGTTACTACTGACACACCTGTCTCTCTCACCCCTGTCTCCTGGTCTATTATGAAGAACCATCAACGAACGGTGCCTCACTGTCTAGGATTGAATCTTCTGCCTGGCTGAGCCCATCAGGGGTGTACGTCGCACAATCATGAATCTCCTCCCCCCCCTCCTGAACTTCGTGGGCTAGGAAGGTGGCCGGGTACACTAGATGACACTGTACTATTTTTAATGTTGGTCTGTAGAGCATCAGCTTGTAGCCTGAGACCCGTTGCATAGTCAGCATGCTCTTGATCTTTTGTATGATCGCAAACACTGAATGTTCCGCATACAGTGTCAGCCGCCCCCCCTCCCCCATCACAATGGGGGTGCTTTTGTCAACAGCCAGGGCCTGTTTGCATGGAAAGTGACCCTGCATGACAGAGTGCCAGCTGTAGTACGCGAGGGGTTTGTGCCCCAAAGGATTCTTCTGCATCAAGACTGCTAACATGACTCGCCCATCACTGTGGCGGAATAAGAATTCCTTCTTATAATCATGTGTACCTAACACAGGGGAGCACGTTAGCTCTGTTTTGAGTTTACAGAAGGTATCGTGCATCCCGAGCATCCACATCAGTTTCTCGCTAATGGTTTTTGCCTGTTTTATGTCCAAAAGCAGGGGGTTGATAAGCCTGCTATAGTCAAAGACCCATTGCTGCACATAATTACACAATCTTAAAAACTTTTGCATTCCCCTTTTTATCTGTGGTGGTGGCATAGCCCTGATGGAGTCTGCACGCTCCGGTGTGACCTGTCGACCGGTAGCTGAAATTGGTTGGCCCAGATAGTTCACCTCCTGCTGCACATACTGCATCTTTCCCTTCTCTACTTTGAAGGCCCTTTTTTTTTAAATATCATTTTTATTAGCATTTTTCATTAATTAACATCTTACAATACAAATTCCGGGCCATGTGCATAATTTATTGTTCATTTTAACTGTTCCGCATACTGAGGGGAAAGCAGTAGGACAAAAGACAGAAACATCAACATTCGCTTTGTTTCCATGCATCGTACTTAATCTTTCCTCACACAGTACGCTTATTCCTTATAACCTAAATCCATGTTCCTGGTACAATAATGGTCTAGGTGTGGAGTATGTAGTGTTTGCTAGTACCATCTTTTATATAGTCTTTTCTGTTTATAATAAACTTCTTAAACGAGTAACAACTACTCTTTCCTGGGGTCAACACTCATTTACTTCCTCATTTGTCTATTATATTCCGGGATCCTGTCTCTTACCTGCATCAAAGGGGGGGGTACTTGGGTCGTGGGGGTGAGGGCCCATGCAGGTAATTCTGAAGCCTATATATACTATCTCTTAGTACAGCATGCCCTTTATGGCTCACTACTTTGTAGGCCCTCTTGACAAGTGCAGTGAGAGGGCTATGTGTTCTGGCGGCATAGTTTTTTTTAGAGGGGCTGCAAATTTAAATGTCATTCATGTACTGTATCAGGGTGCTGCCTGACTGGAAGTTAGCCAGATCCTTCCTCGGTATTTGATTGAAGATACTGGGGGGCTCACAATACCCTGTTGTTAGCCTTGGGTATAGCAGCTGAACCCCTCGAAAGGTGAACGCGGTCAGGTACTGACTGTCGGGGTGCAGCAGGATGCTAAAGAACACATTCTTGGTGTCTATCACGGAGAAGTGGCGTCCACGGGTATATTAGTGAGGATGATGGAGAGGTCTGGTACTACCGGGAATTCCGGGACCATGATTTAATTGAGGGGGCGTAGGTCATGCACCATTCACCAGGTCCCCCCCATACTCTTTTTGACCAGGAAGATCGCCATGTTGTAGGGGGAGACTCCCATGCGGAGAACTCCCTGATCAATTAGTGCCTGGATTGTGAGTGCTATACCCTCATCAGCTTCCTTGGAGAGTGAGTACTGGCGTACCCAGGGTAGGATGGCCCCTTCCTTCAGCTTTATCCTTACGGGTTCAGCGGTATTGATGAGGCTCATGTCATACAGCCCCTCTGCCCATAGTTATGGTGGCACTGCCGACAGAACTTGTTCCTGCCATGCTCTAACCTGACCTTGATTGGATCGGCAAACACAACCCCAGTGGCCCTTGGACATTCGCTGAACAACTGATCATCCTGTATGTCCCATACACAGAGGCTGGGTGTAGCAAAGACGATACATGCCCACAACACGTTCACTTGGTCGGTGGCCAGCAAGACCCCCATAATCAGGTTGCAATTCCACATTTCCAGTGTGTTAGCAGTAATTGTGAGTACAGCGTTAGTGAAGGCTGTCCGGTCGGTGGGCGACGCCCTCATCGGCCCCTTTGTAAGATGAGGGTGATTTAAGGACATGAGTCTTAATGGAGAAACCCCAGGGGTCGAGCAGGTCACTGTCCAATCTTTTGAGAAATTAATGGTCATGTTAAGTTTGGCCATTAAGTCTCTACCTAGGAGATTAGTCAGGGTGATACAACAATTGTCCCTTTATGCGGCTGCCTCCCACGACCAACTCCAGGGGTTTTGTGAAGGGGACCCTCTTAACCATACTCGAGAGCCCCTGTGTATCCATAGAGTCTTTGGATAGGAGACCAATCCCTTCTTTTAGATATGACTTGGTTGCCCCTGTGTCAATCAGGAAGCTGTAGGGCATATTATTCACTAGCACCATTATTGTAGGTTCCTCCTCAGACTGACGAGTCACTGACAGCACAGGGCACGTGAGGGTGAGCGTGTGTTTGTATCATCCACCGGACACAGGACCGACTCTTGCTGACCCCGTGGCTTACTTACTTCTAGGAGAGGAGGAATTGTGACCAGGTCCCACCTTTGGGAGTTCTCTGTACTACTTCCTCAGATTCTACTACTATGTGCTTTATCTCTTCTGAACCTCTGTGGCGGTACTCCCACTGGTGCTGCCGCCTTCTGTGCCATTGCGGCTACAGTTGTTCTACCCAGTGCCGCCCACTCCAGGCTCAGGGATTTCGCAGCAATGTACTGGTTCTAGCCCAACTTCCTGCTGTACTCCCTCGCTTTCCTTCTTTCTTTGGCTTGTCTTTTCTTCCAATCTGCAAGACATTGCTGCATCTAGGGGAAGTTCCAATTAGGAGTTCCCTTTCCATAGCTAATGCAATCCTCAGCTATAGCCATATCCTCTGGCTCAAATGACCCTCCCCTAGGTCAGGACCGGTCAAATTGGTTCCTCTCCTCAGTCCAGTCTGCCAACAAGTCGGAGAACGGGCTTGCGAAGATCTCCCCTTCCTCTTCCCTTACTATCTCCCTTGGGGTCAACCTATAACCATAATGCGCTTGGGTGCAGTGGTACCTGTCCTTGTCATCAGTACCTGGGGGACTGGGGCTCCCTTCCTCACTCCCGCTAGCGTTATCACTGTCTAGAACCGCTACAAAATAAACTCCCTGTCACTCATGTGTGGTCACCTAAATCAGTGAGGGTGCGTGTTCTCCACGCCGCTGGGATTCTATGTGTTGGGCACGACGGAGGCCAAACTTCTGGGAGCCCTTGCACCGGACTCGGGTTGCTCTATGACTACTTGGGCCTGCTGGCCTGTTAGTTTCTCATGCCTGGGCATAACCACTCGTTGTTCGGTCGGGGGCCCACCTACTTCGACTGGCAGATTAGAGTATCCTAATGCGGGTAAAAAGGGCGAGAACATCTTCATACCTGCATATGGCGGTGGAGGTGCTGTTGCCTTGTTTGCTATCTGTAGTGCAGTACTGTCGATCTGGGCCTCCTCAAAGATGGCCCCTAATTCTAATAATGTCTCTTCTAATCTTTCTTTTGACCAGTGTATTTGGTTTGTATGTATATTCTTATGTGTTCAAGTATGTTAGTGTCAAAAGTTCCCTCCTTTGGTCAAGGAAATGTATGTGCCTTTGTGTGTGCGTGCCATTCTTGGCAAACCTTATTACGTTTTTTAGCCTGTGTGGGGAACCGGGTTTGCATATGTTTTAATAGTGTCTCCATGATAAGTTTGGAAGTTTTAGAGGACAAGATACCTTAGTTTCTTTGTTTTAGGGACTCTCTGGTTTCGATCTGAATCATGGGGAAAATATACACAGGGTTTACTCTTTCTAATTATGTAACTATGAGCTCAGCGCTATGTACAGATGCATCAACAAATGAACATTTCATAAACATAAATAATGCATATGAAGGGTTCCAACATAAAAGTGCAATTTGTCAATAAAAACAGTATCTGAACGATATGGACTCCTGGAATCAATTACGGTTGGTGAAAAATAGCAGCATCTTCATATGAAACTTTGAGTCATCGACGAAACACAATACTTAGGGCAAAACACAATTTACAGTAATTTAACCGTACCACAACATCACACTTATACCTCATATCAACAACCGTACCCTGTATCACACCCAGGGGCTAAGCGTACCATATGTATAATGTCCAGCGGTCCAAGTGACCAACACCTAAAAAAACGGACAGAGAATAAATGACTTTGTCAAATAATTCCTTAGCCCGCTCCTAGCGCATGCTGTCCTCTGACCAGGGGAAGCTCTGTGTGGTACACAGGACTAAGTGAGCCTGATAGTCTGGATATCTGCTCCGGGACAAAGACAGTAACGATAGTTCACGGAAAAAAAGGAATAACTCGAGAACCACAGGCCCTTCTTGACCAAACACAAGTTACACCTAATCTCCAAAATCCAAATCTTTTCCCTAAATGTCCGAATCACACCCTGTATCGTACCCAGGGGCTAAGCGGACCATCTGTGTCAATCCCAGCGGTCCAAGCATACCGACTGTGTCACACCCAGCGGAACAAGCTTACCATCTGTGCTACGCCCAGCGGTCCAAGCGACCAACACCTCTCACTTATTTCAGATACCCACGGCGCTGGAAAACTGGTGGCACTGAGAAACCCTTTTAGACTCAAAAATAAGATTGAGGTGTCGACTCTGACAATAAATGCAATAAATCTTCACCTTTCCTAGCATGCTGACTATCGTAAAAAGGTGACTTCCGCAGGATCGCCTCCGAGGCCGCCTTGCGACTGCTCAGCTAGGACATATAAAATAGGCAATATGCCAGAGGCAGGGCGCTCAGGTTATGTTTTTACGCTTCTCCCTAGTTTGCCATACGCCACATGCTTTACTAAGGTTCTGATGTAGTCTCTTACCCTCTGAAATGGCTGCTTCAGGATGGACCTCCGCCCCGCAGATTCAGCAGAACTTCCAACCAATTGGTATCTCCTCATCTTCCTTGTTGCGCAAATGTGAATCCGTCCGGGCGGGATCCCTTCCTTTGGCTTCAGTCGGGTTTGAGGTACCAATCAGCTCCTATCTGGCTTGCCAAAATGTTGCTCGAACATGAAATACCTTGAAAAAACAAGAGACAAGAGGCGTTTGGCAAAAAGGAACAGTTAGTTTAATTAAACAATGCGGCTGGTAACAGTCACAGACACAGGGTCTGAGGACTGTCTCAATTTACAGTCGGTCTAACACTGACTTTTATACAGTTCATTGAATGTAATAAAATGTGTCAGGTGATCCTTTTTTAGTAAGGAATGTGTACCTCTATCTTTGGAGCCATAAATTAGGGTATTGGATAATGAAGCCAGGTGGTCCTCGACCCTGCATGGATACAATACGACCAGTGGTGTAACATGTCCAGATGTCCAGCATGGGGAGCGTGTGATCACCACGTGTACTGTATGTGCTGAGTATTGATGGGGTAAGTGTTCCTGACTTCATGTGCCATATGACTTTATGGTGTTTTTGGAACGCGCGCACTCCTCTGGCCATGTGTGCTTTATTGGGGCCAATCTCCCTGGACCATTGTGGTGTTGCTGTGCCTATCTGTGGCATCGATGTGGGACTTCCTGTTCACACGTTTGTATGCTGCTACATGCTACCCCACCTGTGATCTGTCAATCAGTAACCTCAAGCCTGGGTCTCAGGGCCTGCCTAACCATGTATTTCTGAATCGGGGTTGATGTGGAGTTCAAAATGGGTGAATTTGTCAATAAAGATGCAATTTCGTTTTTATACATGAATGTATCGTTATTCATATTGACATCAACTTTCTCAATATTAACATTAGTGAAGTAACTCCAGAGACCGCACTCAGTTGTAGTTAATGTTTATTTCTTAACCAGCTACATGAGTGAAACTTCCTTACCTGCTCTCCATAAACTGTCACCCTCCTTCCCCAGATGATCTCAGAATTCCATGGTGACAAAGGAACTCTGACACCATGACAACAGCTACCAAGCAGGCTGACAGCTCCTGTGATAATATAACATGTCCCCTTTCTTTACACAATTAAGAAATTCTCTAAATAACTTATCTAAACTAACATAAATAAACAAAATGAAAGAAAGACCAAATTTATAAATACAATCAACAAATGTAGGCAAATTCATCATAAATATATAAACAATATAATCATTAAATATACACATGACCCCCATTTCCCTTTATCGGGCAAATTATCCCCTTCGCTAGGGAAAACATCAATTCATTATATGATCTTGAAACTTGACAGGAATGCAACATTGTCTGCGTTCTCCACGCCGCACATTGACACCTCCAAGACTCACTCCACTCGAACTCCTGCCATTCATCGCTCCCCCATTCCCTTATAATCCTACTGCATCTCGATCTCGCCATTTCCTCATTACCCATCAACATGAATCCACTACATCGCTGTTTTTTTCATTACAGCCTTACTATTTTTCCTGCATCACATAATTCTTTTTACAATACAGTGCCACCTTCTTTTTGTTCCACTTTTGGCCATTATGCAACACCACATGCCAGTCATGGACCTCTCGCACCTCCATGGAATCTGAAAAATTGCTGATACCAATTTGATTTTCACGTAGTCCCCTTTCTCAATCCTACTTTTCTTCACACTGACCCCGCTCTCTTTCTTCGCTCCACATTCCCTCATCCACTGAGGTGAGAACTTTATTCTAGCTTCTCTCCCTCTCATTCTCACAAACGGAGTCGCACCTGTAACGCCATTTTCCATGATATTGTCCGCGCACACCACAGTTTCCACCCCATTCATCACTCCTTTCCTACCACTCACAGCCATCTGTATTGTCTACTTGAGCATGCAGTTGGCCCACTCAACTATTTAATTTCCTTGGGGGTTATACAACGGTGTCGGAATATGTCTAATCCCACCTTAAGCACCTTGCACAACTGCTTGTATACCAACGCCTTGCATACCACCTTGATTTCCTGCAAAAGACTGGTTCTAAAACCCTCTTTGAGCAAACGTTGTCTCAGCCAACATAAATTTCTCCTTAAGCTTTTTCTGATTTATTTCTTGTTCATCACTACAATACATTGCATACCTCAGGATTTCATCAAGCAATTTATTCTGCTAATCAGATCACACTTTGTTGTATATGTGCACTGATCTCTGGTCTTAACCCAATAATAAACTGAGATACAAAGAATCCCATATCCACAGCATCGGGATATTCTATCCCACTGTGTTGCTGAAACACCTGAAGCAATCGCTCATAGTGATCATGCACTGACTCTTTCGGTTTCTGTGAAGTTCTCTTAATCTTTACCCAATCAAGGTCTTTTGAAGGCACCTTGCCTTTTAGGAAAGTAATCACTGCTTCATAATTCTCCATTACTACGGGAGATGGTACATTAGTGCGTGCATCTCTTGTTGGCTCTTCAAGTGACCATTGTACAACAACTTTGCATTCAGCCCACAAATCTTTCGGCACTACAATGTCAAAGAACGTATTCAAATCAATCCACAACACTATTGAAATTTTGACAAATCTGTCAACTTGTGTGTACAACTGTACGGGTTTGTTTCTCAATTTTAGAAAATTGTTTGCAAATGCTGCAACATCACCCCTCTCCACGGTACATGGACATACACTCCACCCGCTGTCTCTCTCAATGGATAAGCCGAAGCTCCTTCCATCTCTTGTGAATCTGTCAATGACTTTATATTTTCACCATCTGTGTCTGTTTCTTTTTATTTTCATGTTTTTTTGACCATTTGATCTCCAACCTTTCAAAATCACTACACTTAGGAATGCACTTTACCAATTCAGTTATGTGTAAATGCATTATTGAAGAACTCATTGTCTCAATTACTCCATCGCCCAATTCAACCCTGTAACTTCTCTGCAAAGGAAAGCTTTTTGAAAGGTCATCATATTTTCGAGCCAATACAGTCAATTTATCATGTGCAATTGCTGCATGTCTTGTGACTTCCTTACTCAGGTAGATTAATTATTTCTCCTGATATTGGTTCAAATATTCAAGATCTAAACATCCCCTAATATTTTCTGCAAGTTCAAATTTTAATTTTGAAACATTCAATGATGTCTCCTTGTCGGGCTCTGGGGTAACTTGTCGGTCTGCATTTTCTGTCTTCGTAAGTCCTGCTGCTTCTTCAAACCATGGTGGAAAAATCCCATCCTCAAATAAATTTGTTTCTCCCTGTAATATTGGTGTTGTAAACACAATCCTTCCCCCATTTCTCAATGACTGAATAGTTTGCGGTGGTTTACAGGCAATGATCTGTGAATTTTCAGATGTCAGAATAAACCCTGTTGCAGCTAACCCTCCTACAGCTCCTTGCACTTCTGGGGTCGGGACAATATTTATTGGAGCAGTTGGTTACGGGGCAGTTACAATCGGAGCAGTCACAAGTGATCTAGGCACTGTCTGTACAGTTGCAGTTTATGGTAGTTGCACCGGAACATTAGAGAAGTAACACCAGGTGTAATAACTGTTGGCGTCTGAACAACAGGTGGTGGGGCAATCTGAAACGTATGCAATGGTCTCCAAATATGAGTTATTATTGGTTCAACAGGGGCAGTAGCCACTGTAGTGCTTGCATGTACATTATCAGTGCTAGTAGTGGAGTTCGCATAAGGTGTGGGTACTCGCGGCTAACATTTGTTCCAAAATATCATCTCCTAAATCATTGTCTCATCTACCTTTTCATCTTTTCTTTTGTCTTTCTCCTGTGTTTTAGTCTTTTTTGATTTCTCTGATGTCTCAGTGGTAATAGCGGGATATAGTCTAGTTCCCTCAAATATTACTTTCCTCCATCTTTGTTGTGCTTCATCCCAGCGAGCATCTGCATAATTATGCATTGCTCTTTTAGTCTTATTCTGGTATTTCTTCCTTTCTCTATCTCGAGCTACTTTCTCCCACATATTCAGAGCTCCCCATCTTCGCAAGAAACCTCAAAACCTGGCTCTTCGACAGACCCCCTCCTTGATGGAATGGATCCCGCCCTCCCCTACCCCCAGCGCCTTGAGACCCTTACGGGTGAGTAGTCGCGCTTAACAAACCCCTGATTGATTGATTGAGAGCTTCATATGGTATGGGTCTAGGTGGTGGCTTCATTTTGTACAGCTTCTCATTAAATTTTTCAATCATTCTAAGATGAAAGGTACCATATTTAGGAAAACTCAAAGAACCCTCTTTCTCAGTAATCTTGCACCATTGGTGACGCCATAAACGTGTTTATAATCCCAATTTGGTTGTCACGTAATGTGCAGGTGTACCCTCGGGAGGCGCCTCTTAACTGTATCGTATCAGAATTGCAACATCACCTCTCACTAAACTCTTACGTTTTTCAAGACATTTCATGATTTCAGCAATATTTCAACAATAATCAATTCAGACAAATGCAGTTCAATTCAATGTTTGATTCTTTTACGTAAACGTTAAATATTCTTCTCCAATCCCATCACAGTTTCTATTATTGAAGTCCTGTTAACCAATCTCAATACAGTATTCACACATTTGACCTATCACAGCGCAGCACTCTATTTTGCCATCAGCCAATTACAGCTTGAAAGCACACTAACCAACCGATCCCAGCGTGACACACAAAGACGTATGATCTCACTCCTTGCAGCAGTTCACCCTCCTTTACAATTTCTCACGAATTCACAACTCCAAAGCTTTTAACAATGAAAACAAAACAATATTTGTCTTCTCTGCTAAAGAAAATCAGAAGTAAGGCACCAGTCAAAATATTAAGGTTTTCTTTTTTACCCCCTTCCGACTTTTCACACAAAAACATTTTTGCATTCGCTCTCGACCAGCAGGAAATCACACTAATCAATTTAGCTTCATACTTTGCGCAATCAGGTTCTGCCAACATCAGTCAATATTATAACAATCACAACAGTTTATTAGTATCCTTGTCTCAATTTGTGTAGTCGATGATAACTCACGATCTACACCTCAAACCTTTTGTAAACAAGAAAACCATAAAGTGTATTCCACACTTTTAAATCTCTATCAAGTGTCTTCTACACTTATCTCAATATCTGTTTATCTATCCCGAGATCTTAGGCTATGCCAAACCTGATAGCTCTTTAACTTCTTAACAATACATATATAAATTAATCAAAAACATTTACTTCTCATAGTTCAAAATACTCTCCAAATACACAACAATAATCACAAATCACGACGCATCACCCTATTAATACTCACACCTCCAAAACAGCAACCGCCTTCGAAATCGCCTTCAAAAAAATCACACCCCATCAATATTCAAGTTCTGGCCATTGGGCTTTGGGACTCGGGCATTACTCTAACTCGAGCAATTATTTATAGCTCCTCTTCTCAAGATGTAAACGTCACTCTGTTACCAGCTTCTGCTGGAGCGGGTATCAATTTAAATAAAAGGGTTTAACATCTCTCTCCCACACCAAAACAGGGTTGACCCCAACGCTCTGTGTGGGCCTCAGTCCCCTGCGACAGATCGTCACCGCCATGTATGTGGAGATCAGGAGCTATAAATCACAAATAAATTTAAATCAATAATCACAATACTATTTCTAATTTCAGTCAATAATAAGAGTTTTGGTTAGTTTTAAGCGTTTTATTTTCATTAAAAGCTTTAGAAAGATTTTTCATTCTCCTTTTATTTGATAAGTTCAAAAGGCATCATTCAAATTACTGAATTGATAAACATTTTTATTGGTTAGAGTAAGTCATCAAATAAGCAACACAGTGTGTTTCATAAAAGAAAGAATCCCTATTCTAAAGAATGGGGCAAAAATGGGTGTTAACAAGAACACATTAAAGATTTAAAGTAAAGATTGAGAGTGAGCATGGAACTCAAATTTGATCAATCAATAACAGCTAAATTCCCCATGAAGGGAAGTTCACAAAAAGCAAAATAAATCCTGCAGCAGTCGACTCTGCAATCTACAAAGCAGGTCAGGTAGGATTGTACATCAGCATTCAACTTTCAGCATATAGCTGTTAGCATTCAGTTTCAGTGAAACAAGTCATAAGGGTCTGGAAAGTATCGGATAAGAAGTGGGCAAAAGGTGTTTAAATGGCGTTAACCTACTCTAAGAACACGCATTAATATAAACAGTTGAAAGAAATATTGCAGTTTGTACTTTATCTTCTCATTCCTTAGTCCAGTGACCTTTCGAGTCTTCTTGAAAACAGTCTTATCTCTTTCTTTCCCACGTTCCTTCTCACTAAGCTTATAAAGAATTACCTTGAAATATCAAGCAATATCTTTAAACTAAAATTACATATGAGGCCTTTTGATTCTTAGACCTCCTTTCCCATGGATATGAGCACATTCTAACCTTTTAATAAAATTAATTTTAGGCTAAACAATAGTCTAATATGCAATTGGAACAATTGCTGTAACGGATATCATGCAGAAGCACATTTTTATTCATTATAAATTGGAAAGGAAAAACGTTAAACTATTAACATTCTCTTATCATGCATTCTATTTAATGTGTGAAATAATATGTAGTCATTCTATTCAATTATGTGTTTCTTGTAAAGCATGTCGGAAACATTATTATTAATCAAGTACATTCTTTAATGCAATGTGATGTGAGGTTTACACCCAAAAAATATGTCAGGGTAAGGTCAACTATCAAGCATTTTGTTCACATCTCAGCACCTTTAACGCATCTGCCGAAATAATAATGAAGCTTGCTTTCACATTTTGAGTACTAATAGATATAACCAGGTACTACAAACTTTGCAGATTTTAATGTTGTGTCAGTTCAATAATAAATTGCACGTAGTCATTGCACGTCTTTTTAACTATATTCATTTTTACATTTCAATAACATTCTCTATCAAATCCCCCATCTGATGGTTATCTTAACTATCAATTCCTTATCTGTTGTAGTGGGTGCCTGTAGTGTCTCCATAGGATGTTCTTGCATAATGAGAGCTGTTCCAGGTAAGCCCATCCATACCAATCCCTTTTCATATTAACCAACCATTTATCATATTTTCCTCACCTATTTATTTCACCATGATGATTAAAGAATGTCCATGTGACTCTTGTGTGGTCCACAAATTCCTGGTAAGCCTTCACTGTCCCAGCAGGTCATACTTGTGACCTGCAACGTCTTCCACTCCATTCAAGCACTAGGCCGAAGAGTTATGTATCGGCAGCAACACTTTCATGCTTGGGTCAAGTGATCTTTGACTTCCATCAAAATCTTTCTTTTCATCAAAGTCAAGACCCCTGATACTCAAAAATGTCCTGGGCCTGGATTGCCAAAGGAATCTTTTCTTAGAGTGGAAAGCAATGCAACTTGACAGAAATGTCTCCAGGAACTTGTGAGTTCTTTTATTGAAGTCCCACTTTATGAACACATTCCAGATGCAGATGTTCAGTTTATCCCACTTTGATGCAGTTTCAAGGCTCACACTTGCATATACCTGGGCCCTCATTGTCTGTTGGGGCTGGTCTTTGGACCTGTGTGACAAATGTACCCCTTCATTTGCTGATTTGGTAATGTCTGTTCTTTAGCTCATCCCTTGCTGCTCTATTTGTGCCCCTTTCTTGTTTTGGCTCAGTCTGTGCTCTGGATTTCTCTTTTCCATGATAAACCTATCTTGAGAGTTTGCAAACATTTCGAGAAATTACCTTTGATGAGTGGGTTATCCACTTTGATGAGTTTGCTGTTTGAATGATAAAATACAGAGTGGTTCAGTGGGTCCGTCAGACCTCTTCCCCAGTGCCACTGCACCTGCTGCACCAATGGAAGCTACGGCCCTGACCTCTTAGGATGCCTTTTCTCCCGCCCCCCCCGAAGCCGCCCACTTGGACCTGCCAATCTTGGAGTGAGCAACACTGCTTACAATGGTAGTGTACGCGTGACCACATTAGGCAAAGCAATATACTCACTTTTGTAGAGGTAAAACCTGTGAATGCCACTTCCTGCATCATGCTGTACTCTTCTAATGCCAATGCTGTAATTGTACCCTAGTGAGGATGATGCGCCCTTAGGACATAACTAAAAGCAGGAGTATGGCAAGTACCATTTTTCAGTTATATTGTACAAATAAAGCAATACAAAAATCGATGCAGCAAATGGAAAAAGTCCCTCCTTTTGAGCAAAAATGTGGTTCTGATGGGAATCAATAAAACTAACAAAGCCATGTTTAATGAGAAACCAAACAAGGAAAATAAAACAGCTACAGTACCGAGGAGGGGGAATCACACTTCGATAATAGGGCAGACTTCACGTGATCTTCTCTTATGTTTTTATTAAATTCCACGAACTGCCTACATGATATTAGGAACCTCAAACCCCCCGAATGGTTGCCTTAATGCTAGCGATGCTCCCCAAATCTTCATAGCACATCGCTGTTGCACTGACGTGCCCCAACCCCCTTCCTGCTTCAACATTTAGAAACGAGTTGTAATGCTGGAGTCATCAATTTCAATATATGCTTCAGGGCATTCTAATTAAGCAAAATCAATACCAAAAAAAGCATTTACATTAAGGTTCCTGCGATAATTGCAGGTGAGCCATGCTTCATTGCCTGGCCCTGTTTAACAGCGGTAAATCATTTTATGCTACCACGCGTTCATTCGTTTCTCGTTTTGCTTTGTTTTAAAAGTAGGGCAACGCGAACCGGAAATTTAAAAGAGGGCACTGTATAACATGCGAGTTAATTACCAAGGAAGGGCATTGCTAGCTTTGTGTGTTTCTGTTATTGACTATGAGGTCTTAGAGAGGGCGCGCTCCCCATTCGAGTACCTTAAAAATGAGGAAAATAGGACACCTGTTTTTGCAACGCTTAGAGGTGACAGGAGTGTAGTATGAAGCGCTATGTAGAAGCATGTCTGCTGTGTTCTGTTTTATTTTGTATGGCTTTAAACCCAGTGCCTCTAGTCACTCCCCACCTGTTTCGTGCACTATCTGTAATCATTAATTCGGTGCATTCACTCTAGTCAAGTGAAAACCAATAATCGCCCTAACCGACAGGCGTTCTTATATGACCAAACAAGCAGGGTTAAGTAACGTCTGCTGCATATGTCATCGTGGGTCACACAATACTGTGGGATGGGTTAGGAAAATGGGGGGAACGGATAACAAGGACTGTCCTATCCTGGGGTGTAATTCTTTCTCACCAACTGGAGTGAAAATCTGAATTACAATACAAAGTGTGCAATTTGAAACAGAGGGATGATGACCAGTCGCGGCCGGCATGACTCGCGGGTGGGGGTAATTTCATTTAATTAAAAAAAAAAATGCATCTTACCATCTCCTCCGCTCTCGCGTCACGTCTCCTCTCTCAGGCAGCCTCCCTCCCCTCCCCTAAGTCAATCACAACGCTGAAATGGCAGTGTTGTGATTGGCTAGGACGCCGACCCCACAGGCGTCTATGGGGAGGTCATTTTCTCTATGCATGCAGCCTACATAGAGAAAATGCAGAGTGGGTATGACTGGTTTGGTCGGCCCTGGGGCCGACCAAACAGTCAACTCACTCAGAGAGGGCAAGCCACTCCTTCCCTGGACTCCTGCAGGACCGTCCACCCGCCCGCCCCCAACCAAGCATACCCTTCTGCTTTTTCGCAGTGCGAGAAGCAGAAACATAAAATGGTATTTAAAATACCATTTTATGTTTCTGCTTCTGGCACTGTGAGAAAGCAGTGGGGCGACACTCCTCCGCCCACGTGGAGGAGCCGCCCCTGAATTGATGACATAGATTTTGTCGCCCCTTCCTTTTATCGTATTACAAATGTAATGTATCTGTAAGAAATTGAGGTGTTAGATGCAAAGAATGCGAGTCTTCCACAAGTACCAAGAAAAAAACGTTCTCTCTACTTGGGAACCCGGTACGCCATGATAGCACTTGACTCTCTCAGGGTAGTGAAGTAGAGCAGTCCACGGCCGACTCTGGGGAGGAGGTGTAGGCTCATGCCTCCAGCTTGCTGGTACACAACAGCAAAACTTGATAAATTGTTGTTCAGTCAGTGCTATTTCATCGTCATAAAAGTTTATTCGGACGCCAATACAGCCATAAAAGCACAAGCATACAATAAAATAACATTTTAACCACCACAGACAATTTGTACATATTCAATTCGTCATAAAATCACACTTCAAGTAAAAGCCTCGGAGTGCATAAAAATCCTAAAAAATCAGTGAGTGCATTGGCAGAGGGCATACAAGACAAACAGCGCCTAGCATCCAAAGGTAGGCTCACTGTGTCATTAAAAATGCAATACGTACTCCAAACTAGCCCTTATTTCTAAAAAATGTCACATGTTAAAACTGACTGTTATTGATCAAAAAGGCCATGTACAGCCGTAATAATAAAATCCTATAAAACATTTCTACAAGAGCATGATCAATCCAAGGGCATAGTGCCCCTCGAGTGAACCAAGTCCCGCAAAACAGAACTAACACAAAGGCATGTTTCAACATCTGATACCTCCCTTATGTGTTGATACTTGGACCTGCGCTGTCTCTGATTTCTAATCTTCAATAGGGGGACCAGGTGTTGCTTGGTAAATCTTATATAAAACCCACAAAAGAAACTAAAGTGCAGCATAGATTGGCCAGAATGATCACTACAAGGGCACGGTTGAGAATCAAGATTGTACTGACAACCTAAAGGGAAAGACAACAAGTATTTAAGGTATCAGCCCTAAACCGAAATAATGATGTTCGATCTCATCTTCCTCCAGCGTTCCACAAATAGCTAGTAAGGGACTTTTCTGGACATAATTGCAAATAGTTTGCAACTGTAGGTTTGAGGGATTCTCCATCCAGCCTGTGACCTTGTGCCCATGTTAATAGGAGGGCTTGAACTTACTTTTTCCAGTGTAAAGGCTTGACTAAGGCCGATTTCCTCAAATGCGTTCTTCACATAAGTCAGACAAGGTACGGACAAACCTTTATCGCATGCTAAGAAATCGCTAATTTTATCCCTTGTAACGGCCGCTTCCTCCGTTTTCAACACAGACAACCAAAGCAAGGGCGAGCGGGTACACAATCTATCAATCCAATATCAGAAGGCCAGATCGTTGTGGCAGGTAAAGTGTGAAGTAGTATATGGGGCACACATTATCTTCCTGCAAAAGTGTTTTACTTCTATTTGAATAGCTGGCCACTCACATATGCCCCAAATGTCCACCCCATATATGGCTACTGTGACACACTGGGAAGTATGTATCTTAATCAGAGGGCCCACAGGCCTGCCTCCCAGTGGCAAAGGGAGACTACATAGTGATCCAACCGCCCGTGATAACTTCTCCCTGCGCCGTGCTATATTTGGAGCCCAGGAGCCAGCAGCACTAAAGATAACCCCTAAATTTGAAAAAGGGCAAGTGCTTATAAGACGATTAGAGCCCAATGAAATTCTTGAGAGGCGTGGCACCTGCCCACTCTTGGGGCACCATGAAAGCAAATATGCAAATCTGGCAGCCCTCGCAGAGGCTTTTGGGTTTTGGAGTGCTTTTTTGCTCCACAGCATGAATAACCAGTCTGTCTTTTCCAGGAAAGCTTCCTTTTTAGGTCTCATGTAGACAGCGCATGTGCTGTCTCTTCGAGACATTTTGGTTACTGTTAAGTGGGTTTGGAAGCTGCCCATCACTTACCGTTGGTTGTCTTCAAAGCCACTCTCAATTGCTTGCTTCCTGGTGAGCTCTGTAGTTGGCACTTCCCTCTTCTTGCATGTGACCGCCTCTGGAGCATGGCCCTAGTGCTTATGTCTTTACACTACTTCCGCTTTTGGTAGCTATTTTTTTCTTTTTGTTGAGCTACTCTATAGAGTGCATCTTTCGTAGCTGGCACTGTCGTCTGCTCCACCCCGTTATCTATGTTTGCTAGTTTCTCCTCCCATTGCTTTGCACCCACCCTGTACAATAGATGAGCCGGGAGGACAGATGCCTTTGTCCGGTCCTCTGACTTTTGTTTTTGTTGCAGCTTTTATATAGGGCAAACTCAACCCAAAGGTGTTGGAGCGCTTAACACAAGGACACATTCATTTTGTGTAGTCACGGGAAGGGATCACTGACAAAATTTCGAAAACAAAAATATCGTGATACAAAAATATTGTGTCAAAAATATTGATTACAAAAATATTGTGTCCCTATATAAATGTAAATACAACAATATTAAAAGAAATAGTTTCACACTTAAATTGTTAAAAACATACAAAGATATATATTTTAATATATAGTTTAAATAGTAAATCTTAAATATTTTAATATATGACATTAATATAATGAAAAATAACTAAATTTAAATAGTATTGAATAATATATATAAATATATTGTGACATAAACACACATACACATATATTCCTCCATACTAATTCCCCACTAATCCTGTTTGGGTTCTGGAGTAGTGTGCTACCCACCGAAAAGTGCTTTAACACCTCATCAAGGGTAGCAAGTGCTATATAAATGTAAACCCTTCCCTCTTCTATCCCTCCACTTTCCTTTTTAATTTTTTTTTAATTTTTATTGAACATGAAAACAGCACGGCAATACAGGTTACATGTTTTGAGGCATGCAGTCAAGAATGGCATGCACGTTTGTGGAGAAGTGTGGCTCAATGGTTAGAGCGGCAGACCCTGATGCAGAGATCTGGCCCGGGACCAGGGTTCAATTCCCGCCTCGGCGGGTCTTGGGCTCAATTTCCTCGGACCTGATAATTCTCGCCTCGGTGCCTATTCTAATCATGGGTCCCACTCTGCAACTCTGGGCAATAGCTTGCTTAATCTCCACAACGGCCCCACCAGCGCTGGGATGCCTGGCTTCACCTTGGGGGTGCCCAGGAGTGGACATTTCACAGGGAAAAGACAGGAAGGGTTCCACAGCGGTATGCGTACAGCGCCAGGACACCCTAGGGTAACATTGCGCTTTACAAGTACAAATTTCATTTCATTCATTTCATTTCACAAATATCTGGGACAAACCACAATTAGTGGGAAAGGGCATCAAGGAGAGAGAGAGACTCATCCTCCGAGGGGACATTTGGGGGAGAACATATATTTCCCCTGTAAACATTCCACTTACACCATACCAAGGACCACTTTTTGGGACATCCCCGTGCAATGTAGACCATTTTTTCCCTGAACATGCACCAGTCTAGATCATTCTTCCATGCTGCCAGAGTCGGCGGTGTCCCCACTCCCCACTTTTGAGCAATATTTCGTTTTGCCACCTTCAGACACAGAGTAGCCCACAGTTGATCCATACGATTCAAATCGGTAGGTTCCCAGACATTAAGGAGGCACCTTTTGGCCTCTGGGCGTATATCCTTCTTCAGTACTTCCCTCATGACCTCGTGTATCCACCGCCAGAACAGTTGTATAAATTCACACTCCCACATTATATGGAGGAACGTGCCTAATTTACCACATTGCCATCTACAATCCCCCCCTCCCCTCTCCCCATGTGCTCCAGTTGGGGCCCCGTGACATATATCCTGTGTAGGATTTTTAGTTGAACGAGTCATAGACGAGCAGAAATCGCCTCCCTCCATTCCTCGTCATCAAGCTCCAGGCTGTCACTTTCCCAACTCTCTCGCAAACGCGCAAGGGGATCCGGGGTGCTATTAATCAATTTTTTATAAGTTAGGGAGATTGCCTTCTGTGGGAGATATCCATCGAGCAATCTGTCTTCTAGCGGCGAAGACTGGGGGGGGGGGAGGGGGGAGCCCCTCCGTAGGTTTGTTACAAGTGCATGGCGGACCTGCAAGTATCGAAAGTATTCTGAACCAGTTAACTCATACTCCTGCTGCAGTGTGTCAAACGTGAGCACCTCACCCCTCACCCAGAGATCTCCAATCCGGGAGATTCCGATAAGGTCCCATTTGTCAAACCCCTTCGTGGACCGCAGATTGCCCAGTTGTTCCGAGTCCCACAAGGGAGTTGCCAAAGTGAGTTTCCGGTCCCATCCCAAGCTTTTATTTGCCGCATGCCAAACCTTTATGGCGTGTTTGGTCGGGCCAGTTAAGGGGTATTTCCTGGGGCTCGAGTACAGGGCCCTGTTGTAGCCACCGCCAGGCAACAGCCATTTGTCCATGGTGTACCCTGGATTGTCAGGGCTGCGGTAGGTGCCATGATTGATAGCGAGCAGGTGGGAAGCCCAATAATATTTCCTGACATCGGGGAGACTTATTCCTCCATCATACCAGTTTAAGACCAGCTTGTTGAGGGCGATCCAGGGCCTCCCATCCCATAGCAACTCCCTTTGTAAGCTCCTGATTGCCCTGAAATATCTCGCAGGGACCAGATCTGGCGAGTTTTGGAGGGCGTAGAGAAAATGGGGCAATTACATTATTTTAAACAGGGCAGCCCTGCCCAACAGTGAGAGTGGGAGTGCCTTCCAATTGGCAATATCACACCTCAGTCTCAGCAAGGGTGGGAGCAGATTTCTCTCGAAGCGGAGCTTGGAGTCCGCGCTGACAAACATCCCAAGGTAGCCAAAGCCATCCTCGACCGTTTGTAGAGGGCAGTCCCTGGGTGTGGAGGGGGGGTCCCCACTAAGGACATACATGAGAGACTTACTCCAATTAATCGAGTAGCCGGAGTATCTACTAAAGATCGTGAAGATGTCCAGTACACGCCTAATGGACATTTTGGGGGAGGCTAGGTAAAGGAGAACATCATCCGCGTATAGCAAGATGCGGTCCTCCCAATCCGCAGACCACCGCAGCCCTCGTATCACTGGGTCCCTTCTGATCCATGCCGCCAGTGGCTCCAGGGAGAGGGCGAAGAGCAGGGGCGACAGCGGGCACCCCTGGCGGGTACCACGACTCAGTTCGAAAGTGTCTGATGGTTTGTTGTTAACTACAACCTGCGCCAGGGGCCCTGAGTAGAGGAGTCTAACCCATGCTGTGAAAACGGGCCCAAACCCCATTTTAGTAAGGATGGCAAAAAGGTACGGCCATTCTATGGTGTCGAACGCCATAGAGGCGTATAGGGAGACAAGCACAGCCGCCTCCTGGATGGTGTCCACCCTGCCCAGCACTCCATGCACTCTGCGTAAATTGAGGGCAGTATTTCGGTGGGGCATAAAGCCCGATTGATCGGGATGCACCAGAGTACTAATCACCCGATTAAGCCGGGTAGCCAATAGTTTGGCCAATATTTTGGGTTCGGCATTAAGCAGGGAGATGGGTCTGTAGGAGGAACATTTGTTTCTGGGTTTACCCTCTTTATGGATCACAACCAGCGACGCAAGCCGTTGGTCCGGCGGAAGTGACCCCACCCTCCTACTCTCTTCAAACATGGCTCTCAAGTGCGGGGCTAGTTTATCGGGCGTAGTTTATACAGTTCAATCGGTAGGCCATTCGGGCCGAGGGCCTTCCCCGACCGGAGGTTTCAAATCGCCTGCGCTACTTCATCATTGGTGATTCTGCTCTCCAGGAAGCTCTTGTTCTCCTCAGAGAGAGAGAGGAGGCGGATGTCTCGAAGTAGATCGAGGGAATCCTCCTCGAGTAAGGGCGTCCCTGATTGATATACTGCGCTATAGTGTGCGGCAAATTCACTGGCGATGTTTTGGGGATCTGTGATTTTAACGCCTTCTGTGTCTATCAATTCTGGAACAAGTCTGTCAGCCCTCTCTTTTTTGTCCAGCCAGGCGAGACGCTTCCCGGCTTTGTCTCCCCACTCTTATACTCTGCCGTCTCTCTCCCTTCCCCCTGTTCTGGCCCTGTCAGTGGCGATACCTTTGTATTCGTCTCTCTTCAATTGTAAGATGTGCAGTGTTTCCTGCGTTACTTCGTCCTTGAGACTCTCCTCCAGCCGGAGGATTTCGTTCTCTACAGTCACTAATTCTTTCTGTTTTTCTTTCTTGACTCCAGCGATCAGGGACAGAGCCTGCCCCCTGATCACTGACTTGAACGCCTCCCATAATATTTGGGGGAATCGACAGAACCCTGATTTTCTTGAAAGTAGTGGTCTAGGACTTGCAGTATCTCCTTTCGAACCACAGGGTTCCGTAGGAACCATGGACTGATAGGTGCTACCCTTCCCACCCGTGTGTCTCCCAGGACCAACCTTACCCACACTGGGGAATGATCAGAGATGCCCCGTGCCAGGTGCTTAACCCCTTGGACTTGGGTGAGTTGAGAGGCCGGTATAAGGAAGTAGTCGAGTCGAGACAGGCTATTATGCGCCCCAAGAAGAAGGTGTGCTGGACTCTGTCCGGATGGAACGCCCTCCACACATCCGCGAGGCCGAGGGCCTCCAGGAAGTCGGGAAGACATCGACGCGAGGGGCCCATGTCGCGGGGGGGTAGCGATCCAAGGAGCCGGAGACCACTGCGTTGAAGTCCCCACCCACCAACAAGAGACCCTCAGGAAGCAAGAGCAGGAGGGCACCCAGATCTGCAAACGTTTGGCTCTGTAGTCCGGGCGGGGCATAGACTGACATTAAAGTTAGTGTGTTTCCCTCCCACTGACCCGTGATAGCGATGTATCTGCCCCATTCATCAGAGCGCGTAGCTTGTATGGAGAAGGGGAAGGAGTTTTTAAGCAAGATAGCGACTCCCCTGGAGCCGGAAGTGAAGCCAGAGTGGGCGATCAGCCTATACCCCCATCTGTTGAGCGCTTTGCAGGTGCTACCAACCAGGTGAGACTCCTGAAGGAGCACCACGTCTGGGTAGTGTCGTTTGAGGTATTGAAGGACTAAAGTACATTTCACCTTATCTCCCAGCCCATTTACGTTCCAGCTCAGTATCTTTATACTCTTATCCCAGTGTGTACCCATGAGAACTTTTCATTTGGAAGCATACCTTTATGTGCCATGAAACAGTCGTTGCCGATTCAACTGTAACAAATAAACCTCCCATCCCCCCCACACCAACCCAATCACCCCCCTCCCTGCTTCCCTGCACTCTGGGCTTGAAACTGCCCATAAAATCAACTTGCAGAGTGCCTGTCGCCCAACTAATAAACTAACAGTAGCTAAATGTGGGGGAAGATGCTACCTTCCTTCCGCCCAGCCACCCTTTACTCAAAGCAATATCAAATCCCCCGGGGTGGACCCAGGTGTCAATAGTGGCAGGAGACATGAGACCACTCCACCAGTCGCAGTTCGCCAAGACCCCTTTAGTTGCCACCCACCACTTCGTTATTCAGTTCTAACCAGGGGGTGAAGCAAACGCCATAGCTCACAAAGTCTGGGACAGTGTCACAGTCTGAGTTCCAAACAGTGCGAAATGTTAGCGAGCATTGTGTTCCTTCGCATCTCTCCAGCCCTCCAGCCAGTCCGCCACTGCCTCTGGATGATCAAAAAACCAGGCCCTGCCATCTGCTTCGACCCGGAGACGAGCCGGGAATAGCATCGCATACTTCAGTCCCTTATCTCTGAGTTTCTTCTTGACGACAAGGAAGGATCGCCTCTGTTTTAGTACGGCTTGGGTGAAGTCTGGGAAGAAAGATATGACTGCATTTTCATATTTGAGCGGAGGCGCCACCCTGGCACTCTGTAATATGACGTCCCGGTCACGAAAATTAAGCAGTCTGGCCAGTATAGGGTGGGGAGGGGCGCCAGGCTTCAGACGCCCCCCCCCCCCGGGACTCTGTGGGCCCGTTCAACCACAAAGAATTGGGAGAGGCCCTTAGGGTGGAGATGGTTAAGTATGAGATCCTCGATGAAGAGATCAGCAGCTTGCCCCTCCGCTTTCTCCGGCACCCCAATAATTTGCACGTTCTTACGTCTTGTGCGACCCTCATAATCATCCAGCTTGTCTTCAGCGAATTTTCTGAAGGTTTTCAGTTCACGAATTTCGTTCTGAAGTTGGGAGGTGTCTTCGACGAGGGCAGCTGTGGTCACCTCCATTTGTTTGACCTTTTCGCTCACTTTGGTGAGGTCTGGCCGGATGAGTGTCATCTCTACTGCAATTGCGTCTGTCCTTTGCTCCATCGATGTTCTCGACCCAGCGATCGCCTCCATGACATCTTTCAGGGTGAGCTCTGGGGGATCCCCCTCCAAACCCGCTGCGGGCCTGTCCCGGGTGTGCTGCTCCGCAGCAGCTGCCCTCGGGCATGTGTAGCGGTCCAATTTGTTCTGCTGCGTAGGTTTGGGGCCTCTCCCGCCCGACATCTTGTGCCACCCCGGGGCGTGCTCCTCCTTTTTCCTCTCACCTTGGAGCACACTGGCGTAGGCCGCGGCCCCTTCCGCTGCTGAGTGTGGGGGGGTGGAGAGGAGGGATCCCACCAACACGGCTTTGACTCCAGATCAGGAGGCTGCAGAGGGCAGTGTCAGCGTCCCCCCCGTCCGAGCACCCCAGGGCAAACAAGCGCAGCCTGCGCGCACGGGCGCCACCAAGTATCCTGCCAGCTGGCCAACTTCCCGCATCGATGCTCTGGGGGGGGGGGAGCACTCTATTCCGTCCCCAGGATATCTGCTTGCAGCACAACACGTAGTAGTCTTACCTTTGGAGTGCACCTCTCTCGCCGGGGTCTTATAGACGCAGGGCCTGCCTTCAGTGACCAGGCCTCAAGGAACTCAGACTGTGTAGGGCATCACACCGCCCCGGTGTGGTCAGGACCGTTAATGCAGCTGGGCAGCCACTCACGGGGAATCACGGGGTCCTCTCATGCCACGGGGGTGTCCTCGGCCCCTCACATCCGCCGCCAACTTTGCTGGTGGAAAGCCCCACATTCGGAGGCCCAGTCACACAGGCGCCGGGACGCTCACACCGCCCTCCGTCTCACACCCGCCAGTCCGGGGGACTTCACAGCAGTGGGGGCACCAGGGGGGGGCCACACTGCCCCTGGCCGATCGCTACAGGGGGGGGGGGCACCGTCCCCGTGCCGAGATTTCACCCCCGGACATGGAAAAGGCCTCAGGCCGCGGTCTTGCGCGGTGCTCCAGCCGCCCAGCAGCACGTTTCTTTGGGCTCAGGTCCCCACGGCAGGTCCCGGCTCCTCTCTCAGGGAAGGCCACAGCCGACAGAACTCACAACTCTGCCTCCACCGGTCGGGCAGACGCGATTCCGGGCCCGATCGGTTACTGGTGACTTCTGGTGGCGTTATCCCCGTTCGGGGGCACGGATTATGTAGGCGGATGGTGGGTGTCCGGGCAAAAGTCCGGGAGCTACTCTACTTCGCGGCCATCACGCTACCCACTTTCCTTTTTCAATCCAAATAACAGACTAGCATGTCCACGGCTCAAATTAATTTCATATTTCCCTATACTAATTTACAACTAATCCTTTTTGAGTTCCGGAGTAGCGTGTTACTCGCCGAAAAGCACTTCAACACCTCATCAGGGGTAGCAAGCGCTATATAAATGCAAACCCTTCCCGCTTCTATCCCTTCACTATCCTTTTCAATCCAAATAACAGACTAACATGTCCACTGCTCAAATTAATTTCATATTTCCCTATACTAATTCACCACTAATCCTTTTTGGATTCCGGAGTAGTGTGCTACTCGCCGAAAAAGCGCTTCAACGCCTTGTAAGGAGTAGTAAGCGCTATATATTTGTAATTACAGTTACAATATAGTGTCTGCATGTGTATATATTCATATATATAAAATGCCACAATATTATTTAAAATATATATTTTACATTATATTAAATTTTTGGGTTATTTTTTAAAGTTTACGTCTATAAAAAGTATATATAGATAAATATATATCCGATCCTGTACACAAAAGTTCTCATGTCCCAGAGCCCAGATGGCAGTGGTGTGGGTCCAGGTGAGGAACTCGTACAAATCACAAACCACTCCTCTCTGCCAGTATACAAGAGAGACGTGCACGTGTAGTTCCCATCTTTGATAGTCAATGTAACGATTACATACATCCTGCAACTTCTTTCCTAAAGATCATTGTTAGACCAATGTACCATTTGCAAGAACCTGCCTGCTAACCCAGAAAGAAACTGGGGTTTAATATACTTTGATTCTAAGGTGACTACATGACATGGTTGTCAAATGCGACATACATGAATGACCAGGTTATATATTGGAAAGTGTTTTTATAGTTCCTTGATTTGCAGCACATAATCCCACACTATACCACATAATTTCACTCCACACCAAATTATTCCACTCTACTGGAACAACAGGCAAAGCCAGAGGCAATAATCTCGAAGGAAAGACCTATTGGCTTTGCCAATGCTTTTTGGTAATATGGTACCTTGCTCCTTGTTTTCTTTTTGTTGCGGTTGACCCAGTCCCACCAAGGCACCTACAGGTCTTTTTTGATGAAGGTCACAGGGGGAAAACCTCTAAAACCCCTTAGCCTCTGGTGGTTCCCCACCTGGCTGACTCTGCCCCTTTGGCCTCTGGTGGTTGCCCGCCTGGCTGACACTGCTTTTGGTGCCAGTGAAGGAACCAACATTTTATCTCTCCCACCCGTGTCCTCGTGGACAGGTGGTGCTGGTGTGATGTGCGCCCTGCATCCCCCATACATGCGGAGCGGGCCACACATTACCAGAAAGGGGGAGCTCATCAGCACTCTGATTTGTGCTCTCTGTTCTGTGCTCGCTTTTCCATTGCTTTGGGCCCCAGGAATGAAGTCGTGGGGCCGTAGATGACTCTGGGGTAGTCACCTCACGCACTCCCCTTCCCATTAAAAATACTTTATTAGAGGGTGTGTCGACCCCTGTGGACTTGACCCTCTCCAGGGGAATTTGAACAACACAGCAGAGCACTACTCTTTTTTTTCCCGCACAATCCCCCTGCTCCGGGGACTGCGATTTCCAGGCCTGTTTCTCTAGCCTCTTAATACTGAATTTCATGATCATGGTCTTGTTTTGCTCCTGATGGTGAACTCTAGCCAACAGGAGCATTTTTTTCAGGTCTCCTAGTCTATAAAGATTACTTTTTGTTGAGGAGTTTGGTTTTGCTCCTTTCTTAACAGACCTGTCTGCCTCGTCTGCTCTCTCCTTCTTGGGGGGTGTCTTTCACAGACTCTCTAAAGCCAACAAGCAACACACCCTCCCTCTCAAACTCTCCAGGTCCCAGGTCTATTGCCAACAAGCAACACACCCTCCCTCTCTCACTCCCCAGGTCCCAGAGCCTCCTGGCTAATTGAGGGTCACTCGTGTGTCAGCAGAGTCAGAGACCAGTCCCCAGAAGTGCCAGGAAAACCCTCCAGGCTTCCCCCCAGCATGTCCATTCCACCAACTGTTCCTCAGGGTGGCATAAGGGGGCCGGTGTCACTGGCCCTGGAGAAACCCATCCTAGTCCTGGGTGTCAGCTGAAGTTTCAGAGTCCCAAAGTTCATCCTTGTAGAGGTTTAGTGGTCTTCCTCTTCCAGCTGGGCATTATTCTGGTGTTGCAGCCCCAGTCCAGTCTCTTCTCAAGTGCCTCCCCCTTGGGCAGGGTTTTTTATGAGGGGGTGGAAAGGTATGGAAGGTAGGAACCTCCGCCCAAACCTAGGGTGCTACATCATGATTTCTTCCTGCCCAAACCCTCCTGCACAACAATGTGGGACATTTAAACATGACGACTTTGAGTGGCCTCAGAGCACTTTGTCCATCACTTGTATCTTTTTGGACTTCTCACTGAAAGAAACAATTTCTTTCATGAAAACAGTAAAGCCTACTGCTTGTCCCTCAATGTGATTAAAGGAAGTCACAAAGAATTGGCTGCATTCATTAGTGACATCATTAAAAAATCTTTTCAAGAGGGAATTATCCATTTCTAACATTCTCTACTTCTTTAAGGTTCTTTAAGGTGTTCGAGAAGGCAGCCAACATACATTTACAAACAAATGTTGAACAAAAAAAATTCTTAATTGCAGATTCCTCACCTTCGAACTCCCATGCACCAGAGAGGATCCAGAATATTTAAACAGCATTGTTCACCGTGCCGGTAGGTGGCGCTGCGTGATTCTGTGGCCACTTTGTTCCGTCCAGGAATTGACGATGGAGCCATGTATAGGCACCACCATTGCTCATCAACGTCAGCTCCTTTCTTTCCCGCCTTTATATGCGGATCCAGAGCTCTCTCCAGAATTCTTTTAATCCGTTTTTTTTTGTTCAAGGGAATTATGTCCTCTCAGAAAAGTACAGAATTGAGGCCTTGTAGAGACTGTCACAAACAGATGTCTGTGACAGACCCCACCACTTGTCCCTTGGTGTTTGGGATCAAGGCATGAATCCAAGTCCTGCAGGAGTGTGTCCTTATGAATATGAAGGTGATTCGGGAACGTGAAGCAAAGCTGGATGTTGTTGTTTGGCATCCTAAAGGCATTCCTGACTTTATTCAGTCTGCTGTTGATTTCACTGCATGCCCCTCCATCAGGTCTGATAGTGCTGCTCAGGTAGATTAAATTTTCAGTCATGGCTAGGTCCTCTCCGTCCACCTTGATTAGTGAAAGGTTTTAGATGTTGAGTGGCATGACTTCTGATTTCTTCATGTTGATCTTCAGGACCACTTGCTGTGCATAGATGTTGAGGCAAGACGTATTTTCCTCCATATGCTGGTGTGTGAGTGCGCAAGGCTAGGTCACCCACTTAGTCAAGGTCCTCCAGTATAGATAATAAGATCCATCCGATGCTTCTGGCTTTTTTTTCAGTTGTGCTTCACATCACCCAGTTAATGACTAGGGTGAAGAGCAACACTGACATCACACATCCTTGTCTCACACTGGTCTTGACTTTGAAACTATACTCACTCTCTCCCACATTGCATGTAACATTATCATAAAAGCCCCTGATAAGGAGAACTATCTCCTGCGGTATACAGTAGGCTCTCAGTATACGCCAGAGGCTGTCACGGTGGAAATTGTCAGAGGCTTTCTCAAAATCAAAGAAGTTGATGCATAGTTGTCTCTCTCACTCCATGCACTGCTCCTTGATGTTCCGTAGAGTAAGGCTCTAATCAACACACCTTCTGCCCTTGCAGAACCCAGCCTGTTCCTATCTTACCTGCTTGCCCACAGCATCAGAAATGTGCTGTGTAATGATTTTTGCCAGGATTTTACTCGGGATTGACAGAAGGGTGAATTCACACCAGTTGTAACAGTTAATGCTCCCTCCATTGGAATCTTGGTGATGATGCCTTGGTTCTAGTTATCCAGTAATTTCTTTCCCTCCCAAATCGGTGTAAACAGTGTTTATAAGCTCTTGGTGGATATTTCAGGGTCTGCCTTGAACAATTCTGCTTTCAGGTTGCCTTGATCAGATGGCAGTGATGACTTCTTCTGTGGTGGGGCGATGCTCACATCCAAGTCTGTCTCTGCTTCTTGGATGTCCGCTTTGATAGTTGGTACTGCTCTGTTCAAGACTTCTTTGAAGTGCTCAGCCCAACATGCTTCTTGCCCTTTCTCTGTTGTGAGTATTCTGGTTTGCTTTTCCATGATGGGGGCGCTGTATGTTGCACAAGATTTACCACTGACTATCTTTGTGATCTTTAAGACCTTCCCCCTTTCTCCTCTACTGGCTACCTCTTGTGGTTAACAGGCAAGATTATCCATGGATGCCTGCTTGTCTTCTCTTGTCATTATTTTGCCTGCTCTGTTTGCTTCTATGTACTGTTGCTTGTATTTCTCCTGCATTTGCTTAGACTTGGTCTCTATGAGTTTTTTTTGCTGCCCTCCTATCTTCAATAGCTTGCCATGTGTCTTGTCTTATCCATTCTTTCCTCTTCCTTGTTTTGGTTCCCAGGTATGTTTCACTACTCTTCACATATATTGAAGAGACCTGTTCCCATTTCTTGTTAACTGCATCTGCAGCTTGCTCAGATTGTTCTTCTGTGTCTACCAGGAGATGGAACCTGTTTTTGATTTGTAAGACGAATGCCTTCTCGGTCCTGGGGTCCTGTAATTTTGCCACATCGAAGTGCTGTCCTGCTGTTTTGCATTCTGTTTTTCTGATATTCAGCTTCACAAGAGCTGTCACTAGATGGTGATCACTGCTAATGCCTGCTCCCCTCCTCACTCTTATATCTTGTAGTGAGCGTCTCCAGGTGCAGCTTATCATCAGCTGGTCAAACTGGTTTCTGTCTCTTCTGTTAGGTGAGCACCAAGTTAGTTTGTCTTGAGCCTCTGCATGAGACATGCATGACTGACAGTAGTCAAAGCTGCAAGGAAACTGCTGACAGGATGACTGAAGTTCTGAGTGCCAAGTTCAAGACCAGAATCAGATTCTGGAATGAACTGACGATGTATGAAACAGGAAAGCTGGCTCTAGTAAGTTCTTAGATGAAGTGCTACAACCTACACATCCTAGGGGTCAGTGAAAGTAGTTGGATCGGATCTGACTGAATAAAAACCACCACAGAAGAGACAGTACTGAAATCAGGAAGTGAGGATGACCAACATCATGAAGCAGTAGCCACCTTCCTGAGCAGGGGGAAGAGACATGCTAATTGAGTGTAAGCCAGCCAACAGTAGACTCATAAGAGCCAGGTTAAAAGACAGACTCATCAAAACCACCATTATCTATTTCTATGCTCCAATAAATGATGCAGAGGAAACATAAAGCCTGAATAACCCTAAAAAAGGGAAAATACCACCTGCCTCTGATAAGTTAGAGTGGAAATATCTCTCTATAGATGAAAGTTTTACATCACAAAAATGGATAGAGATTTCAAATTAACACAAAAATTGCCACATGTCTTTATCTAGTTTATTTGATATTTATTTAAATATAGTAGCAAAAATCTAGTATGAATAAATTGTGACCAGTCCTACGACCAGACGTACCGAGGGCCAGATTTACTCCCTGACGGTTGCTGTGGACAAATAGCGAGCACGGAAGCCAGAAATTTAGGTGTCTTCACAGTCATGGAACTTTGGGGGATCTTCAAGATTTGTTGAGATTCTATCTACCTCGAGTGGAAGGATGTTTATTGGAATAGGACAAAGTGTCCCTGATATTGAGTAAAATTCAAGACGGTCCTTTTTTAATATAACCTGGATCAGTAGACTGGTTCCCTCCTCTGCTTTTTCCTACAAGAGAGGATAGGACCTTGATGAAAAATGTGTCTGCATTCAACTTTCCCCCTCTACTCTAAATCGCCATATCAAGCTAAGAACCTGTGCCCTGAGGAAGGTTTGACTACAACTTGGCCTTCACCGAAACGCGCGTCGGCACATGACGTAAAAGGAACACAAGTGTTATTTTTTCTGAAATACATGGATAGTATTGCACCTACATTAAAAAATTATGCAAAGAACTGGAACTATGTCATACATGAGTGATGATATGAATCTTAAGATGCATTGAAGTGTTCTCTTAAGCATTTAGGAGAATCTTCCTATGAACAGACATACCTAGGATTCTAAGCTCTAGTATCTTGCTTTGATTCCTGTTTACGCCTACAAATGCTAGTTTGTTTGTACCTTGAGTTTGTAAGTGGAATGAGTATGGCTGTGGTCTGAGAGAGAGTTGTCTAGGTGCAATTGAACTCGAGTGAATGGATGAGGGGTGAGAGAAGAAAGAGTTGTATTTATTATTATATATTTTTGTATTATGTGAATAGTAGTCACAATTTATCCATACTAGATGTTTGCTACTATATTTAAATAAATATCAAATAAACTAGATAAGGACATGTGGCAATTTTTGTGTTAATTTGAAATCTCTATCCATTTTTGTGATTTAAAACTTTATTTTAAAGCGAGATATTTCCGCTCTAACTTATCAGAGGCAGGTGGTATTTTCCCCTTTTAGGGTTATTCAGGCTTTATGTTTTGTATTATAACTTGCCAGGTCTCAAATGGCAGTTTAAAACTGCACATACAAGCTCTGCAATGGCAGACCTGAGCCATGTTTAAAGGACTACTGAGTGGGTGGCACAATCAGTGCTGTAGGCCCACTAGTAGTATTTAATTTACAGGCTCTGGGCACATATAGTGCACTTGACTAGGGACTTACAAGTAAATTAAATATGCCAATTGTAGATAAGCCAATGCTATCATGTTTAAAATACAGAACATATGCACATTAGCACTGGTTAGCAGTGGTAAAGTGCCCATAATGCTAAAGCCAGCAAAAAATGAAGTCCGCAAAACAGGAGGCCAGGAGGCAAAAAGTCAGGGAAAACCACTCCACCGATGCCAGGACTAACAAATACACTTTAGACACAACTCATGGCACCATCATGTGCTAACACAGCGCCAAACCCTCTGGCTGGGTAAAGATTTGCCACCTCGGGCATACCTCTAAATCAGGCTACGCTTGCAACTCACAGTAAAACAAAATGGTCACTTATCCATAGAAGTAGAATTGCAGCTTGAAGACTCTTCTGGATTCACATGCATTATTCTTCCATCTCGTGGAAGGGTCTGGAAGGTCCTCCTATTTCTGTTTACTTGATTGTCGACCAGTATGTGGGCATACATTCCCTGTGATAGCAGATTCCTTTAAGCCCCAGAGCATGGTTGCCATCTTCACATTTTTTTGGGGTGACCTGTATTATTCTATTGCTTTGTAAGTGTTGAGTTCTATATATTTTTTTCACCCTGTTTGAAAAATCTCGCACCTCTTCTATGGAAGACGGGAGGGTTTTATGTGAATTCAGAAAGGTTTTCAAGGTGCAAAACTTCTCATACTAGTAACTGTTTCATTTTATAGCATAAATCTCTTCTGGATTCATATGCACGGCAAGGAATTTGGGCGTGATCATGGACCAGAAACTTGATTTTGGGGATCAGGTTAGCAGAGTGGTTTCGACATGCTTCCATATCCTTAGGATATTGAGGAAAATTAAATTTTCTCTTCCAGCCGATGGTTTCAGGTTAGCAGTCTCAGCCCTAATTTTGTCGCGCTTGGACTACTGCAACAGTCTGTACCTGAATCTGAAAAAAAAACATCTGCACAGATTACAGTTGGTTCAAAACGCGGCGGCAAGACTGCTGACAGGCATCCCAAGGTTTGCCTCCGTTCGAGAGGGACTCCGTCTACTGCCCTGGCTGCCGGTATCAAGACGAGCTCAATTTAAGGCTTTGTGCCTCGTTTTCAAAGCATTGAAGGGCAGTGGCCCAGAGTTCTTGAGTCGGTGCTTCAATTGGTATGTGCCAGGGAGAGCGTTGCGCTCGTCCGAAGGCAGACTAGTTGCGGTACCCCGAATAAAAAAGGCTAGTTGGGGAGGACATAGCTTTTCATACTGTGCAGTGAAGGCCTGGAACAGCTTGCCGGTGCATATCAGGAATGCCGAAGAGCTCCTCTCTTTTAGAAAGGGGCTGAAGACTTGGGTATTTAGGGATTAGGCCCCCCGTGCTCCAGGGACTCAGTGTGCAGCGCCAGGACACCCTTGGGTAAAAGTGCGCTTTATAAGCTCATAATAATAATAATATGCTGTGCATTGATTACATAGCGGTATTCCCCCACCAGGGGGGTTGGGTTGAAGTGAGTGTGTGTTTACGAAATGTTTTTTAAGACCTGATGCCCTACATGTACTTCCCTTTTGGCTCGAATGTCTATGCAGTAGTGCTTTGTGAAAGTGTGGGTGGATGACCACGTTGCAGCCATGTTGATGTCATTTATGAATACTTCCTAGTGGTCTCTTTTTCATGGCACCCTCGCTAGTTTGTAGCCTGTTTGGATAGTCTACACACTATTCAGCTTTCAATTGTTTCTTTTGTGACTGGCATGCCTATATTTGAAGGTGTGATTAAAACACATTTTTCTTCCCTTCTTGTACTGTTGTGTCTCTTTTAGCTAGTACATAACTGCTCTTCTAACACTCAGTGTGTGAAGTGCTCTCTCTGTATGTGTCTATGGCTGTTAAAAGAAAGCTGGTAGCTGCACTTAAAATTAGGTTAGGATGAGGTTTAGAAATGTGTTTATTAACATGATTTAGTTCGGCTACATTTTGGTGAAAACACCAAGTTGGATAAAATGGATACTGAATCGTTAGCTGTTTTCCACTTCTGCATTCACCCCCTCGCATCAGGTTCCCCTGTGCATTTCTCCCCCACAGGCTATGTAGAAGCGAAGTCAGTTGATGTAATATTTTCTAATAGCAATGAATACAAAGGATTATTAATAAAACTTTGAGGGGCATATTCTCAAGGAGCTATCGCCGAGTTATCGGCACCTTATCGCAGCCAAAGTCGAGATAAATTTATCGCTCCATTCACAAGCTGGTGCTAACAGCCGATAACACCAGTTTACCTGCGAAAGCATCCTCAAAAAACATCGCCACAGATGACGCCTGCAACTATCGCTAATGAGATGCAGAGTAGGCGTTCCCGAGCAAAAATCCGGGACAACACCACACCTCAACATTCTCAACGACCAGCCCGATCAGCGATAAGACCACAAAACAGGCGATAAGGCGCATTAGCAGTAGGAATCTAACACCTGCTCTGACCTGGTGTAAAGTCGGACGACAACCTGCACCATCAAAGGGAGCCCAGCCCACAGCCACACATGAAGTACAACAGATGCCATGGAGCTACTCACCATGCATCCCGGAGCCCCGAGAGGGCAACAACACCCTCTGCCACCACCCCCAGGGCCCCAGCACCCCCCGCCCCACCCCCCCGGACCACCACAGAGGCGGCGCAGACAAAGACAGCGGACCTTCAGGAAATGCACCAGCCCCACAGACCTAACACCAGACAATGTCAATGCCCACTACAGGCTCAAAAGGACAACCATCCACCGCATCTGGACCATCATTGCCCACAGGCTGAGGGCATGTCGGATGGCCTCTGTTCCGATGGCCTGGGGGGCATCAACGCCATGTGTCTGTGGCCCTGCGCTGTCCGCTGCCTCCGGCCTCAGGTGCGGTCTACCTGGGCTCACACATCAAATCGAGTCCTGTCCTGCCCGGACGTCGCATCACCGCAGGATGCACACGCCACCACCGCCAGGACCAACTCCAAGCGACAGGTGCCAGAGTCGTAAGTGTCTTACTGCCAGACTGTCAGAGTTGCTCACACCTGTCGTGGGTGCCATCATCAGCTTGATACCCTGCTCAGCCCTTCAGGTGCCACTTTCTCAGTGCACAACGAATCAAGGAGCATTCTGCTTGCATGTTGGGTGAACACTGTATTCTCTCCGGCTACCACTATGATGATTCACAGTTGTTTCTGTTATGCTGGTGTTTTATGTTTCTGCTTCAATTGTGATCACTGTTCAAGTTGTTTCCAGCACCAACGACTCCCTGAGGGCTGGCTGACACTCACCCCACACACATCCAGCACATGCGTCACTGTACATGTGGCCATGCCAATAAAGGTGTCGGGCGCACGTGCCCGTGGCCAGTTCAAGAGCTCTATGAGTGTGTCCGTGTGCTCATGATGTATGCATTCAGGCCACGGCCCCACAACATCACATTGTGCCGTGTGCAGAGGACGCAGCCATGTCACCGCAGGCAGAGTGTGGGACATTGCACATGTAGCTTTGTCGTCCCCCACTCAATATGTAAGAGGAGTGGACTGGGCCGGCGTGCGCTAGTCCAGCGTGGGGGTGTGGATGATTATCCCGTGGCTCTGGGTGTGGTCCGTCCTGGAAATGTGCAAATGCGGGTGTCTCTGTTGCAGTGTGGGTCTCCTTTGGGGAGTGTAGGTAGTCCCTGATGGGACTTAGACACCCACGTATGTGATCTAGTTTGGCTTCCATGAGGTGGGACCCCACCCGCACCTGTTCGGACACCCCCTTCTGGCAGTCTGACACCTGGCCTTGGAATGCGATGTGTGCTTTGGTGTGCTGCTGGGAGCCAGCCGTGGTGGTGCGTGCGTCCAGCTGTGTTGTCTGTGCAGGGGGTGGGGTATCCTCGATGCAGCTGGGCTGCCCTGCTCCTGGGGGTCGATTGCCCGAAGATGTCCATGAACTGTTGTAGGGCGTCGGTGTCGGAAGTGTGGAGGTCCTCTTCAGAATCACTGTGGAGTTGTCTGGTCTGCTCTGCTGGAGGAGTTGTTTGTCCCTCTGCAATGTGAAGGGGAGATGCTTGTTGACATTGTGTTGGCATGTATGTTTACGCATTATTCAGGTTTACATACAGACTGCATGACAATGTACATTGTGACTGTTTGGGAGGAGCGGACTATTTGATGCGGGACAGTGGAGATTTGGACTACATGACGTAGGTGAGGTTGTACACGTACATTTTCATCTCAGAGTTCCCTGCTATGTCAGATGTTATTGGCCATTTTCTATGCACAGGCGGACCCAGTTGTGTCCTCTGTTCTGCAGTGTAAGTGTTGCACTGTGTACCACATTGTCGTCCATGTGGATGTGCTGGCATTGCTATGTGTGTGTGCTGCATTGTGGGAGGGTCGCACCTGCAGCTGTGATTTTGCTGCCCCTTATCCGTTGGAGGCGGTGTGCCTTTGACTTTTGTGCTTTTAAGGTGCTGTGATGTTGGCGACTTGGGTCATTTGTGCTCTTGGACGGTTTTTGTACTTTTGTGCATTGTTTGTCTGCAGATGTATTGTTGACGTCAGTGGTTGTTTGTGCACGTGAATGTGTCAGAGTGTGACCTGCTCCTTTCCGGAGGTGATCCACACTCAGCCACCTCAGTCTCGTGGCGTGCACAATGTCATGGTGATTGTACTCCAGCCATGCTGCTCGTCATGTGGTGTCACTTGCATTGTCAGTGTGGCTCTCACATACGCGTCTTTGCTGTGTTTCGCGCGGGTGCATGTGTGTGTCGTGGACTTGGTGATGTGTGGGGTGTGACCCCTTTGGGCACATGGTGGACGGGGGCCTACTTGATATTTGTATGTGTGCTGCAGTGTGCCACGGGGATCAGGGACATGACCCAGGATCGTAGTGGGTGTGCGGTGTGCTACACGTCGTTGTGCATGTGTGCCATTGTGCCCGTCCCCCCCATCCATGTTCGTTACTCATCCTGTTGAAGTTGTGTCAGGTCATGTCGAGCTGTATCAGGACTCCCGACTCCTTGCACTGTCTCCGCACTGATGACTGTGGCCGCCATTTGCTCCAGCTCCTCCTGTGGCGCTGGACTCCCACCTCCATTCGCCGTTGCTGCCTTGCTGTTGGCAGCGGGTTTCTGCTTGGTTTGGCGTTTCACATCGTGCCAGCGCATCTTGGCCTCATCGACACTCCGACTGCATTCACGATGGAATGCCATTTTTCCGTCTGTGTTGCCAATGACACGGTGGAGGTGACGGACAGTTGTTGTTCGTGCTCTGTCACCTCCGTGAGGACGATCCGGTTGTCATGCGGACTGTACCCCATCTTCCTCTTCTCCTTGGCCTTCCCCGACCCCGAGGTTCCTTGCTGGTGGTCTGTGGGGCTTGTGGGGTTCGCGTTGACCTGGGCACTGGTTCCGGGTGCATCCATGTTGCTATGCAGTTTATTTATTTATTTTCTTGTTCTGCTTTTATTGTGCATTTTCCCTCATGACGCGTGGGAATTGCAGGCCTGTCGCTGGTTATCGCTGATTTTTGTATCTCGGTTGGCCTCATTGCGACTTTATTTGCGTTAGTGTTTCGCATTTTTGCGGCGTCGCGTTGATTTTAACGCGGACATTTGACGCGTTATCGTTGGACTATCGCATGGTGCCGCCAAGTTGAGAATACTACGTTAACACGGCGTTGTTTTCCCGCGATAGACTGCGATATGCAAAGTTGCGTTAAGCTAAATTTGCGGTGGTTATCACACGTTCTTGAGAATATGCCCCTTAGTGTACTAGATAGATTGCAAAGTTGAAGGATTCTTCCGCAGTGTTTCCGTAGCCTAGTTCGGATTGGCGCATTTATGAATTGTCTTTGTTTAATGTGGCATAAAACATCTCTAGATGACAGTCACATAAAAAAGCCACATGCTTTCTCAGGAATGCAATAGCGTTAACATATAATGCCGCTAACATGAATTATTGTGATTTGCAAAGAATTGTTCCATGGGATCATACTATGCTGAATCTGTGCTTTAGCTAATTTTCTGTACAAGAATTGAGAATAAGAACCCCTTGGTTTTGGGGCTGAGCCAGATTTCTGAAGATTTCCATTCTAATTTTTTTAGGGATGCTGTCCGACCTTTTCTTGATTTTGCTGCTCACTTGGGGCATAGAATGACTTCTGATTTTTTCAAACTAATCTGTATTAACTGTGCACTTTGAGCATTCATGGCATTCATTCTGTACCACTTGATCTTGAGATTTCTGTAATAAAACCCTATCATTTTCCCTGATCTAGATCGTAATTATTTTGGTGTCTTAGTTATTCATTTTTGACACACTGCTAAACTTATGTAGGGTGGGGTGCATTTCTTATGCAAGATCAACCTGTAGTGGAACCTCCTGAGGTAAGCTGTAGAGTTTGGAAAATGTTGGGGTTCATTATTAATGGGGTACAGTTCTAATTATTGGGGTACGGGTGTCACTTAGACAAACTGGTAGTAGATGATGGTTCCATAAGAGCACCTCCTATTGGCAAAGGGTCCCCAAAAATGTCTTGGTCCTTAATGCCCCTCTCTGAGAATAGTGGACCTTTCCAACCTCCACTGACAGGTCCTGAGGCTGAAGTTTTCCCAGGGAAGCTTACTTGCAGTGCGTTCCTGAGCAATTTGGAGTATAAGTATCAATAGGGCAAACTGATTGATGTATGATGTGTATTTGCCAGGGGTGTTGAAGTATGAGTTTGCAAGATGGAGTGTTGTGAACTTTGTGAGATGTTTGGATATGTATGTTAATTGCTGGTTCAGTTGCTGGATAAATCACTGTATTGTTGATGTATTACTCATATTAGTAAATTCATTTGTCGATTTTTGGTTGGTTTGGTTATTGAATTCGCTGAAATCCAAGATCTTGAGATATTGTTGTTTTTCTTCTCTGCATAAGGTAGTATGTAGTATGAGGCACAGCATACACACAGTTAGGGGTTTCTGAAAATAATGATTTTTCTTTTTGAGGTGTGTGCCTAATTTAGGTTGGCGTATCTTTGCTCCTAAGTGCATTGGAGGAAGAGCAGTAGCCGGGGAGGATTGCTACTGGACGGAGGGGTCTGCATAGTGTTAATTGTGGTTTTGGAATGGTACCATGAGTGGTGAAGATTCTTTTAGTCACTTGGATATTAATTGTAAAATGTGACTTGTTTTACTGTAACCTGTTGACGTTCTTCCTATTTAGGTTAAGCAGACGAGTTTAATATGTTTCAAGTTGTTTTAGAAGGTTCTGAATTCGTTTTTGGTGTTACAGAGAAGTCACGCTGTGATTAGGTCTCTCCTCAGCCAGGGAGCTGTGCTGAGATTGGTGAGATGTCACCACAAAGCTGCGCTGTCATTGGTTGGTTACTGACAGAGCCATGCTGTGATAGGTTGATCTTTGACAGAGCTGTGCTGGGATTGGTCGTTGTTCATTCAATGATACAGCTTCTAATACGAATTTGCAATTTCCTTTAGAGGATAACTTTGATATTAAAAGCTGGATTTCTTTAACAGACTATGAGCCTAATGAAGCTGGTGCCCAGACCTGCACAGTTTGAGGCACTACATAAATGGGATCGATTCACAACTGAGAAAGATTGAAAGAAAATGTCGCAGTACGTGAATTGATCATTTAAACAGTGGTTGGAGAAAAAGTGGGATTGACAAGAAAAAATGTTGGAGGGAGGATGTCACGGATAGGGTGAGAATTTGTCCTGCTATAGTACGTGGTTCACTTCAGCATGGTTCAACTTCAACACTTTCATGCATCCCCGAGGTAGGCCCAAAGGACTGAACTCTATGGGAGATATTTACAATAAAATGCCGGAGCGTGATGTTAACGCCGGACACTGACATTTTTTAAATTCCGGCATGCGCTGTATTTACAAAAATATGGAGCATTTCCCTTAGCGCTGGGGCTAATAAAGCTGCCTAGCGCCAGAGCAGACACCCTTGCGCCATGTTGCAAGGGTGCCTCCGCTGCAGGGGCGATTGTTTATGTGCGGGAAGGGACACCTTCCTGCACATAAACAATCTTGAAAGGCGATTTGCTGTTTCTATGTGTGCTGCAAAATGCTGCACACATAGAAAGAGCAAAATACGAGGAGAAATTAATAATTTCTTCCTCGTATCACCATCCTAAAACCAGGTTATAATTGGCCTTTGTTTTTAGCGCTGCTCCATCCTTGTAAATATGGGGCAGCGTAAAAAAACAATGGGTGTTGCAGTGGAACTCCCACTGCAACACCCATTGCAAGCCCCTTTCACGTTAAGTGAAGCGTGAAAAGGGGCCTTATTTACAAGGTGGCGTTAAGCCACGTTAAGTTTCTTAACGCCGCTTTGTAAATAAGGAGAAGGTGATATCGCCACCAGAACATCACTAAAAGTGGAGAAGTGTGGCTCAATGGTTAGAGCGGCAGACCCTGATGCAGAGATCTGGCCCGGGACCAGGGTTCAATTCCTCGCTCGGCGGGTCTTGGGCTCAATTTCCTCGGACCTGATAATTCTCGCCTCGGTGCCTATTCTAATCATGGGTCCCACTCTGCAACTCTGGGCAATAGCTTGCTTAATCTCCACAACGGCCCCAACAGCGCTGGGATGCCTGGCTTCACCCTGGGGGTGCCCAGGAGTGGACATTTCACAGGGAAAAGCCAGGAAGGGTTCCACAGCGGTATGCGTACAGCGCCTGGACACCCCTTTGGGGGTATGGGTGCGCTTTACAAGTACAAATTTCATTTCATTCATTTCATGTTCTAGTGGCGATATCCCCTTGTAAATATGCCCCATAATGTCTTCACAAGCCATGCCACTAGACTGCTGCTCCTTGGCTGTAGGTGACACCCCTGTCCCTCTTGTAACATTGACAAGCCTTGTGAGACTGGCAACTTCATTAACTTGACGTGTTATTTCCACTGGGTCTGATAACCATGTTTGCTGGCCCAGCTGAGGCTATTAGTATCATTGTCAGGGTTATCTGTTTGTACTTGTTTATCACTAGGGCTGTTAATGATATTAGTGAAAAAACATATGCAAAGTTATTTGACCAGTCTATACAAAGGGCATTCCCTAGAGACAGACGTTGGGAGTACCTTGACGTGAAGTTTTGGCATTTTGCTTTTGTCTGTGTTGTAAACAAGTCTATATGTGGCATACCCCACTATTGGAAAATGTTGTGAACCACCTCTTGTTTTAGTTTCCACTGAAGTGATTCCTTGTCTACTTAGCTTGTCTGCTTCTAAGATTTGGAAATCTGGCTATGGAGATGGGCAACACAAAGGGACTGTGCGGATCTGGATAGGATACTTCAGCTCTCTTTCCCACTTTCACCCCTGTTTTGCTCCTTCTGGAGCTCGTTCCCTCCTTTTACTCCTCTTGCTTTTGCCTGTCTTTTTCATTCTCCCCATGTCAGTCCTTTTGGAGCTTGTTTCTCTTTCACCTGCTTTTTGCGCCTTTTTCTGCCAGCACCCTTCTTTGTGCGCCTTTTTCTGCCAACTCCTTTTGCTCTTCACCCCATTTTTTGCCTTCTGCCAGCTCCTTTAGCTTTTTTCCTCGTTTGTGTCTTTTCTGCCAGCTCTTATCTCCTTTTTGTGCCTTTCCTGACAGCTTTTCTAATATCTAATTTCACCAATTTTGTGCCTTTTTGTGTTGCGCTTCCCCTTTCCCCATCACAGGCCCTTGCTGCCCTTGGCCACAAACCCCTCCCATGCTGTTTCCTGCCTCCAGCACCCCCGGCTCCTCACCTGCTTCTTCCCGCATCTTCCTCCTCTTCTCGCGTCTCAGCATAGCCCCACCCCACCGCCCCTCATGCCCTCGTACTCCCCCCCCACAGGATCTAATCAATGGCGGCTTCCGCGTGTTTGCACAGTGGGCCTGCCAAAAGCAAGCCCGTGTGTGCCCATTCGTGCCTGGACCATGCCCAGCACCACGATGCCTGGTCCAATCACGCCCCAGCAACTGCTCATCGCTCCTTCGAACGCTCAATCTGGGATGCCTCTCCTCTCACTGCTGCCATACCTCACCATGCCACACACCACGGTAGAAAACTTCACCTACACAACTGCTGCTTCACCTGCAGCATCCTACCCACACATTCCATGCAAGCACTAGCAACACCATGAACACCCCTCCTAATAGCACATACACAGCAAACCCGCACCCCAACACTCACATGCATGCTATTCAACACACGATCTCTTAAAAAACATGCAACAGAGATCGGGACCTGATGAGCAGCAATGCACCGGACCTCCTCTTCTTCCTGGAAACCTGGCTCAACTGCACATCGGCACCAGACATTGCTGTGGCAATCCCAGTGGGCTACAAGATCACATGACAGGACCGTCATCACAAGCCAGTAGGAGGACTCGCAGTCATCCTCAAAAACTCCATCAAGTGCTCAATGTCCTCGGAGAGTGCCACCCCATTCATGGAAAATCTGCACTTCAAGCTGCAAATCTCCAAAAACTTCACCCTAAATGGAACCCTCATACTGATCACCCGGACCACAAGCTACATCCATCAGCCTCATCACTGACTTCATCGCCCCTCTCACCATCGACTCCAGAGCCTTCATACAATTCAGCGACTTCAACCTCCATATAGAAGACAGTACCGACCCCTGCTCCACAGCATTCCTCGACAGCCTGAACATAATTTGACTAGCGCAGCTCATCACAGAGCCAACACCCTTTGCAGGACACACACTGGACCCCATCTTCACCACCAGCGACATCATCAAGTACAACTCTACTTCACCACTCACTTGGACTAACCACTCCATCATCCACCTCCAATCAACACACCGCAAGCCAATGCACCCACCAGCATCCGCCTACCCAGCCGCAGCTGGGGCAGAATCTCAGAAGCAGACTGGCTCAACGCCTTCAGCTCGGATCAACTTAACTCCATGGACAACCTCAACAAGGACATCACCAACTTCAACAACTGGATCAAGAACCATGCAAAGTCCCTCGATCCTATCAATCCAACAAGAAAAGAAAATCAAACAGGCAGGCCTGCTGGTACACAGAGGACCTCCGAGACTCCAAACGACACTGCAAACAGCTAGAAAGAAAATGGAGAGCCAACCATGAAATCACCAATAGAACCACCGGCAAAGCTGTACTAAGATGCCAGCAACTGAGAGACACCAAGAAAAGAGCGCTAGATGAACGCATCGAAGGGAGCTCAAAGAGCTGCAAGGAGTTCTTCTCAATCGTCAAGGAATTCACCACACCCTCGGCCTCCGTCAACAGCATCATCCCCACCCAGGAACTCTGCGACAACCTATCAAACTTCTTCCACAGCAAAATAGAATAGATCTACAGCAACTTCGCACACCAGCCAGACCCTAGCGATCTCAGCGCCAACCTGGCCATCACCAACCAAGATGAACACCTGACCGAATGGAGAACACTCACCAGAGAAGATACAGTGATGATCATGCAGACCATCCACTCTGCTACTTTCATATGGGAAGAACCTAAAGAGTCAGACTGCCACCCTTCATATCGGAGATCAAGAACCTGATTTACAGAGTCCCCCAAGGATAGTCCCTCAGCCTGCCCTGTTCAGTGACTACATGTCACAGCTTCCCAACATCATCTGATCCCAAGGCAATACCGTCATATCCTACACCGACAACATCCGATTCATCCTCTCCCTGACGGACATGTCAACCACCATTAAAGCAAACTTCATCGACTGCATGACAGTCGTAGCAGAATGGGTGAGAACCAACTGCTTGAAGCTCAACTCCGACAAGCCAGAAGTACTGGTCTTCGGAAACCAAGATCTCCCCATGGGATGCCACCTAGTAGCTGATGGAGCTAGAACCAACACAAACACCCACCGATCACGCCTGAAATCTGGGGATCATCCTGGAAGATAAGCTCAACATGACAGCACAAGTAAAAGCAGTGAGTACTGCCTGCTTCCACATCCTACGTATGCTATGAAAGATCTTTAAGTGGCTGCCACAAAGCTCGAGACGAACCGTCATGCAAGCACTCATCACAAGCAGACTCCACTACGCAACGCACTCTACACTGGAATCTCCAAGCAGCTCCTGAACAGAGTTCAGGCTATCCAGAATACCACCGCAAGACTCATACTTAACCTCCCACGCCACACCCACATCTCACCCCCACCTCAGAGAGCTCCATTGGCTCCCTGTCCACAGACGCATCCAATTTAAACTCCCCACGCACACATACAAAGCCTTGCACAACACCGGACCAGCATACCTGAACAGTTGCTTACAATTTCACCAGCCTGCCCGACACCTACACTCGGCCTCACTCTCACTCTCATTCGCACCCCCCGTATTCACAAAAGTAAAGCAGGAGGTCGCTCATTCTCCTATATCACACCCAAAACATGGAATGATCTCCCACAACACATCAAAGCCTCCTCTTTACTCCTTGAGTTCTGCAAGAAGCTGAAGACCTGGCTCTTCGAATAACTCAGCGAGGACCATATGCTTAGACACCTGCTGAGGCTCCTGGGTCCCCTTGGGGGTGATTAGTGTGCTATACAAATCGATCTGTTCAGACCTTCCCCAGACATCCATGTAGAATTTTTCAGTGCCAGGAATACAGTCTTGAGTTCCAGATTTTAATGATTCCTGAGTACTTTGTTGCCCTCCATTGCTCATTTTCTCCATTTATGTGCCCCAACCTGGAGGGAATACACCTGTTGTGATGGCCAAAGAGGGGCCTGGTTGCTTGAATAATACCTTTACTGTAACAATCACTAGGTCCTCCCAGTTCCCTGTTGTCTGTGACCATTGGTTATGTAGCCACTCTTGTATTGGTCTCCTGGAAAATCTGGAAAGAGGTATTTGTGATATACAAGAGGCCATCATCCTCAGTACCTTTATCTCACTGTTAGAGACTGTCCTTTCTGGTAGAGATGAGCTTGCTGTGTCAATGCACAATTCTCTTCTGCAATGGGAGAGCCCGTCACTTGTTCAAATTCAAAGCCGGCCTTAGAAAAACCTTCTCCCTCACAAGTATTGGTGAGGATTTCTTCATATTTAGACAAACTCCCAGTGTCTGTAAGGCATGTTTTACTTTCTTTATACAATCCGTGCATTTCCATATGCATACCCTGCCTTCTGAGGTGAATTAAGCAAACAGGTTTAACTTAGGGCATTGTCTAAATTATTTATGCAGTACCAAAACAAGAATAAAATCCAAATGCAGAATAATAAACATCCCAAACTGAACTAGAAAAATAGAGAAATATAATAAACAAAATGAAACCAAAATGACAAAAATCTAATAAGGAGGCCCGAAGATATTAATTTGTAAGCAGAAATACCTCAAAAAGCACAAAGGTACAATGATAATCAATGGTCACGATCGACTGGGACCTAGTTTTAATCTGAGGCTGGTCGTGGTGGAGCGTGGGTCAAATACACCAGCCAGGTTCACCCTGGTGAAAGATTTGACATTCCGATTTAGGGTCCAAATTATATTCTGGTGAACGTCCCATTGTTCCACAGAGTGATGGAGAAAATGTCTCTGTCGCCCTGGTGGAGGGACCGCCCGCCAGATTTATAAATGACCGTCAACCTGGCATTGCCAGGAACAGAGGTTCCTGGCAATGCTTTTAACAGTTTGCTGCAAGGCTCTGTCAACATGAGCACTTTACTACTGCTTAGCAGGTAAAGAGTCCTAAAGCCAGCAAAAATAGTCCTGCAAAAGGTGAAAAATCTAGGGGACCACACAAAAAAGCAAACTTCCTACAGAACTTATGGCTTTATCTACTGCTAATGGAAGTCAAGGAAGGCTTGCTCAATGAGTTAGCTATAGTCTAAGTTCCAGCATAAATGCTTGCCATACTGCTTACTATCGTGCATATACTTTACCTTGTGAGAAAAGCTTTCACTGCTGCTGCCTCTGCTGTGTTTCTTCTGCGATTATAAAGGCAGCCTGTACTGCCACAGCCAATCCTGTTCTTGATGTATGTGCCTGAGTGAACCTTGCAATGGCAGTTGCGCCTGTTGATTTGGAACTGAGACTGGTTTTGTGGGTAGCAATTGGGCATTTGAAGCTGTAATTAGGCAGCATAGCATGATCATCTGGTATACAGTGGTATACTCGTGCGATTGATGCATCTTTGACATAACATGGTAACATCCCAGTAAGTACGTATGTAATGACTAAAATAGACTTATACCTGCTCTAGAAACTTTTTGTTTTATTTTATTAGTCTTAAACTTATTGTCTAATTTTACAATTATTGTAGGCTTTTTTTAACATAGGTGCTGTCACTTCCTGTGATGTCATCTGGTTCAAAGGTCTTATGGCATCAATTCTTGTAATATCATCTGACCAAGGTTATGTTGTGTCACTTTCTATGGTGTCATTTTGATATAAAGGACGCATGATGTCACTTGCTTTACCCCTGGAATTTTAGTGAATTGACATCTATGTGTCCCACTTTATGATTTTGGCACAAAATAATGATGTCTGAAGCAAGAAGGTAATTTATTTTGCTGTAGGTAAGGCTTTGTGAGATACAATTACCCTCTGCGAGTGGCGTGCCCCCAGAATATCGAGGTAGGAGCCTTGATGGCACCAAATATAGCGGACAAAGTATCAAAAGGTAAGTATGTATTCTATACCTAACTCCACATATGTACCTTGACTATATATATGTATATATATATATATATATATATATATATATTCACTGAAAAAACCACAGGTTTCAGAGACGGTATAGTTAGTTGGACTTTTCACTCGTACAAAACCAGAGAAATTCGGTCATTATAGTTAGTTGAGCTAACTATAACTTGCGCCCCTGCAATGCACTGCTGATGATGTCACATATTACATCACTCATGACATGGTCAGTGACATCACTCATGACATCACTGATGACATCTCAAATGACATCACTGATGACATCATCCAGTGACTGTGTGTTTCTGAAAAGTTTAAGTATGTTTTATATATATATACGCCAAGGTGTATTGAAGAATGAGTGGGTGTATGAGTGTCTGAATGGATGATTTAGTAGGTGCGTGACTGACTGTGTAAGTGAGTGATTAACCATGTTTTACTGAATGTATGGGTTAGTGACTAATGTGTGTGAATGTCTGTATCAGTCTGTCAGTTGGTGTGTAAGCAGCTGCATGGGTTGGTGAGTAGCTACATGAGTGTCTATATGGGTTATTGATTGGTTGTCTGAGTACCTGTATGGGTGCCTGAGTGTCTGTGTGGGTGAGTGGGGTGTGTGACTCCCTGCATGGATGTGTGAGTGGGTGATTCACTGGGTGTATGGGTTCAACAGTGCAACTGTGAGGGGCTGTATTGGTGGGTGAGTGTGTGTATGGCTGTGTTGGAGAGTGAATGGATGTCTCAGTGGTACATGTGTGAGTAACTACATATGTGACAGGCAGTATATGTGAGTGTTGGAGTATATAAGTGACTATATGTGAGAATGAGTGATTGTGAGAGTGGCTGTATGGATGAGTGTGTGCTTGTGTCAGTGATTGTATAAGAGAGTAAGTATGTGTTTGTATCTGTGTGAATAAGTGAGGTCGTATGTGTATAACTGTATAGGTGAGTAAATGGGAGTATGATTGATTCTTTGCATGACTGACTAGGTGTGTGAGTAACTATGGGTGAGTGGCGGTGTGTGAGTGTCTGTTTGGGTATATGAGTGCATATGATAGTGGCTGTATTGATGAGTGACTGCATGTATGAGTGACTGTATGGGTGAGTAAGTGGACGTGTGTGTAGACCTAGGAATCAGTGACTGGGTATATACTAACTGGTATTGGTGTGTCTATGGTTTCGAGAATGGTAGTTTGTATTTTAGAGTGGTTGTATCAAAGGTTATATTAGGGTGTGAGGAGGTGCATCAGATGATCACGTGGATGATGTCATCAGTGATGTCATCAGTGATGTCACTGACCATGTCATGAGTGATGTAATATGTGATGTCATCAGCAGTGCATTGCGGGGGCGCGAGTTATAGTTAGCTCAACTAAATATAGCGGCCGAATTTCTCTGGTTTTGTACGAGTGAAATGTCCAACTAACTATAAGGTCCCTGAAACCTGTGGTTTTTTCAGTGAATTTCTAAGGTTTTTTAAATGCTAATTTCTAACTATAATGTCCCTGAACCCTATGGTTTTTTCATTGAATTTCAAAGGTTTTTTAACTGCTAATTTCTAACTATAACATCCCTGAAACCTCTGGTTTTTTTCAGTGAATTTCTAAGGTTTTTTAAATGCTAATTTCTAAATATGCCTACATAGGTAGGTCATGTGCAGAAAGAGGAAGAAAGGCGCAGAAAGAAGCAAGAGAAGTGCAGAAAGAGGCAACAGAAGTCCAGAAAGAGGAAGAAAGGTGCAAAAAGAAGCAAGAGAAGTGCAGAAAGAAGCAACAGAGGTACAGAAAGAGGCCTACTTCCACTGTACCTTTCCACAGACTCATACAAAGTAGCCTAATCACTAATCCTTCTCCCAAGATGTCTTAAACCTCACTTTTCTCTTGAAGGTTCACTATTCATCGATTGTTCAGAATGTTAGGCCTACCAAATGTAAAACAGCAATCCTAACCATATCACTGTTGTAAGTCTGACCAAGTTTGTGAAGGTATGCATGCATGTGTCTCTGCTTTTACCTGGTGACATGTTACATAAAAATAAACATACAAAAACTTAAATATCTGCGTTTCAAACAGCATACTCTGTAAATTTGTGTACAAGAAGGTGCATGTATTTCTTTCTGCTCCTAATACAAGGCACATGCATATTCAATAGTACATTTGAGGGGCTCTATAACACCTATATACATAACACATGTCTGCCTGTGCAACCGAATGACAAAGCAGAACTTACAAGATTTGACCACCTATAAGAGTAGCTACCCGCTTTTTAAGCTACCATCTTCAGATCCATAACACATATGAGAATACATGTGCTAGTAGACATATACCTCAGTCACAAGAGCACGCAGACCTTCAAACTTAACAGCTTGCACTTCCCATTTCAATATAGAAACAGGTGAGAGAAGTATAGAAAGAAGCAAGAGAAGTGTAGAAAAAAACAAGAGAGACGCAGAAAGAGTAAGAAATGTGCAGAAAGAGGCATGAGGAGTGCAGAAAGAAGCAACAGGTGCAGAAAGAGGTAAGGGGTGCAGAAAGAAGCAACAGAGGTGCAGAAAGAAGCAAGAGAAGTGATGAAAGAGACGAGAGTTGCAGAAACAGGCAAAAGAGGTGCATAAAGAAACAAGAAAGGTGCAGAAAAAAGGAAGAGAAGTGAAGAAAGAGGCAGGAGAGGTGCAGAAAGAGGCAAGAAGGGTGCAGAAAGAGGGAAGAGAAGTGCAGGAAGAGGGAAGAGACGTGCAGAAAGTGGTTAGGGGGTACAAAAAGAGGCAAGAGGGGTGCAGAAAAAAGCAACAGAGGTGCAGATAGAAGCAAGAGAAGTGATGAAACAGGCAAAAGAGGTGCATAAAGAAACAAGAAAGGTGCAGAAAAAAGGAAGAGAAGTGAAGAAAGAGGCAGGAGAGGTGCAGAAAGAGGCAAGAAGGGTGCAGAAAGAGGGAAGAGAAGTGCAGGAAGAGGGAAGAGACGTGCAGAAAGAGGTTAGGGGGTACAAAAAGAGGCAAGAGGGGTGCAGAAAGAAGCAACAGAGGTGCACAAAGAGGCAAGAGAAGTGCAGGAAGAGACAAGAGAGATACAGAAAGAGGGAAGAGGGGTGCAGAAAGAGAGAAGAGGATGCAGAAAGGGCAAGGGGTGCAGAAAGAAGCAAGAGAGGTACAGAAAGAAGCAAGAGAGGTACAGAAAGAAGCAAGAGAAGTGTAGAAAGAAGCAAAATGGGTGCAGAAAGAGGCATGAGGGGTGCAGAAAGAGGCAAGAGAAGTGCACAAAGAAGCAACAGAGGTGCAGAAGGAGGCAAGAGAACTGCAGAAAGAGGCAAGAAAGTTGCACAAACAGCTAAACAAGGTGCATAAAGATGGAACAGAGGTGCAGACAGAGGCAAGAGAGGTGTAGAAATAGGGAAGAGAGGTACAGAAAGAGGCAAGAGGGGTGTAGAAATATGCAAGAGAGGTGCCAAAAGAAGCAAGAGGAGTGCAGAAAGAACCAACAGAGGTGTAGAAAGATGCCAGAGGAGTGCAGAAAGAGGCAAGAGAAGTGCAGAAAGAACCACCAGAGGTGCAGAAAGAGGCAAGAGGGGTACAGAAAGAGGCAAGAGAAGTGCAGAAAGAACCAACAGTGGTACAGAAAGAGGCAAGAGAGGTGCAGAAAGAGGCAAGAGAGATACAGAAGCAGGCAAGAGAGGTGTAGACAGAGGGAACAGGGGTGCAGAAAGAGGCAAGAGAGGTACAGAGAGAGGGAAGAGGGTTGCAGAAAGAGACAAGAGGGGTGCTGAAAGAAGCAACAGAGGTGCAGAAAGAAGCAAGAGAAGTGATGAAAGAGACAAGAGTGTTGCAGAAACAGGCAAAAGAAGTTCAGAAAGAGGCAACAGAGGTGCAGAAAGAAGCGAGAGAAGTGCAAAAGAGACAAGAGAGGTGCAGAAAGAGGCAAGAGAAGTGCTGAAAGAAGCAACAGAGGTGCAGAAAAAAGGAAGAGAAGTGCAGAAAGAGGCAAGACAGGTGCAGAAAGAGGCAGGAGAGGTGCAGAAAGAGGCAAGTGAGGTACAGAAAGAGGCAAGTGAGGTACAGACAGAGGCAAGACAGGTGCAGAAAGAGGCAGGAGAGGTGCAGAAAGAGGCAAGAGAGGTACAGACAGAGGCAAGAGGGGTGCAGAAAAAGAAGAGAAGTGGAGAAAGAGGGAAGAGAAATGCAGAAAGAGGGAAGAGATGTGCAGAAAGAGGGAAGGGGTGCAGAAAGATGCAAGAGAAGTACAGAAAAAAACAACAGTGGTGGAGAAAGAGGCAAGAGAAGTGCAGAAAGAGGCAAGAGAGGTGCAGACAGAGGGAAGAGGGTGCAGAAAGAGGTACAAAGGATACAGAAAGAGGCACAAGGGGTGCAGAAAGAAGCAAGAGAAGTGCAGAAAGAAGCAACAGAGGTACAGAAAGAGGGAAGGAGGGTGGAGAAAAGGGCAAGAGAAGTTCAAAAGAAGCAACAGAGGTGCAGACAGAGGGAACATGGGTGGAGAAAGAGACAAGAAGTGCAGAAACAAGCAACAGAGATGCAGAAAGGGGTAAGAGGGATGGAGAAAGAGGCAAGAGGGGTGCAGAAAGAAGCAAGAGAGGTGCAGAAAGAAACAAAAGAAGTGCAGAAAGAAGGAACAGAGGGGCAGAAAGAGGCAAGAGGGGTGCATAAAGTGGGAAGAGGGGTGCAGAAAGAGGCACAAAGGTTGCAGAAAGAAGCAAGAGAAGTGCAGAAAGAAGCAAGAGAAGTGATGAAAGAGACAAGAGAGTTGCAGAAACAGGCAAAAGAGGTGCATAAAGAGGCAAGAGAAGTGCTGAAAAAAGCAACAGAGGTGCAGATAGAAGCAAGAGAAGTGAGGAAACAGACAAGAGAGTTGCAGAAAGAAACAAGAAAGGTGCAGAAAAAAGGAACAGAAGTGCAGAAAGAGGCAAAACAGGAACAGAAAGAGGCAGGAGAGGTGCAGAAAGAGGCAGGAGAGGTGCCAAAAGAAGCAAGAGGAGTGCAGAAAGAACCAACAGAGGTGTAGAAAGATGCCAGAGGAGTGCAGAAAGAGGCAAGAGAAGTGCAGAAAGAACCACCAGAGGTGCAGAAAGAGGCAAGAGGGGTACAGAAAGAGGCAAGAGAAGTGCAGAAAGAACCAACAGTGGTACAGAAAGAGGCAAGAGAGGTGCAGAAAGAGGCAAGAGAGATACAGAAGCAGGCAAGAGAGGTGTAGACAGAGGGAACAAGGGTGCAGAAAGAGGCAAGAGAGGTACAGAGAGAGGGAAGAGGGTTGCAGAAAGAGACAAGAGGGGTGCTGAAAGAAGCAACAGAGGTGCAGAAAGAAGCAAGAGAAGTGATGAAAGAGACAAGAGTGTTGCAGAAACAGGCAAAAGAAGTTCAGAAAGAGGCAACAGAGGTGCAGAAAGAAGCGAGAGAAGTGCAAAAGAGACAAGAGAGGTGCAGAAAGAGGCAAGAGAAGTGCTGAAAGAAGCAACAGAGGTGCAGAAAAAAGGAAGAGAAGTGCAGAAAGAGGCAAGACCGGTGCAGAAAGAGGCAGGAGAGGTGCAGAAAGAGGCAAGTGAGGTACAGACAGAGGCAAGACAGGTGCAGAAAGAGGCAGGAGAGGTGCAGAAAGAGGCAAGTGAGGTACAGACAGAGGCAAGAGGGGTGCAGAAAAAGAAGAGAAGTGGAGAAAGAGGGAAGAGAAATGCAGAAAGAGGGAAGAGATGTGCAGAAAGAGGGAAGGGGGTGCAGAAAGATGCAAGAGAAGTACAGAAAAAAACAACAGTGGTGGAGAAAGAGGCAAGAGAAGTGCAGAAAGAGGCAAGAGATGTGCAGACAGAGGGAAGAGGGTGCAGAAAGAGGTACAAAAGGTACAGAAAGAGGCACAAGGGGTACAGAAAGAAGCAAGAGAAGTGCAGAAAGAAGCAACAGAGGTACAGAAAGAGGGAAGGAGGGTGGAGAAAAGGGCAAGAGAGGTGCAAAAGAAGCAACAGAGGTGCAGACAGAGGGAACATGGGTGGAGAAAGAGACGAGAAGTGCAGAAACAAGCAACAGAGATGCAGAAAGGGGTAAGAGGGATGGAGAAAGAGGCAAGAGGGGTGCAGAAAGAATCAAGAGAGGTGCAGAAAGAAACAAAAGAAGTGCAGAAAGAAGGAACAGAGGGGCAGAAAGAGGCAAGAGGGGTGCATAAAGTGGGAAGAGGGGTGCAGAAAGAGGCACAAGGGTTGCAGAAAGAAGCAAGAGAAGTGCAGAAAGAAGCAAGAGAAGTGATGAAAGAGACAAGAGAGTTGCAGAAACAGGCAAAAGAGGTGCATAAAGAGGCAAGAGAGGTGCTGAAAAAAGCAACAGGGGTGCAGATAGAAGCAAGAGAAGTGATGAAACAGACAAGAGAGTTGCAGAAAGAAACAAGAAAGGTGCAGAAAAAAGGAACAGAAGTGCAGAAAGAGGCAAAACAGGAACAGAAAGAGGCAGGAGAGGTGCAGAAAGAGGCAGGAGAGGTGCAGAAAGAGGCAAGTGAGGTGCAAACAGAAGCAAGAAGGGTGCAGAAAGAGGGAAGAGGGGTGCAGAAAGAGAGAAGAGGGGTGCAGAAAGAGGCAAGGGAAGTGCGGGAAGAGGGAAGAGACTTGCAGAAAGAGGTTAGGGGGTACAAAAAGAGGCAAGAGGGGTACAGAAAGAAGCAACAGAGGTGCAGAAAGAGGCAAGAGAAGTGCAGGAAGAGACAAGAGAGGTACAGAAAGAGGGAAGAGGGGTGCAGAAAGAGAGAAGAGGGGTGCAGAAAGAGGCAAGGGGTGCAGAAAGAAGCAAGAGAGGTACAGAAAGAAGCAAGAGAGGTACAGAAAGAAGCAAGAGAAGTGCAGAAAGAAGCAAGAGGGGTGCAGAAAGAGGCAAGAGAAGTGCACAAAGAAGCAACAGAGGTACAGAAGGAGGCAAGAGAACTGCAGAAAGAGGCAAGAAAGGTACACAAACAGACAAACAAGGTGCATAAAGATGGAACAGGGGTGCAGACAGAGGCAAAAGAGGTGCAGAAATAGGGAAGAGAGGTACAGAAAGAGGCAAGAGGGGTGTAGAAATTTGCAAGAGAGGTGCCGAAAGAAGCAAGAGGAGTGCAGAAAGAACCAACAGAGGTGTAGAAAGATGCCAGAGGAGTGCAGAAAGAGGCAAGAGAAGTGCAGAAAGAAGCAACAGAGGTGCAGAAAGAGGCAAGAGGGGTGAAGAAAAAAGCAAGAGAGGAATAGAAAGAAGCAAGAGAAGTGCTGAAAGAACCACCAGAGGTGCAGAAAGAGGCAAGAGGGGTGCAGAAAGAGGCAAGAGAAGTGCAGAAAGAACCAACAGTGGTACAGAAAGAGGCAAGAGAGGTGCAGAAAGAGGCAAGAGAGATACAGAAACAGGCAAGAGAGGTGTAGACAGAGGGAACAGGGGTGCAGAAAGAGGCGAGAGGTGCAGAGAGAGGGAAGAGGGATGCAGAAAGAGACAAGAGGAGTGCAGAAAGAAGCAACAGAGGTGCAGAAAGAAGCAAGAGAAGTGATGAAAGAGACAAGAGTTGCAGAAACAGGCAAAAGAAGTGCAGAAAGAGGCAAGAGAAGTGCTGAAAGAAGCAACAGAGGTGCAGAAAGAAGCAAGAGAAGTGCAAAAGAGACAAGAGAGGTGCAGAAAGTGGGAAGAGGGGTGCAGAAAGAGAGAAGAGGGGTGCAGAATGAGGCAAGGGGGTGCAGAAAGAAGCAAGAGAGGTACAGAAAGAAGCAAGAGAGGTACAGAAAGAAGCAAGAGAATTGCAGAAAGAAGCAAAATGGGTGCAGAAAGAGGCAATAGGGGTGCAGAAAGAGGCAAGAGAAGTGCACAAAGAAGCAACAGTGGTGCAGAAGGAGGCAAGAGAACTGCAGAAAAAGGCAAGAAAGTTGCACAAACAAGCAAACAAGGTGCAGAAAGATGGAACAGGGGTACAGACAGAGGCAAGAGGGGTGCAGACATTTGCAAGAGAGGTGCTGAAAGAAGCAAGAGGAGTGCAGAAAGAACCAACAGAGGTGTAGAAAGAGGCAAGAGAAGTGCAGAAAGAAGCAACAGAGGTGCAGAAAGAGGCAAGATAACTGCAGAAAGAGGGAACAGCGGTGCAGAAAGAAGCAAGAGAGGTGAGGAAACAGGGAAGAGGGGTGCAGAAAGAGGGAAGAAAAGTACAGAAAGAACCAACAGAGGTGCAGAAAGAGGCAAGAGAGGTGCAGAAAGAGGCAAGAGAGATACAGACAAACAGGCAAGAGAGGTGCAGACATATGGAACAGGGGTGCAGAAAGAGGCAAGAGAGGTGCAGAAAGAGGGAAGAGGGGTGCAGAAAGAGGCAAGAGGAGTGCAGAAATAAGCAAGAAAAGTGATGAAAGAGACAAGAGAGTTGCAGAAACAGGCAAAAGAAGTACAGAAAGAGGCAAGAGAAGTGCTGAAAGAAGCAACAGAGGTACAGAAAGAGGCAAGAGAAGTGCAGGAAGAGACAAGATAGGTACAGAAAGAGGGAAGAGAGGTACAGAAAGAAGCAAGAGAAGTGCAGAAAGAAGCAAAATAGGTGCAGAAAGAGGCAAGAGGGGTGCAGAAAGAGGCAAGAGAAGTGCACAAAGAAGCAACAGAGGTGCAGAAAGAGGCAAGAGAACTGCAGAAAGAGGCAAGAAAGTTGCACAAACAGACAAACAAGGTGCATAAAGATGGAACAGGGGTGCAGACAGAGGCAAGAGAGGTGCAGAAATAGGGAAGAGAGGTACAGAAAGAGGCAATAGGGGTGTAGAAATTTGCAAGAGAGGTGCCGAAAGAAGCAAGAGGAGTGGAGAAAGAACCAACAGAGGTATAGAAAGATGCCAGAGGAGTGCAGAAAGAGGCAAGAGAAGTGCAGAAAGAAGCAACAGAGGTGCAGAAATAGGCAAGAGAACTGCAGAAAGAGGGAACAGGGGTGCAGAAAGAGGCAAGAGAGGTGCAGAAAGAGGCAAGAGGGGTAAAGAAAAAAGCAAGAGAGGTATTGAAAGAAGCAAGAGAAGTGCAGAAAGAACCACCAGAGGTGCAGAAAGAGGAAAGAGGGGTGCAGAAAGAGACAAGAGAAGTGCAGAAAGAACCAACAGTGGTACAGAAAGAGGCAAGAGAGGTGCAGAAAGAGGCAAGAGAGATACAGAAACAGGCAAGAGAGATACAGAAACAGGCAAGAGAGGTGTAGACAGAGGGAACAAGGGTGGAGAAAGAGGCAAGAGAGGTGCAGAGAGGGGGAAGAGGGATGCAGAAAGAGGCAAGAGGGGTGCTGAAAGAAGCAACAGAGGTGCAGAAAAAAGCAAGAGAAGTGATGAAAGAGACAAGAGAGTTGCAAAAGTGCAGAAAGAGGCAAGAGAAGTGCTGAAAGAAGCAACAGAGGTTCAGACAGAGGCAAGAGGGGTGCAGAAAAGGAGAGAAGAGAAGTGGAGAAAGAAGGAAGAGGGAAGAGAAATGCAGAAAGAGGGAAGAGATGTGCAGAAAGAGGGAAGGGGGTGCAGAAAGAGGCAAGAGAAGTGCAGAAAAAAACAACAGTGGTGGAGAAAGAGGCAAGAGAAGTGCAGAAAGAGGCAAGAGAGGTGCAGACAGAGGGAAGAGGGTGCAGAAAGAGGTACAAAGGGTACAGAAAGAGGCACGAGGGGTGCAGAAAGAAGCAACAGAGGTACAGAAAGAGGGAAGGAGGGTGGAGAAAAGGGCAAGAGAGGTTCAAAAGAAGCAACAGAGGTACACACAGAGGGAACATGGGTGGAGAAAGAGACAAGAGAAGTGCAGAAACAAGCAACAGAGATGCAGAAAGGGGTAAGAGGGATGGAGAAAGAGGCAAGAGGGGTGCAGAAAGAAGCAAGAGAGGTGCAGAAAGAAGCAAGAGAGGTGCAGAAAGAAACAAAAGAAGTGCAGAAAGAAGGAACAGAGGTGCAGAAAGGCAAGAGGGGTGCAGAAAGTGGGAAGAGGGGTGCAGAAAGAGGCACAAGGGTTGCAGAAAGAAGGGACAGAGGTGCAGAAAGAAGCAAGAGAAGTGCAGATAGAAGCAAGAGAAGTGATGAAACAGACAAGAGAGTTGCAGAAAGAAACAAGAAAGGTGCAGAAAAAAGGAAGAGAAGTGCAGAAAGAGGCAAAACAGGTACAGAAAGAGGCAGCAGAGGTGCAGAAAGAGGCAGGAGAGGTGCAGAAAGAGGCAAGTGAGGTGCAGAAAGACAAGCCCGTCTGCGCCCGTCAGCGCCCGGAATGCGCCCAGCGCCAGGAGTCCTGTTAAGGTTAGAAGTTTCAATTATACCCGAAATGAACTCCTCACGCTAAGACCAGACGAGTGCTCCCAACCTATGCTGCAAATTTTAGATGCACTGAATAGCAGCCCGACGCAATGTAATACATGCGCTTTAACACCCGGATGTCTTTAATTAAAACCAATCTCCCTAATAGCTAAGGGACAACTACCAAACAAGGTAGCAACCTTGATCATGCAGTTATACGAAACACTAGGGTTCCTCAGCGACATGTATCTTCTCACGGAGCAGGTCGAAATGAGCTTGGAAACATCTACTGTATTTTACTGAACACACGCTCCATGATCAAACATAAATATGAGCTAGAATGTCTGATCCAAGTTGAAAACCCAGATCTGTTATTTCCTTACAGAAACTTGGGCAAATAATCTCTCCGACCCTGACTGGAGACGCTGTCGTGCCTCGCAGGCTATTTTGTAGCCCATGTTGATAGGGTCGGCGCTAAAGGGGGAGGTCTAGCGCTGATTTATCGGTCTCCACTTTACTGTGAAAACGAAGGCATGAACCTACATTAGAAGCAGAGGCAATGTCATTTAGTATTAAAAGAAATAACTGCGAGCTCTTCTCGGGCGCTCTTATTTATAGACCCCCTGGAACGAGAGCCGCTTTACTAGATCATTGCAGACTTTCCTAGAATCTTGCTTGGACACCACCTCTTTTACAGTCCTTGGAGATTTCAATTTCCACTTGGAATTAAATAATGATACCGACACAGCTAGCCTGATAGACAACATGGCCGGATACGGCCTGAGCCAGCTAGTATCAGAACCTACGCACATAGCTGGCCATACGCTAGATGGACTTTTCACAAATAATTCCTCCACAGAAGTGACGAGAGTTCAACAATTAACATGGTCAGACCACTCCGCAGTCCATTTTAATGTCCGGATGGTAGCTACCAGCGATGGCCGCAGGACCAGCTCCGCGAGGGGAGTTCTCGCCCCTGGAAATCAATCCATGAACAGGGACTTGATTTCAGCCTTGTCAAAGAATTTACAGATGTTCTGGACTCAGATGTGGCAGCCAACAATTATGAAACCTGGTTAACTCAGGCAGTAAATAAGTTGGCACCGGAAGGTTCTAAGCACCAAAGGACTAGACAAGTCTCCTCGCCCTGGTACTCGATTGAGCTTAAACAGCTGAAAATCAAATGCAGACGTCAGGAGCGAATTTGGAGATCAAATTATAGTGCTGGAACATAGGAGGCACTACAACTCAGTATTAGAGGAATACAAGTCACTCTATAAAGCAAGCCAAATCAAAATATTTTACGGCTAAAATTCCAGGAGCGTCAAACTCTTCTAAAGAATTGTTCAAAACTGTCACTATTCTTTCCAAATGCCCACGGAATGCGGGTGTTTTCACCAAATCAAGCAATAGTGGATAACATGGCTGGTTTTTTTCAGCATAAAGTACAGTCAGTGTATAGCGAACTTACAAACTCAGTACCAATTCCCGTGGGGAACGGGTTAGATGGAACAGAGGAGACAGCCCCTGGAGCTAGTCTGATACGGTTCCAATTGTTAGAACAGAGTCAAGTATTAGGCCCATTGTTGAAAACTAAGTCGGGCTCCCCTCTGGACCCTTGCCCCCTTCTATCATACACTTAGCCCCAGAGCTGATCCAGTGGCTGTCTGACCCCTTTACTGGAACACAATTATAACTTCAGGGGTTTTCCCAATGTGTTGGAAAAAAGTCTGTATTAGACCCATTCTAAAAAAACTTCACTTGACCCTTTGGAGGTCAAGAATTATAGACCCATTTCTTGCCTCCCGTTTCCTTCTAAGATACTCGAAAGCACTAAACAGAGAACTGACGGAATATCTGGATAATAATAATGTCCTAGACCCCACACAACATGGTTTCAGAGCTCAGCATTCAACAGAATCAGCTTTGATCATGGCCACAGAAGAGATCAGAAAGGTGATGGACGGAGGCGGCAGGGCCATCCTGATATTACTCGATCTAACTGCAGCGTTCGATACCGTAAATCATACGGTGTTGGTACAAAGGCTGAAAGAAGCTGGTATTGGGGAGAAGGCACTGGATCTTCTAGCCTCATACCTGGCAAACCGGGAACAGGCAATTCACTGGGATGGACTTCAGTCGGGAAAGTTTACACTTCCGTGTGGAGTGCCCCAGGGTTCTGCTCTTTCCCCCACCCTGTTCTCAAATGTATATGTTGCCCCTCTGGCAAGAGTTATAAAAAGCTATGGTCTCTCTCTTGTATCATACGCGGACGACACCCAATTAGTGGTGTCAGTTGCGCAAAACCTGGACCTAACAGCGGAAAGGTTCCGGAACTGCCTAAGGGCTCTGATGGCCTGGATGAATCTAAACTTTTTGAAGCTAAATACAGAAAAAACTGAGGTCATAGAGTTCGGGCAAAAACCCTCTGTCTGGAGTGAACTCTGGTGGCCGCTTGAAGCAGGAACTCTTCCTGTTACTGCTCTGAAGGCCAGAAATCTGGGGTTCCTGGTAGATAAGGACCTAACTCTTGCCTCCCAGATTAATCAAGTGACATCGGCATGCTTCTTCACGTTGAAAATATTACGGAAGATTCTTCCATTCATTCCACCTTCGTTAAGAAAAACGGTAATTGGTGCATTGGTGTTGTCCAGAATAGATTATTGTAATGCGTTATACCTGGGGGCTGGCGTTAGACAACTCTCTAAACTACAGTCTCTACAAAATGCTGCTGCACGAGTATTGTTAGAGTTACCTAAATATCACTCCAACATCCGCAAGCCTAAAAGCCTCCGTTGGCTACCAGTTCGCAGAAGAATAGATTTTAAGGCTTTATGTATAGTTCATAAAGCCCTTTATGGAGGAGGGGCGTCAGCTATCCAACTTCTATTCCCAAGATATCTACCGGTCCGCTGCCTCAGGTCAGCAAACACCGGATTGGTCCTACTCTCTACTATAAGCAGAGCCAGATGGGGCGGTAGGGGTTCTCCTACCAAGCTGCCAAGCTGTGGAATTCCCTCCCAATTCACATGAGACTGCAGCCAAGTAGGGATCTCTTTAGAAAGATGATCAAAACATGGCTCTTCACTAAGCCCTAGGCCTGTTAAATCTGGCGGTTGGCTACTTCCTCAGCGCCAAGACGCCTCGGCATAAGAGCGCTTTATAAATATTTCAGTCAGTCAGTCAGTCAGTCAGTCAGTCAGTCAGTCAGTCAGTCAAGCAGAAGCAAGAAGGGTACAGAAAGAGGGAAGAGAAGTGCAGAAAGAGGGAAGAGAAGTGCAGAAAGAGGGAAGAGAAGTGCAGGAAGAGGGAAGAGAAGTGCAGAAAGAGGTTAGGGGGTACAAAAAGAGGCAAGAGGGGTACAGAAAGAAGCAACAGAGGTGCAGAAAGAGGCAAGAGAAGTGCAGGAAGAGACGAGAGGTACAGAAAGAGGGAAGAGGGGTGCAGAAAGAGAGAAGAGGGGTGCAGAAAGAGGGAAGGGGTGCAGAAAGAAGCAAGAGAGGTACAGAAAGAAGCAAGAGAAGTGCAGAAAGAAGCAAGAGGGGTGCAGAAAGAGGCAAGAGAAGTGCACAAGGAAGCAACAGAGGTACAGAAGGAGGCAAGAGAACTGCAGAAAGAGGCAAGAAAGTTGCACAAACAGACAAACAAGGTGCATAAAGATGGAACAGGGGTGCAGACAGAGGCAAGAGAGGTGCAGAAATAGGGAAGAGAGGTACAGAAAGAGGCAAGAGGGGTGTAGACATTTGCAAGAGAGGTGCCGAAAGAAGCAAGAGGAGTGCAGAAAGAACCAACAGAGGTGTAGAAAGATGCAAGAGGCGTGCAGAAAGAGGCAAGAGAAGTGCTGAAAGAAGCAACAGAGGTGCAGAAAGAGGCAAGAGAACTGCAGAAAGAGGGAACAGGGGTGCAGAAAGCGGCAATAGAGGTGCAAAAAGAGGCAAGAGGGGTAAAGAAAAAAGCAAGAGAGGAATAGAAAGCAAGAGAATTGCAGAAAGAACCACCAGAGGTGCAGAAAGAGGCAAGAGGGGTGCAGAAAGAGAAGTGCAGAAAGAACCAACAGTGGTACAGAAAGAGGCAAGAGAGCTGCAGAAAGAGGCAAGAGAGATACAGAAACAGGCAAGAGAGGTGTAGACAGAGGGAACAGGGGTGCAGAAAGAGGCAAGAGAGGTGCAGAGAGAGGGAAGAGGGATGCGGTAAGAGGAGTGCTGAAAGAAGCAACAGAGGTGCAGAAAGAAGCAAGAGAAGTGATGAAAGAGACAAGAGAGTTACAGAAACAGGCAAAAGAAGTGCAGAAAGAGGCAAGAGAAGTGCTGAAAGAAGCAACAGAGGTGCAGAAAGAAGCAAGAGAAGTGCAAAAGAGACAAGAGAGGTGCAGAAAGTGGGAAGAGGGGTGCAGAAAGAGAGAAGAGCTGTGCAGAATGAGGCAAGGGGGGTGCAGAAAGAAGCAAAGAGAGGTACAGAAAGAAGCAAGAGAGGTACAGAAAGAAGCAAAGAGAATTGCAGAAAGAAGCAAAATGGGTGCAGAAAAAGAGGCAATAGGGGTGCAGAAAGAGGCAAGAGAAGTGCACAAAGAAGCAACAGTGGTGCAGAAGGAGGCAAGAGAACTGCAGAAAAGGCAAGAAAGTTGCACAAACAAGCAAACAAGGTGCAGAAAGATGGAACAGGGGTACAGACAGAGGCAAGAGGGGTGCAGACATTTGCAAGAGAGGTGCCGAAAGAAGCAAGAGGAGTGCAGAAAGAACCAACAGAGGTGTAGAAAGAGGCAAGAGAAGTGCAGAAAGAAGCAACAGAGGTGCAGAAAGAGGCAAGATAACTGCAGAAAGAGGGAACAGCGGTGCAGAAAGAAGCAAGAGAGGTGCAGAAACAGGGACGAGGGGTACAGAAAGAGGGAAGAGAAGTGCAGAAAGAACCAACAGAGGTGCAGAAAGAGGCAAGAGAAGTGCAGGAAGAGACAAGATAGGTACAGAAAGAGGGAAGAGAGGTACAGAAAGAAGCAAGAGAAGTGCAGAAAGAAGCAAAATGGGTGCAGAAAGAGGCAAGAGGGGTGCAGAAAGAGGCAAGAGAAGTGCAGAAAGAGGGAAGGGGGTGCAGAAAGAGGCAAGAGAAGTGCAGAAAGAGGCAAGAGAAGTGCAGAAAAAAACAGTGGTGGAGAAAGAGGCAAGAGAAGTGCAGAAAGAGGCAAGAGAGGTGCAGAAAGAGGGTGCAGAAAGAGGTACAAAGGGTGCAGAAAGAGGCACGAGGGGTGCAGAAAGAAGCAAGAGAAGTGCAGAAAGAAGCAAGAGAAGTGCAGAAAGAAGAAACAGAGGTACAGAAAGAGGGAAGGAGGGTGGAGAAAAGGGCAAGAGAGGTGCAAAAGAAGCAACAGAGGTGCAGACAGAGGGAACATGGGTGGAGAAAGAGACAAGAGAAGTGCAGAAACAAGCAACAGAGATGCAGAAAGGGTAAGAGGGGTGGAGAAAGAGGCAAGGGGTGCAGAAAGAAGCAAGAGAGGTGCAGAAAGAAACAAAGAAGTGCAGAAAGAAGGAACAGAGGTGCAGAAAGAGGCAAGGGGTGCATAAAGTGGGAAGAGGGTGCAGAAAGAGGCACAAGAGTTGCAGAAAGAAGGGACAGAGGTGCAGAAAGAAGCAAGAGAAGTGCAGATAGAAGCAAGAGAAGTGATGAAAGAGAGACAAGAGAGTTGCAGAAACAGGCAAAAGAGGTGCATAAAGAGGCAAGAGAAGTGCTGAAAAAAGCAACAGAGGTGCAGATAGAAGCAACAGAAGTGATGAAACAGACAAGAGAGTTGCAGAAAGAAACAAGAAAGGTGCAGAAAAAAGGAAAGAGAAGTGCAGAAAGAGGCAGAGACCAGTTGCAGAAAGAGGCAGGAGGTGCAGAAAGAGGCAAGTGAGATGCAGACAGAAGCAAGAAGGGTGCAGAAAGAGAGGAAGAGAAGTGCAGAAAGGAGGGAAGAGGAGGATGCAGGAAGAGGGAAGAGACATGCAGAAAGAGGTTAGGGGGGGCACAAAGAGGAGGCTGAGGGGTGCAGAAAGAAGCAACAGAGGTGCAGAAGAAGAAGCAACAGAGAGGTGCAAGAAAGAAGCAAAGAGAGAGTACAAAGAAAGAAGCAAGAGAATTGCAAGAAAGAAGCAAAATGGGTGCAGAAAGAGGCAATAGGGGTGCAGAAAGAGGCAAAGAGAAGTGCACAAAAGAAGCCAGCAGTGGTGCAGAAGGAGGCAAAGAGAGCTGCAGAAAAAGGCAAGAAAGTTACTGAAACAATGCGAGACAAAGGTGCAGAAAGATGGAACAGGGGTACAGACAGAGGCAAGAGGAGGTGCAAGACACTTATTTGCAAGAGAGAGTTGCCGAAAGAAGCAAGAGGAGTTCAAGAAAGAACCAACAGGAGGTGTGAGAAGGCAAAGAGAAGTGCAAGAAAAGAAGCAACAGAGGTGCAGAAAGAGGCAAGATAACTGCAGAAAGAAGGGAACAGTGGTGCAGAAAAAAGAAGCAAAGAGAGGTGCAGAAACAGGGAAGAGGGTGCAGAAAAGGGAGAGAGAAGTGCAGAAAGAACCAATAGAGGTGCAGAGAAAGAACCAATAGAAGGTGCAGAGAAAGAGGCAGAGAGAGGTGCAGAAGAGGAAGAGATACAGAAACAGGCAGGCAAGAGAGGTGCAGACATATGGAACAGGGGGTGCAGAAGAGAGGGATGCAGAAAGAGGCAAAGAGGAGTGCAGAAATAAGCAAAGAAGTACAGAAAGAGCCAAAGAGAAGTGCTGAGAAGAAGCAACAGGAGAGTGAAAGAGCAAGAGGGTGCTGGGAAGAGACAAGATGGAGGTACAGAAAAGAGGAAGAGAGGTACAGAGAAGAAGCAAGAGAAGTGCAGAACGAAGCAAAATGGGTTGCAGAAAGAGGCAAGAGGGGGGTGCAGAAAGAGGCAAGAGAAGTGCAGAAAAGAGAGGGAAGGGGGTGCAGAAAGAGGCAAGAGGAAAGTTGCAGAAAAAAACAACAGTGAGCGGTGGAGAAGAGGCAGCAGAAGTGCAGAAAGAGGCAAGAGAGGTGCAGAAAGAGAGGGAAGGGTGCAGGAAAGGTACAAAGAGGTGCAGAAAGAGCCCACGAGGAGTGCAGAAAAGCAAGCAAGAAGTACAGAAAAGAAGCAAGAGAAGTGCAGAGAAAGAGAGAAACAGAGGTACAGAAAGAGGGAAGGAGAGGTTGGAGAAAAGGGCAAGAGAGGTGCAAAAGAAGCAACAGAGGGTGCAGACAGAGGGAACATGGAGTGGAGAAAGAGACAAGAGAAGTGCAGAAACAAAAGCTAACAGAGATTGCAGAAAGGGTAGAGGAGGGTGGAGAAAGAGGCAAGAGGGGTGCAGAAAGAAGCAAGAGAGGTGCAGAAAGAAACAAAGTGCAGAAAGAAGGAAGACAGAGGTGCAGAAAGAGGCAAGAGGAGTGTTCATAAAGTGGGAAGAGGGGTGCAGAAAGAGGCACGAGGGTTGCAGAAAGAAGAGGACAGAGAGTAGGAGAGTAGGATCTGCCTCTTATGTTGCCCCCACTTTTTTTCTGATGTTAGCACTGGTTTCTGGCTATAGTCTGGCTGGGTCCCTGCCAATCAGGGCCCCAGCCTCTCTGTTCTCTCTAAGCGACATGGAGTGCACTCTAGGTGCACTAGTGATTGGATACTGTGGTGCCTTATGAGTCCCTAGTATATGGTACCTTAGGTGCCAAGGGCATAGGTACTTCACAGGCCTACCAGGGGCTGCAGCATGTGTTATGCCACCCCTGGGAAGCAGTCTAAATCTGACACCACAGGCCTGCTACTGCAGCCTGGGTGAGGTGGTGCTAGCACCCCTCACTGAGATATAGGTTTCCTATATCTCTCCTGCACACACATATAAACCTATCAGTCACCCCTAAGGCAGGCCCTATCAATCCTGAGGGCAGGGTGCTTGGCTTCTATGTGAGGGGGTGCCTCTGCCTGAGCAGGGCCCCTCTGCAGCTCTCAGAGTCTATTCTCTGGTGCTGTTTGTGGATGCGGTTAAACCATATACTACTTAAGTGCATTATATCCTCGCGGTAAATGCTAACTTTGGAATGGCTGCATCAAAACATGTCGTGTTTGGTGTCAAACATCTTGGAATACTACCCCCCCGCCAATCTTGGCGGCGGGGGTAGCATTCCACCCTTCTAGAGGGATAAGACATGTACCTGCTGTGGAAACGCGGTAGAATCCTAAAGAGCCCTGGCATCACAAAATGGATGCCACCAGTCACAGACACTGGGCTGCCCTCCTGCTGATGACCGAAACTCGCAGTGGAGGAAGCCCAACAATAGGCATCCTGTCACAGGGAGGTGTAACCACCTTCCAGACAGGGTTTAGTGTATTGGGGCTGGGTGGGTGCACTCTTAGAGTGCTTTGAAGTCCTGCACTGGGGGAGCAGAAGGCTCCTCTGTGCATATGCCAGTTCAAACCAGCTCAGGGGCTACCTGCCCCTGCTCTGGCGCGAAACTGGACAAAGGGAAGTGGGTGTAGCCACCCCTCCCTTGACCCTCCCATAGGTGGGGTCATAGAGCTAGTCCATCCCCTCTTTTTAGTATAAGAGGGGGAACCTTGCCATTGCAAAGCAGATAACCCCTGGACGACGCTCTACAGAAGAATCCTGGCCCTTCGACGTTCCACTACCTTTGGAAGACAGAAGAATCTCCCTTGGAGTCAAGGAGTGACTCCCCTGCTTGGCAGGCACCAAAAACGACAACGACGGTCGCAAACTACGCCGCTCCCGCCGGAGTCCGAAGTCCCTGCAGCCCAAGAAGTGGATTTCCTGACCTCTCCCAGGCCATCGTGAGTCCCCAGCGAAGCTGAGGCAAGTGGACCCCACGAGTAACGAGGAACCGCGACCCCTGGGTACCGTGCACTATTGTCGAGTGCAACCCCTTCACAACGTTCTACGAACTTGTGCTTTGGACCACGTGTGGTCCCGACCTCCAGCAGGAATCCCTCCGAAGATCAGAGGCCTACACCGTCCCGAGTGACCGTGGGCCCCTGTTGAGTGATTCCGCCCGAGGTGTCTTTGCGATCCCTTGCCCGCCGGCTTGTGGGTCCCCAGAAGACTTCTTAAAGAAACCAAAGGGCTCCCCTGGTTGCTCCAGGCCTGCCCTGACTTACCCTCGCTGGGTGAGTCCCTCAGACCTTGCTGGTCTGCGCCATCGACTTTTCTTCATCTCCCCGAGACTTGCTGCTGCCAAGGCTTGTTGGCTCCTATCGAGTTGCCGACACCGCAGTCAGCTGCAGACGTCGAGGACACACCGAATCCAGCTCCTGGTCGTCGTCGACACCTCCTGGACCACGTGGCTGAAGAGTCAAGGCACCCGCAACCGACCTGAATCAACCGACGACGGTGGGCATCCATCTTCCTTGCCCCGGGTCACTGCCAAGTGACTTTGAACACTGTCCCCTCTGCTTTCAGGTCATCCTTCTTCAGAATCCAGGCTTGGATTCCACCGGACACTTCTTCAGCTCCCGCAAGCAGCAAGTCTTCTTTGTTCGCCATTGAAAACGACGCCGCGACCCGACACCAAAGGACACCTGTGCACCCGGCTTCCCTGGGTGAGGTAACTCCAGCACTACGGTGCTCCTGTGGGTGTGGGCCCTAGAACTACTTACCCTGTAAGTGACTTGCTTGTAGGTTCTCCCGAAGTATCCTAAAACTCTTTATTTCCAACCGCGACTTGCCCCATTGAAGTTAACGGCGATCCGCGCCTGTGTATCCACACTGCACGCGTCCCCGTGGGTCCTTTACTTACCTGCCTTGGGTGGTTTTGTGAGGCCCCAGCACTTCTGAAGGCCCTAGGCCTTGTCTCCCTGCAAGTCGTTGTTTCTAAGTCTCTTACTTAGTATATGGTCTGGTACGCCCCTAGGGCCCCAGCCATATTTTGTGCTTAACTTATTGTGAAACGTTGATTTGTGCATATGTTTGTCTTCTAATCTCATAAAGAGATTAGTAGAGAGTTATTTAGAAATAAATACATATATATTTGATATATATACCTGTGTGGTGTCTTTTCATTTGGTGATTCAAGAGATTATATGGTAAAACAAGCTGCTTTACATTCCTCCGAGACTTAGCCTGAAGGCTGCTCTCCACAGCTACCACTAGGATAGCTTTCTTTAAAAGGTTGTCTTAAACCTATCTACCATAAGAGTCGATTTGCCCTGGTGCAAGGTGTCCACTTTAATTAGTGAACAGCATATACCAGGCCAACTTCTCACATTGGTGGGCAGCGTGTGGGATTCCAGCTTGCCATTGTTTTACCAGAAAATCTCTATTTGAATTACTAACTGAAAACCATTATAGGTACTCAAGGTACATATAAAGTCAAGCTTAGTATCAATAAGTTCTACTGAACTTAGAGCTGTGTGCCAAGGGATAGCACACCCTTTCCACAGCTCAAGCTAGGATCAGTAGGCCACAAACTAGTGTAGGTAGTACAACACTGCACAACACTAGAATGTCCTTAAAGGGTGGACCCAGTGGATCCACTCAGCCTCAGTATAAGGACATGGCTTTCTCTGACTTGAGAGCCATGTGTGTTGACAGACACCTGAGGATAGGACAGAGTCCCTCAACCCTGCACCTGATAGATCTGCTGACAGCAGATGACCTGAGATTGGCTCTAGGAGCTAAAGGGTTTGAATCAGTGGGTGGGTCAGTCATAGTATCTGGGTCAGATGATGAAAATCAGAATGACCAAGACTCTGTGATTGAAGGGCCAGGCTCCAAGGGGCCTGAAAAGGACAGAGGAATTCTCCCTAAGAGAACTGACAGAGAGGAGGAGAGGCACAGATCCCCTTCCAGGGAATCTGACCACTCTTATCACTCTGGCAGAGAATTTGTCCAGCAGAGGAGCTCATACTTTTCCTTAAGAGAGACCTCCTCTGAGAGAAGGTGCAAACTGCTCCAGTATGAGGAAGCCAGAGTGGCCCTCAGAACCAAGCAGTTGGCACTGGATAGGGAAGCCCTGGAGATCCAGAGAGCTTCTAGAAAAGAGGGTTAGAACCCCTGGTGGCAGCAACAGTGTCCCTAGAGGCAGAGAATATATTCCTGACCATAGGAACCTGAGCAAGGTTGTTCCTCCCTACCAGAGTGGGGATGATATCCACAAGTGGATAACTGCTATGGAGAGGGCCTGTAGAGTACAGCAGGTCCCCCAAAAGCAGTGGGCAGCAATCTTGTGGCTCTCCTTTTCAGATAAAGGAAGAGACAAGCTCCTCACTGTTAGAGAGGAGGATGCTGATGATTATGAGGTCCTGAAGAGTGCACTGATAGATGGGTTTGGCTTAACCACTGAGCAGTACAGGTTGAAGTTCAGAGATACCCAGAAGGCACAGACTCAGGACTGGACTGACTTTGTTGATTGTGCAACCAAGGCTCTAGAGGGTTGGCTGGTTGGCAGTAGGGTTACTGATTTCAAGGGATTGTATAATCTGATGATGAGAGAACAGATCCTAAATAATTGCCAGAACCAGTTGTTGCATCAGTACCTGGTGGACTCTGATCTGACCTCTCCCCAAGAATTGGGAAAGAAGGCAGACAAATGGGTCAGAACCAGGGTGAGGCAGAAAACCCAGAACCAAGGGGGTGACACTAAGAAGCAAGATCCTAAAGGCTCTGAGAAAGGTGGGGATAAGTCAAAAGACCAGAAGTCTTCACAAGGGCCCCAAAAATCTGCATCTGGTGGGGAGTCACAGTCCAACAAGGGAAAAGGCCAAAAGAAGCCCTGGTGCAAATTCTGTAAACAGAAAGGGCACTGGACTTCTGATTGTACCAAGTCCAAAGACCAAACCACCACCACTCCTGCCCCTAAGGCAACTGTGCCCCCTAGCTCAGCTACTGGTGGAGGTGGTACGCAGAATAAGGGTGTAGTAGGGTTGACCCTGGGTTCTGAAGTGGATTCTGACCTAGTCAGAGTGACCACTCAGGCAATGCTGATTTGTGAGGGAAACATTGATATGTCCTTCCTAGTAAGCCCCAGTAATCTGGGCAAGTACAAACAGCAGCCTTTGATAAATGGCAAACAGGCTTTGGCATTTAGGGACACAGGTGCTAGTGTCACCATGGTGGCAGAGGACCTAGTGGACCCTGGACAGATCATCCTGGGTGAAATGTACCAGGTGACCAATGCAAGCAATGTCCAGACCAACCATAGTCTGGCAGTTGTGAATTTCTCCTGGGGAGGGGTAACTGGCCTCAAGAAGGTTGTAGTCAGTGCAGACCTCCCTGTAGAATGTCTGTTGGGCAATGATCTAGAGACTTCAGCCTGGTCTGAAGTAGAGTTATGGACTCATGCTGAGATGTTGGGCATCCCTGCAGAGGTATTTGCTGTGACCAGGTCACAAGCAAGAATGCATGACACTGAACCAGCTCTGGATCCTGGAACAATGGACCAGATGCTTCCCAAGAGGAGGAGCAGTAGGGTTAAGGCAGTGCCTTCCCCTCTGTCTCAGATCAAGGATTCACTTCCAGAGGGAGGTGAAGCAGAACCTGAAGAAGGAACTGCCCCAGAGGGACTTGAACCTGACCAGGTTGAGTTCTTGGGGGCAGGGGGCCCTTCCAGGGAAGATCTGAGTAAGGAGCAACAGTGCTGCCCCTCTCTTGAACCCCTCAGACAGCAGGCTGCTGCTGAGGCTGCTGGGAGTGCTAGTGGGTCCCATAAAGTTTATTGGGATGAGGGACTCCTATATTCTGAGGGTAGAGACCCAGCCCCTGGAGCCACCAGGAGGTTGGTAATACCTCAGAAGTTTAGGGGGTTCCTCTTGACCTTAGCACATGATATCCCTTTAGCAGGTCACTTGGGCCAAAACAAGACCTGGGACAGGCTTGTTCCACATTTTCATTGGCCACATATGTCAGAGGACACAAAGGAGTTTTGTCGCTCCTGTGTCACTTGCCAAGCCAGTGGTAAGGCAGGTGGCACAACAAAGGCCCCCCTGATACCACTACCTGTGGTGGGGGTACCCTTTGAAAGGGTAGGGATTGACATTGTTGGTCCCCTTGACCCTCAGACTGCATCTGGGCACAGATTTATCCTGGTGGTAGTGGATCATGCCACCAGGTACCCAGAGGCAATTCCTCTGAGGACCACCACAGCACCTGTGGTGGCAAGAGCCCTCATTGGAGTTTTCTCCAGAGTGGGTTTTCCAAAGGAGGTCATTTCTGACAGAGGTACCAACTTCATGTCAGGATATCTGAAAGCAATGTGGAAGGAGTGTGGTGTAACTTATAAGTTCACCACCCCTATCACCCACAATGCAATGGTTTAGTTGAACGCTTCAACAAAACCTTGAAAGGAATGATTAAAGGACTCCCAGAGAAGCTTAGGCGGAAATGGGACCTTCTTCTTCCTTGCCTGTTGTTTGCCTACAGAGAGGTTCCACAGAAGGGGGTTGGTTACAGCCCATTTGAGCTTCTGTTTGGGCATCCTGTGAGAGGTCCACTATGTTTGGTAAAAGAGGGCTGGGAGTTACCTCTCAAGCCCCCCAAACAAGATGTGATGGACTATGTACTTGGTCTCCGCTCCCGGATGGCAGAGTACATGAAAAAGGCAACCAAAAACCTGGAGGCCAGCCAAGAATTGCAAAAAGCTTGGCATGACCAAAGGCTGTGCTGACTGTATACCAGCCAGGACAGAAAGTGTGGGTGTTGGAGCCTGTGGCCCCAGCAGCCCTCCAGGACAAGTGGAGTGGCCCCCATACAATAGTTGAACAGAAGGGAGAAGTCACCTATCTGGTGAATCTTGGAACTCCCAGGAGCCCCCTAAGGGTGCTTCATGTCAACAGATTAAAGCCATATGTTGACAGGGCTGACATGGGCTTGCTCATGGCAACTGATGAGGACCAGGAGGAGGAGAGTGACCCTCTCCCTGACCTGCTCTCTCAGAACCCTGATGATGGGTCAGTAGATGGTGTTGCTTTGGCAAGCAGCCTCACTGACCATCAGCAAACTGAGTGCAGACAAGTTCTGCAACAGTTTAGACATATGTTTAGCCTGACCCCTAGTCAGACTACCTGGTGCACCCATGAGGTGGACACTGGGGACAGTCTGCCTGTCAAGAATAAAATCTACAGGCAACCTGACCATGTCAGGGACTGTATCAGGACTGAAGTCCAGAAAATGTTGGAGTTAGGCGTGATTGAGCCTTCAGATAGCCCTTGGGCTAGCCCAGTAGTCCTGGTACCCAAGCCTCATACCCAGGGTGGTAAGAAAGAAATGAGGTTTTGTGTAGACTACAGAGGCCTCAATGCAGTCACTAGGACTGATGCCTATCCCATACCAAGGGCAGATGAGCTGATTGATACTTTGGCCTCAGCCAAGTATCTAAGCACATTTGACCTAACAGCTGGCTACTGGCAAATCAGATTAGCTGATGATGCAAAAGCCAAAACAGCATTTTCGACCCCTGGTGGGCACTACCACTTTGTGGTGATGCCCTTTGGATTGAAAAATGCACCTGCCACTTTTCAGAGGTTGGTGAATAAAGTTCTGGCAGGGATGGAAACTTATTGCTCAGCTTATCTAGATGATATTGCTGTCTTTAGTTCCTCCTGGCAGGATCACCTGGTCCACCTCAGAAATGTTTTGGAGGCCCTGCAGAAAGCAGGCCTCACTATCAAGGCCACCAAGTGCCAGATAGGGCAGAGTCAGGTTGTGTACCTGGGCCACCTTGTAGGTGGAGGCCAGGTTCAGCCTTTACAGAGCAAAATCCAAACCATAATGGAATGGGTTGCTCCAACCACCCAGACACAGGTGAGAGCCTTCTTAGGCCTGACTGGGTACTATAGGAGGTTTGTCAAGGGATATGGATCTATAGTGACCCCCTTGAATGATCTTACCTCTAAGAAAATGCCAAAAAAGGTTCAGTGGACAGCTAGCTGTCAAAAGGCATTTGAAGACCTAAAGCAGGCCATGTGCACTGCCCCCATCTTACAGAGTCCAGACTACACCAAAAAGTTCATTGTCCAAACAGATGCTTCTGAGCTGGGTGTGGGAGCTGTACTGTCTCAACTGAATGATGAAGGTCAAGACCAGCCAGTAGCTTTTATTAGCAGAAGGCTGACCCCTAGAGAGAAACGTTGGTCAGCTATAGAGAGGGAGGCCTTTGCTGTGGTATGGGCCCTGAAGAAGCTGAGGCCATACTTGTTTGGTACTCACTTCATAGTTCAGACTGACCACAAGCCCCTCCTATGGCTAAAGCAGATGAAAGGTGAAAACCCAAAACTTTTGAGGTGGTCCATTTCCCTACAGGGGATGGACTATACAGTGGAACATAGGCCTGGGACCCAACATGCCAATGCAGATGGACTCTCAAGGTATTTCCACTTTGAACACGAAGACTCAACTGGTCAAGGTTAGTTTAGTGTCCCTACGTTTGGGGGGGTTGTGTAGGAGAGTAGGATCTGCCTCTTATGTTGCCCCCACTTTTTTCTGATGTTAGCACTGGTTTCTGGCTATAGTCTGGCTGGGTCCCTGCCAATCAGGGCCCCAGCCTCTCTGTTCTCTCTAAACGACATGGAGTGCACTCTAGGTGCACTAGTGATTGGATACTGTGGTGCCTTATGAGTCCCTAGTATATGGTACCTTAGGTGCCAAGGGCATAGGTACTTCACAGGCCTACCAGGGGCTGCAGCATGTGTTATGCCACCCCTGGGAAGCAGTCTAAATCTGACACCACAGGCCTGCTACTGCAGCCTGGGTGAGGTGGTGCTAGCACCCCTCACTGAGATATAGGTTTCCTATATCTCTCCTGCACACACATATAAACCTATCAGTCACCCCTAAGGCAGGCCCTATCAATCCTGAGGGCAGGGTGCTTGGCTTCTATGTGAGGGGGTGCCTCTGCCTGAGCAGGGCCCCTCTGCAGCTCTCAGAGTCTATTCTCTGGTGCTGTTTGTGGATGCGGTTAAACCATATACTCTTAAGTGCATTATATCCTCGCGGTAAATGCTAACTTTGGAATGGCTGCATCAAAACATGTCGTGTTTGGTGTCAAACATCTTGGAATACTACCCCCCGCCAATCTTGGCGGCGGGGGTAGCATTCCACCCTTCTAGAGGGATAAGACATGTACCTGCTGTGGAAACGCGGTAGAATCCTAAAGAGCCCTGGCATCACAAAATGGATGCCACCAGTCACAGACACTGGGCTGCCCTCCTGCTGATGACCGAAACTCGCAGTGGAGGAAGCCCAACAATAGGCATCCTGTCACAGGGAGGTGTAACCACCTTCCAGACAGGGTTTAGTGTATTGGGGCTGGGTGGGTGCACTCTTAGAGTGCTTTGAAGTCCTGCACTGGGGGAGCAGAAGGCTCCTCTGTGCATATGCCAGTTCAAACCAGCTCAGGGGCTACCTGCCCCTGCTCTGGCGCGAAACTGGACAAAGGGAAGTGGGTGTAGCCACCCCTCCCTTGACCCTCCCATAGGTGGGGTCATAGAGCTAGTCCATCCCCTCTTTTTAGTATAAGAGGGGGAACCTTGCCATTGCAAAGCAGATAACCCCTGGACGACGCTCTACAGAAGAATCCTGGCCCTTCGACGTTCCACTACCTTTGGAAGACAGAAGAATCTCCCTTGGAGTCAAGGAGTGACTCCCCTGCTTGGCAGGCACCAAAAACGACAACGACGGTCGCAAACTATGCCGCTCCCGCCGGAGTCCGAAGTCCCTGCAGCCCAAGAAGTGGATTTCCTGACCTCTCCCAGGCCATCGTGAGTCCCCAGCGAAGCTGAGGCAAGTGGACCCCACGAGTAACGAGGAACCGCGACCCCTGGGTACCGTGCACTATTGTCGAGTGCAACCCCTTCACAACGTTCTACGAACTTGTGCTTTGGACCACGTGTGGTCCCGACCTCCAGCAGGAATCCCTCCGAAGATCAGAGGCCTACACCGTCCCGAGTGACCGTGGGCCCCTGTTGAGTGATTCCGCCCGAGGTGTCTTCGCGATCCCTTGCCCGCCGGCTTGTGGGTCCCCAGAAGACTTCTTAAAGAAACCAAAGGGCTCCCCTGGTTGCTCCAGGCCTGCCCTGACTTACCCTCGCTGGGTGAGTCCCTCAGACCTTGCTGGTCTGCGCCATCGACTTTTCTTCATCTCCCCGAGACTTGCTGCTGCCAAGGCTTGTTGGCTCCAATCGAGTTGCCGACACCGCAGTCAGCTGCAGACGTCGAGGGACACACCGAATCCAGCTCCTGGTCGTCGTCGACACCTCCTGGACCACGTGGCTGAAGAGTCAAGGCACCCGCAACCGACCTGAATCAACCGACGACGGTGGGCATCCATCTTCCTTGCCCCGGGTCACTGCCAAGTGACTTTGAACACTGTCCCCTCTGCTTTCAGGTCATCCTTCTTCAGAATCCAGGCTTGGATTCCACCGGACACTTCTTCAGCTCCCGCAAGCAGCAAGTCTTCTTTGTTCGCCATTGAAAACGACGCCGCGACCCGACACCAAAGGACACCTGTGCACCCGGCTTCCCTGGGTGAGGTAACTCCAGCACTACGGTGCTCCTGTGGGTGTGGGCCCTAGAACTACTTACCCTGTAAGTGACTTGCTTGTAGGTTCTCCCGAAGTATCCTAAAACTCTTTATTTCCAACCGCGACTTGCCCCATTGAAGTTAACGGCGATCCGCGCCTGTGTATCCACACTGCACGCGTCCCCCGTGGGTCCTTTACTTACCTGCCTTGGGTGGTTTTGTGAGGCCCCAGCACTTCTGAAGGCCCTAGGCCTTGTCTCCCTGCAAGTCGTTGTTTCTAAGTCTCTTACTTAGTATATGGTCTGGTACGCCCCTAGGGCCCCAGCCATATTTTGTGCTTAACTTATTGTGAAACGTTGATTTGTGCATATGTTTGTCTTCTAATCTCATAAAGAGATTAGTAGAGAGTTATTTAGAAATAAATACATATATATTTGATATATATACCTGTGTGGTGTCTTTTCATTTGGTGATTCAAGAGATTATATGGTAAAACAAGCTGCTTTACATTCCTCCGAGACTTAGCCTGAAGGCTGCTCTCCACAGCTACCACTAGGATAGCTTTCTTTAAAAGGTTGTCTTAAACCTATCTACCATAAGAGTCGATTTGCCCTGGTGCAAGGTGTCCACTTTAATTAGTGAACAGCATATACCAGGCCAACTTCTCACAACAGAGATGCAGAAAGAAGCAAGAGAAGTGCAGAAAGAAGCAAGAGAGGTGCAGAAAGAGGCAAGAGAAGTGCATGAAAGAGGCAAGAGAGTTGCAGAAAGAGGCAAGAGAAGTGCAGAAAGAGGCAAGAGAAGTGCTGAAAAAGGCAACAGAGGTGCAGATAGAAGCAACAGAAGTGCATGAAAGCAGACAAGAGAGTTGCAGAAAGAGACAAGAAAGGTGCAGAAAAAGGAAGAGAGGTGCAGAAAAAGGCAAGACAGGTGCAGAAAGAGGCAGGAGAGGTGCAGAAAGAAGCAAGAGAGGTGCAGACAGAAGCAAGAAGGGTGCAGAAAGAGGGAAGAGAAGTGCAGAAAGAGGCGAAGAGAAGTGCAGAAAGAGGCAAGAGACATGCAGAAAGAGGTTAGAGGGGTACAGAAAGAGGCAATAGAGCTGCAGAAAGAAGCAAGAGAAGTGCAGAAAAAAGAAAGTGAGGTGCTGAAAGAAGCAAGAGAGGTACAGAAAGAAGCAAGAGAATTGCAGAAAGAAGCAAAATGAGGTGCAGAAAGAGGCAAGAGGGGTGCAGAAAGAGGCAAGAGAAGTGCAGAAAGAAGCAACAGAGGTGCAGAAAGAGGCAAGAGAAGTGCAGAAAACAGGCAAGAGAGTTGCAGAAACAAGCAAACAAGGTACAGAAAGATGGAACAGGGGTGAAGACAGAGGCAAGAGAGGTGCAGAAAGAGGCAAGAGAGGTGCAGAAAGAGGCAAGAGAAGTGCAGAAAGACACAACAGAGGTGCAGAAAGAGGCAAGAGAAGTGCACAAAGAAGCAACAGAGGTGCAGAAAGAGGCAAGAGAACTGCAGAAAGAGGCAAGAGAGGTACAGAAAGAAGCAAGAGAGGTGCAGAAACAGGGAAGAGGGGTGCAGAAAGAGGCAAGAGAGTGCAGAAAGAGGCAAGAGGGATGCAGAAAGAGGCAAGAGGAGTGCAGAAAGAAGCAACAGAGGTGCAGAAAGAGGCAAGAGAAGTGCAGAAGAACAGAGGCAAGAAAGAAGGTACAGAAACAGGCAAGAGAGGTGCAGAAAGAAGGAACAGAGGTGCAGAAAGAGGCAAGAGAGGTGCAGAAAGAGGGAAGAGGGGTGCAGAAAGAGGCAAGAGGGGTGCAGAAAGAGGCAACAGAGGTGCAGAAAGAAGCAAGAGAAGTGATGAAAGAGACAAGAGAGTTGCAGAAACAGGCAAAAGAAGTGCAGAAAGAGGCAAGAGAAGTGCTGAAAGAAGCAACAGAGGTGCAGAAAGAAGCAAGAGAAGTGATAAAACAGACAAGAGAGTTGCAGAAAGAAACAAGAAAGGTGCAGAAAAAAGGAAGAGAAGTGCAGAAAGAGGCAAGACAGGTGCAGAAAGAGGCGGGAGACGTGCAGAAAGAGGCAAGTGAGGTACAGACAGAGGCAAGAGGGGCGCAGTAAGAGAGAAGAGAAGTGGAGAAAGAGGGAAGAGAAATGCAGAAAGAGGGAAGAGATGTGCAGAAAAAGGGAAGGGGGTGCAGAAAGAGGCAAGAGAAGTGCAGAAAAAAACAACAGCGGTGGAGAAAGAGGCAAGAGAAGTGCAGAAAGAGGCAAGAGAGGTGCAGAAAGAGGGAAGAGGGTGCAGAAAGAGGTACAAAGGATGCAGAAAGAGGCACGAGGGGTGCAGAAAGAAGCAAGAGAAGTGCAGAAAGAAGCAACAGAGGTACAGAAAGAGGGAAGGAGGGTGGAGAAAGAAGCAAGAGAAGTGCAGAAAGAAGCAACAGAGGTACAGACAGAGGGAACATGGGTGGAGAAAGAGACAAGAGAAGTGCAGAAACAAGCAACAGAGATGCAGAAAGGGGTAAGAGGGGTGGAGAAAGAGGCAAGAGGGGTGCAGAAAGAGGCAAGAGGGGTGCAGAAAGAAGCAAGAGAGGTGCAGAAAGAAACAAAAGAAGTGCAGAAAGAAGGAACAGAGGTGCAGAAAGAGGCAAGAGGGGTGCATAAAGTGGGAAGAGGGGTGCGGAAAGAGGCACAAGGGTTGCAGAAAGAAGGGACAGAGGTGCAGAAAGAAGCAAGATAAGTGCAGAAAGAAGCAAGAGAAGTGATGAAAGAGACAAGAGAGTTGCAGAAACAGGCAAAAGAGGTGCATAAAGAGGCAAGAGAAGTGCTGAAAAAAGCAACAGAGGTGCAGAAAGAAGCAAGAGAAGTGATAAAACAGACAAGAGAGTTGCAGAAAGAAATAAGAAAGGGGCAGAAAAAAGGAAGAGAAGTGCAGAAAGAGGCAAGACAGGTGCAGAAAGAGGCAGGAGAGGTGCAGAAAGAAGCAACAGAAGTGCAGAAAGAAGCAAGATGAGGTGCAGAAAGAGGCGAAGAGGGGTGCAGAAAGAGGCAAGAGAAGTGCACAAAGAAGCAACAGAGGTGCAGAAAGAGGCAAGAGAAGTGCAGAAAGAGGCAAGAGAGTTGCACAAAAGAGGCAAACAGAGGTGCAGAAAGATGGCAAGAGGGGTGCAGACAGAGGCAAGAGAGGTGCAGAAATAGGGCAAGAGAGGTGACAGAAAGAGGCAAGAGAGGTGCAGACATATTGCAAGAGAGGTGCCGAAAGAAGCAAGAGAAGTGCAGAAAGAACCAACAGAGGTGCAGAAAGATGCAAGAGGCGTGCAGAAAGAGGCAAGAGAAGTGCAGAAAGAAGCAACAGAGGTGCAGAAAGAGGCAAGAGAAGTGCAGAAAGAGGCAAGCGGGGTGCAGAAAGAGGCAAGAGAGGTGCAGAAAGAGGCAAGAGGGGTACAGAAAGAGAGCAAGAGAGGTACAGAAAGAAGCAAGAGAATTGCAGAAAGAAGCACCAGAGGTGCAGAAAGAGGCAAGAGGGGTGCAGAAAGAGAAAAGGTGCAGAAAGAAGCAATAGAGGTACAGAAAGAGGCAAGAGAGCTGCAGAAAGAGGCAAGAGAGATAGCAGAAACAGGCAAGAGAGGTGCAGAAAGAGGGAACAGAGGTGCAGAAAGAGGCAAGAGAGGTGCAGAAAGAGGCAAGAGAGAGTGCAGAGAGAGGAAAGAGGGATGCAGTAAGAGGAGTGCTGAAAGAAGCAACAGAGGTGCAGAAAGAAGCAAGAGAAGTGATAGAAAGAGACAAGAGAGTTGCAGAAACAGGCAAGAGAAGTGCAGAAAGAGGCAAGAGAAGTGCTGAAAGAAGCAACAGAGGTGCAGAAAGAAGCAAGAGAAGTGCAGAAAGAGGCAAGAGAGGTGCAGAAAGAGGGAAGAGGGGTGCAGAAAGAGAGAAGAGGGGTGCAGAATGAGGCAAGGGGTGTAGAAAGAGGCAAGAGGGGTGCAGAAAGAAGCAAAAGAGGTGCAGAAAGAAACAGGAGAAGTGCAGAAAGAAGGAACAGAGGTGCAGAAAGAGGTAAGGGTGGTGCAGAAAGAGGCAAGAGGAGTGCAGAAAGAAGCAAGAGAGGTGCAGAAAGAAGCAAGAGAAGTGCAGAAAGAAGCGAACAGAGGTGCAGAAAGAGGCAAGAGGGTGCAGAAAGAGGGAAGAGGGGTGCAGAAAGAGGCACAAGGGTTGCAGAAAGAAGGGACAGGAGGTGCAGAAAGAAGCAAGAGAAGTGCAGAAAGAAGCAACAGAGGTGCAGAAAGAAGCAAGAGAAGTGATGAAAGAGACAAGAGAGTTGCAGAAACAGGCAAAAGAGGTGCATAAAGAGGCAAGAGAAGTGCTGAAAAAAGCAACAGAGGTGCAGATAGAAGCAACAGAAGTGATGAAACAGACAAGAGAGTTGCAGAAAGAAACAAGAAAGGTGCAGAAAAAAGGAAGAGAAGTGCAGAAAGAGGCAAGACAGTTGCAGAAAGAGGCAGGAGAGGTGCAGAAAGAGGCAAGTGAGATGCAGACAGAAGCAAGAAGGGTGCAGAAAGAGGGAAGAGAAGTGCAGAAAGAGGGAAGAGAAGTGCAGGAAGAGGGAAGAGACATGCAGAAAGAGGTTAGGGGGTACAAAAAGAGGCTAGAGGGGTGCAGAAAGAAGCAACAGAGGTGCAGAAAGAAGCAACAGAGGTGCAGAAAGAAGCAAGAGAGGTACAGAAAGAAGCAAGAGAATTGCAGAAAGAAGCAAAATGGGTGCAGAAAGAGGCAATAGGGGTGCAGAAAGAGGCAAGAGAAGTGCAGAAAGAAGCAACAGAGGTGCAGAAGGAGGCAAGAGAACTGCAGAAAGAGGCAAGAAAGTGCACAAACAAGCAACAAGGTACAGAAAGAGGCAACAGAGGTGCAGACAGAGGCAAGAGGGGTGCAGAAAGATGCAAGAGAGGTGCAGAAAGAGGCAAGAGGAGTTCAGAAAGAACCAACAGAGGTGTAGAAGGAGGCAAGAGAAGTGCAGAAAGAAGCAACAGAGGTGCAGAAAGAGGCAAGATAACTGCAGAAAGAGGGAACAGCGGTACAGAAAGAAGCAAGAGAGGTGCAGAAACAGGGAAGAGGGGTGCAGAAAGAGGGAAGAGGGGTGCAGAAAGAGGCAAGAGGGATGCAGAAAGAGGCAAGAGGGGTGCAGAAAGAGGCAAGAGAAGTGCAGAAAGAACCAACAGAGGTGCAGAAAGAGGCAAGAGAGGTGCAGGAAGAGGCAAGAGAGGTACAGAAACAGGCAAGAGAGGTGCAGACAGAGGGAACAGGGGTGCAGAAAGAGGCAAGAGAGGTGCAGAAAGAGGGAAGAGGGGTGCAGAAAGAGGGAAGAGGGGTGCAGAAAGAGGCGAGATGAGTGCAGAAATAAGCAAGAGAAGTGATGAAAGAGACAAGAGAGTTGCAGAAACAGGCAAAAGAAGTGCAGAAAGAGGCAAGAGAAGTGCTGAAAGAAGCAACAGAGGTGCAGAAAGAAGCAAGAGAAGTGATAAAACAGACAAGAGAGTTGCAGAAAGAAACAAGAAAGGTGCAGAAAAAAGGAAGAGAAGTGCAGAAAGAGGCAAGACAGGTGCAGAAAGAGGCAGGAGACGTGCAGAAAGAGGCAAGTGAGGTACAGACAGAGGCAAGAGGGGCGCAGTAAGAGAGAAGAGAAGTGGAGAAAGAGGGAAGAGAAATGCAGAAAGAGGGAAGAGATGTGCAGAAAGAGGGAAGGGGGTGCAGAAAGAGGCAAGAGAAGTGCAGAAAAAAACAACAGCGGTGGAGAAAGAGGCAAGAGAAGTGCAGAAAGAGGCAAGAGAGGTGCAGAAAGAGGGAAGAGGGTGCAGAAAGAGGTACAAAGGATGCAGAAAGAGGCACGAGGGGTGCAGAAAGAAGCAAGAGAAGTGCAGAAAGAAGCAACAGAGGTACAGACAGAGGGAACATGGGTGGAGAAAGAGACGAGAAGTGCAGAAACAAGCAACAGAGATGCAGAAAGGGGTAAGAGGGGTGGAGAAAGAGGCAAGAGGGGTGCAGAAAGAAGCAAGAGAGGTGCAGAAAGAAACAAAAGAAGTGCAGAAAGAAGGAACAGAGGTGCAGAAAGAGGCAAGAGGGGTGCATAAAGTGGGAAGAGGGGTGCAGAAAGAGGCACAAGGGTTGCAGAAAGAAGGGACAGAGGTGCAGAAAGAAGCAAGAGAAGTGCAGAAAGAAGCAAGAGAAGTGATGAAAGAGACAAGAGAGTTGCAGAAAGAAACAAGAAAGGTGCAGAAAAAAGGAAGAGAAGTGCAGAAAGAGGCAAGACAGGTGCAGAAAGAGGCAGGAGAGGTGCAGAAAGAAGCAAGAGAAGTGCAGAAAGAAGCAAAATGGGTGCAGAAAGAGGCAAGAGGGGTGCAGAAAGACGCAAGAGAAGAGCACAAAGAAGCAACAGAGGTGCAGAAAGAGGCAAGAGAACTGCAGAAAGAGGCAAGAAAGTTGCACAAAAAGACAAACACGGTGCATAAAGATGGAACAGGGGTGCAGACAGAGGCAAGAGAGGTGCAGAAATAGGGAAGAGAGGTACAGAAAGAGGCAATAGGGGTGTAGAAATTTGCAAGAGAGGTGCCGAAAGAAGCAAGAGGAGTGCAGAAAGAACCAACAGAGGTATAGAAAGATGCCAGAGGAGTGCAGAAAGAGGCAAGAGAACTGCAGAAAGAGGGAACAGGGGTGCAGAAAGAGGCAAGAGAGGTGCAGAAAGAGGCAAGAGGGGTAAAGAAAAAAGCAAGAGAGGTATAGAAAGAAGCAAGAGAAGTGCAGAAAGAACCACCAGAGGTGCAGAAAGAGGCAAGAGGTGTGCAGAAAGAAACAAGAGAAGTGCAGAAAGAACCAACAGTGGTACAGAAAGAGGCAAGAGAGGTGCAGAAAGAGGCAAGAGAGATACAGAAACAGGCAAGAGAGGTGTAGACACAGGGAACAAGGGTGCAGAAAGAGGCAAGAGAGGTGCAGAGAGAGGGAAGAGGGATGCAGAAAGAGGCAAGAGGGGTGCTGAAAGAAGCAACAAAGGTGCAGAAAGAAGCAAGAGAAGTGATGAAAGAGACGAGAGTTACAGAAACAGGCAAAAGAAGTGCCGAAAGAGGCAAGAGAAGTACTGAAAGTAGCAACAGAGGTGCAGAAAGAAGCGAGAAAAGTGCAAAAGAGATGAGAGGTGCAGAAAGAGGGAAGAGGGGTGCAGAAAGAGAGAAGAGGGGTGCAGAACGAGGCAAGGGGGGTGCAGAAAGAAGCAAGAGAGGTACAGAAAGAAGCAAGAGAGGTACAGAAAGAAGCAAGAGAGGTACAGAAAGAAGCAAGAGAATTGCAGAAAGAAGCAACATGGGTGCAGAAAGAGGCAATAGGGGTGCACAAAGGGGCAAGAGAAGTGCACAAAGAAGCAACAGTGGTGCAGAAGGAGGCAAGAGAACTGCAGAAAAAGGCAAGAAAGTTGCACAAACAAGCAAACAAGGCACAGAAAGATGGAACAGGGGTGCAGAGGCAAGAGGGGTGCAGACATTTGCAAGAGAGGTGCCGTAAGAAGCAAGAGGAGTGCAGAAAGAACAAACAGAGGCGTAGAAAGAGGCAAGAGAAGTGCAGAAAGAAGCAACAGAGGTGCAGAAAGAGGCAAGATAACTGCAGAAAGAGGGAACAGCGGTGCAGAAAGAAGCAAGAGAGGTGCAGAAACAGGGAAGAGGGGTGCAGAAAGAGGGAAAAGGGGTGCAGAAAGAGGCAAGAGGGGTACAGAAAGAGGCAAGAGAGGTGCAGGAAGAGGCAAGAGAGGTACAGAAACAGGCAAGAGAGGTGCAGACAGAGGGAACAGGGATGCAGAAAGAGGGAAGAGGGGTGCAGAAAGAGGCAAGAGCGCAGAAATAAGCAAGAGAAGTGATGAAAGAGACAAAAGAGTTACAGAAACAGGCAAAAGAAGTGCAGAAAGAGGCAAGAGAAGTGCTGAAAGAAACAAGAAAGGTGCAGAAAAAAGGAAGAGAAGTGCAGAAAGAGGCAAGACAGGTGCAGAAAGAGGTGGGAGAGGTGCAGAACGAGGCAAGTGAGGTACAGACAGAGGCAAGAGGGGTACAGAAAGAGAGAAGAGAAGTGGAGAAAGAGGGAAGAGAAATGCAGAAAGAGGGAAGAGATGTGCAGAAAGAGGGAAGGGGGTGCAGAAAGAGGCAAGAGAAGTGCAGAAAGAGGCAAGAGAGGTGCAGAAAGAGGGAAGAGGGTGCCGAAAGAGGTACAAAGGGTACAGAAAGAGGCATGAGGGGTGCAGAAAGAAGCAAGAGAAGTGCAGAAAGAAGCAACAGAGGTGCAGAAAGAGGGAAGAGAGGGTGGAGAAAAGAGGCAAGAGAGGTGCAGAAGAAGCAACAGAGGTGCAGACAGAGGGAACATGGGTGGAGAAAGAGGCAAGAGAAGTGCAGAAACAAGCAACAGAGATGCAGAAAGAGGTAAGAGGGGTAGAGAAAGAGGCAAGAGGGGTGCAGAAAGAAGCAAGAGAGAGTGCAGAAAGAAACAAGAGAAGTGCAGAAAGAAGGAACAGAGGTGCAGAAAGAGGCAAGAGGAGTGCATAAAGTGGGCAAGAGAGGTGCAGAAAGAGGCAGCAAGGGTTGCAGAAAGAAGGGACAGGAGGTGCAGAAAGAAGCAAGAGAAGTGCAGAAAGAAGCAAGAGAAGTGCATGAAAGAGACAAGAGAGTTGCAGAAACAGGCAAAAGAGGTGCATAAAGAGGCAAGAGAAGTGCTGAAAAAAGCAACAGAGGTGCAGATAGAAGCAAGAGAAGTGAGGAAACAGACAAGAGAGTTGCAGAAAGAAACAAGAAAGGTGCAGAAAAAAAGAAGAGAAGTGCAGTAAGAGGCAAGACAGTTGCAGAAAGAAGCAGGAGAGGTTCAGAAAGAGGCAGGAGAGGTGCAGAAAGAGGCAAGTGAGATGCAGACAGAAGCAAGAAGGGTGCAGAAAGAGGGAAGAGAAGTGCAGAAAGAGGGAAGAGAAGTGCAGGAAGAGGGAAGAGGCATGCAGAAAGAGGTTAGGCGGTACAAAAAGAGGCAAGAGGGGTGCAGAAAGAAGCAACAGAGGTGCAGAAAGAAGCAAGAGAGGTACAGAAAGAAGCAAGAGAATTGCAGAAAGAAGCAAAATATGTGCAGAAAGAGGCAATAGAGGTCCAGAAAGAGACAAGAGAAGTGCACAAAGAAGCAACAGTGGTGCAGAAGGAGGCAAGAGAACTGCAGAAAAAGGCAAGAAAGTTGCACAAACAAGCGAACAAGGTACAGAAAGATGTAACAGGGGTGTAGACAGAGGCAAGAGGGGTGCAGACATTTGCAAGAGAGGTGCCGAAAGAAGCAAGAGGAGTTCAGAAAGAACCAACAGAGGTGTAGAAGGAGGCAAGAGAAGTGCAGAAAGAAGCAACAGAGGTGCAGAAAGAGGCAAGATAACTGCAGAAAGAGGGAACAGTGGTGCAGAAAGAAGCAAGAGAGGTGCAGAAACAGGGAAGAGGGGTGCAGAAAAAGGGAAGAGGGGTGCAGAAAGAGGGAAGAGCGGTGCAGAAAGAGGGAAGAGGGGTGCAGAAAGAGGCAAGAGGGGTGCAGAAAGAGGCAAGAGAAGTGCAGAAAGAACCAACAGAGGTGCAGAAAGAGGCAAGAGAGGTGCAGGAAGAGGCAAGAGAGGTACAGAAAGAGGCAAGAGAGGTGCAGAAAGAGGGAAGAGGGGTGCAGAAAGAGGCGAGAGGAGTGCAGAAATAAGCAAGAGAAGTGATGAAAGAGACAAGAGAGTTGCAGAAACAGGCAAAAGAAGTGCAGAAAGAGGCAAGAGAAGTGCTGAAAGAAGCAACAGAGGTGCAGAAAGAAGCAAGAGAAGTGATAAAACAGACAAGAGAGTTGCAGAAAGAAACAAGAAAGGTGCAGAAAAAGGAAGAGAAGTGCAGAAAGAGGCAAGACAGGTGCAGAAAGAGGCAGGAGACGTGCAGAAAGAGGCAAGTGAGGTACAGACAGAGGCAAGAGGGGCACAGAAAAAGAGAAGAAAAGTGGAGAAAGAGGGAAGAGGGAAGAGAAATGCAGAAAGAGGGAAGAGATGTGCAGAAAGAGGGAAGGGGGTGCAGAAAGAGGCAAGAGAAGTGCAGAAAAAAACAACAGTGGTGGAGAAAGAGGCAAGAGAAGTGCAGAAAGAGGCAAGAGAGGTGCAGAAAGAGGGAGGAGGGTGCAGAAAGAGGTGTACAAAGGGTGCAGAAAGAGGCACAAGGGGTGCAGAAAGAAGCAAGAGAAGTGCAGAAAGAAGCAACAGAGGTACAGAAAGAGGGAAGGAGGGTGGAGAAAGAAGCAAGAGAAGTGCAGAAAGAAGCAACAGAGGTACAGACAGAGGGAACATGGGTGGAGAAAGAGACAAGAGAAGTGCAGAAACAAGCAACAGAGATGCAGAAAGGGGTAAGAGGGGTGGAGAAAGAGGCAAGGGGGGTGCAGAAAGAAGCAAGAGAGGTGCAGAAAGAAACAAAAGAAGTGCAGAAAGAAGGAACAGAGGTGCAGAAAGAGGCAAGAGGGGTGCATAAAGTGGGAAGAGGGGTGCAGAAAGAGGCACAAGGGTTGCAGAAAGAAGGGACAGAGGTGCAGAAAGAAGCAAGAGAAGTGCAGAAAGAAGCAAGAGAAGTGATGAAAGAGGCGAGAGTTGCAGAAACAGGCAAAAGAGGTGCATAAAGAGGGAAGAGAAGTGCTGAAAAAAGCAACAGAGGTGCAGATAGAAGCAAGAGAAGTGATGAAACAGACAAGAGAGTTGCAGAAAGAAACAAGAAAGGTGCAGAAAAAAGGAAGAGAAGTACAGAAAGAGGCAAGACAGGTAAAGAAAGAGGCAGGAGAGGTGCAGAAAGAGGCAGGAGAGGTGCAGAAAGAGGCAAGTGAGGTGCAGACAGAAGCAAGAAGGGTGCAGAAAGAGGGAAGAGAAGTGCAGAAAGAGGGAAGAGAAGTTCAGGAAGAGGGAAGAGACATGCAGAAAGAGGTTAGGGGGTACAAAAAGAGGCAAGAGGGGTGCAGAAAGAAGCAACAGAGCTGCAGAAAGAGGCAAGAGAAGTGCAGGAAGAGACGAGCGGTACGGAAAGAGGGAAGAGGGGTGTAGAAAGAGAGAAGAGGGGTGCAGAAAGAGGCAAGGGGTGCAGAAAGAAGCAAGAGAGGTACAGAAAGAAGCAAGAGGTACAGAAAGAAGCAAGAGAAGTGCAGAAAGAAGCAAAATGGGTGCAGAAAGAGGCAAGAGGGGTGCAGAAAGAGGCAAGAGAAGTGCACAAACAAGCAACAGAGGTGCAGAAGGAGGCAAGAGAACTGCAGAAAGAGGCAAGAAAGTTGCACAAACAGAGAAACGAGGTGCATAAAGATGGAACAGGGGTGCAGACAGAGGCAAGAGAAGTGCAGAAATAGGGAAGAGAGGTACAGAAAGAGGCAAGAGGTGCAGAAAGAGGCTAGAGGGGTGTAGAAAAAAGCAATAGAGGTATAGAAAGAAGCAAGAGAAGTGCAGACAGAACCACTAGAGGTGCAGAAAGAGGCAAGAGGGGTGCAGAAAGAGGCAAGAAAGATATAGAAACAGGCAAGAGAGGTGTAGACAGAGGGAACAGGGGTACAGAAAGAGGCAAGAGAGGTGCAGAGAGAGGGAAGAGGGATGCAGAAAGAGGCAAGAGGAGTGCTGAAAGAAGCAACAGAGGTGCAGAAAGAAGCAAGAGAAGTGATGAAAGAGACAAGAGAGTTGCAGAAACAGGCAAAAGAAGTGCAGAAAGAGGCAAGAGAAGTGCTGAAAGAAGCAACAGAGGTGCAGAAAGAAGCGAGAGAAGTGCAAAAGAGACAAGAGAGGTGCAGAAAGAGGGAAGAGGGGTGCAGAAAGAGAGAAGACGGGTGCAGAACGAGGCAAGGGGTGCAGAAAGAAGCAAGAGAGGTACAGAAAGAAGCAAGCGAGGTACAGAAAGAAGCAAGAGAATTGCAGAAAGAAGCAAAATGGGTGCAGAATGAGGCAATAGGGGTGCAGAAAGAGGCAAGAGGACTGCACAAAGAAGCAACAGTGGTGCAGAAGGAGGCAAGAGAACTGCAGAAAAAGGCAAGCAAGTTGCACAAACAAGCAAAGAAGGTGCAGAAAGATGGAACAGGGGTGCAGACAGAGGCAAGAGGGGTGCAGACATTTGCAAGAGAGGTGCCGAAAGAAGCAAGAGGAGTGCAGAAAGAACCAACAGAGGTGTAGAAAGAGGCAAGAGAAGTGCAGAGAGAAGCAACAGAGGTGCAGAAAGAGGCAAGATAACTGCAGAAAGAGGGAACAGTGGTGCAGAAAGAGAGGTGCAGAAACAGGGAAGAGGGGTGCAGAAAGAGGCAAGAGGGGTACAGAAAGAGGCAAGAGAAGTGCAGTAAGAACCAACAGAGGTGCAGAAAGAGGCAAGAGAGGTGCAGGAAGAGGCAAGAGAGGTACAGAAACAGGCAAGAGAGGTGCAGACAGAGGAACAGGGGTGCAGAAAGAGGCAAGAGAGGTGCAGAAAGAGGGAAGAGGGGTGCAGAAAGAGGGAAGAGGAGTGCAGAAATAAGCAAGAGAAGTGATGAAAGAGACAAGAGAGTTGCAGAAACAGGCAAAAGAAGTACAGAAAGAGGCAAGAGAAGTGCTGAAAGAAGCAACAGAGGTGCAGAAAGAAGCAAGAGAAGTGATAAAACAGACGAGAGAGTTGCAGAAAGAAACAAGAAAGGTGCAGAAAAAAGGAAGAGAAGTGCAGAAAGAGGCAAGACAGGTGCAGAAAGGCGGGAGAGGTGCAGAAAGAGGCAAGTGAGGTACAGACAGAGGCAAGAGGGGTGCAGAAAGAGAGAAGAGAAGTGGAGAAAGAGGGAAGAGAAATGCAGAAAGAGGGAAGAGATGTGCAGAAAGATGGAAGGGGTGCAGAAAGAAGCAAGAGAAGTGCAGAAAAAAACAACAGTGGTGGAGAAAGAGACAAGAGAAGTGCAGAAAGAGGCAAGAGAGGTGCAGAAAGAGGGTGCAGAAAGAGGGAAGGAGGGTGGAGAAAAGGGCAAGAGAAGTGCAAAAGAAGCAACAGAGGTGCAGACAGAGGGAACATGGGTGGAGAAAGAGACAAGAGAAGTGCAGAAAGGGGTAAGAGGGGTAGAGAAAGAGGCATGAGGGGTGCAGAAAGAAGCAAGAGAGGTGCAGAAAGAAACAAAAGAAGTGCAGAAAGAAGGAACAGAGGTGCAGAAAGAGGCAAGAGGGGTGTAGAAAGTGGGAAGAGGGGTGCAGAAAGAGGCACAAGGGTTGCAGAAAGAAGGGACAGGGGAGCAGAAAGATGCAAGAGCAGTGCAGAAAGAAGGAAGAGGGGTGGCGAAAGAGGCAAGAGGAGTGCAGAAAGAAGCAACAGAGAGTCAAAAAGAGGGAACAGGGGTGGAGAAAGTGGCAAGAGGGGTGCAGAAAGAAGCAAGAGAGATGCAGAAAGAAACAAAAGAAGAGTAGAAAGAAGGAACAGAGGTGCAGAAAAAGGCAAGAGGGGTGCAGAAAGAGGGAAGAAGAGTGCAGAAAGAAGCACGAGTGGTACAGAAAGAACGCAAAGAGGTGCAGAAAGATGCCAGACTAGTGCAGAAAGAAGCAACTGCGGTGCAGAAAGAGGCAAGAGGGGTGCAAAAAGAGGGAAGAGGGGTGCAGAAAGGGGCATGAGGGGTGCGGAAAGAAGCAAGAGATGTGCAGAAAGAAACAAAAGAAGTGCAGAGTGAAGGAACATGGGTGCAGAAAGAGGCAACAGGGGTGAAGAAAGAGGGAAGAGGGGTGGAGAAAGAGGCAAGGGGGGTGCAGATAGAAGCAAGAGAGGTACAGAAAGAAGCAAGTGAGGTACAGAAAGAAGCAAGAGAAGTGCAGAAAGAAGCAAAATGGGTGCAGAAAGAGGCAGGAGGGGTGCGGAAAGAGGCAAGAGAAGTGCACAAAGAAGCAACAGAGGTGCAGAAGGAGGCAAGAGAACTGCAGAAAGAGGCAAGAAAGTTGTACAAACAGGCAAACAAGGTGCAGAAAGATGGAACAGGGGTGCAGACAGAGCCAAGAGAGGTGCAGAAATAGGGAAGAGAGGTACAGAAAGAGGCAAGAGGTGTGTAGAAATTTGCAAGAGAGGTGCCGAAAGAAGCAAGAGGAGTGCAGAAAAAACCAACAGAGGTGTAGAAAGATGCAAGAGGAGTGCAGAAAGAGGCAAGAGAAGTGCAGGAAGAAGCAACAGAGGTGCAGAAGGAGGCAAGAGAACTGCTGAAAGAGGGAACAGGGGTGCAGAAAGAGGGAAAAGAGGTACATAAAGATGGAAGAGGGGTGCAGAAAGAGGCAAGAGTGGTGCAGAAAGAGGCAAGAGAAGTGCAGAAAGAACCACCAGAGGTGCAGAAAGAGGCAAGAGGGGTGCAGAAAGAGGCAAGAGAAGTGCATAAAGAACCAACAGTGGCACAGAAAGAGGCAAGAGAGGTGCAGAAAGAGGCAAGAGAGATGCAGACAGAGGGAAGAGGGGTACAGAAAGAGGAAAGAGCGGTCCAGAAAGAGGCAAGAGCGGTGCAGAAAGAGGCAAGAGGGGTGCTGAAAGAAGCAACAGAGGTGCAGAAAGAAGCAAGAGAAGTGAGGAAAGAGACAACAGAGTTGCAGAAACAGGCAAAGGAAGTGCAGAAAGAGGCAAGAGAAGTGCTGAAAGAAGCAACAGAGGTGCAGAGAGAAGCAAGAGAAGTGATAAAACAGACAGGAGAGTCGCAGAAAGAAACAAGAAAGATGCAGAAAAAAGGAAGAGAAGTGCAGAAGGAGGCAAGACAGGTGCAGAAAGAGGCGGGAGAGGTGCAGAAAGAGGCAAGTAAGGTGAGAGGCAAGAGGGGTGCAGAAAGAGAGAAGAGAGAAGAGAAGTGCAGAAAAAGGGAAGAGATGTGCAGAAAGAGGGAAGGGGGTGTAGAAAGAGGCAAGAGAGGTGCAGAAAGAGGCAAGAGGGGTGCACAAAGAAGCAAGTGACGGGCAGAAAGAGGCAAAAGAAGTGCAGAAAGTAGAAGAGATTTGCAGAAAGAGGCAAGAGAAGTGCAGAAAAAAAGAAAGGTGCAGAAGGAAGCAACAGAAATGCAGAAAGAGGCAAGAGAGGCGCAGAAAGAAGCAAGAGTGGCTTGCACACCATTAGTACCAATTTAACACCCACATTTAGCAATACGTAACAGGTGACCAATCTAGGTTTGCAAAGGACCTTCCACCGCGCTGTAACACTTGTCGCTGCATTTTTGGTAACGTTTGAGCCGTTTGAGCTAGAAACAAGGATTTTTTGTTTAAATCTGCAGATTAGGCAGCAGATGATGGATTATGTGGCTAATGCGGAAAATGTATAATTGTGCGAAAGTCGGTGCAGCCAAACAGTCGCATAATTCCAGTGGCCCTGCTCATACCTCTGACTAGGTCCAGAAGTGCTCCTCAGTGATTCCTTCTTTTTTTTGTCTCATTGAGTTCATAGTTTAGCTTATATGAAAACGAGGAAGACTAAACCTGAGGTTACCACTCCACAACACAGACTACCATACCACATAATTACTCTCCATAACACATAATCCCACTCTACATAATTCCTATACACTAAATACCACATACTTTCCATCCACATAATTTCACTGCACAACATACCACATAATTCCTCTACACACAACGTTCATCCACTCCACTCCAAAAAACATTAGTAAACTCTAACTCTTGCACATGCGAGACCTATTTCATTACAAATGCTTCTTGAACTGGTAGTCGTGTTTGCAGAGTGGTGGAGAAAGGGGGCTGGGCCTCCAACCAGCACTCAGGAATTCCACTGCGTAGGACTTACAGGAGGTACCAGGAGGGCTTCTTGGCCCCCAAAGTCCCTCAGGAGTAAAGTGGACTTCATCCCCCAACCTGTAGTGTGCCCAGAGGCGTGTTTGCAGAGTGGTGGAGAAAGGGGGGCATGGTCTCCGAAGACCTCTTAGCAATCCCACTGTGTGGGACTTACTGGAGGTAACAGGAGGAGGGGTTGTTAGCCCCCGAGGACAACCTTGGGCCAACTACCCCTCCTATTACCTCCAGTAAGTCCCACGCAGCAGCATTGGTAAGTACTCATAGCAGGCCACGCCCTCTTTGACCACCAGTCTGCAAACGCACTCCCTGGCGCGCTCTTCGATGGGGTTTAAAGTCTTCTTCGCTGCTGGGGGTCCTTAGGGGCCAACTGGCCTACCTAATACCTCCAGTAAGCCCCAGATAGTGAGATTGCTGAGAGGTGGACACAGGCCACACCCCCTTTCTCCACCACTCTGCAAACAGCCCTCCTGGCGTGCTCTTTCTTAGGGGATGAAGTCCCCTTGCCTCCTGAGGGTCCCTGGGGGCCAACTAGCCCTCCTGTTATCTCTAGTAAGCCCCACACAGCTGGATTGCTGAGAGTGGTCCGAGGCCATGCCCCCTTTTCACACCACTCTGCAAACGCGCCTCCTGGCGCACTGCTGCTTGGGGGATGAAGTCCACTTTAGTCCTGAGGTCCTCAGGACACAAGAGGACCTCATCGCCCCACCAGCAGTGCACCAAGAGGTGCGTTTGCAGACTGGTGAAAAAAGGGTCGTGGCCTCGGACCACCTCTCAGCAATCCCACTGTGTGGGGCTTACTGGAGGTACCTGGTGGGCTAGTTGGCCCCCAGGGACCCTCAGGATTCAAGGGGACTTAATCCCCCAATGTAGAACTGCCAGGAGGCGCATTTGCACAGTGGTGCAGGGAGGGGGTGGGGCCTCCGGTGAGATGCCGCTTTTCCTTTTTTTTGTTTTTGTTAGAAGGGGGTCTGTGTGGCCCCCCTTCTCCTAATATTTTTGGGGCCCTATGGACCCCATCCCCCAGGGCCTGGCCAGCCTTTCCTTTTTATTTTGGATGGGGGCCGCGTGGCCCCCCTCTTGAGGCCTTTATCGGCCCCGAGGACCCCAGCCTTGAATCTTTTTATTTTTATTTTGGAGGGGGTCCACGTGGCCCCCTTCCTGAGGCCAATTGTGGCCCCGGGGGAGCCCATCCCCTGGAACCTGGCCAGTCTTGATTCTTTTTTTTTATTTTGGCGTGGGGCCGGTGGTGGTCCTCGGGGATTGGGGGTTCCGTGAGGCCCCCGCCCATAATTAAACAAAGCCCCGGGGAGGTGGCGGTCCCCGAGGCCTGGGGGGGCCCGCGAGGCACCCTCACCCATAATTAAACAAAGCCCCGGGAAGGTGGCGTTCCCCAGTGCTGCGGGAGGGCCGGGTGCCCCACGCATATGATTTACACAAGCCCCGGGGAGGTGGCGGTCCCCGGGCTGCGGGGCCAGCGCGTCCCCGCATATATTTGCATATTGCCCCGGAACCTGGCCCACCCAGGGACTCATTAAAACGAAGCGGGGGAGCCAGCGCTTCCTTTTTTTCGGCGGGATACTTTTTGGGCCCTGGGGGTCCCTGTGGGACCCCCTGACCAGGCCTAGGGGGTCAGGGTGTTTCTACCCTGCCCCCTTTTCTTTTTTTTCACCTTTTTTCTTGTGACTCGGTTTTACGGAGTCAATCAATCAAAGATAACTTTATTTGGTTCCAAGAACCATAAAAGCTTAACAAATGTACATAATATTTTTAAAAGATTTTTCCATACCAAGATTGTGCAATAAATATCGTTAAAACCCCACATTTCATATAATTTATGCAATTTGCCATTTTCAGAAAGTTATAATCCAACATGCCCAATGCCAAGAAGACGCTGTAATGACAATCATCAAATTTCATTACTACAAGACAGTTATGATATTAGAAATATAAAAAATAAAATAAAATGGCTGTTTATCTATTGTGACTCGTAACGTTTCTCATTGACATTGCAGTTTTAATATAACTGGAAACATCAGGGCAAATAGAAACAGTAGACAAAGAGTGTAAAAAGTTAAAACCATCTATGTAGGTACAAGGACGAAATCCCCTCAAAAGTGAGGCTAAAAATTGTACCCTCGGCTCTTTATAAAGAGGGCAAAACAGCATAAAGTGCAGGGTGCTCTGGGCTGCCAAATTGTCACATGGGCAGGGGATGAGTTTATCAGCCCAACCTGACTGTGTGGGAAATGCCGCTATGAAAGTGCAAAGTGCATAGGCGAAATCTAGTCATAAAAAATTGTATCTGTACGTTCGTAGTAAAAGATAGATAAAATTGCTGTTGGGTAATAGGCAAACTTGGGTGACCTAGCAGCACCAATTGTTGCCGACGCTTATTCACCTCAGACTTATGAGCCTCTTTTATCATGGTTTTTACATTCATATGGATGCTGGCGGGATCATCAAAGTAGTGCCCCAAACCAATCTCATGAAATTCATCTCTGACAAATCGTAGCCAAGGGATAGCCAAGGCGCTATCAAGATTAGTACAGTCCTTGATAACTTCCCTTGAAAACGTTAAGTCCTCCGACAGCCATATTTTGACCCAAAGGAATAAGGGGGCAGTATCAATTTGATCTTCTAGGTAATCCAACCCTACCTCGGAATGACAATAATGTGTGGGGGCACTCTTTGGGGTCATCAATAGCCTTTTGATAAAATTATTTTCCACAACTTGTAAACGGCGGCTTTTATGATGACCCCACACTCCTGGTCCGTAAAATGCGACAGATAAGCATTTAGCTTTATACAGGGTGATCATCTCTGTCACCAGCTTATGGTCTAACTTAGAGGCAAAGCGGAATAAACCCTCCACTACCCGACTAGTGTGTTGTACCCTTGATGTAATGAGAGAATCCCAATTCATTTTGTTATTAAAAATGTTTCTCAAATATGTAAAATTAGACAGCTTATCAATGGTCTTGCCTCTTACTACAAATTTTCTTGTTTTTGTTGGTCTGGGGCCTCAAACCATGATATATGATTTGATAAAGTTCACTTTTAGGTCCAATGCTAACATAAAATCTGTGAAGGCATCCAATGATTTTTGGAGACTGTTGGCTATCAAGGCCATTAATACAGTATCGTCCGCGTAAGACAACAGGGGGACCGGGTTGCCTCCTATTCTGGGAAAATCAAGTTCCTTCTCTATTAAAAATGACTCTAGGCCATTGGTGTACAATAAAAAAAAAGAAATGGAGCTAAAATGCACCCCTGTCGCACCCCTTCTGTAGAAACAATAGGCCTAGTCTTCTCCCCACGAGGGCCATATCGTATTGCAACAGTGGTGGAGGCGTGAAGCCAACGCAAAAGGGAGATAAGCGCTTCTTCGATACCCATTTTCTCCATTAGTCCCCACAATTTCTCCCGATTGACGGTGTCAAAAGCGCTGGACAAGTCCATGAAGGCCAGGTGGATAGAGCCCCTCCTGGCCTTCATGTACTTGCCCATAATCAGGGACAAATTGAGGCACTGTTCTGTGGTACCCATCCCCCTCCTAAAGCCATACTGTATTTTTGACATGATCCCGGTACTGCTCGCCCAGGTCTCAAGACGAGCTAGAATGACCCTCCTCAGAACTTTTACAGTTGCGTCAATAAGGGAAATTGGCTTGGAACAGGCGGGGTCATTCCTATTGCCCTTTTTAAACACTGGGACCACGATGGCCTCCTTCCAGGTTGTTGGGATGGGACCAATCACCACTGCTTTGAAAACATTAGTCAGGAGGGGTGCCCAAAGGTTGGGATTGCTTTTAAACAAATCTAGTGGGGCCCCATCAGGGCCTGGGGCTTTCAGGCAAATACCCTTTGCTAGGGCTTCCTCAATCACTGTAAAGGAGGCGCTAAGTTGGGAGGCTAAGATTAAATCTGATGGCAAATCCCCTCCTTTCTCCTGGGATAAGATTGAATTGGGATTAAATATGGCCGAGAAGTGGGATTCCCAAGCTTTCCCCAAAATCAAAGAATCCGCACGCCTAACCTCCTCTGAGAATAGAGGGCGATTTATGATCTCCCAAAAGCTTTTGGTATCTCTGAGAGCACTGGCCCTCTCCAGATCTTCCCAAGCTAACTTCCTCAATTACTCTTTCATTAGGCTGATGGTGTTTTTATAAGCCTGTCTGGCGCTTTTAATTTGACACTTGTCCCGTGGGTTCGCATGGAGGGCCTTTTTAAGATTCTTTTGGGCTCTGGAACACTCAGCGTCAAACCACCTTATCTCCTGAACTTCCCTACTCTGTACTGTTCTTGTTAGACTTTTCGCCACATCCGCACAGATCGATTCAAAATTCTGGACAACCTCATCGGGGGAAGAATCGTGTTGGAGGCATCTCATAATGGGATTTAAGTTTGCCTTAACGGTATTCTCCTCAAATTGGATAGGATTTATTTTATCCCATTTTATTCTTACCCCTTTATTGGGGTTGTAGTGAATGGGCGACCATCTCCTTTCCCAACCTGGGCTGTTATACTAAGGGAAACGATGAGGGGATTAAGGTCACTAGTAGTGTTTGGTTTCACCTCAAAATGACCAACGAGAGGGGCAAACTTTCTTGATATGAAAATAAAATCAATGAAACTTTCCCTGCCTCCACCGACAAAAGTGGGGCACTGTAATGAGGGGCAACTGACCAAATTATTGGTCGACACAGATCATTTTCAAGAATAATGGTGTTTAGGGCCTCGCCCTGTGAATAAAATGTGACTGGGGTTGACCCTCTGTGTCCACCAACCCACATACTTGCTTGGTACTATACGAGCAGATAGTACAATTAAAGTCCCCCACCCAAAGAATGCATAAGGGCTGCCACTTCCCCGCTAACTTGTTGATATCCGCCTGTAGCGCTTCGATGACATAAGAGCTATTTGGGTCAAAAATGTTGTAATACCAGTTCACTAGTAATAACTGTACCTGAATCAGATTGGAGATCAAGGTAAGTTGGCACCATGGTGATGTGTTCACAACCCGAGCTTTTATGGACCCATATTTAACTGATATCAATATCAATAGCCCTCCTTTTGCCCTCCCTGCCGGTGATGGAGTTGCGTGGATATTAAAAGAACAATAACCATCCAACACAATGTCAGTCTCATGCCACGTCTCCTGAATACAAATGATATCAAAATCCCCAATATACTCTAGCCATACCTCATTTGATAATTTCGGACGGATACCTGCGATATTCCAGGATATAAATTTGAATGGAGATGTTATAGGTTCCTGGTTCGCCGTGTCCTGCCGAGTGCAATTTGTGACGTGCCTAGCAGGGCTAGTTGCTTGGTCAGGCCCCCCCTCCAGAGTTGTAAACAGGGAATGAAGGGGCTGGGCGGATACTGGTCTCAGGTTCAATTAGGTGGTTGCCAGTGCTAGAAATGTTTTGGACAGATGAGCCCATTGATTTTACAAAATGCCTATTTCCAATGTCACCGTCAACTGCCTTTAAGACTCTCCCGGGGTCGTCACTTTGGGAACTTACACTTCTCAGCTTTACTGAACTGCCAGATTGCTCTGGTAGTCAGTCTATGTCTGTCAAGCCAGAGAGAGCCTCAAAGCGGTTAGAGTGATTAAATAAAGGAGACTGGTGTGGGGGGTGAATGTTCTGTGCAGACCATAAAGGCTGTTGTTTCTTAAGTACCTCCTTTACGAAGCTCGTGATCGGGAGGGTTCGCGAATCCTCCTCGGTCACCAGATATCGATATTTTTTATTTTTAAACTTCTCAGGAACTACTGAACGGATTTACACCATTTAAAGCAAAGAGTGCACTCTGGACCAAGAGCTACCTCTCTGCTAAATTTGGTGCAATTCCGTTCAGCAGTTCGGGCTGTAGCCACGACAAACGTTCCTATGGAAATTAACATGGAGAAAATGCGTTTAGGGACCCCCCTTTTTTCTCATCCCCTGCTTGACGAATCACCCTGAAACTTTCAAGACAGGAGCTGACCAGAGCGCCCCATTAGTTTTGAAAATTTCGCAAAGATTCGGCAAACAGCGCCAAAGATATTGGCAAATCAAAAAATGCTTTTCCTATGGAAACTAGGTCCTAACTATAACTAGGTAGTTATAGTTAGGACCTAGTTTCCATAGGAAAAGCGATCATCACTGAAAAACCATAGGTTTCAGACACGTTATAGTTAGAAATTAGCATTTAAAAACCTTTGAAATTCACTGAAAAAACCATAGGTTTTAGGGACAGTTATAGTTAGTTGGACATTTCACTCGTACAAAACCATAGAAATTCCCCCGTTATAGTTAGTTCAGCTAACTATAACTCGCGCCCGCAATGCACTGCTGATGACGTCACATATTACATCACTCATGACATGGTCAGTGACATCACTGATGACATCACTGATGACATCATCCAGTGACTGTGTGTTTCTGTAAAGTTTAAATATGTTTAATATATATAGGGAAAGGCGTATTGAAGAATGAGTGGGTGTATAAGTGTCTGAATGGATGATTTAGTACGTGCGTGACTGACTCTACAAGTGAGTGATTAAACGTATTTTACTGAATGCATGGGTTAGTGACTAAACTGTGTGAATGTCTGTATCCGTCTGTTTGTTGGTGTGTAAGTGGATGCATGGATTTGCGAATAGCTACATGAGTGTCTATATGGGTTATTGATTGGTTCTCTGAGTATCTGTATGGCTGCCTGAGTGTTTGTGTGGGTGGGGTGTGTGTGACTCTGTACATAGATGTGTGAGTGGGTGATTCACTGGGTGCATGATTTCAAGAGTGCATCTGTGATGGACTGCTTGGGTGGGTGAGTGTGCATATGGGTGTGTTAGTGAGTGAATGTATATCTCAGTGGTACATGTGCGAGTAACTACATATGTAAAAGGCAGTATATATGTGTGTTAGAGTATTTAAATGGCTATAAGTGAGAGTGTGTGATTGTGAGAGTGGCTGTATGGATGCGTGTGTGCTTGTATCAGTTATTGTATAAGAGCGTAAGAATGTACTAGTATTTGTATGAGTAAGTGAGCTGGTGTGTGTATAACTGTATAGGTGAGTAAATGGGTGTGTGATTAATTTTTTGCATGACTGACTAGGTGTGTGAGTACCTCTATGGATGAGTGGCGGTGTGTGAGTGTTTATATAGGTGTATGAGTGCATATGATAGTCCTGTACTGAGTGACTGTAAGTATGAGTGACTGTACGGGTGAGTGAGTAGATGTGTGTGTGTATACCTAAGAATCAGTGAGTGGGTATGTAGTTATTGGTATTGGAGTGTGTATGGTTTTGAGAATGGCAGTCTGTAATTTAGAATGGGTGTATCAAAAGTTATATTAGGGTGTGAGAAGATGCATGAAATTATTACATGGATGATGTCATCAGTGATGTCATTTGAGATGTCATCAGTGATGTCACTGACCATGTCATGAGTGATGTAATATGTGACGTCATCAGCAGTGCATTGCGGGGGCGCGAGTTTTGTACGAGTGAAATGTCCAACTAACTATAACTGTCCCTAAAACCTATGGTTTTTTCAGTGAATTTCAAAGGTTTTTTAAAATGCTAATTTCTAACTATAACGTGTCTGAAAACTATGGTTTTTTCAGTGAATTTCAGAGCTTTTTAAATTCTAATTTCTAACTATAACGTGCCTAAAACCTATGATTTTTTAAGTGAATTTCAAAGGTTTTTTAAATGCTAGTTTCTAACTATGCCTACAGAGGTAGGACATGTGAAGAAAGAAGAAAAAACACACAGAAAGAAGCAAAAGAAATGCAGAAAGAAGCAACAGAAGTCCACAAAGACAAAGAAAAGTGCAGGAAGAAGCAAAAGATGTGCAGAAAGAACCAACAGAGGAGCAGAAAGAGGCCTTGTTGCAAAATCATCCTGTGCCCACAATGTTTTCAGACGGGTACTGGTGGTAACTGACTCTGACTAACCAGAGTCAGTGCTATGCTAAAAGACACTTAGAATACAGTGAAAACACCTACATACACTAGGGAACACTATGCGTTGGGGTACCCCTGTGATTAGCATGACCTCCTCTGTAAGTCCCTAGTACATAATAGGGCAGGGGATTAAAACTACCTCTTAAAACGCAGCTATAGGGCGCGTTTGCACAGTGGTGAAGGGAGGGGGCCTGAGGTGACATGTGCAAACGCGCCCCGTGGCGCGCTTTAAGTTGCGGGATAAGTGCCCTTGAATCCTGAGGGTCCCTGGGGCCCAACTAGCCCCCAGGTACCTACAGTTAGGACCACAGAGCTGAGTTGCAGAGAGGCGTTCCGAGGCCACGCACCTTTTTCACCTCTCTGCAACGCAACTCTGTTGTGCTTACTGAAGGTACCTGGTGGGCTAGTTGGCCCCCAGGGTCCCTCAGGATTCAAGGGAATTAATCCCCAACTTAAAACGCACCACAGGGCGTGTTTGCGCACATGTCACCTGAGGCCCCGCCCCTCCCTTCACCACTGTGCAAACGCGCCCGTGGTGCGTTTTAAGTTGGGGGATTAGGTCACCTTGAATCCTGAGGGTCCCTGAGGGCCCAACTAGCCCACCAGGTACTTCCAGTAAGCACCAAAGGCCTGCGTTGCAACGCCTGTAACAAATTGTGCAGTTGTGTTTAGGTAGTGAAGGGGTCGTGCTGGGGGTAGTGTTTTAGGGTTTAGGGTAGTGCAGTGGTGTTTGTGTAGTGTAGGGGTCATGCTGGGGGTAGATTTAGGGTTTAGGGTAGTGCAGTGGTGTTTGGATAGTGTAGGGAGTCGTGCTGGGGGAGTGTTTTAGGGTTTAGGGTAGTGCAGTGGTGTTTGGGTAGTGTAGGGGGTTGTGCTGGGGGTAGTGTTTTAGGGTTTAGGGTAGTGCAGTGGTGTTTGGGTAGTGTAGGGGGTCGTGCTGGGGGTAGTGGTTTAGGGTTTAGGGTAGTGCAGTGGTGTTTGGGTAGTGTAGGGGGCACTGCTGGGGGTAGTGTTTTAGGGTTTAGGGTAGTGCAATGGCGTTTGGGTAGTGTAGGGGGCACTGCTGGGGGTAGTGTTTTAGGGCTTAGGGCAGTGCAGTGGTATTTGGGCAGTGTAGGGGCACTGCTGGGGGTATTGTTTCAGCGCTTAGGGTAGTGCAGTGGTGTTTGGGTAGTGTAGGGGTTCGTGCTGGGGGTAGTTTTTAGGGTTTAGGGTAGTGCAGTGGTGTTTGTGTAGTGTAGGGGTAGTTTTTAGGGCTTAGGGCAGTGCAGTGGTGTTTGTGTAGTGTAGGGGGTCATGCTGGGGTAGTGTTTTAGGGTTTAGGGTAGTGCAGTGGTGTTTGTGTAGTGTAGGAGGTCATGTTTTAGGGTTTAGGGTAGTGCAGTGGTGTTCGGGCAGTGTAGGGGTCATGCTGGGGGTGGTGTTTCAGGGTTTAGGGCAGTGCAGTGGTGTTCGAGCAGTGTAGGGGTCCTGCTGGGGGTGGTGTTTCAGGGTTTAGGGCAGTGGTGTTCGGGTAGTGTAGGGGGTCATGCGGGGGTAGTGTTTCAGGGTTTAGGGCAGTGCAGTGGTGTTTGGGTAGTGTAGGGGCCATGCTGGGGGAGTGTTTTAGGGTTTAGGGCAGTGCAGTGGTGTTCGGGTAGTGTAGGGGTCATGCTGGGGGAGTGTTTTAGGGTTTAGGGCAGTGCAGTGGTGTTTGGGTAGTGTAGGGGGTCGTGCTGGGGGAGTGTTTGAGGGTTTAGGGCAGTGCAGTTGTGTTCGGGTAGTGTAGGGGGTTGTGCTGGGGGAGTATTTTAGGGTTTAGGGTAGTGCAGTGGTGTTCGGGTAGTGTAGGGGGTCGTGGCTGGGGTTGTGTTTCAGGGTTTAGGGCAGTGCAGTGGTGTTCGGGCAGTGTAGGGGGTCGTGCTGGGGCTGGTGTTTCAGGGTTTAGGGCAGTGCAGTGGTGTTCGGGCAGTGTAGGGGGTCTTGCTGGGGGTAGTGTTTCAGGGTTTAGGGCAGTGCAGTGGTGTTCAGGCAGTGTAGGGGTCTTGCTGTGGGTGATGTTTCAGGGTTTAGCGCAGTGCAGTGGTGTTCGGGCAGTGTAGGGGTCTTGCTGGGGGTGGTGTTTCAGGGTTTAGGGCAGTGGTGTTCGGGCAGTGTAGGGGGTCGTGCTGGGGGTGGTGTTTCAGGGTTTGGGGCAGTGCAGTAGTGTTCGGGCAGTGTAGGGGTCGTGCAGGGGTGGTGTTTCAGGGTTTAGAGCAGTGCAGTGGTGTTCGGGCAATATAGGGGTCGTGCTGGGGGTGGTGTTTTAGGGTTTAGGGCAGTGCAGTGGTGTTCGGGCAGTGTAGGGGTCATGCACGGGGTGGTGTTTCAGGGTTTAGGGCAGTGCAGTGGTGTTCGGGCAGTGTAGGGGGTCGTGCTGGGGCTGGTGTTTCAGGGTTTAGGGCAGTGCAGTGGTGTTCGGGCAGTGTAGGGGTCTTGCTGGGGGTGGTGTTTCAGGGTTTAGGGTAGTGGTGTTCGGGCAGTGTAGGGCGTCTTGCTGGGGGTGATGTTTCAGGGTTTAGGGCAGTGCAGTGGTGTTCGGGCAGTGTAGGGGTCTTGCTGGGGGTAGTTTTTCAGGGTTTAGGGCAGTGCAGTGGTGTTCGGGCAGTGTAGGGGGTCATGCTGGGGCTGGTGTTTCAGGGTTTAGGGCAGTGCAGTGGTGTTCGGGCAGTGTAGGGGTCTTGCTGGGGGTGGTGTTTCAGGGTTTAGGGCAGTGGTGTTCAGGCAGTGTATGGGGTCGTGCTGGTGGTGTTTCAGGGTTTAGGGCAGTGCAGTGGTGTTCGGGCAGTATAGGGGTCGTGCAGGGGCTGGTGTTTCAGGGTTTAGGGCAGTGCAGTGGTGTTCGGGCAGTGTAGGGGTCGTGCTGAGGGTGGTGTTTCAGGGTTTAGGGCAGTGCAGTGGTGTTCGGGCAGTGTAGGGGGTCGTGCTGGCGGTGGTGTTTCAGGGTTTAGGGCAGTGCAGTGGTGTTCGGGCAGTGTAGGGGTCGTGCAGGGGGTGGTGAGTCAGGGTTTAGGGCATTGCAGTGGTGTTCGGGCAGTGTAGGGGGTCATGCTGGGGGTAGTGTTTTAGGGCAGTGCAGTGGTGTTCGGGCAGTGTAGGGGATCATGCAGGGGGTGGTGTTTCAGGGTTTATGCAGTGCAGTGGTGTTTGGGCAGTGTAGGGGTCGTGCTGGGGGTGGTGTTTCAGGGTTTAGGGCAGTGCAGTGGTGTTCGGGCAGTGTAGGGTGTCATGCTGGGGGTGGTGTTTCAGGGTTTAGGGCAGTGCAGTGGTGTTCGGGCAGTGTAGGTGGTCTTGCTGGGGGTGGTGTTTCAGGGTTTAGTGCAGTGGTGTTCGGGCAGTGTAGGGGTCTTGCTGGGGGTGGTGTTTCAGGGTTTAGGGCAGTGCAATGGTGTTCGCGCAGTGTAGGGGTCTTGCTGGGACTGGTGTTTCAGCGTTTAGGGCAGTGCAGTGGTGTTCGGGCAGTGTAGGGGGTCTTGCTGGGGGTGGTGTTTCAGGGTTTAGGGCAGTGCAGTGGTGTCCGGGCAGTGTAGGGGTCTTGCTGGGGCTGGTGTTTCAGGGTTTAGGGCAGTGCAGTGGTGTTCGGGCAGTGTAGGGGTCTTGCTGGGGCTGGTGTTTCAGGGTTTAGGGTAGTGCAGTGGTGTTCGGGCAGTGTAGGGGGTCGTGCTGGGGCTGGTGTTTGAGGGTTTAGGGCAGTGCAGTGGTGTTCGGGCAGTGTAGGGGGTCGTGCTGGGGCTGGTGTTTCAGGGTTTAGGGCAGTGCAGTGGTTTTCAGGCAGTGTAGGCAGTCGTGCTGGGGGTGGTGTTTCAGGGTTTAGGGCAGTGCAGTGGTGTTTGGGCAGTGTAGGGGTCGTGCTGGGGTGGTGTTTCAGGGTTTAGGGCAGTGCAGTGGTGTTCGGGCAGTGTAGGGGGTCGTGCTGGGGCTGGTGTTTCAGGGTTTGGGCAGAGCAGTGGTGTTCGGGCAGTGTAGGGGGTCGTGCTGGGGGTGGTGTTTCAGGGTTTAGGGCAGTGCAGTGTTGTTCGGGCAGTGTAGGGGGTCTTGCTGGGGGTGGTGTTTCAGGGTTTACGGCAGTGGTGTTCAGGCAGTGTAGGGGTCTTGCTGGGGGTGATGTTTCAGGATTTAGAGCAGTGCAGTGGTTTTCAGGCAGTGTAGGCGGTCGTGCTGGGGGTGGTGTTTCAGGGTTTAGGGCAGTGCAGTGGTGTTCGGGCAGTGTAGGGGTCGTGCTGGGGTGGTGTTTCAGGGTTTAGGGCAGTGCAGTGGTGTTCGGGCAGTGTAGGGGTCGTGCTGGGGCTGGTGTTTCAGGGTTTTGGGCAGAGCAGTGGTGTTCGGGCAGTGTAGGGGGTCGTGCTGGGGGTGGTGTTTCAGGGTTTAGGGCAGTGCAGTGTTGTTCGGGCAGTGTAGGGGGTCTTGCTGGGAGTGGTGTTTCAGGGTTTAGGGCAGTGGTGTTCAGGCAGTGTAGGGGGTCTTGCTGGGGGTGATGTTTCAGGATTTAGAGCAGTGCAGTGGTGTTCGGGCAGTGTAGGGGGTCTTGCTGGGGGTAGTGTTTCAGGGTTTAGGGCAGTGCAGTGGTGTTCGGGCAGTGTAGGGGGTCTTGCTGGGGCTGGTGTTTCAGGGTTTAGGGTAGTGCAGTGGTGTTCGGGCAGTGTAGGGGTCGTGCTGGGGCTGCTGTTTGAGGGTTTAGGGCAGTGCAGTGGTGTTCGGGCAGTGTAGGGGTCGTGCTGGGGCTGGTGTTTCAGGGTTTAGGGCAGTGCAGTGGTTTTCAGGCAGTGTAGGCGGTCGTGCTGGGGGTGGTGTTTCAGGGTTTAGGGCAGTGCAGTGGTGTTCGGGCAGTGTAGGGGGTCGTGCTGGGGTGGTGTTTCAGGGTTTAGGGCAGTGGTGTTCAGGCAGTGTAGGGGGTCTTGCTGGGGGTGATGTTTCAGGATTTAGAGCAGTGCAGTGGTTTTCAGGCAGTGTAGGCGGTCGTGCTGGGGGTGGTGTTTCAGGGTTTAGGGCAGTGCAGTGGTGTTCGGGCAGTGTAGGGGGTCGTGCTGGGGCTGGTGTTTCAGGGTTTTGGGCAGAGCAGTGGTGTTCGGGCAGTGTAGGGGGTCGTGCTGGGGGTGGTGTTTCAGGGTTTAGGGCAGTGCAGTGTTGTTCGGGCAGTGTAGGGGTCTTGCTGGGGGTGGTGTTTCAGGGTTTAGGGCAGTGGTGTTCAGGCAGTGTAGGGGGTCTTGCTGGGGGTGATGTTTCAGGATTTAGAGCAGTGCAGTGGTTTTCAGGCAGTGTAGGCGGTCGTGCTGGGGGTGGTGTTTCAGGGTTTAGGGCAGTGCAGTGTTGTTCGGGCAGTGTAGGGGTCGTGCTGGGGGTGGTGTTTCAGGGTTTAGGGCAGTGGTGTTCAGGCAGTGTAGGGGGTCTTGCTGGGGGTGATGTTTCAGGATTTAGAGCAGTGCAGTGGTGTTCGGGCAGTGTAGGGGGTCTTGCTGGGGGTAGTGTTTCAGGGTTTAGGGCAGTGCAGTGGTGTTCTTGCAGTGTAGGGGGTCATGCTGGGGGTGGTGTTTCAGGGTTTAGGGCAGTGCAGTAGTGTTCGGGCAGTGTAGGGGCTCGTGCAGGGGGTGGTGTTTCAGGGTTTAGGGCAGTGCAGTGGTGTCCGGGCAGTGTAGGGGGTCTTGCTGGGGCTGGTGTTTCAGGGTTTAGGGCAGTGCAGTGGTGTTCGGGCAGTGTAGGGGGTCTTGCTGGGGCTGGTGTTTCAGGGTTTAGGGTAGTGCAGTGGTGTTCGGGCAGTGTAGGGGGTCGTGCTGGGGCTGGTGTTTGAGGGTTTAGGGCAGTGCAGTGGGGTTCGGGCAGTGTAGGGGGTCGTGCTGGGGATGGTGTTTCAGGGTTTAGGGCAGTGCAGTGGTTTTCAGGCAGTGTAGGCGGTCGTGCTGGGGGTGGTGTTTTAGGGTTTAGGGCAGTGCAGTGGTGTTCGGGCAGTGTAGGGGTCGTGCTGGGGGTGGTGTTTCAGGATTTAGGGCAGTGCAGTGGTGTTCGGGCAGTGTAGGGGGTCGTGCTGGGGCTGGTGTTTCAGGGTTTTGGGCAGAGCAGTGGTGTTTGGGCAGTGTAGGGGGTCGTGCTGGGGGTGGTGTTTCAGGGTTTAGGGCAGTGCAGTGTTGTTCGGGCAGTGTAGAGGTTCTTGCTGGGGGTGGTGTTTCAGGGTTTAGGGCAGTGGTGTTCAGGCAGTGTAGGGGGTCTTGCTGGGGGTGATGTTTCAGGATTTAGGGCAGTGCAGTGGTGTTCGGGCAGTGTAGGGGGTCTTGCTGGGGGTAGTGTTTCAGGGTTTAGGGCAGTGCAGAGGTGTTCTTGAAGTGTAGGGGGTCATGCTGGGGGTGGTGTTTCAGGGTTTAGGGCAGTGCAGTGGTGTTCGGGCAGTGTAGGGGGTCGTGCTGGGGGTGGTGTTTCAGGGTTTAGGGCAGTGCAGTGGTGTTCGGGCAGTGTAGTGGGTCGTGCAGGGGGTGGTATTTCAGGGTTTAGGGCAGTGCAGTCGTGTTCGGGCAATGTAGGGGGTCATGCTGGGGCTGGTGTTTCAGGGTTTAGGGCAGTGGTGTTTGTGCAGTGTAGGGGGTCTTGCTGGGGGTGGTGTTTTAGGGTTTAGGGCCGTGGTATTCGGGCAGTGTAGGGGGTCTTGCTGGGGGTGATGTTTCAGGGTTTTGGGCAGTGCAGTGGTGTTCGGGCAGTGTAGGGGGGTCTTGCTGGGGGTAGTGTTTCAGGGTTTAGGGCAGTGCAGTGGTGTTCGTGCAGTGTAGGGGGTTGTGCTGGGGATGGTGTTTCAGGGTTTAGGGCAGTGCAGTAGTGTTCGGGCAGTGTAGGGGGTCGTGCAGGGGGTGGTGTTTCAGGGTTTAGGGCAGTGGAGTGGTGTTCGGGCAGTGTAGGGTGTCGTGCTGGGGGTGGTGTTTCAGGGTTTAGGGCAGTGCAGTGGTGTTTGGGCAGTGTAGGGGGTCGTGCACAGGGTGGTGTTTCAGGATTTAGGGCAGTGGTGTTCGGGCAGTGTAGGGGGTTGTGCTGGGGCTGGTGTTTCAGGGTTTAGGGCAGTGCAGTGGTGTTCGGGCAGTGTAGGGGGTCGTGCTGGGGCTGGTGTTTCACGGTTTAGGGCAGTGGTGTTCGGGCAGTGTAGGGGGTCATGCTGGGGCTGGTGTTTCAGGGTTTAGGGCAGTGCAGTGGTGTTCGGGCAGTGTAGGTGGTTGTGCTGGGGCTGGGGTTTCAGGTTTTAGGGCAGTGCAGTGGTGTTCGGGCAGTGTAGGGGGTTGTGCTGGGGCTGGTGTTTCAGGGTTTAGGGCAGTGCAGTGGTGCTCGGGCAGTGTAGGGGGTCGTGCTGGGGGTGGTGTTTCTGGGTTTAGGGTAGTGCAGTGGTGTTCGGGCAGTGTAAGGGGTCGTGCTGGGGCTGGTGTTTCAGGGTTTAGGGCAGTGCAGTGGTGTTTGAGCAGTGTAGCAACACGCAACTGGAACGAAGCAATA